>JAVJIX010000150.1:707500-2107500 GCA_036785185.1 Paratrypauchen microcephalus | reverse complement strand
CACCTTATGCAGTAATGGTGTAGTTTGATTGGTTCTTTCATATTCAGAAAGTTATTTCTAATTTCTTCTAACCTTTTCATCATTAGCCTTGTTTTTTGTTTTTGTTTTTTAGTTTAGCCTTGATCAAATATTGGTTTATAATTTTTGCATATTAAAAATCCGTGCGTGACAACACAGTCTATTTATGCTGGTTTTGGACTAGCGCAAAAAGTTCATGGGCCCAGTGGGTGGATTAAACTCAATACATTTTTAATCTATGATAATGCACTATGGAACTTTTTTTTATCACCATTAAGATGTTTTTTCTTTGCCTGGAATGTTTCAGAAAGTATGGCATTAAACAGAAATACTCCAAAATATCCTGAAAAACATGCATTCTTATTGTGAACGGACTCACCTTTCGACAGATCATGACAGATCATATGTGTGAGAGACTTGTTTAAACATTCTCTCCAGATTGAATTAAAACAAAACTCAGATTAAAGTCAAACAAAGCCTCAGATAGAGCACAGTCTACAGTTAGCATACCCCAAGGAATCCTGATTATATCAGCTGCAAAGTGTCAATAGCTCACCTTTAAATAAATAAATATGACAAAAATGTGAACAAAGATTTATTTCTGCAACACCTGCTTTGATATCTTTTGAAGTTCTGTCTCTAAAGCTCACATATTTCTGTAGCAGGTCTAAAACAGAACAATGGCGTGGGATAACGGGATCATATTTCAGGGACAGCTCATCTGCCCCCCAGAACAATGGCCGGGGCTTATATTCAGCTGTTGTAGTTAAGACCTGAGCCAGATGAGGCTGATGCTGCAGTACATTTGGACATACTGAACCTCTCACATTCTCCAGCCCACCCCTGGCTTCTCTGACCCCTGCCTACAGTCTGTGTGTGTTATTTTTAGAGTCATTACAGAGATTTGGAGGTCCACGTACCTGCTGGAGGTCCAGAGCTCCCTGCGCGACAGAGTACAGCGGGTGTGGGGCGTATTCTGAGGCTTCAAACATCTATAAACACAGGAAATAAAATGGTGCTTCTATCAAGTGCTGGTACTTAGACTTAGACAAACTTTATTTATCCACAACAGCAATTACTTGGACACAGTAGCCTCACACATCATAATAACAAAGAGCAAAAATAAGTACCAAATATGTTCAGCATAAATTCAAAATAAGTAGCAAGTGGTGTCAAATAAGGCATAATTTATACAAAACGTATATGTACAAGTAAAAAGACAATATAGAAATACCGTAATACAAATATATCTCAGTTGTATACAAGAGGTGGGTAAGGGGAAACAATGCAAAGTTGAAATAGTGATTGACATGACACAGGGTTATCTATAGAGCGTTTTCACGTGAAGTCATAATCCGGAAGTTGGCCATGTTGGAGATATTCAAAACAAAGCCAACATTGCACTTATGCCACCAAGTAAAAAAAAAAAAAAGCATGCAAATGGTCAACTATTGTCGGGTCCTCGGCTGTCACAATAGATCGGACAGAGAAAAACTCCTGCAGTTCTATTGTTTACCTAAAGTCGTGACCAACTAGGGTGAACAGACAGAGCAATTATCAAAGGAAAGGAGGTGATTGTGGATCGTCAGTCTCAAACAGAACTTGGATGGGAAAAATCATGACAACATTTGCATATGCTTAGCTCAGTTCGCAGCTGGTAGGTAGTTCATAGTATGCATTGCGATTGCTAATTGTAAACCAATTTGCTTCATTAGCCCCTACAGTAAATTGTATTACAATGTTAATATTTTAATCTTTGCAAAACGTGAGTATTTACAAAAGCAATATACTAGTATTTAAACACGTTTGCCATCACAATACGCTTGTCTCCAATTTTCCGCACTTTGCGCTCTCGTACCAGCCACAAACAAACTGGTTGTTGCCTCCATACCTTTAGAGCTCTGAAGGTCTTGTGCTGTATAAGGGCTTGGGGAGAAGTCCAGATAATTGACAATATCAGGATCGCTTACAGCAGCAGAATCGACAAATCGCCACTGTCACTGGACAAACTTGAATCCATCTCATACGGATCTTCTTGCACAATTAATTTGAGTTTGTTCATATAACGCTCCTTTTCTTTGGCATCCAACTTCTCTCTATACAACTGGTCTCAGAAGTTTTGGATTCTGATGTGGAAGTTTTATCATGAAATGTTGAGTTTTTCTGCATGGTTGCTTTATCAGCGTGTTTACTTTGAGTGAGCAATATCTCCAACATAGCCACACATCCGGGTCATGGTCGGATTTTTCGAGTCCATGAATACGCTCTATTACATAAGGGTGAGCTGTTGTACAGTTGTATACCATACTCCATACTCCAACTGTACAACAACTCACCCTTATGTAATAGATAACTAGTCGTGTAAATAATAATCGATTCGTATCGATGCATCGATCCTACAGCCGGCAATCCAAATGCATCGATGCGTCCACAAGAGAATCGAATCGAATTTTTCTGTAATAAAATTTATTCAAAACATCATTAATACATAAAGTGAAAACTATGCACCATTGAATCGAATCGTATCGAATCGTATCGAATCGTGGGGAATTCTCAAGTATCGAAAATAATTGAATCGTTGGCTTAAGAAATTGATATCGTATCGAATCGGCATGAAGTGATTTACACCCCTATAGATAACCCTATGTTACGTCAATTCATCAATTCAACTATTTCATCTTTGCACTGTTAATCCTTATCCACCTCTTGTATATAGAGGTGATATATTTGTACAGGGTGGTGATATAAGCAACATTATTTAGTCCTGCATTCTATTTTGTCAGGTTTATTGTTTTGTAAATGTATCAGCTATCTGACCTGTTCATCATTTATGTCACTTTTGTAAACTTTTAGCAACAGTGGGCCACTTCAAGGTCCTATATTACACAACATTTATTTTTGTCCTCATCATAAATATACCTAGATTTGTGTTTTGTGTCATTCACACATGAGTAATGAGTAATCTGTAATTCAAAATGATCAAATTGCTCTGTTCCACTTTGTGATGTTATCTTTTAACTTTTGTCACCTGTGATGTCACCGTTTACCTTCAGTTCAGTAGAGATTGGCAATTCTAGGGCTGAAATAATCCAAATGGTTCTAGTGAAGGTGTATGGAGTTGCTGTATCACCACATAACATCAATGTTTTCCATCTGAGAATAGAATCTAAATATATACACTAGGGGTTGTGTGTTGAACATGTGTGAATGAAACAAAACATAGCTCCAGGTATGTTTTGATGAGAAAACAACGATGATGATGATCAGAAACGTGCAATAAGGGCCCTTCAAGTATTTCATTAATGTTCTTGGATTAGATTATTTACATTTTCAAAAGATGTCCTGTTCTGATCCTCTCCATGCTTGAATATCCCTAATTCAACTTTTTAGCTTTAGTTGTGAATCAGACCCATTTCATTAAAGTTTGCAGTTGGAAAACTGAATATATTTCTTGGTAGTAAGGTTTCAGAATCATTCCATTGGAGGTAATGATATGATGTTATGGAATGATATCTTTATTCTGGCCTGAAAATCACACTCAATACTGTATCCTCTGACTTCCACTGCAGGCTATGACTCACCTGCACCATTTTCGCAAATTATTCTCTGTATGAAACTTTTCTTGTGCACCAACATACTAAGTTTAGTGGAAAGTTACAAACATTTTGAGTAAAACTGCTCAAATGGGCCCATAAGCAATAGCTGTATTTATTACAACATGATTTGTAATGGTACATTTTTGGAGCATCACATGAACCCTTTGAATAAATATCATGGATTTGTTGTGTATTTGAGAGGAAAGCTGCATGAGATATGTCCAACTGTTAAACATGGTTTCCTCAGGAGATTAATTCAATGGTAATAGCCAACCAAGATGAACACGTTTAATTGTATTTGTTGCCAATAAAAGCGAATGGAGCTCTAAAGAACAGTTGTTTTAATCAACACTTTTGAGGCTGATTGTTGCCTTTAATCTGCAGGAGTCCACAAACTTGAAGCCACATGTGATTTGGAAATGTTTTTCTCACCTGGTTTCCGGCGATGAGGAAAGCAGCGGGGGAGGGGCTTGGTCTGTACGGGATGGTGGCTCCTTTTGGGGGAGACTGAGAAGAGAAAATTTTACTTTTGTGTTAGAAGCATTTAGTATCCTCTTCATTGAGTTTAAGTATCAATAATGAGGCACTAAGATGCTAACAGCGCTACATAATGGCTGTTATTATGATCACAGATAACATTAGCTAGTGTTTTAATAATTGAAAAGAAGTGCAATCTATTTGCTGATCTTGTAGTTGATAGGATGTGGACCTGCAGGAAATTGCCTCTTGGATAGATTAACTAAAAGCCAAAGGAAGCCTCATTTTTGCACTATAAACATAAAACTGTGTAGCAGTCTAGGTGACTTCTTTCAGTCTAGGTGACTTCTTTTGTGCAATATAAAATGTGTGTACAACATGTAGTCCTAATAGAGGTCTTAAATGAAAACTATAATATATGTCTGTTGTATCATGTGTTCTTGTTGCATTTGAGTTAATAAAAGTGTTGGATTTGACCAAAATTCTTGATAAAACTTTGCATAATTTAAATTTGCTCTGCTGAGCCCAAAGCATAAGCCACTGGGGCAGATACCTAATGAAATTCTTTGAAGATTAAGATTAAGCTTGGGCTTTTAGCCTTTATTGGTCTCACACACAATGACACACAGTGACACACGGGAGAAATTTGACTTCTGCATTTGACCCATCCTTTTTCAGGAGCAGTGAGCAGCCATCTTTTTCGGCGCCCGGGGGGCAGTACCGTGAAGGGTCTTGCCCAAGGACCCACACTGGTTAGCTCATTGCCCGGGGGGGGTTTGAACCTACAACCTCCAGGGGAAAAGTCCATGACTTACCAGTTGAGCTAACCAGCCGGTAATTTGAAGAAAGCCCTGGAAAAATGGATCAAATTTGCAATTAGCCAGTCACAGGTTCCAGCATAAAACTGAAAATAATCCTACTTTACTACACTCCCAGAGGGTGATTTTTAACATGTAGTTATTATTTTTTTTATTATAAGTACTGTGTCTACTGCTATTGGGGCGTTTCAGATGACATCACACCATTCTATAGGTCAATGATATTTAATACAGCTTAAATGGATATTGTTAAAATGCAGTTTTGTGTTGTAATACAGTGAGTTCTAGGGTCTAGTCACTGATCAAAATGATCAGGTTCAACATTTGTAAATTTACCTTTCAGATATTTCACAGGAAAATACAACGTAGTCAATAGGAAAAACAGGCGCTCATCATCGCATTCTAGAAACTGAAAATTGCCTATAAATGTAGGCCACCTCCAGCTGTACTATCACTACTAGAATGTTTAGAAATGTACATACTGTAAGTAAATGTGTCAGCAGTTACTGAGACAAGCAGTAATTTTGCCCTGTGGGATATTTCGCTCTAAACTATGAGCTTTCTCCAGAGATCTGTTGTCAAATGTTGAGCAGATTTAGCTTTGGGCAGTTTGTTTTTCAGAGTTAAACCTCAGCATCTTTCTCTACAGCAGCTGCTCTGACCTGTTCACTGCACCTTGTGACACATTGGATTTTCTACTGAACATATCGCAGTTTGTTTCCACAAGAAATTGTGCTTTTCAGCTCTCAGTCTAAACTATGTATTAGCATAGAGACACTCAAATGCACCTTTTTATATTGAAATAGTGAAAAGAGGTGGCATTCTTTGAAGATAAGGTTGCTGACGTGCGCCTGTGTCCATAGCAACTATTTGCGATACCAAACTCATATAACATTGAAAGATATCACCAATGTTATGTAATTGAATCTGAGGTGAAAAGTCTGCAGAGAATCTCACCTCCAGGATTACGTTACAGATGAGTTTGACACACTGGATGATGGAGTCTTGGCTGCCTGATATCGTCACCCCTCGCTCGGTAGAGTTCGGCAGCAGGTCCCCTGCCACCTGGATCTGAGCTCCAGTGCCCTGGGAAAGGAGAGATTCAACTAAACATAAGTTCAAATCTTATATTTTACTGTCTAAAATGTTAACTGTACAGTTTTTTTTCTTGTAAATTATTAGTTATTCTCAAAGTCTCCTGGGGTAAAACAACCCTGAAGCTCATGGGAGGACCTAACAAATACATTGAATGTCTTTGCCACTATGTCATTGTTCCAATATTAGGAGAAAGTCTAAAAAGGACATCATGTGGACCACAATAGACACCCACTGTTTAATCCAGTGTCTAAATAATGACCAAATAGTGACCTGGTTGTCACAACTGAAACCTGTGCACCAGAAGGTTTTGATCCTGTGAGAGCAATTCATAATTTGGCCATAGGATTGAAGGTTTTAAGATAGAACTAAAAATGTCATTTCTATCCGAGTTACAAGTTAATTTGAATTGGTTCCCTTTGTTTTTACAGTTTTCAATTATATAATCCAGAATCTTGCTTTTTGATCTCTCACCTCTCTGATCTCCTTGATTTTGGCCCCTCCCTTCCCAATGAGAGAGCCACACTGACTGGCGGGGATGACCAGGCGCAGTGTGACTGGGGGTTTGGTGCTTATGGTGCCGTTGGCCACTAATGCTGTCAGGTCCTGGAAGAGATATAAAGGGAAAAAGTCAATAATAGCTTTGTTATACCTTTGCTTTCTCTGTGCTGTTATAATCAAGAGTAATATAAATCAATATTCTGTTGAGAGATAGCACTAATACTAATACTAAAACTGCCACTACTAATACACTTATGCATTAATGTATTGCTACTGATGCTACTGATACTACTACTTAAATTATGCAGCATTAGCCAGTGTGTTTACATCACAGACAGCATAAAGAAGTGGACTAAGCTAGTGTGATGTCACCCATAATGTTTGGTTCCACTCAAATGAAGCTTGAGATGCTAGCAAGTATAGGAGCGACTTTGGAGCTAGGTTCAATATTAGGAATAGGATTTTTTTTAACGGACACAATCACGAAATAAAAAAACAAAAACACCAGGATCATGTAGAGCAGGTTAATAAGAACATTTTAAGACCAAAATGACGAGGCTCATTGCAGCAGTTAGAGAGGGTTAGAGCCTATTGTTTACAGTCGCAACAAAGATCTGATCATTATCTGATTTCCAGAGGTATGAGATTATTAAATCGGATTAAAGGGATGGGATTGCATGGTATTATTAATCCATTAATCCTATGCAAACAATTATATCTGATGTGATTAATCTGAATGGTCATACCAGTGCAGACAATGAAAATTATGCAGGAAGGGCTAACTACTATTGCAACAACAACAACAACAACTACTACAACAACAACTACTACTACTACTACTACTACTACTACTACTACTATTACTACTACTACTACTACTACTACTACTGGTACTGCTGGTACTACTGATACTACTGGTATTGCTGCCGTTAGCTTTCTTTTACATTCTTCTCTGCATTTCACGTCAGCATCACTTGTACAGTGAGGGGCTGCTGTGTGTACCTTTACAGTATTCCAGTGCATCTTATGAATACCAACTATAGACATGTGAGAAAGTACTATGCATTGAACATATAGGCTACTGATAAATATTCTCTGTGGAGGGGTCATCTGAATAAAAAATACAGCTAAGATGATTTGATGCTCATACTGTAATTATAAGAGATAAAACTGCCAATACACAACACCACACAGTGACTAGCAAATACAGTAATCTCTTGCAGTTTTTTCATTGCAGGTGGAAGGCCTTGTACGTCCGCTCTATGGAGGAGAAAACCTTTTTAATTAATCAGCAGTGATTCTGAATGAGTCTTTGAAATGTAAATCTCCCAAGCTGCTTCTGCTGCTTCACAGTTCAACCTCGACACTGAGTGCAGAGACATCAGTGTGACAGTTAAGATGGAGTTACGCTAATGGGTTTTAACTCAACAACTAAACAGGACATAAATGCATTCCCTCATCACTGAATTGTTCAACGTTGCATTTTGACTGATTCATGCACATTTGAGTAATCCTGTACTGTTTTGTATTGAAGCTTGGTTTTCACCTATCCCCTATTCCCACCCACTGCTCACTAGCTGGTTTTGTATCTTATTTTGTTTCTATGCTGTGTTTTGGTTTTCATCAGTGTTGTATAGTAACGAAGTAATAATACTTCACTACTGTACTTAAGTACATTTTGGGAGACTTTGTACTTTACTTGAGTTTAAAAAAAAAAAAGATAACTTTTACTTTTACTTCACTACATTTCTGAATTCTATTGCATACTTTTACTCTGATACATTTTCAATGTGCCGTTTAGTTACTCGTTACAAAAAAACCCCTCTACTGACTGCAAGGAAGTCAGGACGTGCCTGGGCTTGTTCACTACTTGCGCATGATAATCAGCCTACACCTGTTGGTTTCATGCAGCTAGTTTAATCAATCAACATCCCTGATGGAAGAGGAGACAGCATCCACGTCTGCTACAAATGAAGGGGGACCTGACGATGAGCATCCCTGGCCGTACTTAAACACAATGTTCTCTTACGCTGATATGAAGGATTCGTCCTATCGAATGAAGTGTCTCTTGTGCCTTCCAAGAAACATGGAAATCCTATCTTACAGAAACTCCCCGTCCAACCTCAAGAAACACATCGAGGTAAGTTCTAGATTAATAAAATTGTTAGTGTCTATATTCCAATTTCAGTAACCATAGCATGGACATTCTAGACACCGTTGTGAAACCTTGAGCATAACATGTAGAAATTTACTTTGTGTGACATTGTTTCGGTTACACAAAGCGTATTTGACAGGGCTCTCAAGTCTCACGCTTTGAGAGTGTGACACACGCAATTCGACGTGTTCACACGCTCACACGCCACACATGGTATTTCTCACGCTGAAATTTAGTTACGCAATTAAAGCACAGCGCACAGCGCTTCTGAGCCCAGAAAATTGGTTAGATAATGCAGGCACCGCGCGTTTTCAGCGAAAAATTGTTCACTCGCACCCCCCCCCCCCCCCCAGAGTTCACCTGCTCCTCAGCCTTCATCACCTTACTCCAAATACTCCTCCCTGCTGCCTGCCCAGTTTAAAACCCATTGCAGATGTATGGCCACTTCAGTTTGTTACCACACCCCACCTCCGTCCCAGCAACCCCCCCAGCTTCTTATCATCTCATCGTCCCCTTCAATCTCCTCATCTTCTCATCACACCCTTCACTCTCCTCAACCACCTCCAGTGTCCAGGCCCTGGGGGGAAGACACCTTCTAAACATAATCGTCCACGCCCTTCATCGCAAAGTCTTCTGAAAGTGAGTCTCTCCAGGTGTAATTGCTACTAGTCAATTTCTATAGAGCTTGGACTGAACGTCATAAAACAATGATTGTGTTCCAGCATTCAAAATGTCCATAGAGATGCATATTAACCAATCAATATTAAAAACACTAAACAAATGCAAATGCAAATGGTGGGCAAACACATTTATCACTCTATAAAAAAAGAATACTTTTGAATGAACACTAAATTTAATGTTTAGTATCTTAAAATCCCCACAGATTTACCATGAGCCTAAATAATAATGCTATGAGCTGTTGACAACCCAGTCCTGAGTTCTATACTGAATTATTGCAGTCTTATTATTATTTGTGTGGTGTAGCATGACCGATCTATCACAAATAGTTTTAAAGCATAAACCAAAGCTGGGACATAATGACTGAACCCAGCGTAATGACTTTAGTGGTCCATAAAACACACACAGAGATAAATGCAGCGTCTAATCGGCACAAAAGGAAATTACACCCCTTTGTTTTCTATTAAAGGTGCCACTGTACAATAACTCAGCTTTCGCGTACTCTCTCAGGTCAGCTGATGCGTCACTATGGAAACGCAGGAGTTTGACCTGAAAAAGAGGTTAGACAAAATAAGATTTGCAGAGCTGTTAATACGGCAATTATAGTCTAATTCTGCCACTAGACCTGTTTCTAATGTAACTTCTATACTTCTGTGTTGCTGCAGCTACTTCTTACTATACATATGTAGGCCTATACAACTGTACACCTATGGATGGTATAACATAATAATTTCCCTCAAAATAACACTTATAATAATAATAATAATAATAATAATAATAAATACAACACAATATAATACAACTATTGCTACTGCTAAATCTGTTACTACAATTTGCCGTAAGAATGAACACTACTGTTCTGGTGCAGTACAGCCCTAAAGTGCCCAGATATTTTCATTACAAATTTCTGTCCAAATACAGGCATCTTACTCAAAGTGTCATCTCAATCACAGCCAAAGTGCTTTCTGCTCATATTGATTAAACTCTGAAGTAAAGTGGTGAGAGCACAAAATGTATTTTATAGCATTTGGTTTGCTTTCACATCTGCAGTACACAGCATAATTATTATGATTATATACACACCCCACAGTTCTTTAAAGGTGCACTGTGCAACTTTTCTGGTGGAGGGTCTGTCATCTGCTTCTCCCCATGATGATATTGCCTAGAATGTTCCACAGTATGGCATTACATTTATTTATGTCTACGGAGACAGCCCACACGCTGTAAGAATGCAAGTTTTTAGGTCAATAAAATCCCATTTCATTGAGTAAATGCAAGATGGATATGTTTAATGCCATATCAGAACATTCCAGACAACACAATTACCATACATCTCCATGGAGACAAGCAGGTGGCAGAGCCCCCACCAGAAATGTTACACAATGCAGCATAAGCTACTTCTTATGGTGAAAAACTGTGGTGAAAAACTGTCACCTCTCTCACTCTAACAGTTGCAGTGAGCCTTGTCATTTTGGACTTAAAATGTTTGCATTTAACCGCTCTAAATGATCTTGGGGTTTTTATTTCGCTGTTAATTCCTATTCCTAACGCTATGGGTGACGTCACACTCCCTTAGTCCACTTGTTTATAAAGTCTATGGTTACACATTAAAGCCACAATCCAATAAGGTGCACTACATTTTAACCAGATGTGGCCAGATCTTTGGTGAGGCAGTATTCTGTACTGTGCCCTCACCTCCTCCAGTTTGTATGTGATCATAGTGAAGGCCCTGAATACGCTGTCAGTGGAGCCAGTGATGGTTATGATCCTCTCCGGACATGTTCCCTCTGAGATGTTCACCCTCGCACTGCTCTGTGGAGATAAACATAAGGCTGACTGAGTCTAAAATGCTTACAGTATAAATATATATATAAATATATTAATAAGGCACACATTATAAAAGAAATAATTATAAATGAAAGTATGTAGCAAAGCAAAAAATAACAAAAAATATTTCAAATCTCAGCACGTTGCAGTAACACGCTGTACCTCTTCTCGTATTCTCTTCACAGTTTCTCCTTTCTGAAAGAGAAAACATGAAGGGCAACCATTTAAAAAATCAATGCCATTTTTCAAAAGCAATACCAACATTGTCCTATGGCTGCAGCCTCACATTTCAAACATCATATCTTGTATCGGATGTACACAATTTACTAAATGTATTTTCATGTGTGGAAAACACTTGGGAAGATAATATAGATTCACTGAGGTCCTATATCACACAAAGTTGACTTGTGAGCTTTAAGTCATGGTATAATGCTGCTACCTCCTCAAAAACATACTTGGATACCTGTTTTGTTTCATTCAAACATGTTTCAATAATCCTTCATTTTTAAGATCTCCAAAACTCAAAATGCTCTGTTCCACCTTGTGATGTCATGTAGTGGTACTTTTCAACACCTTTTACCTTTTGTTCAGTAGAAATTGACTGAAACTGAAATGATTCTAGTGATGGTGTATGGAGTTTACAAACACAGTGGAGCAGTTCCATAGACTGTATAAAGAAGTGGACTAAGTGAGTGTGACGGTTACAGGGTGAATTTGGAGCCAAGCCCTATGTTATGAGTAGGATTTTTTAATGGGCAAGAAAGCGAGAGAGAAAAAAAACAGGCTTATGCAGAGCAGGTTAATATGAACATTTTAAGACCAAAATGACGAGGCTGTTACAGAGAGAAGGGGTGACAATATTCCAGTGTGAGTCAATGGGAGACAGGGTCAGAAGGAGCCGGAAGCACCCACATGTGAATTTCCAATTTGAACACGATGGCTAGCGCGTTAGCTATGTCCATTTTTATATACAGTCTATGGTATGAACACATGACATCACAAGGTGGAACACAGTATTTTCAGTCTGAGAGAAGAACTAAGTCTAAATATGAGGGGTTTGCGTGTTAAACATATGTGCAAGAAACAAATTGCAACTGTAGGTATGTTTTTGATGAGGAAACATTGTAACATAGAGAAGAAAATAGTGTGATATGGGCCATTTAACCACCTGACTTGCCTATATTAAGCTGATGATGATGATACAGTCTGATCCCTTCACCTCACCTGCAACTGTACTGGATTGTTATATATAATCTAATATGGGCACTGTCCCTGTATTTTCTCTCTCCTCTATATCTCTAATCCACACTGAAAGACTATAGGACTGTGATTTGTAAGAACTCACAAAAACAAATTTGCTTCCTCAGTAACTTTTTTTATTGATGCAAGGGCAGTTGAAAAACATGTTTGAGGTTGAAGTGGATATTTGCACAGTGTGACGGAGCGCCTGTAGCTGTCTGTCATTCCCCGACCCGCGCCTCTTTCTCTCACTGGCCCCAGCGCGCGCCTAGACGGCAGAGCACGGAGCGCTTTCCCTGGGTTTGCGTAACCAGACTGATTCAACTGTTCCCTGCCTATTGATCTGGACTCTGTTTCCCTCCCTGGGGCGTACGAGGGTGCACACTTGGACGCCTAGGGAGCCACATGCTCTCCTCCTACCTTCCGTGTCTCTGTGCTGTGTGCCGGCTCAGGGGGCCAAACCGGGGCACTTCCTGGTCCTCCGCTAAATAGCGCATAGTGGCGCGCTAAGGGGGGGGGCCCACATGACCTGGACTGAACCATTTATGTTAGTTTGTGGGTTTATTTTGTTTTCCTAAGTTTCTTAGTTAATAAGGCATGCCATATGGGGGGTTATTGAGGTGTTTTCTTTATTGTGTGGAACTTTAGGTGTTTTATCATTGTGGGTATTGTTTTACCTTTGTTCCACCCTTAAATCTTTATTGTGTTAATTGGTTAGCCCAAGGGGAGGGGCTAAGGGGGTATATAAGGGGGGAGCCTTGCTCAGTTTGGGGTTGGTCCTTGGCCTGACTATGTGGATGCTGTGATAACGTCTGTGGAAACGTCTGTAAATACCTTTTGTAAATACTACTGTTTTTGGAACTTGTTTTTCACTGTAAATATTTGCACTGTGTACACTGGATTGTGGTGCAAATAAAAAGGGAATACACGTAAGCACGTATTCGACTGTGCCATCATTTTTTAAAGTCCTCTATGCAGACTTTAATCATCATTTTCCACATTTGGTGGCTTTTCTAGCTAATGGCAAATCTGCATGCCCTAAGCTTTTAGCCAGTATTTATTTTTGGTCAATGAGCCTCTTCACGAAATTATGAGCAAACAGCTGGTGAACTAAAACCTCTGCATACTTCAGCGTTTCAGGCTTTAATAATTCTGAGAGAGCTCACAAACGACTAATGTAAAAGATGTATTTGTTTATCTAAAATACTAATCTGTTTTGTTCAAAATTTGACCTCCAGACCTCCCAGGCTTTTAAAGGGCCCATATTACACTTTAAAAAAAAAAAAATCTGTTATAATGTTGTTTCCTCATCACAAACAGACCTGGAGTTGTGTTTTGTTGAATTCACACATGTTTAACACACAAACTCTGCAGAGTTCTTCTCTCAAACACAAAACATTGTTCCACCTTGTGATGTCATGTGGTAATCCAGGAAGTCCTGCATTGTGTTCTTAAACTCCATGCACCTTCACTTGAATCACTTGGATAATATCAGCCCTAGAATTGTCAATCTCTACTGAACTAAAGGTAAAAGGTAGCTGTTAACTTGAAAACTACCACTTCATGACATCACAAGGTGGAACACAGTATTTTGAGCTCTGGAGATGTAGACACGCCAATAATAAAGGATTACTCAAACATGTGTGAATGAAGTGAAATACAACTCTAGGTATGTTTTTGATGACAAAACAGCATTATAACATGTCTTAAAGCTACAAGAGTCAGTTCCGTGTAATAGTGCCCGATTTAAATTTATGTTTTACAGTGGGTGACAGCAGTGGAGCACCAACTGAAATCTTGCCTATAGGACGCCAAAAGAGCATGAGCCAGGGCCAGATTATTCACTGACCATGTATCTGTCCTTTTGTGACTGTTTTCATGACTTTGTCCCTAGCTTACATTACTTTTATTAGCTTGCATCCTGCACTTTGTAGTTTCATATTACAGACCTTAATAGCAGCTCAGACTGAATCCTCTCCCTCCATCTCAGCCCAAGCTAAGAGACACTAAAATATCCCATGAGACGGAAGCACTAACCCAGCTTCAGTTTCAACAAGAGTTTCGACAATGGCGCCTTTGTCCACACACAGTTCTTACAAAAGGAGAATTTAGATGGAGAACAAATACATTCACATCATAAGCATAAAGAGATGGAAAACGGCGGATTGGTTTGCATACATTAGATACAGGTCATGGTGCTGCAAAACAACACCTGATTATGAAGTGATGTTATGCATTCGTAATTACTGAAAACAAGGTATTAGAGGAAAAATATTAAAATGATTCTCACCTTTCCTATGATGCTGCCGACCTCCTACAACAAAAAGAGACAAAAGGAGATAAAGTGTGTTTTCAGATCAGGAATTAAGAGCATTAACATGTCATCTGGAGCATCACAATGAGTTTAATGTGTTTGTTTTAAAGCAATTACCATACATTTGGTAACACTGAAGTAACACTGAACAATACATAAAAAGTCAAATGTGTGTAAAATTTTATGTTGCCTTAACTGTTTTAACCACTGTTACTTAGGGGAAAATAATGGCACAATGAATTGTGATCAGTCGTAGGTTATTACCTACCTATTTAAGATACCTAGTATCTTTAATTAAACAATTGCTGATGCATCTGTTTAGATATTTTGAAATAACAATGAAGTGCCCATATTAAGCTACTTTCTAATCTATGTTATAATGCTGTTTCCTCATTGAATAGATCTTTAGAGTTCCAGGGCTCTCAAGGGGGGGGGGGGGGGGGGGAGGTCTTGAATTGCGTGAGAAATGCTGTGTGAGCGTGTGGACGCGTCGAATTGTCTCTCTAAATGCGTGATACTTGAGAGCCCTGCTGTAAATATTTGTCTAAAGAGCAAACTTAAACTACAAAGCAACTAATGAGAGTTATATAAATGAAGTTATTACCTGATGGTTCTCAGTTTATTTTATCATCACCACAGCTGAAACTACACTCTACAGTCTGCCCAACAACAGAACAATCTATTTTCTGATTGGCTGATTTTTTTCCGGGGAGCGGGACGGGGAGGAGGGGGAGAGTTTTTTTCGCTGAAAACGCGTGGTGCCTGCATAAACTGAGCCACACAGACCGATTTTCTGGGCACAAAAAAAAAAAAAAAAAAAAAATCAGCGTGAGAAATGCCATGTGTGGCGTGTGTATCACACTCTCAATGTGTGAGACTTGAGAGCCCTGGAGTTCTCTTTTGTTTCATTCACACGTTTACCACACAAATCCTGCATATTTAGGGGCTCTTCTCTTAAACAGAAAACACTCTTTCCTACACAGTATTTGTGTTGTGATGTGGTAATACAGGACATGCTCCATTGTGTTTTTAAACTTCATAAACTTCACTAGAATCATTTGGATTATTTCAGCCACTCTACTGAACAAAAGATAAAAGGTAGCTGTTAATTAAAATTACTGCTTCATGACATCACAAAGTAGAGCAGAGCAGTTTAAGTTTTGGAGAAGTAGGCGGAGTATAAAGTGTGAATGAAACAAAACACAACTCCAGGTATGTTTTTAACAAGGTAACAACATTATCACATGGCTTAAAGCGCACAGGTTTTGCATAAAATAGGATCTTTAAGAATTTTTACCTCTAAACAGTGTTGTGAAAGTTATGTTTTTGAAAATTTGCTCAGGCATTTGCTTAACTTATTGAAATTGTCTGGTAAATAGTCAAGATGGATCATATGAGGGTGATTTTCCAACTACAGTCAAATTTGTTCATGATATTTTTCAGAAAATCCAACACATACTTTTAGAAATATTTTGATTTGTTCTACTTCATCACAACGTGTAGAAACATTAACTGATAGTGGTTGTAATGAAATTACATAACTATTAAATAAAAATAATAAAGTATTCAGAAACAAAAGTATGCGTACCGTATTGAGCTGAAAAAGACACACTTTGTCCCATATTACCGTGTGAATCAAAAATAGTGTGTAAAACAGGGGTGCCAAGGTAGTGTGGGTAGATCGTAGTGTCATAGTACTTGACACCGGTCTTGGTCTTGAGACGATTGTGATCATATTTCATTACGGCCGCTGCCGTCAGCAGTAAACTTTTATCAGTGTGCGGGACCGAGCGGGGCTTCTCACTGCAGCCTGTGGGCTCAAACCCACGGACACTGCACGGCACCACCAGCGCCACCAGTGCACACAGCTTGTCCACAACAGCGTGTACCCTTGCGTACCAGCGTGTATCACAGAGCAGGTTAAATTTTTTAAAACTGTCCGTCTGCCTCACATCAGCGCACCTCTCCTTGCCTTTTCACGCTCTCGCTCCTCCTGCTCATAGAGCACACAGGCTCCCTCCTCAATGCGCTCTGATTAGAAGAGCCAGATGAAATGCAAAGCAAAAACTAATCTAAATTTATGTTACAGTGTTGGCACAGAGCAGGCCTACAGCGACATGTGGTTGAATTTTGCCTAATAAAAGTGCACAAATGCATCTGTTTGTCGCATGCGTTTGGTAAATGTGCAGAGGCTGGCAAATACCACTGCAAAACCAGTAAGAGAATGTGACTCCAGGTAGGAAGTTGAAAAAACAGGTTTAAAAAAAATAAAAAATAAGGATCATTGAAGGGGTTCTCAAACTGTGGGTGAGGGTCCAAAAATTGGGCACGGAGTGTTTAAGTGCAGTACAGTTTGCTTGGCTTATTTTAAGATTAAAATTAACATTTATCAGATAAAATGGAGATATATTTATCAAAACTTATTTATGTGAGTCAGCCTTTTCTCACATGAACATCATTAAGTGCAAATACTGTTCCACCATGACTGATGATCATTTAGAAGTGAGCTTGTGTCTGGCTGTCAGCAGCTAATGTCCGGACTACGCATCCCGAGCTGATTCCATCCAGTGCAAGTCATCAGAGTAAGGTAATGACAAAAAATTCAGAATGTACATGAAGTTATGCAAGGTACCTCACATGCATTGTACATGTAAAGAATTGTCAATATATTTATAAATGAATAAATCATTTTATAAGTAGCTCACAAGCTGAAAAAGCACCACCCAACTTGTAAGACAAGTTCAGACAGAGAGATAGTTAGATAGAACATGCTTCATTTGTCCTGTCCAGGCAGTGCATGTTCTGCCTTGTATTGTTTTATATTCATTTGTACAGTTTTAAGTTAAGCAGGACAGATATTTATTTTATTCTGTAATGTTGTTATTTTTTATTAAAAATAAATTGCTAATAATTGTTTATTTTCCATGTGTTCATATCTCTCAAATATGCATCTAATTCAGTTCAGATTTGAGTCAAATAAAAAAATCCTTTCACACATACAAAAAAGGGTTAGGAAGGGTTAGGTTAGTGAATCTTATTGGCCGGCCGGCCTGGCCAATGAGGTGTCCCTTATTTTTCAAGGAGTTGGCAACCCTACTGGTGACTTTACCTCAGTGTTTCCCTGACACAGTGATTGATATTTACGGTGACACCAAGTGAATTACTGCTATAGCTACTTAAATTATTGGCTAACATGATTTTTTCCATAGGGATTCAAGCTTAACAGGGGGTGTTGGGTTGAAGATCAAGTTTTTGGTTAACATTTTTTTAATAATTAGTGTCAAAATGCCGTTAGCCGTCTGAAAACCAGAAATCTGAAGTGACTAAATGCTAATGTACTGGTGTTAGCTAAATTTTTGCCAAGTCATGGCCCGTAATGCAAGTGAATGGCAATGCTAACTGCTAACTGTTAGGCAAACTTTGTTTGCTGCTGCCAAAAGAGCAAGCTAATGTATTAAGAGCAGTTTACTCGATTACAAACCCACTGTAATGAGCTGGAGCAAGACACGGGTCTTTGAATGTTTAAGGTAATTAGAGCAAGTTTTTTTTTTTTTTTCACGAATCAAATTTTATTTCAGTCTTATGAGGGACTGAGAGTCCAAAACCTGGCCAAGGGACAAAGGACAGGGGGTCCTCGGGTTACGACGTTGATCCGTTCTTAAGACGGATTTTGCCTTTGATCTTCCAACCAAAGCACCAATAACCTTTCCATCTCAATAATTAGACCACTACGCTGCTTGGTTATCACTGCCGCTTTCATAGGAGCAGATCAGAGCCCACATCAGGTACTTCCGCCCACATTGGGCACGCACACGAGGCCGTCTTCTCCGCCCTACAACCACAACAAAGCGTATTCTTCCGCCGTACGCCGTTCGCGTTTGTTTACGTCGCTTACCACGCTAAACCGCGCAAGACGGAATGACGCGTAATATTATTATTTTTTTTTTAATGGGGGCGCGTTCATAACCACGAAACGTCGTAAGTCGAGACCATCGTAACCCGAGGACCCCCTGTATAGCAAACACTCAATATAAAACCATATTTTATATCATAAAAATAGTAATTTATCATAATTTTTTGTAAGTTCGTCTTTGTGTCTAGTAAGTGCAGCATGAATAAAAAAATTACAAACGTGTTTTTGTTTTTCTTATTTCTGCCTGGAACACTAATTCTTTAATAGTTGGAGAATCACCCATGAACACAGATGTATAAACCCAAGACTTGTGGAGTGTGTGGTCAGTAGTCCTTACCTTTCCGTGCATGAGCAGTCGTAGTGTGAGGGTGACATCCCCAAAGTCCTGCTCACAGTTCATAGTACTGAGGGAGAGCTTCTCAGGGAGACGCATCAACAGGCTCTGCTCCAGTCCTTCAGCAGTCCGACAGGGGCTCCGACAGGGGGGTCATACAGGGGCAGGTGCTCTCACATACAGGGCCAGGGGCGCACTGGGAGATGGGGGCAGCACTGGTCCTCTGTTGGACTTCTACACCAGTCTACAACAGACAGAATGAGGTTAAAGTTGCTGATAACGTTAATGATGCCACAACAAAAAACACACATTTCATCAGGTTTATCAGGGCTCTCAAATTTTCAGCGGGGTGGTGCGTGAGACGGCTTTTTTTCCGAGGAGCGGGGTGGGGTGGGGGGGGTGGGTGAGTGACTTTTTTTCGCTGAAAACGCACGGTGCCTGCATTAACTAACCGATTTACTGGGCACAGAAGAGCTGTGAACAGTGGCTACTGTTTTAAATTGCTTATCTGGACTTCTTTACTCATGTATATTTAAGTACGTATGTGTGTACTTTACTGCATTTGAGAGCAGGTATCTGTACTTTTTCACATGTTTGTAGTTTGAGCAAACAAAAATATATAAATAAACAGGAAAAAATATCAGTCCCATTGCTTGTGCTCTCAAATCTGCACGTAATATGTACATTTGAAGCTTTTTAAGACCTCAACTTTTACTTTTTGCTATTTAAGTACATTTTTAAACAAGACTTTATTACTTTTGCTTAAGTAGATTTTTTCCTGTGATATTTTTACCTGTTTCTTACTCCGGTATCTGTACTTTTACTTAAGTAACAAAATACAGTACTTCTTCCACCACTGAAGGTAGCCCATTGAAGGAGATATAGAAATAATGCTTGATTAGACAAATGCAGTTAAATCTCTATATAAACAACTTTACAAATCTGAATATAAGCAGTTAACCAAATTGGAATATGACTTGAGTTTACAGCAAAGATACTGGTTTTGATGCTGCTATGTTGAGTGATTTCTGAATAAATTGAATGCTCACATGAAAAAAAAAAAAAAGTACAAACAAAAACTGAGGTTATTTAAAATCTAATCAGTTTCACATGTACTAAACTGAATGAAAATAATAACTTTCTTTTCCACTTGGATATTGTTAAAATGCTGTCAACAAGAAGTAATAAAATTTTGATTTTACAACAACAACAAAAATGTATGAGAAAAAAAGCTTGCACAATTTGTTTATATTCTTGTAGTGATTTTTAATTTATTTTACAAACTAGCTACCAGCCACTTGTATTTAAACACACTTCACTCCAGACACATGTGAGGATGATGCTGGCACCGTGATACCGCTCAGTGTTCTGTTTTTTCAAGAGTGTGCTTCAGTGATGTGTGTCAGAGGATCATGTTTAATAAAAGCTTGTTATTTCAGACGAGGCAGTTTCCTCTCTGCGTGTTGGAGGAGGAAGGTTTTATTGCTTCTGTTCTCTGTCCAAGGTCAGCTCTCTCTCTCTCTTTCTCTCCCTCTCCCTCCCTCTCTTACACACTTTCTCTCTCTCCCTCTCTCTCTGATTTATTTATAATGAGACCCTTGCTATGGCACGATTGGATGCTTGTGCGATTCCTTCTTAAGATGTCATGGAGCTTAACGCTGGTTTAGTTTTGCCTACAAGAACTGTGTGTTTGTTTGTAATAATGACAGCCTTACTCACCCTTACGCACTAATTATTTCATTGAGATGAACTGTATGGCCATGAGTAATCAGGGCTGCTTACCGGCTAGGGTTCTTATGAAATAAAAAGTTTGAGACAGACTAAATTCGATTTTGAATATTACTGTGGAATAAAAACTTGGTCAAGTTACGTTTATGTAGTCTCTTGCCATTAATACTCCTGATAAAGATTGAAACCGTTCTAAAAGCAAGGCACTTTCCAAAAACAAACAAAGATAGGAGACATACAGCTATGGCAGATGTGACCAGGAGAGAGGTGGCCACCTACTGTCCTAGTATGTCTCTCTGATGGGGTAACCTTGGTCTTGTCCTTAAGATTTAAGATTTAAGTCTTTATTTGGTCTCACACACAATGACACACCTTTTCAGGAGCAGTGAGCAGCCATCTTTCGACACCCAGGGGGCAGTACCGTGAAGGGTCTTGCCCAAGGACCCACACTGGTTTGCTCATTGCCGGGGGGGATTTGAACTCACTAACCGCGGGGGAAAGTCAGTGACTTACCAGTTGAGCTAACCAGCCGGTACAAAGCTAACCAGCCGGTTATGTCCTGCCTCAGTGCTCCCGGGACACATGCTTTTTAACACGCACTCTACAAAACTCACTCTCTGTATCCTTCAGTCCATAGGCTTTTATAGCTTTGGACGTCACTGTGATGTTCATAATAAAACAAGCATAAACTCCACACACTATTTATACAAGCAATGGAAGGGACCAGGTAAGTTTAAGTCATAATAATGTAAAAAAAAAAAATTAAGGCCATGAAGCTATAAAGGCAGTAAATTAAAATAATATGGGCTACACAACTTTGATGGGAAAATTCATCAGACACATCGACGTATTGTGACTGAAATTACATTTTAAAATGAGGATTCTGTGCATTTTTTGTTTGTTTGTTTGTTTTTTCAAATCCTGAAGCACTTTTGAGAAAAGTCTGAAATAGAGATATTGGTCGGTCAGTATATCAGGCTGATATTTGCCTTTTATAGTGTATCAGCTATCGGCCTTGACTTTCCAGCAGAGGCCGATATTTTGTTTTGGCTGATCTGCTCCTTAAAGTAAACACAGAAAGCTTTATTTTATCACTGCACAAAGACGCACAGCTGCACGAACATGACTACACTGCTTTCTTATGGGTTTGTGGTAAAACAGGCCTGTGGGTAAGGCTGTAGTTAATTTAAATTATAAATAATCAAAATCGACAAATAATACTAATCGGCCCAAAAAATATGGCATGGATATTGAACAATCAGAATCGGCATTGGCCATGAAAATACCCATATCAGCCGATCTCTAGTCTGAAATGTGAACATTGAAACTAACACAAGAATCGTGCATATGTCAGAAAATGTTTGAAAAAGATCTAAACTACAGGGTTAGCAATTTTCAATAAAAAGATTAGATATTTTGTTTTTTACAGGGCATTATTTTACCCTTGTTAATTGTAACAGTTTGTGCTCGTATAGATTGATAATATCTCCCTCTCAGTTTGTGACACGCCTAGAGATCAACCGATATGGGCTTTTTCGATGTCCGAAGCCGATACCGATTCTTTATAATACAGTGCAACCGATGGCCAATAAACTTAACATTTTCCAGGTCCAATTTTGATTTTTGATTTTGATTTTCCCCAAATTATGTCATTTAAGTTTACTATGTTTTTTCCACAAACCTATAAGAGAGCCGTATAGTCATGTTAATTTAAGACCGGTAGCTGATACACTAAAAAGTCCAAATATGAGCCCACTATATTCGTCAGCCAATATATCGCTCTCTAGACACGACCCAGTGGTGGAGTAGAAGAGGTGCAATGTCTAATGGTACATTGTTCTATGAAGACATACAAGTAGACCCAGTGGTACCATTTTCACAATAACCTGCAGACTGAGCAGATTGAGCAAAACTCATTTCAAGCAGAATTCATCTCCAAATGAACAATACCTCTCTTTCATCACAGTGAAGTGAGTGACCCAGATTTTAAAAAAACAGCTTATTTACTGTGTTCAAGAGTGTTCAAAGTGGAATACATTTTAGTTTTGGGAAACACTTGTAGACTGATGAAACAGTGGGGCAAAAACAGATCATGTACTTTCAAACACAAACCTAAGAAGGATCCGACTATGTTATTCTCTATGGCCTCTATGGTGCATACTTCAAAGACAGCAGGATAAAAGTAACACCAAAACATGACAGCCACCAGCGCTAGTGTTTTGGCCTGGGCTCCAGGGACAAAGATGAAAAGGACGTTGTCTTCTAAATGTCTGGACACCTGTTTGGAGACATGTCCCTCACAGCAACAACAGCCTATGGGCCAGAATTAGGGGGGAGAATGAGGGCCAGGTCTCCATGACGACAGACGGAGCTCCCCTCTCTTGTATGGGATGAGGTCAGGGGTGTAGGGTGTCCCCCCGGTGGACGCATACAGTGTGTCAACGTGTATATAGTTGTATCGCCACACACACAGCTGCTAGGATGAAAGACGGACCAGAAGTACAGAGGAAAGAGGAGTGAAGAAAGAGGAATGAGGAAAGAGAGAAGGGGCTTTGATGTGCTCAGAGTAACACCAGAGGACCAACATAAAGAAATAAAGTCAAAACAAGTGACACAATGAGAGCAACACTGATTGCAATAATAATGAGCCATCCACAACATGAACTGCAAATATCCTCAAGGTATTTAAATAAACTTGTCATTACATCAGAAACATTTCCCTGTCTGTAATGTGAGTTATACGGGACAGCTCTAAATATAGCAATGGGATGGAGTTCAATAGATAGTATACAGTCAAAAAGTGTACGATTTGAAGGCTGTCAAATTCTGGCTGTCTATCTTCATCTTAAAAGTCCAATATTACGCAAAATTGGCTTATGTGAGCTTTAAGTCATGTTAGAATACTGTTAACTCATCCAAAAGCATACCAGGAGTTGCGTTTTGTTTCATTCACACAGGTTCGAGTAACCCTTGTTAATCTGTCTCATCTCCAAAGCTTGAAATGTTCTGTTCCACCCTGTGATTTACGAAGCGGTAGTTTTCAACAGCTTCCTTTTAGCTTTTGTTCAGTATGGATTCCCAGTTCCAGGCCTGAATTTATCCAAATGATTCTAGTGAAGGTGTTTGGAGTTTAAAAACACAGTGGAGAACTTCCTGTATTACTACATGATATCAAGGTGGAACAGTGTGTTTTCTGCTTGAGAGAAATAAAGAGCCTAAATATGCATGTGTTAAACATGCGTGAATGAAATGAAACAAAACACAACACCAGGTATGTTTTTGATAAGGAAAGAACATTTTAACATAGATCAGAAAATAGCATAATTAAGTTGGGCCCTTGAAATATTATTGGTCTGTGGAATGTTGTGACATCATCTGAAATACAGAATTTTATGTATACCAAAAAAATAAATAAAAAAGGTTTCATCTTAAATAAATACATTTAATTTTGTATTGATTCTTAAGGGTGCATTATGAATTGCCTAAAAATTATCCTTAAAGGGACAGTGTGTAAGATTTTTACCCGTTAATTACTGAAATTGAAGATACCCATTCAAAAATACATTGTTTTCCAAGCCTTTTCACTTCCATCATGAAATCAAAGTATTCTTTTGGACAGCCATTTTGAATACGAGAGCTGCAGAAGGACATTTGGGCTCTGCCTTCGCTTCGGCAAGGCTCGTGGTTTTGGGTAAACAACACAAGCATGCTGCCGGATCAGACTTGTAATGGATCTAACACGTGTTTTGGACTAAATTGTTTTACTGGATTTTATTCGCTGGATACTTACGGACAAATTGAGAGCAAGTTTATGGTGAAATACTGAGTTTGACCTGTGCAAAGCATTCTAAGGTAAGCTAACCTCATTTTGTGCTTTTCCGTATAAAAGCCCCATGTGCTCGGGGAGTGATTGTTGTGCAGGGAAATGAATTGCATAGTCAAAAAGAGGAGACTGTAAGGTTTCATTTGATGTGTAGAGTGTCATGGTACATGATCGGGAATGTGTGTTTTCATGAGAAAAGAAAAAAAATAAATAACCGGGACCGCGCGGCTTGTGCGCGCGCCCGGGTGACCCTCGAGGTCTGCCGTAGCTAAAACAGAAAGTGCAATAGCACCATCCACCTATGCGCCATGAATCCTACACACTGGGGCTTTAAAGATTATGTAGCATTAAATCATTCTAGTTTTAATATTCAGTTTACGCAGAAAGAACATATGAACAAATTTGTCTTCTCATCTCTCCTCTCTCTTACTCTCCTCTCACAGATCTCAGATAAGACTGCATCCAAGTATACTGTTATCAGCATAGGTCCACATTTAGAGTTCAGGCTTCACAGAACAGCCTGATAACCCTCTGTGACAGTACACTCCAATCCAGTGTAGAGGAGGGCTGATAGGAGCACAGGCCTGACCCTCCCATTACAAGTGACAGGAGGAGACAGGCTTAGAGAGATGAGGCACTGGTACAGGCGTTTACTCTCTCTCCAAATCCAGAACCTTTTGCCTTCTATACAATACACTATACTTTTTCTGCTCGATTACACTGGTCTACAAATTTTTGGACTCGATCTGCTTCCAAGATAAAAGTGGCTAAATCACATTTATATTGATAAGATGAACTGAAAGTCAATTGATAACTGTGCTGGTTAGCTAATGTATTCAAGATAATTCATGATATTGTTTTACATCAAAATTGCATCTGTTTATACAATAGATTAGATAGATAGAATAGAGCATTTTTGCTTAAAAATAATATTTATATTTTGAAAATATTTAACTTGCACTTCTTTATCCGTTAAGAAATAAACAAGAAATATCTTAAGACATCAGGTGCACACAATTTCGAGGCATCTCTCTTATGTGAAATCCAAAAATATTTTATGTTAAAACTGTAGACATATTAAAATGAATGTATTGGAATGTGCAGACAGGCTTTCAAATAGAACTGGTTGGTTGTAGACACACTGTACCTTCTGATAAACTACAGTTTTTGCCTTATTTTGCATAAATTTCCTATTTTGATCCAATACTATATATTGGAAACTACAGCCAATCAGCACTTCCTACTTTTTCTTTATTAGTGACCTACACCAAGAAAAATTTCACTACTTTTGTTCCAGAAGTCTACAAGCAAAGTGCTTATAGACCAGTGTTATTGAATGTTGAATTTTAGCTAATTATTCAGCTTTTCTACTCCAGAGCATGCTAAAATGTCTTAGGCTATTGTAATGTTCTTTCCTCATTAAAAACATAACCAGAGTTGTGTTTTGTTTCATTCACACATGTGTAACACACAAACTCTGCATATTTAGGCTGAGTTCTTCGCTTGGACAGAAAACACTCTGTTACACCTTGTGAAGTCATGCGGTAATGCAGAATGTGCTCCATTGTGTTTTTTCCATACACACTTGAATCAGCTGCATGATTTCAGCCCCGGAATTGTCCATCTCTACTAAGAAAAAGGTAAAAGGTAGCTGGTAAGTTGAAAACTACCGCTTCAAGACAGACACAGTGGACCGGAGCATTTTGAGCTTTGGAGATGTAGACAGACATGAATAAAGGATTACTGAAACATATGTGAATGAAACTCTCTGTATGTTTTTGAGGAGATAATGACATTCTAACATGGCTTAAAGCTCACAATAGTCACTTCACAAGATATTTAACTAATCCATCCAGGCTTAGAACAGCCACAAGTTGTATACTAGGCCCAGGGCTGGACTGGGACAAAAAAACGGCCCTGGCATTTTTGGCTTAGACCGGCCCCTCATAATAAGCGGAGCACAACGGACTAATTTATGTTTGTGTTTCCAGAAGTATTTTACTATTCCTATGTCTTGGCCTGGGGAAAACCATGGCCAAAACATTTAAAGGAAAAATCCCAGCTCCCTAAAACCACCAGCAAACTCACAGTAACTACACATTAAACGGTTTAATTAAAATGCATCTTGCACACAAGATCAGGAGCAGTTGGCTGCCCGAAAGGTGAGCGATTTTCATGCCTGTCTATCACGTAAAAGTCCTGGTATTATGCTAACATTACTACCTGCTTGCCTGCAGTGCCTGTGCTACACTTCCCTGGTCACTCTGTCCCTCAGGTTCCCTCGGGTTCCCTGTCCACAGTCTCTGGCTGCTCCTCTCCCTGTCCACCTTCAACCTGGGCTGCAAAGGACGTGAAGGCTCCAGCAGCTCTTCCAGAGAGTCTGTTATTTTAAAACATTAAAAAAAAAAATCTTTTTTTTTAAAAATCTTTTAGCCCGTAACTTCTCTGCACCCGCTTTCTTCCTCTTCTCAATGTTTCCATGGTCAACCCTGAAACTGGCGGGGATCAGTGCAGAGAAAGGGGTGGGACCGCTCTTGTAAACTTCTATATCCTGATTGGTTTATTCCACTGTCAATATTGACGATGGATCAACGGGATGCCTCCTCTAAATTGTGGGCCAGTCTCTAAGTAAAAATAATCAAACAAAAAAACAGCATCGGCCCCCTGGGACTGTTGGCCCACCGGGAAAATGCCCGGTATGCCCAATTACCAGTCCAGGCCTGTACTAGGCTGTGACCTACTGTACTAAGAACATAATGAATACCTCACAAAAGCATATTTTTTATAGTAAAAATGTGTTAATTATACACCGCAATAACAATTCTAAATGCCTCAGTGAAGAATATAATGTAGGCTGTGATTACATAAATTAACTAAATGATAGCACTTTAGGGTCATAGTAGAATTATATATTGAGCATCATGGACAGTTGAATAGGCAGTTTACATTTGTGAATTATTTTTCATCAGACAGTTGTTATTGTTGTTGTTGTTGTTGTTGTTGTTGTTGTTGTTGTTGTTGCCAGTTTTGGAAGGTAAAGAAGTAAAAGTAGTAAAGTATGGTACCTCAGCAGAATTTTCAGGTATCTTAATTACTTAATTACATTTTACAGTAGACATTTTTTACTTTTACTTCACTACATTTGAGAGCAGCTATCTGTACTTTCTACGACTGACTTTTTTTTAACCTTTTTACCTTTTACTTAAGAGACAAAACTGGCTATTGATTACATAAACCATAGTGAATCCATAATCTGCTTAATCTGTCACTTCCTGTTTGAACCAATATAATATGTCACACAGGGAGATGAGGGGACGGATCTGGTTTTGATTTTGTTGCTTTGAAAATGGAAACCGGATTCTTTTCATTACAACCAACCGAAACAACTGACGATGAAAACAGAAATATACAGTGTAACATAATACTGTACTATGGCACTTCACAAATCAGAAATTAGTATTGATAAAAAGCAATGGTTTAGTCCTCTGAATGATCTCAACACTTCTGTCATTCAAAATAACTTCTTATATTGTATATTTGCTTCATACTATGCATTCATATTCTGCCTTTTGTGATGCTGTCTGTCTTTTGGTCCTATATTATGCAAAACTGGCTCTTGTGAGCTTTAAGTCACGTTCTAATACCTGGAGTTGTGTTTTGTTTCATTCATGTTTCAGTAAGACGGATATATTAGTCAGTCTACATCATCTAAAAAGCTCAAAATGATCTGTTCCACCTTGTGATGTCATGAAATGGTAGTTTTTAAAGGTCCCATGACATGGTACTTCTTGATGCTTTTATATGGCGCCTTAGTGGTTCCCTAATACTGTATATGAATCCTTCTCCAAAATCAAGCCTCAGTGCATGAGAGAGCCTCATGAACACAGTCAGAGTCATAAATATGTCTTTGAAACGCTTTATTCTGGGCGATGTTGCTTGAATGCAAATGAGGAGGACAGAGACAGGCCAGTGCAGCGGGTGGGTTTGTGGCCAAATACGCCACTGTTTCCTGGATTAGCGGTGCGCTATGCGCTGTCACCCACTTCCGCGTTTTAAGTGCTTAGGAAGATACGAGACGCGTCCCATGAAATAAACACTTTTCCACAGAAAATCAAATTACACCACTGCTGTTTCAGGGGTTCGGAGGCTCAGATAAAGGACATCCGAGCCTGGAAACATTCTCACGTGTCTCCAGGCAAAAAAAAACAACAAAAAAACACATCTCGTATTTCGTAGCTCGTTTGCGGTCCAAATTCTCTGGCCGTGATTTCCAGAGATGGGGTGGACATCCAGACGGGGGGTGGAAACCTTTCCCCAAGTGTGACGTCAGAAAGTTCCCTTGTTCATAATCGCCCGTTTGGGCTGTCTTTTTTTCAAACGCGGAAAAGGATCGCAAATGCTCAGTTTACATATTAACGTTCAAAAACCTCAGAAAGTGAAAATTTCATGCCATGGGACCTTTAAGTTAACCTCCACCTTTTAGCTTTAGTTTAGTAGAGATTGGCAATTCTGGGGCTGAAATTATCCAAATGATTGTAGTGAGGGTATATACACTAAATCGTTTAAAAATGTAGTGGAGCACATGGTGGAAGAGAGCGTTTTCTGTTTGAGAAAAGACATACAAATGAAATGAAATAAAACACAACTACAGATATATTAGAGTACCAGAAAACAGCGTAATATGAACCCTTTGTACATAGAGAGCAACTGAATTACAAAACTGGATAAATCAAATCAATCTTTAGTCTGTTTGTGGGCTGTAATTTGCATATTGTCCCCTTTTAGGTCAGATGCCCCTTCAGACATGTCACTGGTATTTAAGCTGCCAACAGTACATGAATTCAGTTCGTTTGACTGTAGCAATATTTCACCCTGTCATACGCTTTACTTTAAACTGAACCATAATTTCAATCATTGTATGCAGATAAGAGTTATAGGTTTATTTCCCCGATAGCGTCAAATTTCTCAGTCATTGCTTCAGCCTCTATTTCTTAGACCATGTGATTTTTATTATTAGAAAGCTCCTATTAGGATCATATATCACAATGAAGGATTTTTCTGTGGCAGGGCATTAACTCCAAGCTTTTATCCCCATCCCTCTCAGTGCTATGAAGGTCAGCCTCTTTCTATCTGCAAAATGACTCTCTTTCATCCCACCACCATCCTCCACCCCGCACCGGACCAGGACATGTGACACCCGAGACAAATTGAGAGGAAACACAGGAGAGATAGGGCCAGACGAAAATACAAGTGGAGTTTGATCGATATTTGGTGCAACCTGAGTGGATTCAGTGTATGGGGTTTATAGGGTTCCTGCACAGAAGGAATTAGAAGTCATGGTTACCGCTGTTTTGTTCTGAGAGAGAGTTCTTAATAGGGTTGTAATAATTTGGAAAAACAGATGTTGAATTTTCTTTCACAATTTCGAAAATTTTACGTAAGAAAAAAAAAACTACACTGAACTAATCAAAATAAAACAGAAATTGTCACTCAAGTCCAGTCTTGTCAAAATATTTTTTTTAAATTGTCCGTATCCGCTCATTGTTTGTTTTCTCCTCACAGATGTTGAATTTTTAAATTAAATAAACATGTCTAAAGTTAACTTATCATTTGAATATTCTCCTTCTGTTCTTTAACTGTGTTTCCCCATTGTCAGACAAATCTTATCTTTTCTTACTTTATATTAAATAGTTTTGAAATATGCACCATCAAATTTAAGACTCCCGTCAGATAATTTTACAAAAGAAGCTTATGAACACATAGATTATGAATGAATAAAAAAAAATATGAAATCTCTAGAAAAAAAATGCTTCTCTCAATATTTGAAACATTGCAAACTTTCTATCTATTTGATGGTAATCACATACCAACACGTTAGTGCACCATAGTTTTCCCAGTCTCTTGCCAATTTAGTTCTTCCACAGTATACTTTAACTTGTCAGAACTGAAATGAAACTATCTATTACATAAGTGAGACGCCAAGAATAAAAATAGAGTACATATTCTGGAGTCAGCAGCTGGAGGAGGATAAAGGCTTCTCACTTTTCTTGGTTACAGCAAAAACACACACACGGATGCAGATGGCTATTGAAAGAGATGCTCCATGAAACTTTCCAACCATCACAGTTTGAATAATTACAAGAAATGCACCACAGAAAAAACACTAAAAGCCACTAGTAAGACTCACACAAATTACTATACAGGATGGGTTTTGGTATTGCATCAAATAGACCAGGGCTCTCAAGTTTTGAAGTTTGGTCAGAGTGAGATTTCTGGGGAGCGGGGGGGTGAAGCGATTTTTTTAACTATTTGACCAAACCTGAATTTAATTAGATGCATATCTGAGTGATATGAACACAGGGGAAATAAATTATTATCAGCAATTTATTTTTAATACAAAATAACAAAATTAACAGAATAAAAAGAAATATCTGTCCTGCTTAACTTAATACTGTATAAATTAATATAAACAGGGATGAAAGTGACCAGCAATGGAAAAAAGCTGAAAGTCACCGAAAAGCTAGGGGGGTCCCGGATCATGCCCCCCCGGAAAATTATTGAACTCTAGATGCTCTGAGATGCAATCTGGGGTCATTTCAGCCACTTTGCACGACCTTCTCACAAAATGTGACTTGCACTGGATGGAATCAGCTCCGGATGCATAGTCTGGACAGTAGCTGCTGACGGCCAGACTCAAGCACATTTCTAAATGATCATCAGTCATGGTGGAACGGTACTTGGACTTAATGATCTTCATGTGGGAAAAGGCTGACTCACATAAATAAGTTTTCATAAATCTATCTCCATTTTATCTGATAAATGCTCATTTTAATCTTAAAATAAGCTAAGCAAACTGCACTGCACTTAAACACCCCGTTTTTGGACCCTCATCCACAGTTTGAGAACCCCCCTTTTTTTAACCTGTTTTTTCAACTTCCTGGAGTCACATTCTCTTACTGGTTTTGCAGTGGTATTTACCAGCCTCTGTACATTTACCAAATGCACTGTCACTCTTCCCCGCGTATAGCGTACACAGGCTCCTCCTGTGTGAAAAGGAGGACGTGAAGCGAAGGTACACGCTGTAGCGAACATGCTGCGCGCGCGCCGCGGCTCCAGACGAGCGCGCAGGCTGCAGTGAGAAGCTCCAGGGGGGGCGAGTGAGGTTTTTTTTACGCTGAAAACGGCGCGGTGCATAACTAACTCTTCTGAGCCACACAGACCGATTTTCTGGGCACAGAAGCGCTGTGCGCTGCGCTTGAATTGCGTAACTAAATTTCAGCGTGAGAAATACCATGTGTGGCGTGTGAGCGTGTGAACACGTTGAATTGCGTGTGTCACACTCTCAATGCGTGAGACTTGAGAGCCCTGTGTCACAATACTTACTATATCAAGTATTTACTATGTACTGTATGTATACATTTTATTTGCCCTAGTGGGGAAGTGTTTGTTTATTTTGTGTAGTCTGTTACATTTGCGGGTCAAGTGACTCATTTTACTATGCTGTATGTGCTGTATATATATTGTAGTTCATCTATTATTCAGAATATGATTCACTTATGGTTTACTGAGATACTTTAGGGTACAAACTTGCCAAACTTGTTCATGTTTTGCATGCATGTAAGATTATTTTGGTTTATACAGTGCCGTGAAAAAGTATTTGCCCCCTTCCTGATTTCTGTGTTTTTTGCATATTTATCACTCAAAACATTGTCAGATCATCAAACCAATTTTAATATCACACAGAAACAACCCAAGGAAAGACAAAATTCAGTTTTTGAATGATGATTCCATTTATTAGTGCACAAAAAAAATCTAAACCTATCTGGCCCTATGTGAAAAAGTAATTGCCCCCTTAATCTAATAGCCAGTTGAGCCTCCTTTGACAGCAATAACTGTAACCAAACGTTTGCGATAATTGGTGATGAGTCTTTCACACCGCTGGGGAGGGATTTTGGCCCACTCTTCTATGCAGAATTGTTTCAATTCTGCCATATTGGAGGGTTTTCTTGTATGAACTGCCCGTTTAAGGTCACACCACAGCATCTCAATCGGATTTAAATCCGGACTTTGACTTGGCCACTCCAAAACCTTAATTTTGTTTTCTTTGAGCCATTCAGAGGTGGACTTGCTGGTGTGTTTTGGATCATTGTCCTGTTGCATGATCCAAGAGCGCTTGAGTTTGAGGGCACGAACTGATGGCCGGACATTCTCCTTCAGGATCTTCTGGTAAACAGCAGAATTCATTTTTCCGTCAATCACAGCAAGTTGTCCTGGTCCTGAGGCAGCAAAGCAGGCCCAGACCATCACACTGCCACCACCATGCTTTACTGTGGGCACCATGTTCTTTTTATCAAATGCTGTGCCATTTTTACGCCAGATGAAACGGGCTGCAGACCTTCCAAAAAGTTCAATTTTAGACTCATCGGTCCACAAAATGTTTCTCCAAAAGTCTTGAGGGTCATCAAGGTGCTTTTTGGCAAAGGTGAGACGAGCCTTTGTGTTCTTTTGTGAAAGCAGTGGTTTTCTCCTGGGAACTCTTCCATGGATGCCATTTTTGGCCAGTGTTTTTCTAATGGTGGAGTCATGAACACTGACCTTAACTGAGGCCAACGAGGCCTGTAGTTCTTTCGATGTGCGTCTAGGTTCTTTTGTGACTTCCTGAATGAGCCGTCGTCGCACTCTTGGAGTAATCTTAGTTGGTCGACCACTCCTGGGAAGGGTTGCAACTGTTCCCAGTTTCCTCCATTTTTGAATAATGGCTCTGACAGTGGTTCGCTGGAGCCCCAGAGCTTTGGGAATGGCTTTGTAACCTTTTCCTGAATTATAGACTTCTATCACTTTTTTTCTCATTTGTTCTTGAATTTCTTTGGATCGTGGCATGATGTGTTTGTTCTTGAGATGTTGTAGCCAACTTAACTTTGTTTGACAGGAACTATTTAAGTGATTTCTTGATTCAACACAGGTGGTGACAATCAGGTGTGGGTGTGGCATGTAGAACTGAACTAAGTTTTCTCAAAACTGTGGTTAGTCACAGTTAGTTTGTGATTTAACAAGGGGGGGCAATTACTTTTTCACATAGGGCCAGATAGGTTTAGATTTTTTTTGTGCACTAATAAATGGAATCATCATTCAAAAACTGAATTTTGTCTTTCCTTGGGTTGTTTCTGTGTGATATTAAAATTGGTTTGATGATCTGACAATGTTTTGAGTGATAAATATGCAAAAAACACAGAAATCAGGAAGGGGGCAAATACTTTTTCACGGCACTGTAGGTCCTATGTTACACAAAACTGATTCTTGTGAGATTTAAGACATGTTGTAATGTTGTTATCATCAAAAACATTCCTGGAGATGTTCTTTGTTTCCTTCACACGTAATCACAAGTAATCCTTGAATTTTAGACTGTCTCCAAAGCTCAAAATGCTCTGTTCCACCTTGTGATGTCATCAAGCTGCAGTTTTCAAGAAAACAGCTAACTTTTACCTTTAGTTCTGTAGAGATCTGCAATTATTCTAGTGAAGGTGTAACACAGTTTAAAAACACTGTGGACCACAGTGGAGCACACATGATGTCACAAGGTGGAACAGAGTGTCTTCCGTTTAAGAGAAGAACTCAGTCTAAATATGCAGGTTTTGTGTGTGAATGAAACAAACCCAACTCCAGCATTATATTTGTGATGAGAAAACATTATAACATGCATCAGAAAATTGTGCAATATGGCCCTTTTACTTTACTTTTTTGGGAGGAAAGTCTGGGCGCCCTTACATCTCTTGTATGTTTTGTGCAAATATGAATGAAAATGACAAGATTGAGCATACCGACATGGGGTACCACTGCTTTAGGGTTAGTATTGGACAAATATAATGTAGTTTGCATCATATTGTATTATTTTGTGTCCAAATTAATCAGGGTTAATCAAGGTTTCTTATTGTGACAGCCAGTCCTGTGCCCTTTAGATTATTACATTGGCTTTGGTACCACTCTGTCCATTGTATGTTCACACTTTTACCCTGTATTAAAACACACACAACACTGTCTGTGTTGTGTAGATCTCATAAGTGCGAGCTGTGCAGTCATGGGGCTGTGTGGGTCAGGGCCCGTAGACAGGGGGACAGTGGATCTTTTCATTCACAGGGACAGCCTTTGGCACTGTCACAGCCTGGGTCAGCCTCAAGAAGAGTCACATTTTATTATCCACAAGAAAGAACTGCTTCATCTCACAACAAGTACACACAGACATGCTGTTTAGGTGCAGGCCAGTCAGCAGATCAGCAGTTCCCTTAAAGCACTTCTAGGGATGTGCAAGGATAAGTAAACAAGCATGATAACTATGTGTTTAGCATTCTGAGGTCGAAATAGCTGCTATATATTATGTATACTTTTCTGGTTCAGTTAAACGTAGTCTAGAATACAAATAGTGTAAAAAGTCCAATTTCTGTTAAATCAAAACATAAACAAACAATGAAAACTTACATGACATACACAGTAATCAAAAACTAGGGTATAACAGACAAACCAAATCACCACCTGGATGATATAATTTGATTTTACTTTACAATTTACAAAATAATTTGACACTTCTTATGATTAAAGAAGGTATGAAGTTATTTTCTATACTTATATTTCCAAATGAAGTAGCTTTTCTTTATCACCAGTATTTATTCCATACCAGATGTTTTTCCTTGCTAAGAACAGGGTCTAAGGACAGGATATTTTGTCGAACTGTCTGTGATTGATCAATGTGTTGGTTAAATCCAGACTTTAGTGTAGTCCTGTGGGGTGCTGCTGTTGTGATTTTGGCTGGGCAAAAATATATCGAATTGAACAAGTCATTTTCCATTTACTGAATTTTAGAAATGAAGTTATTCCCTAACGGCTTCTCGTTTTGGCCCCCTGTCCTTCCACATTGATCTATCATATGTTTTACACCAGACGCCTTTCCCATCAAAGACATGTCAATTCACTCAGACATTAAAGGGATATGCCACCCCCAGGTCAAATTTGGGCATCTCCCCACAGTCCAGAGACTAAAATAAGTGGTGGAAAGCGTTTTCCTGCTCACCCAGCCATTGTCCGAGTCTGTCGCCACTGACCGCCGCGGTATCTGGTGCTCCTCCGCCTTAGACTGGAGTCTAACGTCGCCAGAGAAAGATTTCGGCCAAAAGGAATTAATTTGCTCGATGCGTTTCCCAATTACTTTGTGTGTAGTGCGCATTCATATCGAGTGCAAATAAATGTGCAAATCAACACGGAGAGCTTGCCTTGGTCATTTTGGGTGGGAACTATTTTCCAGTGCGTAAGAATACAGCCGTATCACGCAGCACGCTGCCAGGGGAATCCCTGTTACGCACCGGGAAGGGAGTTCCCCTGTTGCACAACGTGGTGCGTGATACGGCTGTATTCTTACGCACTGGAAAATAGTTCCCACCCAAAATGACCAAGGCAAGCTCTCCGTGTTGATTTGCACATTTATTTGCACTCGATATGAATGCGCACTACACACAAAGTAATTGGGAAACGCATCGAGCAAATTAATTCCTTTTGGCCGAAATCTTTCTCTGGCTACGTTAGACTCCAGTCTAAGGCGGAGGAGCACCAGATACTGCGGCGGTCAGTGGCGACAGACTCGGACAATGGCTGGGTGAGCAGGAAAACGCTTTCCACCACTTATTTTAGTCTCTGGACTGTGGGGAGATGCCCAAATTTGACCTGGGGGTGGCATATCCCTTTAAAGGTCCAATGTGAAACAAAAATGACTGTTTTAATCTATGTGTGAGCGCCGGTAGCTGTCCGTCATTCCCCGACCCGCGCCTCTTTCTCTCACTGGCCCCAGCGCGCGCCTAGACGGCAGAGCACGGAGCGCTTTCCCTGGGTTTGCGTAACCAGACTGATTCAACTGTTCCCTGCCTATTGATCTGGACTCTGTTTCCCTCCCTGGGGCGTACGAGGGTGCACACTTGGACGCCTAGGGAGCCACATGCTCTCCTCCTACCTTCCGTGTCTCTGTGCTGTGCGCCGGCTCAGGGGGCCAAACCGGGGCACTTCCTGGTCCTCCACTAAATAGCGCATAGTGGCGCGCTAAGGGGGGGGTCACATGACCTGGACTGAACCATTTATGTTAATTTGTGGGTTTATTTTGTTTTCCTAAGTTTCTTAGTTAATAAATCATGCCATATGGGGGGTTATTGAGGGGTTTTCTTTATTATGTGGAACTTTAGGTGTTTTATCATTGTTGGTACCGTTTTACCTTTGTTCCACCCTTAAATCTTTATTGTGTTAATTGGTTAGCCCAAGGGGAGGGGCTAAGGGGGTATATAAGGGGGGAGCCTTGCTCAGTTTGGGGTTGGTCCTTGGCCTGACTATGTGCATGCTAGCTGCTGTGATAACGTCTGTGGAAACGTCTGTAAATACCTTTTGTAAATACTGTTTTTGGGACTTGTTTTTCACTGTAAATATTTGCACTGTGTACACTGGATTGTGGTGCAAATAAAAAGGAATACACGTAAGCACGTATTCGACTGTGCCATCATTTCCCCCCCCTCTCGTATCTTGTCCAAACGAACCCGTGACACTATGTTAATGCAGAATTACTCAAGCATGTGTGAGTGAAACAAAACACAACTTTGGGTATGTTTTTGATGAGGACACAACAGTATAACATAGATCAGAATAGGAGTAATATGACCTTTTAAAGAGGCCCTCAGTGATAGCACTTAAGCTGTAAATAGATAATATGAATAGATAAAAAAAAAAATAGGTAAAAAGAATCAAAATGTTCTTATTCAAAAAACAAAAGTGTAGTTATGAAAATATGCATAATACCCACCCTTACAAACGCTTATCCCAATCTGAAGATATTAAACAGTGATTAGCTCAGGTTAATTGTCTAAATGCAGGTTAATTGCTACAGGGGATTTAGTGCGATATTGAAGAGGAAATTAAAATTATCACAAGAATGCCTCAGTGAAAACAACACCTATGGTAAATAAAACAGGCTAAATGAAGGCATACTCATTTGCATGGACAAATAAAGCATGGAGAAGCGTCACAAGTTATTAGCTGCTTCACAAGAGGGTAACACGACGAACAACAGCATGTCAAGAGGCTGAATCAGCAGATGTACGCCACTTTATGAAAAGAAAGAGGAAATGTGAAGACAAATCTGTTCTTGAATGAATGAAAATGTAATAGATGTTTTATTATATTATCCATGGGTTTCAGAATGATGAATTAACAACTAACAATTTAAAACAAAATCTTACATCTATTGAATGAGGAAAAAAAATCTCAAAAGGTTTCATTTGACAGAAAGCTTAAAAACATTTTACTATCATTGTAACTAACATTTCAGATAGGGATGGGTATTGGCAAAGAAGTCACGATTCAATTTGAATCACGATTCATATGCCACGATGCGATACTATCACGATGCATCACGATACTTGAATTATTGCGATGCATTGCAGTATATTCGACATACTTCAGTGAAAATGTACCAAAAGAAAGAGGATTAACGTTTTTTTTACAATCTGAGCCTTCTTTCGGCAATAAAACAAGTAGTTTTACTCACCCATAGCAGTTTGCTGTCAATTGGAGCAGTATCGCAGAACTTATGTTGAGCCGTTCTGTTCTACCACTGATCCCGTATCTGTTAGCATGAGTGCTTGGGGCACTGATTTGCAGTGTCCAAATAACACAAACTTTAGCACTTTTCAAATCACAGAAGATCGCTGTGCCAGGGTAGACTTTCAGTGGATTCCAAAACGGCCTGAAACCCGATATCGCAACAGTTCAGAGTGGTGTTAGCCTCTTTCGGACTAGCTGTGTTTACAAAACAGCTGAGTTCACGCATGCGCACTGTCCTCTCTGATGACGTCATCAAATGAAACTATAGCTGGATATCGAGTTTCAGGCCGTTTTGGAATCCACTAAAAGTCTACCCTGGCACAGCGATCTTCTGTGATTTGAAAAGAGCTAAAGTTTGTGTTATTTGGACACCGCAAAGTAATGCCCCGAGCATATGATACGGGCACCATGTTAACGGATACGGGATCATAGAAGAACAGAACGGCTCAACATAAGTTCTGCGATACTGCTCCAATTGACAGCAAACTGCTATGGGTGAGTAAAACTACTTGTTTTATTGCCGAAAGAAGGCTCAGATCGTTAAAAAAAACCCGTTAATTTTGCTTTAAATATCAGTGGCTGTGTATCTGGGTAGTGTCTTCAATTGATACATAACTCTGAGCAACTCAATTCATAACTGAATTTATTGAATAACAAAAACAAATAAACCAAACCAATAGCAAAAAAAGTGCATAGGATTTTTTTCTAAAACAAAAAATAATGTTCAAACATTTGCCATTTTGGAGGTAGCTACCATCATAAACAATACCCCTTCACAAAGAAAAAAGTGCATAGGATTTATTAAAAAAATAAATAAAATAAATGTATTTATGTATTTATGAATATTAAATATTACATTATTAAATATTAAATTATTAATTAATAATAATTGATTTTTGGCATCAAGAATCGATGCAGTATATTGTGAAAGTTAGTATCGCGATGCATTGTCATGATGATTATTTTGCACACCCCTAATTTCAGATAAACTATTAATATATAGTGACTCTTATATCGGGATAAGTCAGATGATGCAAAAGCAGTGTTGCCTCTCCACACATGTGATCTATAACTCAGTCTGTTTGTCTTATCAGATTGTCTCTATTGAGTTAAGCTTAATGTCATACTGTGGAACATTCCAGGCAAAGCAGTGACGAAACCATGGAGGCAACCACGTAAATACCAAAAAAGTTACATAGTGCATCTTTTAAAAATTACATTTAATTGTAATGGGATCGGTTATACGCCATATCGAAGGAGACAGCAGCAGTAAAGCATGGATCATGTAGCAGGGATCGATCTTCAGTCTTGGAGTTAGCAAACAACACTGCAGCAGAAGTCAGCCTGGAAAATACTTTTATCGGCATGTACTTTCTCTGCTATTCTTAATTATAAATAAACCAGCTGTTAAAATTGACTGAAAAAAACAAAACTGCAGAGTATCCGTCCATGGTCTTTCTTGAGATAAGTTGAAGATATGATCGGACAGGCTGCACAAACTTGATTAGGACTCCCGCACCTGCCCCTACAGTCTAAAACACGTTGTGAATGAGAGATTATTATTGCCAGTTCCGAGTCTGGTTTCTGTCTCTTTGCCTGGTGCAGGTGGGATCCATTATTGACGATGCTCTTCCTCTCCTTATTAGATCTAGAGCTCTCTTAGTGCATTAAGGAATTACACAGGGAGGGGAGTCAGCACCAGAATCCCCCTCCCAAGGCTGAAACAATGAACATGTGTCTGTTATCGTCAGTGAAATAAGAATCACTTTATTATTATTATTATTATTATTATTATTAGTAGTAGTAGTAGTAGTATTTAAATTTCACACTTTATGCGGATAAGTGCACAAAATACGAATTGCACATTTTGACTTTTTCATTCCCATGTTACAGCAGACCATCTGCCTATTACTGATTTAACTATAGGCTATTGACTTGGCTTATTTTTTCAAAGCCAGATGGACTTTCTGACAGTCAGTATTTTGTGGATATATAATATACTCTAAACTGCATAAATAACATTATTTTAGGGGTGAATTTGGAGCCAGTTCCATATTAGGAATGAGAATTTCTTTACGGATAAAATAAAAAAAAAAACAGGATAATGTAAAGTGGGTTAATATGAACATTTTAAGACCAAAATGACGAGGCTCACGTCAACACTTACGGGGAAAGAGGTGACCATTTTTCTATGTAAAGTTAATTGGAGCCAGAGTCAGAGGAGCCGGAAGCGCCCTCATGCTCACTTCCTATTTGGAGCACAGCGGCTAGCGGGTTAGCTATGTCCATTTATATGTATAGTAGACCTATGGAAGACGTACTACATACATCTAAAGGTGGTATGACTTGCACAGGCATTCATCAATATAAAACAGAAAGAAAAGTATGTTTTTATCAAAGCTTGAATGGCATACTGAGCACTTTGGCTACGTTCACACTGCAGGGCTTAATGCTCAATTCCGATTTTTTTGTGAAATCCGATTTTTTTGCGAGGCCGTTCACATTTCCAGTTAAATGCGAATTGTATGTGATCTCCAGTGTGAACGCTAAACTCCCCAAAAGTGTCCCGCATGCGCCTTGGAGGACACGATGACGTCACACGCAGCGAACGCGCTCAATGTTTACGGAAGTAGCCTAAAGTTGCTTTCGTACCGGAGCCAAAACATGTACAGCTTATTTGTTTTAAGGAGGAAACGGAGAAGGACGAGGTTTTTGGCCACAGCGTTTTGCGGGGCAGTGGCAGCAACGTGTGCAGAAAGGAACATGTGGGTGCGGAGTCACAGGCAGGAGGGGTGGGATTGCTACGTGCTTCGCCGCTTCACTGATACGAGTTTATATACTATTTTCGCATGACGAGAAGAACGTTTGTGCACATTTGTGAACGCCTACTTGTACCACTCTCATTGGAGGAAACACACTCAGGTCAGATGAATGCGACCTGGCCGTTCAGACTGCAGTCGCATGTCAAAAGATCGGATATGTATCGGATTTAGGACCACATATCCAAGTGGCCTGGATCGCATTTGAAAAAATCGGATCTGTGTCGTTCACACTGTCATTAGAAGATCAGATACAGGTCGCATAGAGGCAAAAAAAATCGGATTTGGGTCGTTTCAGGCTGCAGTGTGAACGTAGCCTTTGACCTATAGACGTAATTGTGGTCATCCAAGTTATTTTTTAAAAACAGGATCCTTCCCTGGCATCATATCTTAAATCAATTTATCATTTGAGTAATGATTTCTGAGTGCTTTGCTCTCCTCTCTAACAGATGCAGAAACAGAGAGAGCATGTAATATTCATGAGCATCTCCAGGCAGAAGGGTCACATTTCCTCAATCAATAAGCCCCAGATGTTTTTTCATTGATTCTGGGCTATTTTACAGATTGCCCGTTGTAAAGTTTCAGGATTAGTTTCCAGTCAATAAAGCATCTGAAAATAAAAAGAAAAATAATAATTAAGGAATATATATAAATGCTATACTAAATCTCCGCTTGACCCACTCCTCTACAAATCATGTGTCTTAGGTATTAATTCACCTGTCCTAAAGACCTATTGGTTTTGGTTATGTTCATTATGGTTTGATTTTAAGACGGTTCCAAAATCGAAAATCTTAATGTCCCCTCTCCATTGGTGCATTTATCAAATCAGCCATGTACATCTGTGACCTCACGTGACCAGACCAGAGAGCAGTTTCATTTGGGTTAGTGATTCAGTTTGTTTGAAAAGCTAAGTACACTTTAAATGCATTGGCGTTTTTACACAAAAGAACTGGGAAAAGGAACCAGAAACTACCAAATCAAATTCCCATTGAATTTTGAGATTTCTTTATGCCTTTTTTCCAGACCATCTCCTCTATCTACTGTAAGACTAATGCAATTATCCATGTTGGTGAATAATGGTCCTGTCACGCGCACTCGCTGCCTCAGCACAGACCAGGCGCCCTCAGTACGGAGTCCGAGAGAATGATCTTTGTGTCCGGGACTGCTCCACCAAAACCCCCATCTACTTTCATTATCACAGAACCACGCACAAACTCACAACAGACACATTGTTTCTATAGACTGTATTCATTGCGCATCTGGTGACGACCACATGCATTAGTTGGTTATTACAGGAGAGGTCTTTCTTTTTCTTTTTTTTTTCTCGGAATATAGAATAGCCTTGAACACATAGGCGCACTAGAGTATAAGCATAACATTTAATCCAGCAGCAAATCAAACAGCAACTACAAATCTAACCAAAATCTGCTTAATTTAACTCTCCTACAGCCAAATTCATATAGGCATGCTTTTTCAGATCCTTTTACCTTTACCGTTATTTGGGCTTCACCAAAATATAAGAAACAGTCAAGCTTTCTAGGCTATCAGCTGATACGTCTTAGGTTTACTGTGACTGTTGTATAAATCCAACTAAATCTGCAAAGAATTTGGATATATTTCCAGCTTGTTAAAGAAGTAAAGAGCCAATTAAACTAGGCAAGTTCATATTTGCAGCTACTGAAGCGCTGGACTAACAAGGGAACATACCGTACGGATCTTTCTAAAAATCACTTACCTAATCTCATGAAAAGGGTCGGGCAGTGGAAATCTCACTTATCCATAGATGTTGGCTTCCACGGGTTCGTATCCACATAGAGTCCCAATGACACGAGCGCAGACTGTCCTCGTGGAGGTTGTGTCAGCAGACTGGAGCTCGAGGCACGCGCGCAGGAGAGGGAGAGATGCGACCACCCCGTTATAATCCAGCTACTGACTCTTCTGTGTCTGGAACGATCAGAAAGAGGTAAAAGACTGTGCGTACCCACGCGTGTCCCAGTCCGTTCCCTCTCCGTGTGTATACTGCCCCCACGGGACTTGGGTCTGATTTATGTCCTCATGTCAGCTGGGACAGGCGCTCGTGACGCACGGTGGGCACGCATGAGGGACACTGGGCCAACACTGCCAAGACATTCCTCACTTCCAATATAAAGTGTTTGGGACTACATTATTTGAATTGTGAATATTGGAATACAAATATGACTGAGTGTTGTATCTATGATAACTTTACGCACGTTAATTTGTGAACGGGACCAACCTGCAATGAAGACAACTGTATTATGATCACTAACTTTATATTTAAAACAGCTTTAGATGATAAAGAAACATAAACGAACACCAGGTGACACCGGCAGCTCTACGGTCTCCAGGTTAAGTTATTTGGGATGACGCTATTGGACTAAATTTCACGGCAATGGCGCCATCTGGTGGCACTGTGAAAGGGCTACTTTTAAAAGCTCGTATGGCCAAGTTTTGTATTCAAATGGTTGACTAACATGTCATGGAATTTGAAAATGTATGGCTTGTATTGGTAAAAGCTGACTCTTCTGTGTACATTTTTGCAGGTTATTAAGGGCATAACTAAGCAACTTATGAAACACAACCATAACAGCCTACCTATCAGTCCTGGTTTAAAGTCTACCTTCCCGGAGATCTCAGCATCATGACGCATTATGACGTTCCCACGTTTGTGGTTGTGGCGATGGCGATAATGAGCCTGAGGTTAATGTCGTGGTGGTCTGTAATTCCCCTGGAGTGAGGACTGACCTGACGGTGGAAAAGTGGTGATTCCGTGAGAGACTGAAAATAACTCCGGGCTAAGAGCTGCCAGATTCCAGTTTCATTTATTTTTGTTTTCACTCTAAATACTTGTTACAAAACAACACTTGTTTTTATTTTATTCACCTAAAAGAGCTAACTTTGCTGTTAGAGTAGGCCCATGCATTTTCCTGAATCTAACCAGCAAGGGGCGCCTTGACACAAAATATGGACCTTTCGAACGTGGTCATGCATTGATGTATGTGTGTGAGTGGTTTCTGAGTAGTCTGGCCTTAAACACGCACATCCATATGTATGTAGGGCACACCTGATCCACATGACATCAGTGCAGACAATGGAAAAGCAGGCTACACATGTCAGACACTCATTAAGTATACATCTTTTCTCTCTCTCTCTCTCCCTCTCTCTCTATCTCTCTCTCTATCTCTCTCTATCTCTCTCTCTCTCACACACACACACACACACACACATACACACACACACACACACACACACACATACTATATTAAGATAAGATAAGACTTTATTGATCTCATGCAGGAGAAATTTACTTGTCACAGTAGCTCCAGGTAGGGACAGTTTGAACAAGAAAGAAAAGTGCATGCAGGCAAGAATGGAATAAAATAAGTAATAATAGAATAAGTAATAATAATAAAACAGTAACAGTAAAATAAGTAATAATAGAATAAGTAATAATAATAAACAGTAACAAGGAGAGTATAGAAAAATGATATTGCACGTTGGGAAAACAATATTGCACGTTAGGACCATACAGTGGAGTTATACAGTCTGATAAAAATAAGTAATAATAAGAAACAGTAACTAGGAGAGTATTGAAAAACGATATTATACACAGGATGGATCACTGAGTGCTTGGAGTTGTACAATATCAATAAGACTCTAAGGGCATTCATTGCAAACTCGATGCGGTTGTGGAAAACCACCCTTGCAAGTGTTCATCAAATGTGGCATATACCAAGGAGATGCACTGTCCCCACTGTTGTTCTGCACAGGTCTGAACCCCCTCAGGCAAATCATCGAAAGCACTGGCTACGGATACCGACTCAGAAATGGGGCCACCATCAGTCACCTCCTCTACATGGATGACATCAAGCTGTACACTAAGAGTGAGCGAGACATCGACTCGCTGATCCACACCACAAGGATCTACAGCACAGACATTGGAATGTCATTTGTGCTTGAGATATGTAGTAGGATGGAAGAGAGGGAAGAGAGGGAAGGTAGTCCACACAGAGGGGGTCTCACTCCCAGAGGGAACAATAACAGACATTGAGGGCAGTTACAAGTACCATCAAATCAAATCAAACGATATTTATAAAGTGCTTTTTATACAAAATTGTAGCACAAAGTGCCTTGGTATCCCACAAGCAAATAGCAACCTTGAAGAGGCAACAAGGAAAGCAGCTACAGCCAAATGTCAATCCAACTGTCAATCCAAGACAGTCCAGCACATAACTCCTGAGACAGTCCAGCACATAATTGCAGGGTGTAAGATGCTGGCAGGGAAAGCATACATGGAGCAACACAACCAAGTGGCGGGCATAGTGTACAGAAACATCTGTGCAGAGTACAGGTTGGAGCCCCCAAGGTCAAGGTGGGAAACACCTCCGAAGGTTGTAGAGAATGACCGAGCCAAGATCCTGTGGGACTTCCAGATACAGACTGACAGAATGGTGATGGCGAACCAACCAGACATAGTGGTGGTGGATTAGCAACAGAACAAAGCCGTGGTGGTGGACATTGCAATACCAAGTGATGGTAACATCAGGAAAAAGGAACACGAGAAACTAGAGGAATATCAGAGACTCAAGGAAGAGCTGGAGAAGGCCTGGAAGGTGAAGGCATCAGTGGTGCCCGTGGTGATTGGAGCACTCGGGGCTGTAACCCCCAAATTGTGCAAAATGACCAAAAAAGTGCAGTACTAGGAACAGCAAAGATACTGTGCAGAACTCTCAAGCTCCCAGGCCTCTGGTAGAGGACCCGAGCTGGATGAGTGTGAGAGACCAACCACCGTGGAAGGTGAGGAGCACATTTATATATATTCTACCTCGACTTGGGGATGACAGGCACTGGGTGAAAGGACTCCCCCTTGCCATGCTATTCAGAGCTTATTTGATTGTGAACACATTGTATATCATGAGCTCTTGTCTGGGAGCATTCAGGCTGAACAAATGCCTCTCACAGTAAATGGCAGAGAAACAGAGACAGCTGAGTAACAAGCTCATCACTCAGCACCCTGCATGGGAATAGCTCTGCACCCTGTCTTACATATTCAGACAAGCAACCAAGTCTTGCAGCACAACTGACAAAATTAGATCTGTATGAATAATGATAGCTCGCTCACTTACTTCTCTCAGGAGTCACCATAGTAAATACACTCCTCCATAGTTGCATATGTTTGTTTGTCTTTGGACCTGATGACATCCCAAATAGTATATTAGATAGCATATTAGCCTGGCATGGAATTGGCACAAAAAGTAAGCCTATCCAGAATCAAATGTGTCTTTATCAGTAAAAAGGCTCTCCAAAAGTAAGCATTTCGACAACGTTTTGACTGGAAAACCAATTTGTCTCTCATCCAAGATATTCTGTCTATTCTGAAGAAAAACTGATAGGCGCGCTGAATTTCTATTGCATTATTGCTTTTATCAGCACTACTCTAAATACAGCTATTCATCTAATTATGCCATAGTCCTGTATTGATCAATGCTGTCTGTGCTAGTCACAAAAATCCCATTTGAGAGACTTTACTGATTTAGTAAAAGTAGCAACGTGGCCTGTCCTGTCCTCAAAATCAAATATTTTCCAATAACATCTTGCAGAATATTTAACTTTTCAGTACCACTTCATTGAAAAACTAGGGTCTAAACAGAAGAAAACATGGATCAATCAGAAATGTGTGTTAGTTCATGAGGACAAAACAAAGGCTAAAATAGGACTTAACCTGGATTAGAAGAGTTAAACCAGATTTACGCATGAATCCGTGTGCCAGGACTTCATGGTTCATTTTTAAACTGAGACTCAGCAGTGGTCCAAATCACCGAAAGGAAATTAAATGATGGCACATTACTTCAATATACAAGCAAGAACAGGGTACCACAATTCAAAGGAAATGGGGTACCACTATTCTGGAGGTGGCACCTGCATGACTCAATGGAAATAGAATAGTATGGAACATTTTCCATGGTATAGTTATATTTTATGCCATAATGTATTATAGACTATTACAGCCAAAGGAACAACATTTCCATAGAGATGATAAGGATGACTCCCTCCTCCAGGCCAAAAAAGAGTCATGTTCATTTTTATATTTCAGAGCAATACATGAAAAAAAAAAAAAAAAAAAGCTTTTATTTTGGGTTTATTGTTGGCTAAAACGTTACACTCTGGGCCTTTAATAAGGACCAATGTTGCTAACTGACATATGATATAATACTTGTTTAGACTAGACATGTAATATAAATATTGGCACACTATTTTGTTTCATTTTAGCTGCATTCACTGAAGATTGATTCTCTTGATCATGTCTGTGTTTTATCAGTTTGACATCCACTTTAGAAACAGGTTTACTTATGAAATATGTACAAAACCTGCTTCATAATTCAGGCCGTGCTACAGGTGTACGTACATCTGCTGTCTCAAGAATAAAAGGGAACCATAAATTACACGTATGAACAAGGCAACATACATTTACATATAGATGCCCTCCTATCCCAGTGTATATTAAAACACGTCTTTCCTTTGTAGTGCTTTGAAAAGAATATTTGAATTCAGACCATACAGCAAGAATGTGGGACAGAACACGCAGAGGTTGTCACAACAGGAGGAGCTTTAGCAGTCTCCAATGACAAGATTATGTAGATTATAGATAATAGATAGAAAGCTTTGGCAATGTTCTTCAGTTCTTTACAATAGTGCTGCTAAACCCCTAAAGAAGAGTTTCATAAAGTACAGAACTGTCCTGTCATTTGGAGTGAAGAGGAGATTAAACTTGTAAGATTAACATTAAAATGTGTTACAAAAGACAGATTAAAAACTATATAAACACTAACCTTTCATTTGGAAAAAAGGTAATAGAAATGAAATGAGAGACAGATTTCAATATTAAAGGTTCTTTATAATGCAAAGTTCACTCTTGTGAGCTTTAAGACATGTTATAATGCTTTTACCTCCCAAAAAAACATATATGAGTTGTGTTTTGTTTCATTCACACATTTTTTATGTCATCCTTTATTATAATATTATTAATCTGTCTATGTTTCCAAAGCTCAAAATCACTAATCACTAGGAGGAACACAGCACGTGTTCCACCTAGTGATGTCATGAAGCAGTAGTTTTCAGGTTAACAGCTACCTTTTACCTTACCTTTAGTTCAGTAAAGATTGATAGTTGCAGGGCTGAAATAATCCAAATGATTTTAGTGAAGGTGTATGGAGTTCACAAATAAATGAAACAAAACACAACTACAGGTGTGTTTGTGATATAATATGGTCAACTCAATATTAAATGTGAATAAGACAAGTGCAATTGTTCAGTATAGGAGATGTGTGAGGTCCGCTGTGTATTCTGTGTTTTGATTTAGAGCTGTGATCTCAGTGCAGGTGTGAGGACGTGGTGCCGGGGGCCATGCCTCAAACAGGATCTAGTGTCATCATATAGAAACGGACCTGCCTTAATAACAGACTGTGTTTACAGAGCCATGGGGCCCCAGGGAGGTATGAGCTAACATATAGGGTTATTCTGAGGCGTGAAAGAAGTACTACTCAAAAAGATGCCCATTACATGTGTCGAAGTGGCATATAGGTTATAATTCCTGTTTTAAATTGTTAATCACTATGGCAACTATCATTTCCTCCATTCCCAAATCCATGGATATTGGTAATTTGATTTTTTTTTAAAAAGTAAATTATATCAAGAAAAATATTGAAATTAGGTTACTGCAATGCAAAGTACTTCTCCAGTTACCTCAAGTTATTAGTACTGCAATTACTTCTACTGTGATTAATACAACCATTTATTGACTTCAGACATAGATTTTGTGAAAGTAAAAGTGGGATTATACTATAAATCAGAACTTCAGTGTTTAATCCATGCTGTTTTTTTCTGAAGTGTTATATACCAAATACCTTGTGTGCAAACAGTGAAACAGGAGACAGCAGTGATCGTAGGCAAGACTCTACAGGCTGTGAATGAAAGCGGTGACGCCATCAGCTCTTGATGCGACCTTGGGAAGTCAACGTGAGTGAAAAGAGGAACAATTTCAACTGAAATCAAAAACGTAGAATTACAGCATAGTTTGGTACCAATGCTAAGCTAAGACCCCACACAATCAGGTAGGTTTACATTTTAATAAGCGATAAGGCTGATTTGAGAGCTAGAGCAGATCATGCCTGATTTCATACTGAGACCATTGTTCAGGATTCTATTGTTTCATGTAAAGCATAGCGATTGGCATTGAGCCTTTAAAGGGCCCGTCTTACACTATTCTCTGATCCATGTTATAATGCTGTTTCCTCATCATTCCTCAACATACCTGGAGTTGTGTTTTGTTTCATTCACACATGTTTAACACACAAACTATGCCTATTTAGGATGAGTTCTTCTCTCAAACTGAAAACACCTGAAAACACTGAAATTCCACCTTGTGATGTCATGTGGTAATGCAGGAAGTACTCCACTGTGTTTGTAAACTCCATATACCTTCACTACTACTACCATACAATATCCAAACATTGTTCAGTGCACAAGAAGTACACTACAAATTAAGGGGAAGGGGTAAATTTAAAACTAAAAAGGTGAGAACCACGAGGAAAAGCATGTGTGTTTCTGTGTGTGGGGTCAGTCTGTGGAATGGGTTGGGAGAAAACCTGAAACAGTGGCCAAATATTCACAGCTTCAAAAGAAATTATAAAGAGTTTTTGCTTTTGTGGTATAAGAGTAAGCGACAGCACTGGGTGATCAAAAAAAAAAAAAAAAGATATTAAGTATAATATGTAGATATTTGTAAAGATGTGATCAATGTACATAAGCAACCACATCATTTTGTAACTATGTAATGAACAGGGGTGGATTAATATGTTTTTCTTCTTCCCACTCCTTTTTGAGAAATGTGCTTTTCTATTGTTTACAATGTATATATAATATGTATATGATTATTGTTTCTGTCTTGGCACAAACTTGAAATAAATACAAATCAAACTTCAATCAAACTTCAAACTGCTACAATCATTTGGCTGACAGAGCAGAGTCAGACAGAGCAGTGCTTACAGTTAGCCCCACACCCACAGGGGATGTTGATGACAAGAGCTGCAAAGTATCAATAGGTGATATGAATTGCTTTGAGCAGACAATACTAAAACCTCCACCACTGCACCACCCCTCTTTACTTATAATTTTGCACTAGCAGTCCTTATCAGATTCTTTATTTTATATTCGACTTAATGCTATTTAATACCACTCTGCACAATGACAACAATGCAGTAAATCCATTGTTATCACTACTGTATAACTTCCAAGCTTCAGAGACTACAATGGGGGAAAAAAATCTACTTCAAAGTTTAGTTTGAGCTCACACGTGCCTGTACACATCTGAGGAATGTTCTGAATTTAGTTTATGTGACAAGAGCAGCCTTGTGTGGGATGTATCTTCTGCCCACCATGAAGATTACCCTCTTATCTGCTAATGAGACAGCGCCGATGGATTTGGGTAGCAGGACTCTGGCACCAGCCCTGTATACCAGCTCTGGTGTTGTGTTACAGACAGAGATGGAGAGGCAGCCTTGGAGCAGAGCAGCAGCAGCAGTCGCAGTAGCAGTAGCAGCGTGAGGAGCCATACAAAGAGCCTTCAGCCTCCACTCTTCTCCCCTGTGTTTGCTTTTCTCTTGTTCAGGTCTTATCAAACAAATATGACTGCAAAACATGTGATCCGCGCTGATATGCGTCCCTGAGAGGCAGCCATTTTATACAGTGGTGGAGAGTAGAAGTCATTTCCTGAGTACATACCTCAACATATTCAGCAGAGAAGATGTTTGATTCCACCGTGTTTGATTGATTACATTGCCCAAGGCCCATAGTGGCTGTGATAAGCAGAAAAAAAAAAATTACAATGAGAAAAAACATTACTTTATCATGTATTTTTGCAGTGTAATAGAGGCGTTGGTTATTAGCGTATAGGTGTGGTAGTAGCAGTGGTGTTAGATGCAGCCACACATTCTTAGAGTGCATGCAGATACTTAAGGTGTGCCGGTGATGTGTTTTGCCCAAGGACACAATGGCTGCATGTAGTGCCAGCCCAAAATGTACTTCATTTTAGAGGTGAGCATTATATTGAATTACTGATAATATTTTGAAGGCTATTTCAAAGATATGCAAATAAATAAAAAAAAAACAGCATGTGTTACAGCCATTCCATTCCAGCGTCTGTTGAATTCCAACACAAACATAAAGCTGAGCTACTTCAGTTCTTGCACCAGGAGTGGAATAAAGTCACCCAAGAACAATGTGAAAGACTTGTGGAGAGCATCCCAAGACGCATGGAAGCTGTGATTAAAAATAAGGGTTATTGCACCAAATATTGATTTCTGAACTCTTCTTAAGTGTAAACATTAGTATTATCTTGTTTTAAAATGAATTTGATCTGGTTTCTTTGCATTGTTTGAGGTCTGAAAACATGTATCTTTTTGTTATTTTGACCATTTGTCATTTTCTGGATATAAATGCTCTAAATGATAATATTTTATTTGGAATTTGGGGGAAATGTTGTCAGTAGTTTAAAGACTCAAATAACAATGTTCCTTTTGCTCAAACAGTAGTAAAATCAGAAAAACTGATAATTTTGCAGTGGCCTCTTATTTTTTTTCCAGAGCTGTATACTTAAACTCAACATATGCATTTACACAGTGTTTTAGCACAGCTCTGTTAGTTGCTAAAAACCTTTTGATTATTGTTATACTATTGTTATCAGACATTATTTATATATTTGTCTATATTGTGCATACCTTCTTATATTTTTAGTTTTTATTATGTCCAGTTATAGTTCAGTGTAGAGCAACTGTTCTTCCGCAGCAGATCCTTTGCTTGACTCATCTGTCTATAAATCCAGTTCATGAGAATCCTCAGCCTCTGACTCATAGCTGGATTTCCCCTGTAGTCTCTCTTGCCTTCACTGTGATTGATAGCTATAGCTTTACATCCACCTGGGACCTTCGGACCCCCAGTGCACCCCATGTAAACCCCACCCCTATCCCACCATACCCTAACCAATGTGCTTCAGGCTTTAGAAAACTGCAGGACTGAGGAGACGCAGTACTCATCAACTCATACAGAAGAGAGAGGAGACATCCTGTTAGTAAAGAGGTGTGTGTTATTATCACTCAACCTTCGACTTACATAATGTTTATGATAGTAAATAGATGTTCTCTCCTGTCTTGAGTCTGTCCAATTGGCTACAATTTCAAGTATCTCTGCACAGCCATGACCCAATTTGTAAAGAATGGGGCCTACAGCAGAAAATACCTATAGGCTATAGGTAAAAATCAGATAGTGGCATAGTTCACATTTTTACCACTTGACGTAACTGCATAGTTCAAATATCTTTCTCTTTTCAGCTTTTGAAGTTGGTTTTATTGACAGAGGGCTATAGAACAGTGCGACACTTCTTCCAAAATAATATAACGCAGGATTTACTCTTGTGATCTTTAAGTCATGTTATAATGCTGTTATCTCATCAAAAACATACCTGGAGTCGTGTTTTGTTTCATTCACACATGTTTGAGCAAATTTACTTTTTGTTGAGAAGAGATTGGAAATTCCAGGGGTGGAATTATCCAAATGATTCTTGTGAAGGTGTATAAAGTAAAAAAAAATACAGTGGAGTGCTTCCTGTATTACCCTATGGCATTACAAGGTGTTTTCTGTGTGTGAGAGAGAGACGAACTCAGCCTAAATATACAGGATTTGTGAGTAAGACGTGTGTGAATGAAACAAAACACAACTGGTATATTTCTGATGAGGAATTGACCAGAAAATAGTGTAATATGGGCCCCTTAAGTAGTTTGGATGCAATGAATATCCGCATCATCATCATCATGTAAACACAAAATACTACCGATAAAATTAAGTAAAAAAATCACAAGTGCATGTCAAATTTGAATGTTCGTTCCTAAGCGCTTTCTGGGGCTGACGATGCCATGAAGTTACATCGTACAACTCGGCTGTATTGGATTGGCAGTTTCAGATATAACTGCTCACATCGACAGTGTACACTTATGAGTGCATTGTGTCAGATCTAATTTGATTTTCCTGTGTTTCCTGGGGTCATTCTGTGGTCAGGACATTAGTGCGCTCTTTATTGGCTGATGTTTTTCTGATGCGTCTCAAAGTCATTAGGCTTGTTTGTCGCTGATAAGGAAACTATTACTGCAGTCACCGAGGACATTTGGATCTCCCACATTCACTTGGTGTCTGTTTCTGCGTTAATGCACTGTCTTGAACTGCTTCTGGAATGTACAAGATGGCTAATGACCAATAATAGGCTTTTGGGTCTTAGAAGGTGATTTCATTATGCTATATTATCTGCTTTCAATCTGGTCTTCACTATTTCAAAAATTCAAATCCTCAGGTTATCTGCCAGGCAGAGATTACATTGGATGACCTTCCTGAGCCATTTTGTCAATTATTTAGACATGGTATTATAACATAGGGAGACTCCACAGCACTGACCAGTTATTCAGTTATTCAGTCTGTACTGTGTATATAATAGACTCTACATATAAACAGAGATAGCTAACCAGCTAGCCATCGCATTCCAAATAGGAAGTGAGCATGGGGGCACTTCCGGCTCCATCAACTTTGGCTCCATAAGTGGCCCCCCTGTAACTGCTGCAGCGAGCTTCGTCATTTTGGTTTTACATTGTTTGTGTTAACCCGCTTTACTTGATCCTATATTTTGCTAATTTGTCTGTAAACTTAATTTGACTGGAGCTGAACGCTATGGGTGACACTCTATTAGTCCACTTCTTTATGCAGTGTATGGTCTGTACACATTGTTCTTGTCGCATTACAGTGCTCACAAGTGTACACAAGCACAGTACACAGACATAGTTACAGAAAGGCTTTGTTCAAGACTAAGCGATAAAAATGAAAAGATATGGATGCAAAACCATTTTTACTCTTAACTTTTGAAGGAAATTCATTTTTTCCTGGCACCATCTTCTTAAACACAATCAACCTTTGAGAATAAATTGCTGTAACCACATCAGCTGTGAACATGGATTGTATGCAACAGCAGCTGCACAGTACTGCAGTTTTCATACTCACTGGCTGTGTGGTCATTTTGCTTAATTTATACAAATACTACAACTTTAGGACCGCTCTTAGTTCTTTTATAGTACCTTAGAATGTGATACATCTTCTTGTAACGTTGCATCCTGATCAAAAACAAATAGCGCTGTGTTTTGTTCACTTTATAGATGTGCTCATAGATACTTACACCTTCACTAAAATCATTTTGATCATTTCAGCTCTGGAATTGCCAGATTTTACTGGACAAAAGGTAAAATGTAGCTGTTAACTTCAAAACTACCACTGCATGACATCACAGAGCATTTTGAGCTTTAGAAGATGTATAATATAGAGTTACTCAAACATGTGAATGAAACAAAACACAACTCCAGGTATGTTTTGGATGAGGTAACAACAGTCTAACATGGCTAAAAGCTCAAAAAGAGTCAATTTTCTGGTCTGCCACCTGCTTTTCTTTATGGAGATGTTATTGCAATTAATTTATATCTTCCATTATACCATTTGTTTAAGATCTGTGGAGAGGTGACCTTGCGCACACTAAAAAACATGTTTTTGGGTATTGGGGTTAAGCAATAACATTTTAAACAGAATTTAAACAAATACAAAATAGATAAGCCCCACCAGAAAATTTACCAAATGCATCTTTAATACAAGTATGAAAACCTCAAATAAAGTCAGTCAGAAATAATGTCCAAAAAATTCTGTCTACTGAAAATTTTGACTTCAGACTAGCCCACAGTTATGGCCTTCAAAACATGTGCATCAGCCTTTTGTGTGAGCTCAGCAGACGTACACAAACATTTGAACTCCATTTAGGCCAAGCTAAGAAAAGAAAAAAAATTAGCCATTTAGGTCGTCTCGCTCTGCCTGTTTAGGTCCAACTGTGGTGCTCAGTGTAGCCCTTAAGTCAGTTGGAAGAAAACGCAAGGAGTCATCTGATTCCTAATCCGCTTTCTTTGTTGCCCAGTGCTCACACATCAAAACTCAAATTGATACGAGCAATCACATGAAAGCCCCTCTGCTGTCTGCCATCATGGTCTAGTGGAGCTAGAGGTGTTTTGGGTTAGAGTCTTTTGGAAAAATGAGAACTGAAGAAAAAAAAATAAAAATCTGCATTCATTTGGGGTTAATTTCCTTCTGCCCGGACAAACTTCAATATCAAACGATCTGCCATAACATTATAAATACTGACAGAAAAGTGGATGACTATTTATACTGTATATTTAGATAAAACATTTGATATGGGTTGTATATAACCCATATCAATGTATATAAGTGAACATTATAACTTCAAAACTAGCTCTGATATCCAGATTGATACTGAACCTTCTTTTTTTATACAATCACATTTTCTGAGACACTGAATTTGGGGTTTTATGATCTGTAATCTGTAATAATATTTCAAGAAATAAATGCTTGTAAACTTCACTCTATGTGTCATGAATCTATATAATAATATGGGTCTGACTTTCTGAAATGAGTTACAAAAAAAACCTTTTTCACAATATTCTATTTTTTCGTTTTAGATGATCTGTAGTATTCCAAAAATTAAGTTTGTTGGGTACAGGCAAATAATAATAATAAGCAGTAGTGTTATTCCGGATTAGTGTATTTGCCCAGTCCAGCTCACATCTTCACAGCACAATGAGAGATTTCAGTTGCCTTATTTGTTATTTGTGGTAGTTATAACATATTTGTACACTACAATCTGCTACTGCTTCCCTACAAGTTTAGTTGCCAAGGTGAACAAAGAGTCACATGGATTGAGATGATTGACAGCTCTATGAACTGTTGGAGGCAGGCTCTGTTGGACCATCTCAGCGAAAACCTAATCTCTCTGCCAGGATTTTTATTAGAACTGTATACAAGGGCCGTGTTTGACTCACTGTTGACTGTTGATCTTATGCGGCTAAGATTTTAATGCGATTTATGATAATGTACAATGACGGGGCCACATAAACCACAAAGCATTTTCTGAAAGATATTTGAAATAGGCTATAAGACAAGCAAGTTTGACCAAATGAGCTACAAAGGCTATTTTCTATTCAGTTGGTTCTTTAATGGTTTTCACAACATTGTTCATTTTTTAATACTTGTATGGCTCTCTTCACAACTGGAAAATATATTGTTTTGAGTGTCTAAAATGCTGGAACACTCTGAATCAGAATGAACTATCTGCCTTTTGACTATAATAATAATAATAATAATAATAATAATAATAATAATAATAATAATAATAATAATAATAATAATATTATATATATATATATATATATATATATATATATATATATATATTTATTTTTTTTTGTTTTGTTTTGTTTTGCTTAATTGACAGACACATTGATGCCATTTAAGCCTGAGCTATAGGTGACCCGCTTCAATGAACACATGGGACTATCCACCAGCACAAATTATACTTATTACAATTATATTTATACTTATACAGTTCTATTTATACTTATTACATAGCCTATAAAGGGTGACTACGAAGACAAAAATAAGTAGTCTAGTGTTTAATCTGTTCACTTTCAAGGTGACTTGGGCAATAGGATAAGTATTTGCATAGCTCATTGCGTGTCAAAAGACTAGCTATGACTCAAGGCAAATTCATAGCTGCAGGTTAATCTATGGTTGAATTTGATATCACAGTAATATTGTGTTAATTAAGTCTGCCTCTCCAAAGAACCTCACATGCACGGCTTAGTGACTGCACCTCAGCAAACAGCCTACAGTGTTTTAAAGGGCTCATATTATGCTATTTTGTGATCTGTTATGATGTTGTTTCCCCATAAAAAACATAGCTGGAGTTGTGTTTTGTTTCATTCACATGTTTAACACACAAACTCTGTGTATTTAAGCTGAGGTCTTCTCTCAAACTGAACCTTGTGATAGCATGTCGCTCAACTGTGTTTTTAACTCCATACACTTTCACTAGAATAATTTGGATTATTTCAGATCTGGAATTTCTAATCTCTACTAAAAGGTAAAAAGTAGCTGTTAACTTGAAAACTACAACTGCATGACATCACAGAGGATTTTGAGCTTTGAAGATATACAGACTAATAATGATAATAATAATTAAAAAAAAGGATTAGTCTAGCATTTGTGAATGAAACAAAATGCAACTCCAGGTAGGACTATGTTTTTGATGAGGAAATGTTAGTGTATAACATACAGCTCTGGAAAAAAATAAGAGACCACTGCTTTTTTTTCTGAAATCAGCATCTCTACATGTATTACAGCCATTCCATTCCAGCGTCTGTTGAATTCCAACACAAACACAAAGCTGAGCTACTTCAGTTCTTGCACCAGGAGTGGAATAAAGTCACCCAAGAACAATGTGAAAGACTCGTGGAAAACATGCCAAGACGCATGAAAATAAGGGTTATTGCACCAAATATTTTAAATGGAATTTGAATTTAATTTATTGACTTTATTGATCTCACACAGGAGAAATTCTCCTCTGCATTTGACCCATCGTTATTATTAGGAGCAGTGGGCAGCACATGACTGCGCCCGGGGACCCGTCTCCATGATCTTGTTGCTTAAGCTTGGTCAGGACCTCAGCTGGAGGAATTTACCTATGGTGCAAATACTGATTTCTGAACTCTTCTTAAGTGTAAACATTAGTATCATGTTGTTTTAAAATTAATTTGACCTCGTTTCTTTGCATTGTTTGAAGTCTGAAAAACGTACCTTTTTTGTTATTTTGACCATTTGTCATTTTCTGCAAATAAATGCTCTAAATGATAATATTTTGATTTGGAATTTGGGGGAAATGTTGTCAGTAGTTTATAGACTCAAACAAAAATGTTCTTTTTGCCCAAACACATAGCTATAAGTAGTAAAATAAGAAAAACTGATAATTGTGCAGTGGTCTCTTATTTTTATTTTTTATTTTTTTGTTTTCCAGAGCTGTATCTTAAAACTCACAAGAGTGATTTTTGCAAATATGGCACCTTTAAGTGTAGGGCAAATATAAAATAGCACATTTAATACAAGGCAGTAGATAAGATGAAGAGTGTGTAGGCGGAGTTAGCTGCTGTATGATTGGTCTCAACCTGTGGACCTGTCTGCTGGGAGGACAGTCAGGGAGGGGTGTACAGCGGCGCTATACTCCTCCGTGAAGTAACCAAACCATCAAACCAGCGCCATCCACGGACACAGGAGCGGCCGTGGGCGCTTCTTTTCCGCCGTGTCTGTCTCGGTTTCGGGGAAGTGGATGTTTGATGGCATTTTGTCGGTCTCCCCGGCGCTGCTCCTCGGTTCTGGGCAGAAGAGGATTCATTAGCTAACATTAGCTCGCTAACAAGGTCAGCTTGAGTTTTGGGTGCTGCCCGTGTGCGTGTATGTGTGCCTGTGAAACACCTCTCCCTTCATGTCTGGACTCGCGTCATGTTGGGAAAATGTACAGCTCATCCATCTTCTGACAAACCTGCTAGCCACTTGTATTTGTCACCGTCACCATCTCTTATCGTTAGCTTATTGGTTAGCCACATTATGTGCTATCAGTGTTCAATCCTTTCCCTCATATTTGGCTTCGACGCGTGAAAAAATCTTTCTTGCGCAAATGACGCTCTGTGTATTTTAAAACACAGGCCTTATATGATGCACTGAAGCATCCGGTTATAATCAAAGCTCTGTTTTGTACAAAAGAGTAATACATTGTTTTGGTTTTTTTGCCTGCTACAGCACCAGCGCCCAGAATAAAGCAGGTGCATCTCTGCGTTTAGCCACAGACTGGACTGGAGCGCAGTAGCCAAGCGCGCAGCCAGGAGCGAGCACATCTATCGATTTCTATGTTCAACTCTTCAGAATCTTTGCATATTGTTAAGATCTTACCTGCAAATGCTACCCTCTTTATCATCTTTCAGATATATGGGTGGTATTGTGGCACTGAAAGCCTTTGTTTGGTGAAACGGGGACAGCAGAGACGGGCCCCTGTAGCTAATATGCCTTAGTTAGCTGGTTAGCTCTAGGAAAGTATGCACCTGGCTACATTTTTAGCCATAACGTGGCAAATGCGAATATGTTGTATGATTTATTTTGCTCTTCCAATTTGTAAGTTTGGTAAGGTCAGGGTACGTTTATAATGGGCTATTAAACCATAATTCTTAACTTGTCAATGTGAGGGGGACAGCATGCATGGTGTGGTCACTGAGTGATCGGAGATGATACAAGACTATAATAACAAAAAAAAAGTAATAGCATTACATTTTAATATCAGTACTCAGGAAATGTTTGTTTCTTTAGAGTCTTTTTTTGTATTTTCATTTTTGTCATGTGTAGTGCCTGCCCGACTTTAGATAGACCTAATATTACACAGTTTTGTTGAAAGGAAGTCCACTGATTATTAATGCAACAGTGCTACATCATGTTTTAATTACTGTTTAGTCCTTTAGCATGTTTTACTGTACTGTTTTGGCAGATTTTACCTGGCTTCGTGAGCTTATATTTAATTACAGTTTGAACAATAGGTGTCTTTATTCAACACATTCAACTTACTGTCGAAAGCAGTACAATAGGTAGGCTGCATGTAATCTATGACTCTTGTCCTGTGAAAATATTTGTTATTCAGCTCAGACAGTATCAGACTGCTGCTGGATGTGGTATGTCAGTTCAGTTGGCCTGGCCTACTCTGTATGAGGTATCTGAGATAATATTTATAGGGCTCAACTACCAACTTTCAGAACAGCTACAGATAAGAGAGATACTCAGAGCTGCTACTACACAGTATGTTATTATCCACAAGTAATAGGTTACACTCATCACAACAAAGAGCTCATAGTGTAACATTGTCTATGGTATTTGTTATTTAAGCATTAAAATGTATGTGTGCATGTGTGCATTGCTTAGGGTTAATATCTGTGTAATTACCTGGCCTATCCACAAGAAACTAAAATAGTAACAACATAATATGCAAACATACACAAACATAATAACAAATACCAAGGGGTAATTTATCACATTGCAGATTGCGAACCAAAACCAAAAAAAAAAAAAACATCACAGGATCATTAAATTGTAGGGACATTAAATATTGCATTTCAATGTTAAATTATTTATTTAATATGCTTTTGTTTTCTTAGCATGTACAGTTTGCCTAGTTAAAGTTGCCTGTCTCGCCCACTTCCAGTGAAGTGCAAGTCTGAACATGGCCCAGGTTTAGGCAAGACTAAAAAGGCGGGACAAGTGTCAGATTACAGATGTATTGTCTCTATACAACTGAGAAGAAGCCTTTTAAAATGCAGTCACAAGTTATTAAAAGTGTGCTCTTTCTGCCAGTACTAACCCCATAAACAGGGCATCAGGAAGGTCATCTGGGCAAATTAGTGGGAAAATTCCTGTATTAGGAGGCAACTGATTATCTACTATTGTCATTCCTGAAGAGAAGCCTTTTTTTCCAAACAAGAACTATTGAACTATTGTGTCATGCAGAATGATTCACTGATCACAGACAATGCACATTTCTGAGTCAGTCAATCCTAATAAACAATGTTTGTTTGTTTTTTTGTTCAAGTGGTGAATCATGATTTTTAATTGCACTCAGAGAAAACTGATCAAATTATGTCCAAGTTAACTCACTAATAGGAACTATAGATAAGACAAAAACCTGTAGTATCTGACTCTTTTCTGACTTTCTTTCTCTCACTTAACATGTCTCAATGTATTCCTGGATTCTAGACTGTATTTCATAAATATATTTGTGTTGTCTTGCTATAACTGGGAAATAGCTCTGCTTAACACTGACGCTTGTTAGTTTGTCAGTTGTTTTTTTTTTCTTTTTTCATTTGTGAAATTAATTCAGTGATAGAACTGTGGAGAGTCCAAGCTTCATTCAACATGTCTAGCTGGACCATAGTTGATAATGGGCCCACCTTTCATTCATAAATAATATACTACCAATTCACCCTCTCCTGGTTAGTAGCATTTTAAAACAAAGCAATAGTATTGACATGAGCGACTGGTGCAGCTCAGGCATTAGGATTCCAGGCACTTGGCTGACCCCCCCTCTGCCCATTCCTGAGTGCTACAGGATTGGGGTTGGCTAGGTCAGTACAATGGAGACTCTAATTCCACCCCCTAGGGCACCTAATTAAAACTTACAACCAAGACAAACAACCTTTGTCACTCTCACATCTCATGAGATTTGCTATTAAGTGAAAGTACAGTGATTGACATGAACCAGTGATCACACTGTCTCCAAAGGTTGATTTATTGTGATGTTAATGCAGACAGTGTTGTCTCTTCTAGCCATCAGATTTGACAGCGTTAAGCGACAAGTGTTAGATCTTGTTTTAATTCAGGTTTTCTCTTCTTTTCTAGACACTGGACATGACTATTTACTAGACTGGAAAATCCTCTTCATGGATCACAGAGGACAACAGGGAAGTCTTCACCTGTTTCACTATTAGACAAGCTGACTGTGCTTCTGAACTGACCTGAGTGCATAAGGCCTCTTCAGTTGTGAAACATCTGTCGGGCAACCCCGAAGGCCTACTACTATGCACTATAAACACGGTGAAATGAGGTGTGGAGTGGCAGCCAGGAGAACGGTAGTTCTACTGAGGACTATACTCTTGCTGATAGGACTTGTACTGAACATAGCCCAGTGCACAGACCATGACCATCAGCAGACCTTGGTGGAGGCCCTGTCTCTGGAGCTGGAGGCGTCCATGCAGTCATCAGTGCTGAATGGGCTTCAGAATGCACTGTCTTCTGTTGGAGACAGTCCTTCTTCAGCCCTCCCCGAATCTACTGCAAAGATGGGAGCGCCCTCTGGGATTCCAGACTCTTCTGCCATCGCAGGACAGGTGTTCCAGCTCAAGGTGCCACTGAGACAAGACAATGGAAGCTGTCATGTTCACGTAAGTATAGTCGACGTAAAAATAAATGTTCATTATTAATTATATGGTAAATCTAAAAGCTCAAAAATACATAGGTTTACATGGCTAAAAAGAACACATTTATTGCTACTCTTTAATTTAATCAATTGAAACATGTTTTTCATGTAAAAAACAAACAAAACTAAAACATGGATTTTGGATTATCCCTTGCATGTAGATGTTATGGTAGTGGTAAAATGGGGGTATTTCACCTTATATTTGAAAGATTACACTGTAAGTTTATTTTATTTACAGCATTTTTGGAGGTAAAATATGTTATTACCACATTTCATGTAGCAGTCTAGTAAGTACGATGTTATGCTGACGGATTACAACTGAAGATGGCCTGTTCCTTATTATTCAACAAAGATCATTTTCGACTTTTAACAGATGAAAGTTGTGGGTTGGACCTTGATATATGTTTGACTACTTCATGCAGAATACTCATGTGACTTATGTGAAGGAATAAAAAAAAAAACACAGATATTGTTATAGGTGTCAGAAATTATAGCTCTAAATTTAAAAAATGTGGTAAATACATTTGACTGTTTAAATGAAATAATGTACATAAATATACATAAATGTTTGCCTGGAAGAATCCATGACTCATCGCTGTACCAGCGAGTGAGTCTGGTAACGTTTGATCCACAGAATACGCTGCGGTTGCGCGTAGACAGACAGCTAAGTGAACCAATCAGAGATTCCGCCATCTTGATTCAAAACTGAGGCGGAACTTCCGCTGCCTAAGAGTGACTTTGCGGGCAAAGGCGGGTGCACTGACGTCACCATCTTTGAACGAATCAGAATCGCGGAGTCGGTTTGGAACCGGAGGAGCGAGAGTGGATGGAGAGTGTCCAAATGGTATCGCGGTGTATAGGAAATACAGAGAGATATCATTTGGCTGGCCAGGTAACATAAATGTAGGCCTACATAATAAACATACCATCTTACAAACTGCTTGTCTGTAAATATATCAAATTTATTGTATCAATTTTTCTACTTGATTGAAGTTAAGAAAAGGTATTAGTTAATGATAGCATTTACATTCCTGAAGCATCCCAAGTGTGCAATATTTAGACTCTCAAGTGTGAAATTGTTTATTGTTGGTATAGCCTAAATACACATCTACAGAACACATCCTGCCCCAGTGTAAATGTCAGATGCATAGTATTTATCTGCTCGTTCTGATTACTGCGTCAGCCAAGATTGAAAGTGACTGCTCTGGTTTGTTCCAGTCAGACTTCTGAATGAGGGGAGATGATTATTGGCTGTGGGGTAATGCACTATGATATCCTGTCATAGGACTCAATGAAGACTGATGACTCATAGTTATTATGAACAGGGCTATACTTCCTGTTGAATATTTGGATAAACTTGATGAATTGAACCGAATTGGAGAAGTGAAGGAAGTGCAGAGGCATGCGAGTCCTTACAGTCATGTGCCAAGTGAATCTGAAAACCGGAAGGATGTTGAAAGATTAGAAATATGATCACGAACTTGGTGTGACCCTTGTTGGACAGTTTAAAAATAGAGCGATCCCTGTGACAATGTTCTATTTTAGTTATATTCCTGCATTGTGATTCAGTATTTCTCACTTTAATGCAGCACTATGCTCAAACACAGCCTAAACATGGACTCTTCTCCCATCCCTCTCATTGGTCATTGGTCAGTTTGAGTGACAGGCAGATTTAACCAATCATCTTTCAGAGGCAACAAACGGCTTTATTGTCCTCCTAAAGACAATAAAAAAGTATAGATTAATCACAATGAAACCAAAACCATAATCTAGGTTTTGAAAAATGTATGAATCAATTAATTGCACAGCCTATAGGACCTATTTAGCCTAGCATTTCTGACTGAGAGTGGACTAACCAATGTCAGTCAACAGAAATAAGACAAACGGGGTAAAGAAAAATGAACAAGCAAACCTAACATAAATTGCTGTTCCTATACACTTTTTAAAAACAATTTTAAATACTTTAAAAGGGCTTAATTTAAATTTTTTTTCCAGAATTGTGATGTGTGTTTCTTTTGTTTTCTAGGTCACAGAAATGGGGAAAGAGAGCCTACCCTCCTGGCTATTATGGGACAGAGAGAGCTGCACTCTGCGAGGCTTGGCTCTGGAGCAGGATAAAGGCATCTATCACATCTCAGTTTCAGAAGAGGTTTTGCCTGACAAGTCTGGATCTGAGGTCTCTCCAAGTACAGTATTTTCTATTGAAGTCTATCCAGAGGAGCGGGCGGACAGCGAGCAGGCCCTCCTGACTGTCCAAAGCGAGACCAGTGGTATTCAGCCATTCACCTGTGGCCCTGAGGAGCCCGTCACTGTCCTCACTGTCATCCTGGACGCTGACCTGACCAAAATGGCCGCCAAACAGAGAGTCACTTTACTGAGCATCATGAGGAAATTTTCCCATGTTCCCATTGAGCACATGAGGGTGGTTCCTGTTGTCAACAACCGGCTATTTGACATGTCTGCTTTCATGGCTGGACCAGGAAATGCAAAAAAGGTGGTGGAGAATGGTGCACTGGTGTCATGGAAACTGGGATGTGCATTAGATCAGAGCAGGATTCCTGATATTACCAGCGTCCAAGATTTGGCAAAGGACGGGACAATGTCTGCAAAACTTGGCTTTCCTGTTGTGGGTTGGCACATAGTCAACAAGAAACCACATAATATAAAAAGAGTGAGACGACAACTATACAATACTCCAACCCCGGTGCCCTCCTTGTTACCACCAACCACTCACCCTGAGCCTCCAGTACGTCTTATCCCCACCCCAACTTCACCTGTCATCGCCTCAGCAACTGACATCTCTGCGCCCCCTGTGAGAGGCCCTCTGCCTCTCCCAGTGAAGCCAACAATGAGAGTCAAGGATCAAATCGCACACACACCGGTCTTTGGGCCGCCTCAGCCTACCAGAGTCTTAGGAACCACAAGTACCATCTCAATCCTGCCCACCATGACACGTCCTACGATTGTGGAGGCTACTGCTTCTCCAGCTTTACCAAGTACAACCAAAAGACCCAGGACAGGAACTACAAAGAAGCCACCCAAGAAGTCTAAATCTTCTACGCCTGCGCCGAGAGGGCCCAACTCGACCACAGTCAAAACTCCAAAGCGCACGACAACAACCCAGCCTACACCCCCAGAAAACAGAAGTCCAGAGATCCGTAACCCCATAGACCAGGTTAACGCTTGGGTCGGTACCTACTTTGAGGTCAAAATCCCAACTGATACGTTTTATGACATTGAAGATGGTACAGCAGACAAATTGCGTTTAACCTTGAAGAGGACACCCAAGGAGGCTGTGAGTGAGACCTCCTGGATACAGTTCAATAGTACAATCCAGCTGCTATATGGACTCCCAGAGCCACAGCATGCGGGCAAGCACGAGTATTTCATGTTGGCTACAGATAAGGGGGGCAAGAGTATCATGGATGCCTTTGAAGTACAAGTTAACAAGTGGGCATCTAATGACAAACCAACTGCCATATTTGCTGCTCGGTTCCATGGTGATCCTAAAAGCCTCTCCAATGATGTTCATAAGAAAATTTTACTGACTAAAAAGTTGGCATATGCTCTTGGCGATCGCAACAGCAGCACAGTGACTTTAAGAAATATCACTCACGGCTCCATTGTGGTGGAGTGGACAAATAACAGTCTCAGTCAGAACAGTTGTCCCAAAGACCAGATCACAGTTCTGAGCAACAGGATCTCAGACTTTCAAGGCACTCCCAAAATGGCCTTTGTCAAAGCCATGGAGCCCGAGTTTAAGCCCATCAACATCTCTGTTCGAGGGACCAATAAATGCCAGACCTATTCATTTATTCCTCCAGCAGAGATCCCCCTGCCTGCCGTACCCACGGTGGCACCCACGCCGGGCGCAGGGCGAGTGAGCAGTGGAGATGATGTCTATCTACATACTGTCATTCCTGCTGTGGTTGTGGCAGCCCTACTGCTTATAGCAGGGATCATTACCATGGTCTGCTACAAAAAGAAGCGCAAAGGCAAGATGACTATAGAGGAGCAAGCCACGTTTATTAAAAAAGGTGTTCCCATAATATTTGCAGATGAGTTGGATGATTCCAAGTCGCCTCCATCTTCAAGTATACCCCTGATCCTTCAGGAAGAGAAGCCACCACTGCCCCCGCCTGAGTATCCAAACATAGCTGGGCCCCACAGCACCCTCCTGAGCCAGGATCTGGATCTACTCGGGGAGTACTCTATTTATCAGGATGATGATCCAAACGCACCTCCGTACCAACCTCCACCCCCCTTCACTGTCCCCATTGAGGGCAAAGGCTCTCGGCCTAAGAACATGACATCGTACAGGTCACCTCCACCCTACGTGCCTCCCTAACGCACACTCTTACCCCTGTCACACACGAGGTGCAATACTGGAGTCATTTCTACACTGGAGTCATTTCACATGTGCTCAATCAAACGCTTGGACTTTGTAGAGAAGCAGGCAAAAACATGTTAGACCATAAAGAATAAGACTATATTCTCTACAACTAGCACAGAGAAAATGGATCAAAAACCTTTGTAATTCAACATCACTTTTTGTTGTTCTTCAAATCAGCTTTTGACTTGCATATACTTTTTGTCTGATTTTGCCAAGAGAGAAGAGTCGATTTTATCTTCAATGATGTACTATTTCTATTGTATAGAAAATAATAATGAAGCAGGAAAGACTAAAGCCTGTGGGGCCTTTGAACAGATGTCACCATGACAACGGACTCTGGCTCTCCATCACCGTGTTAATCTGAGTTTATATCACTCTTATCAGTACTCTGCTCGGTTTACTAAGATTTTGCGCCTGTTATTACTAGAGGGGTATGAATGACAAATGCTGAACTGAACGCATGAACCACTTCCCACAATCATTGACTTTGACTTGATTTCTATTGTTTCCTTTGGTCCCTCTTGATAATAACATGCAACTCTTGCACTTATGCAAATTCTTGCTAAACCTTGCACTATGTCTGACTGAGACAAGTGGTAGTCCAAAAAGATGTTTTACAATCGCTACCCTTATGACTACAACTACATCATCAAAAAGGACATTACATGGGACTAGTCACATCTGTCATCACCGTAGTCTAAGTTACAAAACACTTGTATTTCGTTTATTTCTCCGTGCGTGTGCCTCTGGACCTGCCTGTGTGGTTGCTGTTGCCAAGGTGATGTCTTTTGATCATTGTTGCCAGATCGAGGATTTCGAGGCCAGTGGAATCCAGTGGTTAACAGAGGGTCAGACCTGGCAACATGGTCACTGACATGGATTCCAGAGGCAGAAGAAGTAAAATTCATTCAAATAGCTGTACTGTAAAAATCAGTATTAAATTGAAACATGTCACTGTTATAAACTGGTAAAAATATAGAATATTACAATTTTATATTGTACAAATGTTGAGTGCTTTTAATTTTAGCTATTAGGATCATTGACATTAAAATACACCTGAGCCAAAAACTCAGCTAAACTCAAAGGCCCTCAACTACATTTTAACTTGGTAACTAACTTGCCCTAAAAATGTAAAAACTATGAAAAAAAAAAAAATCAGAATTTGCTACTCTCCCTCTGGCCGATCCACAGTTGAATGTTTTAGTTTCTTTGTAATGATGTCTAAGGCAGGACCAGTTCAGAGGCATGGGAGCAAAAGGTTGTACATAATTGTGTGCCTGTGGAAAAAAACAAACTCACTTTAGTGTTTAACCAATAAAACTAGTCGAGGGGTAATGGGGACAGAGTGGGAAATGATTTTATTTTTTAATCTAGATTTATGATTACACATATATAATTTGTGACGGTACAAAAGAGTTAACTTGCCCATCATAGAAAAAAACATGATCTCAAAATGATGGTGAGTAACTGCAAGCCTATGTGAATTCTGTACATTTCATATCTGATATCACCACAAAAAATGGTTGAAATCTAATGTTTTTACTGAGTTTTTGATACAGTCTTAAACTTGTTTTATGAAAATATATTAATAAAATGTAATGCTATTTGTAAAGCTCCAAGAGTTGTGTAATGTCCCTTCATTTTAAGATGCTAAGATTATAATTCCACCTCTTGAAAATGTTGTGTACCTCTTTTTTTCTTGGACCAAACTGGGAATACAGTGCTTATGTTTATCAGATCAGCAGCTATCTCACTCTCTGATAATATCCTAATTACCGTTTACAGATACCATGATGAAGAGAAAGTCAGGGTCAGTATGCATGATTGTAGTACATCACTTTACTATTACATTATTAGTGTTGGGAAGTAATTGAGTACATATACTGAAAATACATATTCTGAAAAATCATTTTGAATAACTGGATTGCATTTGGTGGTATTCAGAATACACTTACTTTCCTAAATTAAAAGGAATACACACTGGTACTTCGTCATGTAATTTTGGTTAGGAAAAAAAAAAGAAAAACGCTCTTGCAGTGTGTGTTTGTAATTTTTCATCTCTGATTAGACACAAATTAATGCATAACAAATAATGTATGCTTTTTTTTTTTACTAATGTAACTCTGTGTAAAAGTATTCCAAGTGTTCAAAGTAAAGTATTCCGACTGGCCCATGTAATGGAATACATTACAAAATATCTGATATTCAGTATTACATTTGATATTCAGTATTATTTAACTACATTTTCATAGTATTTTTCCCATCACTGTCCATTGTCATGGCCAATTTGTCACATTTTAAATGAGTTTAAAAGAGCAACTTTAAGGGTTTTCTGCATCAAAAGTTTTACACTTGTTTCAATTGGGACAAAATAGTTTCAATGTCCCACTGAGACATTATAAATAAGGGCTTCTGTTCTGGGGACTATAATACAGAGTCACCATCGTCCTTAAAGGAAAAGTAACGTTATTTTACAATCTGAGCCTTCTTTCGGTAATAAAACAAGTCGTTTGACTCACCCATATCACGTTCGTGTCATTTGGAGCTGTTTGAAGAAAGTTATGTTGAGCCGTTCTGTTCTAGTAATGATCCCGTATCCGTTAACATGGTGCTGTATTCGGGGCATTACTTTGCAGTGTCCAAATAACACAAACTTTAGCACTTTTCAAATCATAGAAGCCCGATGTCTTAATGTAAGATTTCGTTTGAAGCAAAAGTGGCCTGTAATCCGAGATTTATCCATAGTTTTCAGCTTTGCGTTTCATGTTTGGGTCCCGGGAGCAGTCCGCGCATGCGCGGACTGTGCTCTCAGCTCCCGGGACCCAAACATGAAACGCAAAGCTGAAAACTATGGATAAATCTCGGATTACAGGTCACTTTTGCTTCAAACGATTTCTTACATTAAGACATCGGGCTTCTATGATTTGAAAAGTGCTAAAGTTTGTGTTATTTGGACACCGCAAAGTAATGCCCCGAGCAAATGATACAGCACCATGTTAACGGATACGGGATCATTACTAGAACAGAACGGCTCAACATAAGTTCTGCGATACTGCTCCAATTGACAGAAAAATGCTATGGGTGAGTCAAACGACTTGTTTTATTACCGAAAGAAGGCTCAGATTGTAAAATAACGTTACTTTGCCTTTAACTACATTTTCATAGTATTTTTCCCATCACTGTCCATTGTCATGGCCAATTTGTCACATTTTAAATGAGTTTAAAAGAGCAACTTTAAGGGTTTTCTGCATCAAAAGTTTTACACTTGTTTCAATTGGGACAAAATAGTTTCAATGTCCCACTGAGACATTATAAATAAGGGCTTCTGTTCTGGGGACTATAATACAGAGTCACCATCGTCCTTAAACCTTAAACATTGTGTAACTTTTCTGTTGGGAGTTCCATCACCTGCTTTTCCTCATGGAGATATTGCTTGGAATGTTCCACACTATGGCATTACACTTCTTTATGGAGACAGCAGGTGACACCACACGGCCAAGTTACATGTCAGATCTGTGGAGATCTTCATGGTATGAATGCAAGTTTTTAAAAACCCATGTTATTGAGTAAATAAATGCAAGATGGATACATTTAATGCCATACCAGGACATTCCAGACATCAGAGATCTCCATGGAGACAAGCCCTCCACCAGAAAAGTTAGTGCACCTTTAGTATCACTACTGAGGACAAAATAGTCTTATTTTGTTTTTTGCAGCTTTGGGCCATACAATGTTGTTTCATGTAAATTTCAACTTTTTCCACCTAAAGTTGTGGTTGGGGTTAAAAGTTCATTTTATGTTTGCTCTGGCTAATATAGTGACAAACATTTTTCAGTTATGTTATTACAAATAACTGACCTAATATTGGTGAGTGAGAGTTTAGAGCCGAGAAGCTTCAGAAGAGGCTTATGGGGTTAATGAATAATGCAATTTGAAGTGCTTTGAGAATCTAGAATCTAGAATTGTTGTTGAACTATATATTGCCTTACTCTTGCACAACCAATATTTAGCACAGATAACCAATCAGAATGTATATGTATTGCAGAGTGGTTAGCACACCTGTCTTTTATTATAGACCTGAATCTGGATGTTGTGTTTTTGCCTGTAGCTGATCAGAAGCAGTGCTGGCTACTGACAGGCAGGAGTCCACCCAGATCCTATAGGGAACTGACAGGAGCACTATAGAGTTCACCAAAGCAATGCACCTCTATCAAGAGATGTCCAGGTTTGACAGCTATATGATTTACTTTCACTGGATTGGACAAAAAATCTCAAAATGATGAAGATTAAACCAATAGAAAAAACAAACAAACGTGTATACCAACCTATATTACACCAATATTACACTGTTTTCTGATCTATGTTATCAATTTGGACATAGCTGGAGTTGTGTTTTGTTTCATTCACACATGTTTAACACACAAACCCTGGATATTTAGTTCTTCTCTCAAACGGAAAGCACTCTATTCCACCTTGTGATGTCATTTGATAATACCTGAAGTGCTCCAGTGTGTTTTTACACTCCATACATCTTCACTAGATTCATTTGGATAATTTCAGACCTGAATGTGCCAATCTCAACTGAAGTAAAGGTAAAAGATAGTTGTTAACTTCCAAATGAACACTACATGACATCACAAGGTGGAACAGATCATTTTGTGTTTTGGAGATGTAGACAGACTAATAAACAAACAAACATGTGTGAATGAAACAAAACACAACTCCAGGTATGTTTTTGATAAGGAACAGCATTCTAACATGGCTTAAATCTCAAGAGAGAATTTTGCGTAATATAGGACCTTGCAGTTGTCTCCTTTGAATACAAGTGTGTAAAAAAGATCTTCCCTACGGATCCAAACATCTCTTACAGTACTAGCAAGCATCAGAGCAGTTCAACTCCAATGTCTTCAAGTCCTTTCTTAGCTTGTAGCATTAATAATACATAGGCAGATGAAATGTAATGTATGTAATGAAATATACATGACCTCTAAAAGTATAACAGGAGACAACCTTTCAGTTATTGACATGATGAAATGGTGGTTAGCTTCTTATAACATGACGTATTTTTATCCCTGACCTCATCTCTTAAGGCATAGCGTGCATGATACAGTATCCTTAGGGCTATTTCGGTAATACAGTGGTACCTCACCTTACGAAATTAATTCGTTCCAGAAGTGGTTTCGTAACATTTTTCGTAAGTTGAGTAGCTATTTCAATGGAAAAGGCCTGATCCGTTCCAAGTTTGTTGTTTTTTATAGTGTAACTTTTTTTTTTTTATAGTGTAACATTTGTGTTCTGCGTCCTGATTGGAATAAACCAGGTCTAGACCAGAACTAAACCAGGTCTAAACCTGGACTGGACCTGGACTAAACCAGGATTATCCCGGGACATGGCAGTGCCGTTGGAGGAGCGGGGTGCTCCTGTCACCGCGCTCCTTGCGCGTTCCGCGCTAGAGCTAAGAGGCCGAGAAAGACGCTCTTTCAGCGGGGCTCTTTAAGAGCGGGGCGGGGTCTGGTTCTATGTGACTTCCAGAGCCTGGGGGCTGACACTGAGCTGTGAGCCGCGCAGGCGGGCCGAGCCACGCGGGCCTGCGGCCCTGAGGGGGAGGCCCGGGTGCCGCGGCGCTGTGTCGACATCGCTTTTTGATCCTTCGATGTCGGCTCTTCCTATCATTGTGAAGCAGAATTCACCAAGCGTTGGATTGTTCACTCACTAAGGGAACGTGAGCTGGGTTTAGACCATGGTGAGACAGGTGAGTTTTACCCTGCTGATGATGTGTTGTTGTTACCTGGCCAGCCAAATGATATCTCTCTGTATTTCCTATACACCGCGATACCATTTGGACACTCTCCATCCACTCTCGCTCCTCCGGTTCCAAACCGACTCCGCGATTCTGATTCGTTCAAAGATGGTGACGTCAGTGCACCCGCCTTTGCCCGCAAAGTCACTCTTAGGCAGCGGAAGTTCCGCCTCAGTTTTGAATCAAGATGGCGCAATCTCTGATTGGTTCACTTAGCTGTCTGTCTACGCGCAACCGCAGCGTATTCTGTGGATCAAACGTTACCAGACTCACTCGCTGGTACAGCGATGAGTCATGGATTCTTCCAGGCAAGTGTTGTTGTGTCTCCCCTCGCACGTTCGGCGCTATATTGAGCCGTGCCCCCCCCACGCTTCACTATCAACACATTCCATTGAAAATCTATGAAAGTTCGAGTGTTCAAACAAGAGAAAAATGCGAGAAAAGCCCAACTCCAGTCTGAGAAAATCGTATAATGTGTGTGGTGAGGCATTTACAGCCCTAAAACATGTAGAACAATTGCAAAATACAAAGTTGTCCTACCTCGTGGACCTCTCCCACCGCGGGCCACCTCTGGAACCTAACCCCGTGCGTGTTGATAAAGTATATTTACGTTTCGGGGCGTGCATCTGAGCGCGCATTAATTGAATTTTTGAGATTTCGCGTTTCGTAACTTGAATTTTCTTTCGTATCTAGAGACCAAAATTTACTGTGAAGGCGTTTCGTAACTTCAAATTTTCGTTTGTTGGGTCATTCGTAAGGTGAGGTACCACTGTATTGTGATTCTTGGCGGCACGGTGACTGAGTGGCGCTCATGCGCAAGAAGGTTCCGGGTTCGATCCCCGGGTCGCCCAGGCCTTTCTGTGTGGAGTTTGCATGTTCTCCCCAGTAGGTTTCCTCCGGGCACTCTGGTTTTCCCCCATCAACCCAAAACATGCACCACAGGTAAAATCCTCCAGCTTAGATCCTGACCAAACCGAAGCAAAAAGATCATGGAGATGGTCCCCGGGCACAGTAATGTGCTGCCCACTGCTCCTAATAACAGGATGGGTTAAATGCAGAGAAGAATTTCTCCAGTGTGAGATCAATAAAGTCACTTCTTCTTCTTCTTCTTCTTGTCTGTCCATAAGTGAGTAACAGGAAGGTTAAACTAATCACAGGTTAGTTTGAATTATAGGCTGTCACGATAATTACTATATTGGCTTAATGGTGCACTATGTATCTTTTTGCTTGGGGGTCTGTCACCTGCTTGTTTCTACGGATATGTCATTGCTCTGCTTAGAATGTTCCACAGTATGACATTAAACAGCTCTACCTTACATTTCTTTGATTATATGTGGTTTTATTGCTCAAAAATACAAATAAAAACAGGCATTCTGACTTGAGCGGGGTTGCCTCTCCACAGATCTGACCTGTAACTTGGTCTGGTTTGGTCTCCTTTAATGATACTGTCTATTTAAAAAAGGTTTACAGGTGTTATCTTGCATTATTGTTATTGTGTCGGTGGCATAAATTGGCTTTAATATTATCCTTTATCACAGTATATCAATATATTGTGCTTCAAAATTTGTTTTCATGACCTAGCCTAGTCTAGTGTATTCTCAGAAGCAGCAGATGATTTAATTGCTTCTTGTGATTGCGAATCTAAGAATCACATTTTTATTATTTGCCATAACTCCCACTCCTAATCTGCAGCAGGTACAACAATTTAGGAAAGTAATTTCAGTATGCTACTTCTTGAATCTTGATTTGCACTTGAATCTTTATTTGTCATTACATTAGAAACTTTCTCATTAAGAAGACCAAAAGACTCATTAAGGGCCACTATTAGTGTAAGAAGCCTTAAAGTGTTCTGCTGCCCTGTGGAGGGAATATTTACAGGTATGATGATCCACTTTGTATAACACCACTCACTTATAACTACTCATCATCTATGCAACAGCTATTGCTCGGAGAACTCGATCGAGAATCGATTGTATAAGTGTCATAAATATTTAATAAACCAATGATATTCAATCTACACTCATTTTAAAGTTTTCTATTGCAGATATTCAGTGTTTTTAATCATTTAAAAGATAAATCATTCTTTTTCATTTCACTGATTGCATTGTTTTGTAATCAGTGACCCAGCTAACACTAATTTGTAATTACCCGTTTTGATGATGCAGTGATTGTAACGATGTAGTAGTAAATCTGTTTTTCACCATACATTATTCATGGTTTGACATTTAGAGAGTTCCTGTTTTACACTTGTCCCAGTGCGTCACTTATTCAATGATTTGATGTAATTAGATGATTAAAACCCTGCTTATTTTAGACTACAATGTATCCAATTTCACCCTGCACTATGTTTATGCTGATGGCTTATTTTGTTGAGAAAGACTAGCACCATCTTGTGATAGAGGCATGTACATTCATTTTATGCTCTTATGGGTGGAAGCTACCCAAGATGTACCTATCAAAAGCAGAAGTGAAGTGATAATACAAGTAGTAATGGTAATATAATTATAATCATAATTATCTATAATTGAAAATTTTAAAAAAAGAAAGAAAAAAGATCTAAATCTAAAAAGAAACTTCTAGCAGGCTTAATCAGTATATAAATCTGAATTAATATACAGGTCTGAAAAAAATAAGAGACCGCTGCAAAATTATCCGGGTTTTTTTTTCTGATTTTACTACTTATAGGTATGTGTTTGGGCAAAAGGAACATTTTTGTTTGAGTCTATAAACTACTGACAAAAATACCCCCAAATTCCAAATAAAAATATTATCGTTTAGAGCATTTATTTGCAGAAAATGACAAATGGTCAAAATAACAAAAAAGATACATGTTTTCAGAAGTCAAACAATGCAAAGAAACAAGATCAAATTTATTTTAAAACAACATAATACTAATGTTTACACTTAAGACGAGTTCAGAAATCAATATTTGGTGCAATAAGCCTTATTTTTAATCACAGCTTTCATGCGTCTTGGCATGCTCTCCACAAGTCTTTCACATTGTTCTTGGGTGACTTTATTCCACTCCTGGTGCAAGAACTGAAGTAGCTCAGCTTTGTGTTTGTGTTGAATTTCAGAAAAAAAAAATGCAGCGATCTCTTATTTTTTTCCAGAGCTGTAAATATTTTTCTCTATAGCCTATTTTAGTCTATTTATTTGTGTTTGTTTGTTCTTGTATAGGCCTATTTATTTAGGTGATTGAAAAAAATTATGAAAAACAAATCTAAATCTAAACCCTATATTTACTGTAATTGTTTATAAATTTAGGTTTGGGTGTGGCAGACTGGGCAAGAACACACTCCACATAACAATGGTGGTGGTCATAATGTTAAACTATGGCATCCTGCAGTTCACAATGTTCTTTATTTGCTTCATTTCTTTTTCATATTCCAGTACTTCTATTCCCTTGTGTTGCAGAGTGGAGCCGGTTCAGCAGATGGCAGTAGACACACATAATTGAGATTAAGTGATAAATGGCGCGTCTCTTGCTGAAAATAAACACGTGAAAAACTGCTCAGCTCACGGCATTGGGATTTATGGTAAACAAAACACAACTGCAATTAGCTTCAATCATAATCTGCATGCTTTCTCTTTTATTACCCTGGTTGCCAATGAACGGAACACCCACCATCTCCATCTCCATGCCTACAGCTCTGGAAAAAAAAATAAAGAGACCACTGCATTTTTTCTGAAATCAGCATCTCTACATGTATTACAGCCATTCCATTCCAGCATCTGTTGAATTCCAACACAAACACAAAGCTGAGCTACTTCAGTTCTTGCACCAAGAGTGGAATAAAGTCACCCAAGAACAATGTGAAAGGAGACGCATGCCTACACATGAAAGCTGTGATTAAATATAAGTGTTATTGCACCAAACATTAGTATTATGTTGTTTTAAAATGAATTTGATCTTGTTTCTTTGCATTGTTTGAGGTCTGAAAACATGTATCTTTTTGTTATTTTGACCATTTGTCATTTCCTGCAAACAAATGCTCTAAACGATAATATTAATATCGAATATTAATATATATTATCGAAAACCTTTAAAGTAAACAAATATGAGGAATAATGAAATTACAATTACATTTAACATTTACATTAGTATTTTAATCTATTTGCATTTTCATTCATTTATTTGAATTATAATATTTAAAACAATAATATTTTTATTTGGAATTTGGGGTAAATGTTTTTAGTAGTTTTTAGACTCAAACGACAATGTTCCTTTTGCCCAAACACATAGCTATAAGAAAAAACTGATAATTTTGCAGTGGTCTCTTATTTTTTTCCAGAGCTGTATAATAAAATAATGCATAATTCTTTATCATTGCTTCAACATGGAGTCACAAGTTTATAACAACGTGTCAGCACTGTGTAAAAGTCATGCTTCATTACAGATAGATAAGTTAGACAAAAGTTTTCTGTTATTAGTGTAGAATAATCACTTTTTTCTGCTTTTGTCTGCACAAAGCACTCAGAACAATTTGGGATACTGGATAATAGTATCAGGCCTATCAATAAATCTAAACAAAGAATCAAATATAACAAATTAAAGTGAGTTGCAATTCTGTATGAAATAAGATTATGTCACTTGCAATACATTGCTACTAAAACTAAAAATTAAAAAGCTACTAAAAATTAGATATGTATAGATTTGGTTTAGTCATACTTTAAAGGTGCACTGTGTAATATTTCTATTGTAGGGTCCACCACCTGCTTATTTCCATGGAAATTTTATTGCTTTGTGTAGAATGTTCCACAACATAGATTAAACCTATCATGAGGCAAACAAGCAGGTTAAAGCACTACGCTACAGTTCAGATCTGTGGAGAGTCGCCCCTATTCACAGGAAGAATTATTGTATGTTGAGCGATTGAAATTATAATGATTAATGAATAAAAGCTAGATGGATATGATTAATGTCATACCATGGAACATTCCAGGCAAAGCAAGAACATTTCCATAGAGACAAGAAGGTAACGCACCCTCCACCAGAAACTTTTGACCTTTGCTAGGTTTTATCTTTCTTTTATTAAGAGTTTTGTCTTGAAGAAGGCCTGTTCTTTTGCCATCTTTACTAAAACATTAACATTTGCAAAACAAAAATAAAAACGTGCCTGGTGGATATTATTTATTGCTACACTAAGCATGGCTTTGGCTTTTCAACAATTTCAGAGGGACATAATGAGGGTCTGACTCGGAGCACTTGGCTGGAGGAGGGGTGACAGATGCCCACTTGCGCCATGCCTTGCTCGAGGGCTTGGGGCCAGCAGGCGATCCTTGTCATTTGGGGGTCTTTAGGGCGTTTACATGGCTGCGTATTTGAGAGCTTTAACCGTTTGAACAGAGCCGACAAGTGCAGAGATGAGAGATGATGCAACTGAATCAGCACATCGCACTGGAGCGCACTGTTACTGCCTATGCCTGTCAAATCTATAATTAAGGAATGCAGGTTCACTTGAAAAACCTGGAAACAGACACAAGGCTCAACTCAGCTTTAAGAATTTTATTGAATTTTTCAGCTTCTTCTCTAGCAGTAGTAGTAGTAGTTGTAGTAGAAGTAGTAGTGGTAGTAGTAGTTGCAGTAGTTGTGCAGTAGTAGCAGTGGTGGTAGGTGGTAGGTGTAGGTCGAAAACTTTTTAAGTAAACAAATACGAGGAATACGCAATGAAATTACATTTACATTAGTATTTTAATCAATTTGCATTTTCATTAATTTATTTTAATTATAATATTTATTCATATGCATTTTACATATTAACTTAATTAGGCAAATTTTAACAGTTAATATTTTTACCTTCAATGTAACTTTTTTTTTTTTACAATTTTAAATGACTAGATATGAACCAAATTTAATATACAGTGAACCCTCGCTGTATCGCGGTTCACTGTTCGCGGCCTCGCTGTTTCGCGGATTTTTTTTTTCCAATTTTTTTTTTTATTTTTATTTTTTTATAGTGTAACTTTTTTTTACAGTGTAACATTGTGTCCTGCGCCCTGATTAGCTAAGAGACTAGACCAGGACTAAACCAGGTCTAAATCAGGACTAAACCAGGTCTAAACCAGGACTAAACCAGGTCTAGACCAGGGATGGTCACGCAGGGTGGTAGGGACAGAGTAGGGAGTCTCTGATGTCCTTCACGAGAGCGCCTGGGTGACAGGAGGTGTGGCCTTTGTTTACTTGCCATGGAAGAGACTGAGTGCGAGACGGACAAATGGAAGAGCCAAGAATCAACATGGACGGGCCTGGCGCCTGGCCGCGCGGCCGAGGGAGCCGCATTCGAGGGAGCCGCAGCGGGGAGAGGACACTCGCGCGCAGAGAGGAGACAGTGGGTCTTCCCCGTCACGCCGAGAGGACGAACCCGACCCCGTCCTAGAGAGCTGTGGAGTATTGGCGACGCATTGATAGCCATGCCCCGAACTCCGGGGCGGACTGATTTTGGAGCCTGGGTGAAATGCAACCAACCCTTGTGAGCGCAGGTTAGTCTTACCTGGTCTTGTGGTGAGGACTGGTGCTCAGAGGCGTCTGTTAGCGGTTAGCATTTTGAGTCTTGCCCAAAATGATATCCAGGTCGCTTTCCACTCGACTTTCGCACATGGCATGGATATGTGGTACCAAAACAAACACACGTGTCCGCGCGCACGTGTCACCGCGCACCTGTCCGCGTGTCACGTGATCCCCCCCCCCTCAATATTAATATATTTTGATGAAAATCTACAACAGTTTGAGTGTTTAAACAAGAGAAAAATGTGAGAAAATGTTAATACCAGTCTCAGAAAGGTGTATAATGTGTCTGGTGAAGCGTTTTCAGCCTTAAAACATGTAGAATAATTGTAAAATATAAAATTGTCCTACTTCGCGGATTTCACTGATTGCGGGCTATTTCTGGAACCTAACCCCCGCGATAAACGAGGGTTCACTGTAGTATTACTTTATAAAATCTTTTCATGAATTACCAAATAACTTAATTGCTAAATCATTTAACTTGGTTAGACTAATACATTTGACACCAAATTGGAATATATTTACCAATCAATTGCCAAATAGAGATAATTATTAATTTCACCCTTTCATAACTTAAATTCAGAAAATAGTAATTTAATGTATCAATCCACTGTCAACTGAAATTTGGACATTTCCCAAAATAAATCAAATAAAGCCAATTGCATTTACAATTTAACTAAGGCTTCTCATTATGCTTTTAATTATACTTAAATTGAACAGAATGTTCATTTGAATTAATTAACTATACTTAAAAACACATTTTGCAGGTAAATTTTCTCACTGGTAGTGTCTCTGTGTTTCTCTGCATTCCTGGTTTGGTTTGTGCCTGCACCTGAGTGCAGCACACACTACCGGCTTACCTGTATTTTTGGTGCCATCTTCTGGCCAGACTAGGAATAAGATAATAAGAGGGAAGGTGAGAGGAGGTGAAGATGAAGAGCAGAGGGGCTGGGCTTTTTTGACTTGACAATGCCAATGCTGCAATCGTCTACTAGTTTTATTGTAGGTATAGTCATAGTAAAATAATATTATTATCATGGGATTTGTAATGCTGTGCCTCAGACTAATAAAATAAAGTAAAATAAAGTGAGGCAGACTAATGTTATGAATAGCATCCACATTCTATTTATGCATTTGCTGTGGTAGCATACCTGACCCAAATCTGTTACAGTCGTTATGAGTGTTCTCCCTGTGTCTGGGTGAGTTTTCTTCAACCCCATCACCCTAAAATATGCTCAGGAGGCTGGTCCTGGGCAGTCTGAAACCTCCCTTAAGAGATAGAGATAGGTCCCTAGGCGTTATACTGCAGTCTCCCATTACACCTGACAATATACCCTAGAGGCATTGAATAATGGCTTGAATACAACACAAATTTAAAGTAGCCTCTACCTTATATAGGTATACCAAAATGTATCCATAATGTTTTAACAGGGGAAAGAAGTTTGAATGCATAAATAATATAGCACCAGAGCCACTGACTACATTTATTCAGAGATAAACACGCAACAAAAACACCTCCAGTAACAACTGTGCAATCCCACACTGCAGAACCACTTTTGAACAGTCGGCCTTTTCGTATCAATATTAAACTATGAACTCACTACCACCTGAACTAAAGTGCATAACAGAGTTTACGATGTTTACCTCGAGGCTCAAGTCCTGGTTAACAACAGACCAGCGTTGTAACCACCTGTAAATATTATATTGTATTGTGTGTGTGCGCTCTGTTGTAAAAATGTGCTCAAAGATTGTGCTAGTTAGTATGTTCATTTCATTACATGTAGACTCAGAGAAAATGCATGACTCTGACTCGCTTATGATCTAAAGTCTGTGAGCTCTGATTAAAGACAGCCTGATTTTCAATGTACGCACTTAAACTATAAATATACAGTGTGAATATGCAGTGATTAAGTCTGCAAAAAACAGGTACTTTTAACTACTTTATCAGTGAAAAGTGCTGTATGCTAGGTGTTATTATATATGAGTTTTATACATTTGTTGTTCTTGAGTTAGCTCAGAGGTCCAAGGCTATTTTTCTCGCTCTTAGATGTGTGGGCCCCTTCTGTTCTCTGTGGCACTCCCTCCTGGGAGAGAAACTCCAGAGACACATTATCGACACTTTCACACAAAGGCGAATTTGCTATAAACAGAAACAAACTTAATAAATAGGGCATAAACAGGTGAGGCGAGGTAACATTGCATTTTATATAAATATTGATGATGTTTGAAATGACAAATGCCAATCCAAGAATAGGGCCCAACAGTGCCCGTTTTATGTTAGGTCTGTACAAAGTCATATATTATATTACACAAAATGGACTCTGTTGACATTTAAACCATGTTGTAATGTTGTCACCTGATTATAAACATACCTGGAGCTGTGTTTTGTTTCATTCATGTTTGACTAATCCTTTATAATTAGTCTGTCCACATCTCCAAAGCTCAAAATGCTCTGTTCCACCTTGTGATGTCATGTAGCGGTAGTTTTCAAGTTAACACCTGCTTTTTTTCCTTTAGTTCAGTAGAAATTGGCAATTCCAGGGCTGAAATCATCCAAATGATTCTAGTGAATGTGTTTGCAGTTTAAAAACACAGTGGAGCACTTCCTGTATTACCACATGACATCACAAGGCAGAGTGTTTTCTATTTGAGAGGAGAACTCAGCCTAAATATGCAACATTTGTGTGTTAAACATGTGTGAATGAAACAAAGCACAACTCAATGTATGTTTTTGATGAGGAACCAACATTATAATCTAAATCGTAAAAAAGCGTAATATGGGCCCTTCTCTACAATCTACATTCCAAAGGCGTACTAGGTGAATGTCTTTATTCAAATTACCTGATGTAGATAAATGATTGAGCTCCTATAATCTTATTTCCATGGTTATTGCTACACATTTTCTCTTTTCAATTCTAAAATTAATATCTACTCGTGTGTGTTATCTCGTAGCCCTTTGTGAGTATATAATGTCCACTATATCAGATCCAGTTATCTCTTTATACCTGCTAAATGGCTGTACCTTTAGTGTGACGGCAGAGTGGTTAGCCTGGAGAAGATGGGGCCATGGAAGGTACAGTATAAGAAGTCTTTGTCAGCTGCTCAAAGTTCACTGTTGTCTGTGTTACTCATCTCATGCTTCACGTGATTCATTCAGTCAGACCCTGTAAGTGAAATAATCATAAGGTTTAGTCCATTTACTTGCATATGAGATGATGAGTTTGAGACCTTGAATGTATTTTAGTTTTATATTCAATACTGACTTATTGTTATGTAATAATAATAATAATGCAGAGGACAAATTTCCCTTCAGGGACAAATAAGTGATATAAATAAAATAATACATAGTACTTGTATAGCGCTTTTCATGACACTCAGATGTTTCACATAGATCCAAACACACACAAACACAAATGAAAGAACGAGATAAACAGGAGATGCAGTTATTTAAAGGCAGTTTTGAACAGGTGAGTCATCTTTGTTTATTTAAAGCTCCTATATTACGCAAAATTCACTTTTGTGACGTATTGCTACGAAGTGATGTCATGTAGCGGTAGTTTTCAAGTTAACACCTGCTTTTTTCCTTTAGTTCAGTAGAAATTGGCAATTCCAGGGCTGAAATCATCCAAATAATTCTAGTGAATGTGTTTGAAGTTTAAAAACACAGTGCAGCACTTCATCACAAGGCAGGCAGGTGAGTCATCTTTGTTTATTTAAAGCTCCTATATTACGCAAAATTCACTTTTGTGACGTATTGCTACGATGTTTCCTCAAAAACATACCTGTAGTTGTGTTTCTTTTTCATTCACACGTTTGAATAATCCTTTTTTATTTGTCTGTCTACATCTCCAATGCCCAAAAGGCTCTGTTCCACCTTGTGATGTCTTGAAGTGATAGTTTTCAAGTTAACTGCTGTACCTTTTACCAAATACCTTTTATCTTTAGTTCACTAGAGATTGCCACTTCCAGGGCTGAAACCATCTGAATGATTTTAGTGAAGGTGTGTGGAGTTTAAAAACACAGGGAGCACTTCCAGTATTACTACATGACATCACAAGGTGGAACAGAGTGTTTTCTGTCTGACAGAAGAACTCAGCCTAGGGTCTGTGTGCTAAACATGTGTGAATGAAACAAAACACAACTCCAGGTATGTTTGTGATGGAGAAACAACATTATAATTATTGATTAAAAAAAACAAAACAGCATAATATTGGCCTTGTAAATATTATTTTTATATTGATTCAAAGCAAACCAATTGAAATCTATGTACTGTAGAATATACACTACATGTTCATTCAAACCAAAATATTTAGTGTTTATTTGGGGCCACTATTTCAAACGTTCGGGTTAGCTTTGCAATCAATTTTCATGTTTTTGAGACTTTTGCGCAGACCTTACAGTGACCCCAATTACTTGTGTAATTTAGTGCATGGCTGATTAATAAGTTTTCCTCAGATACAAGAGGACATTGAACAGCACACATTTCATCCCAGAACATTTTGCTGTAAGAATGCGTGATCTTGAACTTAATGTTCACTAACCCTGCATGTAGAGGTCACCCAGCCCATCTGGTCTCATGCCAACTCCAATGAAAACTGAAAACTGTAAGACCTCAACCACATACGCTAATGCTGTTTTCTCTAGTTCTAATCATTTATCCAACCTTTTGGAGCTGCCTAGTCTACTACAGTCACTAGCAAATGTAAAAGTAAACATTAGTATTACATTTTCAGTTATACAACTCCTATTAAACCTGTATTCTACTGTAACTGTTTCAAAGAAAGCACCTGCTGCTACTACTGAATAAGTAATACATTATAAATCTTGTATATTAATATATCTACTACTGCTTCTCTTTTTGTTCAAACTGCAAATTAACACAAGCCTTCTGGCTAAATACACTTGATAAATATTATAGGTTATTTGAACAAGAGGACCAAGCACATGTTTGTCTTCTTGCATAATGTTATTGCTTTGCCTGCATGTCCCAAAGAAAACAAACTTACCGGTATACACTTCTATGGAGAGAAGATAACATCTAGCCAAATTACTGGTCAGATCTGTAGAGAGGCGATTTTGTTCACTTTAGCAATGTATGTTTTAGCATAAAAAATGGAATTGATAGGTTTAATGCAAGATTGCAGGCAAAGCAATATAATCACAGAAGATCGTAGACTGTATTATGTAAATGGACATAGCTAACTCACTAGCTCCTATAATAATGAGCTTCATTTTCCCCTCAGGCACATTCCCTGTGTCCACCTTCTTACAGAGTCTATGCCATGGATACCACCACTTTACATAATCCACCTTTGTTTATTTTTTATTTTCTCCTTTTTTTAAGTTCATTTGAAGTTTTTAAGTTAATTTCCTTGCCCCGAAACACACACTTTTCATCATTTGTAATCTTTAATCTTCAGTGCCCGTACGTGTGGAGGTCAACTGAACCATCTGGTCTTATGCTTCCCCCTGATATGCTCCAGTACCTATGGGACTGCTGTAAGAGTGTAGCACATAAACAAACATATGTCATGCATGTTTAGAAATGCACTGGAATACAACATACTGTGGCATTATGTTATTAACAGTGTGCAACCTCAATTAACCCTTTGCGTCAACAGAAGAAATCCTGATTATAGTGATTGCAGTGACAAGCCCATTCATCATGGTTCACAAGCTTATATTACTGTTGTGAGATTTTTCTGGCCTCGCCATGTGTGGAAATTCAGCTCAGTCATCTTCCACTCTTATTGCAGTTCATTAAGTCCATTGTGGAGATTCATAATTGATGCTGCCATTGGGTAGACTTTAATCAAAAGGAGAGGGCCATCCACACCCCAGTCTGAGAAATGAGCCCCCCGATCTCTGGCGATGTAGTAGTTTAGAGCTAAGACTATCATTCACACACTAAATTGATTTATAACAATTTGACTCCTCGGCACCTCTGGGTAAATGCATGGGGTTTTCAGCTTTTGAAGGCAGATTTATGAGGCTGAATTAGGAGCGTTTGATAAAAAGCTCAGTTGGAGACAGATGTTTCTTCTATTCCAGGGATTCCACAACTTTATGGCTTCATGAGACCCAGAAAAAAAAGGTTTGATTTTGACATTTTCCAAATCAAGTAGGGCAGGGTTTCCCAAACTGTTCCACAAAGGGCCGGTGTGGCTGCAGGTTTTCTTTCGCCTAACTTTCTTTCTAACGCCTTCAACTGTCTGAAGACCGAGATCAGTTGATTAAATGAGTCAAGTCTGGTGTGCTGCTGCTTGGTTGGAAAGAAAACCTGCAGCCACACCGGCCCTTTGTGGAACAGTTTGGGGAACCCTGAAGTAGGGTACAAAAACATACAAAAAAAAATCTAAAGAGGAAATTACCAAGGCTAGTCCAGAGTGCACATATATAACTTATTAGATCCACCATCCATTTTCTTCTGCTTTATCCAGGTCGCGGAGGCAGTCTGAGCAGGGAGGCCCAGATTTCCCTTTCCACACACACTTCCTCCAGCTCTTCCAGGGGGACCCCGAGGCGTCTCAGGCCAGCCCAGAGACATAGTCCCACCATGAAAAAAAACTTCAATACAACCATTTTATTAATTATGCCTATACGTTTGGGGAATACCTAGAATGTCCTTGTCTGGATGTTGGCCATGATTTGGAACCACTCTTATCTTCTCTAATGCTCATTATGAGGACTAGGAAGCAACACATAAAGTGTGATAAATAGGGGCTGGAACGTGATGAGCACTATAGTGTTCCTAAACACATTTCTGAGTCTCAGGGGACAGAGAATGATCCAAGAAAATGCTAGGCTTTTAAAGTATCACAACTTAAACCAGTTAAAACTACATCTAAATAGATCTTTCTGTCTGTTCATGGCCAGTGGGTTAAACTGTTTACATGGTTTTCTTCAGCTGGGGATAAGGCAATCAGAAAGCAATCTGAACCAAAGGGGGGAAACATTTACATCTAGAATAAATTAGATCAAACGCAGCTAAACTAAGATTAAATCTGGACAGTTTACACTTTTAGATTTTAGACTTTATTGTCCCTTGGGGACAATAAAGTCTGTTTATACACAAACAGACAACACAACACAACTACACAGAGTCATTACAATAGACATTATAGTATATTCATTGTTGTTCAGAAATGTGATGTCTGAAGGGATCAGGTTTCTGCCACAGCGGTCCCTGTATCTCCGTCCTGAGGGCAGAGGGATGAGGTGCTCCTGTAATCGGTGAGTGGAGTCCTGTGGAGTCCTTTGAGTTTTCAGAGTTGAGTTATTGACAGTCTTTGTTGGCTTCTCTTGTGACCTTGTCTATCGCGACCTTGAGATATTTAAAAGTCTTTCATAGCTTCCTTGAAAAAGATGCTGCTTTCTTATTCTGAGCAGGGTCACAAGTCTTACAAATCTCCATGGTGATAGACAAGTTTAACTGAGGAACATAACAAGCAAAGCCAAAACACCTTCATGGAGATAAGAAGGCGGCAGACCTTCTCTGCCACCTGGTTAAGACCAGACAAGTTATACTATGCACCTTTCAGATATCTGCACATCCCATACAGAATCCTTACCAGAGAGTCAAGTCAAGGGAATTTTTGGATCTACTTGATGGACAGAGGAATTTATGTAATCTCTTCTCCGAAATGAGTCCCGGTGGAGCTCTAATCACAGTATTTAATATTGTTGTGTGGGTCCATTCAGGTGAAGGCTGTTGTTTGGGAGTGTGTGGGTGAGGGTGTAGTGTTGATGCCACGCTCCACACATGAAGCTCTCTGCTCTGGTTTGACACGCAGCTCTGATCTGTGTCAGCTTCAGTTTAAACCTCATGAGGTTTAAACTGACACTGCTGGTGTCACTCCTGACAAACACATCGTCAGAGTAACATGGAGAACTGTAATGGCACCAGAAATACATGCGTCCAAAGGGGACATATTTACAAATTATTGTTTTAATAGTTCTTAAAGGGGACATATTATGTACGTTCATTAAAGGCGCACTGTGTCATTTTTCTGGGAGGCGATCCATCTTGTGAATTTATATTGCTTCCATGGTATGGCATTAAACACATCTAATTTGCATTTATTGAATTACAGACATTATTATTCAAAAGGACCACTGAAAACATGCATTTTCACTGTGAGCAGGGTCACCTTTCCACAGATCTGACCTTTAACTTGGCCTGGCAGTGTTGATTATTTCCATGGAAACAGAAATATTTAATGCCATACTGTGGAGCATGCTAGGCAAAGCAATAACATCTTTGTGGGAACAAACTTTGACGGACCAGTCACCAGAAAAGTTGCATAGTGCGACTTTCAGTTGTTTTTTGATTAATTCATGCATAATTGTGTAAATCCATATTTGAAGTTTGAATGCTCAGAAAATGTCTGTTTTCAACTCCCCCCTGTTACACAGAGCATCTGTCTGTCACAGCCATTCTAATAACACAGCAGTCAGTTAAATGCATGCAGACGGGAGTGTCATTTACACATCGTTATGAAGTAGAGGATTAATTAATGAAAGGAGAAGTTTGGAGCCTGTGGTTTGTCAGAGCTGAGATGAAGGAGGTGACGTTCATAATTGTACTTTGTCCATCCATCCATTTTCTTCCACTTATCCGGGGCCGGGTAGCGGGGACAACAGTCTAAGCAGGGACTCCCAGACTTCCTTCACCCTGGACATTTCCTCCAGCTCCTCCGGGGGGACCCCAAGGCATTCCCAGGCCAGTCGAGAGACATAGTCCCTCCAGCGTGTCCTGAGTCTTCCCCGGGGCCTCCTCCCAGTGGGACATGCCCAGAACACCTCCAGAGGAAGGCGTCCAGGAGGCATCCACAACAGATGCCCGAGCCACCTCAGCTGGCTCCTCTCGACGTAGAGGAGCAGCAGATCCACTCCGAGCTCCTCCCGTGTGACTGAGCTCCTCACCCTATCTCTAAGGGAGCACCCAGCCACTCTGCGGAGGAAACTCATTTTGGCTGCTTCTATCCACCATCTTGTCCTTTCAGTCATTACCCAAAGCTCATGGCCATACGTGAACGTTTGCCTTTTGGCTCAGCTCCCTCTTCACCACAATGATCCGATACAGCGACAACATCACTGCCAACGCTGCACCGATCCGCCTGACTCCATCCTTGCCTCACCCGTGAACAAGGCCCCAAGATACTTGAACTCCTCCAATTGAAGTAAGAACTCTCAACCCACCCGGAGAGGGCAAGCCACCTTTTTCTGGTCGAGAACCAGGGCCTCCGATTTAGAGGAGCCTATCCTCATCCCAGCTGCTTCACACTTGGCTCTAAACCGCCCAAGTGCAGGTTGGAGGTCCTGGTCTGATGAAGCCATCAGGACAACTTTATCTACTGTACAAACAGCAGAGATGAGATCCTGTGGTCCCCAAACCAGATCCCCTCTGGCCCCTGACTGTGCCTAGAATTTTGTCCTAGAAATTTTGAACCGGTGACAAAGGGTAGCCCTGGCGGAGTCCAACATGCACCAGAAACAGGTCCGACTTACTGCAGGCAATGCGAACACAGCTCCTGCCCCGGTCATACAGGATAGCCCTTAGCAAAAAGCCCCGGACCCCATACTCCCAGAGTACTCCTCACAGGACCCCATGAGGGACACGGTTGAATGCCTTCTCCAGATCACCAAAACACATGTCGACTGGTTAGGCAAACTCCCATGAACCCTTGGGCACCCAAAGGAGAGTATAGGGCTGGTCCAGTGTTCTGCGGCTGGGACGAAAACCACACTGCTTCTCCTGGAATCCGAGGTTCGACCATTGGTCGTATCCTCCTCCCTAATACCCTGGAATAGACCTTACCAGGCAGGCTGAGGAGTGTGATTCCCCTGTAGTTGAAACACACCTTCTTAAGCAGAGGGACCACTGCCCCAGTCTGCCAGTCCAGAGGTACTGTCCCCGATCGCCATGCGATGTTGCAGAGACGTGTCAGCCAAGACAGCCTACAACATTCATAGAATTAAGATACTCAGGACGGATCTCATCCACCCCCGCAGCCTTGCCACCGAGGAGCTTGCCAACCACCTCAGTGAATTCAGCCAGGGTGATGGACGAGTCCTCCTTTGAGTCCCCAGGCCTGCTACTAATAGTGTGACTTGCGTATTCTGCTAATTATAATTTGTGTGTCAACGGATCACTCATTTTTTGGAAAACAGAGAAAATGCTTGTGAAACTGCTTAGGAATGACACAGCAGTCTCTCTCTCTTTGTCTCGCTCTCTGGATAATTACACGATCCTGGTGTCACTGTTGGAACGGCCTGGTTTTGGAGGAACACTCCTATGCTTCTTTATAATAGCTCTTTCTGGATATATATACGTATGAGATGTATAGGATGTTAATAATAATAATAATAATAATAATAATAATAATAATAATAATAATAATAATAATAATAATAATCCAGTTTTATTTGTATAGCACTATTCACCCCGTATAAAAAGAAAACACAAAGAAAAGAATCAGTCAATCACTTAAAACATGTTGGTGTCTGCCTGTATTTTCATCTGTTTTCTGGTCAATTTAAGTCTATAATTTCATTCTTTGTCAACTGTAAGATTCATAACTTCATAATCTTATACTGTCATTCACTTTTTTCCCCTTGTTACTTTTTGACATGTATTTCTTTATTGTTAGTCAAGAACATTATACAAGATGAGAGGCACTTAGACCTGTAAGAAAATCAAATCACAGGTACCTTGCATTGTGACAGTTAAGTGAATATATTGACCTTTCAACCACTATGGGCCATTGGAGAGTATGACATGGCTACATAGGCTTACAGTCATAAGTGTTCTATCCCAACTAATCTACTACCTATCACTTTTGTCATCTATCACAGAAAAGTACCATATGCTACTTTTCAAACTGCGGTATTCGTTTCAAAAAGGGAAGACAAAACACACTCAGAGAAAACACCAAATCCTCTGTATGACGCATGTGTGGAGGTGTCTCTATCCAGACAGCATTACATCGGACGGTCAGTGACAGGCCGATAAGGGCTGAGTTCATGTGCAGTTGGATAATTGGACGTTTATGGAAAGATAGGAGAGCCCCGCGCCCAGCAGCCATGAAACACAGCTAATCTGCAGCAGGCATCAGGAAATGGTGTGTGGAGGAGCGCATCAGGACTGCAGACATGATAAGGATGCATTTTACTCAAGGCAGGACCAGGCTTAGGGCTCAGGGGGAGACTGTAGAGCAGAGAACTAAGTGCATAAGACATATGTATAAGACTAAAGTGTTGGCAAGTCATTTCATCTGGGTCACACTTCATATACTTCTTAGCCCAACATGAAGGAACTTTCAGACAGTAAGCTAGTGCATACCGACTTTTAAGAGGTTTGGATTCTGCAGAATGAGGTGACATTTGTAGAATAATTGAGCTCCATAAAACTTTTACTTTTCCCTCTGGCCTCATTCACGCCCATACTGAGTGTAAAATATTATTTGGATGGATACTGGTGAAATTGAGAACCTATAAATGAATACAAATGAGCAGGAGGAGGAGATTTTTAATCTATTATAGTGCACAGGCAGGGAAGGATAAATGCATGGTTTTAACTCAGAAGAATTACATAATATACCACATGCATGAAAAGTCCCTCAGTCGTCCAGGTAGAATCCATGATCAAAGGAGAAGTTCAATTTGTCAACTGGACAAAGTTTGTTTGGTTGAAAACGTTTCGCCGCTCATCCGAGAGGCTTCGTCAGCTCTGGCCCTCATGCTGGTTCGACCCTGTTTATATCTAGCTGCAAGGGAGGAGCTAGCTTCCCTGAACAAAGCTCTGACTTATCCCCGCTACTCTCTTTTGTTTTACGAATTCCTCTGGCGTCTTGTATTAGCATATCTATCAGCCCGCTCACTACACTGAAACAACTCTGAGCAGTGAGCGCTATATTGGAGAAACCAAGCAGCCACTTCACAAGAGGATGTACCAACACAGGCGGGCGTGCCAGAGTGGACCGTCATCTTCCGTATCTTCACCTAGAAGCCGCGGGCCATTCATTTGAGGACAGTGAGGTTCAGATCTTAGCCAGGGAAAAGAACTGGTTTGAGAGGGGAGTTAAAGAGGCAATTGTTGTCAAAAAAGATAATCCGTCATTAAACAGAAATGGGGGAGTTAGACACAACTTGTCTCCCATCTATAATTTGATTCTCAAACAAAGAATCATTAGGACAGACAAGCCATTGCAGAGGGGTGGAGAGGGTCGTTGTCTTGAATAGGGAATTGGACGCCAGAGAAATTTGGAATACAAAGAGACAGATTAGCTGATGGTTTCAGAGTTGTTTCAGTGTAGTGAGCGGGCTGATAGATATGCTAATACAAGACGCCAGAGGAATTCGTAAAACAAAAGAGAGTAGCGGGGATAGGTCAGAGCTTTGTTCAGGGAAGCTAGCTCCTCCCTTGCAGCTAGATATAAACAGGGTCGAAGCAGCATGAGGGCCAGAGCTGACGAAGCCTCTCGGATGAGCGGCGAAACGTTTTCAACCAAGCAAACTTTGTCCAGTTGACAAATTGAACTTCTCCTTTGATCATAATATACCACAACAAATATAATCACAGATAAACTTAAATATAAGCCTACTTAAATAGATGAGATTGTTTAAGTGCAGTAGGTGAGACTGGGTATAACTGGGGAAATGGGAGTGCTCCATTTCCTCACCTGGGGTCTTATTTATAAAACATGCGTACGTACAAAAGTTGTATGTAAATGTTTTTTCTAAATTAAGTTTGTGATCTATGAAAAGGCAGTTTGAGGTGGATGTGCTGTCCAATCCAAAAATTTGGTATTTTGCATGTTGGGATGTTCAGAGATGAGACAGAAGGCCATCTGTGCTTAGAAAAGTGAAATGAGCAAACCTGAGGAAGTTGATGGAAGTTTTTGTTTTGTTACTAGATACACTTTAAATAAGAATTCTGCATGAGATTTTATAAATGAAGCCCCTGGGCAGTTGCTATCAGGTGCTGAGGGATTTGCCTATTTAACCATGTCTTTCACTACATTCATACATCTATTATTTAGCTCCTGCCAATTATATTTATCTATAACTTCACTATTCCTCTTTCTTTGAAACCAACTGCATCTTTCTGTGTTGAGAACTTCAACATTGCATAGTTGTGTAACTTCCAGAAGTACATATCACCTTCCATTCTTTTGCTTATTACTCAAATGTCAATACATGAATTAATGATAAATAAACACCAATCTCCTTACTGTATCTTATATCTCATAATAAGTGAGATATAAGATACATATATATATATATATACAGATATAAATACTGTAGCAATTTATGCACTTTTAATTGAAGGGCCCACATTATGCCATTTTCTGATCCTTATCAAAGACATACTTGGAGTTGTGTTTTGTTTCATTCACACATGTTTAACACATAAACCTTGCATATTTAGGATGAGTTCTTCTCTCAAACGAAAAAACACATTGTGATATTATATGGTAGTTATATTACATGAAGTGCTCCACTGTTTTTTTTAAAACCCCATACACTTTCACTACAATCATTATATAATTTTAGCCCTGAAATTGCAGTCTTGACTAATCAAAAGGTAAAAGGGAGATGTTACTGTGAAAACTACCAGTACATGACTTCACAAGGTAGAACCAGGATCACTTAAACATGTGTGAATGAAACAAAAAACAACTCTAGGTATGTTTGTGATGAGGTAACTAATCTAACATGACTAAAAACTCACAATGATCCATTTTGTGTAATATATAATACAGCTCTGGAAAAAAATAACAGACCATTGCAAAATTATCACTTTTTCTGATTTTACTACTTATAGGTTTGTGTTTGGGCAAAAGGAACTTTTTTTTTTAAGTCTATAAACTACTGACAACATTTCCCCCATATTCCAAATAAAATATTATCATTTACAGCATATATTTGCAGAAAATGACAAATGGTCAAAATAACAAAAAAGATATATGTTTTCAGACCTGCAAAGAAACAAGATCAAATTCATTTTAAAACAACACAATACTAATGTTTATCAATCAATCAATCAATCAAACATTATTTATAAAGTACTTTTCATACAAAAAATTTAACACAAAGTGCCTTACAGTGATTAAGGATTAGAAGATTAGAAGATTGACTTTTTATTGATCTCACACAAGAGAAATCGTTTTCTGCATTTACACTTAAGAGTTCAGATCGCGGATACAAGCGGCCAAAATTAGTTTCCTCCACAGAGTGGCTGGACGCACCCTTAAAGATAGGGTGAGGAGCTCAGTCACATGAGAGGGGCTCGGAGTAGAGCCGCTACTTCTTCACGCTGTGAGGAGCCAGCTGAGGTGGCAGTTCTGGATGCCTCCGGGACGCCTTCCTCGGGAGGTGAGGAGGAGGCCCCGGGAGGAGGCCCCGGGGAAGACCCAGGACATGGTGGAGGGACTATGTCTCTCGGCTGGCCTGGGAACGCCTTGGGGTCCCCCCAGAGGAGCTGGAGGAAGTGCCCGGGTGAAGGAAGTCTGGGAGTCCCTACTTAGACTGTTGCTCCCGTGGCCCGGCCCCGGATAAGTGGAAGAAAATGGAAGGATGGAAGAGTTCAGAAATCAATATTTGGTGCAATAACCCTTATTTTTAATCATAGCTTTCATGCGTCTTGGCATGCTCTCCACAAGTCTTTCACATTGTTCTTGGGTGACTTTATTCCACTCCTGGTGCAAGAACTGAAGTAGCTCAGCTTTGTGTTTGTGTTGGAATTCAACAGACGCTGGAATGGAATGGCTGTAATACATGTAGAGATGCTGATTTCAGAAAAAACTCCAGTGGTCCCTTATTTTTTCCAGAGCTGTATATTTAACTTAACGTTTTAGGTGGAGGTTATGTCACCTGTTTATTCACCTGGAATGTTCGACTGAATGTTAATAAAGAGACCTTGCATTTATTCAGTTACAGGTGTATTGTAGGTTTGCTCAGTGGTGTAGTGGGGATTTTTTAAGTGGGTGTACGCGATTACCCCCCCCCCCCCCCCCCCCCCAAAAAAAAAAAAAAAAAAAAGCCATAGGCTATACTCAACTTGCTGAAATACACACAGGTGTCATAGGCTATAGACTTTGTTTATTAAAAACAAACTGACTTTCAGTACAAACAAAGCCGCCGGCCCAGTAAAAAGCAGTAATATTTGATGTTTTTTTTACTCAAAAATTATGCGGAATTATGCTATTAATATTAACGCCATTCATAAGCACATACAGAACATCAATCATAGGCTACAACACATTTGAGCAGACGGCGTTTTGTGTGAACTAAATATTCAGATAACTCAAACATTCACCTTACAAATCACCAGTTGAACTCACGCTACATTTAATGTTTTACTACTCCAAAATTATGGGTCGTCATATTGTGCTTGTAAGGCTATTCAAAATCACAGGCCAACATCATTATGCATAACTCTGATTAGAACTTCAATGATCAACAAACATTTCAATAACCTGCAGACAGCGCTGCCTCGAAAGCAAAAAAAAAAAAAAAAAAACACCAGAGTAACTTACATTTAATGTTTTCATTGAATAAAAATCAATGTTTTTCTGCTGAGTTGTCATTTTAGTTCAGGGCTAAAACCAAAGTAAAAATTGAACGTGACGTCAGGAGAAGTGGGTGGACGGCGTACCCCCGCGTACCACGCCCACTACACCCCTGGGTTTGCTTGCCTCTCCACAGATCTGCCCTGCACCCTGGTTTAGTGGTGTAGATAGGTAAGTTAGATGGCATATTGTGGAACATTCCAGGCAAAGCAATCTCAGTAGAGACACACATGTGGTATACTCTCCATCAGAAAAGTTAGTGCACTTATAAATTACCTTAGTTAGTAGTGAGCAGGAGTTTGTGAGGTAGTGCTCTTTATACTACATTAAAAGTCTAGTCATACTCTGTCTCTTTTTTGATTCTTCTGTCAAGTTTTAGAAATGTCACTCAAAGCGTTCAGATTGATATTCCTGCCGTCTCCTTTAATGCAGTGAGACTTTAGTTTGAAATACTGTACTGAGTGATCCTGCAGGAGGAGTGGGGTACTGCGGTCTCGTGTGATTAGTCGGCTCCCTTTGAAGTGCGTATCTGCTCCTCTGAGGACAGGAGCTGAACAGGTGCAGGCCGAGCAGGTGGCCCTTACGTAGAAGCACCGACGGCGGCAGCATACTTTCATATTTTTAGGAGAGAGACACTGCCTGCAAACTTATTACTGAGGTTTGTTTGATAGATACGGCTTGTTTGTGCTATACACCAGACAGACATTTTGGGGATTCCTACATTTTGTTTTGCAGCGATTGAAAAGTCTACAGGGTATAGCTGATTTGCAATTTGCACGAATACTTGCAATACTACAACCACATTACTAATGCTGCCACTTGTACTATTACCGCTGTTCACTATAACTACAAATATAACTAGTAATACAATACTTTCATAGATTTCCCTATATGTCACTGTATAATTTTTGTAATAGCGCCACCAGCTTGTCTCCATGAAGATGTTATTGTTTTTCCTAGGATGTTCCACTGTATGGCATTAAACTTTTCAGTTGAAACACACAAGTAATATTACCAGGCCAAGTTACCGGTTGGATCTGTGGAGAGGCAACATTGCTCACAGTAAAAAAAAAAAAAGGTACTTGAAATACAAACATCTGTAATTGGAAAAAATTGAAAGGTAGAAAAGTTTAATGTCAAACTGTCAGAACATAAAATCATTATGGAGATAAGCAGGCGGTGTACCCTCAACCAGAAAAGTTGCATAGTGCACCTTTAACTATTACTACCAATACAAATATTATCTACCCAAATTTTAAGTAATCTACCAGAATTTTAAGAAATCACCGTAAAATCACAACAAGGAGTGATTTTGCTGTTGCCTTTCTTGTATTGCCTTGGCAACCAGCTTCAGATTCAAATCAGAAAGTGTCACAGATTAATATCTTTAATAAAATGGCATATTTTTTAGAGATTAATTCTTATGCAAGACATTATTATGTGATTGCACTGACTTCTTGTAATCCAAAGACAAATAACCCTTTTGGTTCCAGTTTTGTTGAAAGTTGTATTAGTACATAGAATGGCTCTGAAATTTCTCTTTACATCCATCCCAAAATGGTATTACTGAGGCATTTGTTCACTTTTTGCTGAGCTGCAGTTGTGCCCCTCTCTGATTATTCGCACACCATCACTGACATAGACCATTAATTAGGTTGAGGGAGAGGAGTTTGGTTTTAATTGGGAATAACTTGGATTTTCTTGGCCGTGAAGCAACAGAAGATGACAAACTGTGTGTACGAGAGTAAACCCCAGCTGGTCCCTGAGGAGCTGAGCCAGAGCCAGACGAATGGATAGAGAAGCGACCAAAAACCTGGTGAAATGGAGGATTTCACGCACAGCACAAACACAAGGCTGACTGAGTGGGCTCAAACCCCACTACCAACACAGCAGTCACTATGAGACTACACTACAAGTTAACTTTATGAAGGAATAATACTTCAACATTCCCTGGTGTGATGCTAACTGTAGGCATTTCTTTACTTGAGGCTTGTTAGACTTTAATGTGAACTTTATTTTAACACAGTCCAACCATAAACTGATTTAGTTGGAATTACATCAGGTGAAAGGATTTGTGCTTTTAAACAAGTCCCTCTCAAATAACATTATAGTTACAAGGCAGCTATAGCCTTGGCCAGTTTTTTCAGTTTGTTATTGTTGAAAATCAAATCAATTCTTTTTGTCAGTTTGTTTACCTGCTTGTCTCGAATACTTTCTTCAGGAGCCTCATGTGATGGTATTGCAGACTGTTTATGTAGTTTTGCCCTCTGCAGAACAGCATCCCACATGTGTGATATAGGCTCCGTCGTCTCAATGGATGCTCCTCGGATAACCTTAACCTTTATTTGTACCACAATGGGGAAATTCCAGTGTTGAAACAGTTCACGAGCAGTAAGAGAATAAAAATAGGAAATCCAGCACAGATTGGCATTGACATGTTAACACTGTCAAAGTGATGACAGGATGAACAGTGCAAAAAGCAGTATCCAGGTTCAGTATCTAAGTTAAAATTACTTAAAACATTTAACGGGGCGGCAGTAGCTCGTTCGTCCACTGAACATAACATCATTGGTTGAGCGATCAGATCCACTGACCCACAGGTTGGCGGTACGATTCCAGCTCCCACAGATAAATGCTGCTGTTGTATCCTTGGGCAAGACACTTAACCCCACGTCGCCCCCAGCGTCTCTGTACAGCGGTAGCCCCCATGACAGAAGATACAAGGCTGTGTCAAGCGACGTGTGGCCGTCTTCCCGTGGATCCACCACCCGCAGGAGGATCCATGGGGGCTGGTGCACTGAGATCTGTCTGGACTGCAGCCCCCACGGTCCGAAAGACTCGGAAAACGTGGATGAAAATGAATGAATGGATGAATGAATGAAGAACATTTAACATTGTATTTAAGTAGATTCAACCTGACAAGTAAAATGATCGACCAATAGAGTAGAATACAACAGTTTTTCTTAATTCAAGTAACATTTTATTTTAAGTGCAATGAGTTGTTTTCCTTCTCTGTGTAGATCTATTTTCATATTTTAAGTACAAAAAGCCTTGTTCCATTTATAAATGATTTTACTTACTATTCAATGGAAATTTATTCAAATCCTGATAAAACTTAGTAACAGTACCTTGGCTAGATTTTAACTTGATAGTTGTTATGCACACTTACACTCAAGAGAAAAGACCACTCGTTACTATTATCCAGAATAGTATGTTAGTATGTAACAGTAATAGTTTTCTTATAATGCAAATAGTATTTTTCTTTATAATTACACTTTATAATTACACTTAAATCCAGAGGTGTACACAAAAGTGTACACCTCTGGATTTAATGTAATCCTGTACATGTCACACAGGAGGACGGCTGCTGTTCCTTCAGGCATGCTGTCATTATTTCTCATTGTTTCTTATGCAATAATCAATGGCAGAAATAGCTACATTACGCTCACAGGCACACACCGGCATCAGGACTTGTTCACTCATAATTTGAAAATCAGCAAGACTTTTTTTCAGATTGCTTCCATCCATCATTTAGTGTAAGAAGCTGTGAGTCGCTATGCTGTGGTTTACATTATGCTGAAAATTGTTGTAGAAGTGTTTATTATTCAATATACAGTGGTACCTCACCTTACGAAAGACCCAGCAAACGAAAATTTCAAGTTACGAAACGCCTTCACGTTAAATTTTGGTCTCTAGATACGAAAGAAAATTCAAGTTACGAAACGCGAAATCTCAAAAATTCAAATAATGCGCGCTCAGCAACACACATACGCTTTTCTCAGACTGAATTTAAACTTTTCTCACATTTGTCTCTCGTTTAAACACTCAAACTTTCATAGATTTTCAACAAAATTATTAATAGTGAAGTGTGGGGGGAAGGGGGAGGGGGGAGAAAACTGCACGCGGACACGTGTGATAGCGCAGCATGACCCGGCGCGGGGCTGCCAGCAGGTCTAGACCTGGACTAAACCAGGACTGGACCAGGACTAAACCTGGACTAAACCAGGACTAAACCTGGACTAAACCAGGACTAGACCAGGACTAGACCAGGTGGATTAAAGCGCCGCGCGCGGGTCTATTTCCTGGTTTCGTTTCGAGTCACGGCTGATGCGAGCAGCGAGGGGGACTGCACACAGTCTGAGCGCATGAACGAACGCATGCAAGAGCCGCGGTGGTCTAGACCTGGTCTAGAGGAGGTCTAGAGGAGGCACGGTTTGAGCACGGGTCTCGTTCATGCGCTCAGACTGCGTGCGGTCCCCCTCGCTGCTCGCCTCAGCCGTGACTCGAAACGAAACCAGGAAATAGACCCGCACGCGGCACTTTAATCCACCTGGTCTAGTCCTGGTTTAGTCCAGGTTTAGTCCAGGTTTAGACCTTGGTCTAGACCTGGTATAGTCCACGTTTAGTCCTGGGTCTACAGTCTCTACGCAGAACACAATGTTACACTATAAAAAAAGTTACACTATAAAAAAAACTTGGATCGGGGCCTTGGAACAAATCAGGCTTTTTCCATTGAAATAGCTACTCAACTTACGAATAATTCACGTTACGAAACCACTTCTGGAACGAATTAATTTCGTAAGGTGAGGTACCACTGTATAGTTTTTGTTGCCACCAATACCTTGTTTTATATTATCATGGTATTATCGTCTGCAACTACATAATGGATAGCATGGGCTCTTTTTTGCTTACCTTAATGCTTAGGGCCTGTTTACACAAGAATGCTTACGGGTAAAAAATATTTTATCGGAAGTGCCTTTCGTTTAGACGGTGACGGTGTTTTGGGGGCTTAAAAACGCAAAAATCTGAAACTGCCTTCCAAAGTGGAAAACTTGAATACGCTCCGCCGTAACATTTTCATCTTCACTGCCCAAGATACAAAACTTTGGTCAAATCTGCTGACGTCGGTATGTGTTTACGTCACATCAGTATACATATCATATATCAGTGTACTTTGTTTGGCAGAACTCCCAGTCCACACCTTGTTGCGCCTTCATTGTTTTGTAGTCTAACGTGGTCTGAAGCAATAGTTGAACTTCTTCGTCTGACCACACACATTTTTTTGCTACCGGTAGCCATGTTTTGTTTTGCTTTTCGCGGCGCAGATGAGAAGAAGGAAGATTCTACGCATGTGCACAGACATAGTGATAATGTATAACAGCACCACCTAGCCGCCTGGCATGCATACCCAAACGAATTCCACACACTGTATGCACGCAGATTTCCTCTCGAAAATGCTTGTCTAAACGCGGAATAAAAAGTGAAGATGCGATGCCACTTTTGCGTCTTCTGTTCAGACCGTATAAATGTAGCCTTAGTCTATGGTGGTCATTAAAGATCTGTACTTTATGAATTGGCAAAGATGTTAGAGGTACCCCTGTTTCACTGTAAAATAAAACAGAAGAAAAAAAAAACAATATCATTTTCTGCTTAAAAAGTAATTTACAGATGTATGGCAGCAATTACGTTGTAACAAGTATATTAAACCAAGCGTAAGAGAAAAGTCCAGGGTGAAGACAGCAGTGGGTAGTGAGCATGTAGTGGTCTCAGGGGGTCTGGACTTGTATGCATGAAAGCTCCACGCACTGAGCCTCATAATGTGGCCTGTCACGAGCAGGAGACATAGTTCACCACCCCTCCCCCTTAGGCCCACGGACAATAAATCTCTTGATTATAGGGCTAATTCAGGTTTGTGATGGGACGACAGTAGAACCTAGATGGGAAAAAGCAAAGAATAAAAATAAAATAAAATAAAAGAGGTGCACTGTGTACATTTTCTGGTGGACAGTCTGTAATCTGCTCGACTACTTCCTGCAGCCTTCTTCAGGAGTTATTGTTCACCTGGAATGGATATTGGAAATATGAAATGGCAAAGGGAAACGTTTCAAAGGTATTTTAGAGCAATAAAAACACCTCTAAATGAATATTTGCAAAGATGGTTAAGTTTATTGCCATACTAAGGAACATTCATGGCAAAGCAATAACATCTCCATGGAGACAAACTGGTGGCTACTCCTTCATCAGAAAAGTTACTGTGCACCTTTAACATGACAAAACCAGTGACAAGCCAGAACTAAAACTGCCAGTAACCTTGACTACACAAACACTAAGCCTGGAGCCACTAAGCCTAAACTTGTTATAGACTAAAACTAACTTTGCCTGAGCCCTGGCTTAAAGGTCCTCATCTCATCAAAAACAGACCATGAGTTATGTTTTGTTTCATGCAGCTCTGGAAAAAAATAATACTTTTTTCTGAAATCAGCATCTCTACATGTATTACAGCCATTCCATTCCAGCGTCTGTTGAATTCCAACACAAACACAAAGCTGAGCTACTTCAGTTCTTGCACCAGGAGTGGAATAAAGTCACCCAAGAACAATGTAAAAGACTTGTGGAGAGCATGCCAAGACGTGATTAAAAATAAGGGTTATTGCACGAAATATTGATTTCTGAACTCTTCTTAAGTGTAAACATTAGTATTATGTTGTTTAAAAATGAATTTGATCTGGTTTCTTTGCATTGTTTGAGGTCTGAAAACATGTATCTTTTTTGTTATTTTGATCAGTTGTTATTTTCTGCAAATAAATGCTCTAAATGATATTTTTATTTGAAATTTGGGGGAAATGTTGTCAGTAGTTTATAGACTCAAACAAAAAATTTCCTTTTGCCCAAACACATACCTATAAGTAGTAAAATCAGAAAAAGTGATAATTTTGCAGTGGTCTCTTACTTTTTTTTTTTTTTTTTTTACATCTCCAAAGCCTAAAATGCTCTGTTCCACCTTGTGATATCATCAAGTGGTAGTTTTCATGTCAACAGCTACATTTTACCTTTTGTTCAGTAGAGATCCAGGGCTGGAATCATCCAAATGTGTTGCCTGGAAGAATCCATGACTCATCGCTGTACCATCGGATGAGTCTGGTAACGCTTGCTCCAGAATGCGCTGCGGTCGCGCGTAGACAGACAGCTAAGTGAACCAATCAGAGATTGCGCCATCTTGATTCAAAACTGAGGAGGAACTTCTGCTGCCTAAGAGTAACGTTGCGGGCAAAGGCGGGTGCACTGACGTCACCATCTTTGAACGAATCAGAATCGCGGAGTCCGTTTGTAACCGGAGGACGAGAGTGGATGGAGGGTGTCCAGATGGTATCGCGCTGTATAGAAAATACAGAGAGATATCATTTGGCTGGCCAGGTAACCAAATGTGTATAGAGTTTAAAAACACAGTGGAGCACTTCCTGTATTGCCACATGACATCAGAAGGTGAATATGCAGGATTTGTGTGTTAAACATGTGTGAATGAAACAAAACACAACTCCAGGTATGTTTGTGATGAGCAAACAACATAACATAGATCAGAAAATAGCGTAATATGGGCCGTTTATTGACAATGAAACACAAATAGGGACAGCTCACACACACACACACACGCACACGCACACACACACACACACACACACACACACACACACACACACACACACATACAGTAATAATGATGTACTGCCTGCACTGGTTGTATAAAAGATAACAAAATGATTTTATTACATGTTCATCATTTGACAGACATCACAACAAACTTGCATGATTGCTCTGATATGAACTCGTCCAACACCATAATTAGGAGGCATATTATTATACCCAGTACCAAACTATAAAAACAAACATGCTGCAAATACAAGGACTCAGTTGGAACACATGGTTTAAAGCCATTTTCAGTCATTTTCTACAACCACAATTCAGAAAACTTTAAGAAGAACATGATCTTCAAGTTTTATGAAAATCATTCTTTTTATTTATTTCTTTGAAGTATGGTGGAATTTTTCACAATGTTCCCATATTTTCTCTGAATTAGGGTTGTGATTCCTGTAAAGGAACTGCGGAGGGATATTGAAGCTCAAGATCATCTCAGATTTTATTTCTCCATTTTTTGTAACATCGAGTAGAACAGACATACATTGGCACATGCAAAGTGAACACTTTGTGGTGCTGTCATTGACCATCCAAATCCAGCCAGTCAATAGCTGGATATTTTTGTACTCCAAACATGAAAATACTCTCAAATATTTACAAAAAATATATAATACTTGTCCTTTAAAAGTAATTGACAATTTGGGGATTGATTTGTAAAAGGAAAAAAAAAAAATACTGTCATTATGTGGCAGAAGATGCTGTTAAATGAGGCACAGAATAAAGCACACATTTACAAACAAACGTGGAGGATGGGGACCTCAAGATAATATGGCTTCAATAATGATGTTTCAAATAAAGAAAAACATAATTTGGAGATGATTTGCTGTCTCTTTTTTGCAGCCACTAGAGTTCCCCTTGGAGAAGGTCAGAGGGTCTGCGTCTGGGTCCACGAGTTGAAACTGTTAGATCCAAAACGACATGAGTCTGAAGTCCAGCCCAGTGTGGACCAGTGTGGAGCAGAGGTGCTTAAACTGAGACGTTACCAATATTCCTCCTCCCATTGTCATTGGAGCAGGTCAGATCCTGAGGTTATTGTAGCTCACGTATGTCTTTTTGGTTGCTTGACCTGGGGACAGAAAAGAGATTTGTAAGATAGGTTTAATTTACACTGTGAAGGCCCTGTATGACACAAATTAGACTCTTGTGAGCGTTAAGTCATGTTATAATGTTGCCTCTTCAAAAACAAACCTGGAGTTGCGTTTTATTTTATTCACACATGTATAAGAAATTCTACCGCTCCAAAACTCAAAATGCTTTTATCTTTATTTCAGTGGAAATTGGCAATTCCAGGGCTGAATTTTTTTTTAAATGATTCTAGTGAAGGTGTATGGAGTTTAAAAACACAGTTGAGCACTTCCTATATTAGCACATGACATCACAAGATGGAAAAGAGTGCAGGGTTTGTGTTTTAAACATTAATGAATGAAACATAACACATCTCCAGGTATATTTTGATGTGGAAACAGAATAGATCAGAAAATAGTGTAATATGTAAATAAAAAAATCAATGTCCCCTATTTTTCTCCCTTTTTCTCTTATTATTTTTTGTGTTTATTATGTGGAGCAGTGCAGCAAAACTAATGACCATGTATTATTTATTATCTTCAGACTTTGAATTTTGGCCCATTACCTGGTGATATATGGGTACTGGTGATTCAACAGTATTTATATAAATTCAACTTTATATATATGTATAGTGCATTTAAAACAACTTCAGCTGACCAAAGTGCCTCACATAAAAAAACCAAAAAACCAAAACATACATAGGAGAAGTACAATAAAACACCAAGATTCCCCTGTCGAGCTAGAAATGGGTTACAAAACAAGGATTTGTGCAGTTTGAAATGGGTTGAAAATAGTTAACCTATTACTTAGCCCTAATGAAATTATAAGACATGTATTAAAACCATATTTTTTTAGTAGTCATTTTACTCTGTTTTAAAGATCCCATGACATGGTACTTCTTGATGCTTTTATATGGCTCCTTAATGGTTCCCTAATACTGTAAATGAATCCTTCTTCAAAATCAACACTCAGTGCATGAGAAACAGAGATAAGATGAGAAAGAGTCATAAATATCTCTCTCAAACTTCTTATTCTGGGCGTTGTTGCTTGAATGCAAATGAGGAGAAAACAGATGGCCAATAGTAGAGGGTGGGGGCGTGGCCAAACTCTCCGCTCAGAGCTCAGAGCCGACAGCTGATCCATGTCCTTGTTTTTGCACAGGGGGAGAGATTTGAAGCGTTCCATTGAAAAATAAACACATTTCCACATAAAATAAAATTAAACCACTGTTGTTCAAAGGTCCAGAGGCTCAGATAAAGGACTTCCGAGCCTAGAAACACTCGGACGTGCCTCCAGGCAAATAAAAAAACGCATTTCGCATTGCCTAGCGCATTCGCAGTCCAAACTCTCTGGGCGTGATTTACAGAGACGCTGAGTAGACACAGACGGGGGGTGGAACTGCATTTGCATTTCTTTTTTCGATCTGACGTCAATCAGGTGCCTTGTTCAAAATCGCCCGTTTGAGCTCCGATTTTTTGTAACGCAGAAAAGGATCATAAATGCTCAGTTTAGACATTTCACAACTTTTAACCATGGGGGGGGGGCCTAAACAGAGTAGGGGAGCTCACATTAACGTTCAAAAACCTCAGAAAGTGAAAATTTCATGCCATGGGACCTTTAACAAAATTCTAAAGGAGATGAGAAAAAACTTCTTTCTATTATTTTTATAGTGTTATGGAAACATTGTCTCATTCACTCGAGAAAGCACATAAGTCTTTCTACAACCTGTGACTTTTCCAACTAATTTTGCAAATAAACAATATGAATCTTTCAGAGTCCCCATCAAATAAACATGAAGCGTTTTGGCGAAACCTTCCCGCTGTGCCATGCATTCTTAACACCAGCTGTGTGCAATCAGAAGCAATAACTCAGGCCTGTGTATCATCTCACGCACAACGCACTGTGAAAGGCGTTTCTATTTTCAGATGTTAACTAGTGATAAAACATAAACAGCTCACAAGTGGGCACTGAGCGAACGGCATGATCCTCATCCAGTCTAGATTACCATGGAAACCTATCACAGAGGGACTGGAGTCTGTTCATGCACTGGTATCTTGTATATGAGACACTTGTGTGGGAAGGATTGTAAGAATGCAATGCTAGTCAACCAAAAAAAGTGTGGAATTGTTGATTAAAGGTGCATTGTGTAACCTTTCTGGTTGAGGGTCTGTCAAGGGATTTTCTCTATGAAGATGTTGTTACGTTGTCTGGAATGTTTCAGAGTATTTTTGTATTTTGTATTTATTTTGACCTCCATTAGCTGTGCTTCCACACAGCTAGTCTTCCTGGAGTCATTGACATATGGTGCATATTTTTTGGGGGTGATGGGAGAAAACCCACCCAGACACAGAAAGAACATGCAAACGCCACACAAAAAGAACCCAGAAGCTTCTTGCTGTGAAGCATGACTGCTTGCCACCTTGCTGCCAATGTACGTATGCCAATAAATCTTTTCTATCTTCCTGGAGACAAAACCAGATCAAGCTAGAGGCAAGATCTGTGGAGGGGCTGTGGAGGGTCAGAATGTTCTTCTAGGTATTTTTGAGCAATAAAACCACCTGTATTTGAATAATTGTAAGGTAGAGCTGTTTAATGTCATACTGTGGAACATTCGAAAAGCAATGACATATTCATAAAAAAACGGAGGTGACGGACCCATCCATCCATCTTCTTCCGCTTACTCCATATCTGGGTCGCGGGAGCAGCAGTCCAAGCAGATCTGCCGCCCAGAACACAATGCACCATGGTGGTGGGTCCACGGGAGGAGGTGACAGACCACCCAACCAAAAAGTTACATAGTGCACCTTTAAATAGGTAAACCTTTGTGCAAATGTTAGAGATGCATTTAGAGTTGATAGTTTTGTTAGGAAGCCTCCCCCTTATTAATTAGACAGCGAGGCAGTAAGAGGAGCAGCTGGGGAGGCTGGGGAGGCTGGTGGTTCTGATGCTGTGGTGGGAGGCACGTAGCTAAATTGAAACACGGGAGAGTTTGTGACGCAAAGACTTTGATTGACTGACAGGTGAATGGTAGTGGGAGTTTTGCTAATGTTACCTTTAAATTTCAATTATGATGTCAATCCGAGCAACGTTATTGTCAATAGCACAAATCAGGGCTAGAATTATACAGTGTGCATACAGAAATGTGACAGTGAACAATAACTCACTGTTCTGTATAAGTTTTCAATTACAGAAATCGATATTATAGTCATAATTTATTTATTTTCTAGTACTGGTAATAATTAATGCTAAGTATTGTAACATCACCCTTATAGCGTGTGCAATTTTTTTTTTAGTCATAGGAAATATGACAATAACAAACAGTAAACATAAAGCTGTTTTTTATGTTGCATCTTTACTCTATAATTTAAACTTGATGAAAAAATATTGATCGGACAATGTATCAGAATATGTAACAATATTCATTTTAATTTGAGTATTCGGTATTCTGAATAAAAAGATTCTTCACATCACTCACTTAAGGAGCCAAAAGTATAGGTGAGTTTGAAAAACAGACTTGTTCAAACGCTCAATGTTGTATAAGAATGCTTCAGGTTTATTTCTATCTAGTATCTTCCACATAAGGACATTGTACATCTCCTTTATCATGGACACTGCAAACAAATTCCTCTCCTCCTGCTTCGCGGTTGCTGTGGAAACCGGCTCCCAGGGGCCATGCAATTAAAGTGGCACCATTTCTTTACAGCTCTATTCTGTACTCGTGCCCGGCCACTGTGATGAATAAATTATTAGTAAATGTTCGACTGATTCCTGCTGTAAAGCACAAACAAGTCCTCTGAAGACTGTAATGTGTTTACTTTTGTGGAGTACACCAACACTTTTCCAGTGGTTCTTAAACTGTGCTGCATGGATTCCAATTAATTATGGATGAGGGGTTTCCTTAGATATCGATACTGGTACCAATACTTTTTTCTTTTCTGCCCTAGTTTATTGCCCATCTGTCGGTTTGTCCTCAGATTTGCCTTTCTGAACAGACTAATGAACCAAAATGGAAATAGAAGCTCGTTTAGGCTATAAATATGGCTGTATGTTTACAAAATAATGCAACAAATGATTTTACCCCAGATTAATACATTTTGTTATTATTTTTACAAAGGTGAAAAGTTAAATTGTGCACTTTAATATCATTTTTACGACTGCTGCTCCCACGACCCAGAAAATGGAAAAAGCGGAAGAAGATGAATGAATGAATATAATTTAGCATTTGTGGTACTGATAAAAGGAGAAATTCAATTTGTCAACTGGACAAAGTTTGTTAGGTTGAAAACGTTTCGCCACTCATCCGAGAGGCTTCGTCAGTTCTGGTTCGAGTGCTGGTAAGACACTGCTTATATCTAGCTGCAGGGAGGAGCTCACTACACTAAATTCTTCTGAAACTATCTCAACTAATTTGTATTGCAATTCTCTCTTTTGTATTTCGAATTTCTCTGGCGTCTAATTTTGCATACCTATTCAACCCTAACGACCGTCCCCACACCTCTGGCCCTGACCTGCCTGCCCTATTGTTTCTTTTGTCTGTTTTGACTTTGGTTTAAGAATGGAATTGTAAATGGGATCACAATAGCAAGACAAATATTAGACATCAATTTTGGTTCAATCCAAGCTGGATCATCCCTAAATTGAATTTAGATTTTTGTGCTACTTTAGGTTTGTCCTTGTTTAGAACTATAGTATAACAATTATGTAGTGTTAGTGTAGAATACTTGCAGTTTAATTCTTTTTCAGAGCTGGTTTATATAGGAAGGTCAGATGTACTTAGGTTGTACTTGATGCGAAAAGTTGTAGAAGCACTTAAGCTTAGAAAACACATTTTATTGTGATTGTAAATACGACTGAAATTGAATCTATAATTTGTCAGCCTTGTAAAGTGTAAATTGACTGGGTTGGTTATCTTATAAAGAAATACATTCTTACTTAAAGTAAGCTTTAAAATAAGGTTCTTTACTAAAAGTATTTATAAGGCCTTAATATGCACTTGACATTTGTTTACAAACACTTAACAAAGTATTAGCTCTCATGTGTAGATGCTTAATACTGTTAATAAGACATTAACAACAAAACATGTGGAAACATTAATAAGCTGCTTATTACCACCAAATCACCAGCACTGCTTGTGCAAGCTTTTAGTTTGATTTTTATATTGCGTCTTTGTGTTTTAGCTGATTTACATTACATTAGACAAATGGTTCTCATGGAGGTTGCAAAATGATTTCAGGGGGTCCCCAGATGATGTGGAGAATTTTAAAATGAACGCATATCACTGTGTCCAGTTCACAAATCTGCACACATGCTTTACTGGGTTAATTCCAATCAAAAATGTAAACACGCTTAAAAACAATGAATAGTGCTAATTAATGGCTTCACTAAGGAACCGTAATTTAAAGCTTTACCATGAGATGTGTGCATGTGCTCTTTCTCTTCCTTTAAATAAATGCTCCACAATACTACAATCACAAGTGAATCTGGGATATGCATATAGAATCAGTCTCAGTATACAAGTTACGCACCAACATCATTTTATTATAACTGTTAACTGTTTTTCTTATTTTAAATGTCAGGTACAAACTAAACATTTAACAGAGTTGTAAACTTTATACTCTTTCTCACTTTAGATGTGTTTTGAGCTTTCCTGAAGAAAATGTCATGATCTGCCACTGATAGTCACATAAAGTTGCCATATGTCATCTGCATAACCTCTATATGGACCACAGACTGTATAAATGGACATAGCTAACGCACTAGCTGCTGCGTTCCAAAACGGAAGTTTGCATGCGGACGCTTCCAGCTCCTACTGACCCTTCTCCCATTGACTTACATAGGAATACTGTCACCCCTCTCCCTGTAACTGCTTGCTGAGTCTCGTCATTTTGGTCTTAAAATGTTCATATTAACCCACTCTACATGATTCTGGTGTTTTTCTTTCGCTATTTTGTCCATTAAAAATCCTATTCATAATATAGAGCCTGGCTCCAAATTCACCGCTGTAACCGCTATAGCATCGTGAGCTTCATTTGAGTGAAACTGAACACTATGTGATGTCACACTTGCTTAGGCCACTTCTTTATACAGTCTATGATATGGACAGGACTCATGTGGAAGCTCAGAGCCTCCAGGAGTCCTTTTAGGTTTAAATCAGCTGGATTTCAGAACTGACAACCCAAAGGACACTCATGTGAGGCAAATTCTGACTTCTGACTAGATAAATGTCTTCTGAAGTAAAACAACAAATTATAACATAACTAACATTACAAAAACATTAGACATGATGTTTTTGTAATTAACAACAAATCATCACACTTTGTATCTGTTTATGACATTTTAAATAAAATCTTAAACATACTTGCATACGGTTCCTTTAAAATTAACATTAACACATCAGTATTTGTCATCTACATGGCATGGTACAAAAAAAAAAAAAACTGTTTGCATTATGCAGCTAAACATGGCCTGAAAATGTAATCTGTCATAAAAATACTACTCATTACAAAAAACAATTGACTCCACTCCACATTATTGGCCAACACGGTCTGTAAAATGTAACGCCATTCTTCTTGTGTCTCTTTAACATGCATTTTATAAATTTTCATTACAGTTTTAATGACTTTGTTCTCAGTTCTCAGTTCAGCGCATTAGGTTGTTTCATTACCTCGGTTTGGCTTGTTTATTTTACATTACAAGACAGCTACATCTCTCCTGTAAGAGCTGCCATGATGCAGATATTACAGTTTGATCATCGATGCAAATTTAAATATGTTGCACTGGTAATGGCCTTTATCTCATAAATCACTCTTGGACCGTCTCTCCGCCTGACGCCTCTAAAAGGGAGGTATTTGGCGCTCTGATGGTTACAGGAATTGACGGACACTCTCCTGGGATGGGGGAGCCACAGTTCAGGTTTGGGGGCGGTCATGCACATAAATTCGCCATTAATAAATGTCACTTCGGCTGCTGCTAAAGAAGGGCAGGAGGAGAATCGGAGAAGAGAGAGAGAGGAGAAAGAGAGAAGGCAGAGAAAATAGAGCGAAGAGAGAGAGGAGAAAGGTAGAAGACAGAGAAATGAGAGAGAAGAGAGAGGAGAAAGGGAGAAGACAGAAATTAGAGCAAAGAGAGAGGAGAAAGGGAGAAGACAGAGAAAATAGAGCGAAGAGAGAGGAGAAAGGGAGAAGACAGAGAAATGAGAGAGAAGAGAGAGAGGAGAAAGGGAGAAGGCCGAGAAAATAGAGCGAAGAGAGAGAGGAGAAAGGTAGAAGGCAGAGAAATGAGAGAGAAGAGATAGAGGAGAAAGGGAGAAGACAGAGAAAGAGAGAGAGAGAGAGAGAGGAGAAAGGGAGAAGACAGAGAAAAGAGAGAGAAGAGAGAGAGGAGAAAGGGAGAAGACAGAAAAAGAGAGAGAGAAGAGAGAGAGGAGAAAGGGAGAAGACAGAGAAAAGAGAGAGAAGAGAGAAGGAGAAAGGGAGAAGACAGAAAAGAGAGAGAAAAGAGAGGAGAAAGGGAGAAGACAGAGAAGAGAGAGAGAAGAGAGGAGAAAGGGAGAAAACAGAAAAGAGAGAGAAGAGAGAGAGGAGAAAGGGAGAAGACAGAGAAATGAGAGAGAAGAGAGAGGAGAAAGGTAGAAGACAGAAAGGAGAGAGAGAAGCGAGAGAGAAGGAAAGAGAGAGGAGAGAGGATAGGAGAAGATGGAGAGAAGGCAAAGGAGAGAGAGAGAGAGAAAGAGCAACGAGCAAGAGGAGGAGAGAGGAGAGCAAAAAGAGAGAGGAGGAAGAGAGAGAGGCCAGGGAGGGAGGAGAGAAATGGGAGAGAGAAGGAAGAGGGAGAAGAGAGAGAGTGGAGAGGGGAGAGGAAAGACAGAAGGCTCAGGACACACACCGCAGATGACATTGTGCTCTTTTGGATGGTGCGTTTTGAGACTGCAGTCCTGTCCTGGGACTCGTGTGAGCGGCAGAGGCAGATGTTAAGGTTTGCCCTCTACGCCGACTATATTTGTTAGATGAGCCACATGTGTGAAGGGGAGAGATAGACTTGATCCCCCCGATACACTCCAGCCTTCACTGCGTAGGTCACACAGTGGTGAACATCCATTCATTATTAGAGCATCAAAAACTATTGCTGGTGCGTAACATCATTAAGGTGAAGGTGTTTTATTCATTCCCGTGGGAAATTTCATCCTCTGCATTTGACCCACTCTTTTAATACCACTGGGGTATTTTGTCAGGAGCTGTGCAGGACCCCAGGACCCATCTCCGGGCAAAGCTTGATCAGAATGTGATGATGTCACACTCTGAAATGGAGGGCATGAATTTGTTTTTCCTACGGTAAATTAGCAAATGTTAAACCAGATGCTGTTGTTGTAACCCATGCTGTCTTTTGTCATCATCTTACAAGTTCTACGCTTATGTTAACTAGATCATTTCCATTAGCGACAAAACCCTATAAATCCCATCTGTATTAAACGTTATTGGCATACAGAATACTAATGTCTTCCGAAAACCAACAAATGTGCATGTTTTGGGTTGACAAGGCAGGGAAACCTACCTTGTCCTTGGTACTTTACTTAACTTTCAATCCATTTGCAGTATGTGGCCAAATAAGTTTAAATTTTAAAATACAGCTCTGGAAAAAAATAAGAGACCACTGCAAAAATGATCAGTTTTTCTAATTTTACTACTTATAGGTATGTGTTTGGGCAAAAGGAATATTTTTGTTTGAGTCTATAAACTACTGACAACATTTCCCCCAAATTCCAAACAAAAATATGATCGTTTAGAGCATTTATTTGCAGAACATGACAAATGGTCAAAATAACACAAAAGATTCATTTTAAAACAACATAATACTAATGTTTACACTTAAGAAGAGTTCAGAAATCAATATTTGGTGCAATAACCCTTATTTTTAATCACAGCTTTCATGCGTCTTGGCATGCTCTCCACAAGTCTTTCACATTGTTCTTGGGTGACATTATTCCACTCCTGGTGCAAGAACTGAAGTAGCTCAGCTTTGTGTTTGTGTTTGGAATTCAACAGATGCTGGAATGGAATGGCTGTAATACATGTAGAGATGCTGATTTCAGAAAAAAAAATGCAGTGGTCTCTTATTTTTTTCCAGAGCTGTACTATTGGTTTTATAGCAATATTTTTAAGTGTTGGATGAGCCTAGCAGGATTATTTTCAGTTGACTCAGAACACATCCAGCAGGAATTGAACCCCAGTCCTTCCTCTTCACTCATGCATGCTCCACTATTGTTAGAGTTGTTTTGCCAAGATTAGGCAGCGTAATGCACAGATGATGACTGTTACGGGCTCGTCGGCTCGTTCAGCTCTCAACAGATGAGTGTGACAACTGTTGGCGAGTGGAGACATTCCCCTGAAGATGTGTCAGCTGTGAGGGAGAATTCAGTGGCAGGTTTATGGGCGCCTGCACCTGGGACACCATGATCACTGCATGTGATTGGAAGTGCTGCCGAGGCCTTTGGAGGCTGGGAGCTGCCATTTGCATAAACTGTCAATCATTCCTCACTGCACCATGACAACAGCCATCTGATGGATTTTTGCTTCAACTATAGAACTTCTTGTCACGTTTCACCTCTTTAAACATTAAACATTATCTTTAACTTGAAAATGTATAATCCCAGTGATTTTCAGACTTTTCATATAAATATTAAAACTAATAAATGCAGTTAGCAAGACACAAGAATAACTCAAAAATTCTGCACTCAAAGAAAGACAGGTTGACCTTAAATACATATTTTATGATATGAGATTAAAATACACATACGTTTAACATCTTATGTTAAGTTAAAGGGACAGTGTGTAAGATTTTTACCTGTTAATTACTGAAATTGAAGATACCCATTCAAAAATACATTGTTTTCCTAGCCTTTTCACTTCCATCATGAAATCAAAGTATTCTTTTGGACTTAGATATAGTCACATAAAAGGGGGATCTTCCCCATATAGAGGCAGCCATTTTGAATACGAGAGCCACAGAAGGACATTTGGGCTCATCCTTCGCCTCGGCTCCTGCTAACAGCTGCTTAGCCGCGCTGCGTTTGGGAGTGAAGGACAGAAGGAGAGAAGGGGAAGGGGAGGGGGGAAGGGGGGAGCCTGTGTAAAGAAGCATGCTGCCGGATCACACATCGTAATGGATATAACACGTATTTTGGACTAAATTGTTTTACTGGATTTTATTCGCTGGATCCTTATGGACAGATTGAGACCAAGTTTATGATGAAATACAGAGTTTGACCTGTGCAAAGCCTTCAAAGGTAAGCTAAGTAAGCTAAGTTTTGTGCTTTTCTGTATAAAAGCCCCATGTGCTCGGGGAGTGATTGTTTTGCAGGGAAATGAATTGCATAGTCAAAAAGAGGAGACTGTAAGGTTTCATTTGATGTGTAGATTGTCATGAATCATGATCGGGATTGTGTGTTTTCATGCGAAAAGAAAAAAAAAAAGTGAACGGGGGACCGCGCTTTATGTATACAGCGGTGCGCGGTTCGTGCGCGGGCACGCGCGATCTCGGCGGTACGTCGCGTCCGGGTGACCCTCGAGGTCTGCCATAGCCAAAAGAGGAAGTGGAATAGCTAGTAACCACCTATGCGCCACGAATCCTACACACTGTCCCTTTAAGTAGTCTCTAGTTAACATTTGCTTTGAGTCAACAGAATATGAATACATGGAAAGCGGTGACATACGGAAGCCGACAGAGGCCATGTTCGTAATGATTATTTTCCACCTTAATAACGACACAATTAATTCGTTATCTCGAGAAAACAAAACTGTTATTTTGAGATCTCGATAAAATAAAGAGTTGTTTTGTGATCTCGAGAAAACAAAACAAGACTAATCTTGAAATGATCCCGAATTACAAGACGTAATGCAATCTCCCGCTGTGTCAACCCCTGATCAAAATATTGCCTTATCAGCTGATCGATTATTATTCCAGACATTCTAATGACCAAAAATGTGTCTATTCAGGATGAGAAATAACCCTGAAGTCAGCCTGTCACAACGTAGCGGTAGACGTTTCAGTTGTTTTCTCGAGATCACGGAATATTTGTTTTGTTTTCTCGAGATCTCGAAATAACTGTTTTGTTTTCTCAAGATCACAAATTAATTATCTCGTTATCTCGGGATAACAAGGAAGAAAAAATATTGCTTATGAATATGGCCTCTGTCGACTACCATAGTGACATTATATATTTTTATTATTACAGTGGTACCTCACCTTACGAAAGACCCAACAAACGAAAATTTCAAGTTACGAAACGCCTTCACGTTAAATTTTGGTCTCTAGATACGAAAGAAAATTCAAGTTACGAAATGCGAAATCTCAAAAATTCAAATAATGCGCGCTCAGCCACACACATTATACGCTTTTCTCAGACTGGATTTAAACTTTTCTCACATTTGTCTCTCGTTTAAACACTCAAACTTTCATAGATTTTCAACAAAATGTATTAATAGTGCGCCCGGACACGTGTGTGATAGCGCAGCATGACCCGGCGCGGGGCTGCGAGCACTAGACCCGTGCTCAAACCGTGCCAGGTCTAAACCAGGTCTAAACCAGGTCTGAACCAGGATTAGACCACCGCGGCTCTTGCATGCGTTCATGCGCTCAGACTGCGTGCGGTCCCGAGGGGAGTCCTCGCTGCTCGCCTCAGCCGTGACTAGAAACGAAACCAGGAAAAAAAACCTCACGCGGCGCTTTAATCCACCTGGTTTAGTCCAGGTTTAGTCCTAGTCCAGTCCTGCTTTAGTCCTGGTCCAGTCCTGGTCCAGTCCAGGTTTAGACCTTGGTCTAGACCTGGTATAGTCCACATTTAGTCCTGGGTCTACACAGTCTCTACGCAGGACACAGTGTTACACTATAAAAAAAATGTTACACTATAAAAAAAAAAACTTGGAACGAATCAGGCCTTTTCCATTGAAATAGCTACTCAACTTACGAAAAATTCACGTTACGAAACCACTTCTGGAACAAATTAATTTCGTAAGGTGAGGTACCACTGTATATTTAAAGGTGCACAATATCACTTTTATGCTTTGTCTAGAATGAACTAAGGCTGATCAATCTCCATGGAGACAAATCCGTAACGCCACCAGTTGGAACCCATGAAAAAGCACGCTCTTTTCAAGGTATTTCTTGAGCAATAAATCCTACCTGCAAGACAGAGGTTTAGTCGAATACTATGAAGTATTCTAGACAGAGCAATAACATCTCTATGTGGACAGACCTTTAATTATTAAAGTTACATAGCTTTAAGGTCAGCGTTTCAGATTTTGAGTGTGCCTTAACAATAACAGCAAGACTAAACGAGGACCAAAAATAAATCTATACTACCACTACCTAACTGGATGAGTCTTTGCCTGGCCAGCCAGTCCCTTCAACATTCCAATTTGAATCCAGAAGGGACTGGAACCGGACAATAGAGCGTGAAAATCCTCCATCCTAATTTGAGACGATCCAACCACAGCCGCTAATTTATAATATGTGTCTCTCAAATGCAGAACAAATCTCTTGTATCATTCAGAACAAAATATATAACTTCTTTTACCTGAGATAAGTCATAATTTGATGCTTCGACAGTTATTTACTCAAAAAAATCCACATCAGTTCTCAGTCCTTTATGTTGTTTTACCCCATGTTTTTCACGTTTTGACAGTAATGGGACCATGCATCTCTCTGGTTAATCCGCCTGTCAATCACGCCCTTTAAAATTAGGGAGACAGGATACGGCTCCAGATCCACTCGCCTTTGTAAAGTTTTGTCAAAGCGTGTGGTTCTGGTTGGTCAGGAAAAATGAGTCTGCTTGTCCACATCTATACACAGGAGCAACGGTGCCAGAGAGGGTGATCAAACTGAGGCTTATCATAATGTCGTCAGACCTCACACCTGACCAGTGGATCTGACTGAGTGGTTCACATGAAGCATGAGATGAGTAACACATGGCTACAGAGGCAAAGGCGGTCTGAGCTGATCATAAAAACTTCTTTCACACTCCATTCCCCCATCTTCTCAAGTCTAACTACTCCGATAGCTCAAATAAGTATCAGGTAAAAGATAACGGAATCTAATATGTATAGGCCATTGAACATGTAAAAACGACAGCACTTACATCTTAAAAAAAGGGTCAGTAATTCAAGACTAGATAGGTAAATGAATATATGTGTGCTGCTCTCAAAGAAATGAACAGTTTTATAGCACATTATAGGCAGGAAAGACTTCGAAATGTAGCAATGAGGATTACATTAAAGTAAACAATTTTCTGACTCATCACAAACATATCCGGGTTGTGTTTTGTTTCATTTACACGTTTAAAACACAAACCCTGCATATTTAGTTCTTCAGTTCTTCTTCTCTCATGACATCACAACGTGAAACAAAGCATTTTGACCTCTGGAGATGCAGACAGACTAATACTAAAGGATTACTCAAAAATGTGTGACTGAAACCAAGCACTCCAGGTATGTTTCTGAGGATGTAACAGCATTATAACATGGCTTAAAGTTTTATCATTTGACATGTATTTTCATCTCAATGTAATATTTTTTTGTGCTATCCAAAAAACCCTGTGGAACAAAAAATCTGAATAATTTGGTTGAGAGGGTTGCAAATCGAACAATGATTTGGCATAATGTAAGTAGTCTAGTCACAAATGTGTGGTTAGTGTGAGGAAATACTTATAGGTGTTCTTTTCAACTTTGAAAACTTTTTTTTTTTTTTCTAAATTAGCTTTTTAGAGCGTACTGTGTTTAATTGTGCCTCTGTGCCAAAGCAAACTCCCTATTATAAGATAAGATAAGATAATCCTTTATTTGTCCCACAATGGGGAAATTGCAGTGTCACAACGCAAGTTTCAGAAACAGTAGGAAAATATGAGCATGCAACAAAATTAAGATAAATAATAATAATAATAATAAGTACATACAATCAACTAAAAAAACACAACACTGTAAGGTTAAAAGGCACAGGAATGCTGCACAATAAATGTTATAAATTATGACTATAATAATACAACTGATCCCAGTTCAGTTTTGCTTTGTGCTGGAGTTTGTGTACTCACTCATGGGGTCGATGGGTGGATTCTCACACAGCTCGGTCTTGGCCTCTCCGTTGGGCCTCTCGCTGGGTTTCTGGGAGAGGCGTGAGGACATGGTTGCCGCGGTGACCACGGCTTTGAAGCTGCGTTTCCTCTTCTGCACGTTGAGCTCCGGGTGGAAGATGATAATGTACACTTTGGGCATATAGAGCATGCCCAGTGCGACTGAGGCACTCAGGTTCATGGAGATGGTCAGGGTGGTCGTCTGGATGTAGAGCTGTAGACACAAATCACATGTAAATAAGGACTGCAGAATAAATAGCACATTTTATCTTTCATTTATTCCAGGAACATTCTAGTCTTATTTAATAGAGAAGAGAATGGTGGACAGTCGCAGAAAAAACATTCTCTGGTAATAAATTGGAAATGCATATTTTAAATGAAATTTTCTTATGTTAGTAGGAATGGGACAAGATATCACGAGACAAAATTGCCATAATATTATCCACATATGTGAAAAATAATCTTGTGAGATTTTTTCCATGTGTTTGCATTTGGCTTGAACAAAAAAGTGTTGGTGGTAACATCTCTTGTGAAGCAGTAGCCAAAAACATAATTCTACAATGTAAAATATTTAGAACTAAATCGCATACATAAAAAATCTTGTAATTTCTTGTTCTTGTAATCCCAATCTCTCCTCTTATGTAAACTGCCACATTCCTATCTTAGTATATTTGATTATGATAATATTGGAAAGGAGAATTGTAAAGACAGTATTTGTATACTAATGTATAGAAATACAAATGAGGCCACGTCCCTTGAACACCACTCAAAGTAACTTATAGATCCAGTTTTCAGATCCATGGTCTCAAAAGCACTAGAGATGATACTCCATGCTTTCGCTTCCTCGCAACATGCAACATTCTCTTAACCTCAACATGAGAGAGCTGTCCCAATGCAGTATGTCCAAAACTCAGCCATCAGGCTCTTGACTCACACAAACAGGAAGACCCACATCACACATTCTAAAAGGGCTTCGCTGGCTCCCTGTATTGTATCGCGTACACTTTAACATTCTTGTTTTGACTTTTCAGGCCCTATATGGACACACTCCTGTGTATATAACACACCGGATCAAACTTTACAGCTCGGCTCAGAGCCTCAGGTCCTCAGGGCAGAACCTGCTGATCGTCCCTTGAACATGTTTTAAAACTCGAAGAGACCGCCTCTTTAAACCTGCCCCTCGTCTCTTCATTCTTTGGACTCTGTGGATTCCTTTAAAAAGCACCTGAACACTTACCTCTCTGAGCAAGCATTTTAACCATATTTATTTTTGGCTGTATCTCTGCAGCACACTTTGATGACTTTTTACTGTGAAGCACTTTGTGACTCTATATCAGTGAAAAGCGTTATATAAATAAAGTTTACTTTCTGTAATACCTTATGAACACATGCAACACATTCAAACAGATCCAACAAAATTTTGAGTGAAATCACTAACTGGCTAACAACACTGGAAAAGCCATGTGTCATTTTGAAACAGAGGGAGGATCCAAAATGCAGGACTGCTGTTAAAGTTCTTCAATAACAAACAAAGAATGGCCAAAATCCAAAAATCGAAACTGCCATGACATGACGAGACACTGATAATGACAATGGACCAACAAAGGGCAGAGGAGAACACAGGAGCCGTGTCTCAATTCTCAGTGTGTACAGTTTAAAGCGTGGTTTTAAGGGTACTCAGACTGCAGTCAAGCCCTGAGTGCAGTCCGCGGACCGCATGGGCGTTGGCGAAATGCGTCAGGTCTCACAACTACCAGATGCAGCCGCCGACTCCATTTTCTCCCGTAGAAGAAGTAGCGCGCGGCGCATGCTGGGATATATGACTGCGCGAAGTGTGCATTTTCATGCAGTTGGTCCACGCCCCGATTTCCATGGAATGACTGCGGTCTTCAGACCGCATGTTAACTGCGCATGGGACAAAAACGAAATGGGACAGTAGTTGTCGTGCCGGAAGTGATATACATGCCCTTAAAACCACGCTCTGAACTGTGCACACTTAGAATTGAGACACGGCTAGGGTATATCTGCACACAGACACAGGTTAGGGCAGGGAAAACAACAGACAGAAAGTAAAACTAAAAGCAACAAGCTGACAGGACAAATGTCAAAATAAAACGCACACTACACTAAAGGAGTATGTAACAACAGTGACTACAAAACATGAACCGTGACACCATGGTAGCTAGTGAGCAAAAAGAAAAGCTAACATCAACTCCTGATGCTTTTTTAGCTCAGGTAAATTCAATCGTAGCCATGTTGTGGGTTTTACATACTATTAGGACAAAATAAAGCATGTTTTTGTTCCTGTTGCATAACACCATTTAAACATATTCCACTGCATTTTTCATTTGGCCAAAGAGATTGACTTAATGGACTAGGCTATGTTCAGGCTGTCGTCCCTTTCATTATTGCTTTTTTTATTTAACCACTCGACATCTATCAATAGAAGCAGCGTGCTCCCACTCTCTCCTATTATGGCTTCTCTAACAGGGCTCATTTTAATGTAAATTGTACCTTGTGCTCAATAAATAACATGGAAAATAGGGAAGAAATAGCACATACAACATGAAGGTCTGCTGCTAATTCCTGCCTATGTGTGTGCAGTGGAGTGTGTCTGGAGAGTAGGGCTGGGCAATTAATCGAGATTTGCGATATCTCGAGATGTTTTATGAAATCGAGAAAGATTTTGGCATATCGAAAAACTCGAGATAATGCTCTAAATGAATAAGATTTCGCCACTCTGCTTATTTTCCTCAACTGTCTTGTGGAGCTGTCCGCCCCGCCTCCTTCTTGCGTTTGTGCTTCACTGCGTCTCGTGGTTCCCCCTCTCCTCCCCTCCCCGTACGCACACCGCGTATGTTTGTTGATAACTTATCCAACATGGCGGCGCCCACAGAAGCGTCCACGAGAGAATTCATACCAAAGAAACAGCTCCATTATATGGCGGTATTTCGGATTTAAACCGTCCAATGAGGAGCAGAAAGAGGCATTATGCAGAGAATGCAAGAAACTGGGGCCATCAAAATCATCAAGGGCAAACCCACTACCATCACTTCTAAGAAGACACAACAAACAACGCTCCATACATCTTTACCCCGGTGTCTACCCTATGAAAAAACAAGTGAAAGGTGGGTGAGCATTACAGAGTCCATTGCCTTTCATATCGCAAAAGACATGACGCCCATAGCGGTTGTTGAGCGACCGGGCTTCATACGAATGCTAAAAACGCTTGACCCTAGATACAATCTCCCTAGTCGCCACTTTCTTGTCAGTGCGGTACAGAGCAAGGCTGCATTTGGCGATCGGTGAGTTTTAATCTCTCTCTGTGTGTGGGTGGGTGTTGCCAGTGAGTGAAATATTTGGGTGGGTCGGGTATGTGGCGTTGATTCTAAAGCACACTTGCGTTTTAATGGTTGTAATAAATTAATATAGTATTTCTAGAAAAAAAATGGATGCAGAATAATGTGCTAAGTTAAAGCAAATACACACACAAATATAAAAATGTACTACAGTCACAAAACACACGAGAATTCATGGATTGAGGCTCTATTAATCTATATTTAAAAACAATTAATTTAATATTTGCTTTTTCACTTGGCTACGAAATGAGGGATTTTTTTGTCTTTTATCTTAAATGTTAAAGAAGCACTTCATAAGAACTGTCTACCCTCAGGTTTTATGTTTACAATTAAAATAAGGCAATATACTACTTCCTTGGTTTGGTAATGTTAAAAATGGTGCACAAGCACTTTTGTTACTTGTACCTGTCTACCTTTAGGCACTTGGCTGCCTGTTTGCACTTCAATAAAAAAAAACCTTGCTGAATTTGGCGCGTTTGTTTTTTGTTTTTTTTTCCCTGCATAGATATCGAGATATATATTGTATATCGAGATATAGCAAAAACATATCGAGATTATTTTTTTTCCTCCATATCGCCCAGCCCTACTGGAGAGTTGGTCTGTTCAGAGCTGGGATTATTCAGGAGAGGGCCATTCATATTATGAATAAACATGTAGATGGAAAACATGGAAAGAAGGCACGGTACCACTACATAAAGTGAAAAGGACCACTTATGTTTTTAAAGGTTTAAGAAAGGAGGTAAAAGGAGAAATTCAGTTTGTCAACTGGACAAAGTTTATTTGGTCGAAAACGTTTCGCAGCTCATCCGAGTTGCTTCGTCAGTTCTGGTTAGAGTGCTGATGGACACTGCTTATATCTAGCTGCAGGGAGGAGCTATCTATACTGATACTATCCCACCTCTTTGTTTTCAGCTTTCTGTCTTGTGTTTTTCAGTTTCTCTCTAGTGTCTAATAAGGAGGTGTCAATTTTTTATTTTTTTTTTATGTTTTCTTCAAATTGAAATAGTAAGCAATCTCCTACATAATGCTAACTAGTGACCTACACTGCAACAAAGCACTGCGAACTGACCATTTCTTCTTGTTGTGCACTGTATTGAAACTTAGGTGAAAGGTGAAGGTGATGGTAAGAAAGCAGGAAAAACACCCAAACATTCAAGAGTTCTTAAGATTAATTTCAAAGAGCACATTTTCTTCAAGAGCAGGTCAGAGCAGTCCTTAATCTAGTGCACTCAACGCGTCAAATGCCATCTGCAATCTGTCTTTCCCTCAGCTCCAGACGACATAACAGAGCTCTTAGTATTGCAAATAGATTTTTTGCAATAACATTTGCAGAACAATAAAACGCTTCCCTGAGAAGAACAAATGTGACTATTTGCATTGAACTTCTCTTAGTAAACAGCACGACTCATGTTAATTTCCTATATACAGAACTGGAATTGTGTTTTTTGCTTTATGATCTGCAGTTATTTTGATGTTACTGATATTTTCAACGTGCCAGCATCTGCTATTTCTCCATGTCTCTGTTTAGAAGCTTTGCAGTAATCTGTCTGCAGGCCCATGCATTAATCTGGGCATGAATTTCACAATACTAAGCAGGCTGCTGTGTTCTGTCTACAGCACTAGGTCGCTCTGGTCCAGGGAGGACGAGGAAACTAGGCTAAACGGCTGAGGCATGACTTTTTTGGATTGTGATACTGTAAGATAATGGCGAAACTGCTCTGAATGGACAACTAGAACAATCAATTTGTGTCATTTCAATTTGTGTCACAAAAGCTATTTCAGTCTTGGATTTAATGTGCCTATTGGACAGGATGGACTACACATTTTACAAACATTTTACTAAAACACAGTTAAGATTATCTTAGATTTTACACACACACACACAAAAAAATCACACTTGTTTCCCCAGTTTGGGCATATTATAGGTTTAAAATTTCCCTTTCTGGTTGGAAATCATGCTAGGGAATTCCATAACTGTTAGCCAACAGAGTAGAGTAGAGTAGAGCAAAAAAGAATGTCTCATACTGTTGCATTAAACTCATCTATAGTTAGCTTATTTGATTACAGATATTTTGTTGCTAAGAGACATGCATTCTTACTGTGAGCAGACTCTCCCTAGATCTGACCCATCCTATACAAGAAAAGTACCACAGTGTAATTTTAAATGTCCTGTATTACACAAAATTTCCTTTTGTGAGCTTTAAGCCAAGTCAAAATGCTGTTACCTCATCTATTAGTCTGTCGCCAAATGCTCTGTTCCACCTTGTGATGTCATATTGTGGTAGTTTTCAAGTTAAAAGCTACTATTTACCTTTTGTCCAGTAGAGATTGGCATTTATAGGACTGAAATCATCCAAATGATTCTCGTGAAGGTGTAAGAGAGCTTAAAAACATAGTGGAGCACTTTCTGTATTACCACATGACATCACAAGGTGGAACAGAGTGTTTTCTCTCTGAGAGAAAAACACAGCCTGAATATGCTTAGTGCTTATGCTGAGTTTTTGTATGAAACAAAGCAAAACTGTGTATGTTTTCATGAGTAAACAACATAACACACATCAGAAAATAGCAGAAAATAGGGAATTATCAACTGGTGATGTGCTTTGGCATTAATCACAACATAAAACACAGCCAATCATAAGATATTGAAGATGCCATTCAAAGGGCCTCACTCTATTCATCTTTTTCCTAATTTTGTACAATTAGTGGAAAATACCCACACAGCAGCCCACATTGGATGCTCACTAACCTGTCTGTAACCATGGAAACACAAAAGACTCCAGGTGGAAGCTAAAAAGGTCAGTATCTAATGAGAGCTTTGTATTATTTGCAAACAATATAAAGGAATTGTGTCATAAGCTCGGGCGGACCACAGTGCACTTTCTAGTGAAGAATTTGCCACCAGCTATAGTAAATTATATATAATAAGATGGTTTTGGTCAAATAAAACAGTAATTGAGTGTGTGGCATATGAGAGCCTGTTACAGCTTTAAAGATTAGTGATCTATTAAAATTTACTTAATCTAATGTAATCATTTATTTGGGAATACATCCTATAGTAATTAGCATACAAGCTATAGGCTAATAGAGTAATTATGAAAATGGGACACTGGCTGCACATACCATAATTACACTCATGCATACATTAAGAAAGTACAACTGTTGCTAAAAATAAAATTGCTAAAGTAGAGGAACACACTACACTAAATAAAAACCAGATGTCACTGCTCAATAAAAGGCAGTTAGGATATCTAAGAAAATATTGCAGTACATTAAAATGAATGACTGATTCATTAATTCATTTTTATTTCGAGTTTGTGCCAAGAAAGAAACAATAATCATATACATTGTAAAGAGCAGAAAAGCACATTTCTCGAAGAGAAGTGGGAAGAAGAAAAATATATATTAACCCACCCCTATTCATGACATACAGCTCTGGAAAAAAATAAGAGATCACTGCATTTTTTTCTGAAATCAGCATCTCTACATGTATTACAACCATTCCGTCCAGCGTCCAGCGTTGAATTCCAACACAAACACAAAGCTGAGCTACTTCAGTTCTTGCACCAGGAATGGAATAAAGTCACCCAAGAACAATGTGAAAGACTTGTGGAGAGCATGCCAAGACGCATGAAAGCTGTGATTAAAAATAATGGTTACTGCACCAATTATTGATTTTTGAACTCTTCTTAAAGGGATATGCCACCCCCAGGTCAAATTTGGGCATCTCCCCACAGTCCAGAGACTAAAATAAGTGGTGGAAAGCGTTTTCCTGCTCACCCAGCCATTGTCCGAGTCTGTCAGCACTGACCGCCGCGGTATCTGCAGCTACTCCGCCTTAGACTGGAGTCTAACGTCGCCAGAGAAAGATTTCGGCCAAAAGGAATTAATTTGCTCGATGCGTTTCCCAATTACTTTGTGTGTAGTGCGCATTCATATCGAGTGTAAATAAATGTGCAAATCAACACGGAGAGCTTGCCTTGGTCATTTTGGGTGGGAACTATTTTCCAGTGCGGAAGAATACAGCCGAATCACGCACCACGTTGTGCAACAGGGGAACTCCCTTCCCGGTGCGTAACTGGGATTCCCCTGGCAGCGTACTGCGTGATACGGCTGTATTCTTCCGCACTGGAAAATAGTTCCCACCCAAAATGACCAAGGCAAGCTCTCCGTGTTGATTTGCACATTTATTTACACTCGATATGAATGCGCACTACACAGAAAGTAATTGGGAAACGCATCGAGCAAATTAATTCCTTTTGGCCGAAATCTTTCTCTGGCGACGTTAGACTCCAGTCTAAGGCGGAGGAGCTGCAGATACCGCGGTGGTCAGTGGCGACAGACTCGGACAATGGCTGGGTGACCAGGAAAACGCTTTCCACCACTTATTTTAGTCTCTGGACTGTGGGGAGATGCCCAAATTTGACCTGGGGGTGGCATATCCCTTTAAGTGTAAACATTAGTATTATGTTGTTTTAAAATGAATTTGATCTTGTTTCTTTGCATTGTTTGAAGTCTGAAAACATGCATCTTTTTGGTTATTTTGACCATTTGTCATTTTCTGCAAATAAATGCTCTAAACCAGTGTTTCCCAACCTTTTTTGTCTTGTGTACCCCCTGAGCCTTTTTGTCATACCTCGAGTACCCCCTCACTCATACTTGTTGATAATTCTCCAAAAGTTGAATGTGACACAACGGATTATTAAATGAAAATCATTTTATTTCATCTCCTTCATTTGAACATTTAATTCTCAGGCATTTTCTCTCTTTTCTTTAACTCAATTTAAAAAATGGGAAAAAATCTCTCCCTGCGCCTGGCAGCGACACTGCCGAGTACCCCCTGCAGTGTGCTCGAGTACCCCTAGGGGTTGGGAAACACTGCTCTAAACAATAATCTTTTATTTGGAATTTGGGGGAAAATTTTGTCAGTAGTTTATAGACTCAAACAAAAATGTTCCTTTTGCCCAAACACATACCTATAAGGAGCAAAATCAGAAAAACGGATCATTTTGCAGTGGTCTCTTATTTTTTTCCTGAGCTGTATTTTCAAAAATGTGGTTGCTTTTATGTACACTGATCACAAAACTTTACAAATACTTACATAGAGCAAAATAAATTACACACTGTGCATACTAAATATAATTCTAACCTATTTTCTTTCTTTTTTATGTTTTATTTTGTATTGTACTGTATTGTTTTACAGTTATTATTTTATCTATGTAATTATTTATTATTATAAGTAGTACCAACACTGGGTAGAAGTTTCTCCCTCGAAACACCTTCTCACAAAAAGGTTACGCTGCAGTCATCTTCACATTACTGACACACACACAAATATATTCATTATGAGTTGGTATATGTACTGTATATATTTCAGTACAGAACACCCCCAGACCCTTATAGAGACATGCTAAATTAAATCTGCTCCCAATCACCAGCACAATGTTCCTTATTGTGCTTCAGTATGAGCTTGACCTAAATTTCAGCCCACTCCCCACCCACCTCTCAAATGTTTAGCATATCAACATCTATAATTCATTTGTGCTGCTTTAACATAAATAAATACATGAAGTCATTTTACACTGCTTGGCAACTCTTGTAATTATAGCTACAATGATGATTTATTAACATCGTCATCAGCAATCAAACGGCTGCTTCTGAGTCTTACATCTCATTGACATCACAAATGCCAGGATGGAGCATAAACACATGATGACTCGGCTGTTTTGACACACCGCTAATTTAGGTAAGTAGACCCTTCAGGTATAAACACTTACTGCATATAACGAAGGACCATTGATCTTCTCCGTCATAAGGTTTGGATGTGAAAGTGAAATTAGCATATCCCCTGTTAGCTGACAGATGCCTCGTGACGCCAGAATGAAATCTCTGTATTTTTTATATAAAGGGATATAAATCTAATCCAGTCTCCCTCTGTCACAGGAATCTGATCAGCAATCAGATTTCTGTGATGCATGTGAAACAAAACAGCTCATTGATCACCCATAATTTTCAACTATTCATTTTTCTCTCACTTCTGCGTAATCCCCCAGTCATCCAGGTAGAATCCCTAGAAAAGAAATACAATTCTCTAAACTGGGCAACAGTTTTAGAGAGAAGACATTTTGACACATATCCAAAGTTTGAAATTTTGCTCAGGGTTAATCAGCTAAGTGGTAACTAAGACCTATCATTTTATTTAAAATATTTTTCTCAAGAAAAAAAAAAAAATCTGAAGCTTTATAAACTGCCAAGTTATTCAAACATATTGCTGAATCTTATGTTTTAAATGTGCTTTTTGAATTTAGACTTAGACTTAGACAAACTTTATTGATCCACAAGGGAAATTGTTTTGGGTACAGTAGCTCACTCATCAAATCTAATATATAATATATGATGTATAACAGAGGGTAAAAAGAAGAAAAAAATAAGAAAGAAAAATAGATGGAATAGCAACCACAGAGCAATAGACCTGTGTCAGATGAGACATAATTATATACATAAGATAATGATAATAAAATATATATGTACAATCAGATTTAAATAGAAAAGTAGTAGTCAAATATAAAATACATTATCAAATAAGATGTACAATACCAGCTGTATACAGTTGTAGGGAGTATTATATATGTATATTATCTATTACATAAGGGTGAGTTGTCGTACAGTTGCATGGAGTATGGTATGAATGTTGCGGTTAAAACCGTGTTATTAGTTACTATGTAGCTGGTTAGCCCCCCGCGATGTTGAAAGTTCTATGGGAAGAATGTATAGAAATTTTCATTTTGGAATCACAGCCGACTTCAAAGTGGGTAGGACTAAGGTCCATAGACCTAGTTAACAAACAGGAACTGTAAAAAAAAAAAGCTGTGTTAGTTTCAGGTCGTTTTCACACCAGGAAAGTCCAATAGTTCACTTGCTTTGGTCCGGACCAAATTAAAAAAAAATATATATATATTTGGTGCGGTTCGCTTTCACACTGCAGTTTTTTCCCAAGTGGACCAACATCTATAAACAAAAGCACGTGTGCTGAAGTCGCTCAGCCATTGGACAGAAATGAGCAGTGTCAAAACGCCGTGTCCAAACACAGAAGGAGGAGAATAATGGTGCTACGTGCTGTTTTCACACTAGTTTTCACACAGGTTTACACTATTTTACAATCAATTTCCAAACGACGAAGACACAGGGCAAGACGGCTATGGAGGACAGCGCTCATGTGCGCGCATCAAGTTCTGACTCTTGCTCTTCACGCAAAGTAAGTAAGACTCGTTTCGTTTCGTAAGCCTCGGTTTCCCATAATGCTCGACAAAAAGCTCGTTAAAAAGCCAACTTGTGTCGGATCGAGTCCGGTCTGCATTCTCACCTCAAATGAACCACACCAGGATTTGAATGGTACCGTGCCGAGACTGAGCTTTTTAGGTGGTCTCGGTTCGCTTGTTCCGGATCGAGATTTTTGTTTTTTATTCACACCAGCCCAAAAGGTCCAAATCAAAGAAGCAAACAAACTCTGGTTCGTTTTAAACAACCAAACAAGGCAGGTGTGAAAACGACCTCAGTGTAGCTCCTCCCTTCAGACAGATAAAAGGCTTCGGTCTAAAACTTTTGTCCACTTGACAGAATTTTATTTATCTTGCGGTTTTTCTCTCACCTCATATGATTGGTTTGCAGAAATCTGTGGTATTTCTCAGTTGACTGTGACATTTTTTCAGTTTTTTCCTCATAAGCAGCAATATTTGTTTTGATAGAACAGACAGAACATGCATGCCTCTGACTGGCTAATCAATCGTGCTTCACTGAGCTCGGGGAGATTCAAAAGATGATCTTTGTATTGGAGATGTGTGTACTGTAGATCCCAAGGAAAGTAGCAGTGATGTTAACACAGGATGGCCCGTGATACCTGTGAGAGCTGTTGTTTTGGAGGTGGCCTACTTTCTATCCAGGCTCGTGTCATGAATAACTCTCTTCAAAACTATACAGAGAGTCCTTGGTCCTATTTGCAGACATCATCACTCTCATCCCCTATGACACAATTTTACATAAACTCAGATTTATTTGAAAATAAATAAATCAATAAAATAAAAATAAATAAATAAAATAAATAAATAAACAATTTAGGGTTCCAAGAATAGCTTATGGAAAATGGGTCTCTTGGCAGGTCACAAAATATGGGTGATAGAGGAAATATGTCTTACTATAAAATGAAGCCATAAAACAAAAAATATACTTTGCAAGACACTGGTTTACTGAAGCTGCTGCTACCAAGATAAAAAAAAAGTATATAAATTCAATAATCAATAAATCTTAATGTGTAAAAGTCTTTTATCTTCTCTAATGTTTTACATTTGGGGCACATGCAATTAAGCAACAGTTAATAATGTCCCTAAAAGGCACTTAAAACTTTATACACACTTTTGGCAGAAGTTAGCATTCTGCTCACATTGGCACACATTAATTGAGATGTTCCAGATTCACCAAAAATACAAATTTATTCCTCGAGCCATTACTGACATTTAGTAAAAACTGAACAAATCTTCTGTTTAATTCCGCCAAGTCCCGAAAGTTTATTTGTAACAAACCCAACTGTGATTATATTACAGTAATTACAGGGACAGTATGTAAGATTTGCATTTTTCATTTCATAAACATGACCTGTGACCCCAGATATGAGGCACACTTGTTCAAATTAAATATTACATGGTGGCCAGGTTGCAGGTTGCTTCGGTTATAATTTGGCATTTTGGCTGTCAAGATGGTTATCCAACCAGAAAGCAGAATGAGTCTCACGTGTCTTGCATGTGACATCTATCAGTGGTGGAAGGTAATGAAGTAAAACTAGTAAAGTGCTATACTTAAATATCTTGTTACTTTTACTTCACTACATCTGAGACCTAATATCTGTACGTTCTACTTTATTTCATTTTTGAACAGGACTGAAAAGTAAAAGCATTTTTGTAACTATTTTATTTTATTATTGCTTCATAATGTGATCAAACAAATATATACAAGTAAAAAACAGTTGCGGAAAAAAACAAGTGATTCCATTGTTTCTATTGAACAAGATTCAGCAGAAATATTTATGAAAATCTGTATATTTGAAGCCCCATAAGGCCTCAAAATCTACTCTTAAAGTAAGTAAAGTAAACAAGTACACAATTAGGTACTTCTTCCACTACAGTCCTCTACTGTATGCAGGTTAAGACACAGTTGTAGTTGTAGTACCTTTTTTAAAACAGTAAGAGCACAGGCAGCTAACTGTGCCTTTAATAATGAATAACTGCTAAAGATATCATAGTGTTTGCATTAACCATATTAACCATGTCTGTTCCTTTAGCCAGTGTGATGGCTAATGTCAGGTCATTTTAGTACTATCATTATCAGAGAGACAGAGGATGGGAGCTGTACCTTTAACTTCCTGAAAGCTCCACTGAGGAGGTCCTGCCTGCGTCTAGTCAATCCTAATCCAAACTGGCAGCTCATACTGTCTCCGCTGGTTGGTGTGGGTACAGATAGCCACATAAGTGGTTTTCAGACCTGTGCTGAGTTATGAGTAGCGGGTTTATGATATGACTTTCTCTTTCATGCGTGACTGATTTTTGTGGGACAATGTTGAATCCAATGTTTCATTTCATCATCGTCTCTGCTTTTGGTGGAAAATGTCACTAAGTAAGAAAGTATTTGACTGGTGTTGTTGTAGAATGATTGTTTGTTTTTTAATTGTAAAAAATATATATATATATATATATTATTTCCGGAGGTGGGTATATCACGTCTTTGTATCCATGGAGATGCAATTGGAGATGCAAAGTAAAACTGTATTTACTCAATTACAGGTGTAATTGCTCAAAAATACATCGAAGGACATGTTTTCTTACAGTGAACAGGTTCGCCTCGGCATCAACTGCTTGGATCAATGAATATATGTAGGTGCCGTACTGTGGGTGATTTCTGACAAATTAAGAACATCTCCATGGAGACAAGCAGGTGGCAAACCATGTACTGTAAAGTTACACAGTGAAGCATTAAGGTTACATTTCTCATTTGGCTGATTGAGTTGAGTTTTAAACAGTCTGATCTGTGACGTAAGCAGCAGGTGAATTCTGGTGCTTCTCACAGTCGTTAACACAGGCGCTGACTGAGCATGAGCATGAGCAGGTGCAGTGGAGAGGGATGCTCTGCCATATTTCTTGCTGTTTTTGCATGGCTTCCCTCGTTTCCCTCAACTGGAGTTTGTGCAAAAAGGAGAGAGTCACAGGTGTGGAAAATAAGGCCATCAAAATGTTCCAGCAGTTAAGCTCTGAAACCCCACTGGCTCAAGTTATAATGTTTGCAACTTTAATAACACAAAATTGCATCATGTCTTCTGGGAATAGGGGTTGGAGTTGCCATCATATCATCAGATTTTAGTTAACTGAGTGGGACGAGTAATAAAAACTCTTTGTTTGCATGGTGACATCAGCATACAGCCCAGGGCTGTTTGGGTTGGGTTTGGATGAGTCTATAAAAAGGGGGTCCTCGGGTTACGACGGTCTCGGGTTACGACGTTTCGTGGTTACGAACGCGCCCCCATTAAAAAAAAATGTATATATTACGCGTCATTCCGTCTTACGCGGTTTAGCGTGGTAAGAGATGTAAACAAACGTGAACGGCGCGCGGCGCACGTCGGAAGAATACGCTTTATTGTGGTTGTAGGGAGAAGAAGACAGCCTCATGTGCGTGCCCAATGTGGGCGGAAGTACCTGATGTGGGCTCTGATCTGCTCCTATGAAAGCGGCAGTGATAACCAAGCAGCGTAGTGGTCTAATTATTGAGATGGAAAGGTTATTGGTGCTTTGGTTGGAAGATTAAAGGCAAAATCCGGTTTACGACGAAATTCGGGTTACGACGCGTCTTAAGAACGGATCAACGTCGTAACCCGAGGACCCCCTGTACTAAAGTGCTTACCATTCATTCAACACTATAAATCAGACTGGTCACACTCATCAAACTATGTGCTAGAATTACAAACTCAGGGTTGTAAATTAGGATTAAACAAGGTAAAATACTAAGAACAAAGGGCATCTGGTGCAAAACCTGTAAAAAATACATCAATTGGAGCCTTGCTGTGACAACAACTGGATGTGAACGAAGCGTCTGCGTAGACGTGGACATTGTATTGAAAACTATTGATTTGAGAAATCGATGTCATCAGATCTCAGAAGCTAAGCAGCTGTTGTTGTGTCCTTCGGTAAAGCACTTCACCCACATTGCCTAGTAAGAATGTGGTATGTGCAAGCATGAGTGTTGGTTGCAGCATGGCAGCCTTGCATCTGTCAGTGTGCCCCAGGGCAGCTGTAGCTAAAATAGTACCACCTCCAAGAACTGACTGAATGAGTAATGCATGAAATTATAAAGCAATTCTAAGCAATTGTTAAAGAGCTAAATTTGAACACTGAATTTATTGTCTATGATAAACTACACACTACTACAGAGATAAAAAACAGATTAAAATAAAGACAATTATATTATATTATAATTATAAGACATGGTTAAAAAATTATATTGCTGTACTGTTGTGGTACATTTTTCAGTGCCCTCTGCCGAGCACTTCCACACATACTCACAGTGATCGTCCAACTGTAGACAGATAGTCACCTCCGAAACTGTCACAGTGAATGGTATTTAAGTGTCCATTTTGGCCAGCTCCCTTGTGGTAGCACATCTACAGTCTCATTTGTCATCATTGACAGAGAAGTCCTTGTATTTCACTATGTTGCATCTTCTTTTGTAGCTCTGCTATGGTCTTGTACTGGCCTTACATTTTTTCTTTCATTTTGTAAATGACCATTTACAAAATGACCATTTGGCAAGTTCTTGCTTCAAGTTCACCATGCCTGATGTAGATCTGTAGTACTGATATCAGACCTAATTGACAGTTCCAGTTAATTGGTAATAGTTGAGCTCATAGTTTATCAAGCGTGATGCTGGAATCCCTGGAGTCACAGTCTGAAACATGCGTACTGCAGAGGTAATTTGACTCCTGACACTCAAAGCAAGAGCACATATCTCTGGCTAGTTTCTTACAATGAACTGGAATTTTAATTTATATTTTGAGTCTATTGAAATAGCCAGCAAGTAGAATAGTTTATTAGTTGTCTCACTTGTTATAACCAATAATGTATGCCAAATCACTTTTTATAAAATACAAACCAATTTTCAATTTGACAAAGTAAAACACCTCACCCTTATGTAATATATAATCCTATTTCATATTTGCATTGTTACTCCTTCCCTACCTCTTTGCATATAGCCCAGATATATTTTGTATTACTATATTTCTATATATACTTTTACTTGTACATATACATTTGTATGCATATTACTTATTTGACATAAGTCTCTTGTTATTTTGCTACTTATTCTGAATGTATTATTACACAAACTACTGTGCCTAAATAATTTCCGTTGTGGGTAGCCCCCATGACAGAAGCATCAAGGCCAGTTGTGACATGGGCCATCCTCCTGTGGACCCACCACCCATGGGAGGATTCATGGGGGCTGGTGCGTTGTGTTCTGGGCAGCAGATCTGCCTGGACTGCTGCTCCCGCGACCCAGAAATGGAAAAGCGGATGAAGATGGATGGATGGATCAATAAAGTCTGTCTAGTTAAGTCTAAGCCTAAGAACATAGAAAATTAAATTATGGCAAATCTACTGTGGATAACTGCTCATTTGCTAACATTCAATAGACTTAAAAGTTTAAAGAAGAGTGAGGTTGTATCCACTGTCGATACATTAGAGTTAAGTATCATGTGGACTAAGGGTGAGTGAGTGGGAGGGGCCGGGGTAAAGAAGGAGTTAACCGTATAAAGGAGAAAGATAAACACATTACTGCCTCTCTAGTTGCTGCAAGTAACATAATGAACTCCTAATCGCAGCTGAGGGCGTCATTCATCTATGAAATCAGCAGCAAATTGAGATGAGCCAAATCACTCTCTGATCCATCCTGGGCAGTCGCTTAGCAGGAAAGATATTATTGAGCGGCTTGCCTCTGAAAAGGTTAGAGTAACACAGCATCGATGTTCTGCCAGTGCGTGGAACCTATGCGTGCTCCAGGTTGGGTACACACTGCATGTATATGTGCACACAGGGCCCGCCCATCCACGCATCTGCATTCAGCTCATCAGTGCCCAGATAAGCAGCAAACATAGTTCAAAGGCTCCAAATGTCACACACTCAATCACTTCCAATACAACTGTCAAGTGTAGTGTTGTTTGCAGCTGTTGATCAATCAGCCTTTGTCGTAATAGTCTTGTTTACACAGGTTTTAGATATCTTCAATAGCCTAGTTATTTTACACAAGCTATTACTTAAAAGTGTGCCAACTTTTCTGGAGGAGGGTACGCCACCTACATGTTATTGGTTTGCTAGAAATGTTCCACAGTACGGAATAAAAAAAACTCTATTGCACCTTTTTTTCACTACCGGTGTGCGGGCTTGTCTCTCCACAGACAATTACCTGAAACTTGGCCTAGTGCAGACATCTAATGCCACAATGTTTGTTTGGGATCCAGAATTCGCCTTCACGCATGGAGGGAGGAAGAAAATAAATATCACAGTGGGCTGAAAAATACTGGATTTCTGTAGAATCAATGAGTGAAGCACTAAACTATCTTAATCTGAGGTGAGAGAAATCTTATTTGAAAATGATATGTGACCAATGACCTCCTTCATTAAAAAAAAAAAAACTGAATCTGATTGGACGATCACACTTGACTGGGCTTGAAACACAACTGAAGATGTGGGGACCAGATTGAATAAAAATACAGAGGGATATTCTAGATTTACCAGGCAATCATATTGTGGAACATTCTAAGAAAATCAATAACATTTCCATGCACGTGACAGACCCATCAGAACAATTACATAGTGCACATTTAAGTACAACCTTAAAAAAGGCATTTATTTGATGGGTTTTACTTGCATTTTTATAATCATTCAAGGTATATCAACTATAGAGATTATTGCCAAATCATTTGAAAGTGTTTCTGTGATGAAAGTTGTTTCTTCTTTAAGTTCTGAGTAAAGGTAAATATAGTGGCGGACCTAAAGTTCTATATTTTATGAAGCTGTACTATGGGTTTCCCCACTGTATCCGCCCCTTGCTTTCCAAAAACAAACCACTAGAGTCTTTGGTAACCCTTAGGCTAAGAGTTGAGATAATGGAATTTGGAGCTGCTTTCACCCCCAGCCATGACAGTTCCCCGGCACTGCAGGGTCCTGGTACTTAGCATCAAGCTCCTCTGGCTTTCAACAACTATTTCTGACTGCGTATGTGGTGTCTCTTCACAACTCATTGAACAGGCAAAAAACAAACAAAGGAAAATGATCCCGCGACTTATACAGGGACTGAAAGTGCTCACCTTCTGTTTTCATTTTGGCAGCACAAATACCATTCAGATTGTGTTTGGACTAGATTAAAAAAGGAGCAAAACTAATGAAATGTGGTTCAGTGAAAAGGTCTAAGAATATTAAACAACTGTGTGTCAACTCAGTTAGAAAGAAGAAAATACAAAATACAAAACTAAGCCAGAGATCAGATTTCTGCCGAGACCTAACTCATGTCTATTTTTCATACATCCATAAGTTTGCCTGACCAGCCAGAGACAGTTCAACCACAGCTGCTAATGGACATGTCTCTCAAATGTGGAGGACATTTCCTCTCAAAATGTATAACTTCTTTTACCTGAGATAAGTAATAGTTTGGTGCTTCTATTGTTCATTCTGCCACAATATGCACTGTTTCTCAGTCTTTTGTGTTGTTTTTCCCTCTTTTTTGCATGTGTAAACTGCCGTTTGTTTTTGACGTGAACAGATCATGTGTGTCTCTGATTGGTTAACCAGCCTGTCAATCAAGTCCTGTGAAATCGGGGAGCCCTGACACAGCTTCAAATCCACTCATCTTCAAAGTTCTGTTAAAGCATGTGGTTCTGGCTGGCCAGGATATTTCACAAATGTACAGAATTGATTTTTTTCTTCTGTTAATGGAGTTAGTTGTATCCATATCCCTTAATTCATTACAGAATATTCACAATTTAGTCCAAAGAATTTTTTTCATTTCCATAAAAAAAATAAAAAATGAAATAAAAACAAAACACTATTACTCATTCTCACTTTTTGTCCTATATACTCAAAAGTCTTACCTTCTCTGCAGACTGAGCTGTGCCAAAGAAGATAGGGATGAAAGCCAGCCAGACGATGCAGGTGGTGTACATGGTGAATCCAATAGGTTTTGCCTCATTGAAGTCCTCCGGTACATCCCTGGTCTTGATGGCATATATGGTACATGTGACCATGAGCAGAATGCTGTAGCCTAAAGAGCAGATGATCTGGAGATCTGTGATGTCACATTTGAGCACACCGCGAGCCAGCATCGGGTTTATAGTTTTCTGTTCATCATAGTCTATTATAGTGTTGGGAGGGTCCACAGCAAACCACACCAGGACGCCTAAAAGTTGCACACATATGAGGCTAGAAGTGATGGCAATTTGTGACGTAGGGCTAATAAATCGTGGAGCTGTAACTGTCTGCTTTCCCTGTTCAAAAATTCTATAGATACGATTAGTTTTGGTGAGCAGAGCAGCGTAACTTATGCACATCCCCAACCCTAAAAAGATCCTTCTAAACGCACACACGCCGACGTCTGGTTTTGCAATCATGAGGAAAGTGATGATGTAGCACAAGAAGATACCCGTTAGCAGCACATAGCTTAGCTCTCGCCCGGATGCTCTCACTATAGGCGTGTCATTGTAACGTACAAATGTAGCCATGACAAAAATAGTAGCGATTATCCCCAGCATGGCGAGGAAGACGGGTATGATGGCCCAGGGAGAGTGCCATTCCAGTTTGATGATTGGAATAGCCTGACAGGCAGTCCGGTTGGGGTTGGGTCTCATGTTGTACGCACAGAGGCGGCAGGAGGTCTCGTCAAACTGGTATTGGTAGCCGTCACACAGCTCACAGTGCCAGCAGCAGGGTTTGCCCTTCACCTTCTTCTTCCTCTCTCCGGTCTTACAGGGCAGGCTGCACACAGAGAGGGGCACATCCAGGTCTCCACTGGGCCACTGCAGCTCCTCCACCTGAGAAAACATGATACAGGATAAGATTTAAACAGAATGACACAGGTACTGATGCCATTCCTCATTAGTGAATATCTCTTACATTTACTGATTTTACAACATTTTGCCTGATGAAGGCCAAGGGCTGAAACATTGTCACTTTCAGTGAATAAATCCCTGGTGCTACAAGAGAGAGTGCAAATGTTCTCCTTCTTAACACTTGCTGATTAAAAAAAACACATTTTTAATAATTTGTACTGTACCCTTAATGGCAGAAAATGTTTCAAACAACATGCTTACTGTAAAGAAATATGTTGAAATTGTGCATTACTGTCCTCATTTGTGTGAAAGGTTTAGCACAACGTCTGTATCACGGTACAGAAAAAGTGTACTTTCTTATATAATCAAAAGTGAGTATTAAATGGTCAATTACAATAGTGAACTACTTAATTCAGCTGAAATTATGTGCTATTGTTGCAGACTGAAAACATGCTTTTTTTTCCTTTTTTAAAAAAATATTTCAATATAAACGTCCATCTGCAATTAAAATCTGATAAATGTAAATTAAGGTATACATTATTATACCACATTGGGGACATTTGTCTTGTATTGCTTTCTGTACGATCTACTGTGGTAGAAGCAACTACACAAATATTAAAATACACAATATAGCTCCCTATCTATATATACCCCATAATCTATTATTTATCCATAATATGTATGTATTATTTATCCATAATATAATATTGTCTGCCTCAGTATTGTTTTGACCCAAAAAACTGAATTCCCCATATGCTTTGTGTAGTAATAATATCCACTTAAGTCTGAGAGCTACACTAATGTATCACCTGAACCACAGATACTCAAGTGTCTAAAAGTGGCATCATCCAATAAAAGCTGCTCCGCACTCTCCCACACACACACACATGCACACGCACGCACACACACACACACACACGCACACACACACACACACACAAACAAACACATACGCATATCCCTGGTGTCTATCATGAGTTTTGTGTGCACCTGTATGACAAATATGTTGTTTCTGTGCTGTCTGGTTTGATTATCAGCTGCCATTTATCTGAGGGCATGAAGGTGTCATTCGTTATTTGGACAATGAACGGTGCTCACTGGAAGAGCTCCCGATTACACACAGAGAGGAAACAGTAATGAGACCATCGGTGGCGTCACCATGGAGACCGTAGCCATGATTTGACACCTCAGACTCAAACCAGCCCTGTATGTTTCATTTGTGTTTAGATATAGTTCAGTCTCCTGTTAATCTGTTGCATTTTAACATTATTACGTAATCTTTATTTTTGCCTGACCTTATAATGGCTTTTTTTTTTTTTTTTTTTTAACAATTACTATGTAGAAATTCGTAAATAGATAGGAATGAGATAAATCTAAACAATACATAATAGTAACTTGTAATAACTTGGTGACTATTTCATCAAAAAAGGTTGGCACAGTAATGATCAGTGTTGGGCAAGTTACTCAAAAACTGTAATGCACTACTTATTACTTGTTACTGTCATTTTAAAGTAATGCCTTACATTACAATATTACTATTAAAAAGTAAGGCATTACACTACTTTTGCATTACTTTAGTTACTCTCGCCAAAATGACTGGAAATAAGGATTTGGCAATCTACAGTGCAAATCTGTCATGTGTCATGACTCTCACCTGCCATCCAGGAGGTTTTGGGAGGCTGCAGACTGCATCGTTCCCTGTCCCATCCCCTCCTTTCCTGACTAATTTCGTGGTGCTATGGCACCTCTGCAAGTGCTTCGTCAAATTGCTTGTACTGCATTTCGACTTGGAAAGACGTTTGGTATTCACATACAGTGTGCATTTAACTAAAATGTTCTTGGAGTCCTTATTTTGAACGAAGTGAAAGTAGTGGGCGTATGCCCATCTTGAAAAGGAGCTAGCACTATCTGATTCTTCTGGTTCTGTCATCCTTTGTCAGTCTGCCAGTTCGAGACGAAGTAAAAGGAAATGGAATGGTCTGCGCGGACTTTTACATCACTAGATGATCTCGCGGAACTTTGTATGAAATGTAATGTTCTGCGCGGACTTATCAGATTCAGTAGCTGATCTCGCGGTGATCCGCGAACTTTGTATGAAGAAAACGCAAAACCCACAAAAACAAAGCAGGTTAAAAATGCATTGTAATGTGCATTACTGGCATTGTAAAGAGGAATATATTACCGATTTTCTTCCCTGTAATGCGTTACATTACTGCGTTACACCAAAAAGTAATGCATTACAGTAATTAATTACTTTTGTAATGAGTTACTCCCAACACTGGTAATGATTATACAATTCAAAGTAATAAAAAGCATTTTCACATAGGAAATTTACATAGGAAAATGTCCCAAAATGAATCTTACTTTTTGATTAGCTTTATAACAAACTCAGAATGCATTTAAAATATATACAGCTCTGGAAAAAAAAGACCACAGCAAAATTATGAGTTTTTCTGATTTTACTACTTATAGGTATGTGTTTGGGCAAAATGAATATTTTTGTTAGAGTCTATAAACTACTGACAACATTTCCCCAAATTCCAAATAAAAATATTATCGTTCAGAGCATTTATTTGCAGAAAATGACAAATGGTCAAAATAACACACACACAAAAAAAAAAGATACATGTTTTCAGATCAAATTCATTTTAAAACAACATAATACTAATGTTTACACTCAAGAAGAGTTCAGAAATCAGTATTTGGGGCAATAATCCTTATTTCTTTCACATTGTTCTTGGGTGACTTTATTCCACTCCTGGTGCAAGAACTGAAGTAGCTCAGCTTTGTGTTTATGTTAGAATTCAACAGACAGAATGGAATGGCTGTAATACATGTAGAGATGCTGATTTTTAGAAAAAAATGCAGTGGTCTCTTATTTTTTTCCAGAGCTGTATACTATGAATATGAAAAGTGGATAGGAAGAACTTAGGGCTTTTTGACACAACTGGACTTGATTGATTGTTAATAGTTTGTTTGTCTAGTGTTTTGTGTGTGTGGCTTTGTGTGTGAGTGTGTGGAGAGGGGTGGGTTGTGAGAGCTTATTAATTTTTTTAAATTTTTTTTTTCATTATGTATAATTTCAAAAGAAAAACACTTGTAACCAGTCTGATAGAGCCACAATCCAATTCTGTAATTTCTCATGTGAATTTAAATTACTTAAAATAATTACTTGAGTAAATGTGTCTAGATACTTTCCACATCTATCTATTACGTAGCAGCGTAATGGCATTTCCACCAGGACAGTGTTTGTAATCTGACTGCGCTCAGAGCAGCAGCAGCAAACGATGATCCACCTGGACCATCAAATCCATTTGTTTGACTTTAATTCTTAGGATCCAGAGAGCCATTATGCAAATGTTACCTCATCTCTATGTAAATGTCATGTTTTCTGTTATCCGACTTACATTTGTGCTGAATTTTTAGCTCTGCTCTCATCTTATTACAAGAACAGTTTCAATCCACGACCGAGCCCCAAAATAAAATAAAACCCTCATCGCTTTCTTTATTGTCCATATGAATCACTTGCACCAATTCGTGTGTTGTGACAGCCAGATGTATTACAGCAGGTAGCAGCCACACTTCGAGCTTTAAGAGGAGCATCACACAATGTCTGCAGCTCTTGGCTCCAAACACCAATATTACTCTGTGTTTGTGCAATAAAATTATACTTTTATGATAGCCCCTAGAGATTGAACTATTCCTATACCTGATAATATCACTGAAGCATTTTGATATAGATGGAAAATAAGAGTTTTTGTGGTACAGTGGAGGGATCACATTCAGATTCAGAACAATATAAAAACTCAAAAACGTTTTTTGAGTAAATAAGGTTAGGTTTTGCCCCTTCGCCCATCTACAACTGCTATCAGCGATCTACAGTAACTGAGCATGGAGGCGCTTCCGACTTAGATTTAAACATTGTCTCCCCTCTCTTTGTAACTTCTGCCATGAGCTTCCTCATTTTGGTCTTAAAATTTCCGTATTAACCCACGCTATGTTATCTTGGTGTTTATTTCGCTATTTTGTCTGTAAAAATTCCTATTCCTAATATGGAGTTCCAAATTCACTCTATAACTGCTAGCCTTCATGTGACTGGAGCCAAACGTCACACTCCCTTCGTCCACTTCTTTATGCAGTCTATGGGAGAAATCCATACATTTTGAACCTCAACTAAAAATCCAAGTACAAAATTGTCAATATTGTACCATACATGTCATTATAGTCACCAACCTATAGTGGTCAGCCAGCATAAATGTCTTCACTTATTCACACTTCTACATCTTGTCTGTTTTATTCGCTCAAATAAACAGCCCTCCCTCCTGCACATGCGTCACCTGACCCTTGATGATAGATTTTGACCAGTCCACCCCTCAAAAATATGTACGCCGTTATCCCTGCCTGTAACTCATCACCACTGAGGACAAACTGGTCAGTTGATGTCCATTCATTCCACCCACTAACAGGTGCTATGATGAAGAGATAATCTGTCATTCAAACCACTCATAATGCAATGTCTGCATCACAAAACACGACACAAAAGCACTTATGAACTGACAGACATTCTACCTAATTTACTGTCTATTATAACTTCCAGTTATAATAGACCCACTTTAGCACTAGTGCTAAACGGCTTGTATGAAAAATTTCAATCTGGATTCCGCACCCACCATAGCACTGAGACCGCACTCCTAAAAGTCACTAACGACCTCCTCCTTGCCTCTGACTCCGGTTCTCTCTCCATCCTCCTCCTCCTCGACCTATCTGCCGCCTTTGACACCATCGATCACTCCATTCTTCTCCAACGTCTGCAGTCCACCATTGGCATCACTGCCTCCGCCCTATCATGGTTTTCATCCTACCTCTCGGACAGACCCCACTACATCTCCATAAACACCTGTCAATCACAAACCATCCCAGTCACTCGCGGAGTCCCTCAAGGCTCGGTGCTTGGTCCCCTACTTTTCATTCTATACATGCTTCCCCTTGGTCACATAATTCATCAGCACGGACTCAAATTCCACAGCTACGCTGACGACACTCAGCTTTATCTCTCCGCCAAATCCATTACCCCTGCCATTATCTCGTCCATCACCAACTGCCTCTCTGCAATAAAATCATGGATGTCCATCAACTTCCTCAAACTCAACTGCAATAAATCCGAAATCATCATTACTGGTCCCAAATCTCTCCTCCCCTCCATCCAGAATTTCATTCTCTCCATTGACAGTCACACAGTCACTCCTTCCCTCAGATCAGAAATCTCGGATTTATCTTCGACCCCACCCTCTCATTTAAGCCACACATCCGCCACATCACCAAGACCGCTTTCTTTCACCTAAAAAATATTGCCCGCCTCCGTTCCTCCCTGACCCCATCCGCTGCTGAAACCCTGGTCCACACATTTATCACATTACATACTTGATTACTGCAATAGCCTCCTCTACGGACTTCCCTCCTCAGATCTCCAAAAACTGCAATATGTCCAAAACTCCTCACCAACACCCGCACCAGAGACCACATCACCCCAGTCCTCCAAAAACTCCACTGGCTCCCTATCCCACAGCGCATCCACTTCAAGATCCTCCTCATTACATACAAAGCTCTTCATAACCAGGCCCCCCCCATACCTCACTGAACTTCTCCAGCCCCACCGTCCCTCCCGCAGTCTCCGATCAGCTGATTATAACCTCCTCACTCCCACTGTTAAATCCAAGCACCGGTGTACTGTCAGAATGAGACGCTTTGTCACTTTAAGACGCCTCCTCCGAGATGAGCGCTACTGCGCATGCGCGCATGATGTAATGGTTTAGAAACAGCTGGGCTACAGCCGTACACCTCCTCATGCGCGCGCGCACATGCATGACGTAATCGTATAAATACGCCCATCTTGGCTCCAGAGGCAGAAGTCATTTTGATTTCTACCGAACGAGACAGGAGTCTAGTTATTCTCAACATAACAGGCAAAAGTCGAGTTATTTTCAACAAAACGAGGCGGAAAACAAGGCGGACGTCGAGTTATTCTCAACATAACGAGGCAGGAGTCTATTTTTTTTCAACAGGAGTGGAGTTTTCTACAATTGCAACGCAAGTAAGTATCATTTTAACAGTGTTTTTTTTTTGGTTTTTTTTAACAGAACTTGGCAGAAGTCGAGGTGTTTTCAACATAAGTGGAGTTTTTTTCAACAATTTCAACGCAAGTAAGTAACATTTTAAAGGGATATGCCACCCCCAGGTCAAATTTGGGCATCTCCCCACAGTCCAGAGACTAAAATAAGTGGTGGAAAGCGTTTTCCTGCTCACCCAGCCATTATCCGAGTCTGTCAGCACTGACCGCCGCGGTATCTGGTGCTCCTCCGCCTTAGACTGGAGTCTAACGTCGCCAGAGAAAGATTTCGGCCAAAAGGAATTAATTTGCTCGATGCGTTTCCCAATTACTTTGTGTGTAGTGCGCATTCATATCGAGTGCAAATAAATGTGCAAATCCACACGGAGAGCTTGCCTTGGTCATTTTGGGTGGGAACTATTTTCCAGTGCGGTAGAATACAGCCGTATCACGCAGCACGCTGCCAGGGGAATCCCAGTTACGCACCGGGAAGGGAGTTCCCCTGTTGCACAACGTGGTGCGTGATACGGCTGTATTCTTCCGCACTGGAAAACTGTATGTTTTAACATGTTTTAGCATGTAAAGAACGATACTTAGCACCAGAATACCTACGTCAGATGATAGTGGTTTGTATTTAACATTTGACTGCATGCTACGTGTCTCGTAAACTTATCGTATTAAACCGCGCTAGTGTGCTAGCACACGGCTAGTCTGTAGCTGCGGATGCGCGTGTCCGCGGCTAGCCACACAAGCTCGCGCAGCTCTTGGCGCACCACCTGTGCATCAAACGCACTCCTGTATGTATGTGTGTATGTATGTATGTGTATGTATATATGTATGTATATATGTGTGTGTATGTATGTGTGTATATATGCGTGTGTGTATATATGTGTGTGTGTGTGTGTATGTATGTGTGTGTGTGTGTATGTATGTGTGTGTGTGTGTATGTATGTGTGTGTGTGTGTATGTATGTGTGTGTGTGTGTGTGTATATACAGTGCCGTGAAAAAGTATTTGCCCCCTTCCTGATTTCTGTGTTTTTTGCATATTTATCACTCAAAACATTGTCAGATCATCAAACCAATTTTAATATCACACAGAAACAACCCAAGGAAAGACAAAATTCAGTTTTTGAATGATGATTCCATTTATTAGTGCACAAAAAAAATCTAAACCTATCTGGCCCTATGTGAAAAAGTAATTGCCCCCCCTTGTTAAATCACAAACTAACTGTGACTAACCACAGTTTTGAGAAAACTTAGTTCAGTTCTACATGCCACACCCACACCTGATTGTCACCACCTGTGTTGAATCAAGAAATCACTTAAATAGTTCCTGTCAAACAAAGTGAAGTTGGCTACAACATCTCAAGAACAAACACATCATGCCACGATCCAAAGAAATTCAAGAACAAATGAGAAAAAAAGTGATAGAAGTCTATAATTCAGGAAAAGGTTACAAAGCCATTCCCAAAGCTCTGGGGCTCCAGCGAACCACTGTCAGAGCCATTATTCAAAAATGGAGGAAACTGGGAACAGTTGCAACCCTTCCCAGGAGTGGTCGACCAACTAAGATTACTCCAAGAGTGCGACGACGGCTCATTCAGGAAGTCACAAAAGAACCTAGACGCACATCGAAAGAACTACAGGCCTCGTTGGCCTCAGTTAAGGTCAGTGTTCATGACTCCACCATTAGAAAAACACTGGCCAAAAATGGCATCCATGGAAGAGTTCCCAGGAGAAAACCACTGCTTTCACAAAAGAACACAAAGGCTCGTCTCACCTTTGCCAAAAGCACCTTGATGACCCTCAAGACTTTTGGAGAAACATTTTGTGGACCGATGAGTCTAAAATTGAACTTTTTGGAAGGTCTGCAGCCCGTTTCATCTGGCGTAAAAATGGCACAGCATTTGATAAAAAGAACATGGTGCCCACAGTAAAGCATGGTGGTGGCAGTGTGATGGTCTGGGCCTGCTTTGCTGCCTCAGGACCAGGACAACTTGCTGTGATTGACGGAAAAATGAATTCTGCTGTTTACCAGAAGATCCTGAAGGAGAATGTCCGGCCATCAGTTCGTGCCCTCAAACTCAAGCGCTCTTGGATCATGCAACAGGACAATGATCCAAAACACACCAGCAAGTCCACCTCTGAATGGCTCAAAGAAAACAAAATTAAGGTTTTGGAGTGGCCAAGTCAAAGTCCGGATTTAAATCCGATTGAGATGCTGTGGTGTGACCTTAAACGGGCAGTTCATACAAGAAAACCCTCCAATATGGCAGAATTGAAACAATTCTGCATAGAAGAGTGGGCCAAAATCCCTCCCCAGCGGTGTGAAAGACTCATCACCAATTATCGCAAACGTTTGGTTACAGTTATTGCTGTCAAAGGAGGCTCAACTGGCTATTAGATTAAGGGGGCAATTACTTTTTCACATAGGGCCAGATAGGTTTAGATTTTTTTGTGCACTAATAAATGGAATCATCATTCAAAAACTGAATTTTGTCTTTCCTTGGGTTGTTTCTGTGTGATATTAAAATTGGTTTGATGATCTGACAATGTTTTGAGTGATAAATATGCAAAAAACACAGAAATCAGGAAGGGGGCAAATACTTTTTCACGGCACTGTATGTGTGTGTGTGTGTGTGTATATATGTGTGTGTGTGTGTGTATATATGTGTGTGTGTGTGTGTGTATATGTATGTGTGTGTGTGTGTATATGTATGTGTGTGTATGTATACATACATACATATATATATATGTATGTATATGTGTATATAAATACGGTATGTGAATGTTATGAAATAACATGAATGTGGTAAACATTTATAGATTGTCAACATGTCAGAGAAGACCCTCGTTCTTGTGGATCCACTGGCTAATGAGACGAAGTATGCACGCAAGACCCTTCGAAATTGGATGTAAAGTCTGAGGAAAAATTTGAAGTACAGTCCTTGGTCTTTTGTATGTGATAATGTGTCTAATGTATTGCATATGCTTGTTATGCTTTTCACACAATAATAGGAACTTCTTGAGGATGGCAGGCCGTTCAGTCCCAAGACAGAGATGGACTCTTCAAACTGTTCCACATGAAATGCAGCAAGATGGCAGTAGCTGTGGCATTTTGGTTTTAAAGGTAAAGATTTCACTGTTTCCACTAATTTCTTTCTCTTGTATCTATCCAATTATATGTTACTAAATGCCTAAAATTGCATTTTGAAGTTTGCAGAAGAGATTTTGAGAATTGGAGACATCACGTCAATCAAGACAGACCCAACAGAAGTGTTGAAGGCTCGACTTCAGGTCGCATGTGCACTCCTAGAGGCCTCATCACTGCGTTAATTTCCTTCAGCAAGATGCCACTAGCTGTGGGATTTTGGTGTGTAAAGGTAAAGATTTCACTATTTCCACTAATTTCTTATATGTAAGTGAATGCCTAGAATTGCATTTTGAATTTTGCAGAAGAGATTTTAAAACGCCAAGAAGACAGAAGTCTTGAAGGCTCGACTAGACATCACACGTGCACTCCTAGAGGCCTCAGCATAAATATATAAATAAATGTTTCTTCTGTTGTACCTTTTCCTGTCCTCATAAATCATGAATAAGATACAAGCCCATTGTTTTAAATTCAATTGCATGAAATGTATTTATTTACATATTTATATATATTTATTTATAACGGACAGTGCATGTTGACCAACAGTAACTGTTTAACATGCCAGAATTAGCCAAGAGGCTAGTTTTCATCTGTTGTCCGTTGTCACGGTGTACAGATGGCTCCTTAAAGACATTTGCAGGCGTGGTTAAGAAGTAGAAAAGCATTAAGTCTTGAGCAGTGAATCATAGCGAAGACAAATGACAAACAAAATAAGTAAAACAGGTTATTAAGAGCAGCTTGCAACTAATAACAGTAAAAGATTATGTTAAAAAAGCACAAGAAAATAACTAACTAAATACTGACCTGTCTTATCTATTATTTTGAATGAAAACTATAACGATGCAGTCAAATGTTAAATCTAAACTATTATCATCTGACGTATGTATTCTGCCACAAATCTAACGTTAACATCTCGTTCTTTACATGCTTAATTGGTTAAAACCAATACTGTTAAAATGTTACTTACTTGTGCAGTAGCGCATAAAACTGTCAAAGCGTCTCACTCTGACAGTACAATAAACTGTCAAAGCGAGACGCTTTGACAGCCCAGCTGGTTTTAAACCATTATATCATATGCGCAGTAGTGCTCATCTCGAGAAGGCGTCTGAAAGTGACAAAGCGTCTCGGTTATCAGACGTAGGTATTCTGCCGCAAATCTAACATTCACATCTCGTTCGTTACATGCTTAATTGGTTAAAACATACAATAAAACCAATAAAAGCGTACGGTGTACTGTCAGAAAGCGTCTCACTCTGACAGTACAACGGCAGTACCATTACATCATATGCGCTTGCGCAGTAGCGCTCATCTCGGCGCTGTAGCTCAGCTGTTTCTAAACCATTACATCATCCGCGCTTGCGCAGTAGCGCTCATCTCGGCGCCTCGGCGCTTGCGCAGTAGCGCTCATCTCGAATTACATCATGCGCGCTTGCGCAGTAGCTCTCATCTCGGAGGAGGCGTCTTAAAGTGACAAAGCATCTCATTCTGACAGTACACCGGACCTTGGGGGACCGAGCCTTTGCCACTGCTGCCCCCACCCTCTGGAACTCCCTGCCCTTCCATATCAGAAACTCGGACTCAGTAAACAATTTCAAGTCACAGCTCAAAACTCATCTTTTCACCATTGCCTTTGACCCACATTAATTTAATTTGTTTTGTTTATTTTATTTTTTATTCCTTTCTGTAAAGTGTCTTTGGGTTGTTTTGAAAAGCGCTATATAAATCTTATGTATTATTATTATTATTATTATTATTATTATAATATTGGAATATTCCTCACATGCAGATGCAGTGACTGGCGCGAGCTAGCTGCCCGTCACAACGCTCCCGCACTTTTCCATAACTTTCCTAACTTTTTGCCCTTAAACCGCCCCACTTTTGTAAATATTTTTGTCAACACCATTTGTTAAGCTTGGGCTGCACTCGACGCTGCATTTTTTCCTGCACTTTTGGTGGATTATTTACCTGTCTCGGCTTAAGATGTGTAAGGGACCCCGTCCTCCGCTCGTCTACACAAAGGATCAGCTGATGGCGCTGCGCAGCGCTGTTGTGTTCCCCCGAGACAGGCATGTTATCCCTGACGAGATCCTGCGGACGACACGCTGCGGACGACACACGCCGCGGACGACACACGCCGCGGACGCTGCGCGGGACGTAAACTCCGGGAAAAGAAGAGACGCTGCAGGCCGGTCCTCCCTCCATCGTCACGGGGAATGTGCGCGCTCTTGCCAACAAGACGGACGGGCTTGCGGCGCTCGTTAGATTTCAGAGGGAGTACAGGGACGCTAGCGTCATTGTTTTTACAGAAACGTGGCTAACACCGCAAATCCGACTCTACCCTCACTGTGGACAACTTTCACCTGCTGCGCGCAGACAGGACGGAGGAGAGCGGGAAGAAGAAGGGAGGAGGACTTGCGCTGTTTCTGAACGAGAAATGGTGTAAACCTGGACACTGTACAGTGAAGGAGCAGATGTGTAACAAAGACATTGAACTGTTCGCTGTCGGCCCTGTGGATTCTTGACACAGACGAGTATTAAGTTCCAAAATAAAATGATACTTAAATAATACGACTAGTCGACAATGAAATTTCATGTCGACAAAATTTTATTGTCAACGTCGTCGACTAATCGTTGCAGCCCTAATCTGTTACCATTGTTGGTATCCTTTTGTAAATAGTTCAAGTCTAATGTAAAATGTTCGAAGAAAAAAAAAAAAAAAGCTCATTATGTTAGAAGAGGGGGTGGGATTAAATAAGTTTTCTTCTTCCCACTCCTTTTTGGGCAAATGTTAAATTTTTGTTGTTTTTTGTTGTTATTTCTGTTTATTGATCAAAGGAGAAGTTCAATTTGTCAACTGGACAAAGTTTGTTTGGTTGAAAACGTTTCGCCGCTCATCCGAGAGGCTTCGTCAGCTCTGGCCCTCATGCTGGTTCGACCCTGTTTATATCTAGCTGCACGGGAGGGGCTAACTACCCTGAACAAAGCTCTGAACCTATCCCCGCTACTCTCTTTTGTTTTAGCGGGGATAGGTTCAGAGCTTTGTTCAGGGTAGTTAGCCCCTCCCGTGCAGCTAGATATAAACAGGGTCGAACCAGCATGAGGGCCAGAGCTGACGAAGCCTCTCGGATGAGCGGCGAAACGTTTTCAACCAAACAAACTTTGTCCAGTTGACAAATTGAACTTCTCGTTTGATCATGGATTCTACCTGGACGACTGAGGGACTTTTCACGCATTTCTGTTTATTGTTATTTCTGTTATTGCACTTTTAAAAGAATGTAAGTTGCTTACTTGCCCAAAATGAATAAATAAATAATAAAATAAATAAATGTAAAATGCAATGACAGAGTAATTAAAGGGCCCTACTTACGCTATTGTCTGATCTATATTATGAAGTAATGATGAAGTAACAACATTCTAAGACCACAAGAGTTAATTTTGCATAATATAGGAAAGCTGTATAATATGATTTTGGTTCATGACAAGTTTCAGCCACCAACAAGTAAAAGAAATTTCAGACTTGCTAAAATATCTTTGCTACATACTTTGAGGCCAGGCTATTGGTAGATTTCTGTCGGATTTAAAATGTGTTTGCAGTGATGGGAGATTGTATTTGCACACTGAAATTAAACTTATAACAGCCCCACATGATGAAACAATCCATACCCTTACCATAACCCTAGCTGCAGTTTCATATAGTAGACATCAAATACAGAGTTTCATATTTGATTCAAGACAATATTTGCTGAAACCTGGAAAGCTGTGCATTGTGAAATATATCAGAGCCAAGCTTTTAGGTGTCAGGTTTTGACAACATCTCACCACTGCCATAAGAGTGAACAGCCCATCCAGAGCCTGACACTTTGGTTAAAAAAAATGTTCTTAATTCCACCTTTATCTTCGCGGATGGGAGGTCTGACGCAAGATGTAAGCGATCCTTGACAAGAGTAGAACATAACTGTCTGTCTCCCACTCTCTGAATTACTGCTGTCTACGGTACGATTCTTCCAGACGTCGCTTTTAAGTTATTCCTGAACCCTTAAAGGTACAGTGTGTAGGATTCGTGGCGCATAGGTGGATGTTGGCTATTGCACTTCCTGTTTTAGCTACCTGAGACCTTGAGGGTCACCTGGGCGTGCCGTAACGCGGACAGCTCGCATACCCGTGCACGAACGCGTGAAGCGCACCCGGCGCTGTGCGAGCCCTCGCCAACAACTACGGTATAAATAAAACGCGGTCCCGTTCACTGTTTTTTTTTTTTCTTTTCGCATGAAAGCACACATTCCCGATCATGTACCATGACAATCTACACATCAAATGAAACCTTACAGTCTCCTCTTTTTGACTATGCAATTCATTTCCCGGCACAACAATCACTCCCCGAGCACATGGGGCTTTTATACGGAAAAGCACAAAATGAGGTTTGTTACTTAGCTTACCTTTGAAGGCTCTGCTTGGTCTCAATCTGTCCGTAAGGATCCAGCAAATAAAATCCAATAAAACAATTTAGTCCAAAACACGTGTTAGATCCATTACGACGTGTGATCCGGCAACATGCTTGTCGTTGTTTACCCAAAACCACGAGCCTTGCCGAAGGCGGAGCCCAAATGTCCTTCTGCGGCTCTCGTAATCAAAATGGCTGGCTCTATATGGGGACGATCCCCCTTTTATGCAGGTATATCTAAGTCCAACAGAATACTTTGATTTCATGATGGAAGTGAAAAGGCTTGGAAAACACTGTATTTTTGAATGGGTATCTTCAATTTCTGTAATTAACGGGTAAAAATCTTACACACTGTCCCTTTAAGTCAAATCTATTCTTATATTAAGCTTTACAAAGAACAAGTCAATTTACAAAGAACAACTATTCACTACAATCTATCTACCATTATTATTTACCCTATACAATATGTTGTCTTGTAAGGTGTTGAAAAGTATTTGACTGCTTACTGCACCAAAAGGAGTTTGTTGGAAATGCACTAGGCTTCCCTGTCAAACCTAGTGCAAATCAGATTTTACAGATTTTTTTATTCAAATCAGTGCAAATTATGATTAACCCAAAAAGGTTATGACTCAAGATATGAATAAATTTGTCTCTGACTGCTTACCACCAGAGGCAGCCCACCTGTGGTAGGCTACATGTAGTGCAGTTTGCGAAAAAATGGCTAAAGGTCCTATATTACGTAAAACTGACTCTTTAAGCAATTTTAAAATGTTGTTATCTCATCAAAAACATACCTGGAGTTGTGTTTTGATTCATTCACACATGTTGGAGTAACCCTACATTATTAGTTGTTCTACATCTCCAAAGCTCAAAATGCTTTGTTCCACCTTTTAATGCCATGATAGTGTAGTTTTCAAGTTTTTTGTTCAGTAGACATAGACAATTCCATGTGTGAATGAGACCAAACAAAACTACAGGTATGTTTGTGATGAGGAAACAACATTATAACATAGATCAGAAAATAGTGTAATATGGGCCCTTTAAAGAATTGTTAAAATTGTTGAATTTTAGACGTAAGTGAGATGTAAGAGTTTGAATAATCATTTATCCTTCAGCTAGTAAAAACCCTGAAATAAACTGAACAAAACAAAATGCCTATCCTAAAATCTAGTGTTAAATGCAATAATTATGGATTTTTATGTCAAGCTAGTCTGTTTATCCATGGGGTTTCAGAATGATGCAACATTAGGGCTGTTGCCATAGCAATTTACAATTTAAGAGTCTTTAAAATACTGTAACAGGGAGCTGAAACACATGAACGATTTGACACAAGAGAGAGACTTATTTCCATACTGTACATGAACACCCACCTTTAGCTGTAGCGTCTCCACCCACTGTCCTACCACCTTGTACTCTGGCCCGGACGAGTTGGTCATCTGGAACTGGAAAAGGTCATAGCGTCCTGGGGCGTCTCCGTTCTTGTTAAACACGACAGAGGTGTTTGCACTTCCTGTTAGAGAAAGAGAGAGGGAGCAGACATGAGGCGCATGTGTTAGATGGAGGTCCCTGCTCTTGGTCGCTAATATGAGGAAAAAATGACCTTTGACCCCTGGCTGTGCGGAGCGGCCCTCACGGACGCAGGGGAGGGGTGCGTGTGTTCGCTCCTGTTAGCGGCTTCAAACAGGCTGACCTATAGCATGTACCTTTAGGACAGTTAGATACGGAAAAAGAACTCCCCACTGGCCAATCTAACTGTGCCTCACCTGCTCTATATGGATAAGCACAATACCAACCAGACACATTTGCATTTTTTTTTTTTTACACTGAACTGCTTTATTAGGCAGCCTCTTCAATCTCCAAGATAATCACGCTCACATTTACATCCCACGAAGCCAGTGAATGTCATAACCTATATACAGTGTTAGACATGTGTAAGGAGAGATCGTGACTTAGAGAATGAATAAGAGAAGCATGAATAATGGCCCATTTAAATTTTCAACTAAACCACATCTGCAGTTTACATTAAAAAATGTGCTAATAACTGATCTCAGCTACTGGTTTGAAATCATCGCCATAACAACCATTACTGGTAATAATACTAGGGATGTCAACAATTAATCGACTCACGATTAATTGTCGATTAAGACGTTGGTCGATTAAAATGCCTTAATTGTAACTAATCACTAGAGGAGAGGGCGCTACTCTGGAATGTGAACACGAGATGTGAACCCACTCGCGAGAAGGACCATAGCGTTACATCCGCGGCCAGATCTAGAAGCAGTGCAAAATGTTCTCCTCCCTCCCCAATTTTTGCGGCTTGGTTCGCTCCGCATCCCGCTGTCTGCATGAACACATGCGCGGCGTGCTGCACGTGCTCCTCCGCTCCAGGCCGTAGCAGGCTCCACGTGAAAGCGCAGTGGAAGCAGCCCGCTGTCCGGCCCGTGTGCTGGTGTGTGTGTGTGTGTGTGTGTGTGTGTGCGACTGTGCGTGTGTGTGAGTGAAATGTTTTCCCCGATCAATTCATTTTTTTATCATTTCATATCACGGAGCTCTGCGTCAAGCCGCATGTACAATAGCCACAATAAAAGCGCGAGTTTCGTTTTTTACAAAAAACGTCCTCAATTTATTTTCAATAAAGAATGTATTTTGTTATTCAGCATCAATACATTTGTGTGTTTTTTACTAAGGAACAATTAATTGAGGAATATACAATATAATAATACTATGATATATTTTTGACTCAGTGTTATGTATACTATAGCTTATATTCTTAAAGACCCTATTGAAACACTAAAATTCAGGTGAAAAACGCCGCTTATCAATTAATCTTAAGTCGATCGATAAGGTCAGTCGACTTTAGATTAATGAATTAATCGATAATTTGCATCCCTAAATAATACAATATTGTTTTAATTTATTTATTTATTCAAGCTGGAAAGCCCAGTTGAGATTTGGAATCTCAATGTAACTGTTACCTCTGCTTACCGCTACTGCTTACGATGCAAAACTATTTCTAATACTACAAAATGTATCATACTGCTGTTAGTAGAATGCTACGGTTCAAAACTGAAAAGTAAAAAGTGGCAATTTGTCCTTGGCTTGCAGCAATCAATATCCGTGGAACATAAAGATCGATGCATAAATGAATATGAAAACAGACAAGTCTAAGAAAAGTGATCTCACTCATGCCTTATTAGATGCAGGGGTGTACCTTTTAAACAGCGAGTGTATGCCTCAGTGTTTCCCATTAATAGAGGAGACTCTGGTGACTTCCCTCACCCCCACAGTCTATTATACTTTATACTTGTCGTGATATCATAAACATATATTTATCTTATGCTTTTTTCTTCAGTAGAGGCAATAAGTGTCATTTATATACCAAAATATTGTATTAAATGAAATTATTTAAAGGAGAATTAACGTTTTTTTTACAATCTGAGCCTTATTTCGGTAATAAAACAAGTTGTTTTACTCACCCATAGCACTTTGGTGTCATTTGGAGCATTTCCGGAGATGTTTTAGATTAGCGATATCCGTAACGTGAGTTCTTGGGGCATATGTTTACGGTCTCCAAATAACACATCAAATTTCAAATCATAGAAGCTCAATGTCTTAGTCTACACTTTCATTTGAGTCAAAATTGGCCTGTAATCCGAGATTTAGCCATAGTTTTGAGTAGATGAGGAGGCCAGTGTGCATGCGCTCAGTCACAGCTTATTTCGCTCTCAGCTCTTGGGACCCAAACATGAAACACAAAGCTGTAAGACCTTTGGACCATTGTGTTTGGAGTACCCACTTCAGTCAGAACGATTTTTTACCAGCAAAGGAAAAGAAAGAAGGCCAGCGGATTCAGCACACAATTCTGAGAAGTAATGTGAAACCGATGGGTGTTCTCTGCGCTGCTCCTAAAACTGTCTCCGCTTCAGTCTTTCCGTATCCATTCTGTCTCCTCATCCGTATACTCCTCTTCAGTCTTCAGTCCTCCATAAGTCCTCTTCAGCCTCAAAGTCCGAATCTTCTGCCATGTGTCGCTCGCAACAGAAAAGTTGCCTCTTCTTATCTGCAAAACAGCTGTGACTGAGCGCATGCGCACTGTCCTCTTCATCTACTCGAAATTATTACAGGTCACTTTTGACTCAAACGAAAGTGTAGACTAAGACATTGAGCTTCTATGATTTGAAAAGTGCTAAAGTTTGTGTTATTTGGACACCGCAAATATATGCCCCGAGAACTCACGTTATGGATATCGCTAATCTAAAACATCTCCGGAAATGCTCCAAATGACACCAAAGTGCTATGGGTGAGTAAAACAACTTGTTTTATTACCGAAATAAGGCTCAGATTGTAAAAAAACATTAATTCTGCTTTAAATATGCCACCATAGTTTTAAGCTGCGTCCCATTTCTCTGTCTTACGCCTTCGTCTTACCCCTACCCCTTGGTTTTGCACGTTCATGTGAGGGCAGGGGGTGTCCCAATTCTAATTTTGATCAAGGGCTAGGGCCACGACCGAGGGCTCCACACCCCTTGAAATGAAGTAAGCTCTCAACCAGCCTTGGAACAAAGGGGTACGCCTACAAGCTCAGGCAGGTTTTGGGATCAGGATGGCAGCGTCACATCGACCAGCCAACGAGTCTCATAAATGTATTTTCAGCAGTTGTAATTATCGATTAACAGTTTAGCATGGTTTACAATTATGACGCTTATGTTCTGCGTTACATTTAGTGAACCGTTGTTGTGGTTTTAATTGTAGTGATGTCTGTTTAGCCGACGTTATCGTTTTCATCGAACTTTCATGTATAAACAAGCTAGTTTTTTTGTCGAGCTGAGGTACCCGATAATCCTTAACATTTGTTTACGTTTGTTTGCGTCAATTGTTGTCGCCTCTGTAGACGTAGCAGCTCAGGTAGAGGCAAGGGATGATGACGCAAACGGTAATCGAGTGGTGTCCCATTTCTTAGGGGAACATTCGTACCCCGAGGCCTCTCAGCTCGGTATCGAGGGGCAAAACAAAGATGTAGTTAAAGGGGTAGGGGAAGTGGGTAAGACAGAGTAATGGGACGCAGCCTTTGTATAAACAATACTAAAATGTACACCCCCACACACGCTTTGAGGTTCGAGGGCCAGCTGATGTAGCTATTCCAGTGTAAACATTTAATTTAACTATTTCCGTGGAGGCAAGCAGGGCACATCACAAGGCCAAGTTACACGTCAGATCTGTGAAGAATTGGGCCTGTTCACAGTAATAACACGTGTTTTTACTGTAGTTTTGAGAAATAAGAACACCTGGAATTAAACATAGATATATATGTTTAATCTCATACTGTGAAACATCCCTGGGCTAAGCAACAACATCTACAAGCTGATGGCAGACCCTCTTTCAGAAAAGTTGCACACTGCACCTAGTGAAGTTAAATATGGCTTTATTTTATATTTCCTTTGTATTTGTTTTTCTGTATTGTGCAGATAAGAAAAAGCAAACTCTTTTTGTTTATGAAATATGCTATATAAAAAGAGAATAGTACTGGACTGGATGAAACACTGTGCCTTCTGCATCATTAGGTATACACATCTCTTTATAATAAATGTATTTGTGGACAACAACGGGAGACATAAGGAGGATAAACAGGTCAGCCAAAGCGTCATACAGGCCCCATCTGTTCAATGCATGGAGCAACCTGTCTCAAGCTGAGCACTGAGGACGCCACTAATTAGAAGAAAGACACCTGAAATAATAGTTTTTCTTTTCAAACACGTAAAGGTCTGGTGCAAGTCTCTTAATAATACAACAAAGGCTGAATGTAGGAAGTGTAAATTCAAATGTCACTCAACATGAGGCGTCTTTCAGAGCAGAGTATGAATGAATGTGCTAATGAAAAAAGTGGTCGTGCTTTAGTTTATAAATGAACTCTGCGTCCCTGAGGAGGTCATGTCTGTCACGCACAATGCAAGAACACAATGGAAAAAACGTGTTTCATCATGGCATGCCTACTAGATCCATGTGAAGCCAAGGTTTTTGAAATAACTTTTTCTGCAAAGGACAGTTATAGAAAGACACATTAGCTAGTGTTACCTTGCTCCCAGGCAAATAATAACCCAAAAACTATTTTTACTGCCTATTTACTGCAATTAATCAATTCATTAGCCTTCAGTAATCAGTAGTAAGAGGTCAAAAATGCATGGTGCAATAGTACATTTATTTATGTATTGTTTATTTGAATAGCGACAGACACAACAAACAGATTAATAATTTAGTAATCTGATGCAGGTATCACAGTGTTTATATTTTAGGCTAATTCACAACAAAAGGGCTTTTAAACTGTTCACTGAAAGCAGTAGGATTATTGGTAGAAAAAAGTATTTCTGTTTTTTCTACTTATAGGTATGTGTTTGGACAAAAGGAACATTTTTGTTTGAGTCTATACACTACTGACAACATTTTCCCCAAATTCCAAATAAAAATATTATCGTTTAGAGCATTTATTTGCAGAAAATGACAAATGGTCAAAATAACAAAAAAGATACATGCTTTCAGACCTCAAACAATGCAAAGAAACCAGATCAAATTCATTTTAAAACAACATAATACTAATGTTTACACTTAAGAAGAGTTCAGTAATCAATATTTGGTGCAATAGCCCATATTTTTAATCACAGCTTTCATGCGTCTTGGCATGCTCTCCACAAGTCTTTCACATTGTTCTTGGATGACTTTATTCCACTCCTGGTGCAAGAACTGAAGTAGCTCAGCTTTGTGTTTCTGTTGGAATTCAACAGATGCTGGAATGAAATGGCTGTAATGTTGCTTTGCCTGGAAAGTTCCCCAGAATGACATTATGCAGTAACTGTTTTCATAACATAAACTCTTAGTGTAAGTGGGTTTCACCTCTCTACCACTCCAATTTGTAATTTGTAATTTGTGGCTCCACCTGTTCATGGAGATACATAAATTTAATGCCATATTGTTGAACATTTCAGACAAAGCAATGACATCTCCATGAAGACAAGCATGTAGCGTACCTTCCGCCAAGTTCCGGAGCACACCTTTAACTATAACCAACAAAACTAACTAAATGGTACATACTCCACCAACTCCACCAATGTAAGCAGGTTAAAAGGACAGAGGATTTACCCCTAGTAGAATATTGAATTAAATATAAATCAATAGAAATGTGTGCATTATTACTGTAAGTGTAAGAGATGTAAGTACCACTCCTGAAATAGGACAGGGGGGTGTATTGGGGAGCATGGGGGGTAGATGGCACGAGCAGGGGAATTAAATGCACTATTAGCTGGGGCTATAAAAAGTACAGTTCAGAGACCAGGAGTAGAGGCATATGCTCTTTTCTCACTTTTGGGAATGTGTTGTCTTTTTGCATTTGGAACAAAACCTGTGGCTTTGGCTTCAAGGCCCCGGGACCTTTTCCATTTAAAGGCGGAAGGGAATTTGATCTCCCTCCAGTTTCTGTCCAAGGACATTTGTCATGGAACAGAAAAAAGTTTTAGGCCAAGGACTCAGGTAAACAACAAGAGATGAAAAAAGTAAAATTTGCTTCAAACAATACTTGCACTAGTTCGTATGTCATAAGGATTAATACACTGTTTTTATGATTAGTATTGATCCCTGCTTCCACCAGTTTATTCTGTTGCGCGCTTTAGCAAGACATCCAACTCACATTAAGGCCTGAGTTTGCATACACAGGTGAAGGTTTCCCTGATAAAAAGCACTTTGAAGGGGGAGTTCGGGTAGAAAAGCTCTATATATCTATGACATTTATTTAATATTACTAGTACTGCAGCGGTTAACATCAAATCTACCTTTTACACTTCACCAGAAAATCATCAGTATTTGCAAGTGGATTTATAATATAGAAGGTTTATGACTGTTCTGACCCTCAAAATTTACTCACAATATACTTTAAATGTGCACTTAACATATACTGTACATTGAAAGTCATTATAAATTAAAAATGCACTTTTGCTCTACATCATTAAATAGGCTATGTTAGTAGAGAAATCTGTCTGTCAAAGCAGCAGATGGGCAATTTTTTGACTTTGTGACACCATTGTACTGTATAGATGCTCATGAAATTTTAAGTGGCCGTTTGTACTATTTCACTGTCACCTGCTGCTGCAACAGAAAAAATAAAATAAAAAAATAGGCTGTATAAAGAAGTGGACTAAGGAAGTCAAATGAAGCTCACCGGGCCAGCAGTTATAGGGGTGAATTTGGAGCTCCATATTACCACAATGATGAGGCTCACTACAGCAGTTACAGAGAGAGAGGTAACAATTTTTCAATGTACAGGGTCTATGGAGCTGGAAGCATCCTCCACGTTCACTTCCTCTTTTGACTGCAGCGGTTTAGTTATGTCCATTTATACTATATACAGTCTACGGCCACATCACATGCTCTACAAAAGTAATCTCTCTCAGTTTTAATTTCTGCACATCATGGAGCAGATGAGTCAGCCAAGTCAGTAGAAAAGAAGACTTCATGCACTAGAATGGATTTTCTTGAGATAACTTTATTTTTCATATCCAACCTCTGACTTTAGGTTGGACTTTATCCAACCTAAAGTCAGACACAGTGGGTGTTTATTGCCACCTGCCACTCCTGCCTTTACAGAACATTTGACTTGTTGACATGACATATAAAGATGCTGACAAGGTATTGACTCTTGCTTTGACAGGGTTATCAACACATAATAATTCATAACAAAGGGTGTTTCAAAATGTTATCTCCTATAAGAAGACAACAGAAGAAGAAACTGGTATACAGAGGTGGTTGAACTTGAACTTGGTCCTCTAGCATCTACAGTATGTCAGTGACGTGTGGTCATTAAAGGCAGGTTATCACAGAGAAAAAAAAGTAAAATGAAAAAATAAATTAAATGATTATATTTATCCAATGATTTGTACTATAAAGTTATTTTCTATTTAACTTTGCCATTTTAATTCTTTTTTTATTCAAAATCGCTGAATTTTCACTTTTACCATTCAAATACTGGTGCGGAGAGGCACCAGCCGTTCATGCCTCACATGGACTGACTGTGCTGTAGCTCAGCAGTGACAGATACTGCACTAAAGCAGCTGTAAAAAGGCGCCGGGTGAGGCACGTAGTTACCTGGCCTCATGGTAGAGGCACTCGTGAGCCCAGAGATTCTTCTGCAACTCCTGGGGCAGCGGATTAGAATAAGTGACAGCAAGATACAATATAGAGTTAGCAAGTCAAGTTTAATAATCCATTCAACTTCACGTTTTTTTTCTTCTTCTCTGGCCCTACTTTTTAAATAGAAGAAGATTTCATATTAAATGAGCAAGCCAGTGTGGGTCTTTGGGCAAGACCCTTCACGGTACTGCCCCCTGGGCGCCGAAAAAGATGGCTGCTCACTGCTCCTGAAAAGGATGGGTCAAATGCAGAAGTCAAATTTCTCCTGTGTGTCACTGTGTGTCATTGTGTGTGAGACCAAATAAAGGCTTAATCTTAATCTTAATCTAAAGATCAAGCAGTTTTTTAAACTGGACTTTCGGTCGAAGCAGGAGGTTATAATTAAAGGAAGACCAACGCAAGAGCTAAAGGGTTTGCTCCAGACTACAGGACGAAAGACTCGCTCTTTTTAAACAGCGTGGTAACTGTCTTTCCTGCTTTTCCTGCCTTGTGTGGCAATGTCTGGACTCAGATGGGATATTGTGACCTGAAAAATTTGCAAAGAAGCCTAGTTAAACATGAGCGGTCCACCACTTACATTCAAAGCCAGATCACGCTAAAAACATCGCTATTTTAATTTATGACGCTACTTGGTGTTCTCTGGAAAATGCACAGAACAATAATAATGAATTTTCAGCTTCACATCAAAAATATTACAAGCTCCAGTCACTTACAGAGAGAGAAATTGGCCCAGGGCCAAATTTACTTGCCGACACCTGGTAACGTCACTGATGACGTCAGTTCCTCACCAGCCATGACCCTCACCGCACGTCACTGATCTATGTGTATGTGGTAGGCAGTGAGCAATTTGTCTTTATTACAACCATGCCTTGAGTTGTGTTTTGTTTCATTCATATTGCATATTTAGTTCTTCTCTCAAACTGAAAATACTGTTTCACCTTGTGATGTCATGTGGTAATGCAGAAAGTGCTCCACTATGTTTTTAAACATTTTCATTAATAATAAAGGGTTACTCATACTGCAGGTAAGTGCATTCTAACAGCTCACAAGAGTCAGGTTTGCGTAATATAGGACATTTAAAATAATTCATTATCAGGGTAAAAAGACAAAGCCTGAAAAAAAAGCAAAATTTCTTTTTACGCTAATGAGATGAATTCTAAAATTCAATTTTGTCCTACTTTTGGTAAAATGCAGACTTTACTCAGGGAATACAGATGACCTGAAAAATTTAAAATGCAAACAACTCGGTTTATTTACTCCTTCTTTAAAGGGACACATAACAGGGCATGATTCTCTTTGCAGTTTGAGGGAAAAAATTATGTAGCATTTTGTATTAGTAGTTAAAAAGGTATTATGAATCACACTATATTTTTTCTGTTGAGGTTATTTTCAAGGGAACAAAATGGTGTGTGTTGGCTCCATGGTGAAGGCTCTGTCTCAGATGAAAGATTTATGCATTTGCATGTGGCTGTGAACTCACACATGACAGGAGAGTAGGGCTGCTGCGCGGTGTGGGTGGACCGGGGAGCCACTGCTGCGCTTCTATCACATCATTATTCTTGCCTTTTTTAAAGCGTCTCTCCTCACACACACAGGGGCACAGCAGGGAAAGCAACAGAAGCTGCTGCAAAATCAGCTCACAAACACACATTAGTTCAAGATAATGTGGTTTGGTTTACAGGATTTAGCCAGGAAAAATAAAAAGTCAAAAAACAAATATAAACAAAAAGTATCCTAACACTATACCTGGCCTAAGCCACATCAAGTTCAGACCAAAGAAAATACAAGAAAATATAGAAATAGATAAAGTATTTAAAAATATAGACAATAACAAACTAAACGAGGTCAAGTTAAGTAAGGAAGGAAGTTAAGTAGCTGTAACTAGATTCAAACGTTGTGGACTATATCAGGCAGGACCCCATTTAAATCAGATACAGGTTGAATAATGACTATAGCAGGACCAACAGGAATAACACTAGTATAATTGCTAATTAAAATTCTCAAACTGCAAAGACTCCTGAGTGCCTTCCAGGAGAGTGTGATGTACCACCAGTGCTAGCTGAACCAGTGTGAACCACTGCAGTAAGGTACAGCGAGATTTTCCTGACTAAAGTTGGCAGTAAAATGGAGCGCATGGGTAAAGGCAGAGGAGATAGTGAGGCTCTTATTTTGGCCCAGGTGAAATGATGCTCTATCTTTGTCAGCTCAGGGAGGAAAATACAGCGCCTGAATGTGCTGAAAATAAATAGGAGAAAATCCCTTTGTCGCTCATGCAATTACAACTATTGGCTTTTATTCACCTGAGAGAATGCAGCCGTAGATACTGCTGGAGTTAGCGATTTAGTTGTTTCCTCAGACACTGAGGAGAGACACAATTAGTTGTTTCAATAATGGACAACTCTGCATTTTGTGGTTTAGAATCCTTATTAAATCCCATTTCTGGTCCTAATCTAAAATATATTTCAATAATGAACATAATTGTATCAGTATCAGGAAGACTTCCTTCCTACCACATGGCCCTCTCTCACCCCCCTCACACTCCCTTTGGGCTCTTAAGTGCCCAAGGATTCATAAGTCTAATTTGTTTGCATCTGTTTGTGTCTGTCTATTATCTCTTGGTTTAAATGCTATGTTTAAGTGTTTGCATTAGGATAGCATACATTATAGCAATTCCACAGTGTGCAGTTTTATAATGAATACAACCCCAACTAAAAATAATGTATAGAGGTAATAAATCTGGTAGTTTTGTAGTGATAGCAACAGTAACTCCTCTAGGATAAGAACATTAGATACAATTTGGTAAACTCTTTGTATGACACATTTTGTAATTCTGATGAATAGACTATTTATTTAAGAAATGCATCCCAGTGTGGCGGTTAATTAATAAGGTACATGGTGAGTTATGGGGTGTTTAATCAAGCCACAAAGGGTAATATATTTTCATTGTGCTTCCATACAGTACAGCAGCTATATAAACAATGTAAACAGAAGACTCAACAAACCCATGTTATCTATTTGTAAAACAAATGTTTATTTTGCTAATGTCAAGATGAAAAGCTTTTTGTACAACTATATATATATATATATATATATATATATATATATATATATATATATATATATATATATATAAAATAAAAAATGTGCTCCTCACCTTCCACGGTGGTTGGTCTCTCACTCTCATCCAGCTCAAGTCCTCTACCAGAGGCCTGGGAGCTTGAGAGTTCTGCGCAGTATCTTTGTGTTTCTAGTACTGCACTTTTCTGGACTGAAATGTCTGATGTTTTTCCTGGAATCTGTTGTAGCCACTCCTCCAGTTTGGGGGTTACAGCCCCAAGTGCTTCGATCACCACGGGCACCACTGATGCCTTCACCTTCCAGGCCTTTTCCAGATATATATATATATATATATATATATATATATATATATATAAATATATATATATATATAAAAAAAAATATATATATATATATATATATATTTATATTCTGTTTTACATAATTTCAGTCTATAGAAGGAAGGATCTTTGAAGGCATTTCCTCCTTTCTTCACATCTAATCCCATCTGTACATCCCAGCTGCTTCCAGACATGTACATGAAAAAACATGCTACGCTTTGAAACTAGGGCATTTTTCTCCAAACTTTTTATGCTGATTTCTGTGTAAGACAAACCCAATCATATTGTGAAGACTCTGTGTACTGTAGAAGATCCTGTAATCGTGGTCTTCAATCTAAATAGGCATAACCATCATGGGTTTGTCTAGATTTATAAACTGTTCTCATTTTGAAGCTGTAAATGAATCCACCAAATCTGGATTTCCTGGTCTACCCTATCGTATATAAACACACTCAAATAAAGTAGCAAAAAGAAGGGAAAAGTAACTTAATAAGCAAAAACATGTGTTTCTTTATAAATAATAATACAGATATTGAACATCGTCACAGTGTATAATGAAATAATAATAAAATATACATAATGACTAGGCCTGTCATGATAATCACTATTTGACTTATCGTTCAATATATGAAAGCTGGAACTATATAATTTTTATTTTTGCTTACATTTTCTTTTATACATTAATATTGGGGAGATGTTTGTTATTTTTATTGTAACTCTATAAGATTAGAGCTGTGGAGTATTGATCAAATACATTCTATGACTAAATTTGTTGGAGCTCATTCTTTTTAATGATACTAAGGGTTTGCTGGGATTATATTGCTTTATTTTTCTTGTGTCAGTGGCAAAAGATAGTTTCAATATTATCATTTATCATTATATTACAGCGTGCTTCATTTGTTATTGTGACAGACCTAATAATGGCACCAGGTCTAAGAGTGACCAATGCTACAGTAAGAACAGTGTAACTTTAAGGGATCATTATATCAATTTTTTCTAACCCAGGTTGGATATGTGGCCTTTATCTTTGCAAATAGTTCACTGGATTACACTGTGGATATTTTGGGGACCCACTGAAGACAGGAAGTTTATACTTTCTATTAAGCAGCAGCTCCAAGGAAAAGAAGCTAATGAAATCTTTGCAGGTTTAATAAAGTTTGTGTGAAGTATCTAATACATTTTAAACTGCCAACACGTTCTTTTTACCTTGGTGAATACAAACTCCAGTTATCACTATCACTGCCAAAGTGTATGCATGGAATCTATCTTGATTTGAGTAATTTTGACTAGTTTTAAGTTATAGTATTTTGAAACTTTAAATGGATTCGTGAATGTCAACAAACCAAACCAACATTTTTTTTTTCTTTTTGAAAATAAAATTAATACATTAAAAACAGTCAGATACAAGTTTAGACCAATTCATTAAATCAAAACTACTATTAAAGTACTACTATTACATATTATGCTAAATCCACTTTTAAGAGTTTTTAACCATGTTATTATTGTTTTCCCTTCCCATTTACACACTCAAAGTTGTGTTTATAACGTATCATGCATGTTCCAGTAATCTTGATTTTCCTGCCATCAAGATGCTATTGATCCCAGAATTCCTGTTTTCCCTACACCCTCTACATGCTGTTTACTTACTTCATCCTGCTCGCTAACATGACGTGTATATTGATCAGTGTGGTCCAGCTACACGGCACTTTGTTGTGATGGCATTTACTTTGACGTACCATAAAAGATTTTTCAACTTTTTAAAATAAAGATCCACAAGTACCATAGATTATAACAGTCAGTAATATGTCTTGTTGACCATTCCTGTTACATCACATGCATATTCCTTTACCCTGTCCTTCTTTTATCTTTCAGTCTCTGTGTTGTGACTATGTGCCGTGTCACTCACCGTTGAAGCTGGCGCTGCGGATGTACTTGAGCAGAGTCTTGCCCTCTGCTGCCTCCATCTGTGGGCAGACGGAGGGGTGGTCCGGGCACAGATCTCGGTGGATGTCGTGAAGCGCATGGGCCATGGCATACACCGCGTCAATCACAAACTGCACCTTCCCCTCCTGCTCGTACTTAGAGTCGATCCCTATGCGCTCCTGACCTGATGGACATATAAAAAATGTTATTGGTATAGAAAAAGTTTTATATGCATTTTATATCCCGTTTTCTTCTTCCCACTACTTTTCAAGCAAAAAAACAAATTACACATTACATTTGACTATACAGTGGTACCTCACCTTACGAAATTAATTCGTTCCAGAAATGGTTTCGTAATGTGAATTTTTCGTAAGTTGACTAGTTGACTAGTTGACTTTCAATGGAAAAGGCCTGATTCGTTCCAAGGTTTTTTTTTATAGAGTAACATTTTTTTATAGTGTAACTTTGTGTTCTGCGTCCTGATTGGCTCTCGCTGTCTGGCCCCAGCGTGCGCCTAGACAGCAGAGCACGGAGCGCTTCTCCTGGTTTGCGTAACCAGACTCTGATTCAACTGTCCAAGTGTGCACCCTCGTACGCCCCAGGGAGGGAAACAGAGTCCAGATCACGGAGAACAGTTTATAGGCAGGAAACAGTTGAATCAGAGTCTGGTTACGCAAACCAGGAGAAGCGCTCTGTGCTCTGCCGTCTAGGCGCGCGCTGGGGCCAGAGAGCAAGAGAGAGACGCCGGTCGGGGAATGACGGCGCTACAGGCGTTCCGTCACACTGCGTGTTCGCCGCGGTTCTATGTCGTGCTCGCGGTGCTCCTGTCTCCGCGCTCCTTGCATGTTCGGCACTAGAGCTAAGAGGCCGAGAAAGATGCTCTTTGAGCGGGCACGATCGCGGGGTTTTTCCCGGGGCTGGCTCTGGTTCTATCCGATTCAAGAGCCGGGGGTTGACACTGTGAACTAACAGGCCGAGAAAGGTGCTCTTTGAGCGGGGATAACAGCGGGGCGTGCATCTGAGCGCGCATTATTCAAATTTTTGAGATTTCGCGTTTCATAACTTGAATTTTCTTTCGTATCTAGAGACGTGAAGGCGTTTCGTAACTTGGATTTTTCGTATGTAGGGTCTTTTGTAAGGTGAGGTACCATATTGGTTAAATGTATTTATTTCCTTGTGTTGACCAGCTTGAAATGAATAAATAAATGAATGAATGAATATCTGATGTCTTACCTCAGATGTTAGCAAATTAATTTTTCTAGATTTTTGGTTTATAAACAATGGACCAGAATTAGGAGTTCTCACACAAACTTTTGAATTAATATGGTTTGATATATTGAGCTAACTACAGATTCCATTAATCTAATAGCCTTTCATTGCATATTCATATATTATAATATCTTTGATAGAAACCCATACATCACACTCATTCATATTGTGATTTTTTTTTCAACCCCCATAATTATGTCTTCTAAGTATGATTTTTTTCTGACATAATGAAACTGGATTTCAGAAACTATCTAATGGTTTCTGAAGGATGAAAAGGCACTTTGTGTTACAATTTTGTATGAAAAGCGCCTTATAAATATTGTTTGATTGATTGATTGATTGAAAAGTTAGTGGGCAACCATCCTCAAAATGGCACCATAACAACAAGTTAAAGGAGAATTAACGTTTTTTACAATCTGAGCCTTATTTCAGTAATAAATCAAGTTGTTTACTCACTCATAGCACTTTGGTGTCATTTTAGCACTTCTCCTGTGCGAGATCAATAAAGGTCAATCTTCTAATCCTTAACCACTGTAAGGCGCTTTGTGCTACAATTTTGTATGAAAAGCGCTTTATAAATATTGTTTGATTGATTGATTGATTGATTTTGAGCACTTCCGGAGATGTTTTTAGATTTGCAATATCCGTAACGTGAGTTCTCGTGGCTTATGTTTGCGGTCTCCAAATAACACAAACTTTAGTACTTTTCAAATCATAGAAGCTCAATATCTTAGTCTACACTTTCGTTTGAGTCAAAAGTGACCTGTAATCTGAGATTTAGCCATAGTTTCGTGGAGATGAGGACGCCAGTGTGCATGCGCTCAGTCACAGCTTATTTCGCAGATAAGAACTTTTCTGTTTGCGAGTGACACATGGCAGAAGATTCGGACTTTGAGGCTGAAAAGGACTTATGGAGGACTGAGGACTGAAGACTGAAGAGGAGTATACGGATAAGGAGACAGAATGGATACAGAAAGAATAAAGTGGAGACAGTTTGAGGAGCAGCACACCACAGAACAGCCATCGGTTTCGCATTACTTCTCAGAATCGCGCGCTGAATCCGCTGGCCTTCTTTCTTTTCCTTTGCTGGTAAAAAATCTTCCTGGCTGAAGTGGGTACTGCAAACACGATGGTCCAAAAGCTTTGCGTTTCATGTTTGGGTCCTGAGAGCTGAGAGTGAAATAAGCTGTGACTCCGCACATGCGCACTGGCCTCCTCATCTCCTCGAAACTATGGCTAAATCTCGGATTATAGGCCACTTTTGACTCAAATGAAAGTGTAGACTAAGATATTGAGCTTCTATGATTTGAAAAGTGCTAAAGTTTGTGTTATTTGGAGACCGCAAACATATGCCACAAGAAGTCACGTTACTGATATCGCAAATTTAAAACATCTCCAGAAGTGCTCCAAATGACACCAAAGTGCTATGGGTGAGTAAAACAACTTGTTTTATTACCGAAATAAGGCTCAGATTGTAAAAAACATTAATTCTCCTTTAAAACCAATGAATAGCCATAATAATGATCACAGTGTTAAATTCCAAGTTAGTCAGCACTTTGTACCTGGACACTATAAATCAAAATGCCAAAAATGCAATTAATGTCAAAGAAATACCTTCATAAATTGGATTATTTTGTTACAATTGTGAAGAGACCATGTGTGTTATCAGTGACAATTCCCAGGAGGAAAAAGAAGAAAAATTGCAGTTGATCAGACTGGATGGATTGCGATAAGTGTGTGCTCCTTCCCATTTTGTCCTGTGTGTAAGGTGAACAAGATTACTCTGAACTTTAGAAACTCTCCCATTGACTTTGTATTGTGCTTCCTGGTACACTGCCCTTTCACTATTGGTGTCCGGTCTGATACGCTACTTGAATACAAAATGTACATCTGCTGCAATTTCTCTGTTCTTCTTTCAAACTGAAGTCATTTTTTGGAGCTATTTTCAGTTATCAAATCAAAGCTGCACCAATCTATTCAACCTAAGCGAGTGGAAATGATGGCTATTACTTGTAATATTCATCATCGTGGGTGTAATTATAATATTTTCAGTCCAAGACACTGAGAGAAGTAAATTATCATAACAAAACTCTGACGGACACAAAGTTCACAAAGTTACTGAATATGAAAAAGTAAAACTTGCCTAAATTGAAGGAGTTCAGAAGCACCTTTGTTGACATTTCAGCAAATTTCTCAGACCAAAGATGACCTCGTTGTATGAGCACCTTTTATACAATGCCCTATGTATATTGTACAAGGATTTTTGTATGAGCAGATATCATATCCAACTGAGGTAAATCTATGTGACTATTCACCTTTGGGGGTTGTAAATTATGGCCAGACGATATAACATACTAATAATATTATTTTCAATGCCTTTTTGTATCTTAACTACTGTATATTCTATGTGTATTCTAATATTCTAGTTAAATGGTTAGAATTCAGTCTCAAATTGTCCTTATTTTCAATTGCATATTTTGCGTTCTCTTGTTGTTTTTATCCTCTGTGTTGCAACATTGGAGTTTCCCCATTGGGCATACTGTTTCATAAGAGAAGGGCAAATATAATTAGAGCAGGGATGACCAAAGTGGGGCCCGTGGGTCAAACGTGGCTCTCCAGAGGGTTTAATTTGGCCTGCAAAGACCCTCTGAGATTTATAGAATAAATGTTTAATACAAATTTGCATTGAAAAGACTGTCAGGAGATGGGATTGAGGCTAATCCTGTCTATTTCCTAATATTTAAAGTCAATTTAATGATTAATTTCTTTGCAGAAGAACATTTTTATGTGCAAACTTTAATTAGGTTTGGCCTTCGACCCACTAATGCGCATTAATTTTAGTTGCCCCTGCATTAGAGGCATACTATACTGTATATATGCTTTGGGTTAAATAAGTATTATGGATTACACAGGTAAGACTCAGAACATCATCACCGCTAATAATTCAGAACCAAACTTCAGCTAAGATGGGGAGAAGGTGACTCGGTTTGACAATGTAAAACATAGGTATTGCAGCAGCAGTAGACATTGTGTGTATGTAATGTTGCCTGGTCTAATAATAACCGTCCCGCCTGCACCCGCTGGGCAAAACACCTGGTGCTACACTTTCACTGTGGAGACGAGAGCAGAAAAATACACCGGTCTATATGGAGCATGTAATGTGGACAAAAAGGTCAAGAACGCATCCATCTGACTTACACACAGGTCTTTCTCTGAATATTTTCACAATACATGGCACAATGAGATGGGCACTGCTCACAGTACTTTGCACTTTTACAATCATAGTTTTTGTTTACATTTTGTCATGTGTCTCTGCTCTTGTTTTGTCTTAATCATCTGTCACAGTTAGATCTAGAATAGTCCTTGCTTTGTTCTGTTTTGATCCATGTTATGATTTGGTTTGATATTTGTCACACTATGTTTACTTGCACATGAAAAATCTGGTCATTATCTGATTTCTGGATTCAGATTATTGGTTACTGAAAAGGAGCTAGCGTAATCTCGACACATCTCCTCCTATCCAATCAGCACCCAGTCTGCCCAATGTAAACTCTCACTGCAGATGCACGACCACCTCTGTGCAGCAGCCCCTCATGTTCTCATCATTCCCTTCTCTCTCCTCATCATCTCATCGTTCATCGTCCCCTTCAGTCTCCTCGGCCTCACCTCTACCATCTCCAGTGTCCAGGCCCCGGGGGGAAGACCTCTCCTAAACGCCATCTAATCGGCCACGCCCATCATCACAAAGTCTTCTGCCCAGTCTCATTCAAAAAGAATCACAAATACTCTCTTTGTAGACTGTTTCATCTGAGGCAAGAGGTCTGATTTCTTTCTGATTGTTCACACCATTGCAGGTTTTGACCAGAACAACTGTGCAAGAAAGGACAAACTATTGTGACAAAGACAACAATGAAAATGATGATTGAAAGATGTATTTTCAAATAAATTGTACATCTCTTCTGTCCTCTCCTTTATGTTAATTTTATGATGATTATTTGTGTTTTGATTTGTTTGCATTGTGATTTTAATGTCTTTCTTATTATGTAAATCACTTTGAATTACTTTGTGTACAAATAATTCAAAGTGATTTACATAATAAGAAAGACATTAAAATCAATTACTTTGTGTACAAATAAGCTTGGTGCATTGTGTTCTGGGCAGCAGAACACTGCTTGGACTGCTGCCCCCGCGACCCAGAAAATGGAAAAAGCGGAAGAAAATGAATGAATGAATGAATGAATGAATGAATGAACAAATAAGCTTGCCTTGCCATTGTCCAAAACTGATCCAATTATTGGGTTATCTGATTATTCTAGTTATCTGATTTTTACTGACCATGTAAATGTGCCCACTATACTTGTATTCAATCCTGTTTTAATACAACTCTATAGCCTATTCTGTCTCTTCTGTGGTTACATTTGGTCCCAATAATATAAAACTCACAAATGAGAGACTGAGAAAGCCGCTACATGTGGTAGAGATTGCTGCTAGAGATGTTTAAATAATTACCAGTGCATTTCCGACTCGTATCCTCTTTCTTTGAAGCACTTAGGAGTCGACAGTTGAAGTTTTCCTCCCAAAACTCTGCGAACCAAACGTTTCTTCTGTTGTTCTCAAGGGTCAGGCCAGTGAAGTATTCGTCAAAACCTGGAGAAAAGATAATATTATCAAAAATAAGGTAATAAAAATATAATGGAATATATGGCACAATATAAAATGTGTGTGTAACAGTTACTGTGAGAATAAACGTCATGACTTTGCAATTGTTCAATAATACGTACACTGTGCTTTTAAACTCCATACACCTACACTAAAATCATTTGGATAATTTCAGTGCTGGAATTGTCTGGTCTCTACTGAACAAAAGGTAAAAGGTTATCTTAAAAACTACCACTTCATGACATCACAAGGTGGTGAGCTTTGGAGATGTAGACAGACTAATAAGACAAGTGTCACTCCAACATGTGTGAATGAAACAAAACACAACTCTGGGTATGTTTTTGAAGAGGTAACAACATTATAACACAGCTTAAAGGGATATGCCACCCCCAGGTCAAATGTGCAAATCAACACGGAGAACTTGCCTTGGTCATTTTGGGTGGGAACTATTTTTCAGTGCGGAAAAAGACAGACGAAGCACGCACCACGCGGACAGGGGAATCCCTGTTTACGCACCAGAAAGGGAGTTCCCCCGGTGCGTGCTTCGTCTGTCTTTTTCCGCACTGAAAAATAGTTCCCACCCAAAATGACCAAGGCAAGTTCTCCGTGTTGATTTGCACATTTATTTGCACTCGATATGAATGCGCACTACACAGAAAGTAATTCGGAAAAGCATCGAGCAAATTAATTCCTTTTGGCCGAAATCTTTCTCTGGCGACGTTAGCCTCCAGTCTAAGGCGATGGAGCAGCAGCTCGCACGGCGGTCAGTGCTAACAGACTCGGACAATGGCTGGGTGACCAGGAAAACGCTTTTCATCACTTGTTTTAGTCTCTGGACTGTGGGGAGATGCCCAAATTTGACCTGGGGGTGGCCAGTGTTGGGTAAGTTACTTTATAAATGTAATCCGTTACAGTTACAAGTTACCTTGATTAAAATGTAATTGTACTGTAACTTTTTGGATTACTTTTACAAAGTAATGTAACTGATTACTTTTGGATTACTTTTGGATTACTTAAGTTTAAATGAGCATTAAACCCATGTTCAACATTTTATTTGTGAGAACTGACAGTGTGAACCTTAAAAGAGTACTAAACTGGGAGGGAATTGCTGACAGGCAATCACAGGAGGTCCACAAGAAGAGATGCCTGCACCAGACTTGTAAGATTTTCAATCAATCAAACAATCAATCAAACATTTATAAGGCGCTTTTCATACAAAATTGTAGCACAAAGCGCCTTACAGTGGTCAAGGATTAGAAGATTGACCTTTATTGATCTCGCACAGGAGAAGTTGTTTCTATATTTGACCCGGGGACCATCCCCATGATTTGTTTTGTTATTTATGCTTTGGTCAGGCCCTAAGCTGGAGGATTTTACCTATGGCGCATGTTTAGGTTTCACACAGTTTCCCAATGTCAAGTGTTCTAGCCACTGACTGCCAGCTAACTGCATTACGGTACTTCATACATTTACAATGACACCCTTGCTTGTAAAATTACACAATCACTGTTTTAGACCAGCAATGCTGTCAGGTTTCACACATTGGATTGGACACGGGTCTCTTGATATCAGGCAAAGACTTTACCACTAGATCACATTTTAGACTCAGATGCCGTCGGTCTGTCGTCGAGACGGCGCACACTCGCTCTGTCCTTAGTGCACTACGTTTCTCACATGGCCGCCTGCGAAATTGAACAGGTCCCGCCTCAGCTCAATGAGCTGGGTGGTCTGCTCCTTGTTCCCTAAAGACAAAAATATTATACTATTGCGACTAGTAATACTTGGAATTGGGACATGGCCAATGTTCCCCCTAATTTTTAATGTTTCTGAGCAAACACACTAACTCCACATCCGAAATGCACCCCCGCGCGGCTCGCACTTTGCAGATATAAAAAAAAATGCCCCGCGGCTGAATAAAAAGCTCTTTCATCCCTGATTTACAGTGCGCTGCACAAGTTTTCTTGTGCGCTGAGAATGTGCGAACAGTGCGCAGCTTAGAGTAAACGCTGGACATGGCAACACTGTAGAATATCCAGCATTACAACAGCAAAGGAAATATAGAAGTGTAAGGGGAAAAGCATGTGAACGGTAATACAGGTGCCGTGATCTATGCCGTTACGGCCACCGTCACACATGTTTAGTGTAGTTTATGAAGAGTTTCATGTAGCATAGTTGTAGGTGAGGAGAACCAGTACGTATATTTTATAGTGACGTCGCAACTCTCACTTGTGGATGTCGCTGGCGAGTCGGTCTTTGTAGTCCCGCGCTGTGCATGCTGGGGCTTTTAAGTGTGCGGAGCGTGCATGTTTGCACACTTGGTCCACGCCCCGATTTCCATGGAAACGACGGCGCCGTTCAGAGCTCGTCTTGACGGTGCAGGGGGAAAAAAACGAATGGAACGGCCCTTGTCGCGCCGGATATAACGCATATCCCGTTCCAAGGACGCTAACAAGCGTGCTGTCGGTGAATTGGGAAACGGCCTACGACTCGACTGTCGTCATTACGTAATGGATGCCGACGAAAAGCCAAAACCATACCGCAGAAACGATGAGCAGTTTGCCCTAAATGCACAAATTTACTAACTTTTGACTGCCTTAGTTCTGGGCCTCCCTCCAACCAATCAGAACTGGCCTGAAGCGTTTGGTTTCCGACTGGGTGGCATTGGGCCAAGTTACATCTTATCAGTGGTGGAGGGTAGCAGTGCTTACCTTAAGAGCTGTAGACTGCACGGTGAGGATACGGGAGCTCTACCGAGAGGAGTTTACGACACTACGGTGCGGAGGGGAAACACGGGAGCGCGGCAGGCAGTAGGAACCAGCCGACACCGCTCGCAGAAATGGCGGAACACCACGCAGCAGCACAAATTGTAATCCTGTTAAGTAATCCCCATTCTCAATGAATGTACCTGTAATCTGATTACATCGTTTTTTTCTTGTACTGTAACGGATTACAGTTACTTTTATTTTGTATCCTTTTACCGTAACGCCGTTACATGTAATCCGTTACTCCCCAACACTGGGGGTGGCATATCCCTTTAAAGCTCACAAGAATCTATTCTGTGTAATACAGGACCTTTAATCTCCATTCATTATCGTAGTTACCATTACCGTACATTATCATTCTTCTAGTCTCGTTTTTGCCCAGCTCTATGAACATATGATAAATGATTATGTAAAAATAAAGTAAGAAAGATAAAACACTCTTTACATTTATTAGAATTTATTCAGAATTAATTAAATTTACTTAAAAGTCCCATGATTAGTCCTTACACAATAATTATTATCAATATATGACAGCTGAAACAATATGGTAACTGTTGATGATTTTTTGGCAATAATATTTAAACCATAAACGGTTGATGTGTGAATAATCCCTCAGTCGTCCAGGTAGAATCCATGATAAAAGGAGAAATTCAATTTTGTCAACTGGACAAAGTTTATTTGGTCGAAAACATTTCGCATCTCATCCGAGTTGCTTCGTCAGTTCTGGTTAGAGTGCTGGTTAGACACTGCTTATATCTAGCTGCAGGGAGGAGCTAAGTATACTGAAAGTATTCTGAAACTATCCCAACTCTTTGCTTTGAGTTTATGTCTTTTGTATTTCCAGTTTCTCTCTGGCGTCTGGTTTAGCATACCCATTCAACCCCTAATGGCTGTTTTCACACCTCTGGACCTGACCTGGCTAGCCCTATTGTTTCCTTTGTTTGTTTTGATTTCGGTTTGAGAATGGAATTATATATGGGAGACAAATTATGTCTGATTCCCCCATTCCTGTTTAAAGAAGGATTCCCTTTTTTGACAAAAATAGCCTCTTTAACTCCCCTCTCAAACCAGTTCTTTTCCCTGGCTAAGATCTGAACCTCACTGTCCTCAAATGAATGGCCAGGTCAGGTCCAGAGGTGTGAAAACAGCCATTAGGGTTTGAATGGGTATGCTAAACTAGACGCCAGAGAGAAACTGGAAATACAAAAGACAGAAACTCAAAACAAAGAGGTGGGATAGTTTCAGAATAATTTCAGTATAGTTAGCTCCTCCCTGCAGCTAGATATAAGCAGTGTCCATCAGCACTCTAACCAGAACTGACGAAGCACCTTGGATGAGCTGCGAAACGTTTTCAATCAAATAAACTTTGTCCAGTTGACATATTAAATTTCTCCTTTTATCATAAACAATTAATAACTTCTATGACTCTTTACAGATGCAAACTAAATACTTAAGTGTTTCATTCTGCTATTTATTTATTGCAGCTCCTGTTTTAAACAATATTATACATTTAGAATAGTTTTGTGGTTTAAATCTGCTCTTGGGTTTTTGTGCCAGTCCCATAAATTAGTTTAAATATTATCATGATAGTCCTACACACAATCATTAAATCCATACTTAATTATAGATACAATTACGGTTTAACCAAATAAAGTTAACGTCCCTGACTGCAAAGAATAACTCAAACTGACAGGATAGAGACAATACATGTAGCGTGTGCAAGGTTAGCAAATCCTTTTAGGCCTGCTTCATCAAAATTTCATTGAGGTAGTGGTTCCTCTTCCTCCCCAGCCCCATAGAGCCATAATCACTTCTTTCATCTAGGAAATGGCATTAATTAAAAAGTAGAAAGCCTGATAAATAAGGCAGGGAGTGTAAGTGGCGCCACACAGACTGCAGCCCGGGGCGGTCAGATCCTGCAGGTGTACATGTTCATAAAACCTATTACCGCCAATATCGACGGAGTGAGCTGCATGTGATCCTTACATGATTTAGGAATGATGAATTAGCTGGAAGAGAACTGCGGAAACAATGGAGGCTGGAAAAATGCCTCTATGCACAATTTCTGCTTTGCTTAGTCTGTAATGTGGGTCAGGAAAAGCAACAGGAACATTGTGAGATTTATGGTCAGCGAGTCTAAGATTAAGTTTTCTATGGAAACTGTGGGAAAAAAATATGGTTCCTTTGCTTCCTTATAGTTTACAGTTTAGAGTTCTGTGTTGTCTACACTCTGTTGCCTTGAGCAGTGTTGGGAAGTAACTGAATCCATGTACCAAAAATACATATACTGAATATTAATTTTGAGTACCTGTATTTCATTGTATTGTTGAGTTACTGTTTCATTTTGTAGATTTTAGAATACAGTTACTTTCCTAAAATAAAAGGAATTCATTAGCAGTACTTGATCATGCAATTTTTTCTGTGCGTTTTTAGTAAGAAAAATTCAAAACACAGCTCTTTCCTCTTTTTGTCTCTAATTCTCTATAAATTAATCAATTAAATTAATGACTACAAACATCCATCCATCCATCCATCCATTTTCTTCCGCTTATCCGGGGCCGGGTCGCGGGGGCAACAGTCTAAGCAGGGACTCCCAGACTTCCTTCACCCCGGACACTTCCTCCAGCTCCTCCGGGGGGACCCCAAGGCGTTCCCAGGCCACCGGGAGACATAGTCCCTCCAGCGCATCCTGGGTCTTCCCCGGGGCCTCCTTCTGGTGGGACATGCCCGGAACACCTCCCGAGGGAGGCGACCAGGAGGCATCCGGAACAGATGCCCGAGCCACCTCAGCTGGCTCCTCTCAACGTGGAGAAGCAGCGGCTCTACTCCGAGCTCCTCCCGTGTGACTGAGCTCCTCACCCTATCACTAAGGGTGCACCCAGCCACTCTGCGGAGGAAACTCATTTCAGCCACTTGTATCCGCGATCTCGTCCTTTCGGTCATTACCCAGAGCTCATGACCATAGGTGAGGGTAGGAACATAGACTGACCGGTAAATTGAGAGCTTCGCCTTTCGGCTCAGCTCCCTCTTCACCACAACGGTTCGGTACAACGACCGCATCACTGCTGACGCTGCACCAATCTGCCTGTCAATCTCACGCTCCATCTTCCCCTCACTCGTGAACAAAACCCTGAGATACTTGAACTCCTCCACTTGAGGCAAGGACTCCCCACCCACCCGGAGAGGGCAAGCCACCTTTTTCCGGTCGAGAACCATGGCCTCGGATTTGGAAGAGGTGATCCTTATCCCAGCCGCTTCACACTCGGCTGCAAACCCCCCCCCAGTGTACATTGGAGGTCCCGGTTCGATGAAGACATCAGGACAGCATCATCTGCAAACAGCAGAGATGAGATCCTGTGGTTCCCAAAATGGATCCCCTCCGGCCCCTGACTGCGCCTAGAAATTCTGTCCATAAATATAATGAACAGAACCGGTGACAAATGGCAGCCCTGGCGGAGTCCAACATGCACCGGGAACAGGTCTGACTAACTACCGGCAATGCGAACACAGCTCCTGCTCCGGTCATACAGGGACCGAACAGCCCTTAGCAAAAGGCCCTGAACCCCGTACTCCCAGAGCACTCTCCACAGGACCCCACGAGGCACACGGTCGAATGCCTTCTCCAGATCCACAAAGCACATGTGGACTGGTTAGGCAAACTCCCATGCATCCTCGAGCACCCGATGGAGAGTATAGAGCTGGTCCAGTGTTCCCTGGCCAGGACGAAAACCACACTGCTCCTCCTGAGTCCGAGGTTCGACTATCGGTCGAATTCTCCTCTCCAGCACCCTGGAATAGACCTTACCGGGAAGGCTGAGGAGTGTGATTCCCCGATAGCTGGAACACACCCTCCGGTCCCCCTTCTTAAACAGAGGGACCACCACCCCGCTCTGCCAGTCCAGAGGTACTGTCCCCGACCGCCACGCGATGTTGCAGAGACGTGTCAGCCAAGACAGCCCTACAACATCCAGAGACTTGAGATACTCAGGGCGGATCTCATCCACCCCTGGGGCCTTGCCACCAAGGAGCTTTTCAACCACCTCAGTGACTTCAGCCAGGGTGATGAGTGAGTCCTCGGAAGACGTGACGGCGGGATTGAGGAGATCCTCAAAGTATTCCTTCCACCATCCGATAACATCCCCAGTCAAGGTCAACAGCTCCCCACCCGCACTGTAAACAGTGTTGGTGAAGCACTGCTCCCCCCCCCCCCCGAGGCGCCGGACGGTTTGCCAGAATTTCTTTGAGGCCGTCCGATAGTCCTCCTCCATGGCCTCTCCGAACTCCTCCCAACTCCGAGTTTTTGCCTCTGCCACCGCCCGGGCTGCAGCACGCTTGGCCCGCCGGTACCCGTCGGCTGCCTCCGGAGTCCCACGAGCCAGCAAGGCCCGATAGGACTCCTTCTTCAGCCTGACGGCATCCCTTACTTCCGGTGTCCACCACCGGGTTCGGGGATTGCCGCCGCGACAGGCACCACAGACCTTACGACCACAGCTACGGCCGGCCGCATCGACAATAGAGGCCGAGAACAGAGCCCATTCGGACTCTATGTCCCCAGCCTCCCCCGGAATCCGGGAGAAGCTCTCCCGGAGGTGTGAGTTGAAGGTGCCCCTGACAGAGGGCTCTGCCAGACGTTCCCAACAGACCTTCACTACGCGCTTGGGCCTGCCAGGTCTTTCCGGCTACCTCCCCTGCCAGCGGACCCAACTCACAACCAGGTGGTGATCGGTTGACAGCTCTGCCCCTCTCTTCACCCGAGTGTCCAAGACACGCGGCCGGAGGTCAGATGACACGACAACAAAGTCGATCATCGACTTCCGTCCTAGGGTGTCCTGGTGCCACGTGCACTGATGAACACCCTTGTGCTTGAACATGGTGTTCGTTATGGACAAACTGTAGCTAGCACAGAAGTCCAATAACAGAACACCACTCGGGTTCAGATCAGGGAGGCCGTTCCTCCCAATCACCCCTCTCCAGGTGTTACTGTTGCTGCCCACGTGGGCGTTGAATTCCCCCAGGAGAACAATGGAGTCCCCGGTCGGTGCACTGTCCAGTACCCCTCCCAGGCACTCCAAGAAGGCCGGGTACTCTGCACTGCTGTTCGGCCCGTAGGCTGACACAACAGTGAGAGACCTGTCCCTGACCCGAAGGCGCAGGGACGCGACCCTCTCGTTCACCGGAGTGAACTCCAACACACAGCGACTGAGCCATGGGGCAATGAGCAGGCCCACATCAGCCCGCCGCTGTTCCCCGCAAGCAACGCCAGAGAAATGGAAGGAGGAGGAGTTGGGTTCCAGAGCCCAAGCTGTGCGTGGAGGTGAGGCTGACTATATCTAGTCGATAGCGCTCAACCTCCCGCACAACCTCAGGCTCCTTCCCCCCCAGCGAGGTGACATTCCATGTCCCCAGAGCTAGTCTCCATGTCCGGAGATCTGGTCGCCGAGGCCCCTGCCTTCGGCTGCCGCCCAGATCTCTCTGCATTGGCCCCTTATGGATCCTCCTGCGGGTGTTGGGTCCACGAGCGGATGGCCCCACGTCGCTCCTTCGGGCTGAGCCCGGCCGGGCCCCATGGGGGAAGGCCCGGCCACCAGGCGCTCGTTTGCGAGCACCCAACCCAGGCCTGGCTCCAGGGTGGGGCCCCGGTGACGCCAATCCGGGCGATGTAACTGGCCTTGATCTCGTATTCGTCATAATGGGCTTTTGAACCGCTCTTGGTCTGACCTGTCCCCCAGGACCTGTTTGCCTTGGGTGACTCTACCAGGTTCATAAAGCCCCTGACAACATAGCTCCCGGGATCATTCAGGCACTCAAACCCCTCCACCACGTTAAGGTGGCGGCTCAAGGAGGGGTGACTACAAACAGTGCAACAAAAATAAAGTGGATTGTAATTCTATGTTGTGTGTTTTTCACTATAACAACTAAGCGTAAAAGTATTCAAAATATTGGAATACATTACACAAACATTTTAATTTGGGTATTCAGTATTCGGTAACTAAATACATTTACAAATACATAAACACATTCAAAGTATTCTTCCCATCACTGTCAAAGAAATGGCAGCAGTTTGGTGTCTACTTCCTTTCCAACCACACGCAAACGCAACCACATTAATATTTAAATTTTATTCATACATTTATATAGACAATGTAGTTAAAATGTCTTGCCTAAGAACACAACACTATGCATCAGGAAAGATCAGTCCCCCAACTCTTTATTTAGATGAATGACTTCACCATTTCACAGTTTTCACAGTGGAGCTATAAGGTATTCACTAATCTCTAAACTCTAAACTCAATGACTCAGCAGATTTTCCTTTAAAAAGTCCATCAGTGATTTATGGAGGATTATATTCTCTGTGCTTCCATTTATCTGCATTGTCCTGGACAGACCTCCCCTAATTAATGAGCTTTATAAAATCCAGCGTTTCTGCTATTATAATATTGTAATGATAAGTGCTTATAAAGCTGCAGTGAACGGAATCTAAACTGGACTATGCTCACTGGGAATTAGAACATGCTGTGTCCAATGTGGTAGTACGTTTGACTAATTTGAGGCGCTGCCTTTGTTTGACCCACCAAATCGGAGACTATTTAACTCCGGAGCACAAATTTAAAGCAGGCGTTCATGCAGGAATTTGTGACAAGGAAAATCAATGCTTATTCTGCAAGTCTCAAAGGCGTACAGTAGCTCAAGGAGATTATTTTCAATACATGAGGAAGGTGGTGTGGAATTAGGGATGTCACAGTATCCATTATTCACAATGACTGACCAAGCAACAGTAAAATCCTTAAAGGTCCTGTACCTCAGTTCTACTTCCCCAAAACAGAATGTGAAAACAGAACTTGAAGCAGTCCAAGTACATATCTAGTATTGCAATTATTCAGTCCACAAGTTTATACATGCTTTTCACAACTATCAGAGGCTAGAAATGCAGAGTTGCATTCATGGTGCTGTTAACAAGCATGCTAACAGCGCACTTCCTTAAAGAGCACTAAAAATGCTTTGTAATTTGATAGCCTATTGACCCTAAGAGCTTTTACAACATATCATTACTTGAGTAAGACAATTTTTTATTTATTACATGAACATTTTTTTTACATACTATTAGTATGTGAGCTTCATGGAATCAAATTTATAAATGAAAAGTAATGGCGATATACTATTCTAGTTCTAACTGTACTATTTGCTCTTGACACCTGGTGTAATAGTGGCCCAAAGGAAAAACATATCAGATTACAAGTTGTATTAGATAAACTCGCAAAAATAACTAATATGAATCTAATGTATCCAGTGAAAGTTGTGTGCCTATAGCTTTGCCTTGAGCTTTTCCTTTGCAGTTTCCAAGTTTTCAATAAAAGATCGATTTGAGGTAGGCCTTACATCAGATGTCCATCCTTGAGGCTTGATTAGTTTTTCAATGATTAAAGCTACTATAATTCTGAGAAATCTGACTTGAACTAACCACATAAGTGCCATTGTCAAGAACCAGAAACACATATTTAAAGTCATAACAGCAGCTTGTTTCGGTTAGAACCACAGCACTTTTCCTATAAGAATCACATGTAGCCAATTTGTCCATTGTCACTTAAGTCGGGTACAATTCATGGCCAAAAGCAGAGACAAGGTCAGGCTTGTTCTCTCGAGATCGATGAAAAGTCATTTTGAGAAATGCAGGAAATTGCTAACTAGAGTAGAAATAGATGAGGTGCAAGCGACCAGGCTCACAGGGCAAAGGGTGAAGGAAGAGCAGCCTTTGGCATAAATTCAACGATAGGCAGCTTCTCAGCTTGTAAATCTACTAGGTATCCAGTGGAAAAGTGGAGTATTAAAGTATTAAATTAAAGTATAGTGGATACCTGAGAACAGGTAATGAACAGAAAAAAGCAACTGATTAATTTGAATTCATTGAAAAAAATCATCACAAATTTACTTTATCCAAATCTCTCAAAGCTCTCAAAATATGCACAAAATACTTTCACTTTTTACTCTTAAAAGGGATATTTTGAGTTTTTTTATGTGAATCTGTATGGCATCCCCTTCAGCAGTGTCGTGCATCAACACTGACTTATCGCTGACAGTGTCCTGTGAGCCGAGTTTCTGCCCGGTTCTGGTGCTGACGAAAGTAGGTCCGGCAAGTTAGCCAGGACAGTTAATAAAGCTTGTTTTTCTTCTCAAAACAATATTTGTCCAAAAAGTGATATATTTGCGTCACAAAACAGTGAACAGTCAGAAGTCATAATCGCTTGGTGGTATTTTCTCTCAATTCCTATCACTGCGCGCTGCCCCCAGCTGGACAGCTGTGCACGAACCCAATACTTTTTCAGTTGTTTGGCAGTGTTTATGTCCTCAGACCGCAGTGAGCCAATTCAGAAATGTCAGAATAAAAATATAGCTATTGAAGACGAAGAAGAAGAAAACAATACAGTGAACCCTCGTTTATCGCGGGGGTTAGGTTCCAGAAATAGCCCGCAATCAGTGAAATCCGCGAAGTAGGACAATTTTATATTTTACAATTATTCTACATGTTTTAAGGCTGAAAACACTTCACCAGACACATTATACACCTTTCTGAGACTGGTATTAACATTTTCTCACATTTTTCTCTTGTTTAAACACTCGCGGACACGTGCGCGCGGACACGTGCGCGCGGACACGTGCGCGCGGACACGTGCGCGCGGACACGTGCGCGCGGACACGTGCGCGCGGACACGTGCGCGCGGACACGTGCGCGCGGACACGTGCGCGCGGACACGTGTGTTTGTTTTGGTACCACATATCCATGCCATGTGCGAAAGTCGAGTGGAAAGCGACCTGGATATCATTTTGGGCAAGACTCAAGCCACTGCTAACAGTGCCAAACCGCTAACAGACGCCTCTGAGCACCAGTCCTCACCACAAGACCAGGTAAGACCAACCTGCGCTCACAAGAATTGGTTGCATTTCACCCCGGCTCCAAAATCAGACCGCTATCAATGCGTCGCCAATACTCCACAGTTCTCTAGGACGGGGTCGGGTTCGTCCTCTCGGCGTGACGGGGAAGAGCCACTGTCTCCTCTGTGCGCACGCTGCGGGCTCCCTCGAATGCGGCTCTCCCCGCTGCGGCTCCCCCGGCCTGTCCATGTTGATTCTTGGCTCTTCCATGGTCCGGCTCGCACTCTCTTCCATGGCTCGTGCAAGTAAACAAAGGCCACACCTCCTGTCACCCAGGCGCTCTCGTGAAGGAAATCAGAGACTGTCCCTACCACCCTGCGTCACCATCCCTGGTCTAGACCTGGTTTTGTCCTGGTTTAGACCTGGTTTAGTCCTGATTTAGACCTGCTTTAGACCTGGTTTAGTCCTGGTCTAGTCTCTTAGCTAATCAGGGCGCAGAACAGAATGTTACACTGTAAAAAAAAGTTACACTATAAAAAAAATTAAAAAAAAAAATTGGAAAAATTGGAAAAAAAAATCCGCGAAACAGCGAGGCCGCGAACAGTGAACCGCGATACAGCGAGGGTTCACTGTAAATATAAAATGGGGTGGACCTGTGATTACCCAGGTAGTACCAACAAAGATGAACCATTTTCCTGTCACCATTTCCCTGTCACAAACATTGGTCTGAGGCAACTTTGGCTTCTTGCCATAGGGTTCAATGTGAACACCAAATTGGCTAAAATAAAAAAGCTTTGTGTGTGAAATGCACATTTCATTGAAGAGGATTATGTATGCCCAGCACGGAGGATGAAAATTTTGAAGAGCACTGCTGTCCCTGCAGCCCAGGTAAGTGACAAGTAACAAGTGGCGATGTTTACAAGTGAACAGGCTAATAATCAGCTAGCTGCTAGTAATATTGTGTGCCTCCTCTCTCTCCCTTCCTGTTCCAAGTCCCTCTGCCTAATTTCTACATCTGTATATTCAGGTTCATACAGGTAACCCTCTGGCTCTTTGCTGAAGCTAACGTCCTCCTCGTCGGTGTCGTAGTCAGACATTTTACTTTCCGTGTATTAAAACATAAACAGTAAGGGTGTAAAGATTAACCGATTTGGATTGGTTATCGGCGTCCGTCTGTGACCTCTGCAATCCGAGTGTACTGATCAACGGAGCCCGGATCGGTCCAAATGCACTATGAAAGGTCCGATGCACCGGATTTACGGCCAAGAATCGGTTTGCTAGCTCCTGAGCGGTCTCTCTCATGGCGCAGAAGCTGCCCTGTGTGTTTGCGTTCGCTAAATCACGGGTTAGTATGTGGGTGGTTCACTTACCTGGGGTTGAAGCTTATTGGCTGGTTAAGTGCCAATCATGCGAGCGGCGCGGGCTATATGCGGAAGCGAGCAATGTTTGTATGTGTCTCGTCAGGACAGGAGATCTACGCGCTACCGGTAAGATACGTTGTTTCCATTTATTGAGCTGTTGTTTAAGTTAATTTGGTGCGCTACCACTATTTATGGACATGGTTCGTATGCATGGTTAACTTTTGTGCCAGTGTTGTGTCGCGTTGATATCGGTCTGATGTTTCACTGTTGGCTTGATAGTTTCCATGGCAGATATATACCATAACACAGGGCTCTCAAGTCTCACGCATTGAGAGTGAGACACACGCAATTCGACGTGTTCACACGCTCACACGCCACACATGGCATTTCTCACGCTGATTTTTTTTTTTTGTGCCCAGAAAATCAGTCTGTGTGGCTCAGTTTATGCAGGCACCGCGCGTTTTCAGTGAAAAAAACTCCCCCTCCCTCCTCCCCGTCCCGCTCCCCGTAAAAAAATCAGCCAATCAGAAAATAGATTGTTCTGTTGTTGGGCAGACTGTAGAGTGTAGTTTCATCTGCTAAGCGCACACTGCCCTGTCAGTGATAAGGACAGTGACTGAACACGAGGAAACGGTGATGATAAAACAAACTGAGAACCATCAGGTAATAACTTCATTTATATAACTCTCATTAGTTGCTTTGTAGTTTAAGTTTGCTCTTTAGACAAACATTTACACTGCAGGGCTCTCAAGTCTCACACATTGAGAGAGACCCCCCCCCCGCAGTCTCACGCATGACCCCGCTCAAAACTTGAGAGCCCTGCATAACAATTGTATGATACTAGCGTTTTTATTGTCACGGTTTGTGGATTGGGTGATTTATTTAGACAACATTCATGTATTGGCAATGTATATTTGATTTGGGCTAATTTACTTTTGTGTGAAAATACAATGTATAATCAGAATTGGTGCATTTCTGTATTTAGATACTTATGATTTGTGTGTATAGAAATGTACTTCACACACACAGATGATTTTTGTCTCAAAGAAGACTGAGGAAATGTTTTGAGATGGAGAGAAAGTATTAGTTATTCAGTGTTAAGAGCTTTCTCTGATTTTCTTTTTTGTTAAGAAAAGTTAATTACAGGCATAAAAAAGACATGTTGGATTTAACATGCTAGTGTTTTCTATAACTGCCTCAGGGCTCTCAAGTTTTGAGCGGGGTGGTGCGTGAGACTGCGTTTTTTTCCGGCATTTTTTCCGGGGGGCACGGAAAGAAATACCATGTGTGGCGTGTGAGCGTGTGAACACGTCGAATTGCGTGTGTCACACTCTCAAAGCGTGAGACTTGAGAGCCCTGCTGTCTAGTAATATCTATCTTCTTGTCAGTGATATGTTGCACTTGTTTTACAGTTACTGAAACTCATATGAGTGACTGAAGCACTAATCATTCTGATTCATTCTGATTTTTGCCTTTACTAGGCAACTTGCTTGTTTTATAACGTCTTTTTTTATTTTTGATATCTAACCTTATTGTTTTGTGTTGCTTGAGGGAAGGAATGTACTGTATTTTAAGTATGAGCTAAGCTTAAGTATGAGTTTTGCAAACCGGATTGCCAGTTTTTCAGTAGGCCTGGTGTATTGTCTGTTGAATACTAAATAAACAAAAGGATACCATTTTGAAATTTCATTTCTGTTTATCTCTTTTTCTTTCAATAACTTTAAAGCACTTGGGAGTAAAGTTGTCAATTTGTATTGAATCGAAATCAAACAAACCGGATCGGATCGAATCGTACCGGATCGTTTACTAATTTTATGAATCGTCCCTGAATCGAATCGTAGCCTGTGAATCGAGATTCAAATCGAACAGTTTTGTGAGTGAAAGATTCACACCCCTAATAAACAGGCAGCGCTGTCCAACTGGGGGCAGTGCAAGAGAAAATAGCATCAAGCGATTATGACTTCTGGCTTTTTTGTGATGCAAATATACCACTTTTTGGACAAATATTGTTTTGAGAAGAAAAACAAGCTTTATTAACTGTCCTGGCTAACTTGCCGGACCTACTTTCGTCAGCTCCAGAACCGGGAAGAACTCGGCTCACAGGACACTGTCAGTGATAAGTCAGTGTTGATGCACGACACTGCTGAAGGGGATGCCATACAGATTCACATAAATTAAAAAAAAAACTATCCCTTTAAATAAATTTTTAAACAGACATTTTAATACTTAATACTTAAATAAGTAGATTTTTTCATGTGATTCTTTTACTTGAGTATTTTTTTGCTCTAGTATCTGTACTTTTACTCATAAAATTTTGTACTTCTACCATTGAAATTGGTTGTGGTATAGACAATCCCATAGAGGCTTACTATATTGTAGACTGTATATTTAGAGCATGACAATGCTGTTTAAAATATCAAGTAGAGATGAAGCACTAATTGCTTCTAGTTTAGATATTACAGTGTATCTTTGTTTATAGTCTTTTAAAACCCTGTCCTCTACCCTGAACACACTCATTAGTGGATACAACACAATTCAATTTGTAGTTTGTATGTAATCAAGAGTGGAAAACATTTGTAATTAAGACTTTTTCTCTACACCTCAGTGGCTTTTTAAGGAGTTTGTCATTCATTAAAAGAAACAAACAGGTCGGCAATGCACTGACAAGAACAAATTTCAGTAAATTGAGTTTTGGGGACTATTACAAGATTCTCCTGGAGTCTTCTCTGTGTAAAAAGCTCTGTGGTGCTGTGAATATACCTCTAATGGAAGAGCGTTTGGGTAAGATAGTGATGGCTCCCATAGCGACCTCTTCGAGTTGCTGGATAGGGCTACTCTTAGCTCCCCAGCTGTCAGAGCCAATCCACAGGAAGTGTCCCACCTGATTGGCCCGTTTGGTCGCATTGAGAATCCCCCTGGAACACAGAGATCAGATTTAGGTTAGGAGACAAGATGGGGGACTAAAAGATGAACAGTGGAGGCAATATGTGAGGCACCAGTGGGAAAATGAGATCTTAGACTAGATTTTCTATTAGCCAATCTAACCAGCGTCTAGGATTGTTGTAAAGGTATGAACATTGAACAAATATCTTCAAAATAACAGCTTAGATACGTAAATTGAAGTAGTGTGTAGATAATTCAATATCAGCAACACTTGGGGACTTGTGTGTGCATTTCCCATGATGTAATTTTGAGTAACATTTACTATAGAACTAAGGTTGCAGAGTAAGTCATACTGTGAGACTCAGTACCATAGACTGTATAAAAAGATCAATCAAAGATCAAAGTCAGCTTTATTGTCAATTCTGCCATACGTGTTCAACATACAGTGAATCGAAATTTCATTTCTCTCTGGCCAGGTAGTGCAAAAAAAGACAGTGTACAAAATACAATATAAAGACAAAACACAACAAAAACTATCTAAAACAGAGATCTAAAGTTAAACTAAAGTCTAAGACCTAAAATCTTAAAGCAGTGCAACATAATAAATAAATAAATACCTATATACTTTATTATATACTTTATAAAGAAGAGGACTAAGGGAGTGTGACATCACCTATAGCGTTCAGCTCCAGTCAAATGTAGGTCACGATGCTAGCGGTTATAGGAGCAAATTTGGAGCTAGGGCCATATTAGGAAGAGGAATTTATTCACGGATAAAATAGTGAAATAAAATCACCAGGATCATGTAAAGCATGTTACCTGACCCGACCGATATATCGGTTGGCTGATATTATCAGCGGATATGGGCACTCGGAGACATAGGCTATTGGCCTAAGCCTTGCTGATATGGGCTGATAGTCCACGTGGGCATGTTATACCTCATTATAAAGTGTATACTCTCTATATTGAGTCCATTTAATCCAATTTACAGACAGATAATAATAAATTTGTATACAGTAATCCCTCGTTTATCGCGGGGGTTAGGTTCCAGAAATAACCCGCAATAAGAGAAATCCGCGAAGTAGGACAACTTTATATTTTACAATTATTCTACATGTTTTAAGGCTGTAAATGCCTCACCACACACATTATACGCTTTTCCGGTCCGGGCGCCGCAGTTCTATCTCGTGCTCGCAGCCCCAGTGTACGGGCGGCCTTGCGCTGCATTTTCTCATATTTGTCTCTAGTTTAAACACAAAATGTATTAATAGTGAGGCGTGGGGGAAGACACGGCTCCGGGAGCCCGGCCAGACGCGCCAACCCCTTGGAGAAGTGCGCGACACGTGCTGCTCTGTCACGGATTTGTCCACGATAAACCCCTCATCGTGGACAAATCCGTGACAGAGCAGCACGTGTCGCGTCCCGGGACGTGGCAGTGCTCCTCGCGCGTCTGGCGGGGCTCCCAGAGCCGTGTTTCCCCCACGCGTCACTATTAATACATTTTGTTGAAAATCTATGAAAATTTGAGTGTTTAAACTAGAGACAAATATGAGAAAATGCAGCGCGAGGCCGCCCGTACACTGGGGCTGCGAGCACGAGATAGAACTGCGGCGCCCGGACCGCGTGCTCTCAACCCGAGCCACAAACCGAACACGCACAAACGAACGCAAAAGCCGCACGGAGTGATTTAATCCTGGTTCAGACCTAGTCTAGTCCCGGTTTAGTCCAGGTCTAGACCTGGTCCAGTCCTGGTTTAGTCCAGGGTCAGTCCAGGTTTAGACCTAGTTTAGACCTGGTCTAGACCTGGTTTCGTTCTGGTTTAGTCCAGGGCCAGTCCAGGTTTCAACCTGGTCTAGTCTCTTAGCCAATCAAGACGCAGAACACATTGTTACACTATAAAAAAAAAAAAAGTTACACTATTAAAAAAATGAAACAAAAAAAAATTTTTGAAAAAAAAAATCCGCGAAACAGCGAGGCCACGAACAGTGAACCGCGATAGAGCGAGGGTTCACTGTATACATATATATATAAAAAACAGTCAGTTCACAAGAGGACGTACTAACACAGACGAGAGAGCCAGAGTGGACCTCAGTCTGCCAGTCTGCTGTACATCTCCACCTAGAAGCCACGGGCCACTCCTTTGAGGACAGTGAGGTACAGATCTTGGCCAAAGAAAAGAACTTTGAGAGGGGAGTTAAAAAGGCTATTTTTTGTCAAGAAAAGAATCCTTCTTTGAACAGAAATGGAGGTCTCAGACATCATCTGTCTCCCATCTATAACTCTATCCTCAAACCTAAATCAAAACAAACAATGAAAACAATAGGGCAACCAGGTCAGGTCGAGAGGTGTAATTCATTTCATTGTTTCATTGTAGTTAGCTCCTCCCTTCAGGCAGATTTAAGGCAGTGTCCACCAGCGTCTGACCAGAACTGAATAAGTAGCTTGGATGAGCTGCGAAACATCTTCGACCAAATAAACTTTGTCCAGTTAACAAACTGAATTTATCCTTTTTTGCCACATCTGAGTATAATTCACTTTTTTTTTTTTTTTTAAGAACAAAACCATAACAAAATTGGTAATCTACCATTTACAGTCAGGATGACACAGGCACAGAACATCATCTTTCCTTCAGGTTATCTCCAGGAGCTTAGGTGAAATGCATGGACACATCCTATAGTTCCCAGATGAAGCTCTTATATTTACCGTATGTCCTCGTCACTGGCAAAGATGATGACGGCTCTTGCGTGCTGAGACTCCAGTAACTGTTGGACGCCTTTGTCATAATCCTCCAGCTTTGGGTTGTGGGGGATTTTCAGAGACTGAGCGATGCAGATCCCACCTGAAGAATGGGACAGAAGGAAGAAGAGATAAGGTAATGATGAAATGTACCTATGTTCAATGAGATATTCGTCAAGGTGCAAAAATTTAGGAAAGGAAACATCTATGATGGATCTTTGTTTTGATGAAGATCTTGTTTTTGTGTGTTTTGAGAAATTCTGTACATTTTTGGTTGAAATTTATACAGTATTATATTAAACAGCTCCTTTACATTTATTCAATTACAGGTGGTTTTACTGCTCAAAAATGCCTAGAAAAACAGGCATTCTGATTGTGAGTGGTTTTGCCGCTCCACAGATCTGACTTGTAACTTGGTCTCGTTTGGTCTTAATACCATATTGTGAAACATTCCAGACAAAGTAATAACATTTCAGTGGAGCAAAGTATTTAATGCTCCACCAGAAAAGCGTGAAAAGTCCCTCAGTCGTCCAGGTAGAACCAGAAAAGTTACACAAATTGTAACAAGCTGTACATTATGTATCTTCTCTGGTTCAGGTTACAGTTTTGTCTATAATTTCTCATAATAGGACATTAAACTTATCTATATTCATGAAGACAGGTAGGTGATGCCACAAGTTAAGAGATCTAGCTGGGGTCTCATTTACATTAAATATGTTATAATATTTCCATATTAAGTCTGAGATCTATAAAAAGACACTGCCTGTGGGGACTTTCAGAGACGAGACAGAAGACAAGATTCTCACTTAAAAGACCACATTTCAGGAAGACTGTGTTTTCTTTGAACATGCAATTTTAGTCAGACTTTTGCACTGCACAATACAACGTTAGGGGCAAATTCCAAAAACGCTAGTAATATTCTTCCCTACAGTATGCATTGTCACACTCAAATTGTGCTCTCCCACTGAGGCTCTTCCTCATAGAGAGCATTATAGGCAAATCTGCTGGAGCAAATCCAATAATCCACACCAGCCGGGATGACATAAAGCTACACATTTTGCATTATGGACGTGAGCGAATCAAACAGACACCACTGACTTTCCATTTTAAGTGATTATCATACATCTCTATTGGAAGTCAATCCAATCAGATAGTGGGTTGGAATATAACAACATTGAGGATATTAATGCTGGCAATAAATCACTGTATGGCAGGTCATCGGTAATGAATCTGAATGGGATGAAGATGTCTGGTTGCTTCTTTGTCTTACTAAGCATCTGCTTGGGCTTTGGGTATAGTATTCAACAGTAACAAATTAGCTTGTGGCAATTAATTGTTTTTTTGTAGCAACTCAACATTGTCGTGATATCTTCCAGAGTGCACTACAGCTCAGTGTTGTGATAATACTACAGTTTCAATGTTTATTTTGATACAAAGGAAAATGCTCAATACTTTATACTACTGTAACCCTAATTTATTGTTCACAGCAGTCTCTTTTGGCTGTGAGCCTGGCAGTTAGATTTAATATAATGCATTTTCTGCTGTCTTCCTTGCTTAAATAGAACAACACGACAGAACAGTGTACTGCTCGTATTTATTTAGCTACTTATCCTCATATAAGCTGTGTCTGAAGGACAGCACATCCTGGCTGCACAGGAGCAGGCCTTGAGCACCCGAGCAATAGAGGCACAGATCTACCACACCAGACAAGACCCAAGGTGTAGGCTGTGCAAAGAGGCTCCTGAGACAATCCAGCACATAACTGCAGGGTGTAAGATGCTGGCAGGCAAAGCATACATGGAGCAACACAACCAAGTGGGGGCAAAGTGTACAGAAACACCTGTGCAGAGTACGGGCTGGAGACCCCAAGGTCAAGGTGGGAAACACCTCTGAAGGTTGCAGAGAATGACCAAGCTAAGATAGTGGTGGTGGATAAGCAACAGAACAAAGCTGTGGTGGTGGATATTGCAATACCAAGCGATGGTAACATCAGGAAAAAGGAACACGAGAAACTAGAGAAATACCAGGGGCTCAAGGAAGAGCTGGAGAAGGCCTGGAAGGTAAAGGCATCAGTGGTGCCCGTGGTGATCGGAGCACTCGGGGCTGTAACCCCCAAACTGGAGGAGTGGCTACAGCAGATCCCAGGAAAAACATCAGACATATCAGTCCAGAAAACTGCAGTACTGTACTAGGAACAGCAAAGATACTGCGCAGAACTCTCAAGCTCCCAGGCCTCTAGCAGAGGAGGGATGTATAGCTATTATATATAATGTATATCCCTCCTAAAGATGTAAAGTTTAACAACACAGCCAATAATTTACTCCATTAAATATATATTCGGAGCCATTTGACAGATATTAAACATTTATTTTGCTGTTAAAATCGCTTTCTTTTAAATCGAATAAACTACCCTAGTCCACAAAAGATGAAAACATGTGAGCGCTGCTTCTGAAAAGGTACGAAGCGCGCTCCTTCTGCCTGTGGGGGCCAACTGTTGGGGCTCAGACAGTGCTGTCTACAAGAAAGAAGTATATAACTTGCACTGTACAGGACGTGGAGCGATGTGGGCCTCGTGGAACCGGACTCAGGACGTGGACAGATTCTGACTTTATGAACTCATGCGTCATGGACACTTACTCGTTTTGGATGTTATTTTCTTCGTGTCCGTGAAGGACAGAAGCGGAGTCGCTTGGACCGGACACACAGGTGAGCGAACCAACTTCATAAAGTGCTCTAATATGCAGAGAAGTGTAAAGTTTTCCTTTTCTCAATGGTATTGTGCATCCACGCGTGTAGACACGTGCCAGCAGCGTGCCATAGATAACACATTACAGTGGTACCTCACCTTACGAAATTAATTCGTTCCAGAAGTGGTTTCGTAACGTGAATTTTTCATAAGTTGAGTAGCTATTTCAATGGAAAAGGCCTGATTCGTTCCAAGTTTTTTTTTTTTAATAGTGTAACATTTTTTTATAGTGTAACACTGTGTCCTGCGTAGAGACTGTAGACCCAGGACTGGACGTGGACTATACCAGGTCTAGACCAAGGTCTAAACCTGGACTGGACCAGGTCTGGACCTGGACTAGACCAGGACTGGACCAGGACTGGGCCTGGACTAGACCAGGTGGATTAAAGCGCCGCGTGCGGGTCTATTTCCTGGTTTCGTTTCGAGTCACGGCTGAGGCGAGCAGCGAGGACTCCCCTCGGGACCGCACACAGTCTGAGCGCATGAACGAACGCATGGTCTGATCCTGGTTTGGACCTGGTTCGGACCTGGTTTAGACCTGGTTTAGACCTGGCACGGTTTGAGCACGGGTCTCGTGCTCGCAGCCCCGTGCCGGGTCATGCTGCGCTATCACACACGTGTCCGCGCGCACACACACCGCCCTCCCCCTTCCCCCCACGCTTCACTATTAATACATTTTGTTGAAAATCTATGAAAGTTTGAGTGTTTAAACGAGAGACAAATGTGAGAAAAGTTTAAATCCAGTCTGAGAAAAGCGTATAATGTGTGTGGCTGAGTGCGCATTATTTGAATTTTTGAGATTTCGCGTTTCGTAACTTGAATTTTCTTTCGTATCTAGAGACCAAAATTTAACGTGAAGGCGTTTCGTAACTTGAAATTTTCGTTTGTTGGGTCTTTCGTAAGGTGAGGTACCACTGTATATGAATTTCTCTGTTATAATGCGATCATGCAGTCAGAGCCCAGCCACAGGTCCACGCTGTATTTAATTTTCATAAGAGACTACTAGTTGAAAATACACTTTGCCTCCTCTAGTTCAAATTCGGGTTATTGTTTAAATTCCTGTGTGGTTCGCTCTTTGGTTTAGCCCTTAAACGTATGAATTTGCATCAGGTTTATTAGTTGCACAGATGAAAATCATTTAAATTGTTCCAGTATATGCACGATTTATTTGTGACTGAATAACGCATGTTCGTACTACGCATCTGGCAGAAAAAGAAGCAGGCCTTCAAATAGTGTATTTATTGTCTTAAATGTGAAGACAATCAGCTCCGTTAATTTCAGTTTGAGTCCTCTTGTGCGTTTATAATTCAGTTGTGCTTTGAAACTTAAGTACAGTGCTAGTTTGGCTGTCGTGTGCGTTGTCTGTGTGGCCAAGACGCACGCAGTGATCCCTGCGTCACGTGAAAGAGGAAAGAAACAGTCGCTTCCTCAATGCATATGCGTTACGTTTCACAGTCAAACCTCCGGGGTTATTTGCTGTCATGATTTCTCACATTTACTCGTGATTTGGATATTCAAATTGGAAATAAAAAAGAAAAAAAGCAGACCGAGTTGTCAATTGGCTGGAGCAGAGCGGTGCGTAAGAGCGGAGGGGAGAGAGATGCTAGGTTTGTTGGCAAAAGGAGAAATTCAATTTGTCAAATGTTGACAAATTGAATTTCTCCTTTTGCCATGGATTCTACCTGGACGACTGAGGGATTCTACACACATCATAGCAAGCTTGTTGGTCAATTAATGCAGTTAATGTGTATTTTCCATTTGAATCAGCTAAACACTGTTCCTTTAATAAATGAGCGTTATTTGATATACACTGTGTGTTATTTAAGGAAGAAAACTGAAATTTAAGGCATATTTGCCTTAATTAGATGGACAGGTGATATGATGATATTAATAACTGGATATCACCCAACTCTAATACATAAAATAATGTGACAAATAAATCAAATGTTACACTATTTTTATGGTTCTTAGACACTAGAATATATACAAGGACTAATGTATGTCAAAAATGCGTTAAGTCTTAAATTGTTATAAAGGTCTTTGCGGCAATATGTTAACCAAAAATAATTAGCTTTTTGCAGCTAATTAAGTTGAGAGTCAAATAAATTCTCCCATAAAATGAACTGTTTCCCTTCAGTGCAGCTATTACAAATAATGAGACTTTGAAGCAGTCTGGAGCTAACCATAGGCCTACTGTAAAAAGTTGAGGTTCTAATACTGTACTACACTGTACCATAGACCTTAATGGTGCAGCTAAGCTCTAAGCCTCCTACTCCTGCTCTTACCCAATAACCTTTAGTCTAAGTCTGGCTGAATGCAGAAATGGAAGAATCTCGTAATTGCCCATCTCCTCAGTCTCATTACATTGATATAAACAGCTTTTAGTTGGCACATCGCACATCACAAGTCAGTTTACTGCAACATTTCTTAAGGCGAAAGATGGTGAAATGACAACAGCCCGACCTCCTCTTCACTACTCATTACTACTCTGTCATTAGCATTAGCACACTCTGGGCTCTACCCTAACTCATGTCTGACATGTTTTGCATTCAATAAGGGTTAATTATACTCCTGCACAACAGAGGAACATAAAGTGACTCCTATCTGTTGACTATCAATCAATCAATCAAACATTATTTATACAAAAAATGTAACACAAAGCACCTTACAGTGATTAAGGATTAGAAGATTAGAAGATTGACTTTTTATTGATCTCACACAGGAGAAATCGTTTTCTGCATTTGACCCGGGGACCATCCACATGATTTTGTTGTTTAGGCTTTGGTCAGGACCCAAGCTGGAGGTTTTTACCTATGGCGCATGTTTTGGGTTGATGGGGGAAACCGGAGTGCCCGGAGGAAACCCACCCAGACATGGGGAGAACATGCAAACTCCACACAGAAAGACCCGGGCGACCCGAACCTTCTTGCTGTGAAGCATGAGTGCTAGCCACTAGATGTGACATAGAAAAAAACATACATTCTTTTGCACAATTATGTGTTAATATGGAAAACATGGAAAGATAAGTGTGAATGGTGATGGTCAGGTTGAATGGGCACATTGGCAGCAACACTTGTATCAGTCTGCTCCAGGGCCACTGCAGTGTAAAGTGAATAGATAGGGTGTGCTAAAATATCAATATATCGTGATACTAAGTACATGTATGGTGTTACAGTATCGTTATCATGGGCTGCTGTGTCAATATATATTGCCATAAGTATATTTAATAACACCATCAGGCCGGCGCTGCTGCGGGGGAAGCTGGAGGACACAGGAGTTAATGGACATATTACTACCTGGACCATCACAGCTGATGGACATCTCGCTGCCTGGACCTCTCTGACTGTCCAGAGTATGTGCGGCTGCGTGACTGTGAGTCAGAGGTGGTAGTCTGCAGCACTGGGGCCCCCCAGGGAACTGTCCTCTTACCCTTCCTCTTCACCATCTACACCACCAGACTGAGGTCCTTTGGAGTGTCCAGGCCTCTGCTCAAGACTTTTTATGACTCTGCGGTGGCCTCTGCTCTCCTCTACGCTGTCGTCTGCTGGGCCCCGAGCAGCACAGAGCGGGACAGGAAGAGACTTAATAAGCTGGTCAGGAGGGCCAGCTCTGTCCTGGGCTGTCCTCTGGACTCTGTAGAGGAGGTGGCTGAGAGGAGGGTGCTGGCCAAATTCACGTCCATCATGGACGACACCTCTCACCCTCTGCACTGGACTGTAGAGGAGCTGAGCAGCTCCTTCAGCAGCCGACTGAGGCACCCCCAGGGCAAGAAGGAGCGCTACCGCAGATCCTTCATCCCCACCGCCATCAGACTGTATAATTCTGCTATATAGGCCAAACGTGCAATTTTCTTTTTTCCATACCTCCTAGTTACTGTTTTATTATTATTACTTATTTTATTATTACTTATTTTATTCTATTCTTGCCTGCATGCACTTTTTCTTTCTTGTTCAAACTGTCCCTGCCTGGAGCTACTGTGGCAAGTAAATATCTCTTGTGTGAGATCAATAAAGTCTTATCTTACCTTATCTTATTTGGCATTTTTTACTAAACTATTTTGTGACAGTACTGCTGTAAAGCATTATCATCTGTTTTTATTTGTTACATATTTTGCAGGCGCAGTGACAAAATTGAGAGCCCCTAAACAAGAAGAACTGAAAAACACCCAGACACATTCATATAAGTTACAACAAAATTATACTAATCCGGTTTCATTTAATTATAGTGTGTAAAGTACTTACATGCATTGCAATTATGCAAATGATACACACACAGCATTTTTTTTATTTACTATTAAAGATGAGTATATAATGTAAATGTTTATATCTAAATCCTAGTCTAAATCAGGCCACAGTACAGTGGATAGTGGGTTAGTCAGTGCATTTTGCTGCACTGCACTGTCTCATAAAAGGAAAGTCCATTTGGTGTTTGGTCGGCTGTTGCAGCTGTGGGCTGTATTGTATCCTATTAGAGCGTTACATGGCTGCAGAGGTTTGTGTTGATGGTCTCTCTGAGCGGAGAGCTCTGTCTCAGTACAATGACTTATAGAAAAGAAACTAGTGAATGTGCACTTTGGAGAATATCATTTATTTTAATAATATGCTTATTAGAGAGTACATTTATTTATCAAATAAGGCACAATGATAGAGTGATAAGTAGAAACATATCGGTTGGCTGATATATTGGGCCAATATTTGGACTTTTTAGTACATCAACTATCGACCTTAAGTCTCCAGTATTGGCTGACATTTTGTTTTGATCAATCTGCTGCCTAAAAATACAGACAAAGCATTATATTAACACTTCAGTACAAACAGATAGCTGCACAAAATGTGACTACACAGCTCTCTTAAAGGTTTGTGGTAAACATGGCCTTAGGGGGAGTTTGTAGTAAATTTAAATGACATAATTTAAGGAAAATAATCTCTGCCTTACATATTGGCCCAAAAATATCATCAGAGCTTTTTGGTCAACAATACAATAGGTATCGGCATCAGCCATGAAAAAAACTATATTGGTTGATCTTTAGTAATAAGGAAGATTTTGATTTAAAGGAATAAATGTATGTCATTATAAAACATGGGTTATTGAAGAAAAAGATCATATTCAGGTTGCTTGGATATTACTTTTCTTCCGAGGCTGACCCAATATTGCCCAGTGCAAATCTACATTCTACTCACTCTTCATTTCTACAGCATCCATACACATTCAGAGACACAGACAGGTGGGCGGGGGCAGGTGGAGGTAAAACTGATTAATTTTGACCTGGCTGGCCTCAAAGGTGGCTTGAAAAGAAATTAAGTTTAAATATACCAGAACACTCAAAACAGAAAGAAAAAAAGAAAAAAGATATGTGTTTTTTCACCTATAGCTTCATTAGACAGTGTGAAATGGGGGTAAAAGGTGAAGAGCAGGGAGAGACATTCAGAAAATTAGTGAAGCCAGAAATTGATAAAAGTGCTATGGCTGGTAGAGACAGTTGTGTGTTGTGACCAGACCCTTGGCCATAGTCCAGCATATTTACCATATATTTTTATGAGACCCAACAGGCTTTGTGCTTCAAAGCTAACAGTCACTTTTATTCGTTAACAACCTATTAAAATTCAAATTAATTAAAATAACTACTGCTACTACTTTGTGGTGTTGTTTTAATATTTATTATGCCTCAAAATTAGCATTAGCAGTGAGACACAAACATCTCGCTGAAAGTATTAATTTTATCTGTGTACTCTTTAACATGTTGCTCCCTGTTCACAGCCTTATCTTTGAAGGTGCATTGTGTAACTGAGGGTCCATCAAATGCTTCACAGTACGGCATTAAACCTTGCCATCTTCATGGAGACCAAAGCAGTGCAAGTTACACGAGAGGCAACCCCCGCTCACAGTCAGAATGCCTGTTTTTCTGAGCTGTAAAACCACCTGTAATTGAATAAATTCCAGGCAGAGCAATGGCATATCCATAGAAACAAGCAGGTGACGGACCATCCACCAGAAAAGTTTCATAACGTACCTTTAAAACTATTTACAACTTGACAAAAACTAGCAGTGATAGTAATAGTGAGGCAGCTGGGCGATGTTGTACAAGAGCCTATTGAAATGACCTATGTTGTTCTTACGGAAGTAGATGTGTCTGTATGTTCTCTGTATATTACTTATTATATTACTTGTGAGAAACGCTCAGAGCACGTACAGCCCACAACATTTCCACATTTTCAGTCTGCATTAAGTCAAGCATCCCTGTCCAATTATAAAATGATAAATCATAAACTGACTGGCAATAGATCATCTTAGTTTTGCGTCATATCTGAATTACCAGCACCTTCTTGTACACAGGTAGGTCCGCCACACATTAATCCCATGGGAAAAGGGGATAAAGTGATAATGCAGTGAATGACGAACCATGAAAATGCATTAAAAGTGTATTATGATACAGGGCTGCAGGCTCATCCCAAGACTTATGGCGTTTTAACAGTCTTGAGTGGAGATATATTATAGGTCACAGCAGTCGATAATACCAGCGCACACCACAAGAGCCGCTGATGAAGATGAGGGGCTCTTTAAGTCTTTATGGGTTGAGATCGCTCCAGGCTGTGGGCTCCCCTGAAGCTGGGAGACCAGAGCTTCTGCAGCAGAGAGGGTAAATTATTGAATGAGTGTAGAAAGAATAGCCCACACGCTGATGTCAGTCAGGGAGAGGGGCGGTCAATTTGTCAGAGGGCAGGCAGTACTCAAACCCCCGGAGGAAGACGCAGCAGGCTCCACGTGTGAGGCCAGACTCCTAAATGCCAGGAAAGTTTGAAGTGGTTTTATTACGGACTGGCTGGGAATTAATGTAACAGCAGATGAAATATGAGATGAATATGCCATGACTGCAGAGGTGCTTTTATTTAACAACTTCAAAAGTGTATTAATCTCATGTGCTCATCTTTGATCAAATTACATTGCCTGACCAGCCATTGTATCACATGTTTCTCAAATGTGGAAGACAACTCTCAAAAAATTCTCGTAACATTCAGAAGAAAATATGTAAGAGATAAGTAATAGTTTGGTGCTACGATTGTTGATTCTCCAAATATCCACACTGTTTCTCACCTTTATGTTGTTGTTTTTTCCCCCACTTTTTTATGTGTAAACTGTGCTTGTTTTTGACGCAAACTGACCATGCATCTCTGTGATTGGTTAATCCACCTGTCAATCACACCCTCTGGAATAGAGGAGATAGGATACAGCCCTGATCCACTCATCTTTGTAAAGTTTTGTCAAAGCGTGTGGTTCTGGCTGGCAGGTAAACTGATTAGTAGTACAGTGGTAAAGTACATTCTGCAGTATTGATTTTGTTCTGCAGAAACTATGCTAAATAATTTATTTAAAGTCTTTTCTTGTACAGGAGTGGTTTTCTTTTAATCATGTATCAACCTACCTGAGTATATGGTTGAATTGTATAACTTTATCACATGGGAAAAGTGACTTTACAGTTGGTTATAAGACTAACAAAGCCTTAGACAGACATAAATTGGGGTATCGTAGAACATTATGTTTACAATAATCTAATATTTTGTGCATCTTAAAATGACTTCCATTTTTCAAGCACATTTGTGACTGATTTGATTTCTACTAAATGAAATCTGGTGGACACAAGAATTTGAATTATTCAATTGTATAGAAAGAACAGCCCATATGCGAGCGTCAGTCATGTTGATGGAGAGTTTGTCAGAGGGCAGGCAGCAGTGAGAGCAGTTGAGGGGAAAATACAGGGCTCTGAGTGAACCCCAGAGACAGGCAGTGGGCAGGGCCTCACCTGTCACTGGGAGCATGAGACTGCAGCTTAGGCTGTAAAGCTTTGTCTCACACTGTGGATGAGAGATGAGAGACTGGAAATGGCAGGCAATTTTTACAGTAGGTTGTAATTTAGGAGTGGTTTTATGGACTTCCTTGAAATCTAGAGATACATTCAGATGATTTATGTGTATAATATGCCAAGACGATTTTCATGCATTTACCTTGGTTTTTCCGGTTATTGACCACAGGGGGCAAGATCATTTCCGAGCAACTATGTCCCCTAGGTCCAGACCAGCACTAAAAATACAACTATTCACTCTCTCATTAACAACTGAAGCCAAGCATAAAAGTGAAAGTAATAACGACTAGGTACATTGATGTACATTTATAAAGGTTATAACAAATACCTGCAATTTTAGATGGCTTGTTCAATGGTCATGGTATTAATAATAATGCATTAGTGTTCACAAGCAAAAGACAAGATGAATGAAGTGTCTTCCTGCCATGGACACAACTGCTGCATGCACCAGTCACAAGTCTTAAGTTGAACGCTATTACCATGTGCTAAAACTGCTGATTGGAAAGAGAAGTGATATCCAAGTGACTGATACAGCCTCCATATTTAAATATTTTCGAAGTAAAGCCAATTTCTGAACCCTAATAATGCCAAGGAAAAAGTAAACACACCTTGACCTTTAACCTTCAGCCTGACATTGTATTTGGGTATCAGAGGCTGCAGGGCGACTCTGGTGGTTAAATTCATTAGCCTCTGGGCAGGGCTCGCCTTATCTGTCTCTGTGCAATAGGTCATGCCCTGTATTAACTGCTTCAATTATTCATCCCTGGCTCCACTACCTTTAAAAACACACTACCGGCAGAGAAATCTACTTTCCCTCATTTTTCTCACTGAAGTCCAAATCCTTTTAAAATGGAGCTCTGTGTGGATTAGACACACACCTACACACGAGGCACCAGGGAAACTATAATGCAGCAATTATATTTATCATCTGTACTTTTCAATGGCAGTGATGTGAGGGTGCACTTCAAAATGCCAGACATAGAGTGACATTCATGCTATATATATACAACTATCAGACAAAACACAGCGGAAAAATTGGCTTTCCAACAATCTGTCAGGTTAGACAATGGGTCAGACACAAAAACACCTCCAAATGCTGTTGAGGGGCGTTACAGGTCTTTAAAAGTACAGATAAGGCGACGGGCCCCTCACAGCAAAAAGCTCCTTTGTTTGATTTTACAGGCCTTTCTTTTCTCAATGATTTTGTATTTTCTACTCTTCTTGGGTTTGATTTAGACACTCCTGTTTTCCAAATCAACCCAAAAGGCCCAGTATATTACAGTAACTCATCAGCTAGGCACTCTTTTTTGGGAGTTGTGTATCCCACCTTCCCCCCACTTACCCCCCCACTGAAGAGCCCGCCTGCCATCACACATGCTTCATAGTTCACTGTGACATAATCCAGGGTTCTTATCATAAATATATGTTTGAAAAAGTCAAACCAAATCGAATTCTCTAGTCCTTTGCCAAATATCCACTTCTGTTTAACTTTAATCCACAACACCAAATGCCAACCATCTACATGTATGTGAAGAGAAAAATAATTAAGCCATAACCCTAACAAAACTAACAAAAAGTAAAAAAAACTTAACTACAGGTACTCCTTCTGAAGATATTTTCGCATGATGTGGAGATGGGCAGCAGGTGCTTCATACTGTAGATGACAGGAGGGCAACTGGTTGATGGATCAAATATAAAACATCTCCCTACAGGCCCAATAAAGTCTATAAACTCAAATGACTTGCCCCATTTATTGTTTATAAAGCTGTGTATAAAGCTGTGGTCATAATGTTATGACATCCATTTGTGTGACTGCACTGTTGATCATTCCATTTTCCCTCAAGCAACAATTTTGTTGTTAGATGCATGCTGTGAAAATGTTTAGATTCCTTCACGCAGTGCAAGTGGATTAGACACACACCTACACACTTGAAACTCTAGCCACAGGGGAAGCTATAATGCTGCAATTATATTTATCACCTCTACTTCCCAACAGCAGTCATATAAGGGTATACTTCAGAGTGCCTGACATAAGGTGACACTGTATGCGTTGTTCTTCCGCTGGGACACTGGGTTTGAGAGGCCTCGTATAACTATCCCGTCCACTTTAGTGTTTGCTGCAAAGTCAAAGTCCCCATAGTCCCAAAGCCTTTCTCCAAAGTCTGCTCACATCCAAGAACTCATTGTGTTGGCAACCCGGTGCAATCAATTCCTCGGAGGAACACAATGTGGGAGGTTTTCTTCAAATGCTAGTCTTTTGTATCAAATAGGGAAAAACTGAACTCCATCACTCCTGGCTGCGGTCCAAGACAGGCACCCAAAGTACAAACAAGATTAATCTCTGCCAGCTTCACCTGCAGCAAAGACGGAGGATGGTGCACGTGGTGGAACAATGCCTAAACATAGCAGACAAGTCGGAGAAAAGAGAAGCACAGATCAATAAAGCCTGACCATCACTCGCATTTCAGCTCAGGGTAATGGCTAGCGATATTGCATTAGCTTTGCTAGATGGTTTCTCCTTGAAGTGGTGAAGCGAGAATCCTACTAATGCATCTGACATTTCACTGTAAGCACATACAGAGCACAGGCCAAGTGCACACGGGCTGGAACTTTCAAGGTCTGAGAGAGAACAGGAAGCCAGCTACTAGCAACCCAATAGCATCCATGTTTGTTCTAGATAAGAGCTAATTTACACTGCTACACATGAAACTGTGCCCCTTACAGATTGAACATGATGTTATGAGCCATGACCCTGTGTTACAACAACAAACACTGATCCACTTTGTATGCTGACACTTTTCTGTCAGAACAGGATCCACTTATTCACTTACTCAGAGTCTGGGCTATGGTGCCAGGCTAGTTATATCCTTTATTCACTGCGTGCATCACCTGTTGCCATTGCAAATTCACCACATCAGAGTTCTAAAGAATATTTTCACAAATCAATACTAAGGCTGTGCAAAAATATCAAAATATTGTTATATTGGGCTGCTGTTTTGATATATATCGGCAAGATTATTTTTTGTATGTTTTAGGATTTTTTTAGTGGAAGGAAAGTTGTTTATCTAATACACTTGACTATACATTTACTATTCATATTCATATGAACTTTGCACAGGTAGTGCTTTAACAAATAAATATGTTTTTAAAAACAGCAACATATCACAGAGAATCATGTGCAATGTCGACTATATAATCACCATATTGTGATAATATCATAACATGAGGCATGTATTGTATCAAATTGTGTGGGACCTTGTGATTCCCAGCCCTAATCAATACTAAAGCTAATACCTAAACTAGATAATAATTTGTGAAAGTACTGATACTATGAACAGTCATGATCTTTATCAGAAGTTGTAGTACAACGTTATGCTTATGCTAGAAATGTTGTTCGTTTGGTCAGCTTGTCACGATAAATATAATATCAACTTATTGCTCAATATATGTTAGATGGAAGAATCATTTTTGGGGATCTATATTTATCATGGGTACTATTTCTTAGTACTAGTCTGGAACTTTTTGTTATTATTCCTGTTCTACAATTAGATATGAGCTGTAGAGGGTTTGTTAAATTAATTCTATGACTCATACCAAAGTGTTTCATTTTGCTATTTATTTATTTATTGCCATTTGTGTTTTTAACCATTTTTACATTTAGAATAGTTTTTGGTGATGATTTTACTTTGTTGGGTAGTATTGTGTTTTTGTTTTTGTTTTTCCTCGAGTGATGCAGAAAAGAGGGAGCCATTGTCTGTGTGAATGTTTATGTATGTTAGCTTCAAAATGTGTTATCGTGACAGGCTTATTGTTTGGTTATAATATTTCACAGTATGGCATAAAACTCCATGGAGTTTCCTTCTATTTCTTTTCTATTTCCATGGCAACATGCAGTTGACGTGCCACCTCCAGAAAGTTATGTGGAGTTGCTTAAATAATCACACCACTGCTGTGAGCTGCTGTGTTTATAAGCTCATGCTTAGAATATGAAGTTCATCTATAAGTGGTTACAATGTTATGCCTGATTGGTGTACATAAAAATCAGTTCTCCAGATGCCGTGTGCTGCTTTTGAATAAGAGCTGTGAGTTGCTCTATGCCATTTCATAATTAATGTGCTTATTAAAGATACTGAGCCTTGGGTAATGGAGGCTTTTTCTGCTCGGTGCAAGTAACACACATTTGTACATAAAGGCGAGAGATTCTGCAGCTCGACTTTCACTCAAAAGAAAAAAGGGATGAGTCAACAGCTACAATCACTTAAGATTTTTCGACTTTTCTTCTTTTTTTGTGGTGACTGGATCATAATATTATCTGCATGTTTAAAGCTCTTTGCAACTAAATAGTGACTATGCCTTCTTAGATTTTTATCATTATATAAGACAAGTTTAGTTGTGGGGTCCTCAGTTCATTAGTTCAGTCTGTTTTGAATGCATAGTTAGCTTTAGACCAATATTGATAAAGGATTAAAACTGCCCTATATATATATATATATATATATATATATATATATATATATATATATGTATATATATATATATGAACTTGTTCTGGTCCCATTCTAGTCCTGGTCTAGCCCCAATTTGCAGTGTAAAGTCCATTTTCTTGATCAAGTCCTGCCTCAGTCGTGGTTTATTTCTATCAGAGATAGACCGATAGGGCAAGACACTTAAACCATCTCATCCCTAATGTTTGCGTACACTGGTGTGTAAATGGGTGAGTGGTTCCTTGTTGTTGAGTGTCTTAAAGGTGGAAAAGCATGATATAAAAATGTGACCATTTACCATATATAGGTTGGCCAATATATCAGGCTGATATTTGCACTTTTTAACGTAACAAATTGCAAAGAGATAACTTTACAAAATATGACTAAACTGCACTCTTATAAGCCAAAAGGGCTGTGAGGAGATTGTAGTAAATTGAAATTACATAATTTGAGGAAAATAATCAAAACCAGCTTTACATATTGGCCCAAAATATCGGCAGAGCTTATCGGCTATTGGTTTCTCTGGAGTCTAAATAATAGTATCAACACAAGCCATGAAAAAATATGAATATTAATCATATATTAATACTATATTAGTCAAGGTTTAGATTTCGCCCTGGTCCTGATAGTTCTATTTTAACGCCTCCATCTTCCTCTTGATATCATCCTCATTTGAGAATAGACCACTTAAAAATCCCAATATTTTCTGCTGGTACACTGTGGGGATCAGACACCTGAGGACTCCTGGTGTATGCAAGGAAAAGGTGAAAAGGATTAAACCTGGTTGTTTATCCCGCTGCAGTATTATCCATCTCTGTGGCGATGTAAATGCAGGCACAAACAGGTGCTGAAGTTTTAATGAGAGATCACAATGGACATGGGCGCAGCAGTAAAATATTAATGTGGACTGGACCGGAGCAGAGCCGCGGGGATGTCATTTGCTTTCTCATTTTAGAGGTTTCTGTGCATTAGCATGTGCCCAGACACATTACTCAATGGTCAGAGGAAATGGTCAACAGGCTATAGATCTGATCTCATAATTTATATAGGCATTTATATAGTACAAAAACAACAAAGATATCAAGTTTGCTGTTAAGTTTTAAAAGACCCATAGTACGCCATTTATATTATTACATATTTAGAGAGTTCTTCTCTCAAAGAAAAAGCACCTAGTGATGTCATGTGGCAATACAGGAAGTGCTCCACTCTGTTTTTAAACTCCATACACCTCCACTAGAATCATTTGGACCATTTCAGCCCTGGAATTGCCAATCTCTACTGAAATAAAGTTAAAAAGTAGTCGTTAACTTGGAAACTAGTGCTTCATGACATCACAAGGTGGAACAGAGCATTTGGAAATGTAGACAGACTAATAATAAAGGATCATTCAAATGTGTGGATGAAACAAAACTCCAGGTATGTTGTGATGAGGTAACAACATTCTAACATGGCTTAAAGTGCACAACAGTTTTGCGTTATATAGCACCATTAACATACTTGTTATCATACAATTCTAATTTAAAAAATAACATTAACAATAAAAGTAAGCAAAAAGCTGTTGAAAGGTTCTTTCACAATTGTACAACAGTGAAACTACTATAATTATTGCAAGAATATTAATTGCATAATTATAATTGTATTTTCAACTATTACTTGCACTGTTTGAGTTACTATTACACTTGTACCATCGCCACAATTCCCCAAATTACTGTTACTATTGTGAATTCCTATGACTATTCCACTGCCCTTTAAAACAGCTCCAGAACCTTCTCCAAAGTAAGTAAATTGCTCCATTAATGTGTCTAATTAATTTCTGCCACTAGTGACAGCAAGCAAGAAGTCAAACGTAGAAGATAAACTGCTCCCACATAAAAAAAACACATAAAACCGAAATGCAAATCAGCTTTTATTATTTTTCCTCACCCTCACTCTAACCTCTCCAAATCCACATTCAAATATAACAGTTTTGCTTCATTCGGATAATTAGCTCTGCAACAATTATCATTAATGTAGCACGACCCGAACATGAGGCTGATTAGGATTCTGGAGCTTCTCTCTGAGTCATTTCACTCTAATCCTGATGTGCAGTCTGTCCCCAAAAGCGCAGTTCTGATCCCTTTAAAAATACAAAATATGTTAAGTTTCACTGCTTTGAGCACCAAATACAGGGGCTCACTGCATGGTTAGCCAAATCTTTGAATAATTACACTGCCTGACAAAAGTATTAGGATGATAGTCCTAGTCTAGTCCTGGTTTAGACCTGAGTTAGACCTACACTGCGAAGAGTCCCCATTTTTGCAATAATATGCCTTTACACATGATGAAATTTGCTTTAATATATCAATAAATTTATTTGTTGTCATTACCAATACATCTTGTTATCATTATTTATGAAAGTTCAGAAACACACAATCATCCTAATACTTTTGTCAGGCAGTGTATAAAAGAGAATACTATTTAATTAAGAGGGGAAAAATTGCAACTGTAACTTTAAAAAGTTGTGAAATTTTGCATGCACATTCCAGCCAGTCTCCTCATTACCCACAGCAATTTATAGGCCCCCACCCCCAACCCTCTAGCGCCACGAGCAGGTCAAAGTTGCCCTCTAGGGCCACCAGCAGGTTAAAGTTGCAGGTTTGATTGGCTGTCACGACAAAACGATAAGAGATATTTAAAAAAAATCCAGGCATATTTCTGATGAGGCTCAGTCCAAAGATGCTATGTACCAAATTTGAGCAAAATTGGTCCAAAATTGAGGGAGAAGCATTTTGAGTGTTTTTCATAAAATTCAAAATGGCGGAAAATGACGTCATATAGTAACGTCATATAGTGACGTCATATAGTGCGTGGGATTCGGCTTGGCCCAAGGAGTCCAGGGATGCCAAGTTTTTGAAAATTGGACATACGGTTCAAAAGTTACACGCAGAAATGTAGCTGAAAATTCCTTCCGTACACCCGATTCGCAAAAACTTGGAATCCCTAGAATCCTTGGGCCAAGACGAATCCAACGCATCCTATGACGTCATGTCCGCCGGAATAGAATGTCCGCCATCTTGGATTCTATGAAAAACACTCAAAATGCTTCTCCTCCCTCATTTCTGCTTGTAACTTTTGAACTTTTGACTGATCCAACGCATGTCATCAAATTGACATGCGTTGACATGCGTTTCAGCTCTCTCAATGAAACTTGGTGCGCAATGTACCAGCCATACAGAATTAGCCATACTAAATTTGGTGCACATTGGCCACTAGGGGGCGCTACAACATGCAAAAATGTGTTTTGGGCGAAGACTGATCCAACGCACGTCATCAAATTAGGCTGGGTCACTGCTTGGCCCTACATTGCTGCTTGCAGCTATATTATTTAATTATTTTTAGTGTAAGTCCAATTATTTTAGTGAAAATACTGTAAATCGTGTGACTTGTACTGCTACAACAACTGCAGCTAATATTACATCATGGCTGATTTCCCCTTTTTTATTTATTTGATTAATTTAACCTTTCTTTCTGAGACCTGGCCAAGAGGTAGCAAAACAAAAAGCAACAGGATCAATAACAAGCACATCAAATATGATCAAAATATATTACATTTTTAAAATAGTGGTTGAAAGCTTTTTCTTCAAAGCGGACAGTTTAATGAAGGAACTGAATTGAGTTTGTTGCAACTGATTGCAATCGTTTGAGGTGTCCAAAGTGAATAGGAAGAACAGTTAGTAATTTTCAGAAAAGTGACAACAAAATATGAACATGCTAGTATGATTTATCCCAGAGGCCTCTCCAGAAGCAGTGCACTTTATTTATCCCTGTTACATTTCAGGAAAAATAATGTTTCCTTTAAAACTTTCTGAAGCGAAAAGTTTAAAAATATACTCAGAAGTTTTAGACAGCTTGACAAAAAACTGTCTTTACCGTAAGTTTTCATTCAATGCATTCAGAATAATTTAGCTTTCCAAGTATCATTTTCAGTTGCTTTAAAGATCCCATGACATGGTACTTCTTGATGCTTTTATATGGCTCCTTAATGGTTCCCTAATACTGTAAATGAATCCTTCTTCAAAATCAAGATTCAGTGCATGAGAAACAGAGATAAGATGAGAAAGAGTAATTTTTCTCTCTCTGAACAGGCCATTCTGGGCGTTGTTGCTTGAATGCAAATGAGGAGAAAAGAGATGGCCTATAGTAGAGGGTGGGGGCGTGGCCAAACTCTCCGCTCTCTGCTCTCAGCTGTGCGCTCTCTGATCCATTTCCGCGTTTTTGCGGGGAGAAGAGATGAGAAGCGTTCCATTGAAAAATAAACACATTTCCACAGAAAATAAAATTAAACCACTGCTGTTCTAAGGTCCAGAGGCTCAGATAAAGGACTTCCGAGCCTAGAAACACTCGGACGTGCCTCCAGGCAAATAAAAAAATGCATTTCGCATTGCCTAGCGCATTCGCGGTCCAAACTCTCTGGGCGTGATTTACAGAGACGCTGAGTACAGACAGACGGGGGTGGAACTGCATTTGCATTTCTTTTTTCGATCTGACGTCAATAAGGTGCCTTGTTCAAAATCGCCCGTTTGAGCTCTGATTTTTTCTAATGCAGAAAAGGATCGCAAATGCTCAGTTTAGACATTTCGCAACTTTTAACCATGGGGGAGGTTCAAAAACCTCAGAAAGTGAAAATTTCATGCCATGGGACCTTTAACAAGGATCTATTTAAAGTGCCCCAGGGTTATTCTGTCATAAAACTCAAACTGTAAGCTCCATTGTAGTATCAAAAGTACATGCACCATAAACTATACACAATTAGGACATCAACAACAAAATATAACAGCCAAATTAGCCTTCCAAATGAACTGATTACGGCGATATGTTTGATGTTCTGTATTACAAATGTCCACTGGAGGAAAAAAAATCCTTATGGGGGCACAAAGTGTAAACCTGTGAATATTATTATCAGTATTGCCTCTTCTCTGTAAGCCATATTCACAGCCTCCACTCTCACAACTCACTGGAGGACTGGGGTTAGCAAACAGATCAATAATTCATCCAGCTAAAACAACAGAGTTTGAACCTGAACTGGAAATGCAATTGTGAGCAAGTTGTGAGACGTCTCCACCGCATATTCAAGTTAGTTTTACCACGTGGCATTTTAAATCAAACAAGACATGATATTGTGGCCACGAAAAAAAGACAATACAGTATTTATACGTCATATTATACATTAAAGGTGCACTATGTAACTTTTCTGGTTGAAGGTCTGCCACTGATTTGTCTCCATGGAGACTGTTTTACTGTACCTGGAATGTTCCATAATATTGCATTAAACTGATATATCTTGAATTTACACAATTGCAAGCGTTTTAATTCCTGAAAAACATGAATCCTCACTCACACCTCTCCACAGATCTGACCTGTAATTTGGCCTGGTGACATGTCATGCTTATACAGTACAGTTAAGTTAATTCCTTACTGTAGAACATTTTCGGTAAAGCAATAACATTTTTTTTTTCATTTGTTATACAATTTATATCATGTAATATATTTATTATGTATACATTTCCAGTAAAAAAAAAAAAGGTTCCATGGAAAATTACTAGCACTATTGGCCTTTTTAGCAGTATAATGTAACCTAGACTATTTTGGTTGCAGATTGGTGGAAATCATGTCTGTGTAGTAGAGGTAAGCCCACTCACAGTAAGGCTGCAAGTGTTTGGAAATATGATATGAGCAAATATGCATTATGAAATGTTATATAGTGGGCCTTTAAATGTGCACTGCTGCCCAACCTTTCTGGTGGAGGGTCTGCTACTTACTTGGAGATATCATTGCTTTACCTGGAATGTTCCATGGTATGATATTAAACTTATCCATATAACAGTTATTCATTAGGGGTGTTGCTATTGCTCAAAAATATAGTAATTCCTTCTGTGAATAGGGGAGAGTCGTCACAGATCTGAACTGTAATGTAACATAGTGCTGTAACCTGTTTGTTTTCCTCGTGATAGATATGTTTAAGTTATACTGTGGAAGAACATTCTAGACAAATCAATAGCACTTCCAAAATTTTCACTTTCTGAGGTTTTTGAACGTTAATGTGAGCTCCCCTACCCTGTTTAGGCCCCCCCCATGGCTAAAAGTTGCGAAATGTCTAAACTGAGCATTTGCGGTCCTTTTCTGCGTTACACAAAACCAGTGTTCAAACGGGCGAGTTCGGACAAGGCACCTTATTGACGTCAGATCGGCAAATGCAGCTCCAGCCCCTCCCTCTGTCTCCGCTCAGCGTCCCTGTATATCCCGCCCATAGAGTTTGGACTGTGAATGCGCTACGCAATGCGAAATGCGTTTTTTTATTTGCCTGGAGGCACGTCCGAGTGTTTCTAGGCTCGGAAGTCCTTTATCTGAGCCTCTGGACCTTTGAACAGCAGTGGTTTAATTTTATTTTATGTGGAAATGTGTTTATTTTTCAATGGAACTCTTCAACTCTCTCCCCCCGTGCAAAAACAAGGAAATGGATCAGAGAGCGCTCAGAGCAGACAGCGGAGCGTTTAGCCACGCCCCCACCTTCTACTATTGGCCAGCTTTTTTCTCCTCATTTGCATTCAAGCAACAACGCCCATTATAGAGTGTTCAGAGTGAGAAAAATTACTCTTTCTCAGCTTATCTCTGTTTCTCATGCACTGAGTGTTGATTTTGAAGAAGGATTCATTTACAGTATTAGGGAACCATTAAGGAGCCATATAAAAGCATCAAGAAGTACCATGTCATGGGATCTTTAAGTAAAGTATGCAAGATCCGTCTAACCCAGTTCCCACTTTCACAATACCTGCTTCCTTGGACAGCTGTGTGAAGGCCTCCACTCCCCTCTCTCCGTAGCTCCCCTCAGAGGCGATTGTGGAGACATAGGTCCACCCCATGGATCTGATGATGTCCACCATGGCCTGGGCCTGGAATGAGTCTGGAGGAACCACTCGAGAGAAGAAGTCATAGCGCCGATCATCGCTCAACTCTGGAGCTGTGGAGGCGTAGCTTATCTGAGGGATCTGCATGGGAAGAGACAAAGAAACTGTCACAAAGGAAAATGTCCTCAAGGATCATTTTTTAGGAGCAGAGAAATATAAAATGTAGTAGGCTTGGAATGAGTTTAACAGTTCACACAAGACAACAGCTGCACTAGGGTTCTACCACAGGCAAGTGTAATACTAAGTGAATAGAGTGCAATACTGATAGAGTGAATCCATATTTTCCTTTGAATCTGTTAAAGAATGAAATAATATGGTGATTAATAGTCCATCATAATTAAATAAGAAAGAAAAAAACACCACACAATAGAAAGCATCTTGATCCCAAAGAATAGGCAAGTGTAATATAAGTGAATAGAGTATAAAATTATAAACTAAACACTAAACATGGCAAAAGGAGAAATTCAATTTGTCAACTGAACAAAAGTTTATTTGTTCGAATACATTTCACAGTTCATCTAAGCTGCTTCTTCAGTTCTGGTCAGACGCTGGTGCACACTGCCTATATCTGCCTGAAGGGAGGAGCTAACTATAATGCAATTACTTTGAAACTATCACACCTACTTGTTTTCAATTTCGGTTAGTTAGGTGGGCCTATTACATCTGCAGTGGGAGTAGAGTGTGGGTCTTGTTAGCAGAACCATTCAGGGCCATAATGGGTGTTTTCACACCTCTGGACCTGACCTGGCTGCCCTGTTTTCGTTATTTTTTTTATTTAGGTTTGAGGATAGAGTTATAAATGGGAGACAAATGATGTCTGAGACCTCCATTTCTGTTCAAGGAAGGATTCTCTTTCTTGCCCTGAATGGTTCTGCTAACAAGACCCCACACTCCCTAATAGGCCCACCTAACTAACAGAAACTGAAAACAAATAGATGTGGTAGTTTCAAAGTAATTTCATTGTAGGTAGCTCCTCCCTTTAGGCAGGTATAAGGCAGTGTCCACCAGTGTCTGACCAGAACTGAAGAAGCAGCTTGGATGAGCTGCGAAACGTAAACTTTCACCAAATAAACTTTTGTCCAGTTGACAAATTGAATTTCTCCTTTTGACATGGATTCTACCTCGTCTGAGGGATTCTACACACATAAACACTAAAAAACAAACTCTGAATCAATATTTTTACATGTAATAGATAAAAATAGATAAAATATGTGAATAGATTAAATAGATTAAAGAATGAAATAATATTGTGATTAATAGTCCACCATAATTAAATAAGAAAGAAGAAAACACAACACAATAAAAAATAATCTTGATCCTAAAGAATAGGCAAGACATGGCATTGATTTGTTGAGTGTTAACTTTTAATCCATATTTTAGCATTTAATTTATTAAAGAATCAAATAAATAAAATGAAGAAAACACCAGAAGCCACGATGGACAACAGTCTGCAGAGACTCTACAGCAGGTATTATATAACACAGTTTTATTACATAAATTGGACACTTAAATGCTCTTTGGGGAATTACTGTGTTTTTTGTTGTTGTTTTTGTTACATAAGAACTGGGCTTGTCCAGTTTGCACTGGGATGCCAAAGTCTTGTTTGTCTTAACACAATCTGCTCTAATTATATCTGTGGTATTCAAGAGCATTATGTTTTACACATAACAATGTCCTATAAGTAATAAACCTCCACACTACAAAACACACACAAAAAAATCATAATGTGCATAATTAAAAAGCAATTTAAATGTAAGTTGACCTTTGGTGTGTTGTAAACTGTATTGTGTCTAATTTAGTGTGGCAGTGTTGGTAAATAGTGCTGAGTAGCATACACAGGAGTGAGCCACAGGGGCGACTTGACACAAATACGTAGAAGATAATGGCAGTGATTTTATGAGAGGCGCTGTGGTGCAGGACACTTACAGATAATATCAAGAGTCAATTTATGATAGTAGGAAAGTCTGTCATAGTGAATATCTTGTTCTAAGTTGTGTTTCTTATCATCACAAGCTTGGGTATCTTAGAGCTTAGAGGTCTTTAAGTATACTGTACATACTATTTCCACGACAGGTTATTGCCTATAAGAATTTAAACATAACTCTACACCTTTTAATAAAGCAGACATTTTATGCTAAGTCAACTTTTCAGAGGTTTTAACCATGTTATACTTGTTTTCCCTCACCATTAAAGGTTGTATAGAGGATTTTTTTTCTTGCTTATGTGGAATGCATAAATGCGTGAGAGGCATACGTAAACCACGTAATCCCAGCGCCGGCACGTCAGTTACGCTAGAAGCTTAGGGAGTTTGATTGACAACCTAACAGCCAAAAGATAACGAGGTAGCTTCGTTATCTATTGGCTATTGGCTAATTATCTGGCCCCACCACATCCACAGTTGATGGATTTTCATTCTTCTTTTTTGGTCATCAAAATTACAAGGCTGCTGCATCTCTATAATGTTATCATTGACAATTTGAAACAAACAAACACAAATATCCTCCATACAATTTTTAACTCACCAGAAGTGATTTGTGCATGTTTGGTCAATCATTAATTGCTTATTTTCAAGATGGTATTTTGCTGATTAACTCCCATTTTCACTGCCACTGGTACACACCCACTGCTCGGTACTTACTTCATTCTCTAATTTTGTTTTCTTAATCAGTCAGTAATCAGTGGTACAAAAAAATCTGCTAGTGTGATGTGCTGCTATTGTGATGAAGTTCACAGCCATGTCTGCTCCCATTGAACAAGGCAGTTTTAGTTTTAGATGAATATTGACGTAATGATCCACGAGTGTCATGGATTATAAGTATATAGCAGACAAAGACACAATAAGTTTTCTTAGTTTTAGATGCAGAGCATGTTATGTGGGGGATTGATCCTGTCACTCACCAGTTTATACTGCCACTGTACGATACAGTGGGTACATTTAGATGGCGAGTAAAAATCAGTTATGGTAACCAATAATCTAATAATAATAATAAGATTTCAACAGAATGTGGCCCTTACTTGAAAATGTAAAAATGGACAAGGTAAAACCCCGAGGCACATTGACTGAAAATATAAAAAATATTTTATTACATGGAGAGGGACACCAATGCATTTTGCCCAGCAAGATGGTCTCCATCGGGGCATGAGTGCTCATACTCCAAAATATCTTTCACATTATCTCATTCATTTTTGCCTTTGCAACATTAATTTGTTTGCATAATTGTCCTTGTCAAAACCTGCACAGGAGTGAACAATCAGAAGGAAATCAGATTCCTCACATCAGATGTAACTGAAATCCAGAATTAATAATTTTTTTGTATGTAAACATAGCCAGTGTCCCTATCTATGGTGACATATTATATAGACATTTATTTAAATTAAACACATAATTTGAGTAACATTTTCCCAGATAAATATTTACAACTTATGCTAGTGATTTCAGAAACAACTTGATCAAATCCAAACTATCTCATCAGCCTCTTCTGACCTCGATACTCCAGAACACCACAGGGACTCCAGTCTATCACAGTGCCCTTCTTCTCCAAGTCAAGTGGGTATGCACACATTCACATATATTATTCTGCCTTACCCTCAGTGCACCAGTTCTATCACATGCTAATCTGAACAGCATATCCATTTGAGTTAAAGCGATCAGACACAGCGGAGGCAGAGGAGAGATGTGATCCAGGACACCATAGCTCGCCGATGGGACCTCTTCAAACTCACGCAGGCTGAGAGATAGCTTTGACCCGGCACTCAAACAGGGTCAAACGCTCATGGCTGACAAATTGAGGAGCAGCAGGAGAGAGCAAGACCAAGATGTTTTGAGTTGTCAGAAAATAAGTTATTCTAAAGCAGCCAAAAGAAGTGGCAGTTCTAGCATTACTCAAGTACCACACCTTTGATACAGACCAAATTCATGTGTATTACTAGCAGTATTAGCAGGAATAGTTTATTAGTAGTAGTTGTAGTACATCTCCACCTAGAAGCCACGGGCCACTCCTTTGAGGACAGTGAGGCACAGATCTTGGCCAGAGAAAAGAACTGGTTTGAGAGGGGAGTTAAAGAGGCTATTTTTGTCTAGAAAGAGAATCCTTCTTTGAACAGAAATGGAGGTCTAAGACATCATTTGTCTCCCATTTATAACTCTATCCTCAAACCTAAATCAAAACAAACAAAGAAAACAATAGCGCAGCCAGGTCAGGTCCAGAGGCGTGAAAACACCCATTATGGCCCTGAATGGCTATGCTAACAAGACCCCACACTCCACTCCCACTGCATATTGAATAGGCTTATTAACTAACAGAAATTGAAAACAAATAGGTGTGATAATTTCATAGTAATTTCATTGTCGTTAGCTCCTCCCTGCAGGCAATTTTAAGCAGTGTCCACCAGCATTCTAGCCAGAACTGAAGAAGCAGCTTGGATGAGCTGCAAAACGTATTTGACCAAATAAACTTTTGTCCAGTTGACAAATTGAATTTCTCCTTTTGCCATAGTTATAGTTTAGTATTTGAAGTGGTAGAACTGACAGAAGCAGGGGTAGTACTTTTACTACTTACTGGCGAAAACATAAGTGCTTAAAGATTAACTATCCATAGAAATCGACGTTACTATTTCACAAATCTGAATGAGATTAAATTATTCAAATAAAATAATTGTGTCACCATAATCTTAACCAAATATATGGGAAACACTGAAATGGATATGCAATGCTCTTTTTAAGCCTTGAGTCAGTCCTTTATTCTGGGTGGTAAAATGTTTCTGAAAACATAGCTGCTCTGTGACAATTGGTGAGAGATGTGGCAGCTAATTGCCTCCCTCCAACCACCAACAAACAGAAATCACACCATCACAGACATAAGTCTGTCAAGTGCCTCACAGTATTCAGAGCAAATACTGAATTAAACCATCAAACTCCTCATTAGAAGGCAATTGTCTCTATTTACTGATCGACTACCACCAAGAGTAATAATGAGAAAATCTCTTCTACACCTAAACTAATCCGCAGCGTGACTCATTCTAACAAGTTAAATCGAACTTCTAACACTGAGAAAAAAGCATCAAAAATGAAGCAAAGCATGGTAATGGGAAAGCAGATGTAACATTGATTTGCATTTAAAAAGTCGTCTCTTTCCCAAAACCACATGGGACATTACACTGTAGATCTATCAAATGTAGAATTTAGCAGATACACTCAAAGTCAAAAGGTGGTAGAGTTTTATCCAATCACATACTGAGTTCTTCAACACTGTCCCCACAGAGCGTGTTACTGCAGGGAGCAGTTTAAATCACAATGTCGTTTCACTTTGTCCCAGGTTTGTATCCGGCATTTTAATATAATTTCTCTTTCTCTCAATCTACATCACTCACTATAAACAGTCACACATAAAAGTTATATTTTTTAATTACCATAATGACCTCCAGGTTTAAAACTGCTTTGGAAGAAAAGAGCAGCCAAAATTAAGCCTGACGACATTATGATACAAAGAAATGCTGAGTAATAGTGATCTGAATCTAACAGTTTTTTTATGTTTTAATAGCTTACATGAAACAGGAAAAAGAAGTTAATATTTTAAGCATAATTTAATTAAATGTGACAAATCTTTCTTGGGTCACAGATGGCTAAATCTAAGCATACAGAGAAGGAGGAGGTGTTCTAAAATCTGTACTCAATTAAAAGTAGTTTATGCAGTTAAAGCTGCAATATGTAACTAGCGAAACGTACATGCAATCTGATTATCTACATGGAGATGTTCTTGATTTGCCTGGAATGCTCCACAATACAGCATTAAACTTGCCTAACTTACATTCATCCAAGTAAGATAGCCCAGTTTTTGAATTTATGTTTTATTACTCATAAATACCAAAAACATGCATTCTAATTGTGAGCAGGATCACCTTTCATAATATTTCTATAATAATAATAATAATAATAATAATAATAATAATAATAATAATAATAATAATAATAATAATGCATTCGTCTTACATATAGAGCTTTTACAGATACTCAAATGCTTTACAATTTTGTACATTATTAATTCACTCCACACTCAGTGAAGGTACGCTACTTGTAGACATGGCTGCTCTGGGGCAGACTGACAACAACAATGTGGATGAAGTGTCTTGCCTAAGGACACAACTAATGTTTTTGCCAATGGTGACCCACTGTGGCACCTGGAATTCCCAGTTGTCCAGCTTGTTTCCATAGAGATAGATAGTTTGATGCCAAATTGTGGAATATTACAAGTAAAACAATAACATCTCCAGGGTGACAAGCAGCTGCTGAACCCTCCACCAACAAAGTGTATCTTATACTTGAGTACAGTGAATAACAGTGTATATTTTCACCTCTACATTATGGAGTTTTAGGGATCTATCTAAATTGCGAGTGACAAAAATCAATAAAAAATTCCTTTTCAATCCGCGTTCACAGCAGTAAATCAACAATACACAACCGCAGTTTTTGTCATGTGCCACTAAAATGGATGTGGTTAGCCGGCGATAACTTAGGGCGACACAGCAACTGGGACCAAAGATGCAATGATTAACAAGCAACGCCTCTTTCAGTCTCACAATTATCCAGCACTGATGCCTGTCACCTGCCACGAGAGCACAAGGTCAAAGTTCACCATCTGAGGCTAATCGTCTGCCGCTCTTCTATGTATCTGGAGCGACAGGATCGATGAAGAGAAAACACTGAGGTCTCTTATAGGGTACGCTGTTTTATCGACCCACCACCACAAACTGCACGGGCTGTCCTGAATAAAAATCCACCACCAAGGGTCCACAGAGAAACTAACCACGAATGTTTTAACCTGAGTGTTTAAGAGCAGACAAGGCTAACGCAGGTTGAATAAAGGTTAGAGGCACTGGCGGTAAGCGAGAATGCCTGGTGAAGTTAATTAGTGTGTCTTTTGGCCTTTTCTGCTGATCCTACATGTTTGCAGGACAGAAACATGTCGAGTGCTGCAGAGAGGTGAGAGGTACAATGAGTATTAACTAAGGTTGCATCCAATAATTAGCTTGATTTTTCAGATAATACAGGGACTAGTGTTATTTGGACGCCCCTAATACAGTATTTATGGGTCATTCCAGAATTGGAGGACATTTTACGTCCCACCCATCAAATATTAAATAATCATCACATACAAAATACTAAAACATACAGTTTCTGAGTGAATTTACTTGTCCAGAGACCAAATCTAAAAAAAACTAAAAGAATGCTTGAAAATATTTTTTTTAAAATACCAAATAAGTCTGGAGTACTTCCCAAAATGCCATTTTCCTCTTGTTCCACCCCTTTAATGATCAAATTGAATCTCAAATAAAACAGTTAAAATTAAATTATTATTTTTTTTGTATTATTTGTTTCAATGCCATCTCTTGTAACGGTGGGAACATTTGTTTTAATAGACATAATACTTCAAATAATAATTATTAATCACAAACATGTGTCCCACAACATGCACGCAGCCCTGTTACCATAACATTTTTAGCCTGGTAGAAGAAGAAGAACGCAGTGAACCACATGATACCCTGGACTTGACGTCATCAAACAGTTTTCCAAAAGAATGGGTAGAGCAAGGTTATGTCTTCTCTTCTATTTTTTATATTTTTATAACATAGTTGGCCTTGATTGAATGTCTCACTCTACCTCATGCAACCCTGTTATGCAAATGATCAGAATAAGACTTTTTTTTTTTTCCTTATTTGCATAAATACATTTTTTCTCTTGATTAGCAGTAACAGCTAGCTTAACAGCTAGCTTCTACTCCTGAGATAAAGCGAACATTAGTGCGGATTTGCAACCCTGTTACCTGCAACCCTGTTACTGTGATGAGAGTAAATAAATGAATAAACCAAATAAATCATGTAATAAAAATTGTATCACTGATCTGTAAGCTGAGCTAATCAAGCATTTGATAGTTTATTACCTATTACTGATGAATATGTAGCAGAAAATTAGACAAGTGAAGGTTTATTTTTCAAGAATTTTAAAGCCAAAATGTCCTCCAATTCTGGAATGAATTATGTATTCTACCTGAAAATAATAATAATACTCATAATAATGGATTGAATTTACATAGTGCATTTCGAGACACCCACTATGGTTTACATTGCATTATTCATTTGACCCATACCCCGTAGTGCACCTCTATTGTAACCACAGTTGCCCAGCCCTCACTTACTCAAACCGCATACTCATATTAAATTGGTAAAATGTCTTGCCTAAGAATCAGTGGTGTCTCCACTTTAACTACTGTCGCTCACTGTACTAACTAGGTCTGGCCTTGCTTAGACCAGACGAGATCGGACATTGACAGGCAGGTGCGGTCACATCATTGTGGAGTGTGCTGTTGGATAGGACAGACTACCTTTCATTCTCAAAGTGCCATTTCTATCAATAGTTCACCACTTTGGAGCATTTTTCATATTGAGCACTGCAGAATGGACCATTTTTCCTGCTCGTCAAAAGCCTCACTTTGGTAAAAAAAAATCTTAACCTACAGAAGAATCCATAATCATTCCTTTTTTCCATAACCTTATACCTGAAAGGAATATTTGACTGTAGGTGACACTGTAATAAAGATTAGTTAATGCACAAAATAATTGTAATATAATTTATACTGTACATACATGTAATTTATACTCTACAGCCCTATTCCTCCTGTAGCTTTGCCTGCAAAGGTGATGGTCAAAATGCAGAGAGGGTAACATTTGCCTCTCTGCTGTGATTCATGCAGAGAAAATGTTATTTGAAGAAAAATAGGCAGCATATGGCCCAACATGAGCCTCTCTCAGTTGGAGTAATGGCAACCATCTATCCCAGCCATCTGAGGTGGGGGAAGCATGACTGTAAGAAAAATAACCTTTACATGTAGAGCCAAAACTCACTGGGGGTTATTCTAGTTCAAAAGCAAAATGCAGCATTTTAAAAACTCCTTTGGGACATCTAAGCTTTAGTATTTTCTGTAGTATAACTTGCATTAATTTGTATAGTTTGTCCTAGTAGATGGCACAGGAACTGCATCTGCTGGTGTGTTGAAAAGTGTTGTATGAAGCTAAATAAATGCCTGCTGGCCTTTTGAACACTTTTGTCTGGTCAGGGGGTCAGTTCTTAAAAATGTTTACCTTGCAAAATAAATGGTAAAAAAAACAACAACACATGAATATTGGGTAAGAACTGAAACCAATCCAATTGTAGCTTCATGGAAAAAGGTTGGAAACCACAGTGTTATAGTATGCTTGTACTCCAGATAATGATTAACATTTATTAAAATGTATGACTATTTCAGCTATCAATATAGTCACAATTATTCTGTCTAATCATTGCAGCCCAAATAGAAATAAAGACAGGGAGATTTGAAAAGTACAACCTATAATTGATAAGGGGCAAGTGCTTTTAAAACATCAAGAAATTACAACTTGCAATATAAAGTGGACATAAAGCATCAAAATGTGCACTGCACTGCACATACACTACATGCTAACACAGTGGTTCCCAACCTTTTGTGTACCATCTATAGTGAATGTTTTTTAAACACATTTTTATATAACAGTTTTCCACCTTCACTCAGCGCTTTGAGGCATTCAAAGCGCTTTACTCACCAATTCACCCACATTCACACACCAGTGTATACAGACACACAATGTTTATGTTGAGCGAGGGGTTTGAACCACCAACCTTCACATTACCAGTGTTAAGCATGAATCAGTTTACTAGTATCTTGCCAATTATAGATATATTTTCTTCACAGTAGCCCTGGTTGGGAAATAATATACTAGGAGACAGATGTTCTTTCTGCTTGACACTCTAAAAGGAAGAGTCAAAAGTTTAGTCATTTTGCAGATAAAAACATCAATACTGCATTGACATAACTACTTTTAAAGGTCCCATAGCATGAAATTTTCACTTTCTGAGGTTTTTGAACGTTAATGTGAGCTCCCCTACCCTGTTTAGGGCCCCCCCATGGCTAAAAGTTGCAAAATGTGTAAACTGAGTATTTGCGGTCCTTTTCTGTGTTTGAAAAAAACACAGCTCAAACCGGCGATTTTGAACAAGGAAACTTTCTGACGTCACACGGAAAATACAGTTCCACCCCCCGTCTGGATGTCTACACACCGTCTCTGTAAATCACGCCCAGAGAGTTTGGACCGCGAATATTTGCCTGGAGGCACATTAGAGTGTTTTCAGGCTCAGAAGTCCTTTATCTGAGCCTCTGGACCTCTGAAACAGCAGTGGTTTAATTTTATTTTCTGTGAAAATGTGTTTTTTTCATTGAAACGGCTCTCCTTTCTTCCTCCGCTCTTAAAACACGGAAGTGGGGCCAGCACACAGCGCACCGCTAAAACGAGGAACCAGCGGCGCAATTGGCCCCCCCACCAGCTGCTCTGACCTATCTCTGTCCTTCTCATTTGCATTCAAGCAACAACGCCCAGAATGAGGTGTTCAGAGAGATATTTTTTGACCATGTCTGTGTAAATGAGTCTTTCTCATGCACTGAGTGTTGATTTTGAAGAAGGATTCATTTACAGTATTAGGGAACCATTAAGGAGCCATATAAAAGCATCAAGAAGTACCATGTCATGGGATCTTTAAAAAGCACTGTAAAGCCCTTCATGATTTTTATGTTAACGAGAAACAAGAAACATACTTACTTTTGACAAATACGCAACAGTAAAAAGGACATGCTAGTTTGAAGTCTATTTCTGACAAAGTAACAGTGCAGCATGCGGCGCACTGTGGCTCAGCACACTGTGAATGGCATGGCTAACGCGTTTCCACTGGATGCTCTAACAGGATTGAGGGCAGCCACTTCCTGTTGCACCCTTCCCAGCTCCTCTATTTGCTGCATGATTAGCTTCTAAGTATATCTTGACATCAGTCAGCTCCACTCAGCTTTTCGTGACAATCTACGCACAGCTGACGGAAATGACAGTGACTTCCAATAGACCCCTCTCTAACCCCCAAGAACCCCCAGTTTCCCCACAACATTCACACATAAATACAGAATAGCTTGCTGAAGAGCCTTGACAATGATGGGGTAAATACTGTCTCACAAACACATACCTGCAATGATTTATTTCCACTTCTCTAGAAAAAGTGAGATAGTCGATAGCCATAAACAAAATCATAAAATACAATAAACAGGCTTGTAAAGATACTGAGCCCAAACATCTTTTATGGTTAAATCACACGGCACCAAGGGGCAGAAAAGATCACAAGATATTTGCAGAGGTAGAGGAAGTTCTGGGGACAATAAATGGCTTGTTTTTGCCTGTGCATTAGTTTTTGTTACTTCTACTGTCAGTTGTATTCACACTGTGCACATATCAAACTTGGCATTAGTGGGCATTTTGGTTGCACATAAAAGTGACAAATAGGTGGATAGGTGATGGCATGCACTTCAGTAGTATTTAGGAAAGTCTATGCTGGAAAAAAAAAACAGACTCTTGTGAGTTTTTGGTCATGTATGAATGTTGTTACCTCCTCAAAACCATGTCTGGAGCTGTGTTGTGTTGTTTCATTCACACATATTTGAATTATCCTTTATTATTAGTGTATCTACATCTCCAAAGGTCAAAATGCTTTGTTCCACCTTGAGATGTCATGGCATGGTAGTTTTCAAATTAACCTACCTTTTACCTATAGTTCAGTAGAGATTGGATATTCCAGAGCATAAATGATCTAAATGATTCTAGTGAAGGTGTATGGAGTTCAAAAATAGCAGAGGACAGGTCCTGTATTACCACAGGATGTCCTGTTTTCTGTCTGAAAGAAGAGCTCAGCCTAAATATGCAGGGTTTGTGCATTAACTATGTGTGAATGAAACAAAACACACCTCTTCTCTCAACAAAAAATGAAAAAATGTTGACATTTTGAAAGTGCTATACATCAGACAAACTAGCGTAACTTCCTGGTTCTGATCGGTAGACAAATACAAGTTTTTGCTTATTGCACTACACTCGACAGTGACCACAACATTTAGCATGACAGCACCAAGGCATATGGCCACAATGTTAAGCTGTGTAAGTGTAACAAGCCATTCACTATAGAGCAAGATAATGGCCGAATCCATACATGGCTCCTCAGGCAGTGCTTTGGTAATCTTGCTTCTCCAGCCCGAGCCACTACCACAACAACACCCATGGCAGACAGACAGGCGAGGGGGTGGTGCAACTGACAACTTCCCCTCCTTTTTCTTGTCACTGTCTAACCCCATGTCCCCCATCCTCAACATCTGTGCCTCTCACTCAGTGTCTCAGCACAGGAGAAATGGGCTCTCCTCTGTGCCCTCTGTCCCCTCGGCTTCACACATCTTCCTTCAAATCATTGTCAGCCTATGAGCAGACACACCCACACGGATGGCCACCACACACTTCCTGGTTGTAGGAGCCATGCCAGTTTCCCTTCAAGCTGAGACAATCTGCCCCAAGTCACTACTATCTTTATGCCAAGTCACGTGGGGCTAGGCTGCAGTCTGCTTTCCTGATAAACATTATGCACGGTCAATTTGCTGTGTATAATCAATTTATTAACAGAATCATTTTGTTCACTTAACCAAGTGAACAAAATGATTCTGTTAATTTGTCAATAAAAGAGACTTAACTTGACAATACTGAACCAAGTTTTTACAGACTGCAGCTTATGTAAATCTTTTTCAATTTATTTTTGTAAACATATTTTTGTAGCCCCAGCAGATGCATAATATTTTTCGATCAACTAAATTAGAATATGTTTTGTTACCCACTTATAGCTTGGTGTTTATCTTGGATGTTGTTTTGCCTCTAAATTAGCATATGTTTCCCTTGTGAAAATAGTTTGGATACAAACTGTGAATGCGCTAAACCCGCTAGATACAAAATTATCTCATAGGATGTTGTACAACTGTTTCCCAATGCACTATTGATAAGACATTTACATAGCCCGAGTGTCCTCTTGCAAAACAATAGATTATAGCCTACAGAAGCAGACAACTGTTTAGTCAGTGGGCTCAAAATGTCAAATTCGCAAAAATTAGATCAGACTGATATTTATAAATTCAGGCTCTGAGCCATTGGATCGCAAGCCATCTTAAGCAATCTTATAATGTTATGGCCTCATTAAAAACATACCTGGAGCTGTGTTTTGTTTCATTCACACGTTTGAGTAACCTTTATTGTTAATCTATCAACATCTCCAAAATTCAAAATGCTCTGTTCCACATTTTGATGTCAGTAGAGGTAGGTTTCTAGTTAACAGTTACCTTTTACCTTCAGTTCAGTAGAGATTGGCAATTCCAGGGCTGAAATCATCAAAATGATTCTAGTGGAGGTTTATGGAGTTTAAAAACACAGTGGAGCACTTTGTGTATTATCTCATGACATCACAAGATGGAACAACTCCAGGTATGTTTGTGATGAGGAAAAACATTATCAGATCACATCAGAAAATTGTGTAATATGGGCCCTGTAAGGCATTTTGTATTTATCTATGAAGCACTATAGACTAGTGTTGCCCCTTAAATGCACGGGTCTACCTCTGAGCCACCTGAGAGCCACTTCTCCTCTGCTTATCATAGTAGAATTATTGGACAGTTACAAGTTAATATTCATATTTTTCTCAGTTTTTTAATTTGGTGCCTCAACACCTTTGAAATTGCAGCTATGCCAAACATGTTTTTGCTACACCTACACGAGTATCACTACCACGTAACCAGGCGGATATTCCTATAATATATCTTAAATAACCCTCTCTCTTTCTCCACCCACTTGCTTTCTGTGCCCGGGGTATGTCTTTAGTGCATAGTCCCCTGGTGTCACTCCACTGCTCTGAACCAGCCCTGGATCCCAGCTCCTCTGCATGGCTGCCCTATCCTGGTGTATTTTAAGAATAGCCAGCCTTTGCTTCTCCATGGGTTTACAGAGGGTTAGGCGTGACTCACAAATCAGATATCTGACCAGAATGTAGTATACAGACTGAAGCGTGTAGGAGGAAGAAGTGTGGAGAACTAACTAAGGCAAACTGAATGACCTGCATCGCTCCAACTGGTAAATAGATTTCAAATGAATTGTGGATTCAAAGAAACAATATTACAAATCTTCAAATACTAATCTCAGAGATGTAGTTCAAACATATTAAATGATTATCTGTGATTAAAGGATGGCTGTTAAGACAATGTGAAATGACTGCTAAATTACCCATAGAACAGCAGAAATATCCTTTAAACCCTGTTTGCTTTTGGTTTACAGCATATTTTTTATTTTTATGTTTTTAATAAATGGCTCTAATTAGCTGTTAGCAAGATGGCAAAGAGAAATAACATCAGCTTTACAGCTCTCTTTGCTCTTTGTTTTGTGTATTCATTAAAGCTCCCATTGTGTTATTTTCTGATCTATGAATGTTATAACATCAAAAACATTCCTGGATGTGTGTTTTGCTTCATTAACATATGTTTATTACACAAACTCTGCATATTTAGGCTGAGTTCTTCTCTCACAGTTAACACTCTCCTGAACAAAATGTAAAGGGTAGCTGTTAACATGACACAACATGACATAATAAGGTGGAACAGAGCACTTTGAGCTTTTGAGATAAATAGTAATAATAAACGATTATGTGTGAATGAAAAAAACACAACTCCAGGTATGTTTTTGGTGAGGTAAAAACACGAGATAAAAACACTCAAAATGTGCACAATATAGGACCTTTAAAAACATGAGAGATATTGTTCATGCAATGGAGCTGGTGGTCAAGTAACTCATCTTCAAATACTATAGTTCTTAAACTTCAGCAAAAGTTCAAACATCAAATTGTGAAAAGGTGCAATTGTTTCTGTCACAAATCCATGTTTCAAATCAGACCCAGTGACTTAAAGACGCCTATGGTTTGGAACATGACAGCAACACTTTTGTACTGCCACTCCACTCTCATATTCTTCTTCGTGAATTTCTCTTTAGCGTCACATAAAACAAATGGCCTCTGAGAAAGACAAGGTTAGGTTAGCCTTGATCACAGCAGCTGCATAGCTCCCTCACATCAGGTGCGACAATCTCTATTCACTAAAAAAAACGTGCTATCAAAAATATCCTTTCCAGCCACTGGGGTTCACATTTCAGATGGATCGACTATATTGATTTTTACCCTTCAAGATGGACAGGACAAGGCTGTTTTTGTTTACTGCTCCTTCCAAACCTGGGTAAGTAATTACCGGTAATATAAATTCCACATAGGTACTGTATGCGACACACACATGTAACAACTCCATTTATGCATTAAAGGGGTTTGAATAACTAAAATGCATATAACGGGACAAAGTGTGCAAGAGCCATGGGTGACATGGCAATTTGTTCCCTCATATTCATCAATCTTAAATTAGAATTTTATATCTATTTGTAAATATTATTGATTTTATGAACATTAACAAGACTGGTGCTGCTTAACATCAAATCACATACTTTTACTCAGTGTGTTCTTCTCTTAAAGGGACAGTGTGTAAGATTTTTACCCGTTAATTACCGAAATTGAAGATACCTATTCAAAAATGCATTGTTTTCCAAGCATTTTCACTTCCATCATGAAATCAAAGTATTCTTTTGGACTTAGATATAGTCACATCAAAGGGGGATTGACCCCATATAGAGACAGCCATTTTGAATACGAGAGCCGCAGAAGGACATTTGGGCTCCGCTTCGCCTTCGGCAAGGCTCGTGGTTTTGGGTAAACAACGACAAGCATGTTGCCGGATCACACGTCGTAATGGATCTAACACGTGTTTTGGACTAAATTGTTTTACTGGATTTTATTCACTGGATCCTTACGGACAGATTGAGACCAAGCTTATGGTGAAATACTGAGTTTGACCTGTGCAGAGCCTTCAAAGGTAAGCTAAGTAACAAACCTCGTTTTGTGCTTTTCCGTATAAAAGCCCCATGTGCTCGGGGAGTGATTGTTGTGGCGGGAAATGAATAGTCAAAAAGAGGAAACTGTAAGGTTTCATTTGATGTGTAGATTGTCATGGTACACGATCGGGAATGTGTGTTTTCATCCGAAAAAAAAAAAAAACAATGAACGGGACCGCGTTTTATTTATACCGTAGTTGTCGGCGAGGGCTCACACAGCGCCGGGTGCGCGCAGGTACGTGAGCTGTCCGCGTTACGGCGCGCCCGGGTGACCCTCGAGGTCTGCCGTAGCCAAAAGAGGAAGTGCAATAGCACCATCCACCTATGCGCCACGAATCCTACATACTGTACCTTTAGTAGGAAAAAAAAAAAAAAAAAGACAATCATATGCACCTTTTTGATCAAGGTTTCCAAGGCAATCAAAATACAGAAATGTGCCTCCTGGCCTACAAACTGGAATGTGGGAGCTTTTTTACTCTCACAAACCTGGGATACTGGTCCTGAACAAGTGGGACTGTAGATGGCGCTGTCGTCCTGCCTCCATTAGTAAGAAGTCAGCACCAAAACTTGTTTAAAGGCAACACATGTTTAAAGGCACCATAGCAACATCACATGACCGCTCTGAGGAAGACCGCTAGTGAGTAGTCAAAACTGTCAGATATGATATGGTCTGAAAAATAAATTATCAGAACACCAAATGACCCTCATTGGACATAACCATATTGAGTTTTTGTTTTGAATTAAAATTTGATTAACTGCCCATACCCTAACTATAAATGCAAAAATGTACTTGAGGAAGGGCATCTGGCTTGGTTAAATTTTGCAGAAAATGTGTGCAATCACAGCATGATTATAGTTAGATGACTTGCTGACCTCGGACATGAAACATTAAAAAAAAAAATTTTTTTTACAGCCTGCATGGTAAAGGGAAAGGAAAATCTCAATAAAAACAGCTTTGGGATGTTCAGTTATCTACAGGCACAATTCCTCGCACACTGAATACAAATAGCCACATTTTCTGGTGCACGGAGCAGCATCTTCACATCTCCACAGTGGCTGATCGCGCGGTCCGGTCTTTGACATATTACTCAACACAGAGCAAGCATGTTTTTGTGCCTACACCTGGAGCATGCCGGCTTGACACCTCCAATGTGAGCACAGCACCCCCAGCTCTCCTTGCGCATCGCAATGAACCTCTGAGTAAGGCCGACATCGTCATTCTCAGGACCATTTCTCCTCTAACAGAGCAGACAAAGCAGCAGGGCGTCCTGGATCTTATCTTACTGTCTCACTCACAAAAGCGCAATAATTATTCACTCACAGCACAGCACTGGAAATTATCATGCAGGAATTGTTTGGCATTACCTTGCACAATTTAATAATAACATTCGGTTTTAGTCCTTTAGGATTCATAGAAATTCAGGCAAACATACATCTGTCAATGTACGCTGGCTATGTTTACAAATCATTATCTGATTTTCTTGTGTCAATAAACAGTTACATCTGATGTGAGTATCTGATTTCTTTCTGATTGTTCATACCTGTGATGGTGTCTTCAAAATACAACACTATGAAAATCCATAAATTCAGACACACGTCACCATCTATTTTAATTTATCTGATTATTTTGTGCATGTATACATATACCAAAATTAAGATCCAATTATTGGGTGATTATTCTACTTATCTGATTCAAACAACTGCTGATGGCCACAGCTACTGTAAATCTCTATCTGAAGGCATTTTACCCATTTCATTAATTTATAGAAAAACAGCAAAGCAACCATATCCTAAAACATAAAACCAAAATCAATATATGACATTTTTCATATCAACAAATATTATATTAGTTGTATCAAAATGTGCACAAAATGTATAAAATATTGTTTATATTATATTGTTTGCGTTATTGTTTGCTCTTTCACCCATAAATACTAAAAATCAAATAAAATATTGATCACGAAAAATATTATATTAGTTAAAAATAATACATTATAGAGACTTTGAGCACATATCAGAGGTGGATTTACCATTAGGCAAACATAAGCATTCGCCTAGGGGCCCCACCAAACCTGCCCGTTGAGAGGGGCCCCAACTGTCACCCCTGACACGGTACACGAAATCTTAATTCAAACACATGCGCACCCTTATTTTGTGTGTGCGTGTGTGTTTAAAAAATGACTTTTGAGGGCCCCATGTTTCACCTAGGGCCCCAAAATGGCTAGATCCCCCCCTGGCACATATGGACACCTTTTTATTATTTTAAGATTGGACTTGAGTGACAATTTATTTGTTTTTCCTTTTTTTGTTTTTTAATGTAATTGTGTCTAGTGTGGCGAGATGGGTGGGGTGGGGAAGGGTTTTGCTTTGTTTTTTGTTTGTTTTTATTATGTAAAATTACATTATTACATTATTTTATTTGGTGACTATAAAAATTGTAAAAAAAATAAGTGATAAGAGCAATTGTCTTGCATAGTATAAAGTAGCAACCCTCACTATCTTTTTTCCAATGCATTTGCAGAACAGAATGTTTAGGGAGCCAGATATGTGCTGGCTTTGCAGTCTCTGCAGTGCTGCCTCTTAGACTTGCTTAAGAACACTAAGTACAGCACCAACACCTGTTTGCAAATCTCTCCAAAACCCACATTCATCTTCGCCTATAGAGACTGTGCACATGACTAAATATCTCTCCTCTTATGACATTTCAGAGCAGCCTCATGTGCTTCCTGCTGTAGTGTTTGCTGAGCTGTGGGGAGAGGGAGCCACAGACCTCTATAGTGAAATTTATGCAGAGCTGATGTTCTTATGTTACTCCAAACCGCCACATTGAGCTGCTTAAACTGCCATTCACAATACAATCTTTTGCAGGGGGAAAACGGCATAACAACAAAGAACATTATAATCTAGAAAATAGACAATAAAACCCAGAAAGACAGTGTTAGAGCGGCATGCTGAAATGAAATGGACGCATAATGAATACACAGATGAACAATCAAATTTGAAAATGCAATGGCTTCAAATTATAAAATAACAGATTGAAAACTCGAAGTTATAAAACATGACAAAATAACTACTTCCAAAGACCAAGAGGAAGCATAAAATATTGTATTACACCAATGAATGAAATTACCCAGAATGCTTTGGGAGTTTAAGGAGAACATCGGTGCACGTTTTAATTGTACATAAACACTTCAGAAGGAAAGATTAGCTACACTTCCTTTGGCTGCATTGTAATATAAATAAATTGTAAGCTGTTACAGGCTAAAATGGCAAACATTAGCTTCCTTTAGCTTGGATGAATAAATAATAGCGTTATACACAAGGCAAATAGAGCTAGAACAATTTACTATAACTTATTTATGTGATAGTACAATACATTTGCTGAATATCCCGCTATAAGTACTTCTACTGTTTTTCGTATATTGTGGTACATATCACATGCAAATATTGAATCATTTTGTTTTATGTAGAAGTGTGTTATCAGTGAAGAACATTGCTGCACCCTTTAACAAATAAATTTAACATTACAGTGCACAATAGAGTTCAATAGTAAAGCCAGTCTTTCCCTCTTGAGAATACTGGGGAAACTTGATCTTTTTCCTTTTTAGCCCTGTGGTCCACTGTATTTACATCAATGGTAGGTTCAGTACTGCTTGATATAAAATATGCAAATGCAAAAATACTGTTCAGTTTATCCTTTAGATAGGCCAGAGTCCCACCATCATGTACTCATGTATCAATGAAAGAAATATGGACTAATGGACTAGTCTTGTGGGGTCTCCGTGGAGAATAAAAACACTTCAATAAATGCAAGATAAGTTTAATGCTATACTGTGAACATTCCAGGCAAAGGAATAACCTCACCATGGAGACCACCAGACCAACATATGAGAAAAGTTACACAGTGCAACTTTAAAGGGTTAGTGGCTATGGAGAACTTTCAGACACTCAAGACTTGCATCAGAGTTCCAATCAGACCGGTGTCTCTAAGGTCTTCTCCCTCAATTCCTTCGGTCACAATGACAAACCCTAATTGAAGCGGTTGCATCAGTCTCAGAAGTGGACTGATCGGTAAAGTTAGCTCATGGCTCTTTGTGGATCTAACCTTGAAAGTTTAATTCAAGGCTGTGGCAACGCAGAGCTGGTGGCGAAAACACGGTCCCCTTCATTCCTTTGTCTAGACAGCAGTGATCAGAGCAGCCTTCAGGATCCCACACTGCTCCAGAGGAAATAAAACTACTGCTTCAGCTATTCAGAAAGATTGCACTGCCAAAATGAGATTTACATTGGCCTTATGTCAGGCAGTTAACTGTGAAAAAATGAACTTTTCCTGCAAAGCGACTTTTAAAATATGCAAAATACACTTTTAAACATTGGCAAGATGCTAAAAAATGTGTCTTTTCAAAAGAAAAGACCAAATTGAAATAAATCTCTAACACAAATGCCATCACTGAAAGAAACCACTCAAATATGTGCAACAAACAACTTCCAATAAAATAATGTCTGTTCTCAAAAACAGGAACTAAAAGAAATGTTTACTCAATAGTATTAATGTAGGTCCATCACATTTTGACAAAACTTTAATTTATTTTCTCTAAACCAAAACACAATTTACCCCAGAGATAAACTTAGACTGATAGAATGAAAACACAGTGAGAAAAATAAAATTGTATTAATGTATTTGTAAAGTATCATTCATCATTCACCCCGGGTCGCCTGGGCCTTTCTGTGTGGAGTTTGCATGTTTCTCCCCGTATCTGGATGGGTTTTCTCCGGGCACTCCGGTTTCCCCCATCAACCCAAAACATGCACCATAGGTACCTCCAGCTTAGGTCCTAACCAAACCGAAGCAAGAAGATCATGGAGATGGTCCCCGGGCGCAGTAATGTGTGTGCTGCCCACTGCTCCTAATATATGTATATATATATATAGGATGGGTTAAAATGCAGAGAAGAATTTCTCCAGTGTGAGATCAATAAAGTCACTTCTTCTCTCTCTTCTTCCATTAGCCAGATATTCTGCTCATATCTACTAAAAACCTGTATCAGTAATTGAATAAAGTTGCTGTCCCTTGGCCTTGTTAATGAGTTTTTAATTAACGGAGTGTGGAGATGTCTTTGAAGATGTGGTGAAATCCTCAGATCAACATTGCACTAATTTTGACACATTAGGATTTGTGTTGACGCAGTGTAGATGTTTCAAACGTTAGTGTGAATTGTAGTGTAAAACTGGTGGGGCTTAGTACAAGTAACAGAGGGAAAAGGTGTGGTGTTTAACACAACCTGGGAGATAAAAGTGTTGACGGTGAACTCACATTTGGCGTCTGGGTGACCTTAGACTACCTTTTCTCTCCATGCTCTGTGTTATAGTGCTTTACAGTGTATGGAAGGACAGTAGCTCTAGTAGACTCCACAATAAACAAAGGATAGAAAGCACTAGAGCATTAGCCCATGCCTCGGCTTGTACAATTCTTTTTTCAAATCTTTTTTGACTTAAACCCACAATTCCAAGTTAGATATATGTCCTTGCTCTGTTCTGCTCTACTGCTGAAATTGTACACAGGTTGTTTTGACATCTTTTTGATCCCACAGTACCGTAGCAGGAAATTAGTTACAGTGTTCACGTCATATCAACAACACTGCATATATACCATAGATACCACAAACTCAGTGCTGTTTAAAAGTCCTATATTAAATGGATTATAAAAATAAAAATATTTAAGCCATGTTAAAATATTGTAACCTCATCAAACGCTTATTTGGAGTTGTGTTTTGTTTCATTCACACATATTTGAGTAACCCTTTATCATTTATTATTAGTCTGTCTTCATCTCCAAAGCTCAAAATGCTCTGTTCCACCATGTGATGCCAAGTATTGGTAGTTTTCTTTTACCTTTTGTTCAGTAAAGATTGGCAGTTCCAGAGCTGAATTATTCACATGATTCCAGTGAGGGTGTTTGGAGTTTAAAAACACAGTGGGGCACTTCCTGTATTACCACATGCCATCACAAGGGTTTTCTGTTTGGGAGAAGAACTCGTGGGTTAAACATGTGTGAATGAAACAAAACACAACTCTGGGTATGTTTTTATGGACAAGATATTATAAAATACTAGTACAATATGGACCCTTTTAATGTTGATATTTATACTGCATTGTTTCAGCTTATTTGAAAAAACACATAATTGAAGGTTTTATGGTACAGCGGTCAGACGATGACAGTGTGTGGGAAGAGAATGAATAATGGACCCATGTAAAGTGCTTGAGTGTCTATAAATGAGCTATAGAAAACCCATCCATTATTAGGATTACTTTAACAGAGGATGTTTCCACTCATTTTAGCCTGCTTTTATCTCAGTCCTGCAGTAAAGGCTTATATAGTGTGACATAAACAAAAAAAGATTGTAGCTGTCCAGTAACCAAACTTCAGAAGCTTTTCCTCTTGGTATTGACAAAGCTGCCAGATCTGAACAAGTGTGGACAGTGTGAGGCAGAGCACGCAGTAAACAGGCTCATTCTGAAGGAGATCATGATCCATCAGGCCAAGTGTCCGGAGTAATGGAGCAAGGAGATTTATGTGCTTTGTGTACTTGGAAGAAGTTCGTCTCGCATAACTTCCTCTGGCAGAGACAGAGCAGCAGAGGACTGTGCACAGACGTAAGTTTTAGATACAAAATCAGGAATGCACGGCAGATGAATGGAGTCTACCGGCGGAGAAGAGGATACTTCGGACAAATACGAAACAAAAGTGAACAGTAACTGCACAACATCAATCACTGAGTGTATGGGATGTCAAGTGAATTAAAGAAAACAAGAAAACAAGTAAACAGACACTAAGAGTGTGTAAAAGTACCGAATAAAAGTGATACCTTCTTCACCCATTCAAAATAGAGGTGTTCTAAAATATCCAAATATTGATTATACTAATTGTATTTATTTTATTGGCGGCACGGAAGCTGAGTGGCTAGCGCTCTTGCTTCACAGCAAGAAGGTTCCGGGTTCGATCCCCGGGTCGCCCAGGGCTTTCTGTGTGTGTTCTGTGTGGAGTTTGCATGCATGGTCTGGGTTCGATCCCCGGGTCGTCTGGGCCTTTCTGTGTGGAGTTTGCATGTTCTCCCCGTGTCTGGGTGGGTTTCCTCCGGGCACTCCGGTTTCCCCCACCAACCCAAAACATGCACCAGGTAAAATCCTCCAGCTTAGGTCCTGACCAAACTGAAGCAAGAAGATCATGGAGATGGTCCCCGGGTGCAGTAATGTGTGCTGCCCACTGCTCCTAATATATATATATATATATAGGATGGATTAAAATGCAGAGAAGAATTTCTCCAGTGTGAGATCAATAAAGTCACTTCTTCTTTATTGCAATTGCAATGCCCCTTGAGATGTGCCATCTTGTTTTCGAGGGGGGTAAAAAAAAACCTGCAAAACATCAGTAACACACAATACAATAGACAGAATACAAAACTTAAAAAAACACTGTATCGTGGGCATTGATATAACCAACAGTATTTTTTGGTATATTTTACTAAATTATTTATTTATTATTATTTTATTTATTGTTATTATATATTATTTAATTATTTATTATTCAGTGCTACAATTTTGATGTTTGTTTTGAGGCAGTACATTTGATGGTTACAACTGGTTTGTGGTAGTGCTTTAACAATTACATACTGTTGTTAAAATGTATCTGGTTCTTTAAAATAGTGATATATAGCAGAATATCATGTGCAATAGATCAATAATATCGTAATTGTGAGCCATGTAATGAATATCATATGGAATCGTGAGTTACGATTCCCTAACTCAAAATACAAGTGGCTAAGTGCAGGAATAGGTCTTATTTCAGCATCTTTCCAATTTTGCTGGATGAAGATATTGCAAAGATAAGGGTCTCTTAAGTCCCACAAATCACTATATATATATATATATATATATATATATATATATATATATATATATCAAGGGTACTGTTGGGGAAAAAGTTCGAGAACTGTTGCTCTACAGTACAAAGAGCAGAAAATCTGACGAAAGAAGCTGTGGTCTACATTTGAAGCTCAACTTTGAAGAATATTAAAGTCTTGAAATATGTATTAAAGAATGTGAACCTCAAACAGAGATCACTCTGTGCTACTGAGCGGTGAAATGGCCACCCTGTCAATTCCATGCCACTTACTCTACGTCAACAAAGCACATGACTTTAAAAAGTTTGGTCAGAGTTTGCATTTATTGTTCATTTGTAGCACTTTCAGACCCCTGACCTGGGTCTAAATGGGCTCTCTGAATAAAAAGGTGTGATGTGCCTCCCGCTGTGCCCGGAGGCTGGAAAATTGCCCACACACTGTGAGCACAATTATGACAAACCAGCAGAAACTAAGTTGTTTTAGCCCAGTACTGAGAATGTATGGAGCCCACCCTGGGAGTTTTGTCAGGTCCCTCCTAACCTCATGGGTTTACACCTGTAAGATTTTAATTCAGTGGTTTGAGGAGGAAAAAACAGCTTTAAAAATGAACATTTACGTCTCCATAGTAACTTCACAACCATTCACTTATGTAGACAGATTTTTATGGGCTCCTAACAGTGTTCATAATCAACTCTGAGTGATTCACTGTATATATAAATGGACATAGCTCTCACGCTAGCAGCCACATTCCTTCCAGCTCCAATTCACTTTACATTGAAAAATTGTCATCCTTTCTCTCTGTAACTGCTGCTGTGAACCTTGTCATTTTTGTCTTAAAATGTTTGTATCAACCCCCTGTACATGATCCTGGTGTTTTTATTTATCTATTTTGTCTGTAAATATATTTCTATTCCTAATATGTAACTCAGCTCCAAATTTGCTCCTATAACTGTGTGAGCTTCATTTGGATGACGTCACCCTCCCTTAGTCCAATCCAGTTTGTTATACAGTTTATGCTCTGAGATGTATTTTTGAATGATCCATGCAGGGCTGAGTAATCCTGCACTGTCTTGCAATTCAGGCTTGATTGCTCATTTCACCTTGCTAGTTTTACCTAATGCTCTATACTTTTTGTGATTATTCAAAAAAATGCAGACTCAAACATGTAGGGTTCAAAACCGTCATGTAGCCATTTCTCAGCAGTAAAAACAAGTATAAAATCTGCTGCTTGTTTTGCTGAAATGCCTCCACCTGCTCCTATTATTAAGATGTTTTAAACCAAGAGTAAAACATTGTGCTTTATACGATTTACATTGAACTATATGTACAATAGTGATCTACATATTATAGTTTCATACTAATTACTTGATAAAGCACAATGTTTTTGCATCTTTATAATTTGACAAATTTATTCCACAGTTCTAAATCTCTGTAGCACTGAGCCAAATGGGAAGACAAAATGATCTGTGTGTAATTGGCCGGTGCTGCACACAGCTGGGTGTCTTCCCAAATCAGTAACAAACCCCTGCCAAATATTACATCTGATGGACCTTTGGCCTGGGTATTGACAGAATTAGACATCTGTATGCATAATCCAATGATAAATTACAGTGTATTGATTTGCCCTATAGTCACAATGAAGGCAACAGGCACAGGCTCACGCATTAGTCCCACAGTTAAAACAGCACTATATCCTATCATTGACACCCCTGCACACCGGTCAATTGCAGTTAAAGCAGGTCTAAAGGAGAAGAGGCCTCTTATTTGCAAACTGTCACTGACTGATTGACGCCTTTTCCCAAATCAATGTAACTGCAAATACCTTTCAGAATGCAGAGGTACAAGCACTCCAAATAACTCTACTCTTATACAGGGACAGTATATTCTTGAAAAAGTCTGATATTTTGTAAGCTTTCACCAGTGCAGAGTTAGATTTGCATGGATAAAATAGTAGCCAGTCCAACCGTTTTAAGTGTTCCATTTCATTTTCTATTGTATGCACTACGCACTTCAGGAATGTAGGAACAGTCTGCATATTTATACACATTTATGGAGAATTGAAGAATGGAACAAAATGATGACTGCAAAATTACATAGGTTAATTTCTTCATGTAAAAATCAAACCACTTTTTAACACACTAGAGGCCATTCATTCACATAACTGATTCTTGTTTAAAGGTTCATATACTATACTGCCTGGTATCCATATGACAGTCTGTTTTTACCTCCCATTTGGTGCTTCGGGGTCTTGGAGTAATAAGAAGTGAAGGACAAGAAATGAATCCTTGTGACAGTTCATATGTGTGTGAGAAAGCTCTGTCTGTAAAGGGTCTCACAGTGTGTCATAGATGAATACAAAGGAACACGGCGCGCAATAACACTTAGCCAAGCATAATGTGAAATGGATTCCAGTGCGTCAGTCACCATGGTGTATATTCTTCTGTTCCCTTCAGCTGTTTCCTTTCAGAGATAGCCACCACCATCAAACTGTATCCTTTCACACCTAACTTCCTACCAGTGTTTCTCAAACTGTGGTACGTGTATCACTGGTGGAATGCAGGCTGCCTCTGATGGTACATTAGGCTTTCTGCAGTATTTGTTTATTACACTGGTCTGCAAGCAAAATGCTTGAACAAAAGTAGTGAAATTTTTCTTGGTTTAGGTCACTAATAAAGAAAAAGTAAGTCAGAAGTGTTTATTGGCTATAATTTCCAAGATATAGTATTGGGTCAAAATAGGAAATTTATGCAAAATAAAATAAATTTATCAGAAGGTACAGTGTGTCTACAAGCAAGAAAGCCTGTACATTCATTTTAATATGTCTAGAGTTTTAACATATATCAATATAAATAATATATATATTATTATTATATCATTACATATCTTGAATGCATTAGCTAACCAGCACAGTTATCAATTGATTTTCAGTTCATCTTATCAGTATAAATCAGATTTAGCCACTTTTATCTTGGAAGCAGTTCGAGTCCAAAAATTTGTAGACCAGTGTTATAGAGACAAGTCTATTCATGTTTATTGTCCTGCTTTGGGTTAATCTTTGATGCAAAAGCTTTATCTGTTTTTATTTATTTGATAGGGACAGTGCATATTAATGAACATCTGTAATTACAGTCTAAATATTCCAGATTATAGCAAAGATGCTACAGTAATTTCCATCTGTTGTCCCTAGGCAGGTAAGACAACAATTACAAAATACAAAACCGTTTCAAAGGGACATAACATAATAAGTAAAAGACTCAGAAAGCTACATAGTTCCCAGAGTATTTCTGCATAAATAGTTGTTTGAGATTGTTGTTAGAGATATGCAATAGTTTTGAATAGTTTTAACCCTTCTGACAAGCCCCCTTTTAGTTGACTGATCAATTGGCAGGACATCTTTAGTCAACCAGGAATTTCGAGTCGACTACAGCTCTGTTGGCTATTAGTGTTAAGGCATGTTAGAAAGCTTTTTTCTAACATTTTATTATTATTATTATTATTATTATTATTATTATTATTATTATTATTATTATTAGGTGATGAAGAAGGCTCAACAGCGGCTGTACTTCCTGAGGAGGCTGAGGAAATTTGGCACGCCGGCCAAAATCCTCAGCAACTTCTACATCTGCATCATTGAGTCCATCCTGACCAGCTGCATCACTGTGTGGTACGGCAGCACTACTGTGAAGGACCGCAAACGCCTGCAGAGAGTGGTAAAGAATGCCACAAAGATCATCAGGACTCCTCAACCGTCTCTGCAGAGCATCTACCATCGCAGAGTCCGCAAGAGAGCTGCCTTCATCATCAAAGACCCCACCCACCCCCAACATGGACTATTCACACTCCTACCTTCAGGCCGGAGGTATAGAAGTGTGAAAAGCAGGACTACTAGACTTAAGAACTCTTTTTTCCCCAACTGCTATCAGACTCCTGAACCGCTGAGCAATAGCCCCCCCTCCTGGACATTGATTGACCTATAGTTTGCGCATGAGTAATTTGCACTATTATTGACCAACTGTTAAGATAATCTGTCAAATTACAGCTGCACATGTAACTGCTCGAATGTTTACACTTCCTGTTTGCACTATATCAACCATGTTTACACTTCCTGTTTGCACTATATCAACCATGTTTGCACACCGTTTTACTATTGACAGTTGCACATAAAACTAATGTTGCACATTATCTGTAAATATGTACATAGCACCTAGCCCAGTGGTTCTTAACCTGGGTTCGATCGAACCCTAGGGTTTCGGTGAGTCTGTCTCAGGGGTTTGGCGGAGGTCAAGACACGCACCCGATTCATATTTTTATGCCGTTTGTTACAACATCTTTGTGAGCAATCCTTCTTGAGGATACTGGACATAAAAACTAAGAAGAGGAACAGACTTTGCTGTGAAAATAACATGAGAATGGCACTTGCCAAGGTGATCCCACGCATTTCTGAACTGGTCCCTCAAAGACAACAGCAGAAGTCACACTGATTTGCAGTAAATATTCATTATTATTGTAGCCTGATGGAAATTAGGTGGTGTGTGTGTTAAAATGTTACAAATAATAAATAGCATAAATACAGTAAGTTCATTATTGGAATACATAAGGTTAAAAATTAAAACATTTCAGGGTGTAGTATTAAAGGGATAGTGCTTTTTTTTTTTTTTTAATCTGTATGGGTTTCCTTCTAAAAGTTGTGTGCGTTAACACTGGCTTACCTCTGACAATTTGCGCTTAGCCCGGTTCTGCTCGCGTTCTGCAGCTCAGGTAATTAGGTCCGATAAGTTCGCTGGGACTCGTAATAAAGCTCGTTTTTCTTCTCAAAACAAACCATTTGTCCGAAAGGTGATATATTTGCGTCCCAAACAGTTGTCCACGAAAAATCCAGCAGCGTAGTTAGCATTCGCATATCTCGTCTTGATTCGTATCACTGCGCGCCTATTACTTATTATTAGCCTGTTAACCTTTAGCGGAAGTAAACGACGGATGCGGTCCGCCGTAAGGGGAAGTTTACGAGTGAACAGGCCACAGGCCTGTGAGCGCAGTGATATGAATCGAGACGAGTTATTCGAATGCTAACTACGCTGCTGGATTTTTCGTGGACAACTGTTTGGGACGCAAATATATCACCTTTCGGACAAATGTTTTGTTTTGAGAAGAAAAACAAGCTTTATTACGAGTCCCCACGAACTTACCAGACCTACTTACCTGAGCTCCAGAACGCGAGCAGAACCGGGCTGAGCGCAAACTATCAGAGGTAAGCCAGTGTTACCGCACGTAACTTTTAGAAGGAAACCCATACAGATTAACATAAAAAAAAAATGCACTATCCCTTTTAAAAAGTCTTTGTGAAAAGGTATGTACTTTGTTGTGAGTTCATGCTTTGTATTGGTTTTGTTTTTTTGAACACAGTGATGTTAATGCACGGTTCATTTTGTGCACCAGTAAAACATACCTGTCTTGAATTTGAGAAAAAAATTCATATTTTATTTTTCAATAAAGAAGGGTTCGGTGAATGTGCATATGAAACTGGTGGGGTTCAGTACTTCCACCAAGGTTAAGACCTAGCCTATAGTTTTCATAGTGTATATTCTGTAAATATTGTTTCTATTTGATTATACTTTTTTACATGCTTCTCTTTATCTTATTTATCTATTTAAATTTTTTTTGCATGCTCTTGGCATCCAGAGTGCAGCAAAGTAAGAATTTCATTGTACAGGGAAACGTGTTTCTTTACTGTGCATATGACAATAAATTATTATTGTTTTGTTATTATTGTTTTTTAAGGTTTTAACACACCAGATAGTGAAAATAAATAAATAAATGAATAAATAAAATAAGAAAATACAAAAACCAACAAGGAACATAAATAAGTACAGACAACTCAATGCATGCGTGTGCATACAATACTGTATATACACTATTGGGCTGACAGTAAACTGAAACCCATATGACCATCGACACATCGACACCAAAACCAGTATCAAAAATGGACATTACAGGATATTATAAAAAGCTTTTAGCAACAACTATTACATTATGCCATGTCTAAAATGGGAAAGGATAATTATCCTGTTACAAAACTCCAGCAATATGGAAGAAAATTTAGACCATGTAAATAGGTCTTTCTTGCTCTTGTTGAAGATGTGCCTGCTTAAATGATAGCCCACCTGGATGGCACTGGTCTCTGGGGACTGTGTGATGTGTGAGCGTGCAGTGTGCTGATGCAGGGCTAACTTTGCATGTTACCTGAATGCACTGCTCTAGGACACGAACAAAGAGAGACAAAAGTATTTCTTTACTTCTGTTGGCCCACTTTACCCATTCATGCAGTACAGGCTTTTATGTGCGGAGAGGAGAAGTAGATGTGGAGGATTAGCTTCAAGTGCTGTATCATTTTTAAGGAGCCACATCAGGAAAAGTGAGATAAAACCATTGCAAACTCTGCAAAGACTAACCTACACAAAAGAGCTCTCTTTGAAGACCTGCACACTTAAGAGCCACAACAAAGCACATATTTAACTTTAAATATTAATTAACTGATTCAACAAATCCCTTTCTCAACAATGTGGTATTGGATAAAAAAGGAATGAAAAAGGATGAAAGTAGCGTTGATTTGAAATAAGCTAAAAGCAGATAAGTGACAGTTGTGAGATTGTGATTTTTAGTGTCTTAAAAACATGAAAAACAAAACTAGTTTGTTTTGAAGTTTGAGTTTGCCACACGACAACGTATGCCTCACTTTAAACATTCCCATTCAAATTACAGTGGTACCTCACCTTACGAATTTAATTCGTTCCAGAAGTGGTTTCGTAACGTGAATTTTTCGTAAGTTGAGTAGCTATTTCAATGGAAAAAGCCTGATTCGTTCCAAGGCCCCGTTCCAAGTTTTTTTTTATAGTGTAACTTTTTTTTATAGTGTAACACTGTGTTCTGGGTCCTGATTGGCTAAGAGACTGTAAACCCAGGACTAAACTCGCAGTCCGAGCACATGAACGAACGCAGGTAAGAGCCAGGTTTAATCCTGGTTTAGACCTGGTTTAGACCTGGTTCAGACCTGGTTTAATCCTGTTTTAGAGGAGGCACGGTTTGAGCACGGGTCTCGTCCTCGCAGCCCCGCGCCGGGTCATGCTGCGCTATCACACGTGTCCCCGCGCACACTTCTCCACCCTCCCCCTTCCCCCCACGCTTCACTATTAATACATTTTGTTGAAAATCTATGAAAGTTTGAGTGTTTAAACAGAGACAAATGTGAAAAAAGTTTAAATCCAGTCTGAGAAAAGCGTATGTGTGTGGCTGAGCGCGCATCTGAGCGCGCATTATTTGAATTTTTGAGATTTCGCGTTTCGTAACTTGAATTTTCTTTCGTATCTAGAGACCAAAATTTAACGTGAAGGCGTTTCTTAACTTGGAATTTTCGTTTGTTGGGTCGTTCGTAAGGTGAGGTACCACTGTATTCACCGCAATGAGCATTAGGACTGCAACATTACTTTCTATAGTTCATGGACCATAAACTGCTCTATTAGTGAGTTTCAAGCAAATAATTCCAATATATTTGTTCTGAGGGAAAACAAATTGTTATTATTATTTTATTTTATTTTATTTTATTTTATTTTAAAAGGCCCATATTACACTACTTTCAAATCTATGTTATGTTTTTTCCACATCAAAAACATACCTGGAGTTGTGTTTTGTTTTACACACTTCACAGATAAACAATCATTATTTCGACTGAGTTCTTTTCTCAAACAGAAAACACTCTGTTCCACCTTGTGATGTCATGTGGCAATACAGGAAGTGCTCCACTATGTTTTTAAATTCCATGCACCTTCATTAGAATCATTTGGATAATTTCAGACCTGGAATTGTCATCTCTACTGAACAAAAGGTAAAAAGGTAGGTAATAACTTAAAAACTACCACTACATGACATCACAAGGTAGAACAGAGCATTTTGAGCTTTTGATATGTAGACAGACTAATAATAAAGAATATCAATGAAACAAAACACAACTCCAGGTATGTTTTTGAAGATTGTAACATGGTTTAAAGCTCACAAGAGTCAATTTTGTGTAATATAGGACTTTAAATGAAAATCGGGTACAGTGAACCCTCGCTGTATCGCGGTTCACTCTTCGCGGCCTCGCTGTTTCGCGGATTTTTTTTCCCAATTTTTTTTTTTTTTTTTTCCAATTTTTTTTATAGTGTAACTTTTTTTTTACAGTGTAACATTCTGTCCTGCGCCCTGATTAGCTAAGAGACTAGACCAGGACTAAACCAGGTCTAAAGCAGGTCTAAACCAGGACTAAACCAGGTCTAAAGCAGGTCTAAACCAGGACTAAACCAGGTCTAGACCAGGGATGGTAGGGACAGAGTCTCTGATTTCGTTCACGAGAGCGCCTGGGTGACAGGAGGTGTGGCCTTTGTTTACTTGCACGAGCCATGGAAGAGAGTGCGAGCCGGACCATGGAAGAGCCAAGAATCAACATGGACGGGCTTGGCGCCTGGCCGCGCGGCCGGGGGAGCCACATTCAAGGGAGCCGCAGCGGGGGGAGGACACTCGCGCGCACAGAGGAGACAGTGGCTCTTCCCCGTGAGAGGACGAGAGGACGAACCCGACCCCGTCCTAGAGAACTGTGGAGTATTGGCGACGCATTGATAGCGGTCTGATTTTGGAGCCGGGGTGAAATGCAACCAACTCTTGTGAGCGCAGGTTGGTCTTACCTGGTCTTGTGGTTCTCAGAGGCGTCTGTTAGCGGTTTGGCACTGTTAGCATTGGCTTGAGTCTTGCCCAAAATGATATCCAGGTCGCTTTCCACTCGACTTTCGCACATGGCATGGATATGTGGTACCAAAACAAACACACGTGTCCGCGCGCACGTGTCCGCGCACACGTGTCCGCGCGCACGTGTCCGCGTGTCACGTGCCCCCCCCCCCCCACTATTAATATATTTTAATGAAAATCTACAAAAGTTTGAGTGTTTAAACAAGAGAAAAATGTTAATACCAGTCTCAGAAAGGTGTATAATGTGTCTGGTGAAGCGTTTTCAGCCTTAAAACATGTAGAATAATTGTAAAATATAAAATTGTCCTACTTCGCGGATTTCACTTATTGCGGGCTATTTCTGGAACCTAACCCCCGCGATAAACGAGGGTTCACTGTACAGCTCTTTTAACACAAAGAATATATTTTCAAATGATAATTCAGGTTTCGTTGATTATTGTGAAATATTTCAAGAATTTCATAACCCTCCCCTCTCCTTGCTGTGCTGTGATTTTCATATTATTTACTCCAGATGTGCTTCCTAAAGCAAACCCTCACTGACTGTGCTCTCTTGGGGCCAACTAATACTGCATTAACTTAAATGTACAACCTTTCAAATAAAATCTTCTCTGTTAGTGCTATAGCTTGCAATATCTTATTACAACACCAATAGTTACTGGCATCATAGAGCTCCAGTGCCACATCTGCTTACTAGATTAATTTGACCACTAAGATGCATTAACTTCTATTATATTCACCACACTTGTTTTTGCTCCTCTTTGTTATGACAGGCCTCATCAGACACTTCCTGCACAGACATCTGGACGAGTTCTGGTGTGAGGGGATGAGTAAGATGCCGCATTTAAAAGCAGTGTCCTTGCTCTCCACTCGGACATAATGGGGTTTCCAGTTCCTCCGTTCCTTCTGCTGAACAACACAATCTCCGGTCAAAAAACTTCCATCAGTCCAGATATACAGGCCTGCGCAAACATGGCCATGGCCCATTTTTACACTTGTACAGACAGCGTGTTGTGAAGGAAGAGCACTCTGACCTGGTGTGAACAGGGCTAAGCTTTTAAGCACTTGGCCTCATCCCCCTTTTACTGTGGGCTAAAATCTTGCCTGGAGTAATTGCAAGTGTCAGAATATCTTTAAATACAAAGTGGCACTGAATTACAAGCTGAACGGTCGCCTTTGTCTAGCCAGTAAATTGACCTTAGAGGGGTGAGCAAAAGTTTTAGTGAGGTGTGAAAAATGGTGTCAACGAGGACATTTTAGTTATGGAATGTCCCTTTAAGGTCGGTAAGAGGACAAAGGCATCATGATCCCTTTTTATGTGGATCCAGATAACAGTTTTAAAGATGTGATAATGTGATAATGTTTTTCCTCATCAAAGCCTTACCTGGTTTTGTTTCATTCATGAATTCATTCACACACTTTAACACACAAACCCTGCATATTTAGGCAGCGTTTCTCTCTCAGAAAATACTCTGTTCCACCTTGTGATGTCATGTGGTAATACAGGAAATGCTCCACTCCATACATAATAATTTCATAATTTCAGCCCTCGCATTGCCAATCTCTACTGAACAAAAGGAAAAAGGTGCCTGTTAATATGACATTGTGGTGGAATAGTATTCTGAGCTTTGGAGAGTCACAAATGTATGAGTGAAAGAATACACAGCTGGGTATGTTTTCGATGAGGAACAACATTGGCTAAAAGCTCACAAGAACCAATTTTGTGTAATGTGGGACCTTTAAGCATTTTAAGCACTTACAGTTTAGTTTTAGTGGATTCTATACCATTTTCTGATATAGGATTTGTGCCTAAATGGAAAGTGCATTAATCCCTGAACTAAAAGCTTCAACATGGGTTTTAGCATGATGGAAAATTAGGACTGCCATAATAATATACCATATTAATAACCATAATAATAATAAACTATTTAAAATCTGTAATTTTAATAGTAAAATGTCCTCAAAATGGTGTTCTTAAGAGAAAAAAGAGTTCTGCCCTTCCCTTTTTTTGTATATTGACAAACCTCCTGCTATTCTAAGACTTTCTCAGATGCTGTTTGATGCTGTCGGTGAGTCAGATAGGCCATACATTTTACAACAAAGCTCAAAGAATTAGCCTGGAGCCACAATTTGGATGTCTGCTTTCACAATTCATTTAAACCAGTCCCTGTGATGATGATGCATACACTCCTCCCTCTTCCATTAGGAAAAGCCTTTGGGAACAGCAGCACCTCCGTATGAGGTGTGCATGCTTTGTTCTGCCCCCCTGTGGCAGGAGGCTGACCTTTCGACCTCACATCACCAACAATGACAACATGTCAGACAGATAGATATTTTATTCATTGGATTAATATTGCAATAGTGGTCTACACTGTGTTGTGTATCTGTGTTGGGACTACCCTCATGAGCCTCTTCAAATCCAAATGGGAAGTGCACAGTGAAAGTGAATATTTTAACAAGACAGCAACATGTTGGTATTGGAAAATTTTGTATTTTGTGAGTTTTTTGTGTAAAGGCAATTTAATCCAAAACACATTTCATGCACTGTTGGCACCGTTATCCCAGAATCCATTTTGCAAAACAATCTAAATTAGTCATAAACATAAAAGCATGAAGACTTTGTGCACTATTGGCATATGAAGACCACATTTTCATTATTTGATTGTAACAGTAAATTCATTTTATTGTGGTGATAAAGATTTTTATTTTTTATACATATCACAACAGGTCACAAGCCATTTTCAACTTATATAACCTATTAATAACAAAGAGCCTGGTTAAAGGAAGTGCATCAAGGATTAAATTATGGTAAACTACAATCCTTACAATATGAAGACCTGATATCCGTGTGAAAGGAACTGAATATATGGTTGTAAAATCCAATGCTCCAACTGAGTGATACAAATTAGAATCTCCAAAAGTCTAGAAATTAAAATGTACAAAATGATGGATACTCTGAATTAAGAAAGTGGTTAAGAAAGCCCGACAAAGACTCTACTTCCTGAGGAAGTTGAGGAAGTTTGGTATGAACACCAGCATCCTCACAAACTTCTACAGGTGCACCATCGAGAGCTTGCTGACGGGCTGCATCACAGTGTGGTATGGGAACTGCACCGCTCAGAGCCGCAAAGCACTACAGAGGGTGGTGCGAGCGGCAGAAGACATCACTGGCAGCAGTCTCCCCTCCATCCAGGACATTTACCACAGCAGGGGTCTGCGTAAGGCACGCAGCATCACTAAGGACCATACTCATCCGGCACAAGGACTCTTCCGTCTGCTACCCTCTGCTGGATGATACAGAAGCCTGCCAGCACGCACAAAAAGACTCAAAGACAGCTATTACCCCCAAGCTGTCAGACTACTGAACTCTGGATAATACTGCTGCTGCTCTGTATGAATGTATCATGTTTGTCACTACCTCACTGTAAACTACTGTTACCTGTGTAATAATCTGTGCAATAACCTATGTGCAATATTTATACCATACTATGTGCAATACGAAATCCACATGCAACACCTACACCACACCATATTATGTGCAATCTGTGAAATACTTACACCTTATTTGATCTTTGATTTAATCCTACCTGCACCTTGTACATTGTACCTTGTATTTTTTATTACATTTTATTACATATTTTATTTTATTGTTTATTATATTGTTTACTTCTTCCCCTGCACTTTTGCAACACTTTTTTTTTACCATGTACTATTATTGCATGTTATTAGTACTTCTTGACTATCTTAGCGAGTCAACGGTTCTTCTGATGCTAAGCATTTCATTGCATTGTTGACCTTGTGTTGATTCTGCATATGACAAATAAACAATCTTGAATCTTAAATGTTGAATTGTGTGTTATGGTCGATCAGCTAGCTCCCTGACCTGGCCTGTACTGTGCTGGACAGGTGGAGAAACCTGGGCTCCAGCTCCTATTGATTGAGAGTGGTTTGTTTGTGTAAGGTGCGAGGCTGGAAGGATTCTCTTCAAGTGTTTGGCAATGAGAACAAGGACAGAGGCAAGACATAATTAGCTCTGAGATAAAAGGGATACATTTTCAACCCACGGAGCAGGGCTGTTGATGCTTGCTATACCACACGCTTACCACCCATGGATAGTATTGTGGATAAGACTGACATATTTTGTGGGAAATACATGACATTTTGAGTTAATATTAAAGGGACAAATACATTTAAACCATACATTGTCAGATTTTAGCCTTGGCATTCCTTTATAATAAAAATAAATAGTAATTAAATGTTGTAGACTCATAAAGAGACAAAAGGCAAGAAATGAAATGTCCAACAACAACTAACCTAACTAACTAATCATTTTTTAAAGGCACCGCACCTGATTTTTTTCCACCATGTATTTGAGCAAAATCTGTCTCGCCCCAATGCAGATATATTATATAAGGAGCTCTTAAGGTAAAAATAAGTCTGCATTTAATTCTACAGCATTTTATTGTCTGATAATCAAGAAGCTTGTTCAAAATGAGAGAGAGAACTCATAATTTAAGAGGGTGTGGTCATTTCAAATTGCCAAATGTTCAAACTACCCGTAAATGTTTCTGTGTGTCTATATGTGGTGTAAAACTCTGGAACAGTTTGGATACACATCTCAAGCAATGCCAAAATATCCATAAATTCAAGTTGTTTTATAAACACATGGTCTGGTCACAGTATATAGAGAGTGGGTCTGAATATTAGAATATTAGTCTTCTGTAGAGCTGGTTTATGTTTGTGTTTCCTGACCATTGTCGGTATGTTCTGTTCATTACATTACTTATATCTGCTGTCTGTTACCATTGTTGGTATATGAATCGAGTCTAATGTAAAATGTCTGAAGAATGCCAAAAAAAGAAGCTCATTATGCTAAATTAAATTAAATTAAATAAAAGAGGGGTGGGATTAAATAAGTTTTCTTCTTCCCACTCCTTTTTGGGCAAATGTTTTGTTTTTGTTGTTTTATGTTTTTATTTCTGTTTATTGTCATTTCTGTTTTTGCAATTTTAAAAGAATGTAAGTTGCTTACTTGCCTGTTTGCATGCTGTTGTTAACTTTATCATGATGGCAAAAGGAGAAATTCAATTTGTCAACTGGAGAAAGTTTATTTGGTCAAATACATTTTGCAGCTCATCCAAGCTACTTCTTCAGTTCTGGCCAGAGTATTTATCATGATGATAAAACGTCACTCTGGTCTCTAAAAGCTGTGAAAAATGCTTATAAACAACCAAGGCGAGTGAGGAATAACTTTGTACAAGACAAACCATTTAAAATGAGAATTCAGTTTTTTGCGTGTTGCGTTGCAATACTTCAGTTTTTTGCGTTTTTGATACAGTAAAAATCAGGTACAGCACATGTAATGCCACAAGTAACCTCAAATATTAGTATAAAATGTTACTTCAATAACTGTCATTAAATTGCTAGACATTCACCCCTATAATGGCCTGACCTGTCCATAAATATGTGGCTGATTAAATGTGTAGAATAAAACACAGCAGGGCTCTTGTCCAAAGCCCCTGGACGAGGATCACTGAACCTGAAAATGTATTCAATGGATTCACAGGTGTAATAAAACTATAGTGTAGGTGTACGTCTCTGTTTATGGTCTCATAAAATGCACCCCTCTTGACTTCAGTTCTCTGTAATGTCTACTCAAACAGAATCATTGTTGAATTTTAGTGTACTGTACTCCTTTACTAATGTGTACTTGCAGTTTGAGAGCTATAATGTGCTGTTTGTTATTCTCAAAATCATCAAAAACTATAATGATTCATTCAAGTCTGCAGAAATCGCAGGCTATTTTTCCTCACTGCCTCTTCATACAAGACAGGCACGATAAATTGGTGAATCTAAAATGGTGACATGGTTGTCTGTGTGTGCATGTCGATAAGATTAACTCAAAAGCTAGTGTTTAGTGATGGGAAGAATACTGTATTTAGTTATAGAATACTGAATACCTGAACTAAAATGTATTTTGTAAAATATTTTGTTACATGATTCATTCAGAGTACTATATTCTGAATACTTAGAATACTTATTCACCGAGTTGCATTTAAATTATAGAGTCACATCAAGACGTCACATAGGTTTAAAAATAGCTTTATATTTGTTTCACTGTTTGTTGTGCATTTATTTATCACTAATTGGATTCCCCATGACAAGAAACACATCAAGGCTGCTTGCCCAAAGGAGTGACGTGGAGCCGTCCTCCCGTGGATCCACCACCCGCAGGAGGATCCATGGGGCTGGTGCATTGTGATCTGGGCAGCAGATCTGTTTGGACTGTTGCCCCCATGATCCGAACCACGGATTAAGCGGAAGCAAAATAAATGAATAACTGGAGAAGTCTGTGCTTGTGGTGCGCTCACCACCACAAGAACAGACCAAAATGCAGGTACATGTATTCAGTCACTTCCCAGTACTGTTTTGTTGCTGATTAGACTGCACTCATTTCTTTCTGATACATTTCTGAATTTTAGTTAAGGTAAAATAAATAAATAAATGCATGGTACAACAACTGCCAATAAACACACTGACCACATCATAGATCTCCTATTACACACATCCTGTCCCTGATTAATGAGTTATATTTTTCTCTGTTGACTTCACAAATTGCGATGAGGCAGATTGTTGAGGTCAGCTCACATGTTTCAGCTGAATGAATCAGCTGCCATTGCTTGAACCACGTGTATATATTTTCTTGGGATTGAATAAATAATTGGGTCCACAGATAATTGGGTCCAATTAGTGAATGATGGAATGTAAAAATAAAAGAAAGCCACTGGTGACACCGACACTGTCCAGAGCCTATTCTTGAAGTCTTAACAAAAGCATTCATTATGTCTGTGGGCGTCTACATAGAGGAGGCACAAACTCCAATTATGAACATCAGTATATACAGTACAACTAGTGATACAAGCTTAGTAACCTAGTAATCTAATAATCGAATGAGTTTTTGTTTGTTTAATGATAAAAAGTAAAAGATAGGTATTGATCAATTTAAAGGGCCCATAGCAATCTATTTTTTGATCTCTGTTATAATATTGTTACCTGGAGTTGTGTTTTGTTTAATTTACCCTTAACACACAAACCTTTCATATTTAGTAATTCTCTCAAATAAAAAACAATCTATTCCACCTTGTGATGTCATGGGGTAATACAGGAAGTGCTCCACTATGTTTTTACACTCCATATAGTGTCACTAGAATTATTTGGATGATTACAGGCCTGGAATTGCCAAACTCTACTGATCTAAAGGTAAAAGGTAACTTTAACTTAAAAACTACCACTACATGACATGACAGAGTATTTTGAGCTTTGAATATGTAGAAAGAATAATAATATCAAATATCAAACATGTGTGAATGATACAAAACACAACTCCAGGTATGTTTTTGAGGAGTTAACAACATTATAACATGACTTAAAGCTCACAAGAATCCATTTTGTGTAATATAGGACCTTTGATTCAAACTTGCACTTTTGGTATTTACACCAACAGACTGTGCAGCCGCTCAATAATGCTGAATTAGAGTAGTACTGGATTTAAAACATATGCAAATGTAGAATGTGCTCATAACTTAAACAGATACACTAGTAAAAATACACCTTATCTAGTGGACAGTGGATAATATAAAAGATCACAACAGCTTGTTTTCTCAGTGGTTCTTCCATGTACCAATGGAGACTCGGCTAACAACTCACAGCCTTGGGCAGAATAGATCTTTGACAATGGCCAGCTGTGTATCTTATTAAGAGACACACACAGACAAGACAAGTTCCCTAATTTGGCCCAATTAAGATTCACATAACCAACTGAAAAACATGGATTACAGATCCCTAGGCCTGTCATGATAACAAATTAAGAAGTACTATATATTGTCACTGCTCCTAATAACAGGATGGGTTAAATGCAGAGAAGAATTTCTCCTGTGTGAAATTAATAAAGTCACTTCTTCTTCAAGGCATTTAAAGGGACAGTGTGTAAGATTTTTACCCGTTAATTACTGAAATTGAAGATACCCATTTAAAAATACATTGTTTTCCAAGCCTTTTCACTTCCATCATGAAATCAAAGTATTCTTTTGGACTTAGATATAGTCACATAAAAGGGGGATCTTCCCCATGCAGAGGCAGCCATTTTGAATACGAGAGCCGCAGAAGGACATTTGGGCTCCGCCTTCGCCTTCGGCAAGGCTCGTGGTTTTGGGTAAACAACACAAGCATGCTGCCGGATCAGACGTCATAATGGATCTAACACGTGTTTTGGACTAAATTGTTTTACTGGATTTTATTTGCTGGATCCTTACGGACAAATTGAGAGCAAGTTTATGGTGAAATACAGAGTTTGACCTGTGCAAAGCATTCTAAGGTAAGCTAACCACGTTTTGTGCTTTTCCGTATAAAATCCCCATGTGCTCGGGGAGTGATTGTTTTGCAGGGAAATGAATTGCATAGTCAAAAAGAGGAGACTGTAAGGTTTCATTTGATGTGTAGAGTGTCATGGTACATGATCGGGAATGTGTGTTTTCATGAGAAAGAAAAAAAAAAAACGGACCGCGTTTTATTTATACAGTAGCGGTGCGCGGCTCGTGCCCGGGTACGAGAGCTGTCTGCGTTACGGCGCGCCCGGGTGACCCTCGAGGTCTGCCGTAGCTAAAACAGAAAGTGCAATAGCACCATCCACCTATGCGCCACGAATCCTACACACTGGGGCTTTAAAGAAAATATATACGCTAAACCATAATATTGAAACCCTATTTAACCCTACAGCAGTTATCCCCAAAAACTATTCTAAATATATAATATAGTAACAATCACAACAAACTGCAGTAAAAAAATGCAGAATTAATATCTTTAGTAGTTAGTTTGCATCTATATTGAGCCATAGCTGTTATAGATTCAACCCTTAACAGTTCAAATCTGGTCATAGTACAGAAATATACCAAAAAGTTCCTTGTTAGTACAAAGAAAAAGTCCACACAATAAATATTAACCCCCCAAAATGCGTTGTTCCATCTAACCTATACTGAATGATAAGTTGATATAGTAATTATTGCGACAGGACTAGGCTCACCCCTTTGCAGACCGATTGTACCTGAAAATCACTATGAAAGTGAAGTATGTAAGAGCAGAGTACATATAGCAGGAGCCACATCCCATGACACAGCGACAAGATGGAGTTCACCTGCATTCAAATGTGACTTAACCCTGAGTCTTGTGCGAAAGGAGAAGCAACCGAGAATGTCACACAGCACTCCCCGATGTAAATGTCAAACGGATAAAAATCAATTTCATGATTCATCCAGAGGCCAGTACTTTCAGAACGCACAAACTTTACCATCCTTTTAAGATGCTATACTGCGCTCTGTGAATAATAATACACTTTTGGTAACAGAAGGCACAGATAAAAAGCAAGTTCTGTTTCATTGATTTCTGTATAATGTCGGCCAATAATGGTAATATAAAAAAGTCTAAAATAAAGGTTTTACAATTGCAGATGCAGTTTCGCAAAAGTTTGGAACCAGCAAATAAGGATCATTATATGGAAGTATATTCATAGAAGTTTTGGAACACTACAAAAACAAGTTAAAATGACTTGAATCAAGAACATAAATTGAATACATTTTACTTGACAAGTAAAATGCTCTCCTTCTCTCTCTTCTCCTTCTCCATGGAGACAAGACCCTTCACCACATAAACTGAGTAATTTGAACGTACTTAGATAATACTTTCTGAAGTGTAGTTAAAATGTACACCAAAACTTTTTTCTATGGCAAATTTAGTCAATAGTTCTCAGTATTAAACATCTGCAGGAAAAAAAACACATTCACAGACTCTGGCCTGATTGATTACTTTTTTACTTTAATAGCATTGTTGCTTCTCATTTTCAACGCAGCATGAAAGGGAGAGAAATAAAAAACATCTTAGTGGCACCATGGAAACAGTATCGATCAACTCTTGTGGGTTGTCTGAAAAATCTATCCCTCATGTCAAGTTCCCAGCATAAACTGTTCACTAGCTACGCTCTCATCCTCAGCAGACACGCCATTCTTAGTCAACAGGGCAATGAAAATCCACAATTGCTATTTAGCCTCCCTGATGAGTCAGTTATCATCACAGGAGGGAGGTGAGATGAACTGATTGGAGAGACAGAGAGACAGAGAGAGGGAGAGAGGGAGGGACGGAGGGAGAGGTCAATGTCTAGAAGTCTGAAAGTCTAAGTCCATTGAAGTGCTGGGGTAGATAAGACAGTGTAATTGAAATCGACATGAAGTTTAAAACTTTGAATGGGGCTTAATAGATGGGGTGGCAGCAGGGCAAAAAGTTGAATATGACAAAATATTATCTAAAAAAAAGGTTGGAAAATGTGGGAGAAAGTCTCACTTCATCACAAACATTTTATTTAATGGTCCACTAGGCCTGTCACGACTTATCGTTCAGTAAATGAGACATGGAACAATCATTTTCAGGGGTCAATATTTATCATGGGGACTTTTTCTTAGTATTAGTGGAGAACCTTTGTTATTTTTCCTGTTCTAAGATTAGATTTCTTCTGTAACTTCTTTGACACAAACTACCTTCTTACGTCTCTCATTCTACTGCAGTTTCTGTTTTTACGCATATTATATCCATGTAGAGGTTAAATTACAGGTCATTTGTGTGGAGAGGCATGTCTGTTCAGTAAGAATGCTGGTTTTCATTGTATTTTCCAAGATAGATCATTTTAATACCATACATACACCATGGACACAAGTAGGTGATATTACTAATAGAAAAGTTACATAGACTTCCACAATATTAGATGGTACAATGTTCTAGCTGTTAGCAATTGTCTTATATCTAATCAGATATCACAATTCATCTTTTTTTAACACATACTGTAACTTCCAGAATGATCTGCTCCATCTGTTGCTGCTATCAACTATCACAAATATAATTGATGAAATGACAAAATTTATTATTATTATTATTATTATTATTATTATTATTATTATTATTAGAGATCATGGATTATTTGTCAAAAAAGTAATAATAATAATAATAATAATAATAATAATAATAATGGCAGTAATCAAGCTACCCTCACTGTAGGTCAGTATAACTTCTAGGAATTCAAAACAGTACCTTTAGATTGAAGATGGCTTCCAGATGGCAGCTGAAACAGCTTCTTTTTTTTCTTTTTTTTTTGTTAAATATAATACCTTTGAAACCTTTTCTACCATTGATCAATAATATTTAGTTTTTACCCTAGGTCCCAAAGGTTCTTTTAGTCTGTTATTAAATTATTAAATGGTTTAAACAGACAAAACAACGTGTGACAACATGCCAAACAAAGCAGGCAAACAGTTTCGTAGAATTCCCTGACAACAGCTGATTAAGTCATCGAGGTGCACTTTCCAGCGTTTGACATTTGTGATTTCAGACGAGACTGGACGGATCAGTGGTGTTTTTGTTTGGCTGTAAACTCATAATCTCCAACATGTAGAAAATCAAACACTGAAAGACTAATGATTGTACGAAGCTGGGCGCTCTCACTCGTGCTGTTTATTGATTATTCAGTGTCATGCAGCCCCACATCTTATTTATCACATCATTATCAATACTTTCATCGCTGTTTCGGAAAAATATGCTGGCTCAAGGGCAAATGGGTTTACAGCAGAGCACGATTTTATCTATCCTCCCGTGAATAGACTGCACTGATTAGATCCTGGTCTCCGGCGACGTGAAGTTATGCACAGTGAGTGGCAGCGCTAATGCAGGACGCGGCTTCATGACAACTACTGTCAATCTGCACACATCTCAAGGAGCGCTAACAGCATGCTAGCACACTACACCTACTCTCTACACTTGAGATGCCAACCAAAAGGGAGAACACACAGAGCAGCTATATTGCTCCGGACCAGCAAAGCTTTATGCAAATCTAAAAGTGTTTTTAATGAGCGCAAATTGATTATAATTCTTCTAGTTTAGATGGAATAGCTTTTTTTTCTATTAAAGGTGTCTGATATTTACTGTTTTAAAAAATGTGATAAATGCAACTAAGCATGCACTGATCCGATACTGGTGTTAGGCCCGTCATGATGACATATTGAAGAAACTGTGATATAATATTGCTGAAATAAATATAGACGATAAACAATAATATTGAAACAAATTTATGCCACTGTCACAATAAACCAAGAGCAGATTTAAACCACAAAAACTATTCTCAATCTACAATATTGTTAAAAGATCATGAACTGCACTAAATAAATAGCTGAATGAAATGATATACTGTAGTAATTATCGTGACAGACCTAACTGGTATCAGATATTAGTGCTGATACTGAAGAATTTGTTGCCTTGGATTTCAGCTGCTAAATATGGGTTCAGATCATATCTTGGTTGGTCATATACATTTCCTGGTCTGCCCAGAAAATCTTCATAATGTTTGAATTTTATTTATACAATATTCTTCTGTGGTCACTTGAGCTTTTTGTCTAATTTTATTTTTGTTTGAAGTAAATAAATGCTGTTTTCAGTCTCTGCTCTGATATCAGTTAATATCGGCAGATACTTAAAGCCATAGTATCAGAATCAATATCAGAACTGAAAACGATGGAGCAGTGCATCCCTCCACACAACTGCTGGGGTTCTAGTGCATTCCTAACATCCTAACTCTTTATCATGATTAGTTTAGCACGTATCATTTTCAGCGGCCAGAGCAGAGATTTGCAGTCATGTTAATCTTAACAACAAGCAGGCTGATATTTCCTGGTTCACAAACAATTGAAACTTTTATAATTAGATGATTGATTGATTGATTGATTTGCATTTATTTCTGTTTGTGCCAAGACAGAAACAATAATCATATATAACATTTTGATGGTTGTAGTACTCCTAAATCTGGAAATGTATCCACTCATTTTCACAAACTCTTGTCTTCTGGTCAGATAGCTTTCAAGCCCCCCTTATGCCATTCAGTTTGAGTTTTTTGAGTAGTATGTCATGGTTAAGAGTGTCAAAAGCTTTCTTTAGATCAATGCAAACCCCCACAACATACTTTTTACTATCTAGTGCATTGGTTATCTCCTCCACAGCATCCATAAGTGCCACTGATGTTGAACTTCTGCATCTGAACCCGTACTGACTCTGGTTCATTATCTCATGTTTGTTTAAAAATGATTCCAATGTATTATTTTTAAATTTTTCAAGATTTTTGGAAAATTGAGAGAGTAAAGACACTGGTGTATAATTAATGAGCACATGTCAATCTCCATTTTTGTAGAGTGGAATTACTTTAGCAATTTTCATCTTGTCCGGGAATGATCCCTTTAGAAATGATAGATTAAAAATATATTTCAAGGGTTTAATAATGCCATTAATTACATTTTTAACTGTAGTCATATCAATATCATAAAAGTCAGCAGGCGATTTATGTTTAAATTAATTTTCAGTGGTTATAATGTCAAGTTCGGTTGCAGGAGAAAGAAAAATTGTATTTAGATATCTTTCAATGTAACTTGTATTGTGGGGCTTGTTTCTGGATTTTTTTCTGCCAGTTCACAACCTATTTTTACAAAGATGTCATTAAAGTTGTTAACAACACTGGGCATGTCATCTATCACCTCATTCTGATCAACAAGGTAATCAGGGTATGAGTTCTTTTTAGAGCCTTCTTTAATTACACTATTCATTATACCCCACATTTTAACATAATTTTTTTTTTTTCAAGCAATTTATTATAATATAATTTTCTACTGTTTGTTATAATATCTGTCAACTTATTCTTATATACTTATATATTTGTACCTTGTTTCTGAATCCTTCATTTTCAATTTTATAAATTGTTTATAGAGACTATTTTTCTTTTTTACAAGCATTTTGTAACCCCTTCGTTAACCAAGGACAATTTGTTTTTGTTTTTTGGCTCTACATTGTTCAACGGGAGAGTGTTTTTTGTATAATGTTAGAAATATATCTAAAAAAAATATTATAGGCTCTGTCAACATCATTCTCCAAGTATACTGAACTCCAATCCTGATCATTAAGGTCTTCATTCATTCATTCAACAGTTTCATTGGATCACATTCTTTTATATTCATAACTATTGGCATTGTACTTCTTTATAACTCTTCCATCATAAAGTAGGAATACTGGTAAGTGATCTGTTATACCGCAGATCATTAGACCACTAATATTACTGTCCATATCGTTAGTAAAAAATATTATCAATAAGGGAAGCACTGTGATCTGTAATTCCTCTGGGTCTTGTAATAAATGGGTATAAGCTCAGGCCATAAATTCTATTAAGAAAATCATCTGTCAGCACACAATTTCAATACAATATATCTATATTAAGTAAAAGTTATTTTACTTTACAACATAAAAAATATACAGCCCTTTCACGCCAAAAATGCTTACCTAAAAATTATTGTTCTTCTTGCAATACTTTTAAAACAACAAATGAAGATCATTAAAGTAAGGATAACAAAGCTGCTTGAGATCCCACTAGGGCTCTGTTGAATTTATTCAGATCACTCAGGGCCTTGACCACCAGTACCTCTGCCTCTTCTGGTGAGCCATTGAGTTTGATAAATATTTTGCAGTTGCTAACCCAAGTACAGGGGGTCCTCGGGTTACGACGGTCTCGGTTTACGACGTTTCGTGGTTACGAACGCGCCCCCAATAAAAATATATATATATATATATATATATACTGTATATATTCCGTCTTACGCGGTTTAGCGTGGTAAGAGATGTAAACAAACACGAAAGGCGCGCGGCGCATGGCGGAAGAATACGCTTTGTTGTGGTTGTAGGGAGAAGAAGACAGCCTCGTGTGCGTGCCCAATGTGGGCGGAAGTACCTGATGTGGGCTCTGATCTGCTCCTATGAAAGCAACAGTGATTACCAAGCAGCGTAGTGGTCTAATTATTGAGATGGAAAGGTTATTGGTGCTTTGGTTGGAAGATCAAAGGCAAAATCCGACTTACGACGAAATTCGGGTTACGACGCGTCTTAAGAACGGATCAACGTCGTAACCCGAGGACCCCCTTGTACCTTGGATAAGCCTTTGCTTCTTAAGTTGTCTGGGCCTCCTAGCGATCTCTGCATTCCTCTGCGTCAAAGACTGTTCATGAAGACCTCCGTGCCTCTCAACTGTCATCCTTGTTTTCAATCTTTTGCTTCCTGTTGACGAACGTTAAGATCACTGTTGGCTTGTCTTCATTTCTTCTCCTTGGAAGTGGGAGGCATGCCTCAAGATCCTCCACGTTGAGGGTGATGCCCCTGGACCGGAGAAAAGCCACCTGCTGTTCCACGGAGCACTCCTCGGCCTCGCTGGGCTCACCCCCGTTATTGTCGGGAGCGGGAGCCACTGCTTTCGCACATAACCACAAGATAACCACATCATTGATTCTCGAGTACTGCTCCAACTCGTCCACTCTCCTTTCCAGGAGCGCAATCCGCTTGTCTTCTTGCTGTTTTCTTTGCACAATTGTTTAATTTCCTCAGTTACATTTGGTGATCTTTTTTTGGTCATTTCGATTCGCGGCAACTTCTTCAGTCAAGGATTCAAGTGACTTCTTGAGTTCGTTAGCTTCCTCCACCGTAATATTTCTCTTCGGTGACATGTTGATTCGTTTAGGCTGTCCCAACCGTGAGCCGCGGCGGCCAGAGTCGCTTGTGTCTCACTTTACGCATCTAATGCCAAGTGGCGAGTATGAGCCAAAAGATGGACACTCACATATCAAGTGTCCAGTGATTGTTCAGTGCTTAATCAATGTCCGTAATCCTTCACGATCCTGTGTGTGGATGCAGACAGCATACAATTTCACAATATATCTGCATTAAGTAAAAGTTATTTTACTTTACAACATAAAAAATATACAGCCCTTTCATGCCAAAAATGCTTACAATGAAAATTATTGTTCTTCTTGCAATACTTTTAAAACAACAAATGAAGATCATTAAAGTAAGGATAACAATAGTGATGACCTCAAAGCACTGGTCTTACAATGGAAACAACACAGTGTCTAGACCTTTACTTACTCAGTTGTAAAAAGTAAAAAAAAAAAAAAAATTGTGTGTGATGTTAGTAACTTTCATCTTTTCTACACACATTTCAAGATTGCTAACAGCATGCTTTATCAGACAAGAAACTCACTCCCTTGCTAGACATTTGGAGACTTGGGATTATCGCCTATAGCAAGAAAAGCAGCTCCCCAGGACCATCTAGCTTCACAAGTTTAAACTGAAATGTAAATAAAAGACAATAAGCAAATATGTATGTATAAATGCACCAAAAATTGCAAGGGAAAAAAAGGTCAGACTTAGGATTTGATGTCATGTCTTATACACGAGTCAGTCATGTTAGCTTTTAGCCATGTTATAATCCTGTAACATCATCAAAAATCTGGAGGTTTTTTTTGTTCTCAACCTAAATATGCAGGGTTTGTGTGTTAAATATGTGTGAATAAAACAAAACACAACTCCAGTTCTGTTTTTGAGGAAGAAACAACATTATAACATAGATCACAAAATAGCATAAGTAAGTGGACCTCTGTCATGGGACATATTCATTATGGAAAATATACATGGTGCCCGACCCAGAACATAACGTCAAATATCTTAACATAAGCCGCCATTACATATAATTTTCACACCTTCTTCCTTTTTTTCTTTTACCAGCACTTAAATGTTACTCTATACTCCATACACATAATGCATAATGGAACCACCAAACCTCAGAGGAGATAAAACCATGAGAGAAAAGGCAAGAAAGCTGGGTCACTAAAAGCATGCTAAGTACTTTGCCCTTGCACTTGCAGTTAAACAGCTCCTCCAAGCCAAGCCTATGGTCAGCTTAATTGAACAACAAACCAAACGACGCAACTGTGAGCTACAACCTCAACCACAAATCACTAAGACCATCATCACCATCAGTTTACAGGGATCTCCTCACACCCAAGAGCACTCTGCTCATTTACTGGAGCAATATTGTTAATGTATTGTTAGGGCCATGTATGTAGAGACACCAATTAGAGAAATTAGTCATGGATGAGCATCAGTTCCTCGAGTTCTAGTCTTGTCTTTTTTAACATCAACCCCAATTTGCACCTCACTGCATTCCCAGTAATTACTAATTTTGCTTTTTGAGATGTGTTTTCAATATTTAATGACGTGTACTGGTGCCCTGCTGTGCTCCTCATTCCAATGCAGCAACAGCAACCATCAGCTTACTGTACGCCCAAGCGATAGTGAGAAAGATGTGCTCCCCCTGCTATAAACCCCTGCTATACAGCCTCTTGAAATTACAGGGTGTAAATGTATTCTGTTTAATTGCAGCTATCGAGTTCCATTCCAGGACAGTTTTTTCTTAAATGCCTTCACAGTCCTTACTTGTTCATGAGCTCACGAGGAAAAAGCTGAGGGAAGGATAGTAAACTTACCCCAAAACAATGTGAAATATTGGTGGCGAGCAATTTCACAGCATTTGGCGTACATCAGTCATACATCATACATTACTGCACTGAATACTCATTTCAACTATTCAGTCAGGACTTAATTATTTAGTAAAACATTAGTTCTGCAACCTGTGTCAATCTTATTTGTAAAATTCAGTCGCCTAAAATCGCTTTCATTTTTCCAGAGCCTCAGTCCAGGACATGGAGCCAGGGAAAAGTTGCTTATATACGATCATGTGTAGCAGTTTGGGAGTGTGATGGTGTGTCAGTCTGTCAATGCATCCAGAGCCCCCACCCCCCACCACCTCTCTTCCCCAAAGTGCGAGCGGAACAGACGGGAGCTGTTCTTTCAGCACCACCAGGGACACGCCACAGCGCAGTCAGCTGTCTCAATCCGAACAGGCAACTTGGAGAGCTCATGCACACATTACTCACAGTTATAACAGCACCAGTGTAGGACATATTTGGACATGGACAAGCCTCTTAGAACGGGAACGACATACTTGAACAAAATTTGTCAACCTGTAATGTGTGATAAGGCCCACAACAGACATTAAGGCTACTAATGTCTCAATGGAAAATCTGTTACATTGTTAAACCAGTCTTTATAGGCGATATAACTTAAAACTATATATTTATAAGTCATATAGGCAACGCAGATGGTTTGAAATGAAAAATATCTCTACATCTACGCATATGTCCTGTAGATATGGTAGGATTCATATGCAGAAATAATCACTGGAGTCTGCTCCTTATTCCTATAGAGACCGTACTATTTTTAAAGACTTGCCTGAAAGAGGCGTAGGATGTTGGCGACCATAATCGATACAGAACTCGCTGATGCTCCAATGACTCCCACTACTTTTTCTGGTTTCACAAAAACCGGTGGCTCTCCGTTTGTGCACCGAACATCAGAAGTGTCTTTCGTGATCAGGGCTTGGACAAAAGTTAATGACTGCTCCAACGCGTATGTATCCCGGGAACAAGTGTCCAGAACCCGTGCGCCAAGGGTGATATTGGGTAATAACTGATCGTCCTGGTTTATCTGATCTAAGGCATACATCATTGCCTCGAGACGCTGGATTCCATTCTCCTTCTTTAGGTCCCCACAAGAGATGCCATCAGCCCCCCTCGCGTGCACGGGGAAGAGCCCGCCGAGCGTCAGATGCCCATCTGTCCGTATTGAGTGGGGCGCGTAAGTCTCCTGTGCCAGAGCGTCCAAAAACAATTCCACGAGGCAAATGAGCCTTAAATATCGAGCCATTGTTGCTTTGAAGAAAGAAGACGGACTTACGAAAAAGGCGTCTTAATATGGAGAAAACGTGCCCATTCTCGTCACCGAAGAGGAGAGTCGACAAACACGGCTAAGAAAGATTGAGAGAGCTCATGGAGTAAGAGCCGCAGCTTGTTGAATAGTGAGGACGGAGATTCTCTTCCATCACACGCTACATCCATTAGCAAAAACTAACACAATCTCAGAAGCTGGAGCAGGAGAGCGCACAGGCTTTACGCGACAAGTACAAAAATACACAAAGGGAAGAGAAGAAACGATGTAGATGTGCCGTGGCAAAAGGAGGACTACATTCGATGTATGTTAGATTTGGAGACCGGCAGAAGTCGGGGACATTCCTCTTGTTCAGCACAACTACACCGGGACATGATGTGGATCGTCCATCTCTCTCCTACAACGCAGAGCATCTCCAAAAATGAAATTAACAAAGTAAAAGCACGAAATACATCCCAATACGAGATCCAGCTAATTATTTCGGTTAGTGTCTGTGAGTGAGCCTCCTCACCACTCGTAATACAAAATGAATGAGTCAGAGCCAGGGATTCACTGTGCGCGGAGTTTGCAGCCCCTTATCCCTTCTCCTCCAAGCGTCATTTATTTAACCCGCCTGAAAGAGAGAGAGGGGGGTGAGAGAGAGAGAGGGGGGGGGGGGAGAGAGGGGGTGAGGGAGAGAGAGAGGGAGGGGAGGGAGAGAGAGAGAGAGAGAGGGAGAGAGAGAGGGAGAGAGGGAGGGGAGGGAGAGAGAGAGAGAGGGAGAGAGAGAGGGAGAGAGAGAGAGAGAGGGAGAGAGAGAGAAGCTAGGCTATATTTTAACGAAGTTAATGACAAGTGATTACAAACATCAGAGAAGATCCACTAAAAGGACAAATGTAGCTACTTCTTACAGACGTGAAGAGCAAAGGAATTGTTTGTCTGAAAAGCCTCTCACAGCGCCGCGTCTCGGCAGTCATAATCTCTCTCTCACTGCCTCCTCTTGTATCCCCCCAAACGCAGGGACAGAACTCTGTTTCTCGTTTGATGTGAGAATGAAACAAACCCGTATGGCTGGAGGAAAACACGGGGAGCTACGCAACTGAAGGGCTGCACACGCAGTTTTCCAGAAATACTTTGGGTTCATTATGGATGCACCTCCAAAGCGCAGAGGAGAGATGTAGAGAGGAAGGAGAGAGGTTTGGAGAGTCCGGGCTGGTCTCCCAGGCAACCCTTCTTCAGAAGACGGTCCTGATTCATCCACGCTCATGAAGCGCATGTCGTGACACACCGTGACGTGCAGCCACACCTCATGTACGCTATAGTCTACTTCTTTGCATGACTGGTCACTTCACCTGTTTTACCCTTTATAATTCAGTCACAAGCTACTCCCCAGGCAGTCTATCGCTTTGCTTAGAGGTTACTAAATTGTTTTTAAAGAGTATGATAGGACAATTATCCAGTAAGCTGCTAGTGACTTAGTTGAACTTCATGACACCACAGAGTCCTAGTCATTATCATATAGTTTCAGTTTAAATGATAGAATAATTAGAATATACACTATATTGCCAAAAGTATTCACTCACCCATCTCCCAATCACTTATTTTCCAATAAAGGAAATCAGGTGTTCCAATCACTTCCATGGCCACAAGTGTATAAAATCAAGCACCTAGGCATGCAGACTGTTTCTACAAACATTTGTGAAAGAATTCCAGCGTGGTGCTGTGATAGGATGCCACCTGTGCAACAAGTCTACTTGTGAAATTTCCTTGCTCCTAAATATTACACACTCAACTGTCAGTGGTATTATAACAAAGTGGAAGTGATTGGGAATGACAGCAACTCAGCCACAAAGTGGAAGCCACGTAAACTAACGGGGCGGGGTCAGCGCATGCTAAGGCACATATTGCACAGAGGTCGCCAACTTTCTGCAGTCAGTCGCTACAGACCTCCAAACATGTGGCCTTCAGATTAGCTCAAGAACAGTGCGTACAGAGCTTCATGGAATGGGTTTCCATGGCCGAGCAGCTGCATCCAAGCCATACATCACCAAGTGCAATGCAAAGCGTTGGATGCAGTGGTGTAAAGCATGCCGCCACTGGACTCTAGAGCAGTGAAGATGTATTCTCTGGAGTGATGAATTACACTTCTCTGTCTGGCAATCTGATGGATGAGTCTGGGTTTGGCGGTTGCCAGGAGAACGGTACTTGTCTGACTGAATTGTGCCAAGAGTAAAGTTTGGTGGAGGGGGGGTTATGGTGTGGGGTTGTTTTTTTCAGGAGCTGGACTTGGACCCTTAGTTCCAGGGAAAGGAACTCTGAATGCTTCAGCATACCAATAGATTTTGGACAATTCCATGCTCCCAACATTGTGGGAACAGTTTGGAGATGGCCCCTTCCTCTTCCAACATGACTGTGCACAAAGCAAGGTCCATAAGCACATGGATGGGAGAGTTTAGTGTGGATGAACTTGACTGGCCTGCCCAGAGTCCTGACCTCAACCCGACAGAACACCTTTGGGATGAATTAGAGTGGAAACTATGGCTGAACGATTTTAAGAAAAAATTTTATTGCGATTTTTCTCGCAGATATTGCAATTTCGATTTTATCCACGATTTTTTTCAAATTAAGTTTCAGTGCACATGAACATTTGCAAACATCACAGAAACTTACATCAAACATTCAAATATTCCACTAAACTGTGAAACTATGAAAACTATGAAAAAAAAACTATGAAAACTAAAGTCAATAATTTATTTCAAATGTAGTCCTATTTATTAAAAAGAAACATTACAACTGAAGAACTAAAAGAGCCATCTATGTCTTAACTTAAAGTGGTGCAAGGTCAGTCTTTTACGGCTCAAGGGAGCTTGATTGTTGTATTTTATAACAAACCTATAAAATACCACGCAACTTAAACTTAACTTAAATATAGCGATGCTACATTAATGTTTCTTAATGTTTAATGTTTTTCTGATTGTTTATTGTTTTGTTACTTGTTTTATTACTGATTTGTACAGCGTCTTTGAGTGTCTTGAAAAGCGCTTTATAAATAAAATGTATTATTATTGTTATTATGATGCTAAATATAGCAATGCTAAATATAGTGACGCTAATCGCAATAGCCTTTCTATAGCGTTTGTAATGTAAACTAGTCTTATGCTAACAGTTTGTCAGCTAACAACAGAGGGCAAGCATATACCTCTTATCCATCGTGCGGAGGAGACTTTTAAACTTTGGTCACCGTGTTTACAGGCACCATTTCCTTGGCGATCTCCTGGTGTCGTTGGCTGCTTCTGTCACATGGAGTTACACTGGCAAAAGAAGCTGCAATTGTCTGTTTGGCCTGAGTATCACTTTTACTAGACGTTTCTCCCAACTTTCTCACCATGCACTCGAGTGACGAATTACGGACATTGATTAAACGGGGGCTGACACCGGCTTCATCAGCTCGTGACTCCCCAGACCGCACGGGGCTACACGGCATATTTGGGTTGAGGGCTTGCTCGGAGCAGAGCGGCTAACACTGGCCTCACCAACCTGTCCACTCGCAGCTTACCGCTTCTGATTGGTGAGTTTAGCAGCGTGGCAGGGAGACGGCATACATGTGTGAAGAAGTTGACGAAACATGGGTCAGTCAGGAGCACTGCAAACAACTTTAACAATGTTAACGATTTTTAACGATTTAAGCAACTTTAATGATCCCAAAATCGTGTTGTCTGAGATCGTGATTTTCAATCTAAAACGATAGATCGTTCAGCCCTAGCGGAGACTGGGAGCCAGGCCTTCTCGTCCAACATTAGTGTGACCTCACAAATGCGCTACTGGAAGAGTGGTCACACAGACAGCAGTGACTTTGCAGTCATCTGCATGTGAGAATATGGCCCAGAAACCTTGTTTATAAACATGCCATTCATTTCTGTCCAATTAAAAGATTAGAAAGAGCGATTCAGCTCTAATTGAAACATGTCCTATTGATTTACAGGCTTGCGTGGACAAATTTCCAATTAATTAAAATGGTTAAAGATGAATTCAATCTTAATCCTGTCATGTAAGGTATTTGTTTCAATTACTTATGCTGATCACATGCACAGGTTACAGTTCAATGGATGAGACGTTCAAGCAGTAATATGGTACAATACAAAAAAATACAACATTGTGATACAGTTTTAGTAAAGTTGTAGTAGCTTTATTTACTTTTTAATTGCACATTATTGAGTCATAATGGCTCGGCTCACATCTTTGGCTCAGTTTTCTAAGCTCTGTTAATTTTTAACAAACCTGCTTATATACCTACCAATTTACTTCTCTGTGCAAACGACCATTACTCCAAGATCCATGCTCTGACGCCTCCACCATCCTGTGCTTCCAGAAGCTGCTACTTTTTGGACATAATAGACTGAGTTGAGTTTCTGCCATAGACACTGGATTATCTGTCAGGTAAGGGATGTTGGCTTGGTCATAAAAACAATTTTGTTACTGGAACCCTTGAGTATTATTTATACTCTTTTACTTTTTCCTACTTGAGTATACTATTTTGAAGAGAACAAACTATACATTTGTGTCCTCCTATCTCTGCCAAATCCATGCTTAATAATGTGGCTGTTGGAACACATATGCCTCGGCCAATTGAAATGAAATGCACCAAAAATACCTTGAAGGAAAGTGTGTGGGATCTGCTGGGAAGCGACAGAGAGGCAAAGCTGAGGCAGGCAGATGGCGTGCACACTGACACAGACAGGCAGGCCCACAGAAACACACAAAGCCCTGTACAAATGACACCCTGAGAGACTGGTGTCGCAAATGCAGGACACTAATTCCAGCGCTTGGACGCATAGACCACGACTCCCACTTACACTGTCAACGGAAAGGTTACTTTTGAAAAATGGGGCCCGCATGGTGATTTAATTCACTGACTAACCCCAAGAAGAGAGGGCCTTTCCCCTAGGGAGCACATGTGATTTAGTCTAAGATTACACCTCGACTTGGTTCTTCTACTCTCTTCCCTGTTGCACTTTCCTACTGGCACCCAATCATCTGCTCACACACATTCACACAAATTCCACTTCAATTTCAGCATGGGGAATGCTGAGAGAGAGCAACCAATGAAACTAGGAATCTTCAGGGATGATGGCTTATGTTGAATAGAGACCGAACCAAAAAAAATAGATCTTGCTAGAAGTGGGAGCATCACATATAGCATAAAAGGCACGCATCATTAAATAACAATGCAGTGAAATAAACAAAGTGTATCAGGAATAAAATGACAATGACAGGTATAGTGAATCATACATTTTTTACTTTATTTTAGCCTGTTTGTGCCAAGACTACTACGCATGTGTATGTACTTCAGTATGGTTGAGAAGAGGCAAAATGAGTTGGCAATATTTTTAACTTTTTTTTTTAACTCCTGATGTACAGAGGACAATATGCTAGGGTTTGCACGAGTATTAAATAGTCGACTAGTCGAGGATGCTAGTCTAGTCGAGTCAGACTAGTCGATGACCATCATCAATAAGAAGTGAGCCCAAATATTGCAATAAATTTGTAGTTTATTAGAAATTGTTAATGTGCAAAGTAGTGCTGTCAGGCGATTAAAAAAATTAATCTAATTAATTACAGGATTTGTAATTAATTAATCTAATTAATCACATTTTTTAATCAATTTTTTAGGTGGTTTATGGTGCTCTCCCACAGTGCAAAAAAGGTGTCGAACATGCGATTTATAGTGGTACAGCGAAAAGACTGCAGACTTCCCCTTCAAGTCTTTAAGTATTTCAGTCTTTCGCTCGCTCTCTTTCTCTCCGTGCACGTTACCGCCACTGTAACCAAGACAAGACCTGCAGACCTGCAGAGTGCACCTATATACTCCATTCCCCCTCCCACATTACATAACATTCATTCGAAAGCTCATTTACACCATTCCACTATTAAATGGTGATTATTTCTGGTGCCAAAAGGTGAGCACGTACAGTAGCTTTCATGCAACGTCAATAAATAATATACAAAGCTTCAAATATACAGAGAATACAAATAATTGCCTGTGTAAATTACTCATGGCTCACATGACCCCCGGAATTTGCAAAACTGAAGGATTTAAACTACCGGCGCGGATGTGTCTGGACCATCGCACCACGGGGGTGAGTAAATTATCGGGTTTAACGTGACTCGGATGGGCAAAACTTGTGCTTCTAAGTGTGCACCCTTAGTCGTGGCAGAACATGGAGAGGTTATGGGAATTAGTTGATAATGAAAAGGGTTCGGTGCGTGGAGCACAACAGATACGGAAACGGGCGCGTGCATCTCCCCGAGGACAAGGGGCTTACTGCTCCGTCACATTTTTATAAATAAACTTGCTTTTCAAAGGCCCCGTACGCCAAATTTAAAATGTGTGCGCATTGAATTGCCGCTTATAATTACCGTATTGGCCCGAATATAAGACGACCCTGATTATAAGACGACCCCCTCTTTTTCAAGACTCAAGTTTGAAAAAAGACTTTTTGAACACCAAATTTAATTTTTATACAGAAAATAATTACAGTACATCTGAAACAAATGATAACAATATATTCAGGAGAAAAAGCATGTTATTTTGCCTCATTCAAATCATGCAAAAACTGTCTATCACATCTTAATATCTGAACATTTAAATATGTAAACTAAAGTAAAATCACATTTGTAAATGAATGGCTTCTGGTTTTCGAAATGTAAATAAACCAGTCTACTGTGATAAAACAACAAAATTGCAATAACTGCATTAACCATCAAAGTGAAGTCTAAGTGAAGTCAGCTGCTGGTTAACCTGGCCGATCATCGACCCACTTTTCTCCAGATTGTCGCTACGTTTCTCCATTTTCTGTTATCTCTTCTCTTATTTTCTTCTCTTTTCTTTCTTACCGCTAGCAGCCAGTGTTGCCAACTCCCCAGCATCGGAAGTAGCTATTGGCCCGCCCAGAAGTAGCTAAAAGTAGCTAGACGAGCGAGCGGTCCAATCCAAACGTGAGAGCTTTTTTATTTTTTTGTGCTATAGTGGGCAAACTATAGCTTTTTATTTTTTATTTTTTTGGTGCTAAAGAACTAGCTTTTTAAAAAACCTTTCTGTGCTGTACAACTAGCTTTTTAAGCAGTGCTACTTGTGACTTTGTGTCGCCAAAAGAATTTCGGCTCCCATTTGTCGGTGATGTTGTGCACTGTTGCTGTGATGTACGGCTCCATGTTAGCTGATGTCCATAAGTCGGTTGTCAATGAGACAAGTAGTAATTCAAGTGGTAATTCATTCTTGTAGGATTTGTTTGTGGAGGTTGTCATACTGGTGTTTGATAGTATTCCAGAAATGTGATGTTGGAGGGAATGTCAAAACTCGGTTCAAAGCAGTCAATCAGCTCCTTAAAACCTCTTCCGTGGACAGATGCTAGTGGCCGGATATCTTTGACACTGAAATTAACAAGAAGATTTATGATCTGTTTTCTCCGCGCGTCTGTCAAAACAGAGTGGCATTTTGTAAAGTTGCCGATTGATTATTGATTAGAACGTTGTTCACCCAGCATCAGCGGGTGTTTTTATAGATGATTATGCAAGGCGCTAGTACTTTTGTTGTACTTCAGAACAGTCTTGCATATGTTGCATGTGACTTGTGTACCAGCCTCATTTTTTGTAAAATATCTCCAAACGTTTGATGATATCTGTCTTTCATTGTTTTGTTGCATAGTGGGACCCTTGTTGTTTTGCGCCACCATGTTGATTGTGTCAAAGTTACGAAGGGTCATGTACACACGACTAGTCGACTACATACTGAGGTAGTCGCGGGTCAACGCAGTCGACTAGTCAGTGCAGCCTCTACAATATTCATCTAAGTAGTGAAAAACAAAAAAACAAAAAAAAACAGCCATTATAAAACTCAACTGAATCTGAATGGTCCCTATTTTCTTTACTAGGTCAGGATGTTCAGTTGTTGCTGATTACATATACACAGGTTATTTGATCAAAAAACAGGTGCTAGATTACAAAATGGCTCATGTTATGTATGGTATGTAAATGAGGATTATGCACAGTGACAGTGTGAGCCACATGCTGCAGCTCCTCTGATTGCATTCTCAGGGGCAATACAAAAGATGAGTGCGGATCCTACCATTACAAAAGGACTTTTCTGTCTTTAATATGTTCACTGGCCTTGTGTTGCTCCTGAGTGAGGCCAAAGGGGAGAGAGAGGAAGCAGAAATACACAATTTACAAAATACAGGAATGCACAATGTGAGGGCCATCTGCTGTGAAACACTTTCAGTTGCGTAGAATACGAGACTGAACTGAACAGTGTCACAGGTAAAGAGCACATTTTATCTCGAATGTGTTCAGGCCAAACATGACCCTCAGACCAATTTTTGTTGGCCCTTAGGCTTCCTGCTGAACTGGCCCAAATGATCATAGGCAGTACATTTTTTAAGCATTGCAACAACTATGACCTTAATAACATAAGATTATATTCTGATAAAAACCTAAAATATGAGCCTTTTTATAGGTCACTGACTGTGTCAAACTTGTGTAAGATGCAACTATCTGAAAGATCCCCTGTATTGACCACTGGTCTGGCCCTCACTGTTATGTTTTCCATATGTGAAAAAAGTTTGGACACCCCTGCACTAGAGCATAGTCAACAAATTTATATAAGAGAGAAATCTTGTCTTGTTGTTTCTAGTAAAAAATTCTGGCAAAGTTTATAATTTCCTAGTTCGATATAGCAGATATGATAGATGTGGATGTAATTCCACAACTGTTACCTAGCAACCATTATGTTAAGAAGGGCTAAACATGTCTAAATTCCACAATAGTGATGAATAGTGATGAACACCTTTACTTTGTTAACTGTTAAAGGTCCAGTGTGTAGGATTCGTGGCGCATAGGTGGATGGTGGCTATTGCACTTCCTCTTTTGGCTACGGTAGACCTCGAGGGTCACCCGGGCACGCCGTAACGCGGACAGCTCGCGTACCCGCGCGCACCCGATGCTGTGCGAGCCCTCGCCGACAACTACGGTATAAATAAAACGCGGTCCCGTTCACGTTTTTTTTTTTTCTTTTCGCATTATAACACACATTCCCAATCGTGTACCATGACAATCTACACATCAAATGAAACCTTACAGTCTCCTCTTTTTGACTATGCAATTCATTTCCCGGCACAACAATCACTCCCCGAGCACATGGGGCTTTTATATGGAAAAGCACAAAACGAGGTTTGTTACTTAGCTTACCTTTGCACAGGTCAAACTCAGTATTTCACCATAAGCTTGGTCTCAATCTGTCCATAAGGATCCAGCGAATAAAATCCAGTAAAACAATTTAGTCCAAAACACGTGTTAGATCCATTACGACGTGTGATCCGGCAGCATGCTTGTCGTTGTTTACCCAAAACCACGAGCCTTGCCGAAGGCGGAGCCCAAATGTCCTTCTGCGGCTCTCGTATTCAAAATGGCTGCCTCTATATGGGGTCAATCCCCCTTTGATGTGACTATATCTAAGTCCAAAAGAATACTTTGATTTCATGATGGAAGTGAAAAGGCTTGGAAAACAATGTATTTTTGAATGGGTATCTTCAATTTCGGTAATTAACGGGTAAAAATCTTACACACTGTCCCTTTAAATGCCTTCCTTGTACGTTAATTGTAAAAGTGTTGATGACATAGGCAGAGGTATTCTGTTTTAGAATTCACCACTACTTCCTGTATTTTTCTCCTTTTATTTTGAACATTTTCCCACAAACTACCACTTGTGATACATACTTATTTACCACAGGTACTATCCAACCAAATCAAGTAATAATTAGGAGATCACAAAAACCCATCATCTGCACTTTAAAGGAGCCTGGTGGAGGGCCTATCAAATGCTTTTCTCCATGAAAATGTTATTGCTTTGTCTGTAATGTTTCACAGTATGGTATTAAACCTTTCTATCTTCATGGTGACTTTCTAGTAATTTTTGAGCTGTAAAACCACCTGTGGTTGAATAAATTAAGATAGAGCTGTTTAATGTCATACTGTGGAACATTCCATGTAGAGCAATGACATCTCCATAGAAACAAGCAGGTGACGAACCCTCCACCAGGAAAAATACACAATGCACCTTTAACCTTTACAACTTTTTTATTCAACCTGGGGGCTAATGCTCAGTGAACAACCTTATCAAAGCTTTTTCTTAAATTTGGTATTGAGCTGTAATAATTGGGTCAAGTTAGATCTTTAATTATATGCTGCAGTTCATTCACACCCTTAACAAGATGGCAGACTATCTCCCACTAACGCACGTTAGACGGAGGAACAATAAAAAGTCACCCTCCAGGACACTAAGCAATGAAGCTTCCCTTTTGGGCCGACACAGGGCACAATGGACTCTCTGTCTGTCAAATTAATTATCCTTGAAACTGCTTTAATTCCCACAGTCAAATGAAAAGGGCCTCCTTCTCTACAAGGAAGGGAATACGTCAAGAGCTGGAGTTAATTGCGTGTCGAAGTGATTTGTTAGAAGGCTAGCACACTATTGGACTGTTTGGTAGTGGTCACGCATATTCTGTGCAAGGGGTGAGATGTTAATGTTAGATCAACGTAGTGCCATGTGTAAGATTAGTAACACAAAGGTCACCGCTATCTCATTCGGGGCCATCTGCTTTGGAATAATAAAAGACGATCTATGTTTTTTCTGTCTGTTGCGATTTCAGAAAGCATATTGTAATTCTGAAGGTATCCCGTGCAGAGTGGATAAATCTTCCCTCATCTTCATTTTAACGCAAAGGCAAAGCAGGTGCGGAGCAGGACGTACGATAGACTTTCCACGCTCTCAATTATGATTGTAATCCGTCTGTCATAGAGGCTACCTTCTAATTATGTCTGGGTAAAAGAGCAGCTCTCCTCTCACCAAACCACTGGCTCTATAAAAATGTGAAAGATAGACAGATAATGCAGGAGTGACCACTTGAATTCATAAGTGATGGCAAGAACAATTCCACATGACACATTAAGTATCCGATATCAAGTGGACAAGAAGGCCTCACCCTTTACTCAAGAGTCAATTGAGAGTGATCTGCAGAAGAGAGGTTCTGGGCAATCTGAGAATAACAGATAGAGATGGCAGGATTACTTGGCCGATTTATGATTTTAATGATTCAGGTCAGAAAAAATATATAATTGGAATACATTTATCAGCAAAAATATGTAATTTTAATTGAATTTTAATATTCCTATATTATGCAAAATTTACTCTTGTGAGCTTCAAGCCATGTCAGAATGTTGTTACCTCCTCAAAAACATACCCAGAGTTTGATTAACACTTTGTTATTAGTCTGTCAAAATGCTTTGTTCCGCCTTGTGATATCAGGAAGCTGTATTTATTTATTTATTTTTTATTTAACCAGGAAAATAAGACTCATTGAGATTAAAAATCTCTTTACAAGAGCGTCATGGCCAAGACAGGCAGCAGTTCAGTTACATGTCGGTTACAGGTCTCACACACACACAATTGATAAAATTTTACAGTTCAGAAATCACAGTTTCTAGATAAAAATGTCAAACTATTTCACAATAAATACAACACAATCAGGAATAGCAGCTACATACAGATGTTACAGCATCCCGGTCAGTTACATTTTTTTTGAAAGATTCTAAGGAGACCAGCTCACTCAGTTTCAAGTCTTTCTGTAAAAGGTTCCATGCTGTAGTTTTCATGTAGTTTTCAACAGCTACCTTTAATCTTTTGTTCACCAGAGATTGGCACTTCCAGGGCTGAAATTATCCAAATGATTCAAATGAAAGTGTTAAGAGTTAAAAAAAAAAATTCAACGCAACAAAATTTTACCAAAAATTCTTGCAAAATGTAAAATGTTAATTCACTTTTTGCATAGATTGACATGTGTGGGATTCCTTTCTTGTTTGAATACTGTGACATCCCCAATTACATAAAAATCAACACATCTACTGGCTAGAACTTCTGAAAAAGAGCCTTGGGTGGCACAGTGGCTGAGTGGCTCATGCTTTACAGCAAGAAGGTTCCACGATCGATCCCCGGGTCGCCCAGGCCTTTCTGTGTGTGTTCTGTGTGGAGTTTGCATGCATGGTCTGGGTTCGATCCCTGATCGCCCGAGCCTTTCTGTGTGGAGTTTGCATGTTCTCCCCGTGTCTGGATGGGTTTCCTCCGGGCATTCCAGTTTCCCCCATCAACCCAAAACATGCTCCAGGTAAAATCCTCCAGCTTAGGTCCTGACCAAGCCGAGCAATAAGATCATGGAGATGGGTCCCCGGGTGCCTGAAAGACGAGCTGCCCACTGCTCCTGAAGGATGGGTCAAATGCAGAGGGATAATTTCCCTACTTCTTCTCTTCTTCTTAAAGGGATATGCCACCCCCAGGTCAAATTTGGGCATCTCCCCACAGTCCAGAGACTAAAATAAGTGGTGGAAAGCGTTTTCCTGGTCACCCAGCCATTGTCCGAGTCTGGCAGCACTGACCGCTGCTGTATCTGCTGCTCCTCCGCGTTAGACTGGAGTCTAACGGCGCCAGAGAAAGATTTCGGCCAAAAGGAATTAATTTGCTCGATGAGTTTCCCAATTACTTTCTGTGTAGTGCGCATTCATATCGAGTGCAAATAAATGTGCAAATCAACACGGAGAGCTTGACTTGGTCATTTTGGGTGGGAACTATTTTTCAATGCGGAAAAATAAAGCCGAATCACGCACCACGCTGTGCAACAGGGGAACTCCCTTCCTGGTGCGTAACTGGGATTCCCCTGGCAGCTTGCTGCGTGATTCGGCTTTATTTTTCCATCCATCCAACCATCTTCTTCCAATGTTCCATTTCTGGGTCACGGGAGCAGCAGTCCAAGGAGATCCATGTTCCAAAAAGAGCACGACTTCCATGTGCGCACAAGGCTTGCCTTAGGCACGTGATACATTATCGCTAATATTAAACCCACAAGCAGCAAAGAGAGTAAAAAACAGACATCTTTGGAAAGTTTCTTTGCAAAGGGGAAAAGGCCCAGTGAGGAGACAGAAGAAGAGCCTACGCAGTTTTTGGAAAGCGATGACGTCGCAATGCCGTAATCATCTGCTTTGGCAGGACTCCCAGTCGCCGTTCTGCTGATACTGATGTGTTTTGTAATCCAACGTAACTCGTAGAAGTAACTTCACTTCGTCGTTGGTCCAAACGAGAGTTGGCTTTTGTACATGTTCGCCATCATTATTATCTTCTTGTGTTTGTTTTCAGAAGAGAAAGGACTTTATGCGCATGCGCTCTTTGTACTATTGCGTTTCCGGTAGCTCTGGCTGTTTTTACATATGGGTGTGGCATATGTATTACATCGTTTTCACTCAGCGCTCAATTTTCCTCTGGATGCAAATATTTAGTGACAATACCAGGAGACCTACTTAAAATATGGATTTATCGCAACAGGTGATTCCCACGCACCAAGCCCGCTATGCATAACATGCGGCGACCAGCTCTCCAATGAGGCAGCCTTAAAAGTATGTTCGAGACATCAACTCTGCCGGTATTCTGGATAAAAGTTACGGAGTAGACTGGACATAAGCAACACACTTTGGGTGTCATTGTCTCCCATTACGCCTAGATGGCGGCACGGTAGCAGAGTGGTTAGCGCTCTTGCTTCACAGCAAGAAGGTTCCGGGTTCGATCCCCGGGTCGCCCAGACCTTTCCGTGTGTGTTCTGTGTGGCGTTTGCATGCATGGTCTGGGTTCGATCCCCGGGTCGCCCGAGCCTTTCTGTGTGGAGTTTGCATGTTCTCCCCGTGTCTGGGTGGGTTTCCTCCGGGCACTCCGGTTTCCCCCATCAACCCAAAACATGCACCATAGGTACCTCCAGCTTAGGTCCTGACCAAGCCGAAGCAAGAAGATCATGGAGATGGTCCCCGGGCGCCCTAATGTGTGTGCTGCCCACTGCTCCTAATATATGTATATATATAGGATGGGTTAAAATGCAGAGAAGAATTTCTCCAGTGTGAGATCAATAAAGTTCACTTCTTCACTTCACTTCTAGATGTGACCAGCTCATAGCAGAGAAACAAGCTCAGGTTGCTACGTGCGTTGCTAGGCAATTGACAACATGTGCACAACAATTTTTGTAATAAATACACTTTCTTTTCACAATCCACTGCCTCCTCTTTATTTCTATCTTTTCAGCACACTCAGCGCCATCTTGTGTTAGGCAGGTGAACTGTAAGAAATGTACAGCAAATGAGCCCCCTAACCGGAAATTGGTTCAGGTTCATACCGCTTTAGCCGGACACACGAAGTTTGGGGTAGGTTTGCATATGCTGAGAGGAAACATTTTTATGCAAATGAATTGCCCGTATGTCATAGCGCCACCATGTGGTAGACAAGGGAACTGTAAAATATGCACGGAAGCTGCTATCGGGCTTTCTATTAACATGACATTTTGTGCAGCTGAAAATACTTTGTATGCAGGCGTGGAGAATACCCCCCACCCACCATTGGAATGCACGTGTTTAACACAGGAAGACAGATGGGAGACTTTGCAATGAAAAAAAAAGCATATTTACACAGAAAATAAAATTAAACCACTGGTATTTCAGAGGTCCAGAGGGTCGGGTAAGGGACTTGCAAGCCTAGAAACACTCGGACGTGCCTCCAGGCAAATAAAAAAACGCATTTCGCATTGTAGCGCATTCACAGTCCAAACTCTATGGGCGGGATATACAGGGACGCTGACCGGAGACAGAGGGAGGGGCTGGAGCTGCATTTGCCGATCTGACGTCAAAAAGGTGCCTTGTCCGAACTCGCCCGTTTGAACACTGGTTTTGTGTAACGCAGAAAAGGACCGCAAATGCTCAGTTTAGACATTTCGCAACTTTTAGCCATTGGGGGGGTGGGGGGGGGGGGGCTAAACAGGGTAGGGGAGCTCACATTAACATTCAAAAACCACAGAAAGTGAAAATTTCATGCCATGGGACCTTTAAGCATAGTCTCCAGAGAGCGTAGGGGCAGAGAGGATGTTGTGACTCTTGTTATGTTGTTGTCGCATGTTTATTAAAGTTACATACAAGTACACAGTGGATTCACGTTTATTATTATATTTACAACATACCATACCACTTGTGTTGTTTGTATGAATTTATCTTGTGGTATTTATCCGCCGATATCCACACGCCCCGCCCCCCTCCACCCCCACCGGTTCGTAAAAATTTTGGGTGACATTAACCGGTCCGTGGCGCAAAAAAGGTTGGGGACCACTGCATAAAGGACGTTGTTTAATAAATACACTTCTGCAGCAAAATGCCCTTACAGCAAACTTTGCAGACATCCTGCTAATATGTTTCCACTTGGCCTGCCCTCACATTTTATATGTAACCTTCAAAATCAACAAATAAAAGATTTCAATTTCATATTTATTTCCAGTTTTTTAGATAAGACAACCCTGACTTTTCTGATCTGAACCACAGTGTCTGCCTTGAGTTTCTATTAGACTGGATTGCAAATATAGAGTGACTTTATTCATTCTATAAGACAAAATAAGAAAACTGCAAACTGAAGCTATACAATGCCCAAACAGTGTGAGGAGCTGACATGTTCGTGCCTCCTTAAGTGACAGGAAGCTGCTCCGTGGTCCCCCTGTCTAGATAATAATGATCAGAGGGATTATATGTGGCAGTAAGGGACCCATAGGTGCTGACCTGACACCCACACAGCCCTGAAATGTACCAGCGCTCCTATTAGGTGACTGGGTGCTTGTTTTGAAGGCCAGCCTCATGCTCCACTGGCCTTACATGATGAGTGGGTGCAGCTGGGCTAGTTAGCTGAGGGGGACAGAGCAGCAAATGTGATTGTGATCAGGGATACCCACCGCCTTGCGTGTGCGCTAATTAGCTGCCCCTCCTAGCATCAGTTTGATTCAATTTTCACACAAATGTCTTCCTTGTGCATTGAGATAGATGGATTGTGTATGGTATTTCTGATAATTCCTAACAAGGCCCTCATTGCGCGTGTTCTGGCAGCCATAGCTTCTGTGTTTTGAAAGAGTTTTGTTTGGGCAGTTGATTGGACACATTGTTAGAGCATTATTCCGGCCGAAGCAGCACTATTTTTCTGTAATGGATGAGTTTTATAAAAAACTTGTGCTTTCATGTTTGTTTTCAATGGCAGACATGAGCAGCCAATTAGTTAAATTGAGGGTATATTTGAGCATATAATGATATGTATATTAATAAAGTTTGGCTTTGTCAGCCAGTAATTAAATTAGCTTTGCAAAATAAGTTTTCTTTGTTCATTCTTTGTTTCCTTGTTTCATATTGTTTATATTGGTCTTTACAACTGAACAGCTATACTGGATCCTCTGTATTTCTATCTATTCACCACATCACACCTTAATATTATTGTGAATTCATTCATTTAATTTCACAACCAAATTATCTCCAAGTACCTTTTGCTGAAGAAGACACTAATTTACATGTGTCACACAAAAATCTGGACCATATCCACCGCAGAGCAAATAAAGTATTGGTTAATTGTAATAGTAATTGGTAATTGGTCACTATCAACAAATCCAATTGCATTATGATTAGTTCAAGCAGAGGCCAGAGACATTTTGAAATTTGTTGATGGAGTCTACACATTGTTAGAGTTGTATTCACACAAACAATTTTAGAATGTGTCCTTGGATAGGCACAAACGATCAAAGAACTTTCTGCCAAGACACATGGATGTCATAGTCCATCCACGCAGGTTCAAGAAAAGACCTATAGTTTGAATGAATAATGCCTATTAATACATGGTTTAGTAATTGATTATACAGTACATATGCTATTAGGGGACTGTACCTGCACATGCAATATGGTATCCATTCAGTTTTATTCTAATCTTTTAAAAAGTCCATAATATTTTAGTAATCCATTTTCAGACCATGTTTCTACAGAGGGGCCACATCATAATGATGGCTCTGTTGTATTTGAGTCTCAGTGGGCACAGACTGGCAGTGAAACAAAAAGCCAGGAGAGCAGAACTAAAGCTAATACCATAAAACCCCAGCAGCCAAAGGGAGCACAGCCATTCTCATTTTCTTGTTCACACCTGTGCGTTTGCCCCTGTGATATGTGGAAACAATACATGAGTCTGCACAACAAGGCCTCTTTGCTGTTTCATCATTCAGTCTTTATACAATACTATGGGACTGTGGGACTACTATGGGAGAAAGGAAATGAAGGTTTAGGAAGAAAATGACAAAACTGTTTTACAATCCTATTACCCTTTCTAATAGACAGATGCATGAATCTTTCACTATTTTGCCAGAAGTATTCACTCACGATCCAAGTGATCAAACTCAGATGTTCCAATCATTTCCATGGCCACAGGTGTAAAAAATCAAGCACCTCCTAAATATTCCACAGTCAACTGGTATTATAACAAAGTGGAAGCGATTGGGAAAGACAGCCACAAAGTGGTAGGTCACATAAACTGACAGGGTGGGGTCAGCGGATGCTGAGGCGCATATTGCACAGAGGTGACCAATTTTCTGCAGAGGCAATTGCTACAGACCTCCAAAACTCCTGTGGCCATGAGCTAATCTGAAGGCCACATCAAGTTTGGCGGTCTGTAATGATTGACTCTGCAGAAAGTTGGCAACCTCTGTGCAATATGCTGAGGCACATATTGGACAGAGGTCACCAACTTTCTGCAGAGTCAATCGCTACAGACCGCCAAACTTCATGTGGCCTTCAGATTAGCTCAAGAACAGTGTGTAGAGAACTTCATGGAATGTGTTTCCATGGCCAAGCAGCTGCATCCAAACCATACATCACCAAGTAAAGCATCGGATGTGGTGGTGTAAAGCATGCCGCCACTGGACTTTAGAGCAGTGGAGACGGGTTTTCTAGAATGATGAATCGCGCTTCTCCATCTGGCAATCTGATGAGTCTGGGTTTGGCAGTTGCCAGGAGAATGGTACTTATCTGACTGCATTGTTCTAAGTGTAAAGTTTGGTGGAGGGGGGGGGAGGGGGTTATGGTGTGGGGTTGTTTTTCAGGAGCTGGGATTGGCCCCTTAGTTCCAGTGAAAGGAACTCTGAATGCTTCAGCATACCAAGACATTTTGGACAATTCCATGCTCCCAACTTTGTGGGAACAGTTTGGAGATGGCCCCTTCCTCTTCAACATGACTGTGCACCAGTGCACAAAGCAAGGTCCATAAAGACATGGATGAGAGAATTTGGTGTGGTTGAACTTGACTGGCCTGCAAAGTCCTGACCTCAGTCCGACAGAACACCTTTGGGATGAATTAGATTGGAGACTGTGAGCCAGGCCTTCTCGTCCAGCATCAGTGTGTGTGACGTCACAAATGCGCTTCCGGAGTGGTCAAAAATTGCCTTAAACACACTCCTAAACCTTTGAAGCTGTTACAGCTGCAAAGGGTGGACCGACGTCATATTAAATCCTATGGATTAAGAATGGGATGTCACTTAAGTTCATATGCGAGTCAAGGCAGGTGAGTGAAGTTGGCAATACTTTTGGCAAACCGTTTGGTATCGGTCCGCACAGAAAGCATAACTTCCATCATTTCAGTTTTATTTATTAAAATTAAATCCGCAAGCTAGCAAAATGAGTAAAAAACAGACAATGGATTCATGTTTATTATATTTAAAAAATACCACAGTTTTTGTGTTGGTCCTTAAAGGGACAGTGTGTAAGATTTTTACCTGTTAATTACTGAAATTGAAGATACCCATTCAAAAATACATTGTTTTCCAAGCCTTTTCACTTCCATCATGAAATCAAAGTATTCTTTTGGACTTAGATATAGTCACATAAAAGGGGGATCTTCCCCATATAGAGGCAGCCATTTTGAATACGAGAGCCGCAGAAGGACATTTGGGCTCATCCTTCGCCTCGGCTCCTGCTAACAGCTGCTCATGTGGGAGCGGAGGAGCGAAGGAGAGAAGGGGAAGGGGAGGGGGGAAGGGGGGGGCCTCGTGTAAAGAAGCATGCTGCTGTATCACACATCGTAATGGATATAACACGTATTTTGGACTAAATTGTTTTACTGGATTTTATTCGCTGGATCCTTATGGACAGATTGAGACCAAGTTTATGATGAAATACAGAGTTTGACCTGTGCAGAGCCTTCAAAGGTAAGCTAAGTAAGCTAAGTTTTGTGCTTTTGTTCTGTGCAAAGGTAAGCTAAGTAACAAACCTCGTTTTGTGCTTTTCCATATAAAAGCCCCATGTGCTCGGGGAGTGATTGTTTTGCAGGGAAATGAATTGCATAGTCAAAAAGAGGAGACTGTAAGGTTTCATTTGATGTGTAGATTGTCATGAATCATGATCGGGATTGTGTGTTTTCATGCGAAAAGAAAAAAAAAAAGTGAACGGGGGACCGCGTTTTATGTATACAGCGGCGCGCGGTTCGTGCGCGGGCACGCGAGATGTCGGCGCTACGTCGCGCCCGGGTGACCCTCGTGGTCTGCCATAGCCAAAAGAGGAAGTGGAATAGCTACTAACCACCTATGCGCCACGAATCCTACACACTGTACCTTTAAATAATAATAATTAATAATTCATAGCATTTATATAGCGCCTTTCATGACACCCAAAGCGCTTTACAGTTCATTGTTCAGTCACTCCACACTTGGTGGTGGTAAGCTACTTTTTGTAGCCACAGCTGCCCTGGGGCAGACTGACAGAAGCGAGGTTGCCAATCTGTGCCATCGGCCCCTCCGACCACCACCAACACTCACGCACACTCCACTTTCATACTAGGCAATGTGGGTGAAGTGTCTTGCCTAAGGACACAACGACAGTTTTTGCAACTGGCGCCCCACTGTGGCACCTGGAATTCCCAGCGGTCTCCCATCCAAGTACTAACCAGGCCCTGCCTTGCTTAGCTTCTGAGATCTGACAAGATCAGGCTTTGGCAGGCAGGTATGGCCACAAAGGCCATACCTAAAGGCTGGTCCGTGAAAATATCGTCTGATATTAAACCAGTCCGTGGTGCAAAAAAGGTTGCGGACTGCTGCTTTAGATTGTTGTGAACCATGTTAGAATGGTGTTACTGTATCAAAGCATACCTGGCGTTGTGATTTGTTTGATTTGAAGAGGTAGTTTTCAGTTAACAGCTACCTTTTACCTTCTGTTAAATAAAGATCGACAATTCCAGGGCTGAAATTATCCAAATAATTCTAATGAAGGTATACAGAGTTTAAAAACACAGTGTATCACTTCCTATATTGCCACATGATATCACAAGTTGAAACAGAGTGTTTTCATTTTGAGAGAAGTGCTCAGCCAAAATATGCAGGGTTTGTGCGTGAAGCATGTGTGAATGAAATAAAACAAAACTCCAAAAATGTTTTTGATGAGAAAACAGCATTATCACATAGATGAGAAACTAGAGTACTATGGGCCCTATAAGATGACACTGTTCAAAGAGAGAAAATCAACAAATTAAGTCAATGTTCTCACGGCAAGACCAGGCATTTGCTACAGGCCCATACATAACCATTCAAATGAGTCCTTGAGAGTTAATGACAATATTAACACTGGGAGGTGATGAGGTAATTGAGTCTATTACTTTGGCCAATGAGCCCCATAGATTGTTATTCTTGTCAGTTTAGATTCTGGCTACTGTTCAAGTACTACAGCACTTACCACAAATTAAATACAGCATGTGTTGGGAGAAGGAACATTGCAAGATAACAAGATAGATAACATGGTATGGGAATGTAGTGCATAAAAGAAATAATTTAGCAGAATATTCAAAGATTGGAGGTGTGCTGGCTGAGTTAGTATTATTATTTAGTATTAGAGTTAGTATTTTCACCTTTCATGATTGATTCTCAGACATGGTCTTTCTATGTGGAGTTTGCAAATTATGCCTATATCTTTGTAGGTTTCCTCCAAGTACTCCAGTTTCCCTTACCTCCAAAACATGCTGGTCAAGTTGGACCACACTGGGAGCACTCCAAATCATAGCAGCAAAGACTAACTACACTAACCCTTTGACCAATTCCATCTGATATGTGTCATTTTGTTGTCTGCAGCCACTAGATGTTAGTAATTTAAGGTGCACTGGATACCTTTTCTGGTGGACATGTTCTTGTTTTCGTGGAGATGTTCTTGTGTTAGATAGATGTTCCATAGTATAGCATCATACTTTCTTTTCCATCATAGAGACGTGAAATGTCATCATGCCAAGTACACTCTCAGTAAAAATAGATGTTATTAATTGTATTTTTGGAGCGATAGAATTAACTGTAATTAAATAAAAGCTAGATAGATATATTAATGCCATACTGTTGAACATTCCAGGCAAAGTAATGACATTTCCATGGAGACCCTTGGAGTATCACCACAAATCTGATGTATTAGAAGATTACAAAGTCCTACTTTTAAAATCTTCACAATCCCTGAAAAATAAAAACACATTACAGGTCTTTTACCTGTTTTTTCCTGTTCCAGCTGAATTTGATGTTTGGGGTTCCGTTCATCTTGCTACTTTTTTGCCAAGTATGATAACATCTAGCCTGACAACTCAAATAGAAATATACGTTCCCTTATAACATCCTGTGCTGCTCGCTGTACCTTACCCTGGACATGTTTTTCAGAGTTGAAAACTACTTTTTATTGAGCACAACATTTATCTCATCTCACTGCTAATAAACATACACCGCTGAGGGCTGCGTTGAATGACAGATACTTATTTTAGATAAGTACACTCCACTCTCCCCAGTCCAAATTCAACAGCACGTGGTGGTACACAAACAAACTGAAAAACATACTCACATGTTTGAATTAGCCTGGTCTGACTGCTCACCACTGCACAATTCATCACACATGGATTAATCTGGGTCCCTCATTAGGTGGAAATTAACTACAAATTAGTCCTTGGGCTGACAGAAGATAGTCGATCATACCTTTATGAAAGACACACACTTCAGTGGACAAACACAGCTTTCAACAAATAACAGCCCATGTAAAATTATTTCTTTCTTAAGAGTCGTAAGAGCAATAAGGTGAATTAAACACTGGTTTATTTTTGAGGCCATTTTGTTTGGTGTGCAGAGGTCTAAGAAGTACTAAAAATCTTAAAAACAGTATTTGAGCAATAGTAGTTCCCTTAGAAACAATGAACCCTCTTCAAGCACTCTCAACAGTGGTATGTTGGATCTCTTCTTCTTCAACTTAAAGCTCATTGACATTGCTGACTACATGCACAATATTTGGAAATAGAAGGGCATCTAGAGGGACAGGTGGGTTTAACCAATTACAGGGATATAATTACCTCTTAAAGGCAATGTCAAAATACTACATCAGTCATGATCAAATCAAAATCTGGCACCCGAAACCTCCAGCATGGTAAAATAAAATTCCATCATCGGAATGAGGCTAGACATTTTCTCATTTAAAGGGGCAATATTACGGTATTCCTGTTTTGTTTCATTCATGTTGTTTAACACACAAACCCTGCATATTTTCCTCGTCATCCAATCGAAACCATGGCTGGATATCGGATTACAGGCCACTTTTGACTCAAACGAAAGTGTAGACTAACATTGAGCTTTTGTCATCTGAAAAGTGCATATTTGTGTTATTTGGTGACTGCAACAGCGTGCCCCGAGCACTCACATTAAACGAATATCGCTAAACTACAAAATCTCTAGAAATGCTCCAAATGACACCAAAGTACAATGGGTGAGTAAATCACGTTGTTTTATTACCGGAATAAGGTTCAGATTGTAAAAACGTTACTATTCCTTTAAAGCTCACAAGAGAACCTTTAAATGTCCTCACCTTGATGATGCTTGTGTGCAGGGACATCAGCTGGAGAGCATCATGAAGGTCCCAGTGCAGATAAGTAGAGCAGCCCAGGGGAGTACTACTGCATTTCCTGAACCCAGTTTGCAACCATCTCGGCCCAGAGGGAGCTGCTGTCCACTGGGATCCCACCAAGAAACAGATGAGAGCAGATTGGGGACTTCACTGAAAACACACAGACCCCAGAGATTATTATATAACTGCATGATCCTTGGAGTACAGGGCTTGATTGGAGGTATTTAACCCAGGATGGCATTAGATAAGGTCTCCTCAAGGCAGTAGCTCAAAGGTGAGTTTCCCTGGCAACTACAGAATGATATGTCTGTCTGTATTTATACAGAGGGATATCAGTTTGATCATCACTCCCTCTTTTGTGCCTCGAACCAGATTTAGACACTACTGTGCAATTACATTTGTTAAAAGGTCCTATATTACGCAAAAGTGACTCTTGTGCGCTTTAAGCCATGTTATAATGTTTTTACCTCTTGCAAAAAACATACCTGGAACTGTGTTTTGTTTCATTCACACATGTTTGACTAATACTTTATGATTAGTCTGTCTACATTTCCAAAGCTCAAAATACTCTGCTCCTTGTGATGTCATATAATGGTAGTTTTCATGCTACAGCAACAGCTACCTTTTACCTTTAGTCTAGTAGTGATGGGCAATTCCAGAGCTGAAATCATCCAAATGCTTCTAGTGAAAGTGTATGTAAACACACTGGACCACTCCCTGTATTACCTTATGATATCACAAGGTGGAACAGTGTTTTCAGTTTGAGAAAAGAACTCAGACTAAATATGCAGGGTCTGTGTGTGAATGAAACACAACCCCAGGTATGTTTTTATGACGAAACAGCATTATAACATAGATCAGAAAACAGCATAATATGGGCTGTTTAATTTGAGTGGCAAATGTGAACAGAATGAGCTGATGAATCATCTATCTTTAACTATAGTTTAACTATTTTAGGTCAGAATAGATTTCTTCACACACCTCACACCGTTTTATGTGCTTTCAAACCATTGGGTAACTCTGCATGTGGCATAAAGTTGCCAAAAACAAGGAAGCAGAATGAAAGTTAATATTTTTAGACATTTGATGGTCTGCAAAAGACACATAATTTCACTAAAGTTAAAATACAGTAATCCCTCGTTTATCGCAGGGGTTAGGTTCCAGAAATAACCCGCAATACGTGAAATCCGCGAAGTAGGACAACTTTATATTTTACAATTATTACACATGTTTTAAGGCTGTACAGTGAACCCTCGCTCTATCACGGTTCACTCTTCGCGGCCTCGCTCTTTCGCGGATTTTTCTTTCTTTTTTTTTTTCTTTTTTTTAAATAGTGTAACAATGTGTTCTAGACTAGACCAGGACTAAACGTGGACTAAACCAGGTCTAGACCAGAACTAGACCAGGTCTGAACCAGGATTAAATCACTCCGTGCGGCTTTTGCGTTCGTTTGTGCTTGTTCGGTTTGTGGCTCGGGTTGAGAGGAATCACAGGAGCAAGATGGCGCCTATGGTCGGCTGTACTTCTGCTACCGCTACTATTTCTCGTATTTTTGTGATTTTCCTTGTGCTATATTTTGCATGGTCAGCCCTGCCAACAAATGGCTATGTCGCAGCTGTTATTCAATATGACAGACATAAGTTATTCCGCACATATGAGGCACATATGAAATGTTTTTTTCCCTCCAAGACTGGAATGCTCCACGTCATCGCTGGAGTACCTGCTGCTAACTAAGCCCCGGGGCAAAAGAAAAAGGAAGCGGGGATCCAGGGCAAGTGTCCAAACCAGGCGGAAAAAACAGTGAGCAAGCGGGACTGGATCTGCGGGGAGCGAACGGTCTCTGATAGCGGTTCCTATCTGGGCGTCGGACGGCGAATCTGCGGAGCCACCGCCGCTACGGAGCTGTGACTGGATCTTTCCCACTTGAGTCGCCCGTACTTCTCTGCGGCGTGAGAGGGTCCTTCGCCCTGTCACTTGTATCAAGGATGGAGGTTGTGTCCAGTCTTGTCCGGAGCGTCCAGTCGATCAGTGCACGTCAGTGTCCGAATGCGCGCAGCCCCTCCGGATGGCCCTGCTTAACGCACGCTCCATATCGAATAAATCCTTTATACTGAGCGACTCGTTTGTCAACGAACACTTGGATTTTATGTTCCTGACTGAGACATGACAATGCGAACAGGATTTTATCCACCTTAATGAATTGTGCCCCCTGGACTGCTCCGTGACTGGAACCTCGCACGGCGAGGCGGCGGTCTCACGCTCGTTTACCGGGATGGCTTCAACTCCTTTGAGATGCAGATGACTAAGGTTGTATCTTAATCTATCGGCTGCCTGGTCCTGCACGTTCTTTCTTGGATGATTTCGAAGACTTGTTGTCTTCTATTATTAAACTTGAGAGAGTTTTGATACTCGGTGATTTTAACCCCAATGTAGATAATCCCTCATCCCTCATCCGAGGGGTTTATTGTGGCCAAATCCATGACAGAGCAGCACGTGTCGCACACTTCTCCAAGGGGTTGGTGCGCGTCTCGTCCCGGGACATGGCAGTGCTCCTCGCTTGTCTGGCGGGGCTTCCGGAGCCGTGCCCCCCCCCCACGCGTCACTATTAATACATTTTGTTGAAAATCTATGAAAGTTTGAGTGTTTAAACTAGAGAAAAATGTGAGAAAAGGTTAATTCCAGTCTGAGAAAAGCGTATAATGTGTGTGGTGAGGCATTTACAGCCTTAAAACATGTAGAATAATTGTAAAATATAAAGTTGTCCTACTTCACGGATTTCACTTATTGCGAGCTATTTCTGGAACCTAACCCCCGCGATAAACAAGGGATTACTGTAAACGCCTCACCACACACATTATACACTTTTCTCAGACTGGTATTAACATTTTCTCTAACATTTCTCTCTAGTTTAAACACTCAAACTTTCGTAGATTTTCAACAAAATGTATTAATAGTGAAGCGTGGAGGGGGGGATGGGGGGGGGGGGGGGGCGCACGGACACGTGCACATGGATATGCATTGTTTTGGAACAATATATCCATGCCATGTGCGAAAGTCGAGTGGAATGCGACCTGGATATCATTTTGGGCAAGACTCAGGCCACCGCTAACAGTGCCGAACCGCTAACAGACGCCTCTGAGCACCAGCCCTCACCACCCGACCAGGTACGAACACTTCAGCGAGGGGCTAGGTCTAAAGCCCCGATCAGCTCTACCATGAGGATTTTCCCCCACTAACCCGCGCTCACAAGGGTTAGTTGCATTTCACCCCGGCTCCAAAATCAGACCGCCCCGGAGTTCGGGGCATGGCTATCAATGCGTCGCCAATACTCCACAGCTCTCTAGGACGGGGTCGGGTTCGTCCGCTAGGCGTGAGGGTTGAAGACCCACTGTCCCCTCTCTGCGCGCGAGTGTCCCCCCCCCCCCGCTGCGGCTCCCTCGAATGCAGCTCGCCGCTGCGGCTCCCCTGGCCGTGCGGCGTCCGGGCCAGGCCCGTCCGTGTTGATTCTTGGCTCTTCCATGGTCCGGCTCATGCAAGTAAACAAAGGCCACACCTCCTGTCACCCAGGCGCTCTCGTGAAGGACATCATAGACTCTGTCCCTACCACCCTGCGTGACCATCCCAGGTTTAGTCCTGGTTTAGTCCATGTTTAGTCCTGGTCTAGTCCTGGTCTAGTTCTGGTCTAGTCCTGGTCTCAAACTCACAACTCCGCTGATACAATATTAAAAAAAAAAAAAAAATTGAAAAAAAAAAAAATTTTGAAAAAAAAAAAATCCGTGAAACAGTGAGGCCGCGGAAAGTGAACCGCGATAGAGCGAGGGTCCACTGTATTACAAGACCTGCTCATATTGTCTTCTGAATTAATTATTTTTGATAAATACAGAAAACCACAACACACCGTGAAAAAGTAAAGTAAGTGCAACAAATATTCTTCAAAGCAAATTAATGTCAGATTAAAAATATTTGCATTACCTTGCATCTCAAGATTTTCTGGCAATTTTTTAAGACTAAAGATTTAAGAGTTATAATCTGTTAAGGGGCTGCCCTCAAGGAAGCTGTGAAAAATCACTGCCCAAACTGAAGGAGAACAACACTGGTGTTGCTGTTTACAAAGTTTGTTGTAGGAGTTATTGTGTGTTGTAGCATTTAATAGGTGCCCAACGGTGTAGAGTGAAATTGAGTCCTTTCGACCCGAGCTGCGCTACAGTACACGGAACTCTTATGGCTGCTCTGGGATTGAATAATGCCCAATTCGTTCACTACATATCACCTTCTCATGCGCTGTTTGCCACAATTCCTCATATTTCATCCGAGCAGCAAGCGATGGCTGTTTTATATCTGCCTCTTTCTTTCACCTATCAGCACACTTTAAGCTCCTATGCGTGTTTTCCCCTTTCTTTTGGAATTTCACCCTTTTTGCTTTCAACCCGGAAATCAAATCTATAAATCAAAGGCAACGGGAAAGAGCACCACATCTGAAGAGCATTTAAATCCTCTTTCACAGCTTCAGAGAGGGAGAGAAGAATAAACAAGAAATTAAAAGGAAACTGCAAATTGTGGCAATCCCTCTTTTTAAGGATCTAAAGAAGGTGAGTATCAGAGCGAGACTTTAAGCTCTATAGTACTATGTTTCTGCCTAATTTATTCTCGCAGTGCAGGAATTGATATTTGAGGCATCAGAGCACATCAAATCGTTTGAGCAAATTGTCACATATCACAAAAGAAATGCTAGGGTGATTTACAATGTTTTTATTGCATTCCAAGTGTCTCAGCTGTTGTGGTCTGAGTGAGATGTTCAGTTATGGAAAGTAACTAGAAAGAAAATCAAATAATTCACTCATGAACAAGAAAATGAAGTAGAGCCAAGCCAAAGCAGTTACAATTCAGTGCACACTTTGTGAAATAAAAGCAATGCCAAATCATTATGCAAATCACCGCACGCTGTGAAAGAAGACACTTAAAAAGTATGGATTAATCAATTTTATTTTAACATAACTATGCACATATTATAAAGGGGACACATTATGTAAAGTCTACTTGATGAGATTTTATCCATTACAATAGTGATCCCTCAATATTAACTTATTCTTGGTTGCATTTTGATTGATTGATTGATTGATGTTTCATGTATAAGTACAGCTCAAACTAATTCAATATATTCAGGCCCCTGGTCATAAATGTAGGACTAAAAATGGTAGTTATCTTTCAACAATAAAAATGGTGTGTAAATGCCAATGCCACTATGAGAAGCAGATCAGTTTGGAACAGCCAAGTCAATGAAAGTGTTTCTATTATTAAGCAGTTTCAGGTCAATATTGTGTTATATTGCATTAAATAATGATCTGTGCATGTTATAGTTTCATACTAAATAAAAACATAATTATGTCTTGTCCTGAAGAAGACACAAAATGCACTGGCTATCCATGCAGTAATAGGACTTTTAATTTTTCATACTATTGAGTGCCTCGGATCTCTACTTGACTACACACATCTTTTGATAACATTGTGAATTGTATATTGTCTTTTTAAATAATTAAGTAAAATTTCTTAAATTACTGGTATACAATATACTTAACAGTGCTAGGATACATGCTAATTCAATACAATAGTAGTAAAATCATTATTAATGTTTTGTATCGTAATATGTCATTTTCTATTCTTTCCATGTAAACGCTCCATTCAGTTCTATAGTCAATTATTATTTGGGAGAGCACACAGTAACTTGTATACTACGTTTGAGAACTTCAGTTTCTGAAAATGTGAACGCGGCACAAATTCATGGCCGACCTTCAAACTGAACTCCATTTACATAAAAGCTCATGATTGCACCAGGTGCTGACAACAAACAAGAAATGTGTGCCCAGGATTAGAGCAGGCCAGCTTTTGAATGAAACACAGGAACAGTATTTAACCTGGTACGATTAGGCAAAACCACTAACCAGGAAGTGTTAAGATCTTTGGTAAAAAGCCTGTGTTTCTTTCCATGTGGTTTTGGTGTAAATAGGACAGACTGTTTAAATCCTGACTGTTGAATATGCATGTATTCTGCTGTGTCAACATGCAGGGTGCCAAAGGTTGGCTTTGAAGAAGGAGATGTCAGAAAATTAAGACATGTATTTGTGATAAACTGTATTTCTACTAGGGATTGAATATGCCATGAATACATAATACATAACAACAACAAACTCTCTGTTTCTTAGTGTATACAAGTAATACAAATAATAAATAATAAGTAAAGGCCTGAGCCTTTCTGTGTGGAGTTTGCATGTTCTCCCCGTGTCTGGGTGGGTTTCCTCCGGGCACTCCGGTTTCCCCCATCAACCCAAAAACATGCTCCATAGGTAAAATCCTCCAGCTTAGGTCCTGACCAAGCTTAAGCAACAAGATCATGGAGATGGTCCCAGTGCGCAGTCATGTGCTGCCCACAGCTCCTAATAACAGGATGGGTCAAATGCAGAGGACAATTTCTCCTGTGTCTTCTTCTTAAAAAAGAAAAAAAAAAGATAAAAAGATATATAGGTCCAGATTGCTCTCCTGAACAAAAAGTTGTCCATAGCAACCTAATTGACTCCTTGAAAATGTCTCTTTTCAATGGCTGGTCACTGCAAATGATTCACTGCTACATCAGTGTGGACCAAGCGCACAAACACAGTCTATGACTCATGAGATTTTGGTGCGCAGCGGTGTGCAGTTTTAATTAAAGCCCCATCACATGTATCACACCTGCTGTTCTCACCTGTTATTCCTATTGATTAATGACCTCTATGGAGACTGCTGCATTATGTCAGAAGTTCACAACTACCTTTCTCAATTAAACAAGTCTTATAGGATAGCTTTACTATGCCTGTATCAATACTGACAGTTTGATATGTGAAATCTGACACTCAAAAATAATCACATCAGTGCTTGAAAAATAATCTGTCTGGCCCTATTCTGTGCAAGGCTACTACCGTACAATAAATCCTACCACATCAAACACTGTAAATCAACATGCTAGTGGAGAATGACGGCAGTGAAGAGCGTGCATTGCTTTAAGTGGATGCGCACAAATGAGGCCAGTACAGTGTCCATAAATTCTGACATCAATTATTAACCTAAATCTGTTTTAATGTGCTAAAAGAAACCCCTGGTGGGAGAGCTAATGCAACAAACAGGAAGCAAAGAGAATAGATAAAATGAATGCGGCCATCAAGTCAGCTACTGTGTCTAGGATGCTCAAGAGTGCAGGAAATCACCGAACCAAGGCTCATCCTTTCAGACTTTTAGGCCATCAGGAGCCATATTAGCAGCTAAATAATAGAGAATTCCATTCATTTAACAGTGGAAATATGCAAGGGAAGACTCAGCCCTCCGAGAACATAATTGATGAGGGCCATAGGAGTGCACCGAGCATAATCCTTGGACAGTTTTTCACAAAGCTTTTACAATGCAGCTTTGGGAGAAAAAAAAAAAAGAAAAGAATTCCATGCAGTTACTATTTACTCAACCATTCCAGGTCAATAGGATTGAAATTTCTTTGTCCGCATAAAAAATTATCCTGGATCTCACAGGACCTTAAGAAGAGCAGAGCATGTTTTTAATGCATTAATTTTGTGATAAAACTAAATTGCTGTAGTTAAAAATGAAGCTTTCTGTTTACAACTGATTAATAATTGTGATTGAAATGGAATATATTGATGACATTTTTTCTAGTCACTATCGGTGTTAATGTCTGGAAAAGGGAAGAGGGGGCAGATAACATAAGATTACTCATTCTGCTCCCTTTCATTCAATTTTGTATTGCTATCACAGTGATGTCTTTTTATACTTTATGAATGAAATAAACAAAACAAAACAAAAAAAAGCTGTAGAATAACTTAGAAATACTGTGAAACCATAACTGCAATTTGAAGAAATTTAATTATTATTTAAATGTTTTTGTAGCACTCGGTATCACCAGAGTGCTGTAAAGGAATTTAAACAAATTAAGATTAATTTTATAAATTAAAAAAAAAAAAAAAAGTCACGCCATTATCTTCAAAATTAAGTTCAAAGCTTTTCCCCTTTACAAAACTTAATCTTTAGCTGTGCTTGAGTTCCAAAGGTGGAGCAAGTAATTCTAGAGTGCAGAGAAAAAAGAGAGTGGGAGTAATTGAAAAAAATCGAAAGTATAAGAGATGCTGCAGGGTTATGGGTAGATCATGACACTGAAAAAAAAACAAAAAATAAACACCGGGTCTCCTCGGGGTCAGCCATTTTCTCCACAGTCAATTTGGGATAACTGCTTTCTGGCTTTTATTAACCTTTTCAAGAGCAATAGCACGCAGCAAATAGACAACATCTTACAATCATGGGTTGCTTGTCAGAGAAATTCAGCTTTAACAGTTCTTCAGATAACCAACGTGATATCACTACCTAAAGATATCATTGTATTTATTTGTGAAAACATACACAGCCTTTAAGCAGTGATGTATTTAGACCTGTCATAATAATTACTATATCAACTTAACTGGGGTCAATTTTTATTGGATGTACATTTTCTTTGCACTTCTGGGAAATTTGTAGCTATTTTTTGGCCATATGATAAGATTTGAACTGTAGAAGGTTGAATTAGTAGTAGTCATTCTGCTCTTTATTTATTGAAGGTCATATATATTTGTTTACATTATTTGACATTAACAATGGTTTTTGTGGTTTAAACTTGCATTATCGGCAGTACTCAAGTTGAAGGGGGATGGGGAGGATGGCATCGCCCCTGGGGGATAAAATTGTCAAAATCATCCCTCTTCTAAAACGGTCATCCCTTCTTCCATCCCTTGTGGCATTTTATCAATGAAGCATGAAAATCCCTAAACTTTTGGCAAAATTCACAGTTTTGAAGTCAAAATAGCCAGTGCCAAGAGCCAATCATAGGCAGAACTGCGCTCCAGCTTCCAATCATGTTGCAGCATAATTACCCACAGATCGTGCTCCCGCCAATCATGACGATTAGCGCTGTTGTGTTTGCGCCTGTTCGCCAATTAGCTATGAGCGAGCCTCGTGAATATATAAGCGGCATTTCCAGAGAAGAAGAATCCTTAACTTGCTACGTTAATGCTACGTAAGAAGGAACTCTCGCCTTGGGACACGGGATACGTTCGGAATATGTCCATGTCTCCAGAGCTCCGGATTATTAAAGACCATGCATATACCCGACGCGCGCATACACAAACTATCGGGAGTGACCGCGTTCTTATGGGGTGAGTCATATTATCAGATTATTTCTGCATCAAAGGGACATATTAGCTGACAGCAGGGGCCTTATGTTAGCGTGTGTGTACAGGACTAAACCGGGACTAAACCAGGTCTAAACCAAGACTAAACCAGGACTAAACTGGGACTAAACCTGGACTAAACCAGGACTAAACCAAGACTAAACCAAGTCTAAACCAGAACTAAACTAGGACTAAACCAGGTCTAAACCAGGACTAAACCAAGACTAAACCAGGTCTAAACCAGAACTAAACCAGGACTAAACCAGGTCTAAACCAGGTCTAAACCAGGACTAAACCAAGACTATACCAGGTCTAAACCGGGACTAAACCAAGACTAAACCAGGTCTAAACCAGCTCTAAACCAGGTCTAAACCAGGACTAAACCAGGTCTAAACCAAGTCTGAACCAGGACTAAGGTGTGTGTGTGTACGTGTGTGATTATATCCTGTGTATTAGTGAATTATTGAGTGATTATATGGGCTTTTTGTTATAAAAGCATTTCCATTTTAACAAAGTATGTTCTAACTCTGCCCTGCCCTGAAACACCACAGTGATGTCAGTGATGCAAATGAGTTCCTTTCTGTTCCATAAGCAGATCTTTAAAGGTACACTGTATAGGATGGTGGCGCATTGGTGGATTGTGGGTATTGCAATTCCGGTTCTAGCTACGGCAGACCTCGAGGGTCACCCAGGCGCGACGTAACGCGGACAGCTCGGCGTACTCGGAGGTGGGTTCACCGGCAGCCGCGCACGAACCACGCGCACGCATGAAGTGCACCTGGCGCTGTGTGCGGGTGGGGGGAATCGGGAACCGGACCGCGGAGGTCGCAGGTCGGTCTGAACCCGGGGTGCGGGCCCGCGCTGCAACAAAGCCCCAGCCGCGGTAGGTACTATGTCCTTCTTCTTTTCCTCTTAGATGAAGGTGCTTGCTTCTGCGATGTATGTGCGGAGGAAGTGTGATCCGCCAACATGCTTGTCGTTGTTTATCCAAACGCGTACTATCTCGTTGTGTGAAAACCACGAGCCAGTGCCGACAACTACTGTATAAAGAAAACGGCGAAGGCGGAGCCCAAAATACAGTATGTCCTTCTGCGGCTCTCATAATCAAAATGGCTGCCTCTACATGGGGAAGATCCCCCTTTTATGCGACTATATCTAAGTCCAACAGAATACTTTGATTTCATGATGGAAGTGAAAAGGCTTGGAAAACACTGTATTTTTGAATGGGTATCTTCAATTTCGGTAATTAACGGGTAAAAATCTTACACACTGTCCCTTTAACAGGGAATTTCTCAGATAGTTGCCTTCAGAATGTGCTGCTTTCACCAGGGGGGTTGTTTCTTTCCAATAAATAGTATTGTCTTGTGTAGGCCATGCAACTGAGAATGCAAGCTATGAATCAGATGGGATTTAGGATTTGCCATGTCTAGGGGGAGACCGGTGGTCGAAAACGTTTCGCCGCTCATCCGAGAGGCTTTGTCAGCTCTGGTTCTAGTGCTGGTTCGACCCTGTTTATATCTAGCTACGGTCTCCCCTATCATGGCTTATTTATACATGGAACAATTTGAACAGAGTGCCTTAGCTTCATATCCAGGCACTCCTCCCACACACTGGTTTCGGTATGTTGATGATAATTTTTCAAAAATCAAAATTCAAGATTTGGAACCTTTTACTACACATATCAATTCTGTAGATCCGAACATCAAATTCACCCGTGAAGATGCCAATGATAACACATTGGCGTTCTTAGATTGTGCAGTAACGATAGGAGGAGACCGATGACTCCAAGTAGAAGTCTTCAGGAAGCCCACACACACAGACCAATACCTGCTTTTTGATTCACACCCCCCACTGCAGCACAAACTGGGTGTTATTCGGACATTACAACACAGGGCCCAAGTGGTTTCCACAAGCACAGAGGGTAAGGAGAAAGAAGAACAACATGTGCAGGAAGCCCTCTCTGTTTGTGGATATCCTAAATGGGCTGTTAACAAAACTAAGAGAGACAAGGGCAAGAAACAAGATAATAGAGAATCCGAACCCAGGAGGAAAGGGGTAGAGATTCCGTACCTGGCCGGCGTTTTGGAAAAACTACAGAGGATTTTCAGACAATATGAAATCCAGGTTTATTTCAAACCCACAAACACTTTAAGACAAAAACTCCACCAAAAAGACAAAACACCGAGCCACAAAGTAATGTGGTCTACTCCATTCAGTGTAGTGAAGACTGCAGTGAGCGCTACATTGGGGAAACCAAACAGCCACTTCACAAGAGGATGTACCAACACAGGCGGGCGTGCCAGAGTGGACCGTCATCTGCCGTACATCTTCACCTAGAAGCCACGGGCCATTCTTTTGAGGACAGTGAGGTTCAGATCTTAGCCAGGGAAAAGAACTGGTTTGAGAGGGGAGTTAAAGAGGCAATTTTTGTCAAAAAAGAGAATCCGTCGTTAAACAGAAATGGGGGAGTTAGACATAACTTGTCTCCCATTTATAATTCGATTCTCAAACCAAGTCAAAACAGACAAAGTAACATTAGGGCAGACAAGCCAGGGCAGAGGGGTGGAGAGGGTCGTTAGGCTTGAATAGGGAGGCTAAACTAGACGCCAGAGTAATTTGAAAAACAAAGAGACAGATTAGTTGAGATAGTTTCAGAGCTATTTCAGTGTAGTGAGCGCCTCCTAGGGCTGAATAGATATGCTAATACTAGACGCCAGAGGAATTCATAATACAAAAGAGACAGATTAGTTGAGATAGTTTCAGAGCTATTTCAGTGTAGGGAGCTCCTCCCTGCAGCTAGATATAAACAGGGTCTAACCTAGCCTGGGAATTCCCAGGCCGCTTCCGTTCGTTTCGAACTGGAAGGCGGCCTGGAAACTCGTCCAAGCGAGAGTCCCAGATTTAGGGCCCCAATCAGAGAGCGGGGGAGGTGTGGCAAGACGGCGACACGTACTACATGACAAACGGAAGCTTGTAGTTTGAACTGACAACTGACATGATTGGCTATGGACTTTCGTATACGCTCAATGATAGACATTCATAACGCCCAATAAACGGCCGTTGGCAATCGCTAACCACACCTCCGCTACGGGATTTTTCGAAGCGAGTTTCCAGACCCATATCTCACTTGTGATATGGTCAGGTGTTAACCAGACTAGGTCTAACCAGCACTAGAACCAGAGCTGACGAAGCCTCTCGGATGAGCGGCGAAACGTTTTCGACCAAACAAACTTTGTCCAGTTGACAAATTGAATTTCTCCTTTATCATTGTTAAATATACTACACAAAATTGACTCTTGTGAGCTTTTAGCCATGTTATAATGTTAGCTCATGAAAAACATACCTGGAGTTGTGTTTTGTTTCTTTCACACGTTTGAGTAATCCTGGTTTATTAGTTTGTCAATTTCAGGGTTGATATTATCCAAATGATTCATATGGAGTTTAAAATGACAGTAGAGCCTTTCCTGTAATTACCACATGACATCACAAGGTGGAACAGAGTGTTTTCTCTTTGAGAGAAGAACTGCAGGTTTTTTAAACATTAAAAGAAAATAACCAAATTATGGATTGAGATGCGTGAAGAGTCCCTCAGTCCTCCAGGTAGAATCCATGATAAAAGAAGAAATTCAATTTGTCAACTGGACAGGGCCAGAGGTGTGAAAAACAGTCATGTAGGGATGAATAGGCATGCTAATCTAGACGCCAGAGAAACAAAAGACAGAAACCAGTAGGCGAGATAGTTTCGGAAAGTAGTTAGCTAGTTAGCTCCTCCCTGCAGCGAGATATAAGCAAGTGTCTTACCAGCACTCTAACCAGAACTGACGAAGCCTCTCGGATGAGCGGCGAAACATTTTCGACCAAACAAACTTTGTCCAGTTGACAAATTGAATTTCTTCTTTTATTATGGATTGAGATGGGGCAAGGGTCATTGGATCTGAAAACAACAAGTTCAAACGCTGGATCAGGGATGTCATTGAAATCAGGAAGACAACATTAACTGTGATGACGGAGCGTTCCTCCTTTCACACACCTGGGACACCCTCCTCCAGACAGCACCGGGCGACGAGAGGCGTGGTTAGTCTGAGCGACCTGCCATGTGCATCAGGCTGCCCATGCCTACAGAAAGTAACAACAGCTGACCACGCCTACAGGAAGTACATAAGAAGACAAAATTAACATCTTTGGTTTAATGTGTGAAGTATGTTATTGATGAAGAAACATTATAACAGAGATTAAAAAAAAATATATATATAGCATAAAATGAGCCCTTTAAAACATATACACATAACAGAGCTGTGGGTGCGAATAGGGGATTGGTGAAACTTAAATATTCTGAGCCCTCAAGATGAAAAATGCAGGACAATGCAGGATTACTCAAACAAATTAATCACTCAAAACAACTTGTCACTTGTCAGATTTTGTTTTGATAGAAGCTTTTTATAGAATCCTCAGTCTGTGCAAAGTCCAGTACTCTAAGCAGAGGGTAAAATCAACATTCAGTTTGATATTATATACTGGTACGCACTTTCTATGCACAAGAATCTTTAGGTCAATATTTCTTGGAGGACATTGATAGAGCAAGATAAGTTAGTATTATCCTGATTTGTTCTGATGTATGCAGCCCTTTTAGGAAATGTGTAAATCATGCTGCCTCTGCTCTTTCCTCTTTAATAATTCATAATGTTTTTTTTCATAAGATATTTTGTTGAAATGGGCTTTCTGAAGCAAGTCCCAGAATTGAAATGCAGCCTGCTTGCCAGTTCCCGCTCCACACTGAAGAGATAGCAAGTATCTACATATACATTTCAAACTAATTAATTGCTCTTATATAATTTCTACTTGCCGTATTTTTCTGGGTACATTTAAGAAAGTACTGAATTTTTTTCATGCGAGGACCTGTAGAAGCATTGTCTTTTACACAAACTATTAGCAATTGATCTATTTTTTTCTTCTTCTTTAACAAAATTCAAGCATATGAAACAGCACCTCTACTGTTTATAAGATCAAAAACACATACATACTTATGATTCCTATTTCAACCATCAAACAGTTACCACCAGTCCATCAGTCACATGCGGTGCTCGTTGGTACTTACTTCAGCAATCGGCTTTATTTCCATATACTCCTAACACTGGGGAGGCTCTCTCCAGGACTCTCATCTCTGCCTTCATCTGACAACGCCGAGGAAGAGGAGCGTGCACCAGCCGAACACCGAAGCTGTCTTATTAGCTCTTAAGTTGTGCTCAGACCACCAGATTGACAGCAGCTGCATTAAAAGGAGAGGGAAAAAAAGAAAAGACTTGATACAGCTTGCACCATAAACATTGGCAGTGATAAATATCTGCTGTCACTTCCAACACGACTCACTTGCCTGACTCTAAGCTTTCGAAGGATGGGGCTATAGGGGGTTGTATATTAGCATACCAAAATCTAAATCTTTATAAGATTACACTTAATGGATGCGCCCCATAAAATTGTTTATACCACCCCAAAGTGTGTCCAAGCAGAACTGGCATGTGGGGTCAAATGGTGAGTAATGAAGACTATTTGATAACACCACACACAGGCATGAGTGTGGGTAAAAGGGCAAACAATAGCTCATTACTCTTATGGTTACATGGGATAGTTTTTGCCCCCAGTTGTATGTTGCGTTGTCCACTGTCTGGTGTCCGGTATAAGACCCAGTGCACTGTCCAAACCTGATGCACACAAGATAGGCTATTGCTAGCGTTTTCAAATTAAAAGCTGACATTTGAAGGTCTTGGCCACCATAGTAATAATAAAAAGAAGACTCAGGGCTTGTGGAGGCAAACAAATGCCACAATAAATTGAAGCCACTGGCACCACGTTATCTCTCAATTGCACATAGTAGTATGATGCCATGGGATCTCCTAATATCACTACAGGTGCAAATTACTGTCTTGTGATACTTTTTACATAGCATTGGTATTCTTGGAATCCACTATCCAAGGCCAAACCTGAACACTACACTTTTTTTTTTCTTCAGTTAAAAAGCATTTGAAGGTCACATGCACAATGGCAGTAATAGAGGTTAGATAGAGGTGTAGATAGCCAAAAGTGAACACCTCCTTCAAACACTGTAATAAGGCAGAGTATGGGCAATATATAAACTTATAAAGAATATTGTGAAAGTTGTTCTGAAGATTGGAAAACTTTTCAAAATGTACTACTTATTGTCAGACAAGAGGGTTCGTTTACCTGCTTTACATTTTTGGCTATACTTACAAATTAGTAAATTCCAGAGTTTACCAATTCATACTTTGCAGTGACATCACACTGGGGGTGTTATACATGCAATATATATATATATATATATATATATATATATATATATATATATATATATATATATATATATATATATATATACATACATATATATACACGCGCACACACACACACACACACACACACTCAACAAAAATATAAACGCAACACTTTTGTTTTTGCTCCCATTTTTCCTGACATGGACCCAAAGATCCAAAATTCACTCCAGATACACAACACTACCATTTCTCTCAAACATTGTTCACAAATCTGTCCAAATGTGTGACAGCGAGCACCTCTGCCCCGCCGAGACAATCCACCCCACCTCACAGGTGCGCCACATCAAGATGCCGATCCGACATCATGACCAGTGCACAGGTGCGCCCCAGACTGCCCACAATAAAAGTCCACCCCGAAATGTGCATTTTTTTTTTTTTTTGCTTTATTGGAGGTCTGGGGACTCAGAACCAGTCAGTATCTGGTGTGACCACCATTTGCCTCATGCAGTGCAACACATCTTCTTCGCATAGAGTTTATCAGATTGTCAGTTGTGGCCTGTGGAATGTTGTTCCACTCCTCTTCAATGGCTGTGCGAAGTTGCTGGATATTAGCGGGAGTTGGTACACGCTGTCGTATACGCTGGTCAAGCACATCCCAAACATGCTCAATGGGTGACATGTCCGGTGAGTATGCTGGCCATGCAAGAACTGGGACATTTTCAGCTTCCAAGAATTGTGTACAGATCCTTGCAACATGGGACCGTGCATTATCTTGCTGAAACATGAGGTGATGTTCATGGATGTATGGCACAACAATGGGCCTCAGGATCTCATCACGGCATCTCTGTGCATTCAAAATGCCATCAATAAAATGCACCTGTGTTCTTCGTCCATAACAGCCTTTGAAGAGGAGTGGACCAACATTCCACAGGCCACAATTGACAATCTGATAAACTCTATGCGAAGAAGATGTGTTGCACTGCATGAGGCAAATGGTGGTCACACCAGATACTGACTGGTTCTGAGTCCCAAGACCCCCAAAAAAGCAAAAAAAAAAAAAATGCACATTTCGGGGTGGCCTTTTATTGTGGGCAGTCTGGGGCGCACCTGTGCACTGGTCATTATGTCGGATCGGCATCTTGATGTGGCGCACCTGTGAGGTGGGGTGGATTGTCTCGGCGGGGCAGAGGTGCTCGCTGTCACACATTTGGACAGATTTGTGAACAATGTTTGAGAGAAATGGTAGTGTTGTGTATCTGGAGTGAATTTTGGATCTTTGGGTCCATCTCAGGAAAAATGGGAGCAAAAACAAAAGTGTTGCGTTTATATTTTTGTTGAGTGTATATATGTGTGTGTGTATATATATATATATATATATATATATATATATATATATATATTATGGGATTTTACATAGTATGGTATTGAACCTTTCTATCTTCAAGGAGACCAAACCAAAGTACAGGTCAGGTTTGGTATTTCTGAGCTATAAACCATCTGTAATTGAATAAATGTACTAGTAAGGTACAGCTGTTTAATGTCATACTGTGGAACATTCCAGGTAGAGCAATGACATAATCCCCAACCAAAAAGTTACATAGTGCACCTATAAACAACAGATTTTCAGAAGCCTGTGATCAATACCAGCATTAATGATCCTGTTTAGGTGTTTGATTTTCAACAAAAGGGCGAGAATGACAAACTGAAAAACTGTTGGCTATTTTGCTAGCTAGCTGGCGACTGTAATTTTATGTGCAAGAGACTTGTCAAGAGAGGTTAAGCACACTTAGTTCCAAGTTCCAGCTCAGTCAGCTCTTTCTGGTCAGATTGTGTTAAAATAAAGCTTACATTAAAGACTAACTTGAGTGACAGAGCTTCTAACAGTGTAGTGCCTTCAGTTAGCCTCACACACCCAGATAATTTTGATGACATCAGCTGCAAAGTAGCTGCATAGCTTTTCCTCCCACGCTCTTAACACATGCAAAATCACAAGGATTAATTACTGTTAATTAGCCATAGTTGAAATGAGACATATTACTGAAGTCTGTGATCAGTTTGTGAACAAGCGGGAGTCCTGGACATACTCCCACCTTCACTGTGCACCAGGAAGGACCATTAGACTGTGATTCCTAATAATCAATAAGGATTTTAAAAAGTCACAGATTAGAACTATAGATACTATTGTTAAGGTCTTTTTCAGCCTCTTGTACAGCCAATGTACTGAAGGAACTGCAGGAACATTCACATTCATTTAGCATCTGAAATGTAGTAGCATAAATGATTTTCTAGATGAGGCAAGCATCTGTGAATAAACTGCATCATGAATGAAAATGAGAATGAACTGTGACAGTATTAAATATTCAAGACTAAACCCTGAAACAAACAACTGTCCACAAAATGATTAAATAAACAACTAACTGCCAAAATTGAAGATGGATTAGATTAATTGTGGTGAAATGTTGTGAATCCAATCAAAACTCAGGATCCAATCAAAACTCTCCTCAGAAATATGTGTTGGTTTTTTTGCAAATAATTAGGCCCATCACAATAGCAAATTTTAAAGTAAAATATATTACTGAAGAGATAATGAACAAAACAAATTTATGCCACTGACACAATGACAATTTTTAAAAAATATATAGCTAAATTAAAACATATGAACTGCAACAAATAAACAGCAGAATGAGCCAATAATTAGCAATAAATCGTTATTTATTCAACCCTCTACAGCAGCGGTCCCAACCTTTTTTCTTGTAAGGAGGGGGAGTGGAGCCAGTAATAACAGCGTAAAATACATAAAACGCTTAACCATAGTTTGAAAGTACTTAATACTCATGTTTGTTGTTTGCCAGGTTAATCTACTCTATAAACACATAAATATGGTGGTAAATTATTAAAAAAAAAAAAAAGAAATAAACTGCTTTTAAAGATACATTATATATTCCAATGAGGCCAGGTACCAGATGGCCCACGGCCTGGTTTTGGTTTCCAGACCGGTGGTTACATAAAACTGTACACATAAGAAACTGTACACACAATAAATATGGACCCCCAAACAGCATACTTTCATACATGGAACAATAAGTCGATTAGTGACAGGCCTACATATAATGAACGTGATTTTATGTTGGCTGTGGTCAAATTAAATCAAAGCTAGTCTAGTTCCTGAAAATCCACCAACTCCACCATTACTCATCTATCTATACATGTTGACAAATGTCATCCTGTATTTGCTGAAATTCTAAAGACACACTATTAGCTGATGTTCTTTGGCAAAGCAGCAAATAGAATCCTAATCATCAAGACCTAATTAAATTGTGTTTACTCGAGCTATAAGCACGTTGGATCTGCTTACTGTTTTCCAAGGATGCACAGGATGTCAGCAAAAACTCACCTCAGAGTAATTTTGATTGATGTTCCTTCATAAATACCTGAGACTGAAGAGGTATTGCAGTCTTTAAAAATCCCTGTATTTTTATTTTTGCTCAGGGACGAGGCAGTGCAACCATGCTGCCAAGAAAACATTTCTTTAATACCATATATTTTTCTTACCACTACCACAGACAGCAATGAAAAAATGGTAATAGTCGTGTAATCTTTAAGCTTTAATATAACTAATGTGAGCATGTTACTGTAATAAGCCATTTTGTTTGTTGAAAACTCTCCAAGTGATAAAAAAAAGCAGCTGCTATCTCTGCGGTCTCAGGGGACTAGTTAATTTTAGAAAGATAATCTCCTACAACATACAGAAGGATTAGTTTGTTAAAGTCTAAACACAGGCAGATGAGAAGAGCTGCTTGGGCATGAAAAGACACACTGAAATAGGGAACTACAGGCTTATCGTGCTAATCAGCATGCACATCATGAAAACAAACACCAGTTGTTCAAAGACATACAGTGTAAAATACAGACATGCAGCATTAAATAAAGACATACAGTGTAAAATAAAGACATACAGTGTAAAATAAAGACATACAGTGTAAAATACAGACATGTAGCGTAAAATAAAGACATACAGTGTAAAATACAGACATGTAGCGTAAAATAAAGACATACAGTGTAAAATACAGACATGTAGCGTAAAATAAAGACATACAATGTAAAATAAAGACATACAGTGTAAAATACAGCCATGCAGCATAAAATAAAGACATACAATGTAAAATAAAGACATACAGTGTAAAATGCCTGCACTGCCACTGTCTGTGAGGACCAAAGATGATGATGCGAGTTCTTCCCCTCCCCAGGTTCTTAGCAGCTGTTCAGATGGTTGCACTTTATTTTTCGCTCATCACATTAAGTGTCACACATACTGCAGGCTATCCCTGTAACTACGGGTGACAGCGTGGACAACATTGCGTAGTTGCAGGTCTGACACCATGCACCCATACACTCTTATTCTCATTCTGTCTTTGGGCCAGATAGAGACCACAATCAAATCAAAGACATTCAGAATGCACTTAGAAAGTATCTAATATTTTCCACCCTTATAGTCAGCATTTTTTTTTTTAAATCTAAGATAAGAAGAGTGTTGATGGTACGTGACAGAAGCCCATAGACAGTGTTGGGCAAGTTACTCAAAAACTGTAATGCACTACTTATTACTTGTTACTGTCATTTTAAAGTAATGCCTTACATTACAATATTACTCTAAATAAAAAGTAAGGCATTACACTACGTTTGCATTACTTTAGTTACTCTCGCCAAAATGACTGGAAATAAGGATTTGGCAATCTACAGTGCAAATCTCTCATGTGTCATGACTTTCACCTGCCATCCAGGAGGTTTTGGGAACCTGCAGACTGAAAACCAACATGTTCAGTAATTGCTTCTTACCCGCTTACAATACCAACAGATAAATCGTCCTTTCCCTTCTTGCCACACCTTACCATGCACTCCAGCACCTGTTCACTGCCATCCTCTTCAATTCTGTAGCAAATGGCATTTTCACATTTGGTATACACATCTGTGAATATAGCCCATATGTATAGATATTAAGATAGTTCCAGCTGTATTGCCCTCTAGGAGCTAGCACTATCGATTCTTCTGGTTCTGTCATCCTTTGTCAGTCTGCCAGTTCCAGACGAAGTAAAAGGAAACGTAATGGTCTGTGTGGACTTTTATATCACTAGCTGATCTCGCGGAACTTTGTATGAAATGTAATGTTCTGCGCGGACTTATCAGATTCAGTAGCTGATCTCGCGGTGATCTGCGAACTTTGTATGAAGAAAACGCAAAACCCACAAAAACAAAGCAGGTTAAAAATGCATTGTAATGTGCATTACTGGCATTGTAACGAGTAATATATTACCGATTTTCTTCCCTGTAATGCGTTACATTACTGCATTACACCAAAAAGTAATGCATTACAGTAATTAATTACTTTTGTAATGAGTTACTCCCAACACTGCCCATAGAATACATAGAATGTAACTATTGTGTTATTATTTAAAAATATATATAATATTTGGAAAAAGTGGATCACCTTTCCTGTGACGCTCAAAGCATTAGCCTAGCTCCCCTGTTGATATCTTGCAATGCTTTCTCCAGAGATTACCTAAAGAGGTACACCACACCGAGGCTGTCTGTGGTTTAATCACTGTCATTTGCATATTCAGGATAAAACTAATCCTCATCAGAGGGAGGGTCCCCACCTCGGGCCTTTTCTTGTCCTTTCCTTTCCTTATTAAATGATCCCTTGGCGACATTCACCTTGCTGGAGAGAACAAAGCGTGCACTCTCATGCTGGGAGCAGGAGGAGGCAGCTCTACAGGGATGTTTGGGATGCAGTTTGATGCAGGGAATAAAAGTGAAGACAAGGCTGAGTGTTGTAATAATGCTGTTTAGGTCGAGGCTGGAAGTTAACCAAACAGCGAGTTCCAGCTGAATAACAATGTGTGTATTTAGAGGAATCCTGTGTGGAGTCTGCAGCAGTGTAACATCCTCATGGCCACATGCGTGCCTTTTGGGGAAAAGCCAATGTTACAACAGTCACTGGGGTAAGCAGCTACGATGGTATACATAATATAAGTCTGATTAGTCTGATATATGAAGAAAGAAAACAAAAACATAGTTATAATTATCCTCCCATCATGATCACAGTCTTCAGAGCTGTCTTGTCATTAGATCTGAATATCAGCTACATATCACATGAATGTATCACACATATGGCATAGTTACTTCTTCTAAAGCAAAGTAGGTCAATAGTCCTTCTCCTCTATTATATGTACTAATCAGTTGAATGTTTTCTATAGTGAGTTTCTTTTAAAAGTAGAAATAATGATTCCGTGTGACCATGGGTACCACCAGACTCTAAAAATTAACCTTGAGCTGAAGATGGAGGAGTTGTGTCTCTGCTGGGGGGATTTGTCACATATTAAAAGGTTCTGTGCAGAAAAGAACTGGGTTTTCTAAAGATCTCTTAAGGCCCCCCTTTGGAGACAACCTCTTCCCTCCTGCAGCTTCTCTCTATAAGATAAGCAAATTTACACAGATGAACAGACGTGGCATTTCACTGGTGCAGAGGCTGCTTATGTGAAGGCTACATACTGTAGGTGGGCTGCACTGATAAGACGACAGCTGGGACCGGAGCGACTGGGAAACCGGTGTGAAAGGGAGATGACAGAAATCAGCATGAGTGGGATTTGATTTCATTCTCCTTTATGTATGGAGTAGACGGATGGTGTGAGAGAGGCTACACTGAGATCATTTGGACACATACAGAGATGGGACAGTGTATGCATAGAGATAATTAATCTTAGCAAGATAAAAAGTTTAAGGTAGATTTTGGAGATTTTTTTCAAAAATGCATACCTATAGAAGCCATATTCATACAATACAGTGGAAAGAACAAAAGCCAAACAAACCCAACAGTCACTCAGAGCATTGTGAAGGTTGATCAATAAGAAAGTGACTGTGTTCAAAGAGCCAATATTATTCAAAATTGACTCTTCTGAGCTTTAAACCATGATATAATGTTGGAACCTCATCAAAAAGCCGCCAGGTCAAATGGTGCAGTAACAACAACCTCTCCCTGAATGTGGAGAAGACAAAGGAGACTGTTGTAGACTTCAGGAGAGCACACAGACAGCACGCCTCCCTCACCATCAACGGAGCTGCTGTGGAGACAGTAAGCAGCACCAAGTTCCTGGGTGTGCATATCTCTGAGGACCTCTCCTGGTCAAAGAACACTGCATCACTGGCCAGTAAAGCCCAACAGTGACTCTACTTCCTCCGAAAGCTAAAGAGAGTCAGAGCCCCTCCTCCCATCATGCGCACCTTCTACAGAGGCACCATAGAGAGCATCCTCACCAGCTGCATCACTGTGTGGTATGGCACCTGCACCGTGTCCTGCTGGAAAAAGCTATACCGAGTAGTGAGAGCAGCGGAGAGACTCATGGGTGTCTCTCTCCCCTCCCTGCAGGACATCTACCGCACCCGCCTCACCCACAAAGCCTTCTGCATTGCAGGTGATCCCTTCAGTCTGCTGCCATCAGGAAGGAGACTGAGGAGCCTCAGGGCAAAGACCAGCAGACTGAATGACAGCTTCATCCACCAAGCTGTCAGGATGCTGAACTCTCTCCCTGCCCTCCCTCCCCCAATGACACTACTGCTTAAAGGACACTTAAATGACACTGACACTGCTGCATAAATGACACCATTTGAGCTTTATTACTCTAGACATTGTGTGTTTTACCTATTTGTATTATATACAAGTTTTACTGTACTTTTGCTACAGGTGATGTTTTAGTCATGGTGTTTATTGTCTTGTTTATCAGATGTTTTATGTTCACTGTGGGCCTAGGGAGCACTGCAATTTCAAATCCTGTGTGTGCAACCTGTACATATGATTTTTGACAATAAAGCTGACTTTGAACTTTGAAAAACATGCCCAGAGTTGTGTTCACACATGTTTGAGTTCAAAATGCTCTGTTCCATGTTGTAATGTCATTCAGTAGTAGTTTCAAGTTACCTTTTACCAATTTAGTAGAGAGGCAATTCCAGGTCTGAAACTATCCATATGATTCTAGTGAAGGTATATGGAGTTTAAAAACATAGTGGAGTGCTTTCTGTATTACCATATGACATCATAGTGTTTTCAGGGTGAGAGTAGGACACAACCTAAATATGCAGGGTTTGTTTGTTTAAAATGTGTGAATGAAACAAACTTAAGATAACTTCTGCTGTGTCTGAAAGAGTCCAACTTCTGCTAGACCGTGTCGTCCAGCCAGATTTAATTTGTCTCTCTGTGTTTATGTGCTGTCCAATGGGTTAGAGTCTCATTATCAGCAGTGGTTTGTGACCACAGAAGCCTGTCGTTCACACCGCATTTCTACTGTGTCAGCCACAAGCCTAGCCCCCTCACTGGGCACTTAGCTTTGTGTGTGTGTGTGGCCTGGTTTTATCGCGTCACGGCCCTTTAACTCCACCTTTACACTCACTTCTCACACATTGTGCTTTTTTATGGGAATAAAGGCATGGATCCATAACATAAATCAAACATTTGAGGTAAGTTTTAGGGTTAGGCTAAAAGCTACATATGTTGTGGTTAAGGTCTGGAGGTATAAGTCAATATGGCGTCTCCAGAGAACGCACCGGGGGCTGTGTGTGGACTGTGTGAGTGTTAAAAAAAAAGCAGCAGTCCTCACAGCACAGCTGATTCCTTTAAACATGGTACCTATTTTTTTTTAACCTGAAGCTAAATGACTGGATGCAGAGTTTACCAACAGACTACTGAACTACTTGAACTACTGTGCCATGACGGAGCTGCCTTTAAAATACTTTTACGAGTGGGTATAAAAATAAAAAACATTCACAATTCATTTCCCTGATCTATTTTCCTTCCAACTTCACCTTCTATTAAACTCTACTCTGCAAATATATTCAGAAAAGTTTAGAAAAGTTGAAATGATACATGGAAACATTATCTACAAATTGAGGCTGTTTTCAATTGAGTGCATTAAACAGGGAGAAGAAAACAAAACAATACGGAGAGTTTTCACCAAAAGAAACTACTGCACATTAGATTTGTCAAGTTGTTACAGTTTTGCATCATGCTTTTGTATATGAATGGAAAATGTTCATGTTTTGTATAATTCTTATTGTTGTGTATTTAGGGTGACCATGTTTACCATCTGTCCAGGGAGTATAGATGAAAAATAGCCTCTCTGGCTAATTCTGGTACATTTACAGAAATGTTGATTAATGTACACTGTCCCTGCTAAATAAACCAAATAAATAAATGTGGGAGCATGGATGATGTATGCCTGTGGACTGAGCATTGAACAGAATGTTAAAGCTAACAGTAAGGAGGGTCTGAATAGGGCACAGGAGAGATCACAAAACACAATAACATGGTAGAAAGTAGGGCTGGGCGATTAATCGAGATTTGCGATATCTCAAGATGTTTTATGAAATCGAGAAAGATTTTGGCATATCGAAAAACTCGAGATGAATAAGATTTCGCCGCTTATTTTCCTTAACTGTGTTGTGGAGCTGTCCGCCCTGCCTCCGTCTTGCGTTTGTGTTTCACTGCGTCTCGTGTTTCCCCCTCCCCTCCCCTCCTCCCCGTACACACACCGCGTGTGTTTGTTGATAACTCATTTTCAACATGGCGGCGCCCACAGAAGCACGAGAGAATTCATACCAAAGAAAAGAACAAACGGCTCCATTATATGGCGGTATTTCGGATTTAAAACGTCCGATGAGGAGCAGAAAGAGGCATTTTGCAGAGAATGCAAGAAACTTGTGCCATCAAAATCATCGAGGGCAAACCCACCACCACTTCTAAGATGACACAACAAACAACGCTCCAAACATCTTTACCCCGGTGTCTACCATATGGAAAAACAAGTGCAAGGTGGGTCAGCATTACGGAGTCCATTGCCTTTCATATCGCAAAAGACATGACGCCCATAGCGGTTGTTGAGCGACCGGGCTTCATACGAATGCTCAAAACGCTTGACCCTAGATACAATCCCTAGTCGCCACTTTCTTGTCAGTGCGGTGGGTGTTGCCAGTGAGTGAAATATTTGGGTGGGTCGGGTATGTGGCGTTGATTCTAAAGCACACTTGCGTTTTAATGGTTGCAATAAATTAATATAGTATTTCTAGAAAAAAAATGATGCAGAATAATGTGCTAAGTTAAAGCAAATACACACACAAATATAAAATGTACTACAGTCACAAAACACACGAGAATTCATGGATTGAGGCTCTATTAATCTATATTTAAAAACAATTAATTTAATATGTGCTTTTTCACTTGGCTACGAAATGAGGGATTTTTTTGTCTTTTATCTTAAATGTTAAAGAAGCACTTCATAAGAAGTGTCGACCCTCAGGTTTTATGTTTACAATTAAAATAAGGCAATATACTACTTCCTTGGTTTGGTAATGTTAAAAATGGTGCACAAGCACTTTGTTACTAGTACCTGTCTACCTTTAGGCACTTGGCTGCCTGTTTGCACTTCAATAAAAAAAAAAAACCTTGCTGAATTTGGCACGTTTGTTTGTTTTTTTCCCCCCTGCATAGATATCGAGATATATATCGTATATCGAGATATAGCAAAAACATATCGAGATAAGTTTATTTCTCCATATCGCCCAGCCCTAGTAGAAAGCTCTATTTTTTAATTGTTGTGTGGGAGCAAGGATGACGGTAAGGACGGTAAGAACATAGCAGACAGCTTTAATTTATTTATTTTTACATAGTACCCCCTTCTTGAGGTGAGGACAGAAATCTTGTGTTACTCAGTTTTAGGGATGGCAACATTGGTCGGCTCCAGTCTAAATCAGATTGATGATCCATTTTCCCTGCCCTGGGGCCTCCATAACGTGAGGGCCCAGGATCTGCACCCAGACAGATGGGACCTTGTCTGCTTTGACCTTGCTGAGCTAATATTTCTCGCAGGCCTTCCTTGTCTGTTGCCTCATCATTAAAGAGGTGACATGGCTATTAACATTGGAGCGAACGCTTCAAAGACACTGTTTACTCGGACAGGGCACAATCAAGAGCAGAGGGAGATTACAGCAGGTGTTCAGGGGAGAGAGGGATGGAGAGAAAAATGGTGACAGACAGAGGTTAGCGGGTCAAGTCAGAGGAGTCTAAATGGTGAAGTAAATAACCGTCAATTTTAATGTTAAGATCTGAGATGCATTCTTTTGAAGACATATACCTTCAAAGTAAAATTGATGGCTGGAAATAAAGCCACTGAGACAAGTGTTTTATGGGTTAATAGCAGGCGACTTGGTTATAGTTACTGATATAGGCTCAAAGTGCAAACCAATTATTTTTTTAAGTAAAAAAGACTGAACAACCGTCCACTTAAAGGTCCTAAATTATGCGAAATGGACTCTTGTGAGCTTTAAGCTGCGTTAGCATTTTGTTACCTTATCTGAGTGTTTTGATTCATTCACACGCTGCATTATTAGCCTCTTCACATCTCCAAAGCTCAAAATGCTCTGTTCCACCTTGCGAAAATGTAATTAAGTGGTTTTCAAGTTAACAGCTTTACCATTTGTTTAGTAGAGAATGGAAATTCCAGAGATGAAACTATCCAAATGATTCTAGTGAAGGTGTATGGAGTTTAAAAACACAGTAGAGCACCTCCTGTATGACATCACAAGGTGTTTTCTGTTTGAGAGAACAGGGTTTGTGTGTTAAACATGTGTGAATGAAGCAAAACACTACTCCAGGTATGTTTGTGATGAGGAAACAGAATTATAACATAGACCAGAATCTGCTGGTCTGTCTTTTCAGAATTATTTTGTCAGATGCCTCCTGTTGTTGTGTGATACCTTTGTTTGGTTTGCAGTTAATATTTCCATACTGGATTGACCTTTTATTGTGGAAAAAAGGACATCTTGCATGTCATTTGCATTTCTAACAACTCTAGTTCTGTTCTATTGAAATGAGTTTTCTCTTTGTAAACATGATGCAAGTGTCTGGCAACCATGAAGAAAATTCATGGTAAATTTATCAAATGATATATTTGTATTAGATCACTGATAACCACATGAGAGCCTTATGATGTTTAATGTAAACTATTGAAAGAAATATACATGGTAAGCCTTATTGCATCTTACGTTTTGATTTGATTTATGTCCTTTTTTGTTGTTTTGTATTTATGAAAAGTTTTAAGTCTACTATGTAAAACAAACAATCTAATTGATCATGGCTGTCAATTGAACTAAACTTACTTACTTGCTTATAAATAAAAATGGGTTATATTAATATCCTGAACATACACATGGCAGGTTCCAAAGCCTGAACTCTGTTTCAAACCACATGCTGAGGCCTGGCTGTAGACCTAACCAGGTCACTGACAGTTATGAATCACTAAATCTTGAAATTTGATTAGCCCCATCATGAATTTAGATATATTTTTTCTGGTATTGCCCATGTTACCTTAATGTTCAAAGGACCCATATTGCATTATTTTTAATCAATATAATAATGTTGTTTCCTCATCAAAAACATACCTGGAGTTTTGTTTTGTTTCCTTCACACGTTTAACACCATGTTTAACTGTTCCATCTTGTACAGGAAGTGGTTTTTAAACTCAACACACCCTCACTAGAATCATACGGAATATTTCAGCCTTGGAATTTCCAATCTCTAGCAAACTAAAGGTAAAAGGTAGCTATATATAACTTGAAACCTACCACTACATGACATCACAAGGTGGGGGAACAGCACATTTTGAGCTTTAGAGATGTAGACAGACGATTTTGCGTAATATAGGACCTTTAATCTTATTAGTTCAAATCAAAGTACTACCACTTGAAGTATTTTGCCCAGGTTTATGCCACTTGTTGTTACAAGCATGCCTTTTTACGTACAAACAGACTTCGCCACATCTTTTTTGAGAAACGATTGTTTGGGAGATTCTAAACCTTTCAAATAAATCTTCTGACATTAGGAATGGATGGTGGTGCAGAAAATACGGTTTTCAGAGGCAATCCAGCAGTCGCTGTTACTCACTAGCAGCAGGCAGTAAGAGTGAGATAAGGAAATAATCAAAACAGAGCAGCAAGGGCTAACTTCAGGCAAGGCCGCGCTGACAGATGAGTTTTCACTTTAATTCTATGGTAGACAACCACTATTATTTTATTCCATTCACGCTTTGTTAGCAGCAAATGTTCCAGACTCACATCTGTTAAATAAATGTGGTTTAGTATAATTAATACAGTACTGTAATTTTTGTATTGAATATTAGTAGTATTGTGTTAGATCAGAAATTATCAGACAGGCAGTGAATCAGAACTAATGGGGCATAACATCTCTGAAGTTGGACTTCAGATGGTGCTGTGATCCTACTGTCTAATCTCAGTTAGAAGGACAGTGCAAAAATCTTTTTTTGAATTGATTTTGATCTTTCAATTTGGACATCAAGAGAGAAAAATCCTGCCCACCGTCTTAAAAAAGTACTCATGATAAATCTATCACCAACAAAAACATTATCTCGTGAGTTTCATATTAAAATTGTATGCATCAGTTTAAGCTCAGCACAGAGAGAAACCTTCTATTTTTTTCTACTTTTATTGCAATGCCATGTTTCCCTTTCTGGTCACCCTAGAAAAATCCCGCCCACCGTAATTTTATTAGGACATCAACTGCATCACCTAATAAAATGTGCAAGTAAGACAATGCGTAGGATTTTTCTCTGTTATTGTTCTTGGATTGCTCCCGCTCCTCCAACGCACCTGTTTCAAGAAATGGATGTGGAAAGTTCCCATTCACTCAGATCACTGTCTCAAGTTTAAATAATTAACATTTTATGGCATAATGTTTATTGCTATTTTTTTTATACCTTTCTTTCAATCTCACTGTACTGTATCCACCATCTTGAGCATCTAGCCTTTTTATAACCTTTATGGTTTGCTAGGCTGCTCAGTGAAAGAACGAGACCATCCCGCAAGCCCAAACTGCATTATCTCTCCTTCCTTATCTCTCATTAGCTTTGGCCTGTGCCATGCGCAGTGGAGGAAATGTTCTATTGAGATCAAATTTCATTTTGGATACATGTTATCGGGCATAAGCTATTTGAATTTTGATAATGAGGAACTGTGTAAGTCTGATGCACTGCAGCAATACACTACACACTACAGCAGTAACAAGGCACAGTGGGTGGTAATCATGGCTCCAACCATACACCGAACATCTCTGGTCTCTGTAGTGTTGATCTAGTCCCCAAGCAGCATGGACCCAGAATCACTTCCACTATCTCTAAGAGGCGCTACAGATAAAGCAGAGAACTCAACTCTCTCCACCCAAGGATAAAAAGATAGACAGAGATAGATTGACTTTGAGAGGTATAAAAAGTAAGAAAGAACAACTAAAATATGTATATGTGAAGTTTGGGGATGGTTTAAGGTGCAAATCTGGAGAAAAGAATCTACATCCACAATTGAGTTTTGAGTTTTTGTTGCTAAAACAGTAAAAAAAAAAAAAAATATATATATATATATATATTTTTATATCTCCTAGGTATATATATATATATATATATATATATCCTAGGTTTCATATTTCATTTTTATACATAAATTCAAGTTCAGAACAGAGAGAAACAACAATTAAAATTTAAAAAAGATTTATACTTAAAACTATTTAAAGGAGACATATTATGTTATTTTCTGATCTATATTATAATTCCTCATCACAAACATAGCTGGAGTTGTGTTTTGTTTCATTCACACACACACACACACACACACACACACACACACACACACACACACACACACACACACAAAGATGAATTCTCCTCTCAAACAGAAAATACTCTGTTCCACCTTGTGATGTCATGTGGTAATACAGGAAGTGCTCCATACAGTTTCACTAGAACCATTTGGATTATTTCACTCCTGGAACTGCCAATCTCAAAGAAAGAAAAAGGTAAAAGGTAGCTGTTAACTTGAAAACCACCACTACATGACATCACAAGGTGGAACAGAACATTTTCAGCTTTGGAGATGTGGACAGACTAAAAATATAGGGTTACTCAAATGTGAATGAGACAAAACAGAAGTCTGGGTATGTTTTTGATGAGGTAACAATATGATATTATAGCTAAAAGCTCACAAGATCCATTTTGTGTAATAAATATAATTTATAAATACCATGTCTCTCTTTCTGGCCAACATTGTTAATAATTTTCTCCCAAGTGTGTAGTTATTTGCATAACGGAGATTGAATGAGTAGAAGGAGCTACTTTTTCCCAACATAGGTCTTGATTTATTTTGGTTTTGGACTGGCAAAAATGCAGTGGTTTGACATTTGTGGATTGACAGGTATAGCTTCATGGTCATATAGTACATTTCCTTCCTTTTTTGCATTGACAGCCTGAGTGACACATGATGGAAGCGCTCCCTAATCCCATAAAAAAAACACCTAAGCTTACCTAGACTATTATCATGAATGAGAACCACTCTACGTTATGATATCTGCTTATGTTGGAGTTAAGATTTATCTCCTCTCTGTAAGGACAACACAACATGTGCCGATGCTGCCTGCCCAAGGACACTTCATAAGGATGAACCTAGACCTGCCTTTCTCATCCTTCATAATACTCCTTCATAATAGATTCAGGTAGTGGTATGTTCAGAGCGCTCCCCCTCCGCCATGAAGGTGTACTGATCCAATCTGCCCACAGGGAACATTAAACTTTTATCTAATGTCTTCTAATGGAGCTGTACAAGACTTTACAGAAACACCATGTGAAACATCTAAAGCCATTTCCAGCTGCACTTACACTGTACGTATGTCTCCAAAAGAACCCGCCGTACATCACTCACATGAAGGCACCTGAGGCTTTCAAGTGGCATTGGAATTTTCATTGTAGCACATTTGGAATAATTAACAGAGGTAAATTTTTCACTGTGGTAAATAATGGAGAAGAAAGTAGCATTATTGAGCCCCATGTTTCATTCTGCTCATTAAAAGTAATATACCAGTGTGACTACATTGATGGATCTAGAAAAGGTTGACGTGATCATTACTTGAATGGGACAGAGAACAATCATTAGAAAGGAGGGTATTATGAGACATCAATCTTTTTATATTGTTCCCATGACGACATTTAATTTGCATTTTATGCCATTTGTCTTTTAAATATTATTTTTCTGGTAAAACCTTAAAGGGACAGTGTGTAAGATTTTTACCTGTTAATTACTGAAATTGAAGATGCCCATTCAAAAATACATTGTTTTCCAAGCCTTTTCACTTCCATCATGAAATCAAAGTATTCTTTTGGACTTAGATATAGTCACATAAAAGGGGGATCTTCCCCATATAGAGGCAGCCATTTTGAATACGAGAGCCGCAGAAGGACATTTGGGCTCATCCTTCGCCTCGGCTCCTGCTAGCAGCTGCTCAGCCGCGCTGCATTTGGGAGCGGAGGAGCGAAGGAGAGAAGGGGAAGGGGAGGGGGGAAGGGGGGAGCCTCGTGTAAACAAGCATGCTGCTGTATCACACATCGTAATGGATATAACGCGTATTTTGGACTAAATTGTTTTACTGGATTTTATTCGCTGGATCCTTATGGACAGATTGAGACCAAGTTTATGGTGAAATACAGAGTTTGACCTGTGCAGAGCCTTCAAAGGTAAGCTAAGTAAGCTAAGTTTTGTGCTTTTCTGTATAAAAGCCCCATGTGCTCGGGGAGTGATTGTTTTGCAGGGAAATGAATTGCATAGTCAAAAAGAGGAGACTGTAAGGTTTCATTTGATGTGTAGATTGTCATGAATCATGATCGGGATTGTGTGTTTTCATGCGAAAAGAAAAAAAAAAGTGAAGGGGGACCGCGTTTTATGTATACAGCGGTGCGCGGATCGTGCGCGGGCACGCACTGTCGGCGCTACGGCGCGCCCGGGTGACCCTCGAGGTCTGCCGTAGCCAAAAGAGGAAGTGGAATAGCTAGTAACCACCTATGCGCCACGAATCCTACACACTGTACCTTTAAAATTTGAAGCATACATGATAATTGTAGACCTTCCCTAATTCTCTAATTAAAAAAAAAATACATCCACTAACATGACTCGTGAGGTTTATGCCATGTTATAAAGTAACATTGTTACTTCATCAAAACCATACCTGGAGCTGTGTTTTGTTTCATCCACACATGTTTGAGTAGCTCTTTGTCTTCATCTCCAAAGCTCAAAATGCTCTGTTCCACCTTGTGATGTTGTGTAGTGGTGGTTATTAGCTTTGTTCAGTCAATATTGGGAATTTCAAATCTGAAATCATCCAAATGATTCTACTGAAGGTTTATGAAGTTTAAAAACACAGTGAAGCCCTTCCTGTATTACCACATGATATCACACAGTGGTAACAAAGTGTATTCTGTTTGAGAGAAAGACTCAGCTTAAATATGCAGGGTTTGTGTGTTAAACATGTGTGAATGAAACAAAACACCACTCTAGGTCTGTTTGTGATGAGAAACAACATTATAACATGGATCAGAAAAAGCATAGTATGGGCCCTTTAACTGCTGCTTTTTAGGACAGTACTCACTAGGGAACAAACTTGTAAATTTTTTTTAGTCTTTACCAGTGGTAAAAGCTAAAACTTATATATAGCCCTGTTATGTTTTTCCCCTATGATAATATAAAACATACAAGTCCTAAGTTCAAAGCCATGAAAAAAATCACCATCGATATATTCTGTTGCTGTGGGCATTATGTTAGTGATGGATATATGGCTAAGGCATCTATATATAGTGGTCTATTATTTAATGAACAGGTTCCACTCCATAGGATTAATGAGGGACAAATGAAGCATAAATAGACAGGCAAACAGAGAGGCACCTCCATCATTTCCAGACATTTCAGTGTCATCAATGGTCCCCAAACATCTTTCTCCTTCTTACCTCATCAATGACTATTGTCCTACAGCAACAAGACTCTCCCATTTAATCCTTGACACCACTTCATTGATGTCCCATATTGACATCCTCTGTTCACCTCCTCACCATTTCATCATTGATTAGTTCCATTCACCTCAGGGTCTTTTCTGGTTAAAGTACCACTATTAAGCCCAAGTCTTCATCATGGAGGTCATATGCACTCACCTGCTGTCCTATTCGCAATACACATCACACTGACAGATGTTATTATGCTACTCAGTATTTTGAGGGATTTCTTGATGAAAATAATCATATAGTTAAGTCAGAGTATTGCACAAATTATACACTCTAAAATTAACCACAAAAGTGCAACACTTAAAGGTGAATAGTGTAACTTTTCTGGTAGAGTGTCCGCCATCTGCTTGGTTCCATGTTCATGTTAATGTTTTTCGATGGAATTGTCTACAGAATGGCATTTAATTTAACTACTTCCATGGAGACAAGTAGGACACATCAAAAGGCCAAGTTACAGGTCAGATCTGTGGAGAAGTGGGCCCATTCACTGTAATAATGCATGTTTTTATTAGTTTTGAGAAATAAAAACACCTGTACAAGATACAGTATAGGTGTTTAAAGGAAAAGTAACGTTATTTTACAATCTGAGCCTTCTTTCGGTAATAAAACAAGTCGTTTGACTCACCCATATCACGTTCGTGTCATTTGGAGCTGTTTGAAGAAAGTTACGTTGTGGCGTTTCTGTTAGCATTTGTTAGCATTTGTATTCGGGGCATTACTTTGCGGTCTCCAAATAACACAAACTTTAGCACTTTTCAAATCATAGAAGCCCGATGTCTTAATGAAAAATTTCGTTTGAAGCAAAAGTGGCCTGTAATCCGAGGTTTATCCATAGTTTTCAGCTTTGCGTTTCCTATTTGGGTCCCCGGAGCAGTCCGCGCATGCGCACTGGCGTCCTCATCTACTCGAAACTATGGCTAAATCTCGGATTACAGGCCACTTTTGCTTCAAACAAAATTTTTCATTAAGACATCGGGCTTCTATGATTTGAAAAGTGCTAAAGTTTGTGTTATTTGGAGACCGCAAAGTAATGCCCCGAGCAAATGATACAGCACCATGTTAACAGATACGGGATCATTACTAGAACAGAACGGCTCAACATAAGTTCTGCGATACTGCTCCAATTGACAGAAAAATGCTATGGGTTAGTAAAACTACTTGTTTTATTACCGAAAGAAGGCTCAGATTGTAAAATAACGTTACTTTGCCTTTAATGCCATACTGTGGAACATCCCATGCAAAGCAATAACGTATAAAAGTTGTACCGTGCAACTTTTATGCCCTTATTGGAAAGATTACACAAGTACTAAAATTTTTAAAGTATTCCTTATAGCTATCCCCCTTCAGTTTTTTTAAGCAAGATGCTCTTCCTGATGCCTCATGTTTTAAATTAATTCAGACACAAAGGGTTCACAAATTTGTACCTTGATTATTCAGTTACAGTATTTCCAATCATCTTAATTTTGTTGTTTTTCATTAAGACTTGAATGTCCTATCTGTTTGGGTATGGCCAGAGTCCATAGCCTAAAGTCCAAAGTTTCAGAGATTGTCAGTGCGAGATTATGATAATGATGGAAAGACAAAAGCTTTTTAATATTTCTATTAGATCGCTGACCTTGTTGTGATGTTCCAGAACAGAAATACAAGCCAGTTTAAACCTAATTTTCTTGCAATGTTAAGTATAATTGAATTGCATTTTGAAGCTTTGCCACTTCACTGCCTTTGCTACAAATTCATCTCATGTTCAGTGCTTTCCTCCAGTGCAAGAAAATGCCTTTGAAACGATGGGCTGAAGAAGTTCGAAATGGTTCCAGGAGACCAACTCTCCATTTTGTCAAATCCAGCACTCAATAGGTCCATGATTAAAGTCGGTCTATTTTATTGATTGAAAAAGAAGAGGAGGAAAACGTAGTGCCTTTTTTCTGCCTTTCAGGCCTTCATTCCTGGCTCCGCAAAAATGGAGGGGAGAGTCTCTTTTGACCATGTCCAGGCAATTTGGGGAAGAGCGAGCCCCTCGTGTTGCACTGGGTGACTCCTGACATGGTCTGTTACCTCATCTCATCAGCTGGGAAAAGTATTTGGGCTTGTTGCGGGAGAGAAGGCGACCGCAACTTAAATTGAGTTACCTGTTCAGCAATGGTTTCATTTTGCACGGCTGGCCTCGGAGATCCTTGATTGAAGCGCTAACTGCTCATCACTCCAGTGCTCCCCCCGTCAGTGTGGATCTGAGCAGAACGTAGAGATGTGACTCAGTTGGCGGAGACAGCTGCTGACGGAGCCATCAAAATATCTCAACTGTGCAGAGCAGTGGCATAGAGAAAGTGGGCTGCACAGAAAAACAAGAACCAGGATAACTAGAATAGATACTCCAAGAATGGAAGCCATACTATATAATCTACTGATTTATTTGAAATGTACATACATGATAAATTATATTGATTCATGAAAAAACTGACCATATGGACCTGGACAGACAATACAGACTGTATAAAGAAGTGGACTAAGGGAGTGTGACTTCACCCATAGCGTTTCAGTCAAATGAAGCTCACGCAGTTATAGGAGTGAAGTATATAAGTTATAGGAGGCAAAGTAATTTATTAAAGGACGGAAAAAGCTAAATAAAAACACCAGGATCATGCAGAGCGGGTTAATACGAGCTGCACTGCAGCAGTTATAGAGAGAGGGATGACAATCTTTCAATATAAAGTTAATTGGAGCTGACGGAGCTGGAAGCACCCCCATGTTCACTTCCTATTCAGAATGCGGTGGTCCATTTACAGTCTATGGAACAGACCTATGCACTTAAATCTAAATCTAAAATTGATCTTTGCTGGGTCAAACATTTTAAGAATTTTAAGGCTGTCTTCACTGCAAAAGTTAATTTCTGTTAGACCAAAACGGAATGTATATTGGTCTCCACTGGACTAATATTTATGCTAGCAAAGTCAGTGACAGTGATAAGATGGCTCTCATGAAATTTGTAGTGTTTTTATGTTTTATGACTGTACTATATGCAGTATGTATTTTGTAAATATTACATTGCCAATGCAATGATATAAAATGAGCTGTGAGATATGTGCCAATTAACTGGCTCCAGGTATTTGAGTACGAGACCTGTATTCAAACAATGTTTCTCAGTAACTAGTTCAGCCAAAAGCTCCTGGTTTGCAACTCATATCTGGCAACCAAAATTTTCCCCTCAGGGACTATATTAACATGCTGAATAGGTAAACAACATATCAAGAAGTGGAAAGTGATGCAAAATTATGCTTTAATTAGTGTGTGGCTTAAGGCCTACATACAGAACACATAAACACACAGCATGACACACACAAGAACATAAGAGAAATACTACTCAAAATAAGTCAGAACTTGCAGTTAGAGTGGGCATATAAATAACCAAAAATACTGTTATTTTAAAATTCTGCAGAGCTGATTTTAAATTTTAAAAACTTACTCACTACACTTTCAAATAAGAATATACATTTGTGTTTACTTTTACCTTCTCATTTTGTTCAGTTCTTGAACCGATTTTGTCAGTATTGTCCACCTCTACTTGCAATCATTCAAAGTAAGTCTGGATAGAGAAAGGATGCACAAGCTTAAAAAAAGCATTATCCAAAAATCTAGTCTAACAGGGAATTTGATCATTAATCATATGTAATAAATGCTATATCCCGGAATTGAATCCCATTTGAATGGTTAAATGGGAAATGGTTAAAGGTGGGGGTTTTTTGTGTTTTTTTTCCATGTTTACTTCTGGTCTAGGGAACAACAGTAAAGATGCATTATTTAGTATTTGTTAAACCAGTTCTCAACCTCCCACAGAGTTGTAGCATAAAGCACAAAAAAGTCAAAGCAAGTTTGGAGTAAATGCAAACTAGGTTTATCTGTGTTTATTTATTTCAACTCGTAATCTATTCTTAAATTGCCTGTTCCCTGCTCCAGGCTGTGGACTATGGGCGCTTTCCGTGTCTCGGCTCCTACAGTCTGGAACTCCCTCCTCACATACCAATACAGTTTCCTTATTAGTATGTGAGACACACACAAATATAGAAAATAGGGATGTATTTTCTATGTTTGTGTGTGCATATGTGTAAGTGTGTGAATGACTTGTGTGTAACTGAAGCATTTTGAGTGTCTTGAACCCATTATACAAATCAAAGTTATTATTATTACTGAGGTGATTATAGGACAAGCAGAAGCTCCATGTCTCTATTTAACAGGGAGAAAAGAAAAACATTATTCAGCTGAGCAGCAAGACCATTACTGCACATAGCAAGGGAGGAACACGGTTTCATGGGAAATAATATTCTGAATAGTATATATTTTTTATATTACCATGTGGTCTAACACTAGTTATGATAAGCTGCTTTTCCAGTCTGAAAAGTGTTTCCATTTTCCTACAGTAAGTGATCTGTAACGGCCTGTTTGAGGTTCGAAGCAGTAATTTCATGTTTACAGCATTACCCACGTCTCACAGCTCCATAAATTACTGAACGTCTTTTTATTAACCACTGTCATCTGCCTCATAATAAAAGGGATAATTTCATGTACAAGAGAAAAGATTTGATGAGTTTGATGAGTTTGAATAACAACAGTTGCGCACTTTGCTCACACCCGTCCCCAGGATCAGGAACATGTAAACGCAGGTTGTAATTATCATCACGTGGCATACCAATTTTTCAGTATTTGACTATCTTAAGGGTTTGGCTTAGGATAAGATGCAATTAAAATTAAATAAAAAAGTAAAGCATCATTGAAAGTACTAAAAAAAGTGATTTAATTATGACAGATAGCTAACGAACAACTTATCAGAAGATCTAAATCTATTTTTAAAGAGGTATTTCATGTTTCATTTCTATCTCAAATGCTCTCAAGCTATAAAAAAGCAAAAATGAGTTGACTCAACTGATCTAAGGGAAGGCACAATTTGGACTGTATTTTTAATGTAAAAATGTGTACTGTAGTATCAAATAAAGCACAAATCTTAGACATGTTCTCGTCTATTCCTTCAATGCAAAGTGTAACACAACATATGTATGTGGGTGGATGGTGTGAGATCTGCAGGAGATTTTTCAACCATTTAAGTATGGACCTGACCTGCAGTGAGGATGCTTCAGACTAAAGCGTATTCACTTTCAATGTCACAAAAACATTTGGGGGACAATATGGAGATATGCTTTATGGTTATAGCATTAATACATTCTAAAAGGCAAAGTCAGGGCATAGTGTGGAATGTAAAGGCTCTGAGCTATCTCATCAGGCTATATTTTATTCACAACACACCAACACTGGCTAATGGTGTTGCTGTCACTATACTTAAATGAAAAATACCTTTGGGGAAGAACACACACATTTCACTGGATTGATGTGGAACTAACTCTTCCTATTATCTCCACATTATAATTATTCTTGTAAACAATAAATGCCCTATTCAACTCAGAATAATCGTAATAATAATAGTAATAATAGTTTCTAATTTCACTAAAATTTCTAAACAATTCATGTTCGTATTAATATCTCCTCAATTCAAGGCCTTAGTGGGGAGATTTTAGTGATTTTTCATGTAATACAATATGATTTGAGCTGTAGAGAGTAGAATAACTAACTTCCATGCATAATTATTGGTTCTTTATTATTCATTTGTTGTAGCTCAGGCCTTTTAGTGATTCTGTCCATTTCGAAAATGGGTTACTGGGATTATCGTGCTTTGTGGCAAAAAGTAGTTTCAATATTATCATTTATCACAGTATATCTCTGTAGCAATTAGGGTGTAAAGATTAACCGATCTGGATCAGTTATCGGTCTGTGACCTCTGCCATCCGAGTGTACCGATCAACGGAGCCTGGATCGGTAAAAATGCACTACGAATGGTCCGATGGCCCGGATTTATGGCCGCGCACTCTGGCACACGCGCACACACACCCGAACCCACTCTGGCGTGCGCGCACACACACGCACACGCACACGCGCACACACACGCACACGCACGCACACGCACACACACACACGCATTGAAGCATTGATGATTTCTGTCTCAAAGGAGACTGAGGAAATGTTATGAGATGGAAAGAAAGTATTTGTTATTCAGTGTTAAGAGCTTTCTCTGATTTTCTTTTTTGTTAAGAAGAAAAGTTAATTACAGGCATAAAAAAAGACATGTTGGATTTAACATGCTAGTGTTTTCTATAACTGCCTAGTAATATCTATCTTCTTGTCAGTGATATGTTGCACTTTTACAGTTACTGAAACTCATATGAGTGACTGAAGCACTAATTCTGATTTTTGCCTTTAATAGGCAACTAGCTTGTTTTATAATGACTTTTTTTTTAATTTTTGATATTTAATCTTATTGTTTTGTGTTGCTTGAGGGAAGGAATGTATTGTATTTTAAGTATGACCAGAGTTTTGCAAACCGGATTGCCAGTTTTTCAGAAGGCCTGGTGTATTGTCTGTTGGACACTAAATAAACAACAGGATACTATTTTGAAATTTCATTTCTGTTTCTCTCTTTTTCTTCTCAATAACTTTAAAGCACTTGGGAGTAAAGTTGTCAATTTGTATTGAATCGAAATTAACCGAACCGGATCGGATCGAATCGAATCGTACCAGATCGTTTACTAATTTTATGAATCGTCCCTGAATCGAATCGTAGCCTGTGAATCGAGATTCGAATCAAATCGTTTTGTGAGTGAAAGATTCACACGCCTAGTAGCAATATATCGTACTTCAAAATTTGTTATGACAGGCCTACTGAAATCAATGTGTAACTGTTTAACATGTGGTATTTGGATATCAATTTTAAGACAACCCTATTAAACATATTATATTTCAAAGCTATTTTATTATGAATAGTGCATTATTAACTGCAGCAATGTCTCAAAAGATTTTGGACAAAAATAATGCCTTTAAGTTTGCTTTGCATCTTATATATAGAGTATATACATCAAAAAGCACCATAAAACCTTTCGATCTACTGCCAGAAGGTAAAAATCCATTTGTTTTCTTGGCCTGTGCCGCCCCATCCATTGCACAAACTTATAAATAAAGTCGCTGTTTTTTTTTATTGCTGAGCTTCATATAAAATTCCCTCATTGTTTACTGTTCTATAATTGCTATTGATTATCACAAAGCGTCAGTCGAGTGTACAGTAAGTGATCTGAAAGGAGGGGAGAGGCCAATGGCTGGTGTTCAGTCTGTCTCTGCTGATAACCACCGAGCATAGCGGATGAAAGAGCGCTCGAAGTGATGTGGGTTGATAAGGGTGGGGGCAAAAAACGCAAGGGTACGAGTACAAGATGAGAGGAGACGCCGAAATATCTTCAACGAGGAAGTGGCTCATGAAAGGCAAATCTCTAGAGAAGGGGATAAAAGAACAAGGAAAGAACTATAGGAGACTTAAAAACTAGTAGACACACAGCCACCCCAAACTGCCACTTCACTCAATTCACCATGTTCTGCTCCATAATGTTTTATAGCACGAGCGCAGCTAGCACACACAGTATTCAGTAGTGATCTCATTTCACAAGCCATATCCCCCAGTAATGTGAACACAAAGGGGAGATGCACAACCATTAGCAACGTCCAGCACTCATTTACTACTACTCATGCATAATTGGCTTTCTATGGAAGGAAGTAAGAAAGGGTAAACACTGAACAATCATATTAACTGCTGTTTGGACTAATGGTGGTCCGTTAAGATATGGATAGACACTGACGTATCTGTATTGACATATCTGAAGACATGTTATGCATTCTAGAGTTTAGATCTGAGCATGGATGAAACACAGCCATCAAACAGCTATTAAAAAAGGGATTGATTTACAAATACATAAAAAGCAATGTCCATTTATTTTTTTTCTTCAAATGGGAAAGCTATTTATTTGACTTTGGAGGGATATTAGTAATAAAAGAAGAGAACAAGGAATGTATTTTGTACATGATTATTTATAAAGAGTACCGAGTGAATTCTGACATATAGTTAAAGTAGTAGTTAAGTAGTTAAAAGCGTGTGTGTTTGGATCACTGGATCTCCATTAGTGTCCACAGTACCATTTTGTTGCCCATTCAAATATTTATGGAGCAGGAAATAGGAATACAACTGATGCAACTGTACTTGCACTCTGACAACAAATACTAGCCAATAAATCAATCATATTTTATTTATAGAGCCCTATACAACACTCAAGGTGACCAAAGTGCCTTCCAATAAAACCAACACAATTAAAAAACAAAAAAACAAAAAAAACATTAAAAACATTAAACAATAAAATAAAACAAATTGTGCAAAGTGTCACTGCATCAAGTGTTAAAAGGCAGTCTGAGTAGATTCATTTTAAATAATATAAATTAGTATTATATTTTATTTGGAACATTTATAAACTAAATGTTATATTGTACATGAAAAACATACAAAAAGGTATATTTAAAAATCTTCTCTAACCATCTGTAAGCTGCTCGTCTGTGCTTTGATGGCAGACAGTCCCAGTTGACAGGGGAAGCCACTAGATGGAGTTCTTGTTGCTCTGCCTCCTGATAGGCCAGAGTCACGTTGACTACAGAGTGGTATGATGAAACGCACAAGGATCAGTACAAAATCATCACTACGGTTTTGGGAGCTTTGTGTAAAACATAAAAAAAAAAAAAAAAGCTGCTCCATCACTGAGAAATCTCAAACAATACCACAGCTCAAGCAAACTCACTGTATGATTTTTTTTTTTTTTTTTTTAAAGATGTGTCACTGGGGAAATAGAAAGCAGCGGGGGAAAAAACAGAACTCTTGTAAAAACGCAGTCGGAATGTAAAAAGATTAGAGCTTTTTTATATTGCATTCAAACAAAAAATATGAGAAAATATGAAAAGATAAGATAAGATAAGACGTTATTGATCTCACATAGGAGAAATTCACTTGCCACATTAGCTCCAGGCAGTTTAGTGCGAGAGAACGTTTGAACAAGAAAGTGCATTACAGACAAATAGTAATAATAATAAAATAAGTAAATAAGAGAGTATAGAAAATATTGCACGTCTGGACTATATAGTGGAGTGGAGTATATAGAGTTATAAGTTAGATTTTGATGATTTGGATGGATATACAGCATGATAGCATTACTAATACCAGACACAAAAGGTCAGTAAGAGAACAAATGGGCATTAATAATGTGTTTCAAGACTAGAATTGTCAAAGATAAGACATACAGTATACTAAAAAAAAAACACAACACTTAGTGAATAATTGTTAAATGCTCTTTATCAGAACTAGTAAAGGATGGAGTAATACTAATGGATGGTAATACTAAAAAAATATTACTTGTTTTATGATCATGTGTGGCTTTGGTATAATAAAAGATTCGTAAACCCTATACAAAAAGGTCCCATCTTAGTCTTGATCTGGTCTCTATAATATTATTTTCATTGCTTGATATGGTTGGCGCCTTGACAGACATCATTCACTGCTTGTTACGCTACATATCCATAATTTAAGTGAAAAAGGAGGAGTATAAAAATAACTATTCTGTTATCCTTTTTTTCCCAGAGCTTTCATATTGTATTACAATATTCCAAGTGCATGTGAAAATACACTGCTTTATATTATCGACTTTAGTGAGCTCCAGTGGTTCTCAAGGGCGAGATAAGAGCAAACACATCCAACACTGCTGCTACTGCTGTGACTATGTGTCTGATTCTTTCTCCTCTCTTTCCCCCCGCCATGGCTCCACAGCAGATGGTAAAGAGAAAATCACTTTGTGCTTGGAGCAGGATGCAGCAGGGTCGAGGGTTTAAGCTTTTGAGGTCCACTGTGAACCTGCCTGCCTGGTTTTGCATACGCGCACTTCCTCTAATCAAATATATGCGAATGAGCGAGGCATAGGATTTACAAAGCAGCGCCAGTCGGAGATGCTGATTAGATTATGGGGATTGTGCAGAGCAGCAGGCTACAGCCAGTAACAGTTAAAACAAGAGCTACTGTATATAAAGGAATATGCTTGATATACTCCAAAGGTGAGAAGTTGTTCAACATTTTGTTTTGTTTTGTTAAAAAGACGCAATCACAAGTTGAACATATTTGCATAGTTAAAATGAGCTGTAGAGCTGTAATGTTTTGATTAAATGATCAAAATGAACAATGGTGAATGACTGCATTTAAAAGGATAGAGAGCAGTCAGTAATGAAAACAAAGAATCACTTAGTTGTTGATGAAATGCCCACAAGACAAAATGGTACTATTCATTCATTCATCTTCTTCCGCTTTTCCATTTTCTGGGTCGCGGGGGCAGCAGTCAAAGCAGTGTTCTGCTGCCCAGAACACAATGCACCAGCCCCCATGAATCCTCCCGCAGGTGGTGGGTCCACAGGAGGACAAAATGGTACTATGTTCATTAAAATACTACATTAAGACAGCTAAAAAGAACAAAATACTGTTTGAATATACATTAATTATAGGCCACTATTGCCACAACTACATAACAACTAAACTACGTGTAATGTAAACCTGCAGTAGATCAATACTACAATTAAACAAGGTCTTTAAATCAGGACAAGTGAGTTCAAAAAAGTAGGTGTTAACATGGACTACACAGAGATTACATTTTAGTAACTATAATTATAGGTCGCTCTTGCCACAACTACACAACTAAACCTAAATAATCCAGATAAAAGGAGAAGTTCAATTTATCCTAAATGGGGTGTCAACAAAACCAAGAGAGACAAGGGCAAGAAACAAGACAACAGAGAATCCGAACCCAGGAGGAAAGGGGTAGCGATTCCGTACCTGGCCGGCGTTTCAGAAAAACTACAGAGGATTTTCAGACAATATGAAATTCCAGTCTATTTCAAACCCACAAACACTTTAAGACAAAAACTCGTCCACCCAAAGGACAAAACACCGAGCCACAAACAAAGCAATGTGGTCTACTCCATTCAGTGTAGTGAAGACTGCAGGGAGCGCTATATTGGAGAAACCAAACAGCCACTTCACAAGAGGATGTTCCAACACAGGCGGGCGGGCCAGAGTGGACCGTCATCTGCCGTATATCTTCACCTAGAAGCCACGGGCCATTCTTTTGAGGACAGTGAGGTTCAGATCTTAGCCAGGGAAAATAACTGGTTTGAGAGGCGAGTTAAAGAGGCTACTTTTGTCAAAAAAGAGAATCCGTCGTTAAACAGAAATGGGGGAGTTAGACATAACTTGTCTCCCATTTATAATTCGATTCTTAAACCAAGTCAAAACAGACAAAGAAACATTAGGGCAGACGTTCCAGGGCAGAGGGGTGGAGAGGGTCATTAGACGTTGAATAGGGGGGCGAAACTAGTCGCCAGAGTAATTTGAAAAACAAAGAGACAGATTAGTGGGGATCGTTTTCAGAGGTTTTTCAGTGTAGGGAGCGCCTCCCGGCAGCTAGATATAAGCAGTGTCTAACCAGCACAATAACCAGAGCTGACGAAGCCTCTCGGATGAGCGGCGAAACGTTTTCAACCAAACAAACTTTGTCCAGTTGACAAATTGAACTTCTCCTTTTATCATGGATTCTACCTGGACGACTGAAGGACTTTTCACACATCTAAATAATCCAGGTTTTTTTATTCTGCACTCTTCTCTTTTTTAATGTTAATTTTATGATGATTATGTTTTGATTTGTTTGTATTGCGATTTTAATATCTTTCATATTTTGTAAAGCACTTTGAATTGCTTTCTGTATGAACTGTGTTATACAAATAAAATAGCCTTGCCCTGCCTTGCCTATTGAAATTAAACCAGGTCTAAATCAGGACATGAGAATTCATACAACTTAACATGGAGTAAACAAAGATTACATTTTAATAACAACTAGAATATGGCTTAAGTGGCTCTTGGAACTCCTGTTTACCAGTAGAAGTACCTATTAGGACAGATGATACTCTGTGATATATTGTTGTTGTTTTAAAAACCAAACAGCAACAATATTTCTTTGTTAAGCTACTAGTAAGTTAATATGAAATACATTTATTTTAATCATCAGAACTGTAAATATGTCAAGTATATTGCATAAACAAGTTTCCTTTCACTAAATAAGCAACAAAATTGTCATGCAGTCGCAAAAAAATGCTAAAAGATACTAAAAAATACTTTTGGCAATATAGCGGCCCACGTTAATGATACTGTATCATCATATTTTATTTAGGATCACGATATATATCGATATTTTGATATTTTTGCACACCCCTAGTACCTATCCCACTTTTCCAATAGCGCTAAAACAAATCTACAAGCACCTACTGTATCTGGGATATGCAAAGCAAACATGAATCATTACTGGCTTATGCAGATGAACCTGGCTGCATCATACAGTATATGTTTAGACTCTATATGATTGCAAGAGCTTTTTCCATAAAAAGCACATGTTACACAATACCTCAAAAACAATCAATGCACATGAATATTTCACAAGCTATAAGTGTTGCTTTACAGTAGGGCAAAGTTCACACTCTCTTTGCAAAGTAGGCAAATGACTTTCCAGAGTTGCAAGAACTGAGAGGCTAGCAAGTCCTGGACCTCTTTTAGAAACAGCATAGTCAAATAAACAAGTGTGTAGGAGTGTGCAATGCAGTGTATGGAGCTAAGCTGATGATTAGCCTTGGGACAGGATTGTGCTACAAGGTAAAGAAAGACATTTTAGCACGCGCATCTGGTGTAATCCATTTTCTAAATGCAACTAGGACAGGGGTCTCAAACTGCGGCAGCTGTGTTTTTGTTCCCAAGTCCTTTAAGGGTTGAGTGTGGCAAAAAACATTCTTTTTTTTCCTTGTATGGATCGATCATGATTTGTATTTGTTAAAAACTAATGAAAATTGTTTTCAATATTAATTTTTCAAAATAAACTCGGGTTGTACAGCTCCAGCTTTTTCAGTTCTAATACTGATTCCAGCTTTAAGTATTTTCCAGACCCCCCAGGATTTCGCGGGCATTTTTTGTGATTGTTGCGGGCTAAAATGCCTGAATTTGCGGGAGCTTTTCCAAAAAGTTGCGATGAAAGTTGCGGTGCTTTTAAGGTTTTTGTTGCGATTTTGTTGCGGGAGGAAGTGAAAGTTGTGATAAATAGTTGCGATTTTCGCTTTTTGTAATTAAAATTGAGTAATATTTTGAATACTGAGTTATTACTGACAAAGAATATACAAGGACACAGAGATCACAGATATGGTCCTAAAACAACCTTACCAACATCGAAAATAAATTGCTACTAGGAGGGGAACTGTTTCGCGCGGTCTTTTGCTGTTATTTTTGTGGGCAAATGGCGCCGCAGACATGTTTCTTTGCCATTAGAAGCTGTGTCCCAATTCCCAGAGTGCACAGTTCGGAGCGTGGCCCGAAGGGCATGTGCGTCACACATTTCGACAGTACACCGGCGCGACGACTACTGTCCCACTTCTTTTTTGTCCCACGCGCAGTTAACACGCGGTCCAAAGACCGCAGTCGTTAAGCGGTCCGCGGACTGCAGTCGGCGCTGAGCAAGTGTGCACCTCCTTGACTGCAGTCTGAGCCCCCTTCGGGCTGCGCTCCGAGCTGTGTGCTCTGGGAACTGGGACACAGCCGCAGTTTAGTTTTGTCACACGGGAGTAAGGCAGAAGGAAGTTGGTCGGCGTTCAATACGTCGTTGATGATTGGTCAAAATTAGTAAAAATTGCGGAAAAGTTGCGGTGATTGGTCAAAATTGCAACACCGCCCTGAATTCACGGGGATTGGCTGAAGTTGCGTTGAAGTTGCAAATCGCAACATCGCGAATTCCTGGAGGGTCTGATTTTCTGATAACAGCTATCAACCGATAAGAAAGCAGAGACTGAAAACAGCATTTATTCACTTAAAACAAAAGTACAAGTAATCCATAGGGTTTAATACGACGAGAAGGCCTGGCTCACAGTCTCAAATTCATCCCAAAGGTGTTCTGTGGGGTTGAGGTCAGGACTCTGTGCAGGCCAGTCAAGTTCATCCACACCAAACTCTCTCATCCATGTCTTTATGGACCTTGCTTTGTGTACTGGTGCACAGTCATGTTGGAAGAGAAAGGGGCCATCTCCAAACTGTTCCCACAAAGTTGGGAGCATGGAATTGTCCAAAATGTCTTGGTATGCTGAAGCATTCAGAGTTCCTTTCCCTGGAACTAAGGGGCCAATCCCAGCTCCTGAAAACAGTCCCTCACCATAATCCCCCCTCCACAAAACTTTACACTTGCCACAATGCAGTCAGATAAGTTCTCCTGGCAACCGCCAAACCCAAACTCCATCAGATTGCCAGATGGAGAAGAGCAATTGGTCACTCCAGAGAACATGTCTCCACTGCTCTTGAGTCCAGTGGTGGCGTGTTTTACACCACTGCATCCAACGCTTTGCATTGCACTTGGTGACGTATGGCTTGAATGCAGAAAGTTGGCAACCTCTGCACACTATACTGTCGTTCCCAATCACTTCCATTTTGTTATAATACCATTGTTGACTGAGGAATATTTAAGAGTGAGGAAATTTCACAACTAGACTTGTTGCACAGGTCGCATCCTATCACAGCACCACACTGGAATTCACTGAGCTCCTGAGAGGGACCCATTCTTTCACAGATGTTTGTAGAAACTGTCTGCAGGCCTAGGTGTTTGATTTTATACACCTTTGGCCATGTATATGATTGGTACATCTGATTTCGATTATTTAGATGGGTGAGTGAATACTTTTGGCAATATAATGTAAACACATCTTACACTTACAAAACAGGAAACCAGAAAAGACATTTATAATAATTTTTGTGGTCTTTTTTCCCCCGGAGTGTTAGGTCTTACAGGAGGTGGTGTGGGTTCACAGTGAACAGGAAGCAAAGCTAATTCACTCCGACAGAAATCAGAGCTGTGAGGACCACCATGACCAAACAGCATAGACGCAGTGGATCCAGTCAAACTAAAGCAGCCTGAAGGAAAACGAGGAGAGGATGTCAGAGGAGAGAGCAATCGGATGCAGCGGATAATACACTTAGACTGATAGTGTGGAGCCTATAGAGGAGCAGGTGATGTTCGTCCAGTAAAAAAACGCAAAAAATAAAAATGTCAAGGTTTGGGGGCTAGAGACAGCACGCTGGCCTCAATATAGAAGGTTTAGTAAATTTGCTTTTTTTCTATCTAAGCAATTACAGTATAAAGATGCAAGTAGGCCCGTCATGATAATTACTTTACTAACTGAAAAAAAAATGTTGAGCTTTATATGGAGCACGATGTATTATTATTCCTTTGCCTGAATGTTCTACGGAATGTCATTAAAGATACCTCTCTGAATGGAAACAATCAGGTGATGCTACCAAGTCAATTTACAGGTGAGATTGATGGAGATGTAAGCTTAGTCATAATATAGATGTAAACAAAGCAATAAAATATCTGTATACACTCTGGAAAAAAATAAGAGACCACTGCAAAATTATCAGTTTTTCTGATTTTACTACTTGTAGGTGGGTCATTCCAGAATTGGAGGACATTTTACATCCTACCCATCAAATATTAAATAATCCACATACAAAATACTAAAACATACAGTTTCTGAGTGAATTTACTTGTCCTGAGACCAAATCTAAAAAAACTAAGAGAAAAGAATGCTTGAAAATAGTTTTTATAATACCAAATAAGTCTGGAGTACCCCCCAAAATGCCATTTCCCTCTTGTCCTACCCCTCTAATGACTAAACTGAATCTCAAATAAAACAGTTAAAATTGAATTGAAATTTCTTGTTTTTTCTATAATTTGTTTCATTGCCATCTCTTGTAACTGTGGGAACATTTGTTTTAATAGACATAATATTTCAAATAATAATTATTATTCATGGAACATGTGTCCCACAACATGCACGCAACCCTGTTACCGTAACATTTTTAGTCTGGTAGAAGAAGAAGAAAGCAGTAAACCACATGATCCCCTGGACTTGACATCATCAAACAGTTTTCCAAAAGAATGGGTAGGTAAAGGTTTATCTTCTCTTCTATTTTTCATATTTTTATAACATCGTTAGCCTTGATTGAATGTCTCACTCTACCTCATGCAACCCTGTTATACAAATGATCAGAATAAGATTTAAAAAAAATTCCTTTACGTATTTGCATAAATAAGTTTTTCCTCTTGATTAGTAATAACAGCTAGCTAAACAGCTAGCTTCTATTCCTGAGATAAAGCTAACATTAGCGCGATTTTGCAACCCTGTTACCTGCAACCCTGTTACTCTGATTAGAGTAAATAAATAAACCATATAAATCATATAATAAAAATTTTACCATTGACCGTAAGCTGAGCTAATCAAGCATTTAATAGTTTATTACCTATTATTGATGAATATGTAGCAGAAAATCAGAAAAGTGAAGGTTTATTTTTCAAGAATTTTAAAGCCAAAATGTCTCCAATTCTGGAATGACCCAGGTATGTTTTTGGGCAAAAGGAACATTTTTGTTTGAGTCTATAAACTACTGACAACATTTACCCCAAATTCTAAATAAATTTATTTATACATTTATTTGCAGAAAATGACAAATGGTCAAAATAACAAAAAAGATACATGTTTTCAGACCTCAAACAATGCAAAGAAACAAGATCAAATTCATTTTAAAACAACATAATACTAATGTTTACACTTAAGAAGAGTTCAGAAATCAATATTTGGTGCAATAACCCTTAATCACAGCTTTCATGCGTCTTGGCATGCTCTCCACAAGTCTTTCACATTGTTCTTGGGTGACTTTATTCCACGCCTGGTGCAAGAACTGAAGTAGTTCAGCTTTGTGTTTGTTTTGGATGCTGAAATGGAATGGCTGTAATACATGTAGAGATGCTGATTTCAGAAAAAAATCCAGTGGTCTTATTGTTTTTCCAGAGTTGTATAATGCAAGACGGACGTTAAATGCCATACATTCCAGGCAAAGCAATAACATCTCCAAGTGATCTTTGACTCATTATATTATAATTGCATAAACTATAACTATAGTCATTGAGATATTTAATATATTTAATATTTGTTAAGATAAGATAAGATATGACTTTATTGATCTCACATAGGAGAAATTTACTTGCCACAGTAGCTCCAGGCAGAGAAAGTGCATGCAGGCAAGAATAAAATAAAATAAGTAATAATAAAATAAGTAATAATAATAAAACAGTAACTAGGAGAGTATGGAAAAAATATTGCACGTTTGTACTATGTTATACAGTTATACAAAGTTATACAGTCTGATGGCGGTGGGGATGAAGGATCTGCCAAATGTGTTATTAGGACAGAGTTAGAAGCAAGTCATTAAAGGTGCACTGTGTAAATTTCCAAGTGGAGGGTCTGTCACCATGGAGATGTTACTTTGCCTGGAGTTTTTCACAGTATCTAACAGAGGTGGGACAAAGTCTTTGCTGGGCAAGTCCCAAGTAAGTCTAAGTCTTTTGCACTCAAGTCCGAGTGAAGTCCCGAGTCAAGAGTATCCAAGTGCCGAGTCAAGTACGAAGTCAAAGCTCAGAAGTCTCAAGTCGAGTCCAAAGTCCTAGCATTTTAGTTTCGAGTCATTTCGAGTCCCCTTTACAAAGAAATAAAATTTCTACAAATCATATAATGTCTGCAAGATAAAAGGAGAAATTCAATTTGTCAACTGGACAAAGTCTGTTTGGTTGAAAACGTTTCGCCGCTCATCCGAGAGGCTTCTTCAGTTCTGGTTCTGATGCTGGTTGGACCCTGTTTATATCTAGCTGCAAGGAGGAGCTCACTACACCGGAAAAGTTCTGTCTGCAAGATCTGTATTCATTTTACCTTTTTACACCATATCAAATAACATATCAAATAACATTAGAAAAGCTTCAGGTGCCGAACAAAATTGGACGTTGTGGAAGCTCCGTCTGTAATCTTTGACCCGCACGTTCTGCATATTGCCGTTTGTTTTTTGTTGACAACTTCGTAGTTTTTATAACCAAACGAAATCACCTTCGGCATCATTTTGCAAACTGGCGCGTGGATGCTAGTTTCCGCATCATTTGTTGTGCAATTTGCCTCGGATGCGGTCGAATGAAAGCAACGTAGATCTACTGCGATTGGATGTTGAGCAAGCCGCGCGCACATGCTCTTTGCATACATTTTCGCAGATTCACATGTACAAAGAGTGCGGTCCTTATCAACATACTTTTAGAGTTTTTTTTTCATTGGACGTAGCAAGTCATCACAAGTCAAAAGGCCTAAGTCCAAGTTAAGTCACAAGTTATTGATATTGAAGTCCAAGTCGAGTTGCAAGTGTTTGTACATTTTGTCGAGTCGAGTCTAAAGTTATCAAATTCGTGACTCGAGTCTGACTCGAGTCGAAGTCACATAACTCGAGTCCACACCTCTGGTATCTAATATCTGTTTCAGTCACAACAGTGGTACCACAGTATGGCATTAAGTTTAATTGCCATACTGTGGTACATTTCAGGGAAAGCAATCCCTAATATATCTCCATGGACACAACCATGTGCTGGACTCGTACCAGAAAAGTTGCCTAGTGCACCTTTAACTTTGAAAAAACCTCAGAAAACTTTATGTTAACTGTGGTGCTTAGTGAGAGCATAACAAGACCACTGCATAAAATGTAATGCATAAGACTGCAGTGCATTAACTTCTGCAGTAATTTGAGATACAGTAGCTTGTCTGTTGCATCAGACCACACAGGTCAGCCTCCCTCCCCTTCACTGTGTCTGCAGGCCCCAAACCACCTATAAGAGCTGCAGCTTAGAGGTAATGTATAAAGTTTTCACATCAAGTACCACTTAAGAAACATTTCACCGCTTAGAGTAACACCAGGTCTATAGCAGCTTTAAAGCACAACTGCATGAGGTCCAAACAAGGTCTTAACCATGCCTAAAATGCAGGGATGAAAGTGGCCAATCATGAAAAAAGCGGAAAATCACGCCCCCCCGGGGAAAAAAAAAATCCGGAAAGGGGGGGGCAAAACTTTAATAAATAGCAATAAAACACATTTTTAAACAATTGTAGTGGTTTTTATTTGAAAGTTGATATCAAAACACGGCACTGACCCCGATTTTGCGACATCAAAGTCTGATAACGAGCCGAGAGAGCGCACTCGCGGCGCAGCTCGGGGCGTGCGGTGTCCGCAGCACCAGAAGAGCACACAAGCTCGCGCGGCCCCGCACACATGTACAAGTTTAATAAAAATGTAATCGTCCCGTATTCAGAAACAAAAGTACGACATGTACTTTTGTTTCTGAATACGGGACGATTACATTTTTCAACGGACGGTTGGCAACCCTAAACACAATTATACATATATAATACACACCCAAAATTTCAACGTATTTGAAAAAAATAAAAAATACCACGCGGCTAAAAAAAAAGCGGAGATCCGCTAAAAAGCGGAACTCTTTCATCCCTGAAAATGGAATCGTTAATCTCTGACTAGTTCCAAAATAGGATAAACACAAAAAATAATAATTTGACTAAAATGACTCTAAATTACACTAACTTTTCAAACAAATCAGATTTTATGCTGATTCTATGAAAATGCAACTATTTTCTAACATGATTTTATATATTGATGATAAAAACATGATAGGAAACAAAATAGTACAATATAGTTTAAGCCATAATTTAGTCTTTTTAGTTGCGTCTTGGATTTGATTAAGATAAAACAAGATTGTCAAATCTATTACTGTTTTCTGGTGTTTGCTCATGTGTTTTAGACTATTTTTTTGTCCTGGTTTAGCCCCAGCTTTAATACTGGCTCAGTACTCTAGCAAAAGAAACACCGGGCGTTATTGGAATTGATTATGAAGAGGATGTGATGATATCTGATCTGGTTCTGTGAATGGGCCAGTGCAGCATCATAATTTAATGATGAGAGAGGGAGACACACGGCTGGTCTGTAAATGACATGAAAAAAGAGGAGGGGATTGTGGGAGATTAAGTGAGCTGTGTGCTGTTTGCTAAAGACCGCAAAGCTCTGCAGGATGTTTATACAGCGGTTCTCTCATTTGGGACGAGGAGAAATAAGGGCAAGCCAGCGGGGAGCCTTAAACTTTGCCCACAACAAGGAAGCCAATAGCATCGCATTGTGTCTCCATCAGCCTGAGAAGAAGATAGAAAAGGAAATCACGCAGGATTAGACAGAAATGCTGTACTCATTCAGCAATAGGATCAAACTCTGAAATGAGAGGAAGTGAAATCTCAAGTTGAAGGAGAGCTGTGCACTTTGGATACTTTGGACTTGGACTGGCAATTGTTTTGTTTTTGTTTTCCAGTTTCTGGAATAAAATGGGATCATCTAAGTGAGCCACATTTCACACGCCTCTGTGTAAGTCCAACTTTTGGCCACTTAACTCTTCGAGACATGCAATAGTAAGTTCTACATGGGTTTAGATACAGTGTGTGTCAATACATTTAAATAATGAAATAAATAAAGTATTAGTAAATAGTTATAAAGTTATTTCCATAGTTTAACACTATTTTAATGTAGAATCAGTATAGTGCAATACTTCATATACTTTTTACAAATGTAATGATAATTAAATTTATAGAATATAATCCATGCACTGCCATCATTGGAAATTCATTTACATGTGTATGTTTCTGTTTTCCATTAGAATCTTTTAATATGTGAGATATTAACAGATGAAGTGAGGCAATTAAGTAATACTTTAAAGATTTTAAATAAGTTCAAGCTGAAAGAAATCTATTTCTTTAAGCTGAATTCACGTAACCGTATGTCAGTATTTATTATTTTTATACATTTTTTATTATATATTTTTTTTCTTACAGAAGGACGTTATCATCATTTGAAACCATGCCAGCTCACATGGCCAATGGGAGCTGCTTCCTGGTTTTCCTCTGTCTCGTCTGCAGTTGTTATGGGACCTGCCCCAGTATGTGCCTCTGTCTATCTGACACTGTTAGCTGCAGCTCTGCTGGCTTCACCAAACTCCCTGCGGTCTTACCCACCTTCTCCATCACCCTGGACCTCAGCCACAACTACCTATCCTATCTGGGCGCTGGCAGCTTTGAGAAGATGCCCAGGCTGGAAAACCTTTGCCTTGCCTACAATCAGCTCACCAGTCTGGGGGAAGGTGTGTTCCAAAACGCCTCTGGCCTCCGGTTTCTGGATTTGTCATCGAATAAACTCCATCTGGTAGAACAGCACTACTTCCATGGGCTTTGGCAATTGGAGGAACTTCTTCTTTACAACAACAAAATAACACAAGTTGAATTTGGCATGCTGAATGGTTTGAGTAGCCTAAAGAAACTATACCTTAGCCTTAACCAGCTTACAAACTTCCCATTTTTCACCATACAAGATCATACGCATCCCTTTTTAACCATGTTGGACCTCTCGTCAAATCGTTTTAACAACTTAGCATGGGAAGATATTAAAGCTTTACCCAGTTTGGTCCAAAGGGGCTTGTATTTACATAATAATTCTTTAATCTGTAATTGTGCTATGTACAGTATGTTTTGGCACTGGCAGCTACGAAACTACGAAACTCTCAAAGACTTCGCAGAGGACCACAGATGTTTAATCTACGGTGAAATGCGAGCGACGATAAAGTTCTTGCATCATACGCGTTTTTTCCACAACTGCTCCCTAGAAAAGGCCGTATCACTTCCAGTCACTGTATATCTATCCACTGTTTTGGTCACAGAGGAAGATACTATTAGCCTAGATTGCCAAACATCCCTAAAAAGCACAGAGCTATCATATACATGGCTAACACCAAGCAAGGGCTATCTGATTCCAGCTAGCCATAACAGTTCGCTAATTAGCATCTTCCCCAATGGGACTTTGGAGATGCAGTCCGTCAAGGTCAACGATTCAGGGCTCTACGTATGTACAGCTGTCGATGTTAAACTTGGGGTGAATGCCACGCGGGAGGTGAATGTAACTGTATCGTTGCCTCCACCTGAGTCATTCAACACAGGATATACAACACTGCTAGGCTGTGCGGTCACAATGATCCTAATTCTTATGTACCTCTACCTGACCCCCTGTCGCTGTAGCTGCTGTAAACAACCCAAGCCCCCCTCAGTTACGACCTATGACCCCAGCAGTTTCTCCTCAGTGTTCTCCTCGTCAATCAGGGAGAACAAACCCTACAGCGACAAGCACGTAGCATTCCTAGAGCCAATGATGAGTCCAGAGGTTTCAGAGGCGTGGACACAAGAGAGTTGAGGCTTTGGGAATGGAAAAAATGCAGTACTGTGCAAAAGTCAAAATGTGGTTAGCTAAGAATGTATAAAATATTTTATTTTCGCAATTGTCAGGACAATAAATAGATCAGGGACTAAATTAATATTTTTCTTGGAGATATTTTGGAATTTGGTGTATTTTAAGAGATATTGTTTCCAATGGAGCGTAACAGTCTTGTCCATTTCAAAATCCGCTCTGGTTCTGATCGTAACTGATATCCATAACGCTGTTGTTTTTATTTAAAAAAACAAAAAACAAAAACAAAAAAACACATTTAAAGCCTACAATTTGGAGAAATGTTTTAATAATGTGGCAGTCTCTAAAGTTTCAGAAACAGATTTCAAATAAAATTATAAGTCTTGTGGCCATTAGTTCCCAAATAGCTTATTAGCCCTGAGTGAGCTTTCAAACTTTTAATGATTGAATAAATCTATGGGGAAATCTATGGGGGAATGAGATTTGAAATTTACTTCCAGAAAAAAGTAATTTACTTCCAGCGGTTACTGTTGAGCTCCACTGATCAAAGATTTTCAAGAATTTTAAGCACAATTAGTTTTAATAGAATCAAGTGTTTTGTAGCTATACGGGTAAAAGCCAGAATTACAAAACCTAAACATTTATTAATATACCTTTCTCTTAGAAGCTTAGGGTCTCTGTTTTATTACCTAGTTGTTTTAAAACTGCAATAAGTTTTCAGTGGTGGCAGCTTGTTCTAGTTAGGGTGGCACATTTCAGCTGTGGTTTATGCTGCTCCCAGTGCTGACTGCTAAATCACAGCGAGGCCATTATCACGCTTTAAGATCGGCTAATAACTTGCCCCACAAACACCTACAACAAAAGAGGCAGGGGGCATATTTTTTCAGCTAGGAAGTGAAGGAGAAGAAATGTAGCCTGCTTCTCACAACAGAGAAAGACTTTGGCAAAGCAGTTTATGGCCTCCAAGTAGTAAGTTGGTGTATTCTATTTGTCTAGGCTGAAGCTAACGTCAAATATATAGACAGTAGCTACAGCAAAATGTAGCTTGGAAACCCTGGTAATGCAATCTAATGCTTTTTGGTAAATTGATGACCAACAGGGTTCATCTGTTTAAATAGGACATGATGGCAATGGAGAGAAATATTGTATCTATAATACATTCAGATGGCAGAGATATACTTCACATGCAGACTTTGTGAGAAAAAAATGGACCACTGTGAATGTTAAAATCTACGCACGTTGAAGCACTTTGTATTTTATGACTTTTATAATGTAAATAAATATAGGCAGGAACTGTCTCTTTCTGTGTAATTGTCCTACGGGGCCCCTTACATGACAGTATCAGTAAAACATGCAGAGATATAAGGGACAACTTCAATAACTCTGGTTACATTTGGTACTGGGTTGTATCATTATTACTTAAAGCATTAACAAAGCATGAATAAATTTTTATGAATTTAAAAAAATGTAAAAACACACAAAAAATAATTCAACAAATCACTGAAAGACAAAGTTGTGTAACCGGCCCCTCCTTCAATTGTTTATTTGTTTCTGAGTCTGTGTTTTCTGAAATAAATTGCTTGAAAAGATGACAAAACAAAATTTCAGGCTTCATGATCTAACATTTTATCCAACCCCACACAGCGTTGCGTCCTGCTGTGGTGTATTATCCAACCCACATCTCCACATTAACCTGTTGCAACAAAGAACACAATGTTTGTTACAATGTGAAGTATTTGATTTAGACACAAGAATCAATTGGGCCACACTTCAAAAGATCTTTCTGATCAAACGCTGTTTCGGTACCCAACACACAAGGCCATAAAACGTGATAAAAAAGAGCCACTGACAAGAAACCACAGGGGGGAAATACTCTGTTCTAATTCAGCATAACATGTTTCAAAATGGGAACATTATGCAAAACAACAAAAGAAAAGAGGCTGGCATGTGCTGGTATGCCATGTGCTCTGTGTAGGGGATGGGAAAAGTCGATAACATGGAAGACCAAAGTGAACATACGGATGACTGGAGATGAAGGGATAAGAGCTAGGATGAGAAAAACTGAGGCCATCAAAGACTCAAATCAATTTCTTTAAGAGCCAAGAATTCATATAATTTATTGGATTGTATCTTAATCTTGATGCCAACACAGGGTCTGGAGGATTGAAACCAGATTGAATGGGATTAGATGTAATCCCTCATATAATGTCAAGGAGAAGATGTAGTAACCAGAAGTCAGCCTGTAGGTTCAAAAAGCACCTTCTGATCACCCCAAATCCTTCATTAAAACAGATCTTTCTGGGATTGTAGGGACTGAAATTGTTCCCTGTCGTGAATGTAGAAGAAAGGTGGAGATTTTGAATGAAATGTCTAATGACACATGAAAGTGGGACAGTGTCATCACGACGGAGGGATTTAGCGGAAATCCTTCAGAATCAGACACTGTCATAACATGGCCCCTGGTTTAATCACACTATACAGGTTTTATTGGAAAGGTCTTCCTGACAATGTGAAGCAGGGCTCAAATTACTGAATGAGATTATGTAACAGCAAGAGAGGCTGACGTGTGATTCAGAGCACTACACAATTTGGTATTATCAGCATTTTTATCTTCTTCTTTCTTCCAACACCAAAGCAAGTGAATCTTAGTACAGTTTACATACAGGTTTACATTTTTCATTTGGTCTTCGTTCTCTGTCCACTCAGATTTGGGATGAGCACAAAGAATACACCTGCTTACGTATCCTTTGAGACAAAATTTTCAATAGAACATTTATAATTAGGCCCGTGTGCCAGAAGCTGACAAGGGGCCTATTAGTATTAGAATAGAAGTGAACTGACGCAAAGTGCGATGCTCGTAGTGTCCAGGGAGACACGCCATGACGCTGGAATGCGGCAGAGCTTTCCGAAAGTGTATAATTTGCATTGTTCTCATGTCAGAATATTATTCTTTCTTATTGGCCCCAGCCAGTAACAAAGTAAATAGTGAGGGCTATTGTTCTTCACTGGTGTCTTCTTCTCTATTATTATTATTATTATTATTATTATTATTATTATTATTATTATTATTATTATTATTATTATTATTATTATTATTATTATTATTATTATTATTATTATTATTATTATTCATCTAGTCCCTGGTTTTTGGTCCAAATGAGCTCAGCCTGTCACATCTAGAGACATAGGTTCACTGAAATTACCAGTTTATTTGGCATATTCTTTATGGTTTGCCCACCACACGCCGATGAAAAACAACTTGGTTTCCTGTTTCTTTGAAGACTTCTCACGGGCTCCTTGAGCCGCCACCTTAACGTGGTGGAGGGGTTTGAGTGCCCGAATGATCCCGGGAGCTATGTTGTCGGGGGCTTTATGCCCCTGGTAGGGTCACCCAAGGCAAACAGGTCCTGGGGGACGGGTCAGACTAAGAGCGGTTCAGAAGCCCTTATGATGAGTTTCCAATCAAGGTCAGATACGTCGCCCGGACTGGCGTCACCGGGGCCTCACCCTGGAGCCAGACCTGGGGTGGGTGCGCGCCAGCAAGCGTCTGGTGGCCGGGCCTTTCCCCACGGGGCCCGGCCGGGCGAAGCCCGAAGAAGCGACGTGGGGCCGTCCTCCTGTGGACCCACCACCCGCAGGAGGATCCATAAGGGCCGGGTGCAGAGAGATCTGGGCGGCAGTCGAAGGCGGGGGCCTCGACGGCCGGATCTCCGGACATGGAGACTAGCTCTGGGGACATGGAATGTCACCTCGCTGGGGGGGAAGGAGCCTGAGCTTGTGCGGGAGGTTGAGCGTTACAGACTAGATATAGTCGGCCTCACCTCCACGCACAGCTTGGGCTCTGGAACCCAACTCCTTAAGGGGGGCTGGACCCTCCATTTCTCTGGCGTTGCCCGCGGGGAACGGCGGCGGGCTGGTGTGGGCCTGCTAATTGCCCCACAGCTCAGCCGCCGAGTGTTGGAGTTCACCCCGGTGAACAAGAGGGTCGCGTCCCTGCGCCTTCGGGTCGGGGACAGGTCTCTCACTGTTGTGTCGGCCTATGGGCCGAACAGCAGTGCAGAGTACCCGGCCTTCTTGGAGTGCCTGGGAGGGGTACTGAACAGTGCACCGACCGGGGACTCCGTTGTTCTCCTGGGGGACTTCAACGCCCACGTGGGCAAGGACAGTGACACCTGGAGAGGGGTGATTGGGAGGAACGGCCTCCCTGACCTGACCCCGAGCGGTGTTCTGTTATTGGACTTCTGTGCTAGCCACAGTTTGTCCATAACGAACACCATGTTCGAGCACAAGGGTGTCCATCAGTGCACGTGGCACCAGGACACCCTAGGACGGAGGTCGATGATCAACTTTGTTGTCGTGTCATCTGACCTCCGGCCGCGTGTCTTGGACACTCGGGTGAAGAGAGGGGCAGAGCTGTCAACCGATCACCACCTGGTTGTGAGTTGGGTCCGCTGGCGGGGGAGGAAGCCGGAGAGACCTGGCAGGCCCAAGCGTATCGTGAGGGTCTGTTGGGAACGTCTGGCAGAGCCCTCTGTCGGGGGCACCTTCAACTCACACCTCCGGCTTCTCCCGGATTCCGGGGGAGGCTGGGGACATAGAGTCCGAATGGGCTCTTTTCTCGGCCTCTATTGCCGATGCGGCCGCCCGTAGCTGTGGTCGTAAGGTCTGTGGTGCCTGTCGCGGCGGCAATCCCTGAATCCGGTGGTGGACACCGGAAGTAAGGGATGCCGTCAGGCTGAAGAAGGAGTCCTACCGGGCCTTGTTGGCTCATGGGACTCCTGAGGCAGCTGACGGGTACCAGCGGGCCAAGCGTGCTGCAGCCTGGGTGGTCGCAGAGGCAAAAACTCGGGTTTGGGAGGAGTTCGGAGAGGCCATGTAGGAGGACTATCGGACGGCCTCAAAGAAATTCTGGCAAACCGTTCGGCGCCTCAGGAGGGGGAAGCAGTGCTTCACCAACACTGTTTACGGTGGGGGTGGGGAGCTGTTGACCTCGACTGGGGATGTTATCGGACGGTGGAAGGAATACTTTGAGGATCTCCTCAATCCCACCGTCACGTCTTCCGAGGAGGAAGCAGAGGCTGGAGACTTGGAGGCGGCCTCGTTCATCACCCTGGCCGAAGTCACTGAGGTGGTTGGAAAGCTCCTCGGTGGCAAGGCCCCGGGGGTGGATGAGATCCGTCCTGAGTATCTCAGGTCGCTGGATGTTGTAGGGCTGTCTTGGCTGACACGTCTCTGCAGCATCGCGTGGCGGTCGCGGACAGTACCTCTGGACTGGCAGACCGGGGTGGTGGTCCCTCTGTATAAGAAGGGGGACCGGAGGGTGTGTTCCAATTATCGGGGAATCACACTCCTCAGCCTTCCCGGTAAGGTCTATTCCAGGGTGCTGGAGAGGAGAATTCGACCGATAGTCGAACCTCGGATTCAGGAGGAGCAGTGTGGTTTTCGTCCCGGCCGGGGATCACTCGACCAGCTCTATACTCTCCATCGGGTGCTCGAGGGTGCATGGGAGTTTGCCCAACCAGTCCACATGTGCTTTGTGGATCTGGAGAAGGCATTCGACCGTGTCCCTCGTGGGGTCCTGTGGAGAGTGCTCTGGGAGTACGGGGTTCGGGGCCCTTTGCTAAGGGCTGTTTGGTCCCTGTATGACCGGAGCAGGAGCTGTGTTCGCATTGCCGGTAGTAAGTCGGACCCGTTTCCGGTGCATGTTGGACTCCGCCAGGGCTGCCCTTTGTCACCGGTTCTGTTCATTATATTTATGGACAGAATTTCTAGGCGCAGTCAGGGGCCGGAGGGGATCCGGTTTGGGAACCACAGGATCTCGTTGTCCTGATGGCTTCATCGAACCGGGACCTCCAATGTGCACTGGGGCAGTTTGCAGCCGAGTGTGAAGCAGCTGGGATGAGGATCAGCTCCTCCAAATCCGAGGCCATGGTTCTCGACCGGAAAAAGGTGGCTGGGCGCACCCTTAGAGATAGGGTGAGGAGCTCAGTCACACGGGAGGAGCTCGGAGTAGAGCCGCTGCTTCTCCACGTCGAGAGGAGCCAGCTGAGGTGGCTCGGGCATCTGTTTCGGATGCCTCCTGGACGCCTCCCTCGGGAGGTGTTCCGGGCATGTCCCACCGGGAGGAGGCCCCGGGGAAGACCCAGGATGTGCTGGCGGGACTATGTGTCCCGGCTGGCCTGGGAACGCCTTGGGGTCCCCCCGGAGGAGCTGGAGGAAGTGTCCGGGGTGAAGGAGGTCTGGGCGTCCCTGCTTAGACTGTTGCCCCCGCGACCCGGCCCCGGATAAGCGGAAGAAAATGGATGGATGGATGGATGGACTTCTCACGGCCAACTGAACAACATGTTCCCTACCATAGACATGAAATGTAAACATTATCGGCACAAAATATTGGGATTACATTTTCTGCAAGATTACAAGCAAAAAAAAAAAATATATATATATATATATATATATATATATATATATATATATATAAAGATTTTACTGGGATGGGAATCGAGAACCGGTTCCTGTTGAGAACCGGTTCCGTGTTTCAATTCCACAGAATCGATTAGCAGTTTATCTATCGATTCCAGCCAGCACGAATTACGCACGTGCGTAACGCCGCTACGTGCTTCGCCGCTTCACTGATATGCATGATGAGAAGAACGTTTGTGAAAATGGACTTTTAACTTCCACTTGGACAAATGACACGTTCGGGAGACGTTCGGGACAGGTTTGGGACATGTCTGTTTATCCGGAGCTCCTGTACAAATGCAAAGTGCAGAAAAGTCCGGGATATAAGCGAATACATGTGGAGACATGCAAATTATCCGACACGGGGTGAGTCATATTATTATCATATTGTAATGACCCGAGGCTTCTCTTACTTCACAACGAACTTTATTGATGAACAGAACTCTTGAATCGTATAACATTAACAGAGCATCTGTGCAGCAGCACCACTCTCTCAACTCCTCCCACCCACATGCGCACACCAGCAGAACCCTTAAAGGCAAAACCACAGTGATAACAGAACACCATTAACCCAGGTTATCACAATATCATTTCTGATGGAGATATTATGTGAAAGCAGCGGCTTGTGTCAACACCGGGACTAAACAAGGACTAAAACAGAACTAATGCAGAAGTAGACCTGGACTAGACCCGGACTAGACCAGGACTAGACCAGGACTAAACCTGGATTATACCAGGACTACACCAGGACTAAACCTGGACTACACCAGGACTAGACCAGGACTAGACCAGGACTAGACCAGGACTAGACCAGGACTAAACCAGGACTAGACCAGGACTAGACCAGGATTAAACCTGGACTAGACCAGGACTAGACCAGACTAGACCAGGACTAGTGCTAATCTTGGTGCTAATGAAACACTTTGTTCTCCTTTTTTCCGCAAATTAGAATCGATAAGAGAATCGATAAAGAATCTAATCATTAAAGGTCCAGTGTGTAGGATTCGTGGCGCATAGGTGGATAGTGGCTATTGCACTTCCTGTTTTAGCTACGGCAGACCTCGAGGGTCACCCGGGCGCGTAGTAACGCGGACAGCTCGCGTACCCGCGCACAAACCGCACGCCGCTACTGTATAAATAAAACAAAGTCCCGTTCACTGTTTTTTTTTTTTCTTTTCGCATGAAAGCACACATTTTTGGCGGCACGGTAGCTGAGTGGTTAGCGCTCTTGCTTCACAGCAAGAAGGTTCCGGGTTCGATCCCCGGGTCGCCCAGGCCTTTCTGTGTGTGTTCTGTGTGGAGTTTGCATGCATGGTCTGGGTTTGATCCCCGGGTCGCCTGGGCCTTTCTGTGTGGAGTTTGCATGTTTCTCCCCGTGTCTGGATGGGTTTCCTCCGGGCACTCCGGTTTCCCCCATCAACCCAAAACATGCACCATAGGTACCTCCAGCTTAGGTCCTGACCAAACCGAAGCAAGAAGATCATGGGCGCCCTAATGTGTGTGCTGCCCACTGCTCCTAATATATGTATATATATAGGATGGGTTAAAATGCAGAGAAGAATTTCTCCAGTGTGAGATCAATAAAGTCACTTCTTCTTCTCTCTACTTATTCCTGATCGTGTACCATGACAATCTACACATCAAATGAAACCTTACAGTCTCCTCTTTTTGACTACGCAATTAATTTCCCGGCACAACAATCACTCCCCGAGCACATGGGGCTTTTATACGGAAAAGCACAAAACGAGGTTTGTTACTTAGCTTAGGCTCTGGACAGGTCAAACTCGGTATTTCACCATAAGCTTGGTCTCAATCTGTCCGTAAGGATCCAGCGAATAAAATCCAGTAAAACAATTTAGTCCAAAACACGTGTTAGATCCATTACGACGTGTGATCCGGCAACATGCTTGTCGTTGTTTACCCAAAACCATGAGCCTTGCTGAAGGCGAAGGCGGAGCCCAAATGTCCTTCTGCGGCTCTCGTAGTTAAAATGGCTGCCTCTACATGGGGTCAATCCCCCTTTTATGTGACTATATCTAAGTCCAAAAGAATACTTTGATTTCATGATGGAAGTGAAAAGGCTTGGAAAACAATGTATTTTTGAATGGGTATCTTCAATTTCGGTAATTAACAGGTAAAAATCTTACACACTGTCCCTTTAAGCAGTATCGATAATGGAATCGGAATCATAAAAATCTTATCAATTCCCATCCCTAATTTTACTAGGGCTGTCAGTTTAATGCATTAATTAATTAATTACACTGCAAATTAACACGTTATGAAAATTAACGCAATTAACTATGAGCAGCAATTCAATGCGCACTGATTTTAAATTTGGCATGTGGCGAGCAAATCGCTGCCAGGGCCTTTGAACGGCAAGTTTATTTATAAAAAGAATGAACACGGGACGATCAACATGAACGCGCTGATTTGGAGCTTTTGTCAAAAAGAATTTTCCAATCACCGAAGCTGCTCCAGCCTGACGGATCATATGAACGCGAAACACGTCCGGACAAGTTTCATCGTTACCGGTGATAGTGCGCACTTCACCAAACCACGCTCGCAGAATTTGGGAAACGATTGAGCAAATCGAGCTAAAAAAAATGACAAACTCAATCGCAAAGTGGGTTCGCTCGCTCGATCGCTCACAATCTCTCTCTCTCCCCCTCTCTCAATCTCTCTCACACACACTCTTAAAGATCCCATGACATGGTACTTCTTGATGCTTTTATATGGCTCCTTAATGGTTCCCTAATACTGTAAATGAATCCTTCTTCAAAATCAACACTCAGTGCATGAGAAACAGAGATAAGATGAGAAAGAGTAATTTTTTTCTCTCTGAACACTCCATAATGGGCGTTGTTGCTTGAATGCAAATGAGGAGAAAGGAGCTGGCCTATAGTAGAGGGTGGGGGCGTGGCCAAACTCTCCGCTCTCGCTCTGAGCGCTCAGCTGATCCATTTCCTTGTTTTTGCACGGGGGGAGAGATTTGAAGCGTTCCAATGAAAAATAAACACATTTCCACAGAAAATAAAATTAAACCACTGCTGTTCAAAGGTCCAGAGGCTCAGATAAAGGACTTCTGAGTCTAGAAACACTCGGATGTGCCTCCAGGCAAATAAAAAAACGCATTTCGCATTGCCTAGCGCATTCGCAGTCCAAACTCTCTGGGCGTGATTTACAGAGACGCTGAGTTCAGACAGACGGGGGTGGAACTGCATTTGCATTTCTTTTTTCGATCTGACGTCAATAAGGTGCCTTGTTCAAAATCGCCCGTTTGAGCTCAGATTTTTTGTAATGCAGAAAAGGATCGCAAATGCTCAGTTTAGACATTTCGCAACTTTTAACCATGGGGGGGGGGCTTAACAGGGTAGGGGAGCTCACTTTAAAGTTCAAAAACCTCAGAAAGTGAAAATTTCATGCCATGGGACCTTTAAAATGTGATTAAAATGATTAGATTAATTAATTACAAATCCTGTAATTAATTAGATTAATTTTTTAAAAATATGACAGCACTAATTTTTACAAATTGCTCTCATATGCACAAACAAATTTGAAACAGTTGTGAAACTCCCTGCCCTTAAGCTACTTAATGTGTAAAAATTTTATTTGTTGCCTTAACAACCCCTACAGGTTAAAATACAAATGTATGTGTGTGTGTGTGGGGAAGATGGGGGGGGGCATCCCAATCCAAAAAGTCAATGACACCTATATCATATTTTATAAGACTTTGCCACAGAAATGACAGGAACTCACCTAATCACACTTTGTCTGATTTCACTCAAACTTTAATCATGGACACCCCAACCCTGAACTGAATAAAAGAAAATACAAAAATGGGTGCAATAGTGCCCCCTAGGCAATTTGTATGGAACGGTAACATTTTTTTTTTCAAATTTAGTAGATACCGTATATTTGTGACATGCTCTCAATCAAAAAGGCAGTTGATTTAGGGTTAGACGAGGTGCTGCATGGGTGTGGTGCAGGTCCAGCACAGCGTAGGTGCAAGCGAGGGACGATCATTGCCACTTGCAGCAATATTTAAGAGTTATTTTTGAATAATTGCGAATGTGTAGATCACATTTGGTTGCTTTTGTTATTATATATGTAGTTCATGTTAACTAATAGATGCCATAAATGTAGTAACATTGTAGTAACATAAATCTTCTGAGTATAATTATATTGTACAGTAGGTCCTCCTTTCCATTCCTGAAGCAGACTTCGCCATAATGTGTCATGTCATGCCAACCTTTTTGTTGTGTGGGCTGTCTGGTACAAAATACACTATATTTGAAAAGTTCAGTTTTCAGAAGATTATTGCTTACTATTTACTATTTTTTTCCCAAAACCCTTTAATCTGGGTCTAAGCTCTGGCACAGCAGCACATCTGGGGCACTGAGGTCTTGTGATATGATTATCAGATGGGATTATAAAACATGGAGGACACAGTTTGAGCATTTCAGGAGATATTTTGCAGAGTGACCTGAGGTATATTATATAATGTCCTGGAGATTTAGGTTGTTTTCTAGAATGGGATCTTCAAGCCATAATAAACCATTTGCCTCTAGCATGAAGTGAGGCATGAAAAAGACACAAATATACACTGACTTTTGACTCCATCAGCTGGATCAATAGTTTATTTTTACTAGGGATGTCCCGATTGATTTTTTTTTTGCCTCACAATCCGATACCAATTTTGTAAAAAATATTTGCAATTGCAGATACCGATCAAATACCGATCTCATCCCAATACCAATTTTCTCATTAGGATTTTAGTTAGTGCCTTCCTTCAGACAGATATTTAAGGCAGTCCCTTAGCACTGTCCAAGAAACTACTCGGATGAAATGTATTCACTGTAAAAACTTTTGTCCAGTTGACAGAATTCAAGCTTCTTTTGCTATGGGTGTCTTGAAAGGCACTATAATTATCAAAGTGTACAATTTTATTTTCAGTGGACAAGATTGTAAAAGACTACCAAATATCGTGCTCAGTGGTGTTGCATGCAAGATTTACACAAAAAAATTCTCCACGTCTCCACATATCATGTTTTCTTCTTTTGTGAATTATTCTGAACAAATTGCCCTGATCTAAAAGAAAGGCCCCTTGATAACTGAAAGGATGCCTCTCCAAAAGAAACACTCCATCAAGCTTCAATTATCGCATACGCCTTCCCTCTTTCACATTAATTGTTTTCCCCAGATCAGCTGGGCTCCGAGGGACTCCAAATAATTTCATTCAAGAATCTAATTACTCTGAAACAGGGGAGTTTTGCTCTAAATAGCTGAAGTCAAATTGTGTTACGCGCCAATGAAGGTCTGCCTTGTCAACACAAACACGACTGTTACTGCATTAGACTATATATTGCTATATGTTTTGAGCATTTAGCCATGTTTTAAGAAGAATAATAATACTTAATACATAAAAATATACAGTATAATATTTTTCAAAATGTGGTTATGCGTGCGTGCGTGTGTGTGTGTGTTCTATCCCTCCAAACCACATAAACATTCATTTATAGACACTTTTATCACATTTCACATGTATTACCACAATTCTGTCTGCCATCAGGATAATAAAATAAAATAATGATAATCACATTTTTGCCATTATTGCCCACCCCTGTGTATTTCAGCCAGACCACAGATGTTCTTTTTTGATCATTTCAATGCTCAAGATTTAGCAGTTACACTACAGAAAACACACAGGCTAAGTATAATACAGGACACTTGTTTACTGGTTTTAATATATAAATGAGACAAGTCTGGAATAGTAAAAAAAAAAAAATTCAGTCAAAAGTGGAGACTCCTGGTTTGACTGAGTTAGCTCTGATTTAGCATTTAGCAATTAATACTTTTTGTGTTATTATTAGGGCTGTCAAACGATTAATTTTCTTGATCGCAACTAAGCTCAGAAATTTCATAGTTAATCGCGATTAATCGTGATTTATTTTGCATGTTTAAAATTGATATCTTGCAGTAAGACCGTTCGAATCTAAAGTTAAACTCACAATGCAAAGTATTTCTCACCATTTTTTTTATTTCAAAAAAGTGCAGAGAAAGGAAAAAGTAACAATGAACCAGTAATAGTGCTTACTTTGAGAAATTGTAAATAAATGATTGAAGCCCGCTCGAGCTGCCTACGGATGCGTAGAAGGAACAAAATACTAGCAAACTCAAAATAGCGCGTTTAACTGACAATGAGTTTAATTAATACAACCAAATGAGCTGCATATGGATGGTAGAATTGCGGAAAATGCTGGCAAACTCTGATCGCGATTAAAAAAATTGTTCGCGATCATAACTCTAATCGCGATTAATCGCGATTAACGCGTTAATATTCCCAGCCCTAGTTATTATATTATGTGATTTGTAGACCTGGTCTTTGACCCAATTTAATTGAATACACAAAGCACATCAGTAGCATCCTTAACATTGTGAAAAAAAGACAGCTCTGAAATGATACTTGGTTAATTGTTTACTCTGGGGGATGCCAAATGATTTATTCAAGAATCTAATTACTCTTATAAAAAAAAGTGTTTGAACTGAATAGCTTGAGTCCAAGTGTTTTTTGTGCCAGTAGAGGGCCTGCCTTGTCAACGGGGCTATTACCAAACTGTCACAACAGTCATCAGGCAAAGGAGGCTCCACCGAAACATCCACATCTCCCATAAGCACCCACACATGCCAGTTGTGACGAGGCCTGGTATCACCCAGACCACATTGCAGGCCTTATTTCATCCTAATTGGACACACTCAGAATACGCACACACACACACACACACACACACAGCTATTTGTTTTAAAACTAGCAAACTGGAGGGATCTTTTTTGCTTCCAAAACAGGCCCAAATAAATGTGCAGTGGGGTAAGCCTGACAACTGGCGGTTTATCAAATACCAAAATGAATGTGTAGTGAACACAGGCAGGTTTGTAAGTTAAAACCAGCTGGAGAGTGTTTAGTCATAGGAAGCACTAGGCCTATATGATGTTAAGGGGGATCTTTGTCAAAATTACACTAATTATGACAATAATAAACAAGCAAAGTGTGATTTGCAATTTGCAGCAAAGAGGGCAGTGGATTTTCACATTTTCAGTAATTACAGGATGGAAATAGCAACTAAAAGGGCCCAGTTTTGTAGTTTATGTCATGGTATGAACAGACCTAACCCTAACACATTATGAAGACAAACGTAGGGTGGCCAGATTTTCAAAATTTAAAACTGGGACACATGCTGGGGTGTAAAATAGTGAAAAGAGCACTTACATTGTTCATTCTCAACTCACTTGTGTGCCAGTTATAATCAGAGTGCATTTTTTGCTTTATCATAATTTTCAAACAAATGTGGTATCCTCTTTACTGTTGGCGGGAATCAAATTTGTTAAAATAGGGACACCTGGGGCATTTCTTTTATAAAACTGGGGCACATCAATGGGTTTGGGTAAATCTGCTGGTACAGGAGACGCAGGGCTCAAAACTGGGACTGTCCTGGGTATATAGGGACGTCTGGTCACTCTAGATAAATATGCTTATTATCATAATTAAATCCCATTACTGCTGTAAAGTGTGTCCGTACTGCATAATTACCTGTAAATCGCCTCTTTTGTGAAGAGGAGTAGTCCTAATGAATGGAGAGGTCTACTCAATGAGCCGCATATCTTGGTGAGCTCCACATCCCGCGGCGCTTTCTTCGAGTCGATGCCACACGCTGGATCTCTGGGTCAGCTTTGATCATCTGCATGGGGAACAAGAAGAATATAATGAAGACACGACTCAAGATCACTCTCTTTTTCAGTGTAAGCCACCAGCGTAACTAACTTTACCAGGCTATTTTGGGAGTTTGGAACAGCTGCTGAAACAAAACCAGGATTTTAGTAGGCTAATTAGCCGGAAATCAATTTCAGAAGCAGTTTTTATTTAATTTTATAGCCATCTGTTGTTGTTTATAACATATTTACATGGCATAATAGCTGTTGTTTTACTTGGGAATCAAAACGAATTCCTAGTAGCAGATCTAACATTTAACAAAGTAAAAGATGTAAAATTTACCATAACATGAACGAAAGAACTGTCACGTTTTTGTGAACTTGAGCGTCTTCTTCTGCAAAATTTCACCAATTCTAAGTCGCAGCGCCCCCTGCCTATAGGCTGCTACGTCATACGTCAATTGAAATGTACAACGCCATGGCAATTAACAATTAAAAACCGTAATTACAGGGTTTCAGATGACGTCACAGCATATAGGCCAATAATATTTAATACAGCTGTGGGGGCAGCTAAAATTAATATGGTTAAAATGCTTATTTTTGTTGTAATACAGTGATTTATTGGGTCTAGTCACTAATACAAATACAGTTTCAACATTTGTGACATTACATTTTTAGACATTTCATGGTAAGATATTCTACAATGTAATCAGTAGGAAAAACTGTCTATTGATCCCCATCTGAAGATCATCAATATTCTACCTTTAGAGTGCTGAAAAGTGCTCCTATACACGCACACGCACGCACGCACACACACACACACACATCTACCTAAACATAAAGTGCAAATACCGCCCTCTGGCGTCCAACTTTAACACTGCACAACTCTGCCTAATGGCCCCTCCATTCAGTCCCTGCCCTCCACAGCAGAAGCCATCAGCCCTGAGCCGCAGTAATGATCTAGTCCCGTGGGCCGATAACTCTCTGCGTGCTTCTCAAGAGGCAGAGTGATGCTGTTCTGTGGGCATGACTCTCTGTGGGAGCACTAGATTTAACTGATTTCTACCGCTGTGCTTTTTGTCATGTCTGAAAAACAAATGACAAAATGCTTCTGCATAATGTAATGAGAACCATGTCTGAGGTTTAGATTTTAGGAAATACCCATTTCAAGCTATGGTGGGTGGGGGGGGTACACTAATAAATAATCATGGACTTAATTAAATTAAGGAAATATTGATCATTTGTTTTTCAGGGGTCACAGTAATTCATACATTTTCTTTGAATAAGTCTGAAAGGCACAGTGAACAAACTTCAACATTTGATTTTAATGATTCCATTTGCATCATTATCAAATCTTTCACACTCACACAATATTTGAAATGTTTTATTTTATAGAATTTAGGACAACCAAATGTCAAATAAAAAAAAGAAAGAAAACCAACAGCAAAAGTGAAATCTGCTTCACTTTTTTTTCTCTTAAAAAAATATTATCAGCCTTTCCCGACAGTTCATAAACCGTTTTCAAATGGTGGGACAAACAGAAAAGTGATCCGGAAGGCCATAAACATTTGTTGGCAAATATAAATATAGTGGTCTGACAGGGTCAAAGATCACACATAGAGTGTACATACAGTTATGTGACAGTAGGACACTCGGCACTGCCTGTATCAACTTTTATTAATGTAGAAAATGATGAACCTACTTAGGGTTTATGACAAGGAAATATATACATTCATTTAAGTCTCTGGAGTATCACCACAAAGCCCCTTCACTTCAGCTGATTGTCTATTCAGGAGCGTAATTGTGAGAGTACGAGTAGTCCGAGTAGTAATTCTGTCCGCCGCCTCTACCTCCCTGAAAGCCCCAGTAACAGGGTGGTCCTCCGGGACCCCCACCCCGCATGGGCCGGGGCCAGTGCCCCCCAGGAGCGGGCCCCCGACCCCGGAAACCGACCCCAGGCCCTGGGCTCATAGCACCCCGTAAAACCCCATGTTCCATGGGTCCATGGCCAGGCACAAACCCACCGTACCCTCCTCCACATCCTGAATGTAGAGGTGGAGGAGGCATTCTAGGCCTGGGTATAGCGCTCCCCCTGGTGTCTGCTGCAGGAACATTCACAGCTGAGCCAGGCTTATCAGAGTTCAATGGAGTCCTGTCCCCTTGACTACTGGGAGTGCTGCCTCCCATCAGTTCACTACTGGTGTCCACACAGAGAGGTGTCCCCCACACCCCTTCCCCAGGTCCACTCCCCAGTGTCCTGTTCCCCATTGTCCTGGGAACATTTGACGTGATGCCTGGCGTGTAGGTTGGTTGAACTGTGTCCACACTTTCTGAAAAGGGTCGTAGAGCAGGTAGAGGAGAAGCCCCTGCAGTCTCTGTCCCTGTGCTGTCAGAACTGTACGTGTGGCCCAACATCATGAGATGAGGTGGAGGCGGAGGTTTAACTTCAAGGGGTAAGGATGCCAAGTTTGCGAGGGGTTCAGCTGTGACAGGTGCTGTGACAGGTGCAGGGGTCGTGGGCGCTGTGGCTGCGGTCGTGACCACGGGCCGGTACTCGGCCTCCTGTGTGCTGCTGCAGGGAGAGGCGGGGTAAGCCGGGGACGCATTGTAACTGGAGGTGCCAGTGTATGACGACCAAGGGGCAGAGGGGCAAAGGAAGCTCTGATGAGGGTTGACGGGGAATCCTCCTGGGGATAAACTGCCAAAGTCTGCTGCTCCAATCTGGTTTACTGCTTTAAACTGGGAGATGACACTTTTGAGGGCGCTGTAGTCGCACAGAGAAGGGGCGGCCTGCTGCTCTGGGAGAGGAGGACGAAACTCCTCTTTGTCGGGGAGTGGGGGCTGCGCTGGCTTCTCTCCCCCTTGGCTTTGTTCATCTGAGACCCCAGGAGCTTCGCCATCGTCCTCAGAGTCTATGGACATGTCCTCCTCCACACACTCGTCATTCACTACTGTGAGAGAGAAAGAAAAGAAAATTATGACAACATATGTAGTATTATATTCACTCTGCCACAGTTCAAAACATAAAAGCGTTGGTAAGGAACAAGAACATGATGAAGTGGCGAAGCCCAGGGTCTGGAGCAGTCGATCATTTGTGATGAGAACTAAATATCAGAGTAATTACAAAGCAAAACAAATCAACAACAATAAACAATGCATTAAAAAGTTCAGCTGTCACAATTCCAAGTTGCAATTTGACTTCATGGTGATTGAGCTACAGTATATGTATATATTTGGGGGGGTTTACTGAAATGTTTTTATAACTCACCAGTAGAAGGAGGCGTGGGAAGCTCATTTTGATTAATGGAACCAATGAGACTGTGGAAACTGTTCATGACATCATCAATGCTTGCTATCACTATCCCATTCCTAGAGTACTGAAGAAACATCTCAAATGGGCGCTCTGTGGGCACAAAATACAAAACACATCAAAAGATAAAGAATTATATAAGATTTATGCTATATAGGCAGAAACTGTCATGGTTGTACCTGTGAGAAAAATAAGGTGGCGCTGCTGTGTGTGCTGAGCTTGTAGTTTTATGAGACAGTCGAGATCTGGAGCCTGCCGTGATATTGTATCACATTCATGATAAGGCAAAAACTCCACCAAGTGCTTCTTCTGATACGTGTTCAGGAGATTCAACAGCCCCATCGCATTCGCATTGAGCCTGAGAAAAAGATCGAATCCCTAAGTTACCATGTTATTGAACATAAAGGGTCTACATCATGCTTCATTCAACTACAAACAGCTTGAGTCACACAAGGTCTTAGGTTAAAGGAGCACTGTGTCACATTTCTAGTGGAGCAAAAGAAGAAATTCAATTTGTCAACTAGACAATATTTATTCAAGCTGCTTCTTCGGTTCGGTTCTCTCTCAGAACAGAAGAAACAGCTTGGATGAGCCAGAAAAGTTGCACAGTGCACCTTTAAATTTATTATCATTAATGACTAATATTATACTAGACTAGATTACAACATTCTTTGTGAGAAATTTTGGTTTTGAGATCAGACAAAGAATTTTTCAATTTAAAATGACTTCTCCACATTGCCTCAATAACTAACCTGCCCATTTCCTTCAGTTTCTTCTGTGACTTGCAATGCACCTTCCACTGCCAGGGGTGCTCCGGCGTGCTCTGCTCCTCTAAAAATTTAAGTAGCCCTTGCAAACGATCTGAACAGAAAAATTAGTCATTAGTAAATCCGCTGACAGCTATAGAGACAACTTTCCGCGGAGAAAATCTAAAATGTTACCTTGGGTGATAGAGTCAGGGTTGAGGACAAACTCATCAGACACCATGAAGCCCCCCGACACAAAGAGCTCATTGTACGTGTGGTTTTTGACGTCGTCTAGAGAATCCACTCCGGCAAAACTCACCGAAGGCAGCTTCTTTAAAGACACTAACGCTGGGATCTGCAATAAGGACAAAAAGATTAGAGTTCAGTTAGCGGTTAGTTCAAATTTTGAGCAGGAATTGGCGGGTCAAATAATGTAATTTTTTGCTCACTCATGTGACTCATTCAAAGATGAGAAGTCGAGTGGTAAAACAGCGGTGGGACAAGACACAGTTCCCACAAGTCAAAACATGTGATTGGGTCCAGAGAATGAGACAAGATGTAATTTTGACATAATTTCTAATAAATAGTGCAATTCAGGTGACAATTTTCTCAAGACTCACAGGCACTTAATCCTTTTTTGTTCAGTCCCAATGTGAATGCACAGAAAAATCTCATAATTATCATTTTGCTCATGTGTGTGTTTATTTTGCAAGATCTAGTTCTGACTAGAGCAGGGGTCGGCAACCCGCGGCTCTTTGATCCCTCTGATGCGGCTCAGTACATTGGTCCCTCGTTTATCGTGGGGGTTACTTTGTAGAAATAACCCACGATAGGCAAAATCCGTGAAGTAGTCAGCTTTATATTGCGTGTATAAATATGCGTGTATTTCTCTGACCGTGGCACCTGGCGCCGCTGCGGGTTTTGTTGGGGAGAAAATTTGCAAAGATACAGCACTTCAGAGCAGTGACGGACTGGGATCATCGACCCTGGCAATTTACACCTACAAGATGTAGGTATCTGTATATAGTATAGGTTATTTGTTATTTATTATGTTGCACTGTTTTAAGATTTTAGACCGTAGACTTTAGTTTTAACTTAGATCTCTGTCTTAGATAGTTTTTGTTGTGTTTTGTCTTCATATTGTATTTTGTACACTGTCTTTTTGCACTACCTGGCCAGAGAGAAACAAAATTTCGATTCACTGTATGTTGAACACATATGGCAGCATTGACAATAAAGCTGACTTTGAACTTTGAACTTTGAAGCGGCCCCGTAGTCTGTGGAACGGGGGGTGAGGGGTTATACAGCTCTGCACCAAACACAGAACTGTAGTGAGAACGCATCCGTGCGCTCTCAGGACTGGTTCCGCCGCCTGGACTCCAGGTTCCACCAGTTCGTTTTGCGGAAACACTGCCGCTACTTCCCGATGCGCATTGACCACCCAGAGAAGTGTGCGCGCGGACACGTGGTCAAATCCGTGATAGAGCACAACCTCGGCCCTTCTGGCATGTGCTCAAATGCCAGACCGCTCAGTCCGTCACTGCTCGTGATCGAACATTTAAATAAATTTGGCAAACTGAACGCATTCTTTACAGGAGACATGGAGGAGAATGACTGACAAAGACAAAGGTCTACAGTTCTTTAGCCAATCAGGATGCAGAACACAATGCGTATTGATACACTATAAAAAAAAAATCAGCGAAACAGCGAGGGACCAATTAAAATATATTTTATTTTAATTCGTTCATTATCAAAATGTAATTCTATGGCACAAAGGCAAAAAAGCCGTTATATGCAGTGTTATTTCATTTTAAATTTCAAAAAGGGTTTTGTGGCTCCCAGTGTTTTCTTTACTGAGTGAAACAGGTGCAAATGGCTCTTTGAGTGGTAAAGGTTGCCGACTCCTGGACTAGAGGCAAAAGCATTTAAATCTAGTCATCTATATTGAACAACTTGTTCAGAAATTCACTCATATCAGCCATACATGGTGCCACTTTCATCTTGAGCCTGCTCTATTGGATGTCACTTCATTCAGCTGGAACATCTCCAATCAGGACAGAGCGGGTTTTTGCCAGGGTTGCAGCTTCAACTACAGTGGGGGAACCCTGTTAAGTAAATACACTCAACAAAAATATAAACACAACACTTTTCTTTTTGCTCCCATTTTTCATAAGATGGACTTTAAGATCTAAAATTCATTCCAGATACACAATATTACCATTTCTCTCAAACATTGTTCACAAATCTGTCTAAATGTGTGATAGTGAGCACTTCTGCTTTGCTGAGACAATCCATCCCACCTCACAGGTGTGCCACATCAAGATGCTGATCTGACATCATGATTAGTGCACAGGTGTGCCTTATACTGCCCACAATAAAAGGCCCCCCTGAAATGTGCTTTTTTTTTTTTTTTTTTTTGCTTTATTGGGGGTCTGGGGACTCAGAACCAGTCAGTATCTCAAAGTCAAAGTCAAGTCAAAGTCAGCTTTATTGTCAATTCTGCCATATGTGTTCAACATACAGTGAATCGAAATTTCGTTTCTCTCTGGCCAGGTAGTGCAAAAAGACAGTGTACAAAATACAATATGGAGACAAAACACAACAAAACTATCTAAGACAGATATCTAAAGTTAAAACTAAGTCTAAGATCTAAAATCTTAAAACAGTGCAACATAATAAATAAACTATACTATATACAGATTTCCAAAGTGTGCAGTGTGCATCAAAATGTGCAATGGAAGATACAGCAGTGAATTGGTCATGTGCAGTAGAATGTGCATTGGAGTTAAGATAAAATAAAAATAAATGTGCAACAGTGGTAATTCTAGTGCAATAACAGGACAATAAACAACAGTACTAAAAATTCCAGTAGTAAATGTGCAATAACAGTAGTAAACAACAGTGCAACGGGGGTAAAATCCAGTAGTAAATGTAAATGTGCAATAACAGTAGTAAACAACAGTGCAACAGGAGTAAAATCCAGTAGTAAATGTAAATGTGCAACAGTGCAACAGTCGTCCTTAGCAGCAGTTTTTTAAAGTGTCTAGAGTGATATGTCTTTTTATGGAATACAGGTTATGCCAATATGGGGGGTGGGGGGTGGGAGATGGGTAAGGTGAGAGTTCGGGTGTGAGTTCAGCCTCCTGACAGCCTGGTGTGACCACCATTTGCCTCATGCAATGCAACACATCTTCTTCGCATAGAGTTTATCAGATTGTCAATTGTGGCCTGTGGAATGTTGGTCCACTCCTCTTCAATGGCTGTGCGAAGTTGCTGGATATTAGTGGAAGCTGGTACACGCTGTCGTATACGCCGGTCAAGCACATCCAAAACATGCTCAATGGGTGACATGTCCGGAGAGTATGCTGGCCATGTAAGAACTGGGACATTTTCAGCTTCCAAGAATTGTATATAGATCCTTGCAACATGGGGCCGTGCATTATCTTGCTGAAACATGAGGTGATGTTCATGGATGTATGGCACAACAATGGGCCTCAGGATCTCATCACGGTATCTCTGTGCATTCAAAATGCCATCAAGAAAATGCACCTGTGTTCTTCATCCATAACAGATGCCTGCCCATACCATAACCCCACCACCACGGGCCACTCGATCCACAACATTGACATCAGCAAAGCGCTCACCCACACAACGCCACACACACCGTCTGCCATCTGCCCTGAACAATGTAAACCGAGATTCATCCGTGAAGAGAACACCTCTCCAACGTGCCAGACGCCATCGAATGTGAGCATTTGCCCACTCAAGTCTGTTACGGTGACGATCTGGAGTCAGGTTAAGACCCCGATGAGGACGACGAGCATGCAGTTGAGCTTCCCTGAGACGGTTTCTGACAGTTTGTGCAGAAATTGTTTGGTTATGCAAACCAATTGTTTCAGCAGTTGTCCGAGTGGCTGGTCTCAGACGATCTTGGAGGTGAACCTGCTGGATGTGGAGGTCCTGGGCTGGTGTGGTTACACGTGGTCTGCGGTTGTGAGGCCGGTTGGATGTACTGCCATATTCTCTGAAACGCCTTTGGAGACGGCTTATGGTGGAGAAATGAACATTCAATGCACGAGCAACAGATCTGGTTGACATTCCTGCTGTCAGCATGCCAATTGCACGCTCCCTCAATGCTTGTGACATCTGTGGCATTTTGCTGTGAGACAAAACTGCACATTTCAGAGTGGCCTTTTATTGTGGGCAGCATAAGGTACACCTGTGCACTAATCATGATGTCAGATCAGCATCTTGATGTGGCACACCTGTGAGGTGGGATGGATTATCTCAGCAAAGCAGAAGTGCTCACTATCACACATTTAGACAGATTTGTGAACAATCTTTGAGAGAAATGGTAATATTGTGTATCTGGAATGAATTTTAGATCTTTAAGTCCATCTCATGAAAAATGGGAGCAAAAACAAAAGTGTTGCTTTTATATTTTTGTTGAGTGTATGACCATCCAGTCACCCGTCTGTCTCATTAAAGAAATACTGCTTTGTCTAGAAATTTCAACGTATCTATTTTGCATTTGTTCCTACATGTTTTCATGGAGGTTGATGGCATACTACGGAAAATTCTTGGCAAAGCAATAGCATAATAACGCCATGGAGACAAGAAGGACAATTAAGCTGCAAATATTTACCAAGTCATCTGCAACAATAATTATCTCTATTCAGCCAACTCAAAGGTGAAACTTTTCTGTTGGTGGGTCCACTACCTGCTTGTCTCCATGGAGATGTTATTGCTTTCCCTGGAATGTTCCACTTTGCCTCTGCCCAGGGACTACAGATGAAAATTAGCTTGTAGCTAAATCTGGTCTGCACAAAACATTTGTTGTGCAATGTCCCTGTCAAAAACATAAATGTTTTTATTGCGCAAAAATACAGTAATTCCTTCTGTGAAAAGCGGTGGACTCTCCATAGATTTCAATTATAACGTAGCATAGTGCTATAACCTACTCATCTCCCTTGTGATACACAGGTTTGAGCTATACTATGGAACATTCTAGGCAAAGCAATAACATTTCAATGGAGAGAAGCAGGTGACGGACCCTTTACTAGAAATGCTACGCAATGCACCTTTAAATATTATTTACTAAATTATATTATAAAAGCATCTTATGTTGCATTCTCTAGAGTACTGTATTATCCCTTCATTCAGTCACTTTCAGATCTACACCTACCCTAAAAAAATCCAAGAAACGTTGCCTACCTCAACCTACTTAAATATTTTTATTATTCCAAGTGGTAATGAAATGTTCTCCAGTGTAACATTCAAAGTGTGTGGTCTTACCTTGTGCACATGGGCTGCGATGTGTTCATTCTGAATGATGATCAGGAGCTTATCTAAACTGCCACTGTTCTCCAGAAACATCTGAGGGCTGCTCTCACTGTTGCCCAGGCTGATCAAGTACTCCTTTGTAACAGACAGAAGAGACATGCTTGTTAGGGCCGGACACATGGATCTACACCAGTACAAACAGAACCATGCCCCAGTTATAACTAACGCTTATAAATAACGCTTACACATTGGAAGGCCAGAATTCATGTTTTGTGTTACTGAATATAAAATTATGTCTCTCTCGGTCTTTGTTCATGTCTAGACAGAAAAAAGGGGGTAAAAAAAAAAAAAAAAGGGAAACGCAAAGACGGGAAACTTTTACTTTTAAGTAAACAAGTCATTAACAGTTGGGTTAAAAGTTGGGAATGGAATCAATGGTTTCATAATTTAATTATTTTATTTTGTTTTTATTAAAAAATGTAAAAGGAAAGGCTAATTCTTTCTAAAATATTTACGTAAAGAAATCCCTTAACTATTAATTATGAATTGATTGCTTTACTAAATATTTAATTCCAACCAAAACCTAAAACAAATCATTATTTAAATATTCATCTACCTTGATCTGTTTGCAGACAGCACCTTCCTCAGTTTCATCTCCAGAGTAGATGAAAAACTTGACAGTATTCTTGGTGACGTCCTTAAAGATTTCCACCAAACTGCTGAACACTTCGGGTTTGAGCTGACCAATAAGGCTCCTGGCCAGCAACTCCCCGCCCGGACGAGGGTCCTGGTCATCACAGTAAATCTCTGGAGACTCAGGAGTAACGTGAGTGGGCGAGTACATCTCCTTCTTCTCCCCTTTAAAAGCTTCAGATTTGACCTTAGCGGATGGCTTATCTTTGACTGGGCCTGATTTAACAGAAGAGGTGGTGGATGCAGTACTTGAAGACGGCTCGGGTGTAGCTGTGGACTGGTTGGGGGTTGTGGAGGGTGCCATGAGATCAGGAGTAGAGACAGGGAGAACAGAAGAAGAATCTTCCTCTGACGAAGCCTGGATTAGCTTGCCTATCCTCTCGCTCAGTACCGTCACATAGCTCTCGACTGACACCGGACTAGCGTAAGGAACAACATACATCGAAAAGCCACTGTTGGGCTGCCAGCAGTGCCTCTTGGGCAACCGTGGCGGCAGCTTTGAGGTATAGGAAATGTGGTGACTTTGCATAAGGCTTTTGATGTCCGACGTCAAGCTGTACACTTCCTGGTTTAAAATAGTGTCTAGGCTGATGGAGGGTCTCGTGGTGGGGATTTCCTCCACCACAGGTAATGCAGGTGGTGGACCTGTCTTTTTCACTTCTGCCACTGGGGACGCCTTTGCCTTTTGCTCTGGTTCCACCTCAGTCTTCACTTCTTGCTTTATGTCCGTCTTAACGTCAGGCTTAAGCTCGGGTTTGACTTCTTCTTCTTTTAACTCTGCCTTGAGTTTCTTCAGTAGCTCTAACGACAGCTGCTCTTTGTCTATGAAGGAAGCAAAAAGACACACAATGTGAAACACAAATAAGAATGTAATGAGATGATGAAATGAAAATAAAAATGGTGATACAAGGTGTGTCGCAAACATACAGTACCTTCAGAATTAGATGCAGCCAAGTTCAGGTCATCTGAGGTGTGAGCCTGCTCCATTGGCGATCCAGCACTGAATGGACTTCCAGGGCTACAGTCCATGTCCTCCTGAATAAACCATAAAGTAGGACAAGCTTCTCATTTTCTAAAGCACTTTCAATTACTTTGTGTATGAATTGTGCTATACATTGTGGAATACAAATAAATTTGCCTAGCCTAGTTTCAATATTATAGTTTATAGTCTATATTTTCAACAGCAATATATCGTACTTCAAAATGTGGTATCGTGACAAACCTAGTAGGTACCATTTAAAAAAATTACAGTAACCACTTATAAAACAAGTACCTCAACATAATTTGTCTGTGTTGGATGTTCATTTATCTTCTTTTGGTCAACAGTGGGGGTGACAGAGCCAGTCCTCTCAGATCCTGCATCGTCTTGGTTTGGCAATGAACCCTGGGCCACAGCTTTGTTGAGAGTGGCCAGCAGAATCTTGAGCAGGTTTTGGGTCTCGCTGACGGCCGATCCCTGCGTGCTGTGCGTTCTGAGGTCCGTGTCATAACCGATATGCTCCATTACCGAGATCAGATTGTTCGCCTTTGCACTTTCGTGTCCAATGTCGCGCCCCTGGGATCCTACTAGACATAGTAAAATGGTGAGTACATCATTGTGTTAGAGCAAATGTAGTGAAATTTGAAAAACAGTAGAAATTGTGCTTGACTAAAATTGGAAAAGATTATTGTTTATGCATTGAAATATGCATGTCGGACTGTGCAGTTAAAGTTAAATCACAATTGAGATTCAGTAACATCTAGCCACGAATGATCATCTCAAGTCTTTTTTTTTGCTTTCACTTTCAAGATGTTGGAAGATATTAATTTCACTATTTTTGTGGTAAATAGCAATAATTAAAAGCCTCTAATAACTAAATGTATAATATAGGTAATGAAATCAAAATTGAAACCCATTTTTATTTTTTACTAAAACAAAAATACTATACATTACATTTTCTACATGCTTTCCTATGTTATTACTTTTAATATACTGTAATCTTAAGTAATTTCTCCTTTTTTTTCCACTCAGTATGAAGAGACTTTTGTAATGTTTAAAGAATCACTTATCCCTCAGTTAATAATTTCCTTGTGGACTTGGCCTTACCTCGACTGGGCTCTCCGTTGCTCAGTGAATCTTTTCGCTGGTGTTTTTTTGGCTCTCCTTGCTCCTCCCCTTCATATTTCCTCTTTAAAGTGTTGATGTCAGAGCTCCAGTCCTCATCCTCGTTCCCCGGCTCTTTCTCGCGCGTTTTCTTATGAAGCTGAATGAGCTTGAGTAGCTTCTTCATTTTCTCTTCGTCGTACTCATTTTGGGTCATGGCCGTTTTTGGGCCTGGAGACACCTGCTCTGTTTGCGCTTTGTGCTGAACCTGTCCACCATTTGAATGAGATATGCCAGGTTTCTTCTTCTCTGGCCGCTTATCCGGTGGCGCTCTTTCCTGCTGCACTTTCTCTGGTGGTTTCTCGGCCCGATCTGAACCCCGATCTGAACCGCCCCAATCTGACACGGGACTGTACTCGGGCACTGCCGTTTCCTCAGCAATGGGTGCAGGGTTACGTATCCTCTCAATGATCCCCTTGGCTTTGTTCAGAGGTAACATGTAATTATTAGAGTTATGGACATATGTGCGTAGTGCAGCATCCATGTTGTATTTGGGTCTGGTTGGCGTTAGCAGGGGGTTCATCCTGTCTTCCACGTTGCTTTTGTAATCGGGCAGGATGAAAGGGCGCACTGTGGCAGACTCCATGCGTGTCAGATAGTCCGTGGTCTGACGTTCCACACCAGCGCTCATGTCTTTGCCAGGGTTGGGCCGAAGTTTGAACATGGAGTAATGGATTCCTGGGATGAAGGGCTCCGCGGAGGACAAAATCGCAGAGTGGGGCTCCATAAACAGTGGCTCAGGCTCACCAATCCGGGACACTAAATTAAAAACAAAACTGTGGAGTTAATAGCTGTTATATGCCTGGGTAAGCTAACATAACACTTCTAAATCGATTCTGAAGAGCAATGAAGATGACAACATTTCAAAAGCAGTGTTTCCCATTAATATGACCCCCCCTCAGTAATCCTAAAAGTCATCAAAACATTATCCCCTATAGTGTAACAATAACAAAATCACACTTTGAATAAAAACTTGCATATAGAAAAAAAGATAAGACAATAAGATAAGACTTTATTGATCTCACATAGGAGAAAGAGAAAGAATATAAAATATTGGCAATGAGCAATGACATTTGAACTCCAAAAATGTTATGAGGAAAAAATATTAATATATATAATAAAAATATATATGTCCTTGTGCCACCATAGTCTGAATGGGATGTATGGGTAAGTTCATCCCACATTAACATTATGATTAAAAACAAAGTCATAATAGTGTTTAGAAAAGTGTTATATAAAGAAAAAGAATACTACAACTACTACTACTACTACTAATAATAATAATATCATCATTCACAAGAAAAAAACTGCAGTTTGTAATACAAACAGTATCAACATTTGGGAAACTGATATGTATAAATTACAAACCGTACTTACAATACTTCGCAACTATTCTGGGCTCCTGAAAGATGAATAATGCTTGCAGGTTTCTCTCAACCTTCCCCCAGCGCTCTGCAAACAGAGAGTGATGTTAAAGCTTCACATTTTACCAGAGGCACAAAAGAGCTCAAATGTAATCCCAAAATGCAGAACAAAAGGAATATAACTGCACCTTTGGAATCGTGCATCTGAGCTGAGGACAGCAGGAAGAGAAAACCCCGATCAAACAAGGACTTCACTAGCACCTGAAGGGAGAAGACGGTAACAATGGTCAGATTCAGCCCAAATAGGCGGCATGAATCTACTATACTGTGCTGTTAATATAAAATGTATCTGTTACTAAAGTAGTTTTTCTGTGTGTTGGCAACTCACCAGTCTGTCCCTCTCCAGTTTGTTGACTAGAGCTGCCAGGCTTCCTCTGCTGGGTTTGCCTTTTCCTTCGATAACGTCGAACAAGCTGCACCACATCCCACACCTCATCACTGTAAAAAGCCAGTCACATTTTGAACAAAGACAGACTAGGATATTGGTACAGGTTAACATAGTCCCCGTGTATTCCCATATTGCCATAACTCCGATTTTTAGCTTTTCAATCATATGAGTATTTAAATTATAATTTACTATATTGAAAAAGTGGACAATCGTGGAAAAAAATAAAATAAATGAAAAAATCTAAGGCCTACAGTTTTTAACTATAGTTGTTAACAGTGAAATCTCTGCCTAAAAGCTGTATGTAGGAGTATCTGTGGTCCAGACTGACCTTCCCGTGTTGTAATGTAGGTCTCTGAAGAAAATAATATTGAAGGTATCTTCCTCTTCACCTGCTCTAGCTGCATGCCCTGGTTCATCTCCAGTTTTTCAGATCTACAAAACAAAATTTGTACATTATTAGTGTTAAAATAAAAGTGTAAACATTATAAACAATTTAAGATCTACGCACAGTTTAAAGGGAAGGTAAGGCCGTGAGGACCGTAAACAAACAGGGAATAACTCTTCACCCTTGTTCACTAGTGGCCCACTCCAAACAGTGTAGCAGCTCTTCCCTAAATCATACATCAGATATAAATATGTAAATGGCAATGTCATAAAGTGTACATTACAGCTTGGTGTGTTAACAGATTTCAGTACCTCTACTTCCTTCTGGTGTAATGGTGTTAAACCTGTAAAACACAGGGCATACAGTCATGCTTTACAAACAGTTTTTAAGGCAAAAAAACCCCACTATAGCGCCGGCTTCATTCCTTACCTGTGTGCCGACATAGGAGCAGTCACTCCCTCTTTGCCTTTGTACTGGAAGGAAACCACAGCATAGGGGCACACATGCCGAGGTCTTGTTTTTATTTCATCAAAAGCAAACTCAAAAAAATATTGCTGAAAAATACATGAAACATGAAATAAATACTGAAAAAGGCCAGAGCATGACTGAGTCTTATCATCAGAAAAGTATAAAGCCTTATCAACCTGCGTGTGCTCAAAAGCCCTGTATGACAGCAGCGATGTAACTCTGTTGGCACGTTTGGACAGATGACAGTCGAACTTTGGAGTAGGTTCAATGGCATTTTTAGGCATGTTCTCGTGAATGTGCTTTATTCGACCCTGAAAAAAATAAAATGTGTCAGATTATAAAAAAGTAATTGCGTAATTAGGATATAAAAGAGTTAGCTTACCCTCATTACTTTGAAAACTATCATGTCCCCAAATGACCCGGCCTCAAATGGATTAATTTGTAATAAATCTGAATACTTAGAAAGGTAAACGCCTGAAAAGACAAAAATAATGATCAATTCTAAACAATTTAATTCTGAAAAATAAAGCAATGATACATACATCTCATAAATCATTCATCCATTCATTCATTTTTATTTCTTTGAGCAACATGCCTGTATAAGGTATGTTATACCATGTACATGTATATATGTTGGTATCATTACTGGTGCTCAAAATCGAACCAACTATTTGTGTATTTTGGGGTTTTTACATAGACTGTTGCAAGACAGGAGTTCAGAAAGACAAAAAAGAAGTGACAAGGACCCTGTCTTTACTACAATTAACACTCATCTTCATGCGACAAAACACCAACATACCAGATGAAGGATTGCCAAGAGTAGTAATCCTTGAGTGCCCAACAGACAAACCCTTTTCACAGATCCACTGGAGCTGGATGAGATAAATATTCAAAGGTTAAAAATAATAATAACAAAATGCACTTTAAAATATTAATGGAAAACTTACTTTAGATTTATCAGGATACAGAAAGCAGTAGGATTCTGCCAGTTCTGGTTCATTTCGACCCTCCTGCTTCATTTCTCTCCGCTTCTCAACAAACTATAAAACAAAAAATTATAAATAACATCACTTCTCTTAATTGATTTTTGATTTTTTTTCCCGTTCAGATTTAACAGTATGAGAGACACACTTTCACTTTCAAGTGTTATAAAAAACTGACTAAATGGAGCTCAACAGTGCCCGCTTACTACAAGATTCTAGAAGTAAACGTATCATTCATTTTTCCCATTGAAGTATTTTGTAGGATTTTACATTTTAAAAGTGTTTTGGACTGAAACTGTGTCATAGAGATTGGCTATAGCATAACTATTTAGCTTCCATTGTGCATTTTTTTTTTTGAAAACATGAATGGGAATTTTCCTTCAAAGTGGACAGGAATGTCTGGTACAAAATAGCAAAATAATAAAAACTCCTAACCAATCAAATTCACATATCCAATAAGATTTTTTTAAAGCCTCTGGTTAATATCCCTAAAAGGAGGCATATGTATGTGAAATGACCCTACCTCTTTCTCCAGCAGCTCATTGTGGATAAGCCTGGCCTTGCAGTACGTGAAGGTTCCCCGTGATGCAGAGTCCAGGTAAAAGGAGGAAATGGTCTTCACGAGGTCCTCAAACTCTCTACTGTCTGGAGGTAAAAACTGGTACAGACCTGGGCACATAGAGGCAGCATAAGTTTAGCATGGATCATTGTGAGAGTATGACATATCTTCTTGTCTCTGCTTAAAGGAATAGTGCGGGTTTTTTTTTTTTAATGTTAATCTGTATGGGTTTCCTTCTAAAAGTTACGTGTGATGACACCGGCTTACCTCTGACAGTCTCAGCTGATCCCGGTTCGGCTCGCTTTCTGGAGCCCACGTAAGTAGGTCCGGTAACTTTCCTGAAACATTAAATAAAGCTTGTTTTTCTTCTCAAAACAAATTGTATATTGTCTCTCTCCACTCGTATCACTACGCCCATGTTAACTCTATCAGCCTGTTCACTTGTAAACTTCGGCGTAGCCATCCGCTGAAGGTGAACAGGCTGATAGAGTTAACATGGGCATAGTGATACGAGTGGAGAGAGACAATACGTGAATGCGAAATACGCTGCTGGATGTTTCGTGGACAACTGTTTCGGACGCAAATATATCACCTTTCTAACAAATGTTTTGAGAAGAAAAATGAAGCTTTATTTAATGTTTCAGGGAAGTTACTGGACCTACTTACGTGGGCTCACAGAAAGCGAGCCGAACCGGGATCAGCTGAGAGTGTCAGAGGTAAGCCGGTGTCAACACACGTAACTTTTAGAAGGAAACCCATACAGATCAACATAACAAAAACGCACTATCCCTTTAACACATCATAACCAAAGGTGCAGACTGTCAGGATCTCAGAAAATCAAGCTTGTTGTTAATCTTGAGTTGAGTCTAACCCTATGTCTTAACAATATACTGTATATTAATTCAACCTTCCCTCCCAAATGAAAATAAATCTTAAGTTGTCACAGAAAAGAAAGACATGTTTGGAATATGAGGAACAATACTCGTTTAATCATCAACTGTCATTCAAAAATAACTTATTAAATCAAAATGGGGAACCAAAGAATCTCCTGACATGGAATCAGATCAAGTGCCACTTTCTACAGTGCAGAGTGGTATTTACATGTGGGTGATGGAGACAATCCCGAGCATGCAAACAGGTGAAGCTACTGTATACTACCCTTCTTGTCTGTCATTTGCATTTATAAATGAGACACTATCTTTAGTGTGACAACAACAGTCATGTCTTAAAGTAGGCTTGTGGGCTTTAGAGCGTTCATTGTCGACCATATCTATAGCTATAGGCTATAATACATTTTATTATACTGGCTGGAATATAATACAATGTAGTTGACAAAATAAGAGCCAGAGGATTTTCACACATATAAACATTTGGATTCATACAGTTGTAATTGCATGTTATGTTATGATTGCTGGATTAACGCGTGTCCTTCATTGGGGTCAAAGTGACAAGCACACGTTTTCAATTGTAGCGCACTAGAGGTACCCTTATCCTCGGTATAATGTACTCCATAGACATTTGTCATCTTTGATCGCACATTTTCCTAAAATGCATCTTCCGGGCGTCTTCACAGGGCTGTAGCTGCTGCCCTGAGGTAACTTGGGAGTCCAAAGCCTGACCACTACAGCCAAGTCTTTATCAACCCACGCTACATTACGAGCGAGTGGGGTGAAAAATACCAAAGCTCTGGAATGATCAAGGCTTATGTCAACAATAACATTTGTAGTGAATACATCTAAAAGCTTACTAGCTAACAAGCTAGCAACGTGCAATAACAAAATTATGAAAGCTATGATAGCCACTGTGAAAAATAGCTATAAGGGACCACCTTTCCGTTCCCGTATCTTCCTCGGGATTTGGAAATTTTTCCGTGGCAGCTCGTCATTTGGTCTCTGGCCCGGTAAAGGAGAACCGCTAAAGCTCCGGGCGTCTGTCTGAGCAGTCCTTCGCCGTTCAGGGGCTTCATGTTCGGGCATTACACGGTCTCCACATCCAGGCTGATCGCCATTTTGGTTGGCTGAGGCCGAGGTGGCGGTAGGATTCTTCTGAGATCCGCCGCCGTCCGCACTAGGCCCGCCCGTGGTGGTGCAATCCGTGTCTCTGTTAGCCAATGCTTTGGGGTTCAGGGCCATTTTCGGACAGCATGCACGTATAAACGGGCAGTATGTGTGTCAGAGTTTGGGCGCCGCTTCACACACACTCTCCTCCTCACCCTGCCTCCGCCATTGTGAAAATGACGTGCGCGTTCTTCTCCAGCGCCGCAAAACGCTGCCGTCACTGTTTACATGTGGGACAAACTGCGCCCCCGCACGGACGGAACGGGTATTACATCAATAATGCCATTTTACTTCTGCGCTATCATGTGCTTTTTCACTCAAATATGGGTGGACAAGAAAAACAATAAATTAAATAAGTCACTATAGCACAAATATACAATATGATAGATATAAGTACAATAGTTGCTGTTTCTTCTTATTACTTATTTTATCAGACTGCATAACTCCACTGTATGGTCCTATCGTGCAATATCAATTTTATTATTCAATACTCTCCTTGTCACTGTTTTATTATTATTATTACTTATTCAATTATTACTTATTTTTATTATTATTATTACTTATCTTTATGCCATTCTTGCCTGCATGCACTTTTCTTTCTTGTTCAAACTGTCCCTACCTGGAGCTACTGTGACAAGTAAATTTCTCCTGCGTGAGATCAATAAAGTCTTATCTTATCTTATGTTATTTATATTTTAAGGCTCAAAGACAGCTATTACTTCCAGACTGTCAGACTATTGAACTCTGGTAATACTCTAAATAATACTTAACTCTCAATAATACTGCTCTAAATTACCTTTCCATCCATACTTTTCGTTATGCATAATATGTTTACTGCTGCTGCTCTATGACCGTATCATGTATGTCACTACCTCACTGTAAATGTTGTTACCTGTGCAATAAATAACCTGCTTCATAACCCACGTGCAATACTTACTATATTATGTGCAATCTGTGAAATACACTACTTACTACCTTATTTAATCCTACATGTACCTTTGTATTTTATTATATTTTATTACTTTTTTATTATATTGTTTACTTTTTCCCCTGCCCTTTTTGCAACACTATTTTACCATGTACTATTATTGCATGCTATTAGTACTTCTTGACTATCTTAGCGAGTCAACAGTTCTTCTGATCCTAGGCATTTCATTGCATTGTTGACCTTCTGTTGATCCTGCATATGACAAATAAACAAGCTTGAATCTTGAATTTTGATAAAACAGAAAATGGTAGAGGGGAGATACAAATATTTTTAATGAGCAACACAATAATAATAACCTTTCTGACAAAATATAATATATTTATTATTTCCTCAGATATAATTACAGCCTATGGGGCACCCATGATCCCCCTGTTGTAGACATCATACTCTTTGAAACGCAGATAGTCTTTCAGCCTTGGAGGAAGTGGAAGGAAATTTATAAAACATGGAGCCCTCAAGCGAAGGCGACTGAGATGTTGCCTTATATGTAACCGGCACAGATGCTTCAGACTTCTTGCGTTTTCTAGGAGCAAAAAAAAATGTCAAAGTGCATTTCTGAAATAGGACATGCTCTATTTTATATATTTAATAAACCTGGGGAAGTTACTTTTAATGTCACAAATTTCTGGCCACTGCTTCTGGTCTTGTAATGCGTCTCTGAGCTTGGTGCAAAAAGACACATTGTCAGTGTAGTCAAGCATGATGCGCACTACCTGACCAGACAGGTGTTTTAACCAGGATACAGTTATAACCTCACAGAACTGTAAAGAAAATTAGATATAGTAAAATTGAATTGAATAGATACTTGTTAATTAAAACAAATTACTTTACTTTTACATGTTTATGATTATACTCACCACCATGTCTTTTATGACAGCAGACGCCCATGGAGCATAATCATGAGAGCTGTCACTATACGGACAGTCAAAGCATCGTTTAACATCATAACCATGGTTCAGAATCATCCTAAGCATAACCTCATCTTTTAAAGCGTACTGAAGAGCCGAGGGGAAGTGTGTTGTATTTACTCTTGAGTAGTAGTTCACATTTGCTCCAAACTTTAACAAAATGTTGATCATTTCATAGTTGCCCTGTCGGAGAGCCAGCTGTAAACAGCTGACTGGATCCTGGTTTACCATAGCTCCAGCCTCAAGCAGCAGACGACTACACTGGAGGTCACTGTTGGACACAGCAAAGAAGAGAGCAGACCTTCGTTCGTCGTCATAATTGCGGCGGATTCGTGGGTGGAGCATGACGTTTGGATCATAGCCAGCTTTGAGCAGCAGGTCTACACATTGAGCATGGCCTCCAGCAGCTGCAGAGTGGAGAGGACTCATGCCACTGTCCTTGACTGCATACAGGTCTGTCACTGGGATTAGCCTCTCCAGAGCTCTGTCAAAGAAATGCACTTAACTTTTACCCTTCTATAAGTTCTGAATCACAGCCTAACAATGCGACAGTCCTGAGGAGGTAATGAACATTAAATACGACTTAGTATTTAGTAGGGAAAAATAATTCATTAACAATTAAATAAATTATATATATTTTTTTAAGTGTATAATTTATTATTTGAAATGTATCAGGTCTTAAAGATCCCATGACATGGTACTTCTTGATGCTTCTATATGGTGCCTTAATGGTTCCCTAATACTGTAAATGAATTCTTCTTCAAAATCAACACTCAGTGCATGAGAAAGACACATGTACACAGACATGGTTAAAAAATCTCTCTGAACACCTCATTCTGGGCATTGTTGCTTGAATGCAAATGAGAAGGACAGAGATAGGTCAGAGCAGCGGGTGGGGGGGGTGGGGGGCAAATGTGCCACTGGTTCCTTGTTTTAGCGGTGTGCTGTGCGCTGGCCCCACTTCCGTGTTTTAAGCGCGGAGGAAGAAAGGAGAAACGTTTCAATGAAAAAAACACATTTTCACAGAAAATAAAATTAAACCACTGCTGTTTCAGAGGTCCAGAGGGTCGGATAAAGGACTTCCGAGCCTGGAAACCCTTACACGTGCCTCCAGGCAAATAAAAAAACGCATTTCGCATTGCGTAGCTCATTCGCGGTCCAAACTCTCTGGGCGTGAGTTCAGAGAGTGTGGGTAGAAAAACAGACGGGGGGTGGAACTGCATTTTCCGTGTGACGTCAGAAAGTTTCCTTGTTCAGAATCGCCCGTTTGAGCTGTGTTTTTTTCAAACGCAGAAAAGGGCCACAAATGCTCAGTTTACACATTTTGCAACTTTTAGCCATGGGGGAAGGGTCCTAAACAGGGTAGGGGAGCTCACATTAACATTCAAAAACCTCAGAAAGTGAAAATTTCATGCCATGGGACCTTTAAATAATAAACCAGGACTAAATATGTACAAAAAACAGGTTTAAAAAGAGCCTAAAAAGGGTAAACTTGGGCTAAACTAAATTAAAACCAAGAATTAAGCAGTTCCAAGACATAGATAATGCTTGTTTATACAACTAATGGTGGTAGGTGAACTCAAGAACATTTTAGATTTCTGAATTTTGTCCAGTTCTGTGTAAAATTTTAAGGTTAACGTAGAACATTCCTTACAGGATGTGACCATGGTAGGCCACACGATGGATGGGCAGGTGTCCACTGTAGAGCGGTAGGTTAGGATCTGCTCCATGGTCCAACAACAGTGATATGATGTCAGGGTTTCCTGAGGCAGCTGCATCGAACAAAATGGTGCCTGACTCTGATTCACATTTTACATTAGCTCCTAAAAACAAAGTGTCAAGCATTGAGTAACTGTTTGTGAGTACGCTCATATTTGTAATCACACAAATTATACACAATTCTGGTACAGGAAGTAAAGTGTGTTTTTATTCTGAGAAAACTTTTTTTTCATACCTTTCTGTAGTAGAACTTCTACCACATTAAGATGCGCGTTTTGAGCAGCCAGGGCAAGGGGAGTTTTCTGTTTGATGTCACATGCATTTGGATTGGCTCCAGACTCCAGGAGCAGATAGACAAAGTTGTCCAGGCCTAGAAATGCAGACTCATGAAGAGCTGTCCGGTTCAGTGGCCCAGTCTGATCCACGTTGGCATTATAACGTAGCAGCAGAGTGGCTAAGTCATACTGATCATTCAAAATAGCTGGAAAAATTCGAACAATAAGATTAGATTAGATAAGATTCAACTTTATTGTCATTACACATGTATAAATACAGGTAACGAAATGAGGTTTAGTATCTAATCAGAAGTGCAAGGAGCAGCAAGTGCATATATACAGTATATACAATATACAGTACAATATACAGTATTCACAATCAGGACAGTATTTTTTGCTAACTGAAATAACAAACTGGCAAATATGTAGACCCAATCCTTTACAAAAATAATTATATGATGTAACATTTGCATACTTTCTGTTTCTTTGTTTTTGTCCAAAAAATGTGACAAATTGCCTTTTATTTGAAATAATGAATTAAGATCATATTCTAGAACATTTTGGCATTTTGTTTAGGAGGTTGCACTCTGCCTTTAATGGAAACAAGAGGCAGAAATTGCTATCACTACAAACTGAACATACCAGCGACTAAAGGTGAGTCCTGCTCATCGTTCTGGGTGTCTGGGCTACTGCCGTTCTGTAGGAGGAATGTGGCGTTCTCCCTGAGTCCATGGACAATGGCCAAAAACAGTGCTGTCTCACCCTTCAGAGTTCGACACTGTGCTGCACCAGGGGGCGATGCTAACACACAGTGATAACAATGCATGATATAACAAGTATATTTAAGTATTAAGTATTAAACAAATGTATACCTTATATATAACCTTATGAGATACTTGCAGCCATAATCAAAATAGTAGACAAAGATAACGCAAGTAACACAATTACCTGAAAAGATGATCTCAAGGATGTGTTTGTTGTCCTGAACTGCTGCTTCGTGCAGTGGAATCCACCCACGCTCGTCCACTTTACAAAGCGTCTCAGGTTGGATTGTCAGTCTTATCAGAGCATCTTCATCACCTAGGGTCTCAAATACATGGTTCATTCAGTACTGTTCTCCTTTTGACTTCAGTATAGTCATGACTTCAGCTCACCCTCCTTGATTGCTTTATAAATCTCATGTGGATCTTCACTTGCTTTCAGATCACTGTTGATCAGTGGAGAGTAATGAGTGACTGTTTCTCAAGTAATAATAGCCTACTCAATGACTATTCTACCAACCTCAGCGGTTAATTTTAATCTACACAGTGCAAAGCAGGCCAATAAAAATTCACAAATGGGCACTGGCAATTTTACAGAACACATAGGTTTAAAAAAAAGATAGATTTTTACCTTGGATTGAGCCCTTTAAGTTTCCTGTATTGGATGAGACTTTGTTCTATTATGTATTGGGTTGCCTCATCTTCATCGTCATCAAAATTGTCATCTGACTGATAAAAATCATCTTCTGTTTCAGTGTTCATCTGTGTTTATGTCCAGCACAAGCGTCAGGAGCTGGGGACAGAGACAACAGGTAAACAAGATCATAAAGCCTGAAGGCACAGCATAGACCCCCAACAAGACAGCACTAGTGCCATGACACAGATTAAGGCATTTTAGAAATCGAATCAATAAACTTGATGAATTAAATGCAGTCCAAATCTACAATGTGTGCAAGTAAAATGTAAAAGATAAAGCGCTAAACAACTGTGAGTGTAAATGAAATGTGGTGCAAAATACAATACTATAGTAGACCTACAGGAGGACAGAAAAGACAGAAAACATGTTACCTTCATTGAATAGCTGCACTCGACTGGTAGTTTTCACAACAGTAAAGTCCGCAGGCTCTCAGTTACTCACATACTGTTGCTATATTAGGTGGGCTAAAAATATGAGACCATGGGGCCAACACTCAGCTTTGACCCACTACATGGACTTTAGTTATTGCCTTACAGTAGCAGAATTCCGTTAAGGTTATGAAACAAAACATAATAAACAAACAAAAAAGCATATCTTACTTTAGATGTATAAAAATTGTATTTAATTTTATTTGCAATAATCTACATTTATTTAAGAATTTTGTAATTTCGACAAAAATACATTTTGTTAAGAAAAAATATTGTATGACTACTCAAATTGTAATAAGGTTACACCCCCTAGTGTCCACATGGAGTAACTGTACTTCTGTTATTGCTACAGTATTTCATAAGGAAGTATCCAGGGTAATACAGCTCTGGAAAAAAATAAAAGAGAACACTGCATCTTTTTCTGAAATCAGCATCAATACATGTATTACAGCCATTCCATTCCAGCGTCTGTTGAATTCCAACACAAACACAAAGCTGAGCTACTTCAGTTCTTGCACCAGGAGTGGAATAAAGTCACCCAAGAACAATGTGAAAGACTTGTGGAGAGCATGCCAAGACGCATGAAAGCTGTGATAAAATAAAAATATGATTGCATCAAATTTTGATTTCTGAACTCTTCTTAAGTGTAAACATTAGCATTATGTTGTTTTAAAATGAATTTGATCTTGTTTTTTGCACTATTTGAGGTCTGAAAACATGGATCTTTTTTGTTATTTTGACCATTTGTCATTTTCTGCAAATAAATGCTCTAAACAATAATATTTTTATTTGGAATTTTGGGGGAAATGTTGTCAGTAGTTTATAGACTCAAACAACATACCTATAAGTAGTAAAATCAGAAAAACTGATAATTTTGCAGTGGTCTCTTTTTTTTTTTCCAGAGCTGTAGGTCCACAGGGTTTCAGTACATGATGCATACTCAGAACAGACAACTTTTATTTTATTCAAAAAGGGACAGTTCGGGTTTTTTGATGTGAAACTGTATGGCATCCCCTTCAGCAGTGTCGTGCATTAACACTGACTTACCGCTGACAGTGTCCTGTGAGCCGAGTTCTGCCCCGGTTCTGGCGCTGATGAAAGTAGGTCCAGCAAGTTAGCCAGGACAATTAATAAAGCTTGTTTTTCTTCTCAAAACAATATTTGTCCAAAAGGTGATATATTTCCGTCACAAAACAGATGTCCACGAAAAAGTCAGAAGTCGTAATCGCTTGGTGCTATTTTCTGTCGATTCGTATCACTGCGCGCCTATTATTATTATTATTAGCCTGTTCACTTGTAAATACCGCCACTTACGACTCGAGAGAAAATAGCACCAAGCAATTATGACTTCTGACTTTTCTGTGTGCAACTGTTTTTGGACAAATATTGTTTTGAGAAAAAAAACAAGCTTTATTAACTGTCGCGGCTAACTTGCCGGACCTACTTTCTTCAGCGCCAGAACCGAAGCAGAATTCGGCTCACAGGACACTGTCAGGGGTAAGCCAGTGTTAATGCATGACACTGCCATACAGATTCACATCAAAAAACCCGAACTATCCCTTTAAATGTAAGACACAAGGGCTTGTACAATTGGATAATCTTAATCATCAAGCTGACAGAGCATGGCTACTCCTCGTTTGACCCAGTGTTGAGGCCTGCAGCTTGTTGGTAACATCATAGTAATGACAAAGTTAGTGGAGTGGCCCGTGGTCGACAGAGTGCCTTTCCTTTCACTGGTTTTATACAGTGGGCAAATGTACAGCTTTTGAGACTGAAGGATGTTCTTCTTTTCAGCTATAATGGTAAAAAAAAAAAATATATATATATATATTAAAGCAAAGAAATGTATAACATATTTTCAGTTTAATACAATTCAGCACACACCTTTTTTTTTTTTTTTTTTTACTTTTTACTGACTGTGGGCTGAAATAAAAAAAAAAAATCTTACTTGGTTTGATCCAGATAATTGGCATCGAATCAAAAAGGACTTTGGGGTGTTGTTCAGCCAGAACACCACTGATACAAACAACAACAACCAGAGTTTAGTGGAACAGTTTATAAGAATGAGAAAGTTCAATTGGCTAATTGTTTTACGTCTGTTTGTCCCATCGAGCTCCGTCCAAATACAGTCCATGAATGTAGACACCTTCTTCAGGTGACGTGTCTGATTCATCAATGGGAAGGACCTTTAGCCAAAATGCAAAAGAAAAACATTTATAAATATTTCTGAAGCCTGAATAATAAAATAAATGAATAATAACAAAAAATAATCACCTCAAACTCAAACCCTAGTAAGTCAATAGGGATGTGGTGTTTTCTTGCATAGTTCTGCATCGCACCAGTGAGAAAAGCTTGAGTGAAGAAGAATCCAGACAGCCAAAACACATTAGGCTTTTTTGTGTCATGCCATTTCTGTAACAATAGATTCAATATTATTAATTTACTTCCAATAAACAGATACATTTCTTTGTAACAAAAAAGTCTTACTTGCAAAAACTCCAGTCTTGCAAGAAAGTCATTTATGTAACTGCCCAAGGGTTTGAGACTGGGATAGGAGCGCTTGGCCCACCTTTCTGGCAGTTTTCCCACTATTAAACTGCCAGCCACCGCCTCCAGCTCAGCATCCATCACCACTAACCCCTTGATGGCTTTGAGCAGGTTTTGAATGCTAACACGGATCGTAGTGCTCAACCTAACAAAGCAGAACAATGGGTTGAGGTCAAAAAGAGAATGCAGAAAACTTTTTGTAAACTAAGTTATGGGGCTTACGTGTTGTAACGCTCCATCTCCTGGACCAACACAGTGTTCATACTCTCCTCATAGCAAACAGGGAATTTCAAAAGAGCTGTTTCTATGTCAAAATTCTCTGGCAGCTAGAAATAAACAAACATGATGGGTCTTGAACAGTAGTAATATGATTATAGTTTTATGCATTGCAATTTTATGTGTACCTTGGTGAGAATATTATTAGCTATGTCATAAAGCGTGTTGTCACTCCCAGAGCTGCTTCCACCTATCCCTCCGCCTCCTTGAGTAAGTAGCAGTGAATCGAGTAACACTTTTGTTTGCTGAAGATCTTTGGAAATATCCACATTTTCATGCATCCCAAAAATCTCTGGGTGTTGGGTGAATGGCAGTTCCTATAAAACATGACAGACACATTTTACCAACATCATTTTCACACTGCATTCTTTTCATTATGATCTTACCTTGATGAATTCTATGTATCCTTCATATACAGACTTAGGTGGTACACAGTAATCTCCACTGGGTGAGAAGGCATATTGAGGTTTCTCGATGACGTTGCTGTTGTAAAAATCATCTAAAATAGTCAACAGCAGTCGTCTGTCCCAGTCGTCGGTCACTCTGCCTCCGTAGTTACACTCTCCAGTCAAATACATTAGAGCTTCAAATGGCACCTCATCGTATTCATTAACAAACAGCTAAAGAGAAAAGTAAAAGTTTAACACATTTTTTTCCTTATTTCATCATTACTATACTGTAAAATACACAACATAAATAAGACAAATAACAATACCTGGAGCTGTCTGATGCTTATGCGCAGGTCAGACTCATTAAAACCATATGGAATATTCCAACCTAGTGGACCAAATTTTTTTCTTTCCTGAACAAGAGCATGGAAGAAACACAGCCCATACAAGAGCTTCTCCCATATCTGAAAGATTCAGTAATGGTGGTAACCATTTAAATTGTAATTGTCTAATAACCTGTTGTAAATGGGTATCTGTCTATTTTCTTACTATCTCTTTATTGGGACAACCGCTGAAGAAGTTTGGTTCCGATATAGGATCAGACACATAAGACTGGAGAAGATTTTGTCGAAGACCAGTAGGAGGCTCATTTGTCATTTTAACACCATTTTGTAGAATTGTCACTGGAAACTAAAGAGACATAAGCCAAATTGCTTTATATTAGGATTATCAAATTACATTTCATCAAATAATATAGGCTAGTATTGTACCTTTGCAGATGGGTAGCTCGTAAGCCAAAGTCTAAAGTCTGGATGGCATGTTTCTGGGCTTAGGTCTTCACAGATTTTCTCTAGAGTGGACATCCAGGAAACGGCCAAGTGACAATTTTGCAGACACACCCATGACCCGTCCCGCATGGCTGTCGTGATCATTTTTGCAGCAATGGGACCTTGGCCTTGTCCCAAAGAAATAGACTGGAACTTTGTAGCCGCCATGTTCTTATAAGTGGCAAATTTGAGCAAACCTTTGGAATTAACATTTTTTTTTAAATAGTGCTTAATTAGAAGAAAATATGCAGCATAAGTTTAAACATGTATACAAACAAAAAACTTACTGGCCATAGGATCTGCCCCAGGACATAGAACAAATACAAGTGGAGTGGTGGCGTTAGAGTCTTGGTAACTTTTACTCAGGTCAAAAGGAGGTGGTTCGACAAATGTCTTCCCCAATTTGTCAGTCACATATTTGGTAATAGTTGGTACCATCTTATCAGGACGTAGACAGCGAATTATGATAATCTTCTGAAGCTCATTGAGTTTTTCACACCAGGGTGCAGGCAGAAGAGTGTTCGCTGGATCTTTGCTGTCATATATCACCTTGAATTCCCCAGGGTCTTTGATGAAAGCATTTCTGTATGCATAACATTGTGATTAATCCAAGTATAACTTAAAAGAGGAGTAAAATTAAAAAGTTTTAAAAAGGTAATTAAAAAGGCTCAAGATACTTTATTCCCTGTAAGCCCGGGAGATCATCGGCTCTGCAGATCTCATCCCAGTTCTTGTCCTGAAGCCAAGCGGGGTCAGGATTGGGAATGGTGTTTTGTAGGCCTACTCCTCCAGTCAGCAAAAACATAAAGTGGGTGTATTCAATCTCATTCTTTGCCCTGTATACAAAAGGTATCAATATAATACATATAATATTTGTAATAGAATATTAAAACTGGTGTTTTAACATACTTACAATAGTAGGTTACAACAGAGGAGGAACGAAAAAAGAAGTTTGTCTTTCTCAAATAATGAGCGGCATACATTGGCGTATAAATTGTAGGTGAAGTGATCGATGAGGTACTGAAGACGTGTCTCCAGTATCTCTGATTTTTCGCTGATAAAAATAAAACATTTAAATAGATAACATGATTCATTTATGAATAAACCATGTAAAAAGTTTTGTAAAAGGTTAATCTATTTTTATGTTTTTGTCAGTACTTGCATGAGCTATATGCAGCAAATGCTTACCTGTCTTGGATAGAATTAATGTATAGGTTGACAAACCAGCTGAGAGAATACTGGTACATGGGGTCTATATTGGTCAGGTCAGCAATACTGAAGAACAGTGTAGATGAATGCTTTGCTATTGGTCTATAGCCTTCTCTCGATTCTGCTATTTTGACCTCTGTTTTCTCTGCAATCTGAAATACAATTTCAGTATGTTAGATTTCATGTTTTATGTTATTGTTTGTAATCTTTATGTTTACAAACCTGCTGTTTCTTTGTTATCTCGTTGGACACAATCTTAGCAGAATCTAAAATCTCAATTGCAGACTCATCTTCCAGAATATTCCCCTTTGAGGACTGTAATGTTTCCAATATTTTGTCTTCAATTTCCTTCAGCTGTCTTTTATTGGCTGCCGATTGTAAGATTAAGGCATTTCTTTCGTCCTCCAGCTCTGGTCTATGGAGCAAATGGAGCATAAGCAATTCTGTACAAAACTGACAGGCATTGTATAAATATGCTATGTAGCACCATGAACACTTTGAACACTACCTTTCCTTGGCAACCACAATTCCCAAAAGCTGGTCCTCTAAGCCTTCAGGGGTTATCATGAAATTAAGCAGAGACACTTTGGTGGATAGTTCAGGCAGGTAGTGTGGGTTTCTTAGTTTAGTAGTGATGTAGAAACGGAAATCTGAAGAGTACTCAATCACAGACTCTCCAAGTCTGATACAGTCAACACCTCCTAGAATGGTACAAGACACTACAAGTTAATATAAAATGTAAATAAGATCAGTCTACTTAGGTATATCTGCATCACCTTGTTTGAATGTCTGCTTGAGGAGCAGTGGTTCCAACGAAGGGTCAAGGTCTTCTCCCACATTTTCAAGCAGCAGTGGTGTGCCAAACTGGATACAACTTTCCAATGTTCTCATGTAATTTGTATCTGTCAACTTTATGACACTCAGGTTGTTGTCCTTTTCTGAATTCTTCACCCACTTGTTGGCCTGGCCTTGAGGATCAATCATTAAAGGCCTACAATAACATACACATATTAGATCTTATTTACAAACATTTATGCTTATTGTATGGCAAACACTTACCATCTTCTTGAATTACTGACAATAACTCCATTGTCAATTGAAAAACTGTCATTGGGAAGGCCTGCGATATTCCAAGCCCTAATCTGAATTGGATCTCCCAGAGTTTTACTGAGGGAAAACTCATTAGATGAGGGAATATTTCTTGACTGCAAAAAAATAAATAAATACATTTTTTTTTTAAAAACATTAATAGAACGTACTAATGGGGCTTTTTGTTAATTATTTTTTACATAATTACATACTTTGCAGAGGTTAGTCCAATCTTTTGTACAGTGCTGTCTGAAGCCTGCTGTAAAGGCTCCCAGATAAGCAATGACACCGGCTGAAATGAGGACATCCCCAGTCAGGTTGTCATAGGTGCTCTGCAGGTCATCCGCTGCTTTATGCCACCTAAAACATACATAAATCAAAACTTGAGTATGTTTAAAGTAGATATAACCATTAACATAAACATAAACAAATGTTGCCCTTTCCTTTACCTTGTCTTCTCTCCTCCAAGACCACCAATAAGCTTTTCAGCTCTCTCCAGTTTCCTTGCACACAAATCTCTTTGGGACTCTAATTGTGCCTTTTCTTCTGTCTTTTCTTCAAATGTTTTTTGAAGAGCAGCCAAACGATCCTCAACCTCTTTGAGCTCAGCTCTCTTCTGGTCCAACAGGGCCATAGTGGTTGCAAGAGACTCCTCGGCTACTGCCAGATTGGCCTTCTTTGGTGCTACAACCTATAGACACACACAATCTCTATTTTAGCCTAAAAACATTGACGTAAGATAGGACATGAAGAGCTTAGCAGCACCAGACCTTAATCACTCTGTCATACTCCTCCATTGCTTTTATCCATTGACAAAGGCCCTCTGCTGCTGAAGATGCCTTCGCCACTTTACTGGGGTCGAAGTCGGGATTAGTCATGTACTCACTGCGAATCTTTTGCATCACAACTGCCTACAGAGGCAGAAGGAATATAGTTCACATTTGTTTACCAAGCATCAAAAAATAAAGAGTAAATAATACACATGTTGAGAACATACAGAAATATTGTCCTTGTCATACTCTTTAAGATCACGTAAAAAATTCATATCACCCAGTAGCTTCTTGCTTGGTCCCCAGTAGTCAAAAACCTATAAAATATTACACATACTTATGAGCATATTTTTGACAATAATTTAAATATGATAAAAATGTATGGAGAACTTCAGTCTAACCTTTTTACCAGTTCCAGTGGGGTCAGGGACTTTATCTGGTTTTATATCCTTCATTACACACACAGCAGACATCACAAGCTTCACTCCTGATGGTGGGTTTTTCATTGACTTCACAATAGTGATATCAGCAGGCTGAAACATGGAAGCAGTTTAATTTACTGAAAGGTCAAAACACAAAGGTTTCTATGGCTACATGGGACATGTAATGTAGATTAAAGGAGGAAATACCAACCTTCAAAGTATCTAAGGCTCTAAGAGCAGACTCTAGAGCAGGGATCGCTGCAGCCAACTCACTCTCACACTCATCCTTTAAAGCTTGGGCCTCATTTGCTTTTATAGTCGCTGCTTCCTCGTCAACACGAACAGTTTTACTCTTTGCTTCCACTTGTACTGACTCGACTTCAATAACCTGAAATGCAAGATTCAATTGTCAGTTAGATTCCTATAGAGCATGTGAGATAAAACACTTAAGCCCACCTCCATCATTTTGGTATTCTCAATTGTGGCTTGTTTCAGTTTGGGTTGTAGGTCCATCAGTTCCTGCTTCATTTCTTCCACCTAAGGCATATAGAATAGAGTTTGTTGAGTAGGCGTCTGAAATGACATAGTGGCTTTATTAAGTGTCCTCACTATTTACAGTTGAGACAGCAGTTTCTGAGGTCTCCCCATATTTATACTGCCCATTAAGACAATACTCTACAGGGAATATGATTGTGCCATACAGTGATACTAAAAGTTGGCACACTATCCACTAGTGCAGAGGTGTCCAAACTTTTTTTCATCGAGGGCCAAATCACATCTTAAATGAGGTTTAGAACATTAATTTTAGATCTGTATTACAATGCAACGTGATGTTATTAGGATTATAGTGGTTGAATTACTTAAATCTGGTGTAAAATGAAGACCCTGTGGCCAGTTTAACAGAAGGCCTGGGGTCAAATAAAAATTGGTTTGGACACCCCTGATCTAGTGATTAATGCAAGGGTTTTGTTTACTGACTCTGACATTACCAAGCCTTCTCAAATGGTACAGTCACAGTGAGAAAATTCTTCTGTACACACCTTCTGTACACTGTATTAATTTGGAAATTGATCACCCACAATTGTGCCAAGGTACTTAAAAATGCTCAGCACACAGAGCTGAACATTTGTACTGAGACTGGGACTGAGACTGGAGCAGTGTCATGGCCACATTAATTTAATTCCAACTTGTAAAAATAAAACAGAAGATACAATACTGGAATATTGTGTAATATACAGTACCTGAGATTCAGCAAAAGCTAGTTTATCCAGACCATTAGTATAACGTTCCTTTGCCTTCATAACAATGTCTCTTTTTTCAGTAAGTAGCAGGCGAAAAGCCGCCATGAGCTCCAAATAGGATGTAGGAGTCACATAGTTATAGCGGCCAAGTTCTGACAGAAATCTGCAACAAGTAGTAATTTGTTTAATAAATAAATCTAAAAGAATGTATGTGAAATCCCCAGGCTATACCTATCAGAGAGCTGCTTTAGAGACGTGTGGAATGTTTTACATATTGGTATAACCTCATGCCGCTCTGTTTCAGTCATTTCTAGTGTCTTCAGGAATGAGATGGCTACTCTCTCAAGAGCCTCTTCTGGCCATGGCTAATATACAAGAAAATGACAATGACATTTCAAATTGACTATGTGATGCATTACAATTTTCATGCACATATTCTGAGATACAATTTTTTTTACCTGGAACCAGTCAATAGTGCAGCAATTAATGAGAGAAGGAAACTGTCGCAATCTGTTTCTAAATGCATTTCCAATTGGACTGAATGCCACCACAATGTGCAGGTTTTCTCTGCAGCGTGCAATAAAAAAGGCAAACAGAGTCAAAGGACTCAACTCCACGTTCTTGTCACCAGCCTGAGCAACAGGGCGTATGGCCTATGGAAAAAAATAACAAAATAAGAAAAAAGTCTTTGCTGGCTTAAAATCATCTAAGTATAGTTTTAGTATAGTTCACCTCCATGATCTCTTGCTTTTCATCTACAGCAAAGAGATTAGGAACCTCTCCGGTGTTCAGAACACTGTCCACATCCTCAAGAAACGCTTCATCTTTGATTTGAGTATCTGTGAGGAGGAACACAGTCTTCTGACCTTTCATCCCAGCATTTTTCATCAGCATCTATAACAAATTCAGAGTCAACTACAAAGGTTACACATCTGTAAACCTTATCAAAAATGTTTATACAACGCTCACCTTGAGATCATCCCTCCACTCGGTCATGCCGTAGCTCTTGGAGATTTCAGGCTGAAACATGGTCATGTGGGCCATAAAAGAGGCCAGGCGTGTTATGGACTGTCGACCACTGCCTCCCAAACCCACCAGCAGAGCATTCCCTCCAGGCTGCTTTAAAACACGACTAATGCGAGACAGGTGCTCTAAAACATAACTATATGACAAAAACAACATATTCAGCTGTAAAGGTTTAGATATGCATTCCAAAAATAACACTATAGTATATAAAGATATTAATTACCGAAAAATAACAAGGTCCATGCGGCTCTTGTTCATCTGGTTGTATTCAACCAGACAGGACTCCACCACCTTAGCAAATTCGTCCACCGATGGCACTTCAGCGTACAGACGGTCCTCATCTTCCAAGTCAGGGGTCATGTAGTCACCAAATAAAAGATTACGCATGTCCTCTTCCATAAGCTTAAAAATGGTTTAATTAATTCACCTAAAAAAACAATACACTAAGTTGGAACACAGCTTTGAACTTACTTGATTGCCCGTTTTTAGATGTTCAAAAACTTGATCAAATGATTCTTTAAAGTTATTGTCAAGAATGTTGCTCATTAGCTGGTAAAGCCAGGTGCGGTCACAGTCATCCACCAAACGGTCGTAGTAGACTCGGAAAACCTCATGAACAAACAAGCGGATCATAGTTCGTTTGCTTTCAAGTGACTGTTTCTTCAGCAGTAGACAGCCCTGGATCACTCGAGAGAAGTCACGCAGGTTAAAAGTGTAATGAGACTTTGCTGGAGTAGGAAGCAAGTTCTCCATGGCCTTCTTGTAAACCTGTGCAGTCCAAACCACATAATTAAAAAAAAAACAAATGTGGAAAAACTATGCAACATTATTGATATTACAAAACTTACCTCCATGGTGGCTGTGACAATTTGATTGCCAGTGGTGAAATATTCATGAGGAAAGTCATTGCCTTTTAGATAAAAGGACATTATGTTGGAGAATATGCGAACCATTGTGTCATCATTGAAGGCATTAATACTGCAGATGTTAAAGTGCCTCAGGAAGCGAGGTGTTACAGCATTTCTTCCTCCACCAGGGGGACCCATAGCAGAGATAAACTGAATGTCTACGAGGCAGATTCTTGTTGTCTCCTTGAGATCATACCTGCAAAATAATATAGATATAGATACTAATCATTTCAGAATTTAAAGCAAATATTATACCAGTTTCCATGATCCATGAACTGTCTGAGAAGTTCCACTGGTGGCTGTGCTCCAAACTGTTCCAAGGCTGGCATATTCACATCATCAACAAATATTATGGACTTCTTTCCCACAGGGGGCCCATAGACTCCCTTTCTTCGCTTATCTAATCTGGACATGATGATATTCTAGATAAAACAAGTACACATTTTACGTTTTGAAAAAATAAATAAATAAATAAATAAAAAATAAATAGAAAATCCTGATTCCTTACTTGTGTCTGATTGGCACTTGTACGTGCTGAAAAGTTGATGAAAAAGGGTAGATAGAGATCTTTGTCCAAATTGTTCAATAGTTTGTCCTTGATATACACAGACTTCCCAGTCCCAGTGGGGCCAACAAACAAACTAGGCCTAAATAGAGAATACACACAGTCAATAAAAGCATGTTATTTCTACTTAGACCTTCAAAATATGATACTGTACGTCTATTTGAGAATGGTAAGTAGTGCTTGTAAAAGTACTTACACTCCATGTGTGATGCATAGATCCATAAGGTATGTATAACGCACAGTGTCAATTGTAGGAACAATTATCTCTTGCACTTTGGTATTTTTGCTCCCTAAGTTGACATTCTTGATGCTGTCATTCCAATGAACCCAGCGACCTTTATCTTTAAACTGTGCAAAAAATATTCATAAGCATTATTCATTGCAATAATTGAGGTAATTGTGTAATTGTAAGTAATAACTTAGTAGTACCTCATAAAAGTAGTCGTAAACTAGACCTTGTTCATCTAGTGGACATTCCCATTTCCCTACTGCCTCAGGAATAGGGTGTTTGTCTGTCTTTCCTGTTAAAGTGGATCTAAAGAACTCATTAAACTTCTCTCTGCTCTGTGCATCACAACTGCCCCCTACTGACCACACCAGGGAGAAGGCAAAAGCAGCCTGTGGCAGAGAGAAGAGAATAGAGGATTTAAAAACAAGCTGGATCAAAGTTATAAAACGTTGCTCTCTCAATTTACCATGATCCAAACATGAAGGATTTTGTCTCCAGGGTGTGTCTTGACAGGTTCAGATAGCAGCATTTCAAACAGATGACACAGTGAGGTCACAGTGTTACTGTCACTAGTCGGGACAACTTCCTGTACAAAAAAACACATTACTGATGGTGTAAATTATATGTGTAAATATGATTTAATTTCATTTTCATCTGAGGTTTAGGCTACCTTGCAGTATTTGCGCAGCATTCTCAGGGCAGGTGGTAAAAGCCAGTGGAATAGTTCTAACAAAAGGGTCCGGTTCACTGGACTTTGTAAATCCTCTGGAAGAGTATTGATCCAAGAAAGAACCAAAGGCTCCCACCCTAACTGAGATGGCTCCATGTAGATCATACCACACCTACTGACTGTAGCAGGCTACAGAACGAAAACAGTAACTACATTTGCATGCTTATACACTAAGATAACATTTGAATGCGTTTACACTGGTATCTGGTAACTTACAGAAGCCTGTGAAAGATCCATAGCCTCAAAGATAAGACTCATCTGATTGGACATTTGAATAATCTCACCGCTCATCAGACACAGCTATCAGAGTCAAATAAAGATTAAAAAGTGTACATGAAATACAAATGAGGAAGACATTTTTATTACCTTTTTGTTATCATCAAGTACTGTGTTCATGCTCTCAATCCACAGAGTATCTATGGGCCCATCAAACACTACCCATTTACGATCTGGTGTCTCAGCTGATGCGAAGTCCCTAAACGTGTTAGCTACAATACCATCTGTCCACTTAAAAAAAAAAAAAGAATTATACTGCATAAGCACATCACAGTCAATAGCAGTTACATATAGACACTAATGTACCTCATGGGAAACCAAATCAAACTGTCCGAAGAGCTGTCCCATAGTGATGGACTTAGGGTTCACTGTCCTGTAAATGACCTTCTCCTCCCCTTGACCCTTTTTATTCATGAGAGTCAGTGTGTCTGCTAAAACGTGCAGAACTTTTGTCTTTCCCGCAAAAGATTCTCCAACCAACATGAAACTGGCAGAGATACATACATCCATGTAAAGATAATGATATGGTTAAGTATATTATTTTAATATTTAACAGTAAATAAACATACCCATGTCTCACAATCATCATCTCATATGTCTGAATCATCTTCTCTAAAAATACTTCAGTAGGTTGGACGTTGTGGCTTTTGCAGCACTCTTCAGCAGCTTCATAAAACAACTACAAAAAGGATCAAATAAGTTTATTATTGTATATATAAAGTATTGTGTATATAAAGTAAAGCTCAGTAAATAAACTAAATTCATACCTGATAGTCAGCTTTAGGAAGGGAGATTCCAGGAAACAAATCACTGGTAATCCCATTGAAGAGGGGAATATCATGGGACAGAAATTTAGGCTCATTCACATCTTTTATAGATCTCAGTAGCTATAAGAATAAAATAGAATATATATTAGAAAATTTTCAAATGAAAATGTATAAATTATAAATCTGTCAATGAAAGTTTATAGTTCATACCAGTATATCCTCATTCTCTTTTGGAAACTTCAGTTTGAGATTTCCAGCTGCCACAAGTACAGCTTTCACTGCCCTCATGCCGTAGTCATAGTGGAACTGGGAGGAAAGCTGCTCTGAGCACAGTCGATAGGTCATTACTATCTTCACTGACAGAGGTTTGGCATTCAGAAAGCCGTACGAATACAGCGAGATCTCGGCAATCAAAGCATAATTTGGGACCATCATGGCAACAGTTCGGAATAAAACCTGGGAAAGAAAATGTTTACTGTCAGGTTAAAAAGAAAAATATAGCAACAAATTTAACAAATAAGTGTTCAGTTTACCTTAAGATTGTCTGGTAGTTCCGAACGCCCTGCATAGCCTGGGTTCATGGTGATGGAAACAAAGCAGTTGGGATTGAGTTTGAGTGTTGTTCCTTCAAAATCAAAATACTCCAGATGCTGCTCAATGGCTCTCTGAATGCACAGTACTTGTTGAGCCACGACAGAAAGTACTTCCAGCTCTATTCGATTAAACTCATCAAAACATGCCCATGCACCTGAAGACGCCAGACCTTTGAAAAACTGTAAGAGGGAATGTTATCAAATGAGTTAACCACATGCATGTAGGTTTAACAAAATGTAATATTTATTCTAACCTTGCCCATTGCAAGATAATCCAATCCATCTGAACAGTTAAACACAACACACTGAACAGCAAGTGCTTTGGCCAAATCCTTTGTGGTTTCGGTTTTCCCTGTTCCTGCTGGACCCTCAGGAGCACCACCCAGATTTAGGTAGAAAGCCCCAATCTAAAAACACAAACAATCTAAAAATCTAATTACACTGCAAAATGCTTCTGGAACAAAAGTAGTGAATTTTTTCTTGGTTTAGGTCACTAATAAAGAAAAAGTAAATAAGAAATGCTGATTGGCTATAGTTTCCAAGATATAGTATTGGGTCAAAATAGCAAATTTATGCAAAATAAGGCAAAAACGGTAGTTTATCAGAAGGTACAGTGTGTCTACAAGCAACCAGTTCAATCTGAAAGCCTGTCTGCACATTCCAATACATTCATTTTAATATCTCTAGAGTTTTAACATGCAATATACCAATATATATTATTATTATATCATTACATATCTTGAATACATTAGCTAACCAGCACAGTTATCAATTGATTTTCAGTTCATTTTATAAATTTGTAGACCAGTGAAACACAAGAAATCATGTATATTATTCCACTCCTTTTTTTTTTTAAAGGTCCCATGACAAGGTACTTCTTGATGCTTTTATATGGCTCCTTAATGGTTCCCTAATACTGTAAATGAATCCTTCTTCAAAATCAAGACTCAGTGCATGAGAAACAGAGATAAGATGAGAAAGAGTAATTTTTCTCTCTCTGAACAGTCCCTTATGGGAGTTGTTGCTTGAATGCAAATGAGGAGGACAGAGATGGCCTATAGTAGAGGGTGGGGGCGTGGCCAAACTCTCCGCTCTCAGCTCTCAGCTGTGCGCTCTGACCCATTTCCGTGTTTTAAGAGCGGAGGAAGAAAGGAGAGCCGTTTTAATGAAAAAAAACACTTTCACAGAAAATAAAATTAAACCACTGCTGTTCAAAGGTCCAGAGGCTCAGATAAAGGACTTCCGAGCCTAGAAACACTCGGACGTGCCTCCAGGCAAATAAAAAAACGCATTTCGCATTGCCTAGCGCATTCGCGGTCCAAACTCTCTGGGCGTGATTTACAGAGACGCTGAGTAGACACAGACGGGGGGTGGAGCTGCATTTTTCGATCTGACGTCAATAAGGTGCCTTGTTCAGAATCACCCGTTTCAGCTGTGTTTTTTTCTAACGCAGAAAAGGACCGCAAATGCTCAGTTTAGACATTTCGCAACTTTTAGCCATGGGGGGGGGCTAAACAGGGTAGGGGAGCTCACATTAACGTTCAAAAACCTCAGAAAGTGAAAATCTCATGCCATGGGACCTTTAACTTACCAGAGTTCGGTAGCATCTGTCTGTCAGTGGAGTGATGACCAAACGTAGAGAGTTGCCAAGATATTCATACGCATACTTGACATCACAGTTGATAATTCTAACACGCACATTGTCATTGGTCCAGTAGTACCGGAGCTGGGCCAGCCACTGGAAGTCTGTATCTTTTGATACATCTGTTTTCAATTGGATAGATATTTTAAAAGAATGTATAGAGCAAAGAAAGTTCAAATGAAAGTGGTCTGTAATAGGATACCTTTCTCAATGAGCTCCATGATGACATCTCTGGCATGTACATCTATTGTGACCAGTGCTCCCAAAGTTGTTCGAGTTTGTTTGGACAGTTTTCCTCTCACAAGCTCCACAATGTCATTCAACTGACTTTGGAGCTGCTCATAGTACTTTTTCAAATCCTAGACATAAAAGAATTTAAAAACTGTTCCATACAATCTAGAGCATCTTGAAATCTTAACTAAACTAATTTTAAACTAACCCCTGCTCTAATAGCTTCATGTACTTCCAGTGTCCAAAAGATTTGTGAAGTGCAAAGCACCACCTGTCCAGGCCACTCCTTCACCCACTGGCTGCGGTTGGTTTCAGCATAGGCCTGAACAAGACATAATCACATGGTTAAATGATACACACAAGATCTGAATAATATTGGACATTAATTCTCTAACTTCTTTTGAACGAGCAATGACATCCTTAACACTGCGCAGCATCACATCCTCCACCTGCACCAGCCACTTCTCCACTGCCCCTTTGGCCTCTGCTGTGGAAATGGTCTGGACAAGAGCAACACGCTCCCCTTCATTGCTGTACATGGCCTACAGGAGAGAATTATTATTATGTTGTAATTTTAGTGATAAAATAAAGCATAATATGTACCTGGATATCCAAATTGGGTAAGAAGTCCAGTTTAGATATACCCTCAAAACACTTTTTGAGATGTGGCTGAACTCGTAAGGGATCCTTGGTCTCTGACAAAATCTCTAGCATTTCATCATTTGACAAGAAAAAGAACCTGATGACAGAAATTATAATTGTATTACTACTGTGTACATTTTTTTATTCATAACTACAAACTGCATTCATCAACTTACCTTGGAAAGAAAAGCCGCTTCTTTTCAAGATACGCATTTAGACCTTTCATAATAGTGTCCATTAGGGTATTGGATTCCTGTAGCTTTTCAAGTAAACCAGGCAGTGATGTTGCTGGTAGGATCTATAAAGCAAGCAGAACATATTATCTAAAGGCTTATGTTATGGCATTAAGACTAACAGCAACATTACAACATCTAATATAATGCATGCCTTAGGGTCCTTGACACAGTGTGTCATGACCTCTCTCCAGATTTTATCGACAGTTTGGAAAAGACGCCCCTCCTCTGGAATCTGATGCATGATGTCCTGAGAGGAGAAAATGGGTTCCAGGTAAAGCCATTGGGCCTGCAATTTAATCCACTCCTCAATGGTTTCTTGGATACGAAGCAAACGTTGTTCCCAACTCTGTATAAAAAAAGAAAATCAATTAATTTGAAGTAAGCCTAATATGTTTTTGTAAAATATCAGTAACATGCCTTGATTTCATGTTCAAATGGCTTAATAAATGGTGAGCCCCTCATTGTCTGAGTCTTAACTATTTGGTCATCTAGCATAGTTTGAATCTCGTCCAGGGACATTAGAACTGATACGCCAGTCTCTCTGTAAAGCTGATGTTGAAAGGCAACATCATCCCACAGGGTCACCATAGTCTTCATGGCTTTCTCAAGAGAAAATTCCTGCAGTGATAAAGAAAAAATTATTATGGTGAAAACCTCAAAATGTAACTGCAATGTGTAATGCACTTACTTTACTAGCAGCTACACTGACAGACTCCAAATTTTCTAGGTAGGGGGTGAGGTTTTTGTTTAGGATTGTTCTTAGTGTAGTGTCGGAGTCTGGAGTAAGGTCATATCCTACTATTTCTGACATTTGGTCCCAGTGACGTTGTTTGAAGGCTGGATTACACAGAACGGACACAAGAGGAATATGCTCCTACAATACAAGACGCATTGTTTAGTTCTTCAACAAGCATTTTAAGAAATTACTACTTCTACTACCTTAAACTCTTTGATCTCTTGTAACGCAGTACTGCACAAAGATGCAGTGGGACTCTCACGCTTGCTTGAATCTTCTGCACCCAGCTTTGGTTTCTTCTCCCCCTCTTGCTCAGCTTTACTCTGTCTCTGTTGGAAAAACTTTAACATCTTGAAAACGTCCCTAAAGAATTCATCAACTTCCACCTCCATGCTCTCTCCATTCAGACCCTGGAAAGATCCATCCATCCATCTAAAGAGAGGCACAATAAATGTCACATATTTGTTACCACAACAAATAAACTAAAAGAAACCATACAGTAAATCATACTTTTTTTCTGTGCGCTGCCACTTCAGCAAGCGCCCAAAGAGTTTCTGGTATGGTTCAATGTTCTCTTTAATATCAGCCACTTCTGGGTAATTAGTTTGCTCCATGTTTAAGAGTGTTTCTTCTTTATTGATATATTCTATAGCTTCCTCTGCCTCCCGGATCAGTTCCTGAACAGTCTTGATATCTGCCACATACTGCAACAAGACCAGTTTTAGGACGAATTATATATAAGGCCTACAAAACATGGCAACATTAGGTGACATGAAATTGTATTTTTTTTACCTGTGGCATTAGCTCTATCTTAGAATATTCTGGGAAATCCAGAATTCTGTGGGCTAATTTATCCAACGCTGTCATTAGTTTTTCTCTGTTGGCAATCAGCTCACGTTCTCCTTTATGCCTAGCGTTCACTATCACCTAGAAAAAAACCTCTGTATTATATTACAAGAAACAATTATTTTACAGCATATGGAGAGAGGATTACCTCATCACTTAGTACAAATGCCTGCATGATGTTTTGTGGCCACAGAAATACAGTTGAGTGTAGTTTCAAATCATCAGGCTCAAATATTTGGACATCCAGAAGGTACAGTAATCTTTTAAGGGATACCTGGTACAGATGCATTATACACAGTATGTTATATGAAGGAAAATAACCGCCATTAGTAAAAGCCTAAGCATTGTACTCACAAATATTTTCTTCTGCAGTTGTGAGAGACCTGTTGTTTTGGTAAAGTTGATGTATTCAATCATTTCAATCATCTTTTCTGTGCTCTCTGGTACTTTCTGAGCATTATTCTCGATTGTTTCAAAATCAGAACAAATTCTTCAAACACACAGAGAACGTGATATAAATTACATATGGAGTCATATATACAGTAATTTATGTAATAAAAATGTAATAAATCACTTACTCCAGATTAAGTAGTCTGTGATTGTTAACTAGTCTCTCGATGAGTATTTCAGCAAAGTGTTTAGATTTGTTGGCTAGCCCCTGCTTTAGTTCTTCACAATCCAGATGGACCATTGTGAAGTGGGCTTTGGCTGGAAGGCTGATAATCTCTTTGGACAAACAATGGAACTCCTCCACTTTCTTAAAATATCAGACCGGTTATATATTTATAATAGCTATAGTTAAGTCTACCGTACTTTTAAGTAAGTACCTGAATATATTCTTCAAAAGAGTGCTCCTCCTCCATGAACACCTTCACTTGAGTTTGTGCTGTTCCATTAACAAGCCATGAATATTTTTCAACTGTAACAGTAAACAAATATTATTTTGCATAAAATAATTATTGTAATATTGTATACTGTCAAAAAGACATAATTTGTATAATATTACCATAACTCTGGAAATGTTTGTCAGGTTCCTCTAAATTTTTTTCTACCGCTGTCTTCAATATGGCATTGGCACTATCCAATATATGATCAGCCACTTTAGCATCCACAAACAAAGATGTTGACTGATCTAACCATGATTGGACAGTCGGTACTTTCTTTAGAAATATAGACAACAAATGTTGACATAACTCTTCAAACAAATTCTGAGCCTGAAGTCTGAGGCCACACTTACCTGCAGTGTGCTTATTATTGAATTAAGAATCCCAAAAATGTCTCTCCCTAGATCTTGCAAGGTTGGGTAAATCTCCAGCTTTTCATTGTCAAATGTCAGAGACATTCTGAACAAAGGCAAGCTGTCCTGATTCTTTTCTTCAAAGAGACCAACATATTGTGCTACACTTGTATGAAGCAATGACTTAAGCTGTAAAATATATACAAATTTGAATGTAAGAAATTGCATATGTGCTGTATATCCAAGTATTTGAGTTTAACCATCAAAAATGGCACAATCATCTTACCAGATTGGACATAAGGGTGGATGCACAGTTGTAAAAAGAGTCCAACATTTTTTCTTCTTTAATGCCCTTTATCGTGTCTCTTGTGGTTAGCAGATCGATAATTTTAGGAAACCAAGTGTTCATTATATGCTCTTCTGTTCTCTTGCACTCCAGTGCCATTTTACTGTGTAAACTTTTACAGTCAACAGGCCCTGAAACTCTGAATAAACATTAGACATAATAAATCATGTTACTATTACATTGTTATTATGCAAAGTGCATTTTATTACCTGTATCCTGAAAGATCAACTAAGACTATTGGAGAAAATGTGGTGTAACTGATGTCCAGTATTGTCTGCATTACTGGATGAAGAATGTGCAAATTTGCTTTGATCTTCCCGTGGTTTTGGACAAAGCTTTTGTGCCAGGGTTGTGAGAAATCCAAAACTCTATTACACAAAACAAATATTTACAATATGTTGGTTGTGTAGGTTGATGTATTTTTGAGTAACTTACTCAAGTGGAGTAACTTCCTCTTTCTCAGTATTCTGTTTGTGTGGTTCTTTTAAAATTGAACCCACTGATACAAAAACAAAATACATTAAAGTAACCAATTCTATTAGTAGCAAACACACACTTAAAGGCAAAGTAACGTTATTTTACAATCTGAGCCTTCTTTCGGTAATAAAACAAGTCGTTTGACTCACCCATATCACGTTCGTGTCATTTGGAGCTGTTTGAAGACAGTTATGTTGTAGCGTAACCATTAGCATTTGTTTTCGGGGCATTACTTTGCGGTCTCCAAATAACACAAACTTTAGCACTTTTCAAATCATAGAAGCCCGATGTCTTAATGTAAGAAATCGTTTGAAGCAAAAGTGGCCTGTAATCCGAGATTTATCCATAGTTTTCAGCTTTGCGTTTCATGTTTGGGGCCCAGGAGCAGTCCGCGCATGCGCACTGGCGTCCTCATCTACTCGAAACTATGGCTAAATCTCGGATTACAGGCCACTTTTGCTTCAAACGATTTCTTACATTAAGACATCGGGCTTCTATGATTTGAAAAGTGCTAAAGTTTGTGTTATTTGGACACCACAAAGTAATGCCCCGAGCAAATGATACAGCACCATGTTAAAAGATACGGGATCATTAGTAGAACAGAACGGCTCAACATAAGTTCTGCGATACTGCTCCAATTGACAGAAAAATGCTATGGGTGAGTAAAACTACTTGTTTTATTGCCGAAAGAAGGCTCAGATTGTAAAAAAACGTTAATTTGCCTTTAAGAGTAAAGACACAAAATATAGAAATACCTGTATATTTGACACTTGCTTTACGGTAGTCCTCACTCACTTCTGTGCAGAGCTCCTGTAACATTGCCTTTGTTCTTGGAGTATTTTTAAGCTCAGGCTGGAGTCGGCCAGTGATGAAGTCCAGCCACTCCTGTTGTATTGGAGCAAATGGACCACTTTCCACATGTTTCTTTAAAAAATCATAATTCATCTGAAAATAGGGGAACCAAATGTTATTTCCCAAACATAAACATTAAATGGATGTTTGAAATAAATTATATTTTATGTAGACAGTGTTTAACTCTTACAGAGGGCAGAAACTGTGGCTCTGGTGATGAGCTCTCTGGTTCCTCATCCAAGCTCTGTCTACAGGCATCCATTGCCCTGGACAACCTGTATAACAGTATATGGCTGGTAAACAACCACTTTCTGCAAATTCCGCAAATGTTAACTGCAAATGTTTCCAATCTGACAGAAAACTTACAATGACAATTGACGTTGGTCATTTTGCATTTTCTTTTTTCGGCGCTTCTGAAGTTTCTGATTAATCAACATGCATGTCTCTTTGACAGCGTCGACCTGCGTTGTGTCAATTGGCGGTAGGACTGGGAATTTTGGAAAATCATCCTCTTTTTTGCCTTTGGAAGTTCTGTTGGAGGTTGCCATTTTTGGCAAATAAACACTGACTTGCCAAGTTAATGTTGATCAAGTTTATTACACAACATTTTAACAGACATCTTACCTGTTCGTTCATGCAGAATAAACCCTGCTTGGACTTTTGTTGATGTTGTTTAGGTAATGTTTCGTAAAGATAAACGGCGAGGGGAAATGTTTCAGTTCAAAGTTCAAGGAAGACTTTGAACTATGAACATTGAACTTTGAACTTTGAGCTTTAGAACTTTGAACTGGCAGACCAGTATGAACTGTTACCATGGCAACGCGAAACAGGAGAACGGGCTGGAGAAGAAAGACTTAAATTATTTTTTATTTAACGTTTGCGTTACAGCAAATCTCAACAAAACTATTGCACTGCAAGCAGAGGAGAACTAATTTAACGAAATGCAAAAAAGTGTTTGCAACTTAATTTAACCTTTTCTGAAGTCTATAGATGGCGCTGTTGATCGTGACTTGCCAGTTTTTGGTCGAAGAAATGACCGGAAGTTGACGAACAACCCGCTAGCTTACTGCTAGCTTATTAGCTGTCGCCGACGTAGCACAACAATATTTAAGGTAATATAACTATTTCAAACATGATCGTGAGTTTTGATGGATTAATATGATAATAAAGCCCAGATGTAACACCCGGAATCCGTTTGACACAAGTAGACAATGTAAATCCCAAGTTATTATGATAGGCCTTGACATCAGTATGTTTCCAACGGAATTAGGTTGACAATAGAAATTGTATCAGTGTGTATTTGAAGCAGAAAGAACGAGCTTGATTAGCCCAAAATCGAACTTTATTACTATTATTTCTTTCAGGATAATGAGTTATGCGGAGAAGCCAGATGACATAACAAAAGAGGAATGGATGGATAAGATCAACAATGTCCACCTTCAAAGAGCTGATATGAACAGGCTAATAATGAATTACTTGGTGACAGGTACAGTATAGTTTTTTATTATTTATTATTACTTTTATTTATTCATCTGTCAATTGGTGTGCTTTTTCTGAATTACATCAGTTACATGTTTTTCTTTTCCAGAGGGCTTTAAGGAAGCTGCAGAGAAGTTTCGACTGGAGTCTGGGATTGAACCTTGTGTAGATTTGGACTCTCTTGATGAACGGATTAAGATCAGAGAGATGATCCTGAAAGGGCAGATCCAGGATGCTATTGCACTTCTTAACAATTTGCACCCAGAACTGCTGGACACCAATCGTTATCTCTACTTTCACCTGCAGGTATACTTTGAGGTGAAACATTGATATGTACTTACCAGTTGATCATCATGTTGCTAACTTCCCTTGCTTTTTTATTTTTTAACAGCAACAACACTTGATAGAGCTCATTCGTTTACGGGAGACTGAAGCGGCCCTTGAGTTTGCCCAGGCCCAGTTAGCAGAACAAGGTGAGGAGAGCCGAGAATGCCTGACTGAAATGGAAAGGACACTTGCGCTTCTGGCATTTGACAACCCAGAAGAATCCCCTTTTGGAGATCTTCTCAATATGATGCAAAGACAAAAGGTAGAATTTTCCAAACAACTCTTAGAAAAAACGTTAATTTTATTAATTATACAATTGTGTTATTGTGTGTTGATCTTAATTAAATTAGCTGTCCTTTTACATCAAGGTAATCTTGTTTAATTTTAACTAAACTATGTTTGTATCTCTTTTTTAGGTATGGGGTGAAGTAAATCAGTCAGTGTTAGATTATGAAAATAGAGAATCTACTCCCAAACTCGCCAAACTCCTCAAGCTACTACTGTGGGCACAAAATGAGCTTGACCAAAAGAAAGTGAAGTACCCCAAAATGACTGACCTCAGCAAAGGCACCATTGAAGACCTGAAATGAGGGACCTTCATTGATCCACAACATTACAGACTGGACTGCTCTTTACTTAATTTATATGTCAAACCAACTTGTTCAATTAGTACAACCTTTTGTTTTATAAGGGTTGCGTTTTGATACTTTCATAACTCACAATGTTAGGATGAATGGTATTAACACACATATCCATGTTTTTAACATGTTTTACCTTTATTCATTGAAATATTACTTTTGTATTTCTCTATACTGTATTAGTTCCATTACACAATTTTTTTCTGTCTAGTGACAGAGAAAGTTGGAAAAAGGAAGTATGAATGAAGCCTAAATTAGGCTGTCATGGCAGACTGTTATTGTGACTACTTGCAGTTTAGTTCACTCAACACCCACACTTAAGTTAACATATTGCCATTGTTGTTGATCTGCTGTCATTTTTATAGATATATGCCCTGTTGTTTTTTTTTTTATTAATTTGCTGTTGGATATCTTATCAGGAAGTTGATGCTGGATTTTGAAAGCCTTTCACTGCAGCTTAAATGCAACTTTCTTCTAAAAAAAATATTTATTACGAAAAACATGTGAACGGAAGCTTGTACAACTCAAATGTACATAAACAGAATTTTAAGAAACTTCACTTTTAGGACTTATGCCCAGTAGGCCTATATAATCTGCTATTTTTCCTGTATTGCAATTAAAGCGAATCATATAATTGGTGACATATAATTGGTTGGGGCTGGGGACCTATAAATTGCTGTGGGTAATGAGACTGGCTGGAATGTGCATGCCAAATTTCACAACTTTTTACCAGACGGTTCTAGGGGCTGCCATAGACTTCCTATTGAAGAAAGAATAGAGAAGAATAATCCTGAGACCAGAACATCAAAGGAAAGATCAAAGGGTTACTAGGCAACTTGCCTAGGCAACGCAAAGCAATTCCTATAGGGTGCCTAGCACCTTCGGTGCTTGGCCCCCTAATAATAATAATAAATATAGCTGCAAGCAGCAATGTGGGGCCAAGCAGCGACCCAGCCTAATTTGATGAAATGCGTTGGATCAGTCTTCGCCCGAGGATCCCAGGGATACCAAGTCTCTGAAAATCGGACTTACGGTTTAAAAGTTACAAGCAGAAATGTCCCTCAAATTTTGACCCGTTGGAGGCGCTAGAGGATTTGAGCTGAGGACCTGTCATTTTTTGTGTGGAATCCTGGGACAGACTAGAATACGTGTGAAAAGTTTGAAAATAATCCTATGAAGGGATCCCGAGATATGAGCTCACTTCCTGTTTGGCGACTTTTAGGACGCGTTTGATTGGCTCTCACGACAAAACGATAATAGATATCAAAACATCCAGGCATGTTTCTGATGGGGCTCAGTCCAAAGATGCTATGTACCAAATTAGAGCAAAATTGGTCCAAAATTGAGTGAGAAGAAGCATTTTGAGTGTTTTTCATAAAATTGAAAATGGCGGACATTCTATTCTGGCTGACATAACGTCATGGGGTGCATTTGATTTGACTTGGCCCAAGGATCCCCGGGATACCAAGTTTTTGAAAATCTGACTTACGGTTCAAAAGTTACAAGCAGAAATGTCCCTCAAATTTTGACCTGTTGGTGGCGCTAGAGGGTTTGAGCTGGGGCCCTGTAATTTTTTGTGGGGAATCCTGGGACACGAAACGATAAAAGATATCAAAACGCCGGGTAAGTTTCTGATGCGGCTCAGTCTAAAGATGCTATGTACCAAATTAGAGCAAAATTGGTCCAAAATTGAGGGAGGAGAAGCATTTTGAATGTTTTTCATAAAATTCAAAATGGCGGAAAATCTTACCCGCGGAAAATGACGTCACAGAATGCGTTGGATTCGTCTTGCCCCAAGGAGTCCAGCGAGGCCAAGTTTTAGAAAATCGGACGTACGGTTCAAAACTTACAAGCCGAAATGTACCTGCAACTTTGACCTGCTCGTGGCACTAGAGGGTTGGGGGGTGGGGACGTAAAATTTGTTGAAGGGCATCATGAGACTGTCTAGAATGTGGGTGCACACCATTTGTTGTGGAAATTACAAGTTAAGTTGTAGAAACAGAAGAATTTTATTGATTTTCAGAAAATCCAAGATGGCGGACATTCTATTCCGGCAGACATGACGTCATAGGATGCGTTGGATCAGTCTTCGCCCAAGGATCCCAGGGATACCAAATTTTTGAAAATCGGACTTACGGTTCAAAAGTTACAAGCAGAAATGTCCCTCAAATTTTGACCTGTTGGTGGCGCTAGAGGGTTTGAGCTGGGGCCCTGTAATTTTTTGTGGAGAATCCTGGGACAGACTAGAATACGTCTGAAAAGTTTGAAAATAATCCTATGAAGGGTTCCCGAGATATGAGCTCACTTCCTGTTTGGCGACTTTTAGGACGCGTTTAATTGGCTGTCACGACAAAACAATAAGAAATATCAAAACGCTGGGTAAGTTTCTGACGAGGCTCAGTCCATAGATGCTATGTACCAAATTTGAGCAAAATTGGTCCAAAATTGAGGGAGGAGAGGCTGAGTGTTTTTCATAAAATTCTAAATGACGGAAAATGTCATAGGGTGCGTTGGATTCGGCTTGGCCCAAGGAGTCCAGGGATACCAAGTGTTTGAAAATTGGACATACGGTTCAAAAGTTACACACAGAAATGTACCTGAAAATTCCTGCAACTTTGAGCTGCTGGTGGCGCTAGAGGGTTTGGGGTGGGGGCCTATAAATCGCTGCGGGTAATGAGGAGACTGGCTGGAATGTGCATGCCAAATTTCACAACTTTTTACCAGACGGTTCTAGGGGTTGCCATAGACTCCCAGAGGCGGAAGAATATTGTTTAATAATAATAATCATAATAGGAATCAATAGAATCACTATAGGTGCCTTGCTGCTTGTCCCCAATAATACGGAAAGGAAGCAACAACAATAGGGTCCTACGCACCTTCAGTGCTCGGGCCCTAATCATCTTTTTTGTTGTAGCTAAACAGGCAGGCATCGCTTGCACATCCTCGTGTCCTCTGTGCCTTTAAACAAAACACCGTAACCCCCTCCAGTTTTTCACACTCTACCTCCTGACCTGCATCGTCATGATTTGAAGAAAAAAACCCGAAGTCATTTCTTGGAGAGAAAACATAAAATATGGGACAAAGACGAGCGTATCAACAACATATATGCTTCCTGAAATACCCTACCAATCGGTGAAAGTATTGCGTGGCTGAAAGAGGCAGGGTTTGCAGAAAACTGACACGTGGATTAGGCTACTCCTCCTCGGCATCGGGGAAATACAGCCTCTTTTAGTACCACTTTCATTAGTACAAAGATCCTTTTTAACTCACAATCTGGGTCGCCTTTTTGCGGATACTATGTGAAAGCGTACTGGAGAGAGCCGGACTATTCCCCTTTGGCGTACGTAATTAACGAGTAAATAGCCGTAGGAAGGAGAGAGAAGGGGGCTGCCATAACCTTGCGTTGAATGGCAGTAATTCAAAAATATGGCAAGAACCACAATCCAGATTTGGTCTGTTACAAGGAAAACCATCAGCCCAACAAGCACGGTGGAGTGCCCGCAGTGTCTCACAAGAAATGGACCGAGCAGAGTACACACTGGTCCAGGTAAGATGTGATCATGTGAGGATCATGTTAGGTAAACCGAGGAAAAGTTAAACCATTGTAACGCGGCACCGTCACAAAATTTAGTTAATTACCTTTTTGCGGGCTATTGCCTTTGATAGCACTTACGTTGGAAAAAAAACAAAAAACATTGTGCACCACTGTAATGAGTGGGCGTTATATTATAGGCTACAGAAGTTTTAGAGTTTAGTTTTTCAAACTAAACTAAAACTGGGCTGAAACTGATCATATCTCAGAATGTAAAACATATCATAAACAAACTGGTATAAGTGGGTTACAGCAGCCTGTTTTCATACATACATACATGCATATTACAATAGTCAACAATTTACCTAATCTTTTTTTTCACCTAAATAGATTTTATTCTTGGCTCACATGTGAGATTGCAAAACATAAACCTGTTTATTACAGCTCTTAAGCCTCTGAGAACTTTGTTAACTTTGCTGTAATAATTCCATCATGTCTTGTTACAGGCCCATGGCGAGGTTATGGACAGTGGTGTTGTTCTTCGGGACATGTCTGCTGTACTGTGCCCGGATGACCATGCCCATCTGTGCGGTCAGCATGGCGGAGCAATTCCACTGGAGCCACAAAGAGTCCGGCATGGTCCTGGGCAGCTTCTTCTGGGGCTACTGCTTCACCCAGATCTTTGGAGGCTATGTCAGTGACCGGTAAGAGTTTGTGGTTTTATATTATATTATTATATTATAATACTTTTTGTATACCCCAAAATATAACATAAACCCAAATACATTTGTGTGGACAGAGTTGGAGGGGAGAAGGTCTTGTTGTTGTCAGCTGCAGCCTGGGGCTCTATGACAGCATTTACTCCAGTTCTGGCCCACTTCTGCTCTCAGCCAATTCTGTCAATGACTCTTGCAAGATTCCTGATGGGACTGTTACAAGGTGGTCTTATTTTGTTGCTACATGATTAATCTGTTGTCCTAAACAAAAACATTTAATCTTTCCAGAAAACCCCTTTGATCTAATGCCTACCTTGACCTACATTGTATTATTAGATAAATAGTATCTTTGGTTTCTAGATCACAATACTTACAATAGAACAATAGTTGTACAACAATGCTTATCTATGTGATAAATAAAGAATGTAAACAAATTTCACAGTAAGTTACTTAACAAGCTAATACTCATGGTTGTTGTGTTGTAGGTGTACATTACCCATCACTGGCTAGTCTATGTTCTCAAAAGGTGGTGGAAAGTGAACGAGGTTTCCTTATGAGCACTGTTGGTAGTGGCTCCTACCTGGGGTGAGTCTTCCCTTGTGGCAAAACATTTTATGCTTTGTCAAAGTTTTGTTTCCTGTGTCATTATCTGTTGTTCCATGGGCGTGTTTTGACAAAGCATTTGATGCTGCATTTGTTTAGCACGTTGGTGATTGGTGGAGCTGGCTCCTTCATGTTGGACCTGTACGGCTGGGAAAGTGTTTTTTATTTGTCTGGGCTGCTCACCGTGCTCTGGGCCTACTGCATGTGGAAGTATCTCCTCAAAGGAGAAGGCAAGGAGTGTTTCTACAATACTGGATTGAATAATTTCCATAATCATTGCAACTGGATTATTGCTATGAATAAGGCATAAATACTCCTTGTTCTTTAGTAATACTGAGGCACAAAGATTATATTTGAAAATGGAAAAAAAGATCAATGAAAAAAGGACAATTAAATTGACTAATTCTGATTAAAGTAAACTATACAGTGGTACCTCACCTTACGAAATTATTTCGTTCCAGAAGTGGTTTCGTAACGTGAAAAATTCGTAAGTTGAGTAGCTATTTCAATGGAAAAAGCCTGATTCGTTCCAAGGCTCCGATCCAAGTTTTTTTTTTTATAGTGTAACTTTTTTTTATAGTGTAACAATGTGTTCTGCGTCCTGATTGGTTTCTCAGACTGGATTTAAACTTTTCTCACGTTTGTCTCTCGTTTAAACACTCAAACTTTCATAGATTTTCAACAAAACGTATCAATATTGAAGTGTGGGGGGAAGCGGGAGGGGGGAGAAAACTGCGCGGACACGTGTGCGCAGCATGACCCCACGCAGAGCTGACAGCAGGACTAGACCAAGGTCTAAACCTGGACTGGACCAGGACTAAACCAGGACTAAACCTGGACTAAACCAAGACTAAACCTGGACCAGACCACCGCGGCTCCTCTAGACCTCCTCTAGACCTGGTCAGGTCTAGAGGAGGTCTAAACCACTGCGGCTCTTGCATGGCTCTCGCTCACATGCGCTCAGACTGCGTGCGGTCCCCTCCTCGCTGCGGTCCCCTCCTCGCTGCTCGCCTCAGCTGTGACTCGTGAGAAACCAGGAAATAGACCCGCACGCGGCGCTTTAATCCACCTGGTCTAGTCCTGGTTTAGTCCTGGTTTAGTCCAGGTTTAGTTCTGGTCCAGTCCAGGTTTAGACCTTGGTCTAGACCTGCTGTCAGCCCCGCGCCGGGTCATGTGCGCTATCACACACGTGTCAGAGCGCAGTTTTCTCCCCCCTCCCGCTTCCCCCCACACTTCACTATTAATACGTTTTGTTGAAAATCTATGAAAGTTTGAGTGTTTAAACAGAGACAAATGTGAGAAAAGTTTAAATCCAGTCTGAGAAAAGCGTATAATGTGTGTGGCTGAGCGCGCATTATTTGAATTTTTGAGATTTCGCGTTTCGTAACTTGAATTTTCTTTCGTATCTAGAGACAAAAATTTACCGTGAAGGCGTTTCGTAACTTGAAATTTTCGTTTGTTGGGTCATTCGTAAGGTGAGGTACCACTGTATTTTGTAATTGTATGACGCTAATGACTGCATAATCTGTTTTGTGTTCTCAGGTCCTGTCATTAGCCTTGAATCCTTAGGAAGCAGCAAGACCCAAACCAAACTCACTAAAAGACACTGGCTGCGGCTTTTCAAACAGCCATCTGTCTGGTAAGATAATTTTAAATTGAAGCTGATTCAAGTTCACTTAAAGGGATATGCCACCCCCAGGTCAAATTTGGGCATCTCCCCACAGTCCAGAGACTAAAATAAGTGGTGGAAAGCGTTTTCCTGCTCACCCAGCCATTGTCCGAGTCTGTCGCCACTGACCGCCGCGGTATCTGCAGCTACTCCGCCTTAAACTGGAGTCTAACGTCGCCAGAGAAAGATTTCGGCCAAAAGGAATTAATTTGCTCGATGCGTTTCCCAATTACTTTATGTGTAGTGCGCATTCATATCGAGTGCAAATAAATGTGCAAATCAACACGGAGAGCTTGCCTTGGTCATTTTGGGTGGGAACTATTTTCCAGTGCGTAAGAATACAGCCGTATCACGCACCACGTTGTGCAACAGGGGAACTCCTTCCCGGTGCGTAACTGGGATTCCCCTGGTAGCGTACTGCGTGATACGGCTGTATTCTTATGCACTGGAAAATAGTTCCCACCCAAAATGACCAAGGCAAGCTCTCCGTGTTGATTTGCACATTTATTTGCACTCGATATGAATGCGCACTACACAGAAAGTAATTGGGAAACGCATCGAGCAAATTAATTCCTTTTGGCCGAAATATTTCTCTGGCGACGTTAGACTCCAGTCTAAGGCGGAGGAGCTGCAGATACCGCGGCGGTCAGTGGCGACAGACTCGGACAATGGCTGGGTGAGCAGGAAAACGCTTTCCACCACTTATTTTAGTCTCTGGACTGTGGGGAGATGCCCAAATTTGACCTGGGGGTGGCATATCCCTTAAGATTTTAACAGCAAATACCTCTCTCTTTCTGTGTTGGACAGTGCTGTAATTACTGCACATCTTTGCACAGCGAGCACCTTCTTCACTCTTTCGTCCTGGCTGCCGACCTACTTTAGAGACAACTTCCCAGATGCCAAAGTAATGACACACTGAAGGCACATTTGTTCTTTTTGATCTGACATTTGACGCAAAGATCAAAGAGGAAATAGATTTACCTGTCAAACGTCATAAACAATAACTGGATTTTTAAAAATTCAGGTTGAAACATGTTTTTTTTTTCCCCCATGAGGGCTGGGTGTTCAATGTCATTCCCTGGGTGGTGGCAATTCCTTCATCTGTTTTAAGTGGGTGCCTCTCTGATCACCTCATCGGTCAAGGTAGTGCATTCAAAACCTATTTTTGGAATTTCTAACATACGTAGTAGTCCACAATAGTCATTTCCTTCTTTCATTCTCAGGTTTTGATACAGCTTCTGTCAGGAAATTTATGCAGGTAAACTATAAGTATATTCTATCTAAAAAAATACTGATATTATGATTATTATTAATGTATTTATTTATTTTGAACTTTTACTGCTGTTTAGCAACATACAGACATGCATACGGATGGAAATTATCTCCTTTTTTCTAATTTGCTGCTATATTTCTCCATAAAATTCACTTTTAAATATGATCATAAAGATCAATGAGACCTATAGTTTTTATAGTTTTGCTAATAGGAGCATTTCATTTCAATCTTAATGTCTTTGTGTGTTGTCTCTCTTATGTCAAAAGTGTTTATATCAGTTTTACATTTGTGTAGTTCTTCTCCATGGGCCTGTCTAGTGTGTTTACTCTGTGCCTCTGTGGTAAAACTACATTTTCCTGGGCTGTAGCACTCGTGTCAATCACCATGGGCCTCCACACCTTCAATTACAGGTATGAATAAACAAACACGTATCAGTCAAGTTGTACGTCAGATAGTTCATAATAGTGGATGACATTACATTCTGCATTGATTTCAAGATTCTGTTGGTTTCTTTGTCACACCAGCTATTAACATTCCAATATTATAGTTTAGTCTACTATAGATGTAGTAGGTCTTGTATCACAACATTTTCTCAATTGCTTTAGAGATGTGCTGTCGGTTGTTTTTATGCTGGAAGCTCTCACTGTCCTAAAAGCAGGAAAGATTAGTCTGGCAATTCAGTATTTAAGACCATTTTAGATGACCAAATATGCCATAATAAAATAATGGGCAAAAGTGTTTTTATTAAAAAAATAAAAAAAATACAGTTTTTATTTGGTAGAAACCCACATATACCGTACCTTTCGGACTATAAGCCGCTACTTTATTCTCACACTTCAGACCCTGCGGCTTATAGTCAGGTACGGCTTATGTATGGATTAATTTTTTTATCAAGACAGCAGACATCATACGGTAAATAAGTGAGGAAAGTTCATGATTTAATGAAGCCTTGTTTTAGCCACTTAAAATCTCCTACACAGGCATCAACAGTTCTGTGAGATTCAGTTCAGGGGGTTTACCCTTAAACTTAAACTTGAAACTTTATTTTAAGGCTTCCAGAGGCTACAGGCTGGCCATTTTACTGCTGTGTTTCTGCCGTGTTACTGCCGTAGGCACTGTTCGAAAAAAGCACATACCGGTATTTACGTTAATTAAAATAAAACAAAAAAAATCCTTTTGTGTACCATCTTTCTGTGTAAATATCTCAAGTTACAATGTGGACACCTGCAGCTTATAGTCAGGTGCGGTTTATATATGTAGAAATTTAAAAAAAAAAAAAAAAATTTGGTTGGTGCGGCCTATAGTCCAAAAAGTACAGTACCTTCTTTTTTCATCTTCTCGATGATGTCAAAGATCAAAGTCAAAGATCAAAGTCAGCTTTATTGTCAATTCTGCCATATGTGTTCAACATACAGTGAATCGAAATTTCGTTTCTCTCTGGCCAAGTAGTGCAAAAAGACAGTGTACAAAATACAATATGAAGACAAAACACAACAAAAACTATCTAAGACAGAGATCTAAAGTTAAAACTAAAGTCTAAGATCTAAAATCTTAAAACAGTGCAACATAATAAATAAACTATACTATATACAGATTTCCAAAGTGTGCAGTGTGCATCAAAATGTGCAATGGAAGATACAGCAGTGGATTGGTCATGTGCAGAAAAATGTGCATTGGAGTTAAGATAAAATAAAAATAAATGTGCAACAGTAGTAATTCTAGTGCAATAACAGGAGTAAACAACAGTACTAAAAATTCCAGTAGTAAATGTGCAATAACAGCAGTAAACAGTGCAACGGGGGTAAAATTCAATAACAGGAGTACACCTTGGTATTGTTCCTATAATTGGAACCTTTTTTTTCTTCTTTGAAGCGGTGTATCAATAAATGTCCAAGATCTCGCTCCTTCCTGTGCTGGGTCATTATTTGGTATGTTCGAACAAATATTTTCCATGCTTACGGACCAAATACATTTTAATGCTACCTAATTTTCTTTCCAGGTGTCATGAATACATGTGGCGCTTTCTCAGGTGAGCAGCTTAATTTTATCCATCCATCCATTTTCTTCCGCTTATCCGGGGCTGGATCGCGGGGGCAACAGTCTAAGCAGGGACTTCTTAATTTTAATCCTTTTAAAACAACTTCAGTTTGTTCTAAATTATTTCTCATAGTAAATTGTTCATAGTTCTGTGCTTCTGAGCTCCATTGTCACTCAAACGTGTCTCTTTTGCACCATACATATTTGATCAAGAGTACTGCAGATGAAAAATACAGAGGCCAAATGATGACAGTTAAAGTTTCTGTGGGTTGCAGTGAATAGAGTGACATTTGATTTTGAAGTGATGCGCACCACAATGGATCATCTGCTTCTCTGTAGGGGTCCTGTTGGTGTATTTCTCGGGGTATCTGATTGAGACCACCGGTTCGTGGGCGTCTGTTTTTGCACTCATCACAACACTGAACCTGCTGGGGCTCGGCATCTTTCTGGCCTTTGGAGAGGCAAAACGAGTGGACATTGACTCGAGTAAGGGCCGCTATAGCAACATCCACATTTAGGTCAGCAGTCACACAAAGACATATTGGTAAATGCTTAAACACAAATGTTCATGAATATAGTGCAAAAGTCCTAAACAGGGATCCAAGGCTTTAAACTGGGAAAGTTCTATTAGTGTTCACCAATGTTTTTCCATCTCACTGTTCTGCACAGCACTACACTTAAGTGTCTATTCTCACATGTGTGAAGTCACCTACGTAATTGTAAGTGTCAAAAATGTAACAAAAGTAATGGTCTACAATGGAGAATGAGTTGACTCTTCAGGTCATGGGTTTTATTCATGTAGACATTTTAATACAATGATATGCTTTGTTTAGTGTTGCTCTCTCCTCTCATGTGGTTGATTGTCCTTTTTTACTCACCCATGGAGCACATAGTTATTTAAAGCCAACACTTGAACCTTTTAGGTTTCCTTTTAGAGTAAAACTCTGTTGTGTCTAGATTGGGACACAGTGAAATGGGTATAAAGATTAGGGCATGAACTGGTTTGGCATTCTGATGGTTCACTGACCCTGCCTAAAAGTGTATTTATCTTTGCAGTATTGCTCTTTCCTTCTGTTGCAGAGTTGTTCATGTGGCACCCATTCCAAGGGGGGCACTGGTCCTGCCTCATTTATGCCATATGGGTAGCACAGAGAGCACAGTTATTCATTCTTTGAGATTTGTAATGTACTTAAGTATTTTGCTTATGCCTAAAGACAAAAACTCCTCTAAAATGGATTACTTAAATTGATTTTTGCTTGTATTACAGGATGTGTTGAGGGTTATTTAATGAGTATTGAATTCATAACCAAAGGCTCATATCCAAAGAGCATGGTTCTTAAAGGGATATGCCACCCCCAGGTCAAACTTGGGCATCTCCCCACAGTCCAGAGACTAAAATAAGTGGTGGAAAGCGTTTTTTCTGGTGACCCAGCCATTGTCCAGGTCTGTCAGCGCTGACCGCCGCGGTATCTGCAGCTACTCCGCGTTAGACTGGAGTCTAACGTCGCCAGAGAAAGATTTCGGCCAAAAGGAATTAATTTGCTCGATGCGTTTCCCAATTACTTTCTGTGTAGTGCGCATTCATATCGAGTGCAAATAAATGTGCAAATCAACACGGAGAGCTTGACTTGGTCATTTTGGGTGGGAACTATTTTTCAGTGCGGAAAAAGACAGCCGAAGCACGCACCACGCTGCGTAACAGGGGAACCCCCTTCCTGGTGCGTAACAGGGATTCCCCTGTCAGCGTGGTGCTTTGACCTGGGGGTGGCATATCCCTTTAAAGGGCAGCACTTTTTCTTTTTTCACTATTTGTCTCTTGCATAATGGCTGAGCCTTCTTTCTTATTGACATCTCATTATCTGGTAACTAAGGATGTTATGGTTAATGTCGTATACCTTTTTATAGTCTTCATTCTTTTTTCTGCTTTCTATTTTTATCAAATGTGGTTACTGAAAGTATGTTAAAAATGTTTACCCAGTTGGAAGACCAAAGTTAATATTTAATGCTTTATGATCGTATTTGTAAAAATACCTCAATTAATTATTGTCATTTATATTTATAAATGGTGAATGTGCGTGCGTGCGTAGGCAAAGGTATTGTTGTATTACAATATGACCTCATATTTAAATGAGAATATAAATCAAGCATTGGTTTCTGAATGAATCTTAAATTTTCACCCTCAGGATTTGAATGGCAAAGGACTGGCAAAATGACTCTAGTAACAGTGGAATCATACCAGTTTGTTCTATGTTATGTTCACTATTGAACATTTGATACCTGATTTATTGTTTTACTGTTGTACTATTGTTTTTTTTATACAGCAAAAAGATGAAAGTCCAGCATTTTTATCTTGCCACTAAATATTCAGTTTGTTGCAGGCACAAGCTCCTTGTTTAGGTTACTGAGCGTTGTCATTTTGTTTTTAGTTACTGTAGTTTGTTACAAACTGATTTGAAGAATGTTAGTGATCTGAGAGGATGTCTTTAAAGCCTTTAAGGTATTAGGCTTGTCATGTTACAATATGAATATGACATTCTTAAATCATTTTAAATATTATGCTGTAGCAAAAATGTAAAAAAAAAAAGATTATTCATTCTTTGTAGGAAGTTTTAATTTATGATATGTTTTTTCCTGTTAATTTAACCTTTTCCCTTAAGACGTTGGAGTGATTCTCCAAATATTTATAAAGGCTTACATCAGATGCCTCCTCATCACTTTTGTCTAGTCTTTGGAAGATGTGAGAGAGTTTGAGAAACAAAAACAGTGATCAAGAACTGCACTAACCATATGCTTCATTACGCTGATTAAATCAGTTAACGTTAAGGCAGTGGGTACATATGCAATGCAATTTACTCATTTGAACCTTCACAAAGCCAGCTCTGTATCTGTGATGTTGGACCTAAAGGGGACTTTCATGACACTTTATTGGTCCCGTTCACATGTTGAGTCAGAGTCCCAAAATGTATGTTTTCTAAAAGTCTTTTACAAATAATTTTGATAATATGTATATTAAGTCTTACATATAACTTAAATGCAAGCAATTGCAGTATTGTAATGATTTGATAATGTATTGAGAGAAAATTAAGATGGAATAAATATATTTTGGTCAATTACTAATGTGTTTTTATTCTACAATTTTAAAGCAACCTTGTAATAAATTGTGTAAAGCCTGTGTAATACTACACATAGTATTCCGTGTTATATGTCAAAATATAATTATATTCAATATATGCATATCCAATAGAAATGTATGGGCCTGATTAAACAAATTCCTCAAGAACTCAAATCTCTTCTGGTCTGAAAGTGCTAGTGGACTATTTGTCACATGACTAGCCAAACCATCCGGAAACACCTGCAGGGGGAAGTCTGTATCATGTGTAGGACTCCCATGTACCACCGAGCGGCAGTAGTGGATCAACAATGAAGTAAAGTACAGTCGTCTATACTGCGCGGGTTAAATCGTATCCCAAAGTATACAAAGATTCAATTACTTGAGGTTTAGTGGTGACTTCATGTCTAAGTCTGTTTGTGTGTACAGTCTAGACAGAGTGAGGCTTCACAATGGGCAAGGACAATGAATAAACATGCCTCAAGTTGAATTCTGTCTATAAATGCCTCAAATGTGTGCTATGGGTCCGGTTTGGCCCTCTGCAGATTCGACATTTCCCACTTCAGTTCAGTCCGGGGCCGGGATCTGAATGTGGATTTGGGGCCAGCGGGACGTACAGTATGGGGTGGCACCATATGGCACGATGCTGTGTGCCATGTTGGCTCGTTCGCACTGCCCACGTGTGAACGGCCAGACGCTCGTCAACCATCAGCCCAGCCCACTCCTCGTGCATGGATCCACGTCCTCGTGGGACAGAGACGGGGATGCAGGTTACCATGGAGACGCGTGGAAAGGACGAGACACGGAGGGAGGTCGAGGAAGTGGTACCATACTAAGTAGACCGCTAAAAGTTCTAAAACTGGACATTTTGTGTCTATCTAGCTAAAACGTTAATTAGCTGCTGCCTAAACACCCTCTATGTGTCTACCAATAGACCGACTCATGATCCTAAAATTAACAGAATGTGGGCCATTTAAGTGACAACTTGTTCTTTTGGTTATTCTGCACATTTATTTACACAATGTCTCACTTTTTCATTGATTAGGGTGGCCAGGTTTTCAAAATTCAAAAGGTTGGGATGGTTGGTATAAAATTAAGAAAAGGGCACATTGTCCATTCCTGACTCACATTTGGGTCAGTCATAATTTGAGGGACTTTTGTTAGCACATTTTTATGGCCATTTTCAAACCAGTTTTCCTGTATTTTAGCTTAACAAATGACAATATATTCCCCTCTTTCCTGTTGGCAGGTATCATATTGGTCAAAAATATGGACACTAGGGACATCTCTTGTATAAAACTGGGACAAATCAGTGGTTTTGGATAAATCTGCTGGGACAGGGGACATAAGGCTCAAAACTGGGACTATCCCAGGTAAACAGGGCCATCATGGTTACCCTATCATTGATGCCATGAATTATAAAAAGTAATAAACATTTGTTTTCTCTCAAGAAAATCATTATTTTTTTGGGCAATCCAATCTCTGTACACTGCAACTGATAAACACCGAAAACATGATTGTTTTCCCACCACAATATTCAACAATGTATTCTTAATTTTCTACATTTTGTGCTTAATCTGCACTGCATAGCCTATACATAGGCTATAGACTCCGAATGCTTGAGTAACATTAAACCCAAACATACTAGACTATTTGAACTACCCTGTTACTTCCCAGCTCTAGTTTGAAACAACTAAAATATCAGGTCAGCTAGAAGTCATTTCAGAAGTGGCCTTCAATGTACAGTACATTATGGGCCACTGTTAAAAAGGTGGCACTGGCCGGGGTGGCTCTTGTGGCACAAATGGTGTTGTAAAAGCAGATATAATCATGATGAGTGGTCCAGTATTTAATTAGCAGAGATGAAACTGTAGAAAAAAGGGGGTAGCGTAGCACAAACCATCCCCCACCAAGTTGTCAGCTGGCTCCAGTCTAACCCAGTAAAAGCCATCAAAAAGCCAGAGATACGTGTAAATGAAATAGACCCATTAATTAGTAATTAACATCAAGTTAATGACATTTTAGGGTGTCGCCTCGCCTCCTCTGTCCTTCCTCTAGTGGGTGCTGCCTCTTGGTGCACTCCCACATCTGAATGCTAATTAGTGCGGCTTTAATGGAGGGATATACCTTTGAATATAAGCCTACTTTAAGAATGGTCATTGTTGGAGAGGATTAATCACTGAGCAGTAATAGATCAGCAGTGTCTCTCCTCAGAGGAACCTGATATGGGACCAATGACAGGTTTATGTGCTAATTGCGTTCTGCCTGTTAGCCCACCAATACCCTCATTTAGTTAAAAAGTATTCTGAATGAGTGATGTGGTAAAAAGTGTCTCAGAAGATAGACAATACAATAGTATCATTGTACTGTACAGCGGGTTATAATTGGCGCAGAAGTAGGCTACTGTTCAGACAATACTATATATTTTTCAAAGGGTTATGGTTTCAGCTGTTGGGCAAGACATCTTCTCCAGTTAAGACTTCTGGACTCAAATCTGACAAAGTACTGGTTTGCTGTGGCAACTAACTGAAACACGTTCTCACCAAACTTATATTTTATATGTTATACTTGATATGTTACATCTTAGAGGCCTTCCTGTCCCCAAAACGGTTCAGCTGAACAAATAGAAGTTGAAGTTCCAGGCATTGTCTTTGCAAGCCTAGAGGAAATGAATACATTTGAAATACAGTCAACATTGCTGAACAATCTCTATTCAAGTAAAAGTTCTGACAGCGGCCTGTACAATTATTTATATCAAGCTACTTGCAATATTTTATGGTTCAAACTGGATACAGCCAGTTGATCAGAGTTGGTAGGTAGACCTTACAAATGCATGTTTACTGCTCCCATAGAAAAGTGCATGTGCATTTTTACAGTCCTTGCCAATCATACAATCTGAATAAATACTGAATAATTGGTATTATGCAATTTATCTTTGTAAACAATTTGATCAAAAGTAAAAAATAATTTTCCACCAATATTTTTCTCTTAGTATAATTTTGAAACATTTGCTTGTGTGTGCTTGACAAACTGTTCTGATCCATGTTTGACCCTTTTAAATCCACACACACGCAGACACACACCCATCTCCCTGAAGTGAATATGTTGATTTGTGTCATTAAACCCCATCAGCTGTGTGCCTCCTGTTAGACATATGGCCCGTGTTAAATGGAAAGAGCAAAATGAGCTGCGTTCGAGAGGGGCATCATTTTAATAAAACCCAGAGGGACAGGCCACACCTGCGCAATAAAAACATGAAACCATCAGCTCTGTGGACAGATGAGAACAGGAGAGGAACGGACAATCCTATGCACGTATTTTAGATGCACATTTGAGTGACATTTTGACTATACTGAGTTTTTATGTACGTTTTAAGACATGGCAGGTGTATAAAAATAAGAAGCAAGTATACTTAATGAATACATTTCTTCAGGTCAGATCTGATTATACACACTATGATAGATTTATGTGACACATTACAGACATTTGTAGCCAAACTAAGTGATTTCTATAAATTTTAACAAGTTTTTATCAATGCTTTCTTGCAGTCCCTGCTGCATCACTTTTGATTCATTTAAATGCACTTCAAAAAAGCAGCACAGATTTCAGTATTTACCATTATATAAGCCAGCAAACAAGTAAGCAAATGCTGCAACGGTCCAAACCAGACCTCCCTGCTGAGAAGGACGTCGAGAGCTGGAGTTTTTGTCTAATTAAACAGCAATAGAACAGTCCACTGTAATTGTGCCAAAATAGATCTGTATGAAGATTCATGTCTGTTATATACAATGTAAAATATATTCAACTATTTTTGGAGGAAAATATGGCACACCACCTTTGGCTAAATGAGTTGGGTGTTTTTAATACAAACATTTTGAAGGAGGTGTTTCTGAGCATTTGACCACCAAACCAACTATATGCATTAGTGAAAGCAAAAAATGGATTTTGAGGTTTATTTTAAGGTTTATTCTCCACAAAATAAATAAAGAAGTGTTATGTGCGTAAACGATTATAGACTTTAAATGTACTAATTATTATACTTTATTGTTTACAGGTAGCTTACCAGTTGCTTGTGTTTTGTTTGTGCACATTGCAAATCAAAATATTTCTCAAAATAAAAATTGCATACGAAATGATCTGTAAAACGGTTGCTCGTGATTGCACGTGTTTTAGTGTGATCTTTTGTTGAAGCTTTGTTATCAACATTAATTACTGAATCCAAATATTGATAGTACAATCTGAATACGATCTGAATAGTAATGACATGTTTAGAGGTAGTTGTCTGTTTGTGTATGCACATGAGGAGGTTAAGCGCCTCCCGCCACAGTCACTGTCATAGCCCCCCCCCCCACCCACCCTCTCTGGCTTTAACACACTCACATCCCTCACACCACCAGATCTCCTCTTTTTACCCGCCTGCTCTTTACTAAAGTTTGGCTGTCAATCAGCTCTGGCCTCGGGCAACAGGCACTGATGAAAAGACCCCCGAGACAAGGAGACCCAAATTAGATTTCAATAAGGATGTTGAATATTCATATCAGGCAAACATCTAAAGGTAAATGCTTTTTGATCTCGCCTCACAAATATCACTTGTGTGCTTTCCCAGGTCCTGACGCTGTGGTTCTCTCGCTGTTGTCTCCCCTCAGCCCTGGTCCAAGCCTGGTTTGCGCACTGGCTGCCTCCTCAGGGGATGCAGTGGAATAATGATGATGGAGCTACAAAGGAGAAAAAGGGCCATAATGAATGTTTATACTAAAGGGACCCAATAGAAAGGGCACCAACCGCACTAAGTATTCAGTAATTAGTATTTAGCAGAAGTTGATCAGTGCACAGCGAAACACACACACAGATGAACAGACAGCAAGGTTGGGGCATAAGAGCAGAGGCATTTGTAAAGTTTGGACTGAATGCTCATGACAGGAGCAGTCACAACACACTTTCATTTGAGCTGTCAGACTGTTTGCTTTATTTCTATAATTGACTTGCCCCAAAACATTCACAAGGTTTTTCAATACACAAGTTACCTGCTTTTAATTTAAAATTGAAATACTGTTGTTGTTGTTGATGGATACAAAAGAGATTTCCTTACCTCATACATTTTGAAATAGAAACAAGTAAAACAAGCATCCTAAATACCCTAAAGAAATTGCCATCACTTCCACCTTGTCGGACACGGGACACGCAGGCCGGGTGGAGGAGGGGGTGTGGGCTGTTGTGTGATGGGGAGGAGGGGTCTAGCCCCAGGCTCTTGTCCCCACAGACAGTAACACAGCTATGGACCCTTTCTGTGAAGTGTGACTCCAAAAGACGGGAACACCATCTCCTCGTTTTGACACAGGAAGAGACCATGGCTCTAATAGTCCACGTCGACTCCTATCATTAATAATAGCCTCAGAGTGGACGTAATATTGTAATGTTGGAGAAGGAGCTAGTGCTGTCCATGATGCAGGGAGACAAGCCAGTATTCGCCTCTCTGCCCTTTAGCGACGCCAAGAAAAAGAAAGCCATTCTCATGTATACTTTCCTCTTGTTATTTCTCTCACTCAGCGTTCCTCTCAACCTACCCCCACTCCTTCCTTACAAGATGATGGTCAGTCTATTGCCAGGCAATCTGGTCTGTGATGTTGTTCGCACCTTCATAGAGCCAAAAAGAAAAAAATCTCTGACAAGATGAAGACTTGTCCAGGTGGTGTGATGTGGTCTTGCGGGTAAGGGCAGCCATGTAAAGTACAAGTACATGTGTGTGTAGTATATGGTAGTGTGTACACCCCAGGCCCTGTGCTACTCTGTGATGGCGAGTGTCACTGCTCCGGCCTGAGCCCCGCAGCTCCACAAACCAGCTGTGGACCTGACAGAGCTGTCTCCTGCACTCACCTACACTCTGCCCCGTCCACTCACACACACACACGCGCGCACACACACACACACGCACACACACACACAGCAGTCCCAAACACACTTGCATGGCCGCAGGTTTAAGTACACTGCATACAGCACAGCACCACGTACCCATGGACCACCACAGGAGCTGCAGGCACTCTCTCTCATGCCAGACACAAACACAGAGAAGAGGAATATGCTTACTGATCTCCCATACAGGAAGCAGAGCTACATCAGAAACATATTTTTATGTTACTCAAAACATGTATTACCGTTCTTAACATTGAGAGATATTTTTAACAGGGGACTAAAATTAGTAGCAACTTAACTTGCACAATGGGGAATCCAAAACTCTAGTGGTCTGAGAAAATTGCTTATATTATGTTCATGCCAAATAATATGGGATTTTGTGACTTTTTGGATACACACATAAATTGATGAAATTAGCTGGGCTGTGCAATTAACCATAATTACTGTACAAAATGACAAAATCTACAAAAAGAAAAATTCATAAACAATTATTTACACTAATTCTAAAGTGTTTTCTATATGCATGTATCATGTCTCATTTTAACCCGATAAGATATGAATATAGCAACTACTTTTCAAGAGCAGTATTGATGAAATTGAAGAATTGCTCATTCTTTTTTTTTTTTTTTGACATTTTTTATGATGATGTCTTCGTTATGAAACATACTTTATCTTAGACAACATATTGTATAGTCCAAATAATGATTAAATAATCAATTACTTTAATGACGTGCAATATTTTCTATACTCTCTTATTTACTTATTTTATTATTATTACTATTTGTCTGCATGCACTTCCTTGTTCAAACTTTCTCTTGTACTAAACTGCCTGGAGCTAATGTGGCAAGTGAATTTCTCCTATGTGAGATCAATAAAGTCTTATCTTAATTGGTCACTAGTCACAATTGTTCAGATCAATTGTTGCAGCCCTACTGACTAACTGTAACCTACCTGCATCCAAACTTTTGTTTAATTCCTTTTTCCTTCAAATTCAAAATCTGATTTGTAAAGCTGGATTTGCGATTGTTATGCAAACCTTGATTGTGTCATGACCAGCACAACATATTCATATAGTTCACCTTTATTTTACCAGTCAGAACATCAAGTAGTACATGTAGTCACACGCTCTGTATCATGTAGGTCACCAGGGACATGCAACATCGCCACAAGCGTCTGAACTGAACTTGTGTCCAGGAACAAACCGAAGCACTGCCCCTCAGGAGATGTTAGCTTTATACCTTACCCTCAAACCCCCCTAGCCCCTCCCCCACACCTCACTTACTGGCACCCGCACACTGAAGGCTGCCATGTGGATCCAGGTGTCTTGCTTGCTGTAGCGTCCTTCGCGTGTCACAACCGCAGAAATCAGAGCCCCATGGACATCGTAAGTGTGTGCAGGTCTGGTGGTCTTTGTCCATCTCTGTATTCGTGTTTCTTGCCCCAGATTGTTCCTAGAGGGTGAGGGTGGAAAAAACAAGTGAGAAAACAGCAAAACAGGTTAAGAGGCACTGAAGGAAACAGCAGTGGCACATGTTTCAGACATGTGAGCAGAGTAGGCCCAAGAATACAACACAATCTAACTCACACAATTTACCTGGCCGATACTTAGCGGTATATGACGGTTAAACTTACATATCATTCCTACCATAAAAAACAAATATAAAATGTAAAATTCCAGTTTTTATGTGGCCATGATTAGAACATATTATATTGAGTGCTTCAGTATATAACAGTAAAACTAAAATTCTCTTAGTCTTAAATATAACAAAAATAATAAAGACCTTACAGAAGTTGACTTTTTGAAAAGCATTAACACCAGTTTGTTTATTTGCATGTTTTTAATCATATTTTACTGTTATTATAAATTGTTTATATATCATATCACCAAAACAAAATTCGTAGTTTGTGAATTTTGTTCAGTTACAATAACAGACTTGTTTCTGAATCTGATTAAACTGTTACTTACTGCTATCTACTACTCTGCTGAACTGCTTCTTCAAAATTGCCTCTAAGAGATTTTTTGTATGTTATCAAAACCCTTTTGTATTTAACTGAGGAAAACCTCTGGCACCTTGTTTTATTTGTGGAGAGTCATGAAATGCATAAGATCCATGTCAGTGGAGTAGAATGGCCACACTCATCAGTCTGATACATGTCACACTTTGAGAACCACTCAAGACACTGACATTTATTCAACAGAGCAGTGACAAGCTGACTCACCAATGAGGAAGAGGAAAACAGACAGTATGGGTATTTGGATGAGAAAGAATATTGAGTATTTGTGGCTTGAGAATAGTCTGTGGTATAATATTTAATCTAGCTGGCGCTCAAAAGAAAATAATGAAACACAGAAAATATGTGATTCACCAAATGTAATAGTTTAATACATAACCTTTTGTTTAATATGACACTAAATTCACTTGCTCACATTTAGCACTCTCAACAAGTTACATTTATGTTCATTGTTTCAATTGTGTTAACTTTTCCAACAGTCAAATACAGTGTGTCACCATGTTTCACAAAATTACATAGTCATAGTTAGTCATAGTTAGCTTTATTGTTGAATTCTGCCACATACATGACATACAGCGAAATCGAAATATTGTTTCCCCCTGGCCAAGCAGAGACAGTGGTGACAGCCAAGGGAGGAACCGCAGCACATGTGCGCGCCTCCAACTTGGAAATAACAGAGTAGAAAAAGATGCAGTACAAACAATATTTACAAACATATTACAACAAAAACAATGGGACAGGTAACACACGGCATCTTTTTGTTTGGTGACAAACGGGAAGGGTGGGGAAGGGGAGCAGACCAGATTATTGATGAAATTGATTGAAAACTGAAGCTGAGGCGAACATTACTAAATAGAGAGGGCAACGTGTTTACATAATACTTGTGCAGAGTGTTCTCAGCCAAACTGAGGGGCTGTTGGTTTAATTTTTGACTTCTAACTTCAAATAAACTGTCAACCTGCCAAGGGACTGAAAAATTAGCCACATTGGCTATAATCTTTACATATTTACATTTTAAATGTTCATTAATATGTGCTGTCCCTTAACAAATAAATAAATAAGAAATAAATAACAATAACAAAAAAATATGTTGAAATTAAATATTACTGTTGCTAATTTACAAAACTAAAATCTAGGGCTGCAGTAATTAATTGTGATTGGTCGACTCCTAAAAAAAGGTATCTGATAACAGTTATCATTATCTGGACAATACAGACAATACAGACAAACACATACCAAGAGCTTTTATAACAGACGGTGGCATTATTAAATCAAAATGTCAAAATGAAACTATTTCTGCACTTTATTTGGAAATATTTAGAAGCCTTCAATCACCATTGCAACTTTATTTGGTTAAAATCTAGCCAAATTCAAAAAATAATCAATCTCTAGTCGACCACTAAAATAATCGTTTGCTGTTGCTTTACTAAATTCTGGTGTGTTTTTAAGTTAATATTTTTCTTCCACAATTTCAGTATCAAAGTAAAAGAGTCAAGTTTTCTTTTTTCATTGACTTCCTCTGAATCACCTTTATCTCTCCTCCTCACAATCAGTAAATAGGATGCTCCCCAAACACACTCTGTTTTTGGTTCAGTTATGTGGCCAGATGTCCAAGTTGACATAGCGCTTAAGGCGTTTGACTGGATGAAACAGTGCATTGGCGATGGGTAAGAGGGATTAAAACTAGGCCTGAGGCAGTTCTGTTATATTGAAAACATCCTGGGCTGCTTTGTATGGGAGATTTGCATACATCGGGGTCTGTGCAGCGATGGCCCATCTGCTGAAGAGCATTGTCCCCGAACAACAAAGTGAGTTTAAATATTTCACATCTCCATCTATTGGGACAGAGGTAAAACTGAGTTAGAGAAAAGAAAGAAATTGTGAGGGTGAAAAAAGACAGAAAAAAAAAACATGCAGTAAATTGGCACAGCTTTGAATTTGTAACGTTCCCAAGCGTGCCTCAGTCAACATTAGTGCCATCCAGAAATAGTAAAGCATAAAATTATTAGTATTACACTCCTCATTATTATCTTTTCAGGGTTTTAAAATGGTGTGTCACTCAATGCTATTCCCATGGCAACCCTGTTCATTTATTGAAGCTTGGGAATGGCTCCAACAAACTTTTAACCCTCTATGACCCTCTATAGAAATAAACTTGAACTTGAACTTGATGACTGATTAAAAATATTATTATCATGTCAACTTACAGGCCTACAGCAGCAAAAGTGTTAGTCACATATTTAAGTATAGTACAGTTTTAAAGAAGACATATTGTGCTTGACTTGCTATACAGTTATAATCTATGACACCCGTGGATCCTTACATTATAATCTGGGCATGTTTAAATGTTAAATATTAATAAAAAATGACTTAAAAGGAATGAGCCTGCTGACTTCTGTGTTAGGAAACTGCAGTGCCCAATGGGAGCTGACGTCTCCGTAAATGTCATCACAACAAAAGGCCGTGAAGCTGTCTGCACCTCCAATGGATAGCTGCAGATCACACTAGTGAGTAGCATTAAGTGATAGAAATTCTGAGACATCCAAGAGTAAGATATTGTCAGTTAAATGAAAACAACTGAACTTACTTAGCGTTTTGAGGCCAACGTTTCAGTAAGAACCAGATAGCTTTATGTGCAAGTAGAAATGTATTTATTTATTTTTTCATTTGTACCAAAATCGCAACGCTGCCGAATCCTACTTGTATCAACGATTAAGAAAATACATTTGGTGAACGAAGTAAGTACAAAACAGTGGGCATATGCAAGTGGTGGTGAAAACGGGGGTTGATTGGCAATAGGGGGTCTTGAAAATAAACGATTAAAGATTATTTAAACATGCATGAATCACTCTAAATACAACTTCGAGAGGGTAAATGAGAAGGGGAAACAAATATAACATGGCCAAAATCTACATAGTTCTGCTTTAATGGAATGTAAAAAGAATTCATAATCTAATGACTAGTAAAGTAAAGTTATATTTTTGGAAAGTATCTTTACATCTCAAGTCTTCTACTAATTTGTCAATATAGCAAAAAGTCTCTTGGCAGTATGTTATAGAGAGTGGCCAAGTATTAAGTTATCTTTCCTCTGGCCAAAACCCTCTTTATTGTATTAATGCAATAACTCTGGATTTCCCTGACGTTTAATGGCACTGTAAAATGAGATAATTACAGTAATATATCTGTATACTCATGCCCCGTTCTGAGGTCAGACACATAAAAATTAATAAGGAACAAGAGGGCAGAAGGAGACTTGAAGAGAAGATTAAATTAGCCAGAGTAACAAAGTATTCTTAATGCAAGGTATTTAACATCACGTACTTACATCCCCACTCTCTGAAATGCTTAGTCTATTATGTTGTAGTCCAGTGTCCAGTGTCCACCCCTCCAACAGCCCATAGAGGCTTGATTTGGCTCTAAACAGAAGATTAATAAATTAATTTTTATTTAGCCAAATTAGTTCTTACCATGTCTACCAGATTTCCTGCTGCTGAAATTGTATTCAAGCATAGGTTAGTCTGCTAAATTCTACTAAATTCTAAATGAAACATATCCAAAACCATAACTGTCAATTTTTTCTTGAGGAATGTTTACAGATTACAGCGATGCAGGCTAAGGTATAAGCTAAGGTTTATGTTATGTATTGAAAATATATAAGATCAGACAAACTTTAGGTATTGATCTGCTAGGGAAATTATTTGGCAATAGTAGCTTTAGAATACACTTTACAATGTAATAACAAAACAGAAGAGGAAACAAAAAAGACAGAAAGATAGAGAGAAAGGTTGAAGTTTATATAAATATTGGGGCATCCTGGTCAGATTTGTGTGACTGGTGAGAGGTGTAAAGGCCGTAGGTGCCGTTTGCCCGCCAAGACTCCCGTCTGAGAATATGTTATACAATACTGCCAAACAAGAAGTACCTTCACCACTGTAATTCAATTGCCAAGTTGTCTTCATCTGACATGTACACGTCTCCTGTCCTGACACTTCTACCATTTGTATCTCTCCCCTCCATCTTCTGCTCTCCAGCCTTTTATTTCAACCAAAACACACATACTAAATTGAATACAAAAACATGCTTGGGGGCAATAGATGGTAGGTGATGTGGCGTCTGTGTGTAGGATGGACAGCCTGCCGCAGCCTCCGTCTTCACAAACACACACATTTACAAGTACAAGAGCGCACACAAGAGACAGACACACACAAACTGACACCAAATATCTGAAAAAAACAGCCAAGATGGACGTGAGGAACATGCTGCCTGCACGGGGGAGGATTTTGGAAAGAGGAGCCTGGTCAATCTGTTTGTTTCTCTGCCACATCCAACAAGAGTGATAATTTCATTTTCTTTCATTATTTTTTTGTCTGTGTCAACTTATTCATTTATTTTTAAGATGTAACACTCTGTATTAGAGAAAGATGCCGCGCAGGATCATGTTAATACAAAAAGAGCACCTCAGATAGGCCTGTATAATGACTGTTTCATTAGTAGTCATCAATTAGAAGATTTTTTTTTTTAAGTGATTGATCTACGGCCAATCCTATGCCAGGGAAACAGGTGGTCTGGAGGAGAGTTCAGAAATTTGTCTTTTTTTTTAATTTTTTATTATTAAATTCAGGAAATTTATATTGGATGCATTTTTTATTTGTTTCTAATAAGACAAAATAAGACTGAACTGAAAATCCGGATTGATCAATATGAAGAAAGAAAGAGAAATTTCTTCATATTGTGCTTTAACCTCAGTAATGAAATAATCTTATTCAACCAATGCAGCTAAGGATTATTGCATTGTTACTGGGAATATTCAACAATGAATTACAGTTTTCTATGTTATCGTCTATCATTAGTACTTCAACACATATACCACATATATACCTCATTTGGTAGGTCATTTTATATCAGTACTTGTCAGCTCCAAAGGTCAAACGTGGAAAGCCTAAGAAAAAGTATAACAGACACACATTAACCCCCATTTAATCAGGATTACAGTGAACAAACGCATTATTTAATACAGATCAGAGAGAGAGACAGCAGTGAGGAGATATGGGACACACACATTCACAACACACACACACACACAAATCCTCCACAATCAAACTAATGGTGTGCATTAGTTAACTGCCAAATGTTGGGCTTTTTATGGCGGGATCACCCTTCCCTTGAACAGATAAATACGGTGCACAGATCCCAGTAATTACAGCAATCCCTTTAGAGCACACACAGGGAGAGACGAGAGAGAGAAAGTCAACAGATTCTCTCCTGCACAATGGATGCAATGGACAGTCAATAGAACTATATGGGAATAACAAAGACATTTGGGAAAAGTGGGTTACCTTAAAATAAGGATATGCAAATAATCAAATTTTAATCAAGATTCATGCATCTCTCTACATGTTTTTTTCTTTTTGTTTTTTGATATGTCATGAAATAAATGAAATAAACATAACCTAATATCTAACATGCCTGGGTCTTTTTAAATCAAGAGTTCTATACAGCCAGTCCTAGATAACAATTAATAACAAATTCAAAATTGTGAATTTGCAAAAAATATTTTATCTTTCTCCAAATTTATCGTACTGCACTCTTTTATACACTAGGCAGGCTGGGCAATATGACAAAAAATGGATGCACTGGACAGTCAATAGAACTGGGAATATGGGAACAACAAAGACATTTGGGTTACTTTAAAATAAGGATATGCAAATAATCCAATTTTAATGAAGATTCATACATCTCTCTACATGTTTTTTTTTTCTTTTTGTCTACATGTTTTGTTTTTTGATGTGTCATGACATAAATGAAATAAACATAACCTAATATCTAACATGCCTGGGTCTTTTTAAATCAAGAGATCTATACAGCCAATCCTTAATAACAATAAATAACAAATTCAAAATTGTGATTTTTTTTTTTGTCATATTGCCCAGCCCTAGGGTGTAATAGAGTGCAGTATGATAAATTTGGAGAAAGATAAAATAATTTTTGCAAGCTCTTCACACACAGTTTGACATATTAAGTCTAACTGTACACATTGCAGATTCTTACTTTAGTCACGTAGTTTAAATAGAAGTACAGGTCAGTCCCAAATTCTGGCAAATTATCTAACTCAGGTATAACCACTCAAGTATTACGTGACTGTCAGCTCTCTCATAATGCAGTTCAGCTTATTTTTGTACTGTATACAGCAAAACTGTTGATTTAACCAGCAGTGCATTAGAGAATCAAATAGTGAAACATGGTTAATAATTGGACAGGAAAATAATGTGCTCTTGTATATTTCATGAAAAAGCCAGATAAAATACAGACAGGATGCAGTTGAGTAGGACCTCCTCCAATGTCAATGTTATCCTTGCTTTTTAAACAAGTCACAGGGGAATCTTGAAATGCCAGTCAAACAGTCGGCTATAAACAACCTCCCTTTCTGTGAATATACCATTGTCTTAAAGCCAAAATGTACAGTACGTTTGCTGGTTCTGTTTGCAGAGCTGGTGCTTTAAATGCTGGTCGATGTAGTTTGGACAGTTTGGCTGAAAGAGACAGCAGATTTTTAGTCCAGTCTGAGAAGCGCTAACTCACTTGACCATCTTCAAGTGAATCCAAAATCTCTTTATAATAAATCAAGATGCCTTTATAATAAATAATTTGAACTACAATAGGCTATAATTTTGTCAGAGAACGTTGAAAAAAACTTCACTAATCAAAACAGAAACAATATTTGATTCTACTCTACACTATCTAAAGAAAAAATCATAGCACAGGCAGTTAAGCAGTAGCAGCAGTACCAAAGCTTACCAATGCTATGTAACAGGAGCTGTCATGAAGCTTAATTTTAGTTTTGTATGTAAAATAATATTGTAATTAGGGGTGTGCAAAAATATCAAAATATTGTGACACTAAATTTGGTGATACGGTATTGTTATTGTGAGCTTTTTGGTATCTTTTAAAGTTTTTTTGTGACCACACTACAATGTTGTTGCTTATTTAGTGGAAGGACACTTGTTTATGCAATATACTTGACATATTCACTGTTTTGATGATTAAAATAAATGCATTTCATGTAAACTTTGCACAAGTGGTGGTTTAACAAAGAAATATTGTTGCTAAAATGTATTTGGTTCTTAATATTGCCATATCACAGAGTATCATGTGTAATATACTGATTATTGCATGTATCCCCATATCGTGTATATATATATATATATATATATATATATATATATATATATATATATATATATATATATATATATATATATATATATATAAAACCTTTTGGTATAGTCATCAAACTACCGTCATCAACTTTTCACCCTATTAAATCTCACAAGTGATTTCATTTGCAAGTTGTAAATTAAAACAAAAGAATGACAAAACTAGATGCAAAATGAGAAACTGTCAGATTGTGGCTGGGTTTGCTAAAGTGGGAAGAGTTATGGATGAAATGTCAACAGACTGAGTCAGAGCAGAGCCTGGACCGTCTGGACGAGAACACACGGATGACAACACTGTGGGAGCAGGGAAAGCAACCATTTACTCATGAGTTTAAGTTACTTTTTAAACATGGATTTCCGGTGTACATTTTAATATTAGTGTTCTTATTCAAAGGTGCACTGTGTAACTTTTCTGGTGGATGGTCTGTAACCTCCTCATCTCCATAGAGATGTTGTTGTTTTATCCAGAATGCTCCACAGTATTGCATTAAACGTATCTATCTTCATGACGTCAGCTCTGTAGAGGCGACCTTGCTCATGTTTTTAAAGCAATAAAACCACCTGCAATTGAATAAATGCAAGACAGATGGGTTTAATGTGGAACATTTCAGGCAAAGCAATAGTGTCCAAGGAAAAAAATCAGAAAAGTTATACAATGCACTCTTAACAATGAAAGTCACCTATTGTGTGTGTTGTTTAAATGGACCAGAGTTAAAGTGCAAACTTATGTAGACAAGCAGAAACTGAAAACTCTTAGATTACACTGGTCTACAAATTTTTGGACTCAATCTCCTTTCGAGATAAAAGTGGCTAAATCTAATTTATATTGATAAGATGAACTGCAAATCAATTGATAACTGTGCTAATGTATTCAAGATATTTAATGATATTGTTTTACATCAAAATTTCTTGCAAAACTGTTTATACAATAGATATTTTCAAAATATTTAACTTGCACTTCTTTATCCGTCAAGAATTAAACAAGAAATATCTTAAGACATCAGATGCACACAATTTCGAGGCATCTCTTATGTGAAATAAAAAAATATTTTATGTTAAAACTCTAGACATATTAAAATGTATTGGAATGTGCAGACAGGCTTTCAGATAGAACTGGTTGCTTGTAGACACACTGTACCTTCTGATAAACTACTGTTTTTGCCTTATTTTGCATACATTTCCTATTTTGACCCAATACTATATCTTGGAAACTATAGCCAATCAGCACTTCTGACTTACTTTTTCGATTTCCGGTGTGGATTTTAATATTAGCAACAAACAGAAAATGAAAACTCCATACAAGAAGGCCAAAAGCAGAGATAACCATCCCGCTGTATTATATGACAACTATATCAACCCAATATGGGATGCACTCTCAAATGATTTGTAACTAATTGTATCAGGTTAATAAGTTAAAATAATTAAGACATATAGAGATAAAGTATTTAGGCCTGTCACAATAACACATTTTGAAGTACGATATATTGCTGTAGAAAATGTAGATGATAAACAATAATACTGAAACTAATTTATGCCACCGATACAAAAACCCTAAAAATGATTCTAAATGTTAAAAACACAAACAGCAAATAAATAAATAAATAAAGAAATGTTTATATAATAAATTAAATATTTAAGTACTCAGTTTGTATCTATAAAGAGTCATAGAAATTAAGCATTCAGCACCCCTTGAGCTGAAATCTTTTCGTAGAACAGAAAAATACCAAAAAGTTCCTTACTAGTAGAAAGAAAAAATACCCACGATAAATACTGATCCCACATAAACTGTGTTCCTTTTAACATATATATATTGATGATATACGTAGTAATTATCATGACAGGCCTATTACAGAGACAAATTACAGAGATGAAATTGTAGTTAAAGCAACAGTAAAGCAACCCTTCAAAAAAACTGCAGTAACTGGAATATTTGGAGTATTTGTTATTCATTACTTCCACCTCTGCCAACCGGGCTAATGGCTTGAGTGATTTGGACATTATTTGGACATGAGTGGTGCGTTGTACATGTTGCACGGGGGTGGATGTGGGATTGGCTGAAGTCTGCTGTCTATAATGAATGGTTAATGTTAGAATACGGTCACCATCTGCTCAAGTCTTGTGTTCTTTCTCTATCTGGGTGTGTGAAAGTGTGTGTGCAATGTGGCTCTTGGAGAGAGATTTGGAAATACAGACGAGCAAAAAGGGAAAAAAAAGAAGAAGATGTGTGGGGGGGGGGGGCAACAAATGGAAAAGATGAGGAAAGAACAATAGAGACAAAAGAATGATTTGAAAGTTTGAAATTGAGTATATGGAGGGAAGTAGAAGAAACGGGAGACAGGTAATGGGAAGGGCCAAATTGAAGTAGTGTACACTGTTGGTGTATTTGTAAGTGGTAAGCTATATAGTATTTTACTATGTTTTATGAATGCCATCTTCACCTATCTATACATTTGTGCAAGTAATTCCATAATTAAATATAAATATTACTGATTATTATTGATTTGTGATGATGTCATACTCCCAGATTAACTGCACGTTTTCCCTTTTAATTACATGGTATCTTCATGTATGAGCAGTGATGGGAAGAATATTTACAAACAAACAAACAAACAAACAATATTTATAAGGCGCTTTTCATACAAAATTGTAACACAAAGCGCCTACAGAATACTGAATACCTGCATTAAAATGTATTTTGTAACATATTCTGATACATGGTCCAATCAAAATACTGTATTCTTAATACTTTGAATACTTTTACATCAAGTTATGCATTATATAGCATAAAGAATGTGAAACATCATTACAAACAACTATTTTTGTTGATATACATTCATTTAAGTCTAATTAGAGCAGGAATTATTTAATAAAAACTCAAAATATAACCTTACCAAACCTTAATTTCCGATTACAAAACAACAGTTAAAATATAAAATGTTGTAAATGAGAGATGCATTTGTTTTTAAATTAGCTAAGGTTCATGGTTTTATTGTTTTGATTTCTAAGATTAGGCTTAAGCCTTTATTGGTCTCACACACAATGACACACAGTGACACACGGGAGAAATTTGACTTCTGCATTTGACCCATCCTTTTCAGGAGCAGTGAGCAGCCATCTTTTTCGGCGCCCGGGGGGCAGTACCGTGAAGGGTCTTGCCCAAGGACCCACACTGGTTAGCTCATTGCCCAGGGGGGATTTGAACCCACAACCCCCAGGGGGAAAGTCCATGACTTACCAGTTGAGCTAACCAGCTGATTTTGTTGCTATGTGAAAATATGTCAAGAAAATTCAAAAGATATGGCAAAATAAACCATTTTTGCCATACAGATCTTATAATACTGTGATGTTCAAAGCCAAAATTGTATGATGAAGTACTGTCAAGTCTTACTTTTAATTTAGTAAAGTAACCGTATTCTGAATACCACCAAATATGTAACAGCACTTACTCAAAATTAGTATTCAGAATTCAGTTACTTCCCAACACTGTAGATGAGATATCTAAAAGCAACAGCTATATTTTGTTTAACAGATAATTTCCATTAGTGACTAGACACTTGAACTCAGCAATATAAAACTTAAAAATCAAAATACTAAAATCTAATAATAAACAATATATATATTAAGTCTGTAGTAGAAGTAATAATAGCGGTATAATGACTGCATATTGTGGGTTTATCATGGCATTATGGTCTGTACAGCTACTACAATAGTCAGTACCAGTATTTAAAGCTTTAGTGGGATTACAAGAGTAGAGGACACCAGACCAGCTTCATCCTCACCATCGCCCACTCATGCGCCATCACACAATATAACGGCCTCTTTTCTCTGGGAACACACTGGTCCCAAAACTTTCAAACTTACTTTTCAAAATGACTCTAAGCATTGTCTTCTTTATCAGATAACAGGAGATTTTTGTAAAACATCTCTTAACAGCGGCTTGATAAGTAAATACAGTGACATGAGTAATCCCGGTGCACTCACACACACACACACACAAATACACCAGGTTGTGATTAAATTCTCTGCAGCCTATGATCCAGCTCTAAATCTTTGCAATTTTCATTTTATGCAGCTTTAATATGGATCATAGTTGCTGTGAGAGTGCCCCATCTCTTAATCTGGAGCAATCTGAACTGTGTGCGGCTGTAGGCCAACATCTGAGGCTAAACCACAAAGTCAATACAACAGACAGTAGTGTGTCAAGAGAGATCAGCTGCAATTATGGAGCTAAAAGACAATAAAAATGAAATTAACAGTCAGTCTTCACAGTGGAAAGTCAACAAACTGAGAACATTTCTCAACTTGAGTATATTTTTATTTTAGCAACTCTATAAAGGCACAATAGTATGTGAATATAATTGGCAAGTTTGTACATTGTAAGTTGTTGTTATAACACATTATAGTAGCATTATTAGCAGCAGGCAATTAATGGTAGAGATGCAGCAATCCAGCCTTTTCAGTTCGCATACCAATTTTGATAAGATAAGACTTTATTGATCTCACACAGGAGAAATTTACTTGCCACATTAGCTCCAGGCAGTTTAGTGCAAAGAAAGTTAGAACAAAAAAGTGCATGCAGACATGATAAGTAATAATAATAAAGTAAGTAAATAAGAATATAGAAAAATACTATACTATAGCTTCAAGTATCTGTCAATATGCGATATCAACCAATACCACTGCAAAGAGTGTAAACAGCATTTATTTGCTTAAAACAAAAATAAAATAAAACATAGTCAATCCAAATGTGTTGGCTGCTATTTATCTCTCAAGTAACAACAGAACCGCTTTTTGTAAATAAAAGTTCAAACATTCTGAGACTTTCTGGGCAAGTATGAACAGTAAATAGTCTTATTACATAAACTGAAGGGTCCAGCCAGGACATTAGATAAACCAGTACAATATCTGATACCAGTATCAGATCAGTGCATCCCTAATTAATGGCACTGGACCAACAAGTCCCTCCTACATTCTGTTTGAATGGAGAAGGGTCTGGAAACAGGTCATCAAGTGCTTCAAACAACCATCTTATTGGGACGTGTCAATCAAAGTCTCTAATTTGTGTGGAAGACATCTTTTTCTTCTTTTGATTGTGCAGAAATCATCTCAGTCCATTATTGTTTCTTCTTTGTCCCTACGCCTCCATGTTTGTTTAGACACAAAAGACACAACCATTTCTCGGATTGGTTTATCCACCTGTTATCACTCCTGAGTGATTAACAGGTTCCAGACCCACATTTTTGTAAAGTATTGTAAGTGTGTGGCTTTGGCTGGCCGGAGAAGCAGTAAATGGCAATACATACTGAGTGTTAGCAAATTTCTATGGTATATGGTTAGCCTTCTTCCAGTTGAACTCCTTGTAGTTGGAGTGACTATTTCCTTCTTAAATTGGGATGAGAATGTGAATCTTCTAACTTGGTTTATACCCAAAATAAGAAAAGTCCAAAAATATTAATGGTGAGAGAAGAGGGTGGGAGGGGTTCAGGGCGATTTGTGGAGTTCAGGGGCAAGCAATGTCTGGGTGCAGAAAAGATCTCCCCCGCCTCTTTATGGGACACAGATATTAGTATTCATACACAGATGTGCGGTGACCCTGTTTTAGCAGTAATGGACAGGACATAAGAGGCTTAAGTAATTGAGGATATACTGTTAAAAATGTATATTAACATTTCAAACCTCAATGACAGGAAACTGAAATCCAAATCATAAACCATTAAAATGCTAGAATCAAAAAATCAAAAGGCTATACCTTTTTCATACATTTAAATGCAATATATGCACCAGACATATAGAGAAATCTGCATTTGTCTTATGGTCCTCAAATACAACATCACATAAATCTAGAAGAGTGCTTTAAATTCAAAATATAACCTTACCAAACCTTAATTTCCAATTACAAAACAACAGTTAGGATATAAAATGTTGTAAAGGAGAGATGCATTTGTTTTAAATTAGCTAAGGTTCATGGTTTTATTGTTTTGATTTTGTTGCTATGTGAAAATATGTTAAGAAAATTCAAAAGAAAAGTTCAAACCATTTTTACTGTACAGATATTTAAGTTCTCTGATGCCGTTTAGCCAGGTTACAGTTCAGATCTGAGAAGAGGTAGTATTTTTGTGCAATAAAAACACGTTCAAAAGTTCAAAGTTCAAAGTCAGGTTTATTGTCAATTCTGCCATATGTGTTCAACATACAGTGAATCGAAGTTTCATTTCTCTCTGGCCAAAAGGCAGTGTACAAAATACAACATAAAGACAAAACAAAAACTTCTAAGACAAAATCTAAAATTTAAAATCTAAAGCGGTGCAAAAGAAAAAATAAATACCTATTTACAGATGTCCAAAATGTGCAGTGCACGTGTATGCAAAGTTATAATGTTGTTTAACACACAAACCGTGTATTTTTAGGCTGAGTTCTTTTCTCAAACAGAAAACCATCTGTCACACCTTATGATGTCCTGTGGTAATGCAGGAAGTGCTCCACTGTGTTTTTAAACTATACACCTTCACTAGAATCATTTGGATGTGATTGTCAATCTCTACTGAACAAAAGGTAACATTTTGTTAACTTGAAAACTACCACTTCATGACATCACAAGGTGGAACAGAGCAATCTGAACTTTGGAAATGTAATCAGACAATAATAAAGGGTTACTCAAACGTCTGTGAATGAAACTAAACACAATTCCAGGTATGTTTTGATGAAGTAACAACATTATATCCAGACAAGCTCACAAGAATCAATTTTGTGTAATATTTAAATCTACATTTACTATGTCATATTATGATCATTGCTGTGTTTTAACAGTTGGCAGAATTAGCTGATTGGGGTGTGTGTGAGAGAGTGGACATGCGGGGAACAGGGTCACCCCACCACAAAGTTAATCCTCTCCAGCAGACGGCATCATTATGGACATATTGAGAGCATATAACATATCACTGACACCAATAAGGACTTGCAAACAGTTCAGAATTCCCACATTTCAAATTTTCATTTTAATATTTGTTAATAAGTACCTTGAGTTAATATGAAAATAATGTGTTAATCAAATTTTAACTTAATCCATTTGATAAAACTTTGAATGGCATCCAAACATTGAATAATATTGCTAAAAGGTGAGTGTTTCTTCTCAGTTTTTGCTACAGCTATGTATATCAATGCATTTTCAAGAAGAAGCCAAGTGGTCAGAGCACTATCACATCTTTGTTCACCTTTTGAAACCATGTGTGTGACAGAAGTCCAGGTTCACCTCAACAGACAGGACTTAATCATGCCATAACCTCCTTCTCTCCTCAATCCTCTTAAGCGGACTGTATTACATATCTCCAAACAAAGAAAACTCAATCAGAACAAGCCCAGCACCGCCCCCACAGCTCGTCTGATCCCATTGGCATGATTCAAATGAAAGTGGATCCGGGACATTATCAGAAATCCCATGTTCACCTCTCTGATAATGTGTGTGTGTGTGCACGTGTGTGTGTGTGTGTGCGCGTGTGTGTGTTTGTGCGTGTGTGTGTGTCAGGTACAGATCAAACCACAGTGACTTTATTGTTTGCTACGTAAACAGGATGACAATTATGATTGATGGGATTTGTATTGAGATGTTTAATATAATCCTTCTAAAACATATCAAAGTAATGTGTTTATGGGGAGTAGCATGTGCACAAAACATGTTTTTTATATGTGTATGAATGGACCGACCTGTTTTGGCCTGTGCAATCATTTTTAATCACCCATATTTTTCTTATAATGGAAAAAATCTACTATTACTACTTACAGTTGTATAGTTGTAAACATATCATATGATGAACATACTAATATGCCCTCAACATATAAGACAAATGGCAGCTATGGTAAAACCTAAGGAAAAAAATGAAAAATGGGAAATCCCCTCTAGTACTTGGAGATTTTTTATTATTATTATTATTAAATATAGTTCTCAAATATGATTCAACTAAAGTACAGATCCTCAAAATCTGTACTTAAGTCCAGCACTAAAAAGTATAATTACCTAGTTACTTACCACCTCTGCAACATTAATTTGTGACAATCCAAAAACTTATCAAGATGAAGATTTTTGTCTGTATCCTGCCAGCCTATCCTTCACTCATGGTCCAGATTTCTAAGCAGAGCTGTCATCACATTAGCCATATTTAGGCTATGAGACTCTTAGGCCTTACAGTAACACAGGAGCACACCTCATATTATCGTTGCTCCACTTCACTTCCTGAGATAATCCTTAACACCACAGAGAGGACGGCAGGCGACTTGGACGGAGCAGCGCACACACTTCACTAACACACACACGCGCACACAAGTACAACACACACATGATGACAACAACACAAGAGGCAGGAGTACACACACCCAACCATTCATAAATAATACCAAAGTGACCCTGCCTTCACCCATGCTCCAAGCTCCCATCACAAACCTCCTCCTGAACTCTTACAGAAACATATTGTAGTCCTGCTGATTGTCAGACAGGTCCCAAATACACTTGCTCTATTAACAGAGTTGGGCCTTTTTTTTTTTTTTTTTACCTCTTGAGAAAATCATTGCATCTACAACTGCTACAAATTTTCAATATTCAGTTATTGGATACAAATATTAATGCTTTACCTCCAGCCACAACAACTGCTTTTACCACTTCTTCTAGGTGGATAATATAAAAAAAAACTGATAAGGACTACACTGTTTGAAGTTATATTTTTTGCACATTAATATGCACTTTAATATAAATAAATACATTTCAATATAATCAACCCCTGCTTGGACAGTTGTTGTTATAAAGCCGAAAGCAGGTATAAAAAAGCTTTTTGCTCTGATCGCAAGAGCTTCTGCCACCACTAATGCTAACCTGCTTCTAACAGGTAACTCCTCTTCAGTTCCCTTTTCACTGAAAATATTATAAAATATACTTGACTTGAATTCAGTATTGTAAATTGTATTCCCACTGTAAATCCCAGAATAATGTGAGTCCCAAAGTCATCTTGTCCATTAGCCCGGTGTAATTAAAGCTCTAAATGACAAACACATATTCAGAAACATTAATGACCCGAGGAGCAGGAGAGTGATGGGCACCTGTCTGTCCCTGTCCACATCAACCTTGAGACCAGGGTTATATCTGTGGCACCACAGAGCAAGGTGAGCCTCAGTCACTGATAATGAATGATTTATTCAGAGTAGCCCAGACAGCTAATTGCCTTCCTAATTGCACTCTATTTTGTTAACAAAGCTTTATTTTTAGCCCTGTATGGTTTTGTCTTTTGGTTCAAACAAAATACTATGTGCCAAAAAAAAACAAAGGTGTTTTTCTGTTGTTTGGCCAAAACAAATGAGAACATTAACTGGCTCAGGGATCATATCCGGTGATATTATCCTCTTATTTGGCAAAAGACAAAAACAAAATCATAATGCAGGGGATTACCAGGTGTACCTGTACAACCACTGCATGTCTGCTACATGTATGTAGGATTTAACCTACATTAAAGGATGTTTTTTAAGTTGTCTTTATTTGCAATATATTTACAAAATTGCCTGCACTGTCTGTGCAATGCTTATGAAAAGAATAATAAGTGATTAATACTATTAACTGATTAATACTAATATTGGTATTGAAGTCCAACTGGACAAAATTAGACCTTTGCTAAATAGCTTTAGAATGACCATAATCTAAAAATATGTAATTCTAATTCACTGATGTGTGTCACTGGAGAGACTGGTCCTTGGCCACCTCCGCTCCACCGTGAGCTCAGCGATGGACCCGCTGCAGTTTGTGTACCGGCCTGGCATCGGAGTGGAGGATGCCGTCATCTACCTGCTGCATCGCTCACTGTCTCACCTGGAGAACCCCGGCAGCACTGTGAGGATTCTCTTCTTTGACTTCTCCAGTACTTTCAACACCATCCAGCCACTGCTCCTCAGGGACAAACTGGAGACCGCCGGTGTGGACTGTGACCTGGCAGACTGGATCCTGGACTACCTCACAAACCGGCCCCAGTTTGTGAGAGCCAAGAACTGTGTGTCTGACCTCCTGACCTGCAGTGTGGGGGCGCCCCAGGGCACTGTCCTCGCGCCCTTTCTTTTCACCCTCTACACTGCAGACTTCAGACACAACACGGACAGCTGTGTCCTGACACAACACGGACAGCTGTGTCCTGCAGAAGTTCTCTGATGACTCTGCCATCATTGGTCTCATCAAGGATGACGATGATGGGGAGTACAGGACTTTGTGGACTGGTGTCAGCGGAACCACCTCATCATCAATGCAGGGAAGACCAAGGAGATGGTGGTGGACTTCCGCAGACGCCACTCTACTGCCCCCTCAGTGAACATCCAGGGAAGGGACATTGAGAGAGTGGACTCTTACAGGTACCTGGGTGTTCATCTGAACAATAAGCTGGATTGGACTCATAACACAGATGCACTGTACAGGAAGGGCCAGAGTCGGCTCTATCTCCTGAGGAGACTCAGGTCTTTTGGAGTGAGAGGGACACTCCTGAGGACCGTCTATGACTCTGTGGTGGCATCAGCCATCCTGTACGGTGTGGTCTGCTGGAGCAGCAGCATCACAGAGAGGAAGAAGAAGAGGCTGGACAAGGTCATCAAGAAGTCCAGCTCTGTCCTGGGCTGTCCTCTGGACTCAGTGCAGAAGGTGGGGGACAAGAGGGTCCTGGCTAAGGTCACCTCTATGCTGGACCATGAGTCTCACCCCCTACAGGACGCTCTGTCTGCTCTGGAGAGCAGCATCAGTGACAGACTGATACACCCTCGCTGTGTGAGGGAGAGGTTTCGCAGGTCTTTCCTTCCTGCTGCTGTCAGACTGTACAACGAACACTGTTAACATGTCATTCAACTTATCTGCACTACAATATTCAACTATACTCCAGAGTCTATTTTTAGGTCTAGTTTTAAATTATCCTAGGCCATTATTTATTTATTTATTTATTATATTGTTCTGTTGTATGCTACTTTTTCTTGATGTTCTTGATCTGTGCGTTGCAACACTGGAATTTCCCCACTGTGGGACTAATAAAGGCATATCTTATCTTATCTTATCTTATTTAATGTGTCATCATTGGAAACCATAAATATAACATTATCATCTTAAAATGCTATATATTTGTGATGCCCAAACACTGGAATCCTAAATCCTAAGAATGACTTTTCAGAGAATTACAACAAACAAAAAAAAGAAAAGAAAAAAAAGAAAAGAAAAAAATACAAAGATGTGTGAAATGTCCCATAAACTTCCATAGAACCACATTTTCAATGTGTTATTGTATTCAAATAGCACCACATTTGTTATTTGCAGGGGACTTGGATGCAGTCCTACTTTCAATCACAACATTTCAACCTTTGCGTCATTGTGTCCTGAAGGAACCACCACAAATAAAAAACTCACATCCATTTCCATATTAGTCCTCAAATGTATGAGGAATTATCTCTCTTCAAAACAGACCCAAAGCTCTCTGATTCCTGCTAATCCTTCAGACCCGATATCACCTGATAGGAGGTTGTACCCTGTGAATCCTATCAACAGGACAAGCCCAAAATAATGTAAGCAGGTCCCAGAGCAGAGATTAGACTGAGCCTGCTCGCAACCAGTTTATCTGTTCTATTTGACCATGTCTTGCTCAAAATACAATAGACTTTGATTTGTTTTTGAATGGTCTAATAAACCTACTTAAAAGAATATTAGGGGAGGAAAAACACAATGGAATTAACATGTTTTGTTTTGCTGTTTTACAATTTAATGTACTTTAATAATAGCTCACCAAATGATCTTTAACTAGTTCTGATATAGATTTGGACCATTCTAACTGTTTCAAAAAGGTCACAGCTACACACATGGTCAGACATCAACAATAAATAGACATAAGATATACAGGTAAACATACGCTTCCAACAAGAAGGTAGGTAATAGGTAGGTAAGTAGTATCTGGGCATTAAGTTTTGGCAACCCTGCTATGACGACCAACTGTTGGACTTAAAAAAATCTTGCATCATCTTAAATTGTTGATAATCTGTCCTGGGGAGAGTAAAATTATAAAGTTACATCTTACTGGACACTTGAATCCCTTAAGTTCCTCCCTCTCTTGTGTTCTGTCCACATGAACAGTGGCGTCGGGGGCTAAGCAGATTAACACAATGGGAGAAGAGGCTGTAAGAGTCTTTATACACTTGATCATTATGGGGTTAGGAGAGCGCCAGTGAAAGTTTGAGCCTTTAAACTGATTGACCCTAAAAAGCTGTTCATGAGCGAAAACAAAGAAAGCTGTGAATGAAGATGTGAGTAAAACAATGGCAAACATGATACATAATGCAAATACACACTGAGAAAATGCTAATAAAGAGTCGTCAGTTGTCATCGCTGTGTGAAATATCTCTAACATCCCTTTTATGCACACACTATTCACACTGTGTAAACTATTAATTACAATACCAAAATTTAGCAGTTTATAACATATTTTACTTTGTATTTTGCATCCAAAATAAACAAGGGTTTACCCTACCTCAATATAAAATTAGCCTAAACAGGATCACAGGAGCACTGTGTAACTTTTCTGGTGTAGGGTCCACCATCTGCTTGTTTGTCTCCACGGTGATGTTATTGCTTTGTCTGGGATGTTACACAGTATGGCATTAAACAAATGTGTCTTGTATTTATTCATTTACAGGTGTTTTTATTTCTTTAAACTCCCGCAAAGACATGTATTCTTACTGTGAGCAGGCCCACTCCACAAATCTAACCTGTAACTTGGCCTGGTGATGTAGCCTGCTTGTCTCCATGGAGATAGTTAAATTAAATGCCATTCTGTAGGAAAAAAAAACAATAACATTTACATGTCGTCAAGCAGGTGAAGAGCCCTCTAGCAGAACTATGTAACTTACATAGTTCACCTTTAAACAGAAAGTTAATGGTAAAGGTAGACAAGAAAAGTATTGTAATGTATAGCTATGAATAAAACTAAAGTTTAAATAAATTATACATAATACAAGGAAGTGCCACAGACAGGAGTAAAAAGTAGTGTAGACGTCATTGCTGTATTAAGTTTCTAAAATATCCTTTTTTATAAACTTAATGTGTGAGGGGGGAGTATTCATCACATTGTGGGGACTATAATCTGCTGTATATGCACTCAATTTCTTTCGGGGGACCAAAATCAGGTCCCCGAAGATCTGTCACGATAACACAATCTGTAGCACGATATACTGCTGAAGAAATTTTATAAACGGTAACACTGAAACAAATTATTCCAATGACACAATAACCCAAGAGCAGATTTAAACACCAAACAACTATTCTAAATCTACAATATTGTTAAAAAAAAATCATGAGCTGCAATAAATAAACAGCAGAATTAAGCACTTCAGTAGTTTGCATCTGTAATGAATCATAGAAGTTATTAATTCAATCATATACCAAAAAAATCATAATACCCCCTTAAGATATGGGTAAATTTAGGTTAAGGTTAGGCAAGGAACTATCTCCAGAAAAGTCCACACAAAGCAAGGAAACCTACAGTGTGTGTGTGTGTGTGTGTGTGTGTGTGTGTGCGTGCGTGCGTGCGTGCGTGTGTGTGTGTGCGTGCGTGTGTGCGGCTGGAGCATTGAAATGACATGAAGAGTTATTTGGGTTGTAATGAAGCTGCTTAATGAAATCAGTGCCCTTGAAAGTTCTTCATCAATTTCAGCCCCCTTTGCCCACTTCCACACACACACTCCACACGATCGCCGGTCCTGTCAGCTAATCCGTGCACGCGATACAATATTAATTAAACACCGCGTTTCCTGAACTCCTTAAGTGAGTCGCTATCGTTGATAATGAGCAGGTTTAAAGGAGTCACATCCCTCTAAAATTACTTTTTAAACTGGCCTTATTAAGCAGAAAATGAGGCCCAAATCAGGCTACAAGCTCGTCATTAGGAGCCACTGATCCTTGGCCACGTGCATGTTTCAATGGTTTTAATTAGCCGTGCACAAGATAGTCTGTGACAGGAAGTGCCATTAATCTTGTCTTTCATTGAGGAGAAGAAGAAGAAGGGGGACAGCGTGTTGCGACAGACAGGGCCCAGTGGACCTGAATTCCCAGAGAATTGGTGAAACAAATGAGGAAAAATCAGGTGGTATAATGATTTAACTTTGGCCTTGGATAGACACATAGAGCAAAAAGTTTAGTTTTGAAACTTTAACATGCTTTTGTAAACTGATCGAATATAATTGACAACATTTAGACTTAGACAAACTTTATTGATCCACAAGGGAAGTTATTTGGGTACAGTAGCTCACTCATCATAATATAATATATAACAGAGGGTAACAAAAATAGATGAAATAGCAAAAAAGATAGCAAGAGGCCGGTGTCAAATGAGACATAAATCTCTCACTGTTTGAGCGGAGCTATAGGAGCCTGTTGGAGAATGAGCTCCTCTGCCCCTCAAACCCACAATTTCTTTTTTTTATTTTTTTATTTGAGATTTATTTCTAATTTTCATTCTTCCTCCTTATGGACTCATGACCACATTTTGGTCTGGAAAGGTACAGGACGGTAAAGGGAATGTACCATTATGATATACAAAGCTATGTTAACTTCACTCAATAATAATGCTTGATTTTAAACATTTAAGGATGTATTGTTGTTTTGTTAGTACTTTCTTAGTATTTCTTTCAGCCTTAAATGAGCCAGTTTGAGAGTATATTTTAACGTGACAAACCCTGGTATTGACATAACCCATCCCATCACTGGACACACACTTGATGAAATATGCCAGGACTGTGTGTGTTTATGAGTTGCACTTGCATCAGAGGAGGATAGTCCCGGCCCCTCCTGTCACACCCTCTCCGCATGGACGATTATGGATGGCCAATTACATCGCTTTTGTCATTAATTAATGAGGATAACGAGCTCCCCCTGTTCCCCACAAACTGCGGTCCTTCTCAGCTGGTACTGAACAGAAGAGGGGCAAGTGAGGGCTGTGCGACTGTCAGAGAGGGAGTGACGGGACAAGCAAATGAGTGAGAATTAATGGGCTAAAGGGAGCATAAATCTGGAGTAACCATGAACTAACCAGGTTTAAATTAGCTAAGGCAGGGTTTCAGATGTATTTGTTTATGTTTTATTTTATTTTATTCATTTACTCACATGCTGGATGTCCCCTTGAGATGTATGATGTATATTTTTTTAAGTTTTACCCTGTACTATACTAGCACTAAACAGGCATTTCCCAAGACTAACCCAAAGTTGAAGTAGTGATCCAGAAATAAACCTGGACTAAGCTGGGTATAAACAAAAAAATCCTGGATTAAACAAGGTCTGAACTAGTTCTAACCACTTGCCTGTATGCAATGTCATAACCACGATGAAGCCCGGAAAAAATGAAGTAAAAAGGAAGTAAAAAGTATCATTCTGAACTCAACACCTGACAGGACTTTTCTCAGCATAGACACCAAGACAAAACCAGGACCAAGCCAGACCAGCACCACCCTGACAAAGCCAGTACAGACCAGGCCGAGCTGTCCAAAGCCCTAACACAGATCTGATTGTTGACCCGAGGCCTTTATGGTAGTTCCCATTTGCCCAGTGCAGTGAGGTGTGTTTGCTCACCACCAGTCCACTATCTGTGAGGCCATTATAGAGATTACGCCCAGCTACAGTAACGGATGCCCCGGTTTGTCAGCTCCGATCCTCTGTCAAGACAACAAGCTAAAAGCAAAGAGAGAGAGTGATGAGGGTAAACTCGGGGGAGGAATGGTGGGTGTTGGGGATAGTGGAAGGTTAAACTGTTGGAAATGAGAAAATAATGTGAGTGGCAGAATGGGGCACATGAGGACTGGGGCACTGCACTGAAGAAGGACTTAAAATGCAAAACTCAAGACAACACAAATAGACTGTTGTCTTCAAGCTGTTCTAGGATCTACTTTGCACAGTTTTAGTCAAGAGTGTAAATTCAATCTGCGGCAATGCAATATTTCTTTTCTCCTTATATTTTTTATAATTAAAAACACGTGAAATAGTGCAGCTCTTCATTCTGAAAATATAAAGCATTTCTAAAACACACTGCTAAAAAAAATGTGATTAAAAAAAAAATCACATTTAATATTTTTATTTGGATATGTTAATCTCATATCATATCATACCATTTCTGTTTACATTAGAGTCAAAAATATCAACATCCAGATCCTAAACTTGTATCAAAGCATCACTACTTTTTTCCACTTCTGAAAAACAATATTACCATGGTTAATGTTAATACCCATTATCAACAATGTTAAAGAAATACTTATTGTTTTAATATCTAATTATATTGACTAAAAAAAGAACTTTTTTTTTTCACAGCGAAGCACTAAAACAAGCAAAATTCATCTATGGCAAAACACAGAGACACAACCACCTCCCCCTAATGTCTGATTAACAAATAAAGGCCTATGTCCAGATCTGTGCACTTGCAGCAACATCACCCCAAATCACATAGCTCCTCTGAACCAACTGACTCACCCATTCATTGTTCCGACAAGGTGGGGCTGGAAGGAACGCCCTTACATCGGCGCCCTCACACTCTGAGATGGGTGGCTTAATGCGGTCTTATACCAGCCTCATACATGCATAAACTATTGTCGACCTATTTGTCACCCTTCACCATGAACCGGTCCCAAACTGCCACCTCCTAGCTCTCACAACATAAAGCATTTTAAAAGTAAGTTTAAATATGTAATGCATTATAAAGCCATTGGTTAAATTGAATAATAGTAATTCAAGCATGCATATTTAGCTTCAAGGCTCTGGAAGTGTAGAAAGTGTGGGGGTCTTGGTTGTAACATGGAGTGCTACAATGTGTTTTGGATGCGTGAGCTTGCACATAGGCATAACATAATTAGAGAAAACAGCACTGTCAAAAGCATTAGGCAGAGGTACACACTTAAGGGCATATGTTTTTAGTATTATACCAAGCAAAGTGCACACACATACCTCAGAGCTGGGAGCCATGCTAATGAAATCACTCCCTTTCTATCCCACGGAGAGCAAACACAAATGTTTACAGACATGGCACAGTCGGCGCGGGCTCCCGCACCACGCTGCGCTGTTACTGCCCCAGCACAAACCGCATGGACTCAACTGCTGTGAAGGTCCACACTCACAAACCTGCACAGAGAATACACACATTAGTCAATTTAGTGGGCAACATTAGGGTTCTACCACTTTCATTATTTGTCTCACGCTCATGGGAAAACCTTTTCATGTTCATTTAAAGCTTACAATAATAATACAATTTTCTTATTGGCGTATTAATCAACTATAAAATAATTATTACACACAGGACAAGTTTTAGTATATATAGCCCATGGTAAAAATCCATCTGAATACACAAATGGCATTCATATGATGTGTGCGTTCCATAAAAATAATTGTGTGGAAATGGGATATGTTTTAAAGGTGTAATACTGAAGAATATAATTTATGTGAATTTAAAAACATTCTTAAAAACTAAAATGAAACAAATTGCTTAGATTTGGATGCTCTATTGTTTGTCAAATCAGATTTAGGGAATAGGCTTTTGCTGGGAAGTAATTGGTGACCAGCGCCATACAAGTCCATCTAACTGTACCGCACAGTATTCGATGTAATGGTTATTAGGTTAATAAGGCAGCACAATAGCACATATACACTGTATCAGTGTGACATATAGGGGCCTATGGTGAAGTGCCCAGTTGCTCAGCCATGCAAAGAGGCAACTGTCTCATTTGTAACAATTAGTGTGCTCCTGTTCTGATGGAGCTCAGGCCTAGAGCATCACATCCTCTGCAGCTTTTGTCACTTTTCATCCTCCCTGGTCCCGCCATCTCATGGGCCCCGACTAGACATGTGTCATCAGAGAGCCCATTTAAGACGCCATCAGTCGCCCGCTGTTGTGACAGGGAGCTAAAGAGGGACCTGATAACTTAGTCACTTACTGAATGACAAATGTATTCAGCATATCACCATGACTGCTCATCTGTGCAGCAGTGAAATATATGAATTCATTTTTCATGATATCTGAATGGTTACATTATTTTTTATATTAAATAAAATAATTTCAGATTATGCATATTTCAATTACAGCTAGGGAAGTGTTGCAAATTGTTACAATATAAATGAAGGTTTTTGCAATATAGAGCAAACTACAGCACTGTATTACTAACACTACTGAAGACAAAAAAAATGAAGACAAAAAATGAAAATATCCTGGTTACTAGTCTATTCTCTCCACATCTCTATATTTTTGTTATGTACAAAATACATTCGACCTGCAGTGATGAAAACCTGCTCACTGCATTTACTGGAGCGTGCAGACAAGGGCAGAAATCGTGCTAATAGCTGACCAGGGCTAAAGAGCGCCATAGAAGTCTGCGTGCGATCACCCAAATACCCAGAGACAGGTCCTGTGCGCCCCGGGCGTCTCGTGCGTCTTTCCTCTAAGCACCACCGAGCCCAGCGCGTGCCAAACGGGTCCCACCAGCCAACCATCTTCAGAGGCTCTTGACCTCTCACGCGCGGAAAGTAGGCCGACCAAACAGATGTAAATTATTATTATGAAAAATATGATGAACTGAAAAATTGGCAATTGGTCATGACAATAAAGAAGAAAGTTCATGCAAAACTTTTACGCATGACGCGTTCACCACACGTCGTGGCCCCTTTATCTGTCTGAAACACACTGTGATCAAGCTATGATAAATGTAAAATTCGAAAATGAGACAAATCGTTTTCAGGCATAAATACATTTTAATTATAAAGACATATAAACAATATATGAAATCCATGTTGTGACACAACCAGTAGGCTGCATTTGATTAAGTTATAGTCGGGCTTGTTCACAGTTGTACAATACAATCATGTGAGATGTGAGCAGTGATGAATTACAAATAAAAATCCTAAAATGTCACTACATCGCCAGTTCGGGAAATCCTAGCCTAATTCAAGGTGACTCAGATGAATGTTGCATAGTTACAACAAAACATGACAAAACCTGTTCAAATTTACTAAAATGACAAACTTCTCAAAACATGACCTGCAAATTCTTGAAAGTGACAGAGCAACATAACTGTGGCCTATAAACAGTTATAATCAGTATCAGTATAATCTAAGTTATACATTTTGTTAAACTTAACTTTTTACTATTTAAATAACGAGAGTGGGAGAGAGACTGAATGGGTGTCAGAGGTCAAAGTTCATAAGTTTAAAGGAAATAAATCAAGGCTTGTCGTTACAGTGTTTGAAGAGACTTGAAGGTGTCCCGGAATAAGTCGAGCACTTTTCGGCGCAGGTGGCGAGCGCAGAGCTGGAGAACGGATAGACGGCTGCTTGTCCAAAGGGGGCCAAGGCGGTAGGGATTGGGGACGTGATGGTCTGGCCCTGGTTCAGATATGCCACAAGCCGTCTCATTTCCTCCAGAGCCTGCGCCTGCATGAGAATATAGTTCTTAGCCAAAAGAAGAGTGGCTATTTTGGAGAGTTTTCTCACAGACGGGCTGTGTGCGTAAGGGATAACTGCGCGCAGGCCGTCCAGTGCGTCATTCAGGTCGTGCATTCTTCTCCTCTCTCTGGCGTTGATGCTGAGTCGCAAGGACCTCTGCTCTTTAGACTTTTTGGCCAGTGGGCCCCCGGATTTGTCGTCTCCAAAAGACGGACCCCTCTTCCTGGACTCCAGAGAGTCAAACGCATCGTCATCATCACTCGTGTGTTCCCCGCCGCTCTCGTTGGACTTGGTGGTCTGTCCGGAGATGAAGTCTGTAGCGGGTGTCAGCGGAAAGCGGGCCGGAGTTCCAGTACCGTGGCTAGGACCAAAGCCGAAAGCGGACTGGCCGTAGCGCTGCGTCAGGTCCAGCAGTGCATCGTTGCTAATGGACTTCAGCAGGTTCTCCTCATTGACATTCATCTTTCTGTAGAAAAGTGCGCTCCTCTTGTCGTCTGACCTGTCTTCTTTTGCACTTCCCTCACAGTTGCCCTGTTTCTACGACTTTCCTGTCACTAACAGTGACTCTTGAAGCAAAAGCGCGTTTGTATGAAGCCTTTACGCACAGCGCTCCCCCCTCGACGCGCGCATAGCCTACGTTAAACACACTTGTCTGATTGTGTCCGTGCGCTATAGACTTGGGTTTCACTCTTTTCCTCCCTGTGCCAGCCCTCCCTCGCCTTGGGCAGATTGTGGCTCGCGCGGTTCCCGGTGCGCGAGTTAGTATAGCGCACGAGGCCCTGCGGGATTATTTGTCCAGCCAATCAGAAGGGGTCTTTAATTGAGTCAGTAAGTTCCAGGGATGCTCCCAGAGAAAATGACAATTACAAGAACAGCCACTTGATGCCTGGAGTCAGTGTATTGTATATTATAATATGTTTTCTGTTAAAATTGTCAGTAATTTGACCTGGTTGACAGATGTTGTGTGTTAACTTCAATTTTATTGAATTATATCCAAAAGCTCTCAGCTAGCAAAACAAATAAAAAGTTAAAGCATTCTTGTTTAAGCTGTAGAACTAGTGTCTTTCCAGGTTATTGGTCATTACACGGCTACACGTTTGGTTTGTTATAAGCATATGTTGGCCTACCATTAACGAAATTATTCTTATTTTATTAGTAGATCATTTCTATTCCGGTAATACTTGGTCAAACACATGTATTTGTTGTAATAGGTTTATTTGAATCTTTATTTTCGCACATATAATATTTTGATTGTATGTTTGGCACTTTTATTCTCTTGCTGCTGTTCATGTAGCCTACTTTGCTGATACTCTGCAGTTTTCCCATTAGCCTGTATATTTTATCATGACAAATAACGAAACTGCTAAGGAGATGCTGTTAAACCCTTTTCTCTGATCAGATTTTACATTAGCAGAAATAATAGTGGATGGTGGTAATGAAATATACACAATCTCTCCCTTCAAAGACTCACCAAACAGCTCACGTATTCGCAGCCAGCCAAGGCTTTGTGCGTCTGAGGAACAGGTGTCCAGACTGCCACCGGGTTTACCAGCGCTGTGTCCAACTCTGTGGTTACACTGCCCTCCTCTGTTCAACACAAACAATCACAGCACAGAACCGCTCAATGCGACAGTACTGCACTTCAGCTGACAGTGCCACCTTGAGGATGAAGATGTTTTTTGTTTGTTTGTTTGTTTTTTATTTAACAGCCATCTAGCAGAGTGTTGGATACATGGAGCGGGTTGGGTTGGAAACCGGATTACTGTGCGTTTATGACACACACACACACACACACACACACACACACACACACACACACACACACACACACACACACACACACACACACACACACACACACACACACACTATTATTTTCATTTCTTTTTATCTTATTTTTTCATTTAGGTTACGTATGTCTGTAAATATGAGCATATTGACCCTGATGTTTCACGCAAGCACAGTTTTCAGAGACTTGCAGACTAATCAGTTTTCTTCGGCCCTTAAGGGCCTTACTGAGACTGTAAGAAGCAAAGGGTTGTTAACAAACACCACAAATAAAACACACACACAAAAAAACATGTTGCTTTCAAAGGTTGCTCTTGGTCTCCATGGCAACTGCAGCATTGGCGCATACAATGGCACCATAGCACGTTTGCTTTATAAGGACTATACAATTCACGCTGTGTGGTGAGCAGCGTGGTGCAGTGACAGCACAAGACCACAGTGCGGCAGAAAAGGATTTTCTATTGATTTCCCACAATAAAGAACAATGTACTATCCACTACTGTTCCTATGAGCTATGGTTCATTTGATATCTGAGGTAGGCTATAAGGTAGATTTTGACTGAATAATTTATTAAATGAGGTAATTGAGAGATCCTCCTGTGGACTACAGTCGATTGACCTCGTGCTTGATGGTAGAAGACACTGGCATCTTTGCTGCTTCATTTAGGGGACAATTTGGTCACAAATATGTTTTATGCAGTCATTTATTCATCACCCTGTGGTGAATCTATGTGTTTCTATGGGTCAAAGCATGTGTGCTTTCTTTGGCATGTCATAAACTATAAACTGCAACACAGAGATCAAATATTATGAATAAACTGAAATGTAGTGACATAATACAGCCACTGAGTGGGGGTAAAGTCTTTTAAATTGACCTGTCTGCAGAGACAACTCACAGTGCACCACTTATTTGTATACTGTCAAAGCACATTATTGTAAGAAGAAGGCTACATACAAACATATGCTTTTCATTCTCACATTATGGAGGTCTTCACCCAGGGCATCAGAGAACCCAGTGTGTTGTAAGTGACAGCAGGCGATCACTGCGGGTTACAAAAGCATACATTGATCTTAACACTCACTTCAGTCAGGGACAAAGCAACAGTATACACCATTAATGTGCTGTGAGTCAACGCATAGAATGTGATGTCTTACAAACATAGGGTTCCGATATTGTGTTTAGCTCTCAAGGCTGTTTCTAACACACTCTCACTGTGTGTGTGTCTCATACATAAACTTCAAAGTGCAGCTCAGAGTAAATATGTAGCCGGCTGCTTTGATCTTTGCTGCTGAATCTGATTAATGTGTGGATTTACAGTGCAGACCTACAGGGACTCTGCAACTCTGCACCCTTAGATGCTTCGTTTTCTCATTAGGATGGAGTCTCTAAAAGGAAAAGATCGACTCTATAGTAGTCAGCCACACATAATCTTATATTTTTAGTCATGAATGTTTTTTCTGTTGTTTTTTAGTCAACTGGATTAAGTTTGTAATAGTTACCTCTCATCCTAGTAGAACTGCCAAATAAATACATAAATAAATACAAAAATGGAATGGGAGAGCTCATGCCACAAAATCTTGCAAGATAAAGTTGCCAAAGGTTTTGCACACAAGTGGAAAATGATCTTGATTTTTCTTTCCATGTGTTTACATTTGGTTTGGACAAAAGGGTTGAGTGCTGGCGTGTTGCATATTTCAAAAAAGTACTACTATAAAATTAGTTTATTATTGGGGCCAAACACCGAAGGTGCTAGGCACCATAGTGTTTCTACTGAGTCTTAGCCTCCGTCTTAGTCTTCGTCTTCGTCTTCGTCTTTGTCTTCGTTTTCGTCTTCATTTTCGTCTTCGTCTTCGTCTTCGTCTTAGTCTTAGTCTTTGTCTTAGTCTTCGTTGTCGTCTTAGTCTTCGTTTTCGTCTTAGTCTTAGTCTTAGTCTTCGTCTTCGTCTTCGTCTTCATCTTTGTTTTCGTCTTAGTCTTAGTCTTCGTCTTTGTCTTTGTCTTCGTCTTCATCTTCATCTTTGTTTTCGTCTTAGTCTTCGTTTTCGTCTTCGTCTTTGTTTTCCACGGGTAACAAGAAGCGCGTCATAGGCACGATAGTCGCGGACACGCAGGCGTACGGCATCCCGGGCCGTGACATCTCGGACACAATTCTTTCTTTAAAGTACCTGTTGAGGGAGATGCATGCCACGGGTGGCATCCACGTCTCGGTTGATTTCAATAAGGCGTTCGATAGAGTAGAGCATAGCTTCCTCTATCACGTTCTGGGAAGGTTTGGCTTCAAGGATAGGTTCATCGATTGGATCCGCTTATTATATTCGAACGCAGTCAGCCGCGAGAAATGTAACGGCCTCCTCTCTGACCCCTTCCCTTTGCGGAGGTCGGTCAGACAGGGGTGCCCGCTAAGTGCGCTGCTCTACAGCATAGTGGCTGAACCTCTTGCTGCTGTGCTGAAGAAGGACAGGGCCGTGCGCGGACTCACGAGCCCCGTGGGCAGGGAATACAAGATCTTTCAATTCGCAGACGACACAAATCTTGTCCTTCGAGACGTGCAGAGCCTCGATGCGGCTCTCCACATGCTCAATGTCTACTGTCTGGCTTCAGGTGCCAAAGTCAATCTCGAAAAGTCCTCTGTGGCTTTCTGCGGAACCCTCGCAACCACCCAGAACACCTGGGGCCCTCAGGAATGCAGCAGACCTTTACAGGGTCCTCGGCGTCCCACTGGGGAGGGATGAGGCGGCCTGTAGGGACAGTTTGTGGTCTGGATTGTACAATAGTGTTAACGCCTGCATGAATTTATGGCGGAGTCGTGATTTAAAAACCAAGGGCAAGGTTTTGGTCGTCAATGCCTTGTGCCTGTCCAAGCTCGTACATGCCCTCACCGTGTACGACTTGCCAGACGCAGAGGCACACAGATTCAGCATTGTGGTGAATAGGTTTATTTGGAAAAGAACGTGGGCTGATTGCACACAATGTTATGATTGGAGAACACAACCAAGGGGGACTTAAACTCCTTGATTTGGTTATCAAGAAGCACGCATTGCGTCTCAAAGTAATTAGGAAGTTCCTTGACACCGACTTCACGGCCGCGTGGAAGGACTTCTTCGCGGTTCAGGTAGATCGGCTGGGTGAGCACGGTTTATTTACCCTGTGCATGCTCCCCCGGCAGGTCACCCTTGAGCGCTTTCCCCCTTTCGAGAGGGAGGTGTTTGAGGCCTGGGCTGCACTGAGGCCGTGCACTGTGGCGGCACCGCGTTCCCTGTGACAACTGAGGCAGATGCCTCTGCGTTTCAACCCTGACATGCTCTCCGACCCCCCAGGGAGGAGGGAGAGCATGTTTAGTGGGGTTCTGGAGGGAGTGGGGGTTAAGCGGGTAGGGCAGCTTCTGGATGCCTCAGGCAGGTTTGACGTGGAGGAAATCAGGGGCAGGTTTATGGGGATTGGGGCCAGGTTTCGGAGAGCCGAAATCCTCAGGACGGCAAGTGTTATCCAGTCCTCTGTCCTGACGAGGTGGGGGGACCTGTTTGAGACGGGCCCCTTGGACCCGGGGGAGGTACATGGGGAGGAGACAGGCGAGTGTTCTCTGGATTTTGATGTTGTATGGGGAGAGAGGGTGTTGAGGATGTCGGAGGCGAGGGTGCGCACTTTTTACAGGCTGTTAGTGGCCGGGGTCGCTCGGCGCCCTTCTGCAGAACTCAGATGGTCGCAGACTTTTCCCACACGTGACACAGTAATTTTGACTTTAAGTTGAGACACGGGATCATTTACACCTGCACCAGGTTGCACGCAATACACCCTGACAGGTACGGCTGTGACTGTCCAGTTTGCGGTGAGGCGCCTGAAGACCTCCTCCATCTGGCCGCCCGGTGCCCCGCCGTGCAGCGGTTCTGGACCCGGCTACTGGACCTTCTCGCTCGGAGGCTGGTGTTGAGACTCCCACCTCCGGCGGCCCATGGACTCGATGACCCTGGACTCTGGTTCTGCCTCTTCGGCCCTGCCCAGCAGCAACCTCGGGGGCCGGATGCTCCCATAGTCAACTGGGATGCCGCCCGCCTTGTCCTGTCTGTGGCCAGATATTTGATCTTCGCGGCACGGAACCGCCGCCTCCACGACGGCCACGCAGCGGAGCACTGGCCCCTCTTCACAGCGTTCCTTCGCGCCCACGTCCGCCGTCTCCACGACGCAAGAGAAACGGAGTTTCGCAACACCTTCATCCCAGACAATACGCTTTTCTCCATCTCCCGAGCCGGCTTCCCTCGGTTGGACTTCTGACCCCTACCCCCCTCCGCTGCCCCCCCTGGTCCCTGGCGCCTAGGCCTTCCCTGGCACTGCGTCGCCCTTACTCTCCCCCAGACCCCTTTCTTCACCTGGGGCAAGCCCCTTGGTCCTCTACACTTCCCCTGTTCCTCTCAGCCCTAATGCCCGGTGGTGCTTATCCCCGTACCCACATCCCCCGATGTGTCCTCTGAGCGCTTTGCGAATGTATGTACCTTGTGGTACATTTCCGTACCACAGGGTACATCTTTCTGAAGAGAGAAAAAAGAAGTGCTTTGTGACTGTTATTGTGGTGGTGAAATATGTACTATTATGTGCCTGAAATGTGTATTATCGTGTACCTTGTAATATTAAAAGATAAAAAAAAGTGTTTTTACTAATTCCTATTATTATTATACATTATTCCTCTGACCATTGGAGTCTATGGCAACCCCTAGAACCGTCTGGTAAAAAGTTGTGAAATTTTGCATGCACATTCCAGCCATTTATAGGGCTGGGGCCCTATAAATTGCTGGCCCCAGCCCCAACCGCCTAGTGCCACCAGCAGGTCAAATTTGCAGAAATTTTCAGGAATTTTCTGCGTTGCTAGGAAACGTACCTAGCAACCTTTGATCTGTCTTTGATGTGTCTTTGATCTGTTAAACCTTGTTAGACCCTATTAAACCCTGTTAGACCTTGTTAAACCCTGTCAGACTCTGTTAGACCCTGTCAGACTCTGTTAGACCCTGTCAGACCCCGTTAGACCCTGTCAGACTCTGTTAGACCCTGTCAGACTCTGTTAGACCCTGTCAGACCCTGCATGCGGGCTACATGCTGAGGCCTACATGCACCTTTGGTGCTTTGCCCCACATTGCTGCTTGCAGCTATATTCAGACCACCCAGGATCTCGCGGGCATTTTTTGTGATTGTTGTGGGCTAAAATGCCTGAATTTGCGGGAGCTTTTCCAAAAAGTTGTAATGAAAGTTGCGGTGCTTTTAAGGTTTTTGTTGCGATTTTGTTGCGGGAGGAAGTGAAAGTTGCGATAAATAGTTGCGATTTTCCCTTTTTGTAATTAAAATTGAGTAATATTTTGAATATTGAGTTCAGGGCTCTCAAGTCTCACGCATTGAGAGTGTGACACACGCAATTCGACTCACACGCCACACATGGCATTTCTCACGCTGATTTTTTTTTTTTTGTGCCCAGAAAATCGATCTGTGTGGCTCAGTTTATGCAGGCACCACGCGTTTTCAGCGAACCCCCCCCCCCCTCCTCCTCGCCCCGCTCCCTCCTCCCCGCGCCGCTCGAGTGTCTAAGCGCGCACTGCACTGTCAGTAGGGTGACCATCGGCATTTCGGATGTCGCGCACAGGGCTCCAAGGAGCGCTCAGGGAGTTAGTGTGTTTGCTCAGACACATTAAAAATTAGGGGGAACATTGGCCATGTCCCAATTCCAAGTATTACTAGTCGCAATAGAATAATATTTTTGTCTGTAGGGAACAAGGAGCAGACCACCCGAGCTGAGGCGGGATCTGTTCTATTTCGCAGACGCCCATGTGATCCCCGGACTGCACTCAGGGCTCAGTTAGTATGCACCGCCTCGACTGCAGACTGAAACCACACTCCGAACCGTGCATTCGCTGAATTGGGAAACGGCGAACATCGCAGAGTAGCAAGTGTAAATAATGGGTGGGGATTTATGACGATTTATGCAACGGTGGCCGACGAGGGTCCGAAAGGAGGACAAAATGTAAAAAAGGAGGACAAGTGACAGACGGCCAGACAGACAGCTCTAAAACCGGACTGTCCGGACGAAATCCGATGGTCACCTAACTGTCAGTGAACGACAAAAACGGAGAACCATCAGGTAATAATTTCATTTATACACAGGGCTCTGTGTAAATGCAATCGCAAGCGCCCCCCCCCCTTCGGAAATTACAGTCTCACGCACGACCCAAAACTTGAGAGCCCTGTGAGTTATTACTGACAAAGAATAATACAAAGACACAGAGATCACAGATATGGTCCTAAAACAACCTTACCAACATCGAAAATAAATTACTACTAGGAGGGGAACTGTTTTGCCCAGTCTTTTGCTGTTATTTTAGTGGGCAAATGGCGCCGCAGACATGTTTCTTTGCCATTAGAAGTCGTGTCCCAATTCCCAGAGCGCGCGGCTCGGAGCGTGGCTTGAAAGGCATGTGCGTCACACATTTCGCCAGTACACCGGCGCGACGACTGCTGTCCCACTTCTTTTTTGTCCCATGCGCAGTTAACACGCGGTCTGAAGACCGCAGTTGTTAAGCGGTCCGCGGACTGCAGTCGAGGCTGAGCAAGTGTGCACCACCTTGACTGCAGTCTGAGCCCCCTTCGGGCCGCGCTCCGAGCTGTGCGCTCTGGGAACTGGGACACGGCTGCAGTTTCGGTTTTGTCACACGGAAGTAAGGCAGAAGGAAGTTGGTCGGCGTTCAATACGTCGCCGATGATTGGTAAGAATTATAAAAAAAAAAAAATAGTAAAAATTGCGGGAAAGTTGCGGTGATTGGACAAAATTGCAACACCGCCCTGAATTCACGGGGATTGGCTGAAGTTGCGTTGAAGTTGCAAATCGCAACATCGCGAATTCCTGGAGGGTCTGTATATTATATTATTGTGTTTCGTCTTGTGGGTATTGTGTCTCAGCCCATCTGTAAAAATCAGATACTCATCTTAACAAGTATTGACACAAAGAATTGCCATAAAAAGGGCTAATTTAAGTCTAATTCAATTTAATTTTAAGTTTTTAGAATGGTCTTGTAACTGATACAAGACTACGTGAAACTATTACCAGAAGTATTAAGTGTTGAAAATGACTGAATTGTCTAAAAAAAGAGTGTTTTTATAATTACTGTGGAATAAAAATTGGTGTAGTATTGAACCTTTCCTCTAGTATTGAAATTGTATTGAAATTGTAGTATCATGACAACAATATCTTGGAGGCTTTATTAATTCTGAGGCAACATTGGTAAGATATTTAGAATAACTACTGCTATTATTGAATATAGGTCACATTAAGATTTTGTGTATTGATATGATTTTGTCTGACTTTTGCCCTGTAGTAAGAGTAAGGAAAAAAAACATCTGGTCTGTATCTTTGCAATGGGAACACATTGGGCAGCTTTTAGTAGTAGTTTTTTTCTATTTTTGAGGTTGCCACAGCCTATTGCACCCTTCATTCCTTATTCACATGGCTGGAAAAAAAAAAACACACTAAAATTTCCTCCTCATTCACCAAATACCAGAAACAATTCACATTTTGTATCTCCTAAAATTGATTGCTTTAGACTGCAGTGCAATGCAGATGATTTTTCTCAGGGTGGAGGTGGTTGGAAAGGCGGGGCCCATGAATAATTGTTTGAGGTATTTTCACTCTGACCCACTTTGGAAGTCTCTTTTACCCCCCTTAAAGGTACCGCAATCCAACGCACTGTGAAGTCAAGTTTGCAAGACGAGACAAGACAGCTAAAATCTTACTGAAAACATTGTCAGAACTATAAAATAATAATTTGAATAACAAAAGGCACTGCAGAACCGCTACAGACACAACACACGTTTGAGATTTTTTGTCGGTGAATGCCTCTCAGTCCACCCTAATAAATTCTCTTTTATTTCTGCTCAGTTTGATCACAAATAAAATGGTTCATCCAAAATTCTTTATTCATAATGCAACACAGCCGAGTGCATAGACAGACTTCGCACAAAAATCTATCAGATCTGATGATTTTACATAACGGGGTATCTACAAACTGTGTCACACGTAAAGAAAGACTGAAGAATTACTTTTGTGGCGCTTTTCTACAATAATTTAGTGACATTGTTTCTGCAGTTTGAAGATGCACACAGTCAGAGGATGCAGCCCTGAGCTCTCTGCTGACAGGTCGTCACCATTTCTACCTCACTGCTCTTGTTATCTTGTCTGCCTATTCATTTTCCAAACTCCTCCAATATTTCCATCCCTTTTGTCTCTGTGCAAGAATGTCTTTATTCTGCCTCGACTTTTCATGCATATTGGTCCACCGTCCCCAATGTGAGGAGCCGCCCAGTTTTATCCCCATGTTTCTTCATAGACAGGAAGTCCATATTTAATTAAGTGACTGTCTTGTTCAAATGCTTTTAAGTGCTCCTGTTCAGAGCTCTGGGCCGGACGGAGAGGCTAAGGCTTTTATTTATTCATTGGGTGGTTGGTCGCCTCTCGCTGCTCTCTCTGAAGAAGCAGCGCCCCCATCACGCTGCCCTCACTCTCCCTGGCTGTATGCATTTCCTCCGGGGACATCCAGCGTCAATCCACATTAACATCCATCAGAGCATGCTGCACCAAAGGGGAATGAGCAAGGTCCCACTGAGCCTCACATACATACGCATCACTACACTTAACACACAGCATCCTCCAGCCAAGCCTCTTCAGAGAGTGACGCACCAGTTCAAACTGTCTTCTGGCAGTGGTTTAGCCCAATATTCAAATTAGACTTAAAAGATCTGAGCTGTAATTTGCACACTATTCAGATCAAGTGCTATCTCAGACAGTTGCTTTTGTCACTATATTGGAGGTTGCCTCAATCTATTCATTTGGCAAAAGCCAGGGAATGGATCTGGAATGGTGTATCTTCCCAATATTGTTCTGGAAGAGATGGGACTTTTAGGAAATCACAATAGCCAATTGAAATGCTATGATGATAATAAATGAAAAACATGTTTTTGACCAAATGAATGTGTACATCGTACTTAAAGGGACAGTGTGTAAGATTTTTGCCAGTTAATTACTGAAATTGAAGATACCCATTCAAAAATACATTGTTTTCCAAGCCTTTTCACTTCCATCATGAAATCAAAGTATTATTTTGGACTTAGATATAGTCACATAAAAGGGGGATCTTCCCCATGCAGAGGCAGCCATTTTGAATACGAGAGCCGCAGAAGGACATTTGGGCTCCGCCTTCGCCTTCGGCAAGGCTCGTGGTTTTGGGTAAACAACACAAGCATGCTGCCGGATCAGACGTCGTAATGGATCCAACACGTGTTTTGGACTAAATTGTTTTACTGGATTTTATTCGCTGGATCCTTACGGACAAATTGAGAGCAAGTATATGGTGAAATACAGAGTTTGACCTGTGCAAAGCATTCTAAGGTAAGCTAACCTCGTTTTGTGCTTTTCAGTATAAAAGCCCCATGTGCTCGGGGAGTGCTTGTTGTGCAGGAAAATGAATTGCATAGTCAAAAAGAGGAGACTGTAAGGGTTCATTTGATGTGTAGAGTGTCATGGTACATGATCGGGAATGTGTGTTTTCATGAGAAAAGAAAAAAAGAAAAAAAAAAAAACGGGACCGCGTTTTATTTATACAGTAGCGGCGCACGGCTCGTGCGCGCGCCCGGGTGACCCTCGAGGTCTGCCGTAACTAAAACAGAAAGTGCAATAGCACCATCCACCTATGCGCCACGAATCCTACACACTGGGGCTTTAACCTTTGCTACCCTTGCTACATTGTTAGCAACAGTTTTTGATCAATAGATGCTCTGAAGAACTTTCTGACTCCTACATCCACAAACCTTATGGTCTAGCCTACATGTGTTTTCCTAACCTCAATCTAACAACTGTAGTCTCAAAATAAACTTCACGTGCATTGTGAATGGCACTAGGTTAGGTTAACATAAAGTACCCCCCCATATTTTGCCTGAGCAACAGCGGCTTCAGATCTAAAATGGTCTAATATCTGTGGCTGTGTGGTGTGAGAGTATGTGGTGTGTGGGTGTATTGTGCTTGAGAAGGCACTGGTACAGTAGGCTTGCAGTGGGATGCAGATTGTTACACCACTCTGACCTAGATTCAAACTAAGGCAGTGCAAATGAGCAGACTGCAGCTCACAGAGGCAAATGCATTAACCTATGTTTCACCCTAACATGTCACATTAAGGGCCCTCATTTCCATTCATCACCTGACTTCAAAGTCCTGGCGATTGATCGATTCAATTTATACCTAATCACTATCACTCGCAATTTCTCCCCTTTCTCGTTTCCGTTTCAGGCTGAATCTAACATCAAACTAAAATGCAAATCGCTCACACAGAAAACTTATAATTGGATTTTGTCTATTAGTATGAAAGCTTTCTTCATTTCCAAAACTCAGCCTGACTTTTTGGGGCACACAGATCAAAACTATAAGAAAACGTGTGTCTATAATATGTGTGTGTGTGTGTGTGTGTGTGCGCGCGCGTGTGTGTGTGTGTGTGTGTTTGTGTGTGTGTGTATTTAAGTCCTTTTGCACAGACACTCCAGCCTTATATTAGAGCAATGCGACAAGCACAGTTATTCTCTGAGGGAGGCTTCATTTCAGACAAACCTTCACCAACTTACAGTAAGTGGGTAAAACTTACTTTTAAAATGAGAATTCACTTTTGATTTGATGTTGTTAGTTAGGTCAATCCATGCAGCCAGGCAAATCATTTGGTGTGGTGGCCCTGGGAAGAAATAGTCAAAATGAAAACTGATGACATTATTTGACAAAAACTTAAGTTGTGCTAATAGTCTATTCTTATAAACCTTTCTATGGAGGTTTGCAATACACTGAACATTGTATAATATTAAGATGCGTGAAGAATCCCTCAGTCGTCCAGGTAGAATCCATGATAAAAGGAGAAATTCAATTTGTCAACTGGACAAAGTTTATTTGGTCGAAAACGTTTCGCAGCTCATCCGCGCTGCTTCGTCAGTTCTGGTTAGAGTGCTGGTTAGACACTGCTTATATCTAGCTGTAGGGAGGAGCTAACTATACTGACATTATTCTGAAACGATCTCAACTATGTTTTTGAGTTTCTGTCTTTTGTTTTTCCAATTTCTCTGGCGTCTAGTTTAGCATACCTATTCAACCCCTAACGACTGTTTCCACACCTCTGGCCCTGACCTGTCTGCCCTATTGTTTCCTTTGTCTGTTTTGACTTTGGTTTGAGAATGGAATTACAAATGGGAGACAAGTTATGCCTGACTCCCCATTTCTGTTTAAAGAAGAATTCTCTTTTTTGACAAAAATCGCCTCTTTAACTCCCCTCTCAAACCAGTTCTTTTCCCTGGCTAAGATCTGAACCTCACTGTCCTCAAAAGAATGGCCCGTGGCTTCTAGGTGGAGATGTACAGCAGATGACGGTCCACTCTGGCACGCCCGCCTGTGTTGGTTTCAGACAATATGGAATCCCAGTTTATTTCAAACGCAGAAACACTTTAAGACAAAAACTAGTCCACCCAAAGGAGAAAACACCGAGCCACAAACAAAGCAATGTAGTCTACTCCATTCAGTGTAGTGAAGACTGCAGTGAGCGCTACATTGGAGAAACAAAACAGCCATTTCACAAGAGGATGTACCAACACAGGCGGGCGTGCCAGAGTGGACCGTCATCTGCCGTACATCTTCACCTAGAAGCCACGGGCCATTCTTTTGAGGACAGTGAGGTTCAGATCTTAGCCAGGGAAAAGAACTGGTTTGAGAGGGGAGTTAAAGAGGCGATTTTTGTCAAAAAAGAGAATCCTTCTTTAAACAGAAATGGGGGAGTCAGACATAACTTGTCTCCCATTTATAATTCCATTCTCAAACCGAAGTCAAAACAGACAAAGGAAACAATAGGGCAGACAGGTCAGGGCCAGAGGTGTGGAAACAGTCGTTAGGGGTTGAATAGGTATGCTAAACTAGACGCCAGAGAAATTGGAAAAACAAAAGACAGAAACTCAAAAACATAGTTGAGATAGTTTCAGAATAATGTCAGTATAGTTAGTAGGGGTGGGTATTGGCAAAGAAGTCACGATTCAATTCGAATCACGATTCATATGCCATGATGCGATACTATCACGGTGCATCACGATACTTGAATTAGAAGAAGAAGAAGCAACTTTATTGATCTCACACTGGAGAAATTCTTCTTTGCATTTAACCCATCCTGTTATTAGGAGCAGTGGGCAGCACATTACTGCGCCCGGGGACCATCTCCATGTTCTTCTTGCTTCGGCTTGGTCAGGACCTAAGCTGGAGGATACCTATCATGCATGTTTTGGGTTGATGGGGGAAACTGGAGTGCCCGGAGGAAACCCACCCAGACACAGGGAGAACATGCAAACTCCACACAGAAAGGCCCAGGCGACCCGGGGATCAAACCCAGAACCTTCTTGCTGTGAAGCATGAGTGCTAGCCACTCAGCCACCGTGCCGCCACCGTGCCGCCATTATTGCGATGCATTGCAATATATTCGACATACTTCAGTGAAAATGTACCAAAAAAAAAGAGGATAACTTAAATATCAGTGGCTGTGTATCTGGGTAGTGTCTTCAATTGATACATAACTCTGAGCAACTCAATTCATAACTGAATTTATTGAATAACAAAAACAAATAAACCAAACCAATAACAAAAAAAGTGTATAGGATTTTTTCTAAAACAAAAAATGATGTTCAAACATTTGCCATTTTGGAGGTAGCTACCATCATAACAAACAATACCCTTTCACAAAGAAAAAAGTGCATAGGATTTATTTTAAAAAATAAACTAATTATTTATTTATGAATAATTAATTAATTAATTATTAATTAATAAAAATCGATTTTTGGCATCAAGAATCGATGCAGTATATTGTGAAAGTTAGTATCGCGATGCATTGTCATGACGATTATTTTGCACACCCCTAATAGTTAGCTCCTCCCTACAGCTAGATATAAGCAGTGTCTAACCAGCACTCTAACCAGAACTGACGAAGCAGCGTGGATGAGCTGCGAAATGTTTTCGACCAAATAAACTTTGTCCAGTTGACAAATTGTATTTCTCCTTTTATCATTGTATAATATTGCAATATGGTTATTTTGATAATATTCTAAATATGTATTAAGTCTGGCTATAACAATAACTTTGAAATACTGCAAAAAGAATCCATTAAAAATAAAACAAACTTGTAGTGCAATATTTCATGGTATAAAGTCATATTTCAACATTTTTGCAGTTAATTTTACAGTCCATTGACATTTTGACCATTTGAACTGCAACCATAAAAATTGCAGACGTGTTTTAGCACATTTCTGAGTGACTGAGTCTTTTTACTTTCTTTCTCCTATTTTCTTTCTTTGGAGAATTGGAATGGAATTTGACCATTTTGCCGGGGACCATTTGGAACTTGACTCGTCATTTTTTCCAATAAATCATATGAAACATTGATCCTTGCCATCATATTTGGTTGAAAAACAAAGATTATTTCCACGTGACTGTCAGTGAAAGAGCCAGGCTGACTAGTTCATTGATTAATTTATGTTTATTTCATATGGACAAGTATGTTTTATGGATATATGGATTTCTAGACTATAGACTATAGTGCCCTTATATTGTCCCCTTCATTTGACCCACCACCCTTCCAGTGCCAGTACAGGATAACCTGGAGCAACCATGTCTAAGTCTGGTGCAGGGATGCTGGTCTGGAGGCAAAGCAAGGCAAGTTTATTTGTAAAGCACAAAGTACACAAAGTAATTCAAAGTGGTGGAGTACCTACCTGGAGGATTGGTTTATATTGTGTGCACGTTTGGGGTCAAATAATTGAGCAAACTAGTATTATAACACTCACTTTACAATGTTACAGTAGAATTGTTGGTATGCGTCTTACAAAAAGTAAAGCCATGAAAATTAGTCTCATTAATTAGCTTTGCATTAGTACATGCAAATGAGTTTAATTAAAAAATAGACTCTCCTTTTGCGACTTCAAAGGGAGACAGTGCAGGGTAATCATGAGGTTTGTTCAGCTGTGGCACTAATGAGACATATTTGGCCTAACGAGGGAGCCATGCCCTCATTTGTTTATGCTAATGATTTGAAACTGTATCTGTTACACTTTTGTACCTTTAGGGTTTAGTCTAACAACGCCAAGGTGCTGTTCAGTTGCTTCACCAAGTCAGGAGGGAGATTACAAGGCACAGTTTAAGGCAGAAAGCAGACAGTGTAATGGGTTTTCCTTTTACAGAACACTCTTTGCTTGCTTATATTTAAATTGATCTGCTTATCATTGCTGCTTACACTGGTCTACAAGCAAAATGCTTCCAAAACAAAAGTAGTGAATTTTTTCTTGGTTTAGGTCACTAATAAAGAAAAAGTAAGTCAGAAGTGCTGATTGGCTATAGTTTCCAAGATATAGTATTGGGTCAAAATAGGAAATTTATGCAAAATAATGCAAAAACGGTAGTTTATCAGAAGGTACAGTGTGTCTACAAGCAACCAGTTCTATCTGAAAGCCTGTCTGCACATTCCAATACATTCATTTTAATATGTCTACAGTTTTAACATATATCAATATATATAATATGTATACAGTATATTATTATATTATTACATATCTTGAATACATTAGCTAACCAGCACAGTTATCAATTGATTTTCAGTTCATCTTGTCAATATAAATGAGATTTAGCCACTTTTATCTCGGAAGCAGATCGAGTCCAAAAATTTGTAGACCAGTGTTATTTATTCTTCCTGCCATATTGAGAGGTAGGTTAAAAGTAAAAAAAAAAAAAAAAATCAACTACAGAACTGAGAAGGCTGCTCCCTTTGAATGAACGACAGTAGAGCCAAGCCCTGCGAGCAAGTGCTTTGACAAAAATAATCAAAACACACGAAGAAGAATAGTATCACTTTAACTACATGTTTGATACAATGAATAGCTCATGTTAAAAAGGACAGCAGAGGGAGACAACGGCCGTTTCCCAATTCAGCGACGGCACACTTCTGAGTGTCCTTGGAAGGGGATGTGCGTCATATCCGGCACGACAAGCGCCGTTCCATTCGTATTTTTCCCCTGCACCGTTAAGATGAGCTCTGAACGGCGCCGTCGTTTCCATGGAAATCGGGGCGTGGACCAAGCGTGCAAACATGCACGCTTCGCACACTTAAAAGCCCCAGCATGCACAGCGCGGGAGGATATATGACTACAAAGACCGACTCGCCAGCGACATCCACAAGTGAGAGTTGCGACGTCACTATAAAATATATGTACTGGTTCACCTCACCTACAACTATGCTACATGAAACTCTTCATAAACTACGCTAAACATGTGTGACGGTAGCCGTAACGGCATAGATCACGGCACCTGTATTACCGTTCACATGCTTTTCCCCTTACACTTCTTTGCTGTTGTAATGCTGGATATTCTACAGTGTAGCCATGTCCAACGTTTACTCTAAGCTGCGCACTGCTCGCACATTCTCAGCGCACAAGAAAACCTATGCAGCGCACTGTAAACCAGGGATGAAAGAGCTTTTAGCGGATCTCCGCTTTTTATTCAGCCACAGAGTCTGTTTTTTTTTATATCTGCAAAGTGCGAGCCGCGCGGGGTGGTGCATTTCGGATGTGGAGTTAGTGTGTGTTTGCTCAGACACATTAAAAATTAGGGGGAACATTGGCCATGTCCCAATTCCAAGTATTACTAGTCGCAATAGTATAATATTTTTGTCTTTAGGGAACAAGGAGCAGACCACCCGGCTCATTGAGCTGAGGCGTGACCTGTTCCATTTCGCAGACGCCCATGTGAGAAACGTAGTGCACTAAGGACAGAGCGAGTGTGCGCTGTCTCGACGACAGACTGAGTGCACACTCACAAGCGTACCGTCGCTGAATTGGGAAACGGCCCTGGAGAGAGGAAAGGCTGTGTCACTTTAATTATTGCCCGTGCCCAAAATATAACCAGGAATCAAGAAGTCTTGACAGTAACAGTACAACTTTAGTTTTAGTTTTACCAATAAAAAAATACCCAATAAAATGAATGAAATAATGAAGTAGATTAATACACGCTTCAAAGTTTTTAAATTGTGCAACCAGCCTAATTTTTCTGTTAATCAATCGCAAGTCCCGCCTTTCTCCAAATTCTCTTTTCTGATTGGTTGCTGGTAAGTTTGCGTGAAAACATGATTGGGAAAAGTGGTTAAAAAGAAAGTAACGATAGTAACGATAGGAGGAGACCGGCGACTCCAAGTAGAAGTCTTCAGGAAGCCCACACACACAGACCAATACCTGCTTTTTGACTCACACCACCCACTGCAGCACAAACTGGGTGTTATTCGGACATTACAACACAGGGCCCAAGTGGTTCCCACAAGCACAGAGGGTAAGGAGAAAGAAGTACAACATGTGCAGGTTTGTGGTTATCCCAAATGGGCTGTTAACAAAACCAAGAGAGACAAGGGCAAGAAACAAGATAATAGAGAATCCGAACCCAGGAGGAAAGGGGTAGCGATTCCGTACCTGGCCGGCATGTCGGAAAAACTACAGAGGATTTTCAGACAATATGAAATTCCAGTTTATTTCAAACCCACAAACACTTAAAGACAAAAACTCGTCCACCCAAAGGACAAAACACCGAGCCACAAACAAAGCAATGTGGTCTACTCCATTCAGTGTAGTGAAGACTGCAGTGAGCGCTATATTGGAGAAACCAAGCAGCCACTTCACAAGAGGATGTACCAACACAGGCGGGCGGGCCAGAGTGGACCGTCATCTGCCGTATATCGTCACCTAGAAGCCACGGGCCATTCTTTTGAGGACAGTGAGGTTCAGATCTTAGCCAGGGAAAAGAATTGGTTTGAGAGGGGAGTTAAAGAGGCTATTTTTGTCAAAAAAGAGAATCCTTCTCTGAACAGAAATGGTGGAGTCAGACATAATTTGTCTCCCATCTATAATGCCATTCTTAAGCCTAGATCAAGCAAACAGGGGAACAATAGGGCTAGCCAGGTCAGGGCCAGAGGTGTGAAAAACAGGCGTGTAGGGATGAATAGGGATCGTTATCTAGACGCCAGAGAAACAAAAGATGGAAACCAATGAGATATTTTCGGAAAGTAGTTAGCTAGTTAGCTCCTCCCTGCAGCAAGATATAAGCAAGTGTCTTACCAGTATTCTTATTAGAGCTGACGAAGCCTCTCGGATGAGTGGCGAAACGTTTTCAACCAAACATACTTTGTCCAGTTGACAAATTGAACTTCTCCTTTTATCGTTAAAAAGAAAACACACTTCACTAAAGAGTACACTGCGTTTTCGGTCTGCCCTTGTCAGGTAGGCTATACTTTTTTTTTTTCACTAACTTTTTTTTGCACTTTTTTTTCTTCTATACTGTGTTGTAAATATAAAAAGTGAGATGCTTTCAATCTCATTGTGAGTATGTATGATGCAAATTGTACATATGAATAGTGACAATAACAGGCATTCTATTCTATTCCATTCTATGTATTCTATTCTATGAGGGGAGGGCATAGAGTGAAATAGCTGGACATTTGACATTTCACACTCCTTTGTATTGTTTGTATTGTGTTTTGTTTGGATATTGTATGTGCAGTTTGGGTTAGATACATGTGACCCATGTGCAATTTTATAGTCAGTTAGTTACTCAGTTTATTTGCTATTTGAAGTTAAAAAGCACATTGAAAAAAACATGCAAAATGCTCAAAGTGCATCATGAGACATTAAAAACAACCATATAAACAAACAATAGACAATCATTACAGAAGACATATGACACTGTGAAATAAACAAAATACAAAGATTAAGGAGCTAACATCAAAATAGACCTTTATTCAATCAACACAAGGTATGTCTTTAGTCAACCAAGACTTTCTTTAGTCAATTACAGCTATGGATTTTTTATTCGAATATACAAATTTAGGCCTAGATGTTGTACAGTACCAAAGTTCATGTTTGGTGCATCCTTCAGCCAACCACAACCTCTGAATTTTGGCAAATCTGTCTAACTCTCTCTGTCATTTTAGTTTTCCACTTTACTTTTCACAGTCAGATGTAGCCTAGAATACTTGTATGCTGAATGTTATCCTGAGAATATGTGCAATATGAGCATGTTGGTGTGTGTGGCCCTTGGTTCTTTTGTTCAACGCTGAGTGAGTGTGAGGCCGAGTGAGACGGCTGGCCCTCACTGATAACTGCACACAGCCACAGCACTGCACTACACCTATTCAAAATATCAACACCCTCTCATGCAGCCTTGCACGACTGGGTTAATTAATGCAAAAACAGAAGGGAAATTGAATAAGATGCACTTTTAATTGGGCAGAGGGGTGTTTAAGCATATCAAGAAAACATGGCCAATCATTCTCTGCCATCTTGCAGTACCACAATGTTTCTAAACATGTTTCTATGTTTCTAAAATTAATATGAGAAACCAAAAATATGAATTCATAGCTAATCCTTTTTATAGTTAAACTGCACAATAGAAGAGGCCTGTAGGCTGTATTAGTAGTCTTACAGAGATCAGAAGCAGTGATATAGGACAAAAAATTAAACTGAAAGAAATGAGAGATAAAACAACTTTGTAACTGCTGTGTCTCCATGGTTAAATATTGTATTCATACTTTTTTGTGCACCCGCAGAAGTAATTATCCTAATTAGAAAATGTTCCCATGCTGACTTGACCACTGCCCCAGAATGCTTTGTGTTTATTTAAAATAGTTTGAGTATATAGCATTGGGATGTGATTCTTCATGTGTGATGTGCTTGACAGAATGAGGAGGAGTTTCAACATGGCGGCATCGATGGGATGATATGTGCCAGACGAACCAGCTGGTCTTCCAAAGCTCCAGGAGAAGACGTAGACACAGGCATGATGGAGAGAGGAGGTTGATTAAATGTTTAATATTGGAAAATACTTGTATGAATCCTTGTTGTGTTAAATAATCTTGATTAATAGACACAGATCACTTATTACAATTTAGATATGTTATTGTTCACCAAGTTGCCTTAAAAGTCTGTATACTGCTATCTCTCTGGTGTTCTTTACCAAAACTCACCTGGAATCACTCCATAGATGTTTGAATTGGCTCAATTTGGTTGAAGGACTATTATCAAGGAATCACAGTTTTGCATTGCAGTAGGTCCAGCAGAAATTTACTTTATAAAGTTATCAGATCTGTCTGTACTAGAATTATAAGTGAATCATCAGCTCTTTTTTAAAATGTATTTGTGAAAGGTGAGGAGGAGTTTTTTGCAAGAATATCCCTTGCCGGTTTAGCTAGAAAGACTGACACAGAAGTAACACAGAAAATAGAGCAGTGACCAGAACAGTGACCGCCCACCCCCCGGTTCTGAAAGTGAAATTTTCATTCATTTTTACCATAGACCCCTCCCCCCCAAAAAATATAAATAAATAAATAACATAATTAAAATCTATGAATAGTGTTTTGACAGTGACAAAACATATTGAACTCACGTGTCTAGCCCAATGAGAGACCTTGAATTATTTCCTTCATTAATTAATTTTCACTCAATGATACAGTGCCTTACTTAGCCAAGCATTCAACCTCTTCAAACCACTATAATTGTCCCAGTTAATTGCTTTTCAACTGGCTTTGATTACAAGGTCAGGCCTGAATTGCTGGTGTGCATGGCATAAAGTTGGGTGCAGCTCAGCTCTCCATCTTATTTAGCCACTTCTTTTCTTTGAGGATCACTACAAATTACCTCCCTCTTCTCGTCGTGTTGTCTTCATTCTAAAATTTCAACAACATAAACACTGCAAACAAGTCATTTAAATGGGGAGACCTTTAAGTGAAGCTTGTCTGTAGGAAACCAAATTCATGGACAATTTGCGATGTATTATGATGAATAGTTTTTAACATTTAACTTTGGGTATTTTCTTGGGTGAGCTACGCTTGGTCAGGACTACCTTAGAGGTTTTTGCCTGTTGGTTTTAGTTCTAGAAGAGATTGATAGGACTAAATTATGGCTGGGAAATATAATGATAAAAAATTATTTGTTTTCTGGGCCTTGTGTTGATTACTAGAGTGCTTTATTCAGTGTTTTTTTCATCTGTATGTTTTCCCCACCCACTCCTCCTATTTGGTCAGCCCCGTCCTGTGCTGACAGGTAGCAGGTAGGATGAGCTCCCACAATAAACTTTGTTGTTACCTTTTAACAACATAAAGCTACTTAGTGAACATGAATTGGGATTAAATTGGAAGTGAGAGCTGGGCATTACAAAATTTTAATATAATATTTTGGGCATATTGCCCATTGCTAGATTAAATGCTGTTGTGAGATATAAACTATATGCCAAGGAATTGTGCCTTTTGTTTTTGTAAAGCTTACCCTTGTGTTTTGCATTCTGATATAGGCATATGGATGCCATTGTTATGCTCATCACATTATAGTTAGTCTATGTAAATCAATGCAGAGTCCCCTTTGCACAGAGCAGCTGAGAGTGTGTAGCTTTGTCCTTTCCCTCGACAGCTCACACGGAGGCGACAGAGTCCCTCTCATTACCAACACCACAGCAACCAAACAAAGGCCTGCGCAGTGTGCACTCTACTGATAACTCTGGCCTTCCATGTGAATCAATCCTCCATATAGGCCCTGATGTATCTCACAGACGCATACATTAACACAAACACAAGGCTATGCTTTCAAATGAAAGCATCTTAAGCATACATCAACTTGTAGTAAGAATTCAGGAAAATCAGGACACAATGCTATCTTCTACATTCATATATGCATGTATCTTTTGGGGCTGACAAATTATACTCCTATAGTTTCAGATGTATATGCATGTTAAGATGATTTGTTATGAAGTTTTACACCATCACTATTCACTCTCCATGTTATTTACACTTTATTTATTTTGCCTGGGAGCAAGACAAAGACGACACCAGCATCAATCTGCCTTAACCCTTTGTGACCATTATCATCTCCCAAAGAGCCACATAAAATTTGCTTCTATCAATAAAACAGGACATTTTGAAAGAGCAAATACAGTACACTATGTGGTATGTAAGTGGCTCTGCACACTGAACAGCCATGCAAAATAGGCAGCATGGGAGGACATTATTTCTGCTCCACTTCAGAGTTGCCCTTTCCTCATCTGGCCTTGTGCATGTTTCACACCTGGTTAGTTAAGTGTGCCACATGGCTGTCGACTCCTGCTGAGGACTGAGAAGAACACAACACAAAGACAGATGCACACAAACTGTGCTTTTTTAAGTTCAAACGGCTTCTATGAGGACTCCTATAAGGAAAATATGTAATGTGGAATAGTGCTGTGAAGGTACTAAAATGTCAAACTCAATACAACAAGGCATGACCGAATCACATTTTTACACATTTATTTTGGGCAAATAAACATTTTACATTCTTCCACAATGGAACATAATATTCATTTTGACATCAGTGTGGTTGTGGTTGTCTTTTGCCCAAAAGGGAGTGGGAAGAAGAAAAAATAATTTAATCCCATCCCCATTTTCTAAATTAACATAATGAGCTTTCTTTTACATTCTTCAGACATTTTACATCAAACCATATGGACTATTTACACGTGAGGACAATGAGTAACTGTTCTTGCTAACCTAACTATCATCATATTGCAGTAATAAAAAGAATACCAACAATAGTAAGGAAATTAAAGATACCAAGCAATGGTAACAGACAGCAAATACAATACATTTGCTATATATTTGGTGTATTTTTAAGTGAAAGTTCCATTTGTCTGAGTTTGGGGCTAGCACAATAATACAGTGGCTAAATTAAAAAAGCTACTTAAGAGTGTATGTAAAATTCACAAGCATTAATAACACTATCTGCCTCTATTACATAGACTATACGGCATTTGTAGCCTACAGTTCTGTTGCAGTTATATTATCTCCTATGGTGACTATTACCATTTCGCCATCTCAAACGATCACAATAGACTGTTTATCTTGCTGTCACATTGCTTTAATGTGCAGTTGCCTTCTGTCGCAACTTGGCTAACAGTCAGCAAGGTACAGAGAAACAGCAGGAGCAGCGGGGGGCAAAATGGTGTCCTTTTAGTGCATTTTCACATTGCCTATGCCACTGTGCACATATCAGTAATTGTATATTTCCTGTATGGTACACCAATGAGTTTTTGTGTGTGTATTCACAATCTTTCAAAGGACATTTCAGCACAGGTAGCAGTGACCCGTTTTGCAAATGAGTTCAGGGCTGTGGAATATTTACCGTGGAGGTAGATAGAATGTCATTTCTTGGGCTGATAATGAGAGCGAAAAGGCGAATGGAGTAAAAAAAAATAATGCCAAAAAAGGAGGAGCAGAGGGGAGGATAGTGAGGTGCCTAAAATATGCATCTGTCATCACGTGGGTGAGTGATAGCATTCTGTGAAGGTTTTCCTCAGTGTGCAAGACAAGGTTGTCTAATTGAGCCCTCCTGCCAATCACAGGGCTTCGTAGTGTGTCTGTATGCATGTGTCTATTTACTGTGTGCTGACACACACAGAATGCAGTGTCTTTGATCATCTGAGTGAGACTGTCCTAATTAGCTTGGTGTTAAACATGAGAGACAAGAGAGATCAAGCAGCGGAGCCAGCAGATGATCAGTGCATTTTGGGAAGATGTAAAAAAAAAAACTAGCATCCCAGAACTATCGGGATGAGTCCACACCCGTACTTACACAACAGAAACACGATATATAGGGAGTTAGGTTTGTTCATGTTTTAGAAGGTTTATAAGTGGTGTTTTTAGTGAGAGAGGGTGAATCTTAGCACATATTTTGGAATCATTGTGTATAGTATTTTGTTCTATCTTGTTCTATCCGGTTTTCTTTTTGAGGATGTAAAAAAACTAGCATCCCAGAACTATCAGGATGAGTCCACACCCGTACTTACACAACAGTAATACGATATATAGGGAGTTAGGTTTGTTCATGTTTTAGAAGGTTTAAGTGGTGTTTTTAGTGAGAGAGGGTGAATCTTAGCACATATTTTGGAATCATTATGTACAGTATTTTGTTCTATCTTGTTCTATCCTGTTTTCTTGCATCCCAGAACTATCGGGATGAGTCCACACCCGTATTTAGACAACAGTAACAAGGCATATAGGGAGTTAGGTTTGCTCATGTTTTAGAAGATTTATTTTGTGAGAAAGAGAGAATCTTAGCATGTATTTTGGAACCACTATGCACAGTATTTTTCTTGTGACTTTTTTTGTTCAGCAGATGATCAGTGCAGTTTGGGAAAGTGTAAAAAAAAAACTAGCATCCCAGAGCTATCGGGATGAGTCCACACCTGCACTTACACAACAGTAATACAGCCTATAGGGCGTTAGCTTTGTTCACGTTTTAGAAGATTTGGAGGCTGTTTTTAGTGAGATAGGGCAAATCTAAGCATGTATTTTTTTTTTTTCTTGTTTCCTGTGGCTTTTTTGTTCACCATACAAAATTGTGGTTTAGTATCCATCCTGAGCCAACACTTATTTACTCTTAGTACCGAAAAATGTTTCCTTGTTCATGTTTTAGAAGGTTTTAGTGAGTTTTAGAAGGTTTTGGCATATATTTTGGAATCACTATGTACAGTATTTTTCTTAATTCTTGTAACTTTTTTCTTCAGCAGATGATCAGTGCATTTTGGGAGGGTGTAAAAAAATCCCAGAAATATCAGCACCAGTACCTGTACACAACAGTAACGTGGCATCTGGGAGTTAGCTTTGTTCATATTTTAAAAGATGTGGGGGTATTTTTAGTGAGAGAGGGCAAATCTTAGCACATATTTTGGAATCATTACTTGTTTCTTGTGACTTTTTTATTCAGCAGATGATCAGTGCATTTTAGGAGGATGTAAAAAGCTAGCATCTCTGAACTATTGAGACAGTAACAGGGCATAAACTTAGCTTTGTTCATGTTTTAGAAGATTTGGGGGTTTTTTTTAGTGAAAGAGGATAAATCTTAGCACATATTTAATTTTTTTCTAATTTATTGTGACATTTTTGTTCAGCATACCAAACTGTGGTTTAGTACCCATAATGAGACAACACTTATTTACTCTTAGAACAGAAAAAAGCGTTCTTTCTGGATTGAAAGACATGGCTAATAATATAGACTAGTATACCGCAACCATTAATTTTGCAGTCACCACACAGCAGGCATAGTTCACTTGCAGATTGTAGCAGGCAGCTTTTTAAGTAAATGTCAATATTTTCTTTGTTATGTTTTGTACAATCATTGGCGTTACTGTTTTTAATTCAAGGGACATCTGGAACAAATTGCATTAGGTTTTACAAATATTTAAAAAAAATGATTTTTTTTTTTCAATTCTGAGAAATAGTTTTGTTTATCTATTAGTTGTATTCCTATAAAACTGAATATTTAGTAGGTTATGAGAAAATTAAAGATTATTGTGTTTTTGTCGACAGACCACCATGTATCTCATTTAGTCAGATTTGTACTACTAAATAACTAAATATCAGCCTTTGTTGGAGCTTTAAGACCAGTAGTCTTTATATGACATTATATCAGTCAACCAATATATCGGTCTACCCCTAATGCTTAATAAAATTCAACTCCTATGGATGAACTCTATGTACTGATTGAAGGAAAGCCTATCCTATGGAACATATGTGTAAAAAATTGCATCATATTTATTAATGATCTTATTGGTACAGCAAGTGATTTTCTTTCATTTTCACAGTTTGGTGGAATTTATGGACAATATATTGACTATTTTCACTACAACCAATTATTATCAGCTATTCCCATCTGGATATAAAAAAAAAGCAAATAACTTTAACTTGTATAATTCCGGTACTGCTTTTTATTCTGTCTGTACACATTGGGAAGATTAATTTAATACTGTACTCCAATTATATAGAAAAACGTTTTTAGAAATATATATAACACTACAATATTTAAAAATTTAAAGATTCTTGAGTAAGAATCTTTAAATTAAAAATATTTTACAAAATTATAGCAACAAAAATATACCTTAAGATGTGCAATATCAAAGAAGACTCAATGTGTCGATTCTGTGAGCAGGAAGAGGTGGATATAACGCATGTATTCTACCATTGTTCGTATGTGTCACAGTTTTGGCTTTCAATCTAGAATTGGTTGAATTCAGAATCAATCTAAAGATTAGTCCCATGAATATAATTGTTGGTGTGCTGAATAAATCCAAATTAGTGAACACCATTATTTTAGTGGACAAAATTTAGATTTTCAAAGCCATTAATAAGGTCGACCTATATTTAGCACATTGTAGATTTAATTTATAAGTATAAATTAAATCTACAATTTATAAAAAATATAGTTACAAATAATAATAGGTTGCTTTTACATTCCAAAAAATGAGAACTATTAAAATGGGACTGAAAGAGTGGTTTCTACAACATTATAATGTATTTATATTTAAACACATGTTTGTCCTGTCAAGAAGTTTGAGGGCTACAACTTCGAACATTTGGTATGAAACCTATGGTTAGGATGAGGACTACAGGTACTAGTCTTGTCCTGTCAGTTTATGCTCTGTTTTGTCCTGCCTATTTCTGTGTGTCTGTTTTTAATTATTATGATATTTTGTCTTCTTTTTGGTCAGCATGGCTTATTCTTGGCTATATTTTTCATTAAATATTATCATTGTTTTTATTTGTGTTCATTATTTAATTTGTTGTGTTGATGTTTGTCTGGTTGATTAAGATCGTTATATCTCGGAGAAAAAGAGGAAAAAAAGAGGGAAAATGCTTAATAAAATTGTTTTATTAGCTGCCCATATGATGACTGCAACAACAGTTGTATTATAATAATCAAAGAAAATGAGAGTCTTAAAACATGTTCACATGGTCATCTGCAGTAATTGCATTGTGCGGTCTTGAGTTTATATTTAACTTCAATTTAAAAACATCTTTCTTATTCTGCTATTTCGTTAAACCACTCTATATGCAGTATTTCTTCCCAAGATTTTAAATGACACACAGTCAACAGAAGTCTCCATGTTTGTCCACCTGCAGAGTCCTTCTCCCCTTATGTAGTATTGGTCTGTCGCCTCCACAGACCAGGGCAGTTCACACAGGACCCATATGAGCGCCCTCTCATCCCCCCAGCATTTATTATTACCTCTTCACTGTGCGTCTCATGAATAAACATCCCTTACATTCAGTCAGTGCTGGCATGAAATGGCCACAGCACACAGCCCCCCTGGCACACGCGGGGTAATGCCGCAATCATTATTCCACTGCCGCGGTCCCACACACCAGCATATTTCACCAATCATGTGGCGCCCTTCCCCTGGCTTTTCTTTGGATGACTTAAACAAATGATGTGGCACTGAGGAGGCCCGGGTACCTCTGCTCCCCCTGTTTACACGGACACAGCCCAATCTGCATAATTCTGAGTGGCAATTCTGGAAAGGACTCCAAAGATGTTTCCTTCTGTGGATGAGAGGGAGGGGTTTAAGGCGAAGGGGTTGGTGTTGTTTTGGTCCTGCCTCTCTGTCCCCTGTTTCTCTTTTATTAAATGCCGGAAAATATTTAGTGTTGTTGTTGCTTTTATCACTGATTCTATAGACACCGTGCATTTATGTATATACAATTATTTTTATCATATTGTCCTGGAATCCTGGTTCACTCTGTATATATTCTATAAGATTCTTCAGTCTAGTCACTGCCTCCTCCACTGCGTCTAACACAAATGGAGCTGTGCAGTCAGGTTGGTTTCTTTCAGTGACACATGAGAAACAAACAAATCATACAAAGCTTATCTCACCTCAAATTAACATTATTTAGTGCTACACTGATTGATTCTGCAGAAATCTATGTTTTTCAGTCTCCTGTGTTTTGTCTTTTTTTCATAAGCAGCCATGTTTGTTTTGTTTTATCCCTGATTCGCTAACCCACTTGTCAATCACACAAATCAGAGCTCAGTTAGATAAAAACAGTGCCCAGACTACATGTAAGGTATTAAAGAAGTGTGTATTCTTAGCTGGCTATGTACTTGAGGTCTTAGGGTCTCTGTAATTCATATAGGGTGTCCAGTGCTGCGTTTCAGTCATTGTAAACTTGTATCAATATCAGTGGTTGCTCATAAGCACTGATGAAAAAAGTGTGTGAGACTATGGGGGCTAAAGAAAGTAAATCTTATCTAAATAGAAAAAAGATTTTTACAAAAGTAGCAATGTTGACTGATTTTATTTTAGAGATATGATGTAAAAATGATATGGAGCAGAGGCAGAAGTTAGTCATGCAGCCTGGCAAACTGCTCACATCTTCAATCTGTTATAACAATGTTTTTTTTTTTTTATCTATGTTATGTCCTTTATCAGTCCTGCTTTAATCTCAGCCTGTCAATATAAGAAATACCTCACAGCTGAAGCACTCTTTTTGGATTGCAGAATGAGCCCTAGTTCACTATTCAGCATTGTCGTAGACATATAAAGAAAACAACCATAGATTTATAGAGAGTATTTCATTAGATTATTAGGTCAATATGCTTACATTTCTGTCTGAAACAGACTGTTTGATGACTCTGAAATATCCTATTCATATAATACATTTTTCAGCAAAATATGAAATGACCAATTCCATTAGTTTCATATTATTAGTTTGCAAATAACAATATATATGTAACAAAATTAGGTGTGGATTTTATTTTCTTACTGTAATCTAAAGCTGTACATTTCTTTCACCATCATATTTACCAGTAGTGTCTTTTAAGTGTTTATGTAACACATCTCTTTAAGTACTTAGGGAGGGGTGCGGCCCGCTACTGTGCAAAGGTCGTCTCCACGGTGATAGATGTGGGGTCATCTCCATGACGATGGATTGCAGGGGGTGTGGGCTGTCGAAGGTCGCACACCAAGGACGAGGCAGAGTGATTGCAGCCACCCAGACAGGAAATCGAAGAGAAGCACTCGGAGGGGGGGCAGAGGAAAAAGGTGCAATTTCACAAGCTAAATTACTTGTTGGATGGAGCAGAGAAAAATATCACTGAGCAGGGAGAGAAGGGAGGTCCCGAGCATCAGGAGTTGTTACAATTATGATGACTACTACCAAAGTCATTGAACATGAATGTAACCACTAATAACGTAATAACGGACCATAACTGCCAATAACACAATATGTTGCTTTGAGGAATGTCCAGAACGTCAATAATGGCATGTTCCCATCAAACATCCTCCATCACTATAATGGACTTTTATTATGTAAAATTGGGAAATGCTATATGCAGCCTTTCTGTGTATCATCCTTTTATTTTACTGGTAAAAACGTGTTTTTTTTTTTTATGTTATTACTGATGATATTAGTATAGTTACATTCATGAATTCTGGTCTGTTATCAATGTTATTAAACAGGTATTTTTCATTAAGGTTTAACGCCACACTTAAAGCTGCATCCACATATCTCCATTTTGGAGCCCCAGTCCCTGGCAGAGTTTGGCTGTTACCACACTTCATCATGCTGTGTTTATTCTGAGAGTGATGCTGCCTGTGACCAGGAAATATTGATTGGATTGTGCAACAGGTTCCACTGCAACATTACTGCATTTGCCCTAAGGCTATTCACTTTGAATACAGTTTGACTTGTAGTGTAGTATCATTTAAGACATCTGACAAGCAGATTTTAACTTTTTAGCAGTATTTAAACATAAGTGATTCTGTAATTTTAGCTTCATAAAGATGAACTTTAAAGGAAGTGGCTCTTTACAAATAAACACAGATCTTTTGAATTGAAGCATTCCCCCATGTTTATTCGCTTTGAATGTGTTTTATGTTGTGGTGCACCGAATCATTAAGTCCACAGTGCCACTGAGCCCTCTGCCTCATTGCACCTAATTATCCCTTTGGTTTTCATCAATTAACATCATAATTAAAACTCACCACGCCTCTATGTCCTCAGTGTTTGCTGATTCAGACAAATAATAAACATAGGTGTCAGGAATTGCATTTCTCAATTTAACTTGTCACATGCAGTTGTACTGACAGTTCTACTGAAGATGACACTATGATCAGGAGATGTTTTGGCATGTAAAACTGTGCAATTATTTATAATGGTTGCATATAGAGATAGTCTGCAAGAATGGTCACAATTAGGAAATATCAAAGACTGGATTTATATAGTAATAAAGTAATCATATTCTACCTAATCATCTATAAAACATAAACTGTAGTTTATAGTTACAACATGTAATTTGATTTTTGAATGATGATTAGCTTTGTATCTTTTATCAGTATCAAGAAGCTTGAAACATTACATTACAATAGTGTTAAAATTGTTGAATCATTTACATAACAAGCCAGTTTGTTTCTCCATCAGGTGAGCAGACTGTAAAAGAGCACTGTATGTTTGCACACACACAGATAGGAGCACCCGCCCTCCTCTGCCCCCTCTCCTCTGTGTCCTCCTCTGTACTCTTCTGTATGCCGACATTCGTTTCACCAAAAAACACCCATACACCCCATCCTCCAGTTTCCATGGCAACGGCAGTATATGAGGCGCTGCAGAATCAGTGGAGGGAGAGGCGTAGCAGTCTGTCACCTCCGCCTCCCCACTGAAAATACACGGACTACTGTACTACTGTATCTCTTTCTACTGTCCTCATTTTGACTAGCCTTTTCAGTGTTTATGTCCCTCTAAATTTAGTTTGCTTACGAATATGTTACTATAAGCTATTAAGAACATACTGTATATTTTCCATGCTATTTCAATGATGAAATGTGGGCACTGGCCGTCATTGATACAGCCCAGCCTGCAAAGATAACTAAACAATTATGTTGGTGATTAACCTGATTATTAAGATGAACTAAAGACTTAGACTGACTGACAATTTATATGTGTACACCATGTAATATAAAAATGTAGTTTTTACTCAGTTCATGTGGCATTTTTAGTACAGGTCCCACTTTGAAACACTCAAACTGGGGCCATAGTTTTGGGGACCTTAAGAGTATTAAGAATTGATTAATGCTACAGACATGCATACATTATGACCCTTTTCTGTCTGATCCTCTTGTTCTTATATGATCCTAAAGCACTCCCCCCTCACTCCCCCCTCCTGATTCTGCCCCCACTCCCTCTGCTCCTCTGCTGGCGGCTGGCCCATTTTGGTTGTGGTAACAGATTACACTAGTGCACATCATGTGACCTTAATTCCCCTCTACAGCTTCAACCACAATCAACCAATCAGGATCAACGATGCTCCAGGCATATATTTGTGCAGGGCTAAAGACTCAGAGATTGAGACCTGCTTATTTTGTAAAATGGTGGCAATCATGTTTGCTATGAGTCAAAACGCAATGCTTTTTAGAGTATGATGAAATACAACTATTTATCTCAAATACACAGTTGTTTCAAAAATAAAATAAAAAAATAAAAAAGGGGGAAATGAAACCAGACTTTTGTAAAACATTTTAACCCTTTAGTTTTCATAGATTATAACTATATTGGACTGGATATAGTTAGAACTATTCTTGGCATAATAGGAATTTATAATACTCAGTGTCAGGGAGCTTTGCATGGTATGTTGTAAAAAAAGCAACAATTTCACAATTTCAAAACAATTTCATAAAGCTATACTGATATCACATTGGATCATAAAAGAGCAGTCAAACAATGAGCCCCACACACAGCCCAGCCTCCTGTCTGTGCTCATATGCATATTGTGACAGCTTGTGTTTTTAAAGGGGGGGCCACAGTGAATCAGCAGTAGTTAGTCTAGTACCCGGCACGTGGCACTCACTCAGACGACCTCATTCATCTCCAACAAACCCCCAAAATCCTAGTGCTCCCCCACACCCCATAACAGACCTAACCTAACCCCCACTCTGATCCCCTTGCCATCATCTCCACAAGCCCAGCTGGCGGTGAGGGGAGGGAGGAGAGCTGGAAGCATAGGGCGATGGATGCTAAGTATGAGTGAAGTGGTAGAGGCAGCTATTAGATAACCAGTATTATTTCAAATGGTTAACAAATATGTAAATTCATAAAACAGTAATAAAATGTTATGTTTAGTAAATAGACTAAAGCAAAAGCATGTTTTTAATGTTTTATTGCACTGAAAAACATAGAAAAACACACATCCTTACAGCTTGCATCTTCACAAATCTGACTCTTATTTGATCTTTTGGAGGGCCTCCACCTGCTTGTCTACATGGAAATGTTCCTTTTGGCTATAATATGGAATAAAGCATAAATCTGCATGGGAGTGTTCCGTAGTATGTTTTTCTATTTCCGTGAAATCATGCGGGTGACGTACTACTTCTAGAAGGTTATGTGATGTTTCTTTGAATTGGAAGAAATAACAGCAAGAACAATTTTGCTACTAAATAGGATAATTTTGATGTTTTTTGTTAAATAATTGGATAGGCTTATTTGTGGTATAGTTCAGTGGAGTGAAGAACATGTCTACTTTTGCATGCTGTTCATACATACATAAGGATATAGAGGTTGTTTTGAGATTTGTGTGGGCGTGTCCATTATGGAGATCAGGCGGCATAAGCAGCCATTTAAACATTACATTAGGGGGAGTGGGCTGTCTCTATTTTCCGCTATCAGATAAGCTGTCTGGTGTTAGCGCGTGTGTGTCTTTGTGTCTGTGCAGTTAACAGACGAAGAACCAGAAGCACCTATAGGCCCACCAGACCCCCGTTTCATGCTGTTGTTGGTGACCTTTGACCTTAACTAAACCTTGCACCCCAACAGAAGGCGAACTGATTCACCAAACAAAGACAGATGACACAGTGAAGCCTAAAACGTCACCTATACAGTGACCTGTGACCCCTTCAGTCCTGACCCAAACTGTGTGTGCAGCGAAACACAACCTACCCAGTGACACGTGTGTTCAAACAATACAAGAAGAAAAAAACGTTACTCTCATTCATCAACAAAAACCAATACCATCAAATTATACTATTATTATGCTAATTTGGTTCCATTTGAAAATAAGAGGAATTAAAGCAAAACCATTTTTCTATTCTTGTCAAGATAAGACACACACGGTTATATTGAGTTTGGTTCTAACTAAAGCAGCCCTTCATGTGTCAACAATTTATTTTACAGATTAGATTAGAAACTATTACAGATCCAGATGCAATTGAGAGGATGCAGTATAAATGTACCAATACAAATATGTATATATATATATATATATATATATATATATATATATATATATATATATATATATATATATATATATATATATATATATATATATATATAAAAATAACCACTGTCCAGGATGAAACATCCAAGCTCCATAAGTACATCAAGGACAAGGCCCCGACAGATGATGTGCTCAAGGAATGCCTCAGACAGTGGAGCTCAGAGGAAGAGGTGCTGGAGGGACCATCATGGCAGGACAAACATAACTGAAGTGGCTGATATCAAGAAATCTTACCAATGCTGGAGAGGGCTGGTCTGAAGGACAGAGGCCCTCATCCTGGCTGCACAGGAGCAGGCCTTGAGCACCTGAGCAATAGAGGCCCAGATCTACCACACCAGACAAGACCCAAGGTATAGGCTGTGCAAAGAGGCTCCTGAGACAGTCCAGCACATAACTGCAGGGTGTAAGATGCTGGCAGGGAAAGCATACATGGAGCAACACAACCAAGTGGCGGGCATAGTGTACAGAAACATCTGTGCAGAGTACGGGCTGAAGACCACAAGGTCAAGGTGGGAAACATCTTCAAAGGTTGTGGAGAATGACTGAGCCAAGATCCTGTGGGACTTCCAGATACAGACTGACAGAATGGTGATGGCGAACCAACCAGATATAGTGGTGTTGGATAAGCAACAGAACAAAGCTGTGGTGGTGGACATTGCAATACCAAGCAATGGTAACATCAGGAAAAAGGAACACGAGAAACTAGAGAAATACCAGGGGCTCAAGGAAGAGCTGGAGAAGGCCTGGAAGGTGAAGGCATCAGTGATGCCCGTGGTGATCGGAGCACTCGGGGCTGTAACCCCAAACTGGAGAATTGGTTAGAGAAAAATCCCAGGAAAAACATCATGCATCTCAGTTCAGAAAAGTGCAGTACTAGGAACAGCAAAGATACTGCGCAGAACTCTGAAGCTCTCAGGCCTCTGGTAGAGGACCTGAGCTTAGTCAGCCACCAATTATGCAAATTGTCCCACTTAAAAAGATGAGAGGCTTGTAATTTTCATCATAAGTACACTACTATGATGAGACAAAATGAGAAAAGAAAAATCCAGAAAATCACATTGTCTGATTTTTAAAGAAGTAATTTGCTAATTATGGTGGAAAATAAGTATTTGGTCAATAACGAAAGTTCATCTTAATACTTTGTTATATGCCCTTTGTTGGCATTGACAGAGGTCAAACGTTTTCTCTAAGTCTTCACAAGGTTTTCACCCACTGTTGCTGGTACTGTATTTTGGCCCATTCCTCCATGCAGATCTCTTCTAGAGCAATGATGTTTTGGGGCTGTCACTGGGCAACATGGACTTTCAACTCCCTCTAAAGATTTTCTATGGGTTTGAGATCTGGAGACTGGCTAGGCCACTCCAGAACCTTGAAATGCTTCTTACAAAGCCACTACTTCATTGCCCGGGTGGTGTGGTTGGGATCATTGTCATGCTGAAAGACCCAGCCACGTTTCATCTGCAGTGCCCTCACTGATGGAAGGAGGTTTTCACTCAAAATCTCATGACACATGGCCCCATTCATTTTTTCCTTTATACGGATCAGTCATCCTGGTCCCTTTGCAGAAAAACAGCCACAAAGCATGATGTTTCTACCCCCATGCTTCACAGTAGGTATGGTGTTCTTTGGATGCAACTCAGCATTCTTTCTCCTCCAAACATGAAGAGTTGAGTTTTTACCAAAAAGTTCTATTTTGGTTTCATCTGACCATATGACATTCTCCCAATACTCTTCAGGATCATCCAAATGCTCTCTAGCAAACTTCAGAAGGGCCTGGACATGTAATGGCTTAAGCAGGGGGACACGTCTGGCACTGCAGGATTTGACTCACTGGCGGCGTAGTGTGTTACTGATGGTAGCCTTTGTTACTTTGGTCCCAGCTCTCTGCAGGTCATTAACTAGGTCCTCCTGTGTAGTTCTGGGATTTTTGCTCACTGTTCTTGTGATCATTTTGACCTCACAGGGTGAGATCTTCAGTGGAGCCCCAGATCAGGGGAGATTATCAGTGGTCTTGTATGTCATCCATTTTCTAATAATTGCTCCCGCAGTTGATTTCTTCACACCAAGCTATTTACCTATTGCAGATTCAGTCTTCCCAGCCTGGTGCAGGTCTACAATTTTGTTTCTGGTGTCCTTTGACAGCTCTTTGGTCTTGTGGAGTTTGGAGTTTGTCTGTTTGAGGTTGTGGACAGGGGTCTTTTATACTGATAACCAGTTCAAACAGGTGCCATTAATACAGGGAACAAGTGGAGAACAGAGGAGCCTCTTAAAGAAGAAGCAAGAAATCGTGCCTGTTTGTAGGTGACCAAATCCTTATTTTACCATTTATTCATTAAAAATCCTACAATGTGATTTCCTGGATTCTTTCCCCCCATTCTGTTTCTCATAGTTGAAGTGTACCTATGATGAAAATTAGAGGCCTCTCTCAGTTTTTAAAGTGGGAGAACTTGCACATTTGGTGGCCGACTAAATACTTTTTTGCCCCACTGTATATGTATATCTATATCTATATCTATATCTATATCTATATCTATATCTATATCTATATCTATATCTGTATCTATCTTTGTCAGCAGAGCACCACAAACAAGTAAACCCAATTCAATCAAAGCCACAAGAGGTCAGTAAAGTAAAAAATGCATGATATTAGGATCCCTTGGTGGAGCCCTGCATGATACAAAGCAAATCATAATACCGGTACATAATTTTAGTGATGCAATGTTAAAAAATTAAATATTATCAAAATACACATATTGCACTGTACTGTACATTTGTTCCACAATGAGGAAATTCTAGCGTTGCAACACAGGGTACACGAACAGCAAGAGAATAAAAATCAAACAATCATGAATACAGCAATTAAAGCATAAGAAGGGTAAATGTAACTTCATTGTATTGCACCAGTGGTGATTCACATTATAACACAGTATTAAGTGCAAGTCTTATGTGTTTAATTCTCATAATATCTGTCAGAAAAAGACCATTTCCTCCATGTCCATGTTGTAGCTGCACAGATCCATTTGGTGGAGGAGCCTGTTGTAGGTAGTTGGACGCTCTTCTCTCTCTGAGTCATGTGAAGTCTTGCTGTGCGCTGCCTGCATGTTGGTACCAGATGGTCTGGCAGAGGCACCTTGTCGCTCGGCTATGCTCTGTGCCAGCTCCTGTTGGCCAAAACCAAACCAATCACAACTTCTTTCAATATGACATGTTCTGCCTTTCTTAATCAGCCATTTTGCTGTGTTAAATTCCAAAAAAGATACCTGTACAGCTTTGTAACCCATGATGTCCAAAATTATTAAACTAAAGGTAAACATTGAATTGACTTTTTGGAGCTTTCTACTATGTTATAACAATGTTCCTTCATCAGAAACATGTCTGAAGTGGTTTTATCGTTCATCCATGCATGTTTTTGTAATCTCTCCCAGCCAGGGTGGGTTTTTTATACAAAGGTTAGTGAAATATCAGTTGCATATACAAATAAAATATGTTGTCATCCCAACCCTCCCCAATCCAAAACCAATTGAGATCTATTTTTTCCCAATGTTACAAGGCAGTTGAGCTTTGATATTTGTGGATGAATGTAACCTTTTCTTAATTTCAATTTTGATCAAATATGTTCATTGAAAGTCATCTTCAACCAGAAAGTTGATGAAGAATCTTAAATAAAACTTGGTAAATTGTCAGAAGGTCGGGAGGAGGTGGAGAGTGGGGCCACTGTGGGGGACAGATACAATGGACACAGAGCCATAGGGTCTTCACACTGGTCCTTATAACTACATTACATTAGTGTGAACAAGCTGCAATAAGTGACACTGTCATTAACCTCTGCCTGGCCTATAAATCAACATGGATTCATGCAAATTAGACCAAGTCCCCAGATTACTGACACCAAAGCACCTCACATCTATGCCATTGTAAACTGTGTAGAGAGACAGAGGCATGCATACACTATTGTGAGTCATAAGATACAGAAATAATAACAGTTATTTAGTGCTTGTAGGGCTTTTTACAGTTTGTATATTATCAACCAATATGCCAATTTGTTTGCCTGTCTTCTTTCCTTTTAGAATTTCCTTCATTCCTGCCTAGGTATAATCCATAAAGTGTATGAAAAGTAGTATATAAATAGATATTGACTGAATCATTTTTATAGAGTATTATCTTTAAAGCTCGGCACAAGCTGATATTTTGCTTGGAATGATCACCTTTCTAAAGGAAGTGTAGCTTTTTCAGGCTCTCTCATGTAGAGAGTCTTTTCTCTCTTGTATTTTTATATCATATCATCTGGCCTTATGTAATGGCCCCATATATGAGCTATATTGGCAAGTGGTTGTTCTGAATTCTGAAAAAACAAATTCAACAATGAACACAGAATAGTCCATATTATTCAATGTAATTATATTTAAGATTTGACTGTGACATCCATTTGTATAATTATACTGCACCTGTACAGTATGCTCTGACATAACAGTAAAATGTTTGTGCTGTAACTCCACAAGAACTGCAGTTTTGGAGATGATCCTCGCCATTACTGATACATTTACTCTGCCCGGTGAGTCCAGCCTTGAAACATAACAGCACCAGGCTGCAGTCTCCATAGAATATGAGCCAAGTTGGTGGATAACCACATATTTCTTTCATAGAGACAGTTCCATAATGACTGTTATGACCAGCAGGTGTAATATCCCTGTGTGTTCGTTTATGTGGATATTTTGAGGCTCTTTTGGTCTTGGCTCCTGCTTGAACAGTGTGTGGGCAGCACGCAGAGGCACGGGCAGCTGCTGTGTCTCCGTGGTGGTCGGTAGGAGAGACAGGAGCAGTCCATATTGCGTGTGACTTTGGAAAGGTAGCAGATATGGCAGCGTGTTGTAGCCATCTGTTACTGAAGCTACAGCTAACGTGCGAACAAAAGAGACAAACGCACTATTTGAGCCACTAGCTAGGCCCCAGCTCTGCCATTGTCCTAGAGCTGCATCATGGATACAAATGCCTATCTACCTTCCCCTTCTTTGCTATTTGTCAGTCTGATTCTCTCACTGGTTTAACATGGGAAGGGCTGTAACTGGCTAAAGAAATTCTTGGTTGCTTGCTTTGTGAGTCGCTAAGACCAAATGGGGCGTATAATTAACAAAAGCTCTCATATCTATCTCTATGATCCGACCATATATTTAAACCAATGAGGTAGAGTTTCTTTTTGTAAGACATCTTGTGCTCAGACTGTCTTTTTAGTGAGAGGAGCTAAACTTTGGAACTTTTACCTGCTCACATAAAGACTATTGCTGGATTGTACACCTTTTAAAAACAGACCAAGTCCTGGCTCCAGCAACAGCAGCAATGTCACCATGTGTAAACTGTGTATGAAGGACAGAGTATGGGAGGGCAGGGCAAGAGAGGGGGCTAAGAAAGAGCGAAATGAGAGCGTGTGAGTTTGATATTTGATTCTCTTGAAAAATTCACTGTATTTATTGTTTTTTTTCTACCAATAATCCCACTGCTTTTTAGTGAACAGTTTAAAAGCCCTGAGATTGGTGCTTTGCGAATTACACTAGGCTATAAACACTGTGATACCTGCATCAGATTACTGAAATGTTAATCTGTGTTTGTTGTGTATATCCCTATTCAAATAAACAATAATGAGCAATAAAAAAAATGACTAAAACTGCAACTACAGATTAATTGACTGAATGACTAAAGGTTTACAAGCCTAAACATGGGTGCCTTTCTTGATCCAACCCACCATATCCAGTTTTGGGGATCTACTGTCTACTGACCATGCACGTTATATTTAACTACCTAAATTAAGGAAGTGAATTATTTCCCTTGATGATAGAGAGAGTGACAATGTTTTTAAGTTTTAACTTCAGGTCACTGCCCCATTGGTTGAACTGGGGTTTTCTAATCAAACAAATTGGTCTTAGCCTAGGACCCATTTGACACAAGGGGCCCACCGATGCTTCAAATCCTAAAGGGCCGACTGACAGCTTCTCAGGAAAACCTATTTCAATTACTATAAGAGCCTTGGCTTGTTTCCCTTTATCCTATTCTTTAATGGACTATGCATGTAGCCAACCATGCAAATGACTTACACCAAGGTCCTTTCACTTTCCGAGGCATTCTTAAGAGGGCAGGCCTGTTGTTAGCGCATGCACTCATCCTATAGTGTGTGAAATTAACTATTAAATAAAGCTACTTATCCTTGATGCATACCTGACCCTTTTGGTGAGGACTATGAAAAACAAAAACAGACATTGGGATTCAGTAAAGGCTCACCACACATGGATTGACAGTGACTACTATCATATTTCGAACTGAATTTTATTGTATATCAAAGTCAGCAAGCCTCTTTACAGATATTTAGATATATTTGAATTTACATATACATATGCATAAATTATTATTATTAAAGGTCCTATATTATGCAAAATTAACTCTTGTGAGCTTTAAACCATGTTAACTTCTCAAAAACATACCTGGAGTTGCATTTTGTTTCATTCATTAATTTATGAGCAACCTTTTATTATTAGTCTATCTATATCTCCAAAGCTCAAAATGCTCTGTTCCACCTTGTGATGTCATAAAGCTATAGTTTTCAAATTAACATCTAACTTTTACCTTTTGTTCAGTAGAGATTGTCAATTCCAGGTCTGAAATTATTCAAATGATTCCAGTGAAGTATGGAGTTTAAAAACACAGTGAACCACATGACATCACAGGTTAGAACAGTATTTTCTGTTTGAGGGAAGAACTCAGCCTAGATATGTCGGGTTTGTGTGTTACACAAGTGTGAATGAAACAAAATACAAATCCAGGTATGTTTATGATGAGGAGATGACATTATAACATAGATCAGAAAATAGCATAATATGAACCCTTTAAATATTTAGTATAATAATGTGTAATTATATACAAACCAGAGATAAACTGTAAAGAATTTCAGTAATTCCTGAATCCAGAATCTTCACAATCCATCCAATATATAGCATTCTCCCTTCTGACCATTACCAAATCATTTTGATGCACTTTATATATTTTTTTAATTTTCTCAAATAGCATGCATGTATGGTATATGGTCTACTAAAACAGTGATTAGAACTGTCTTTTTGGCTATTGAATAGTGTTCTTTCATAGGTTTCTTCAACATTTCAAGGATATATGGTGCAGATATGCAAGGATTTTGATAAATAGGTTATAGATTATAGATCTATGGGCTTAGTCAGGACAGTTTAGTGTATTAGATTCTATTGTTTTGTGTAACAAAATCAGTTGCATTAAAAAAAAAAACTTTCAAGGACATTGCAGAGCCCTAGTCACTAAATCATTAAAATGGCTTATTGTTTTGTCCACAGTGCCTCATTAATTACTGTGTTTGTTTCTGTTTGGGTTAGTTGTGTTAATAATTATCCACACAGGCAAAAGCACAGTGGCCTTCTTCAAATGAGCTGAACTTCCATTAAAATAAACTCCTATAATTAAAATGTGTTTGTCAACAAATATCCAAAGGGCTTTTAAAGAAATTAAGCATGTTTTACATAGAGAAAGCATTGGTAATGTTTGGTTAGATCCAATTATGGGAACTGTAGGTGGAGTGTGTACCTAGGATAAGGTTTTGTCTGATGGGGATAATCTGCTGGATTACCTGACTATGGGATTGTATCCATTAGTGTAATCTGCACTGGTAAAAATAGTTCACCTAAAAACAGCAGACTGAAGTGAGACTAAAGGAAGGCAAGCAGTAAGTGAAAGGACTGTCAAAATAATGTTAAGGCAAGGTAGCATTTGCACCACATAATAACCGTATTTTGAAAGGCTTGATTTGATGCTCCATGAAAAGAGAATCAAACACTAACTAAACTAAAATACTGATATTATCCTCTGTATGACATAAAAACTGTTTACTTGGCTAGCCAGAACAACACTCTTTAACAAAACTTTACAAACACGAGTGGATCTGGACCTGTATCCTGTCTCCATGATTTTAGAGGGCGTGATTGACAGGTGGATTAATCAATCAAATAGACATGTAAAAGAAAAGAAAAAAAAACAACACAGAGGACTGAGAAACAGTGTGGGTTTTCTCAGAATCAACAATCAAAGGATCAAACTACTACTTATCTCAGGTAAAAGAAGTAATATATTTTGCTCTGAATGTTACAAGAATTTTCAAGAATTTTCATGTCTTCCGCATTTGAGACACACATGCTAAAAATTAGTGGTCTCAAGTTTGGATGAAGGTTTTTCACGCTCTATTGTCTGGTTCTAGACCTTCTGGATTCGAACAGAATATAGAATGAACTGGCTAGTCAGGCAACAAAACTGTATGGCTGTAATAGTAATCATGATGGGATCAAAAATGCAACTTGTATGATCATTATTAGCAATCACAAAAGCTATAATTGATCTCTAATCAACAAAAAAAGAATATAGGTCTAGACATCTACATCGGAACCCTGAAAAGCATGAGAGCATGTATTAGTTTAGCTGTAAATACTGATTTTAAATTTGAATTGGAAATTGGAAACGTTGGTTTTTCATTAAAAAAAAAATAAAAAATAAAAAAAGTAGCATACAAAATGACAATAACAATAAAATAAAATTGAACAATAAAATTTACAAGTGACAGAAACCAGCTGTGTTTTTGCTGGTTTAGCTAAATCAACTTTTTTATTGTTATTTCTGTACCTGCATAATAGCGTGACTTCAGCTATACAGCATTTTTGATCAGTATGCTGAGCAAAACAGGCCTCAGAGGGAAGCGGCACCATAAATTCTTTAGCATGAGCTACACTTAGCCTTGCTCTCTCATCACGCTTGAAAGAATTCAAACCCAGCAAGCCTCCATATTTAAGGCATGCAGTGTTCCAGCTATCTATAGACAGGAAGAACACTTTAACTGTGTGAAAACTATGCATTTAGATACTGACATAGAACATAGGCCTGCTCACTCCTATGAAATATTGAAACAGTTTTTAGCCCATGTATAAAAAACAACAAAAACAGCGTTGCTACAAAGGTTTTTTTTAGAATGTGATGATGTCATACTCCCAGATGGGTGGCAAGAGACACATTTCCCTGTTAATAACATTGAACTTTATCATAAAATAACAAAAATATATATATTCACAAATCTTTAATGTAATCTTTTCGATCTGTGACTAAACCTGTTAACTTGCTATATTACCACAAAAACCTACATTTTAACTCTATTTATTTTAGCTGCCCCCATCTGTATTAATATTATTGGCCTATAAAATGTTGTGATGTCATCTGAAACCCAACAATTACCACACAGTAAAATGTACCACATGGAAAATATGACTATTATTATTTTGTGTTTCCTGATACACATTTTTTGTTAGTAGTAAGTAGTACGTTTTGATGAAAATTAGTTTATACATTTGACTCCCACGACGCCTTGCTTTGTAGATATTGCGTTAACTTCGCTACATACCCATAGCTATAATTAATTCTGTATGAGTTTCAAAGCTCTCGGTTGGCTCGCGCTCGCAACCCAGTTCTACCCATCTCATCGGTAACATCTCTCCGTGCAACAAAACTAAAGAGCAGATAGGAGGAATCTGAGGGAATTTTCAATGTCTTTCTCTTTCTGCCTGTGGTGAACACTGTGCTAGGATCAGGGGGAGATGGGGTGCCCGTTGCTAGGAGACAGGGTTGTGGTTGCCTTAGTAACCTCAAGTAGAACAGCCAATCAGAGCAAAGCTTACAGGCAGGTGGGCGGTGCATGCATGGGACGAGAGGAGGCTCGTGCCAGCACACACAGACAAACAGGAAAAGAGAGGGAGCTGCAGAGGCATGTATAGGAAATAGGAAGTAAAGAGAGGAGATGAGGAAAGTAGGTCATTGAGTTCATATGCAACACGGGAATAGTGTCCTCAAATTAGAATACAAACTTATCTTAAATTACAATCTTGTTTTGATTAATATGGTTTTAAATGTGTGTAAAAATGATAACATTATTTGAATTAGCTGCATCCAGTTGTCTCTGCAGTCAAGGCATTTTTATCTGTCTAATGATGGATGTAAAGGTGCATGATGTACCTTTTCATGAGTAGCCTGCCTCTTGCTTGTCTCCATGCTGATGTAATGCTGTGACTATAATAATAATGTTTCACAGTATAGCATTAAACTTACATATTTAACATTTATTCAATTTCAGATGTTTTTATTATCCAAAATATGGTGAAAAAACAGATCCTTACTATGAGCAGAGTCCCCTCTCTCTACTTCGCCACATCTGACCTGTAACTTGGCCTAGTGGTGTCATCCTGCTTGTCTCCATGGAGATAAATAGATTTTATACTGTGGAACATTCTAGGCAAAGCAATAACATCTCCATGGAGACAAGCAGACAGTTTAGACTTTTTAATGCGAGACTCAATTGAGACTGAATTAATTTCGCTGAATCAAATCTCATTTTCACTTTTTACGTACATCCCAAAGGCTATTTCTTATTACAAGCACATCTTATGAATTAAAAATACCAGTCAGCATGAACTCTCACTCTCCATCTTAAAACTCTGCACCAAATGTATTTTTCTCACCACAGTGACTGCTGTGGGAGCCTCTCTAAGCGCCATCTGAGACAAATATTTAATGACACACACTCAGCCTTCATTCTGGTTAATTGCACTTTGTGATAACCCAGTGATAATGATGATCGGTTGGGAAAACGTGTGACTGTTGGGATTTCACACTGGTGGTGACACTTGTGTCTATTGAGGTGACATTTAGTCGCACTCAAAATGTCTGATATGAGATTGGAAACACGGGCCAGAGGAAATGTCAAGAGTCAAGTGGCATCAACACATGTGAGGGTCATTGAAAAGGCCAGGAGGTAAATGATGCGCTACTTATAGGTTTAATATAGGTTTAGTAAAATCTGTGAAACACCTTGTGAGCTAATCCCTGTGAGAGGTGCTCTAAAAATAAAGTTATGTTTTAGGAGAAATCTGGACCAGAAAAGGTTTCTTCAAGTTGAGGCTATTCTCAATTTCCCAATCATTGTACAAGATTGACAGTATCTGTAATGCTCTGAGTGACAAGCAGACTGTAAAATACTGAGTATATGAGCTACTTGTATTGTACTTTGTATTTCCTTTTTTAATCCTGCACCCTTGCTTTAGGATGAATGTGTGTGCCACTTCTGTTCCTTAATTTAGCAAATTTAACCAATAACACTGAAGGGTGAACACTGAAACACACACGTTTCAATTACCTCTTCAAGACAATTTATAAAGATACTACGTAAATGTATGATTTGCAAGACAAAAATGGAAGTTGTTTGCCTGATAAATCCAGAATGATCTCTCACTGCACTTTTGATGGTTGTCAGTCTGGTCACAACGCCCTCATGTCTTTAGTCAGAACCAAACACGATCACGCAATCGGAATCGTTTTTCTTTTTTTAGTGACGCATGTGAAACGAAGGAGCTCATTCGTCACCCATCATTTTGAAATGAAATGACGTTTCTCTAGTCTATGGCCTCAGATGAATTAGTGCAGGAATCTGTGATGTGCGCTTTGAGAGCCTTGAAGATGGAAAGGCACTATATAAATATGTGGCCATTTACCATGTTTTCAGTTCTTGTTTATTTTTCCTTTATTTTTTGCTCATAAGGAGCCATATTTGTTTTGTTACAGATGGATCATGCATGCCCATGGCTCAGGCTGATTCAGTGAGTATTGAAGAAGTGTATATTCTGGATTCCAAGCAAGGAAATTTTGAGCTCCAAAAAATATAATATTTTAGCATTTCCAGTTCTGAGTCCATTATGAAACTAAACCTTGACATTGCAGAATGACTTTGACTAGTATGTGCTATTCAAATATGAGTAAAACTGTTCACAAACCCCAGAATGAACTACTACACTATCAAAAGTGACAGAGCTGACAGGTGCTCCTCAGAGCCTGCTCCTGCTGCTTTTTGCTTATCTGGACAGTGTTCGGGAAGTGGTCAGTTCTTCAGGTCACTGCTGCCCGCTGTCTGATGCTTTATCAGTTATTGGTCTCACGCTTTATCATGTGGCTTGAAGATTGAAGGGTTCAGATCTACAAAAGTTTGAAAGTGTCCAAGTTTATTGCTGAACATGATAGAAAATGATTTGAGCTGTGGATGAAGAAGAAACAAGGACAAATACATGTGAGGTGCCACTGAGAAAAAGACCCCTAATGACAGTAAGTGCAGTTTCCTTCACTTTGAACAAATCAGTTCTTCAGATACAACATTATTTTGAGGTTTTGGGACAGTTTGTCAGCTTTATGTCACATATTCAACACATTACAGCATTTGTTGCCAGCAGCTAGTATGGATTTCTTTCTGCAACAATAATTTGTAGATTCATTTTTTAAAGAATATTAAAATACAGAGTTTTTATCCATTTTATTTTTTCTATTAGATTTTTATTCAACCAGGAAGGCTCCACAGAGAACCTCTAACATTAGAGTTCTGTCTCCAGAAAACAAAATAAAATGTGAAATTTGCATCATACACAAAAGCATCAAAATGTTACTGATTGCTGTAATGTTCAGAGATCCTGAAAAATATGATTCTTTGAATTCTTCTTAGATTGAGGAAGCTTGTGAAAATTTTGTCCCCTATGTACACTTCTTGTAAGAATTCCACATAAAATGAGACCCCTTCTGACATAGGAGGAAACAGGACAATGGGGTTAGGATTTGATGCCTTGCTGTGAGGGGGCTGAGCTTGGAGTGAGGGTTGACCTCGAGTGGGGATAATCGTAGGTGCATGAATAAGAGGAGCTTGGTTCACTTTCCTGCATTAGACCTGTTACCAGTACAGGATGGACTCCAGCATATCTGCTCTTTATCACTAGTCATGACTTCATAGATGGAGTTTCTAGATGTGGATGTGATTCCATTTGGGTAAAGCGAATGAGATGAAAATCTGCACCTCTCTCAACAGACAAAGGTGGCTTACCCGCTCCAATGGGTGGAGGAGTCCTGCCTCATGTAGAAGGGTTCAAGCACCTCAGGGTCTTGACAGAAAAAGCCAGAAGATTTGGTGCAGAGTTTGTTGTAATGTGGCCATTGTACTGATCAGCTGTGGTGTAGGATATAAACCAACAGACACAGCTCTCAGTTTACCAGTTATTCCTGGTATGTTCCCATGCTCACCTATGCTCATGAGCTTTGAGTCATGACCAAAAGAACACTAGTCACTCAAGAGAAGCTCAGAATGGAGCCACTGCTCTGCCACATCAACAGGAGACAGCAGCCGTGGATGGCAATGAGTGACAATGTGTTCTGTGTGTGCGGAACGAGTAATACAAAATGTTTTTATTTGATGTTTTTTTGGTTGTTGCATGTCTAATGCAGCTGTAAGAATAGGCATTGAATGTATCTTGTAAGCATTGTGTTATTGCTTGCTATTATTACTTTGCCATTACTTATTTAATGGACAATACTAATTAAGTTTCAATAATAAATCCAAAATAGATAGATATTTATATTTATACATCTGAGCATATTTACCTACATATTTACTACAAAATGCTTTACAAAAATCAAACTAAGAAATAGGACACAGTCATTTATGTAAGGCGGCATGAGAAAATGACAAGATTTTTTGTCCATCTTGCGACATGTCCATTCACACGGCCCGCTCCTTCAGTCACACCTCTCTCCTGTCACTCACACAAAGCATGCTGGAAGCTTGGTTTCCAGGGCGACCGTGAGCCACCTTTCCTTGACAACGGTTCAGGATGCAGAGAAGACATTAGCTTGCACCTCAGGTGTGGCAATACCGCTGCCTATAGCTCAGCCTTGTGCAGAACAAAGCAAGTGAGGAGGCAGCAGAGGTGCTGTTATAAGCGAATGGAGAAGAACCAATAACGAGAGAAAAAAAACTGCGAAATAAAACAATCCAACAAATGTATGTATATTGCCTATACATTATTGCTTCATAGCATATAATTTGGCTGAATTTCTTATATTATTGATAAGAACAGAGAAGCATTAGCCACCTCTTGTCTTATATCTAAGTGATTATTATGCCTCTAACAGTGGCTCTTTCAAAATCATTACTGACTACAACATAGCTAAAGTCAAAGGATAGTGCAAATGGTGCCAGTGTTTCTGTTTTTGGCTTTGCAGTTCTGCTTCTGCCCAGCCCGGTCCCATAGTGAACCTCTGGGACTTCTACAGCAGCTCTCTGGGTATCTCTTCTCAGTGATAAATGAAGTAAGCCTCCTCTCTCCGCTGGTGTGAATTGAAATTTCACACAAACACACACACATGCACACACACACACACACACACACATGCACACACACACACACACACACACACACACACAAACACACACTCTCTCTCTCTCTTTTTCTCTCTCTCTCTCCAAAGACCCTCACACACTGTCCTAAATATGCAACAACACACTCCTCCAGCCCCTCAAGGCTCCCAAATAAATCTTCAAAGAAACTCTTGATCTGCCTAACGCATTTTACAGCGCTCAGACAGAGAGACAGAGAGGGAGAGCTGCACATAGGAGCACATCAATGCACCGTTACTATATGATTTTGGTGTAGGAGCCTTCCCCAAATGCATTTTAATAGAAAAAATAGATATTGCTATTTGCCAATTGTTACTGAATAAAGTTAAGTATTATTGACAATAAATTAGACTTACAAGATAACAGTGGCACTGCTGTAAAGGTTTGTGTGAATATGAAAAATGCTGTGAGGACATGAGGGATGAGGTTGAACTGGTCCATTGCAGGGTACAACACGAGTACACAGCTCTTCCACTGATGGCCCTTGGAAAAAATATGCAATGCCAGTCAACAGTTTCATCAGTTACTTAAAACAGCTTGCAATGATTTGACACGTGTGGGCACAGTTCACTGGCCCTAGCTCATCTGGGCACTGGAGCAATATTTCTCTGAATGCTGTCTTTTTGTAACTTATCCACAGATGTGTAGTACATAGAGGTCTGCATTACTATACTAACTCAATCAGAACAGGTTCCAAGACAATACCTTTGCTACAAACCATATACAGGTCCTCCATTGTTATCAACATTACATACATTACAAATATTTCCACGAAACAAGACCTGTCTTCTGTCCAGTGACATTATAATTATTTTTTCTAAGGTTGTGCTTTAAACATGATGCTATTTTCCATACTCAGAACACTTCTGGAGGCAAGGTGAACTACCTTTTGGGCATCTGTGTACTTTAAATAATTGACCACAGTGCCTCCAGTGTTGCAACCATGACAGAAACTAGAGTATAAGAAAACTGCACTTGCTGCACATTTAGACACATTCACTTGACACATGACACACTTGACTTTCATTAATAATAATAATAAAAAAAAGCCTTGATATATTTAGACGTTTTCTCGTATTATCTTAAGACATTTCATTGATTATTGGAAATGGCCAGCAGAATGCGTTCAATAACCTTACACAGCTCGGTGGGTCATGTGAACGAACACAGAGTAAATACAAGACTTTATCTACTGTGTGCTAGTCCTAAAAGAAGGAGGGAGAGCTGGAGCAGAGTCTGTGCATAGAGAATTGAGTGCAGCCAGTAGTGTTTCCCCTCGGCCGATGCATTAACAAGCCTATAATGGAGCCCCTTAAAAAGCTGACTAGGATCTCCTCCAAAACTAACTGATTTAGAGTGGCCCCAGTCCCCCTGAGCAGTGGCCAAGTTACCCCCCTCTGTCCCTGTCCCGGTGGTAGGCAGGCGCTACTCTCACACACACATTGTATTTGACTACTGAACCACACGCAATAGCAGTTTATAACACAATAAAACACCATGAGGAGGCTTTAATTGGTTATAATGGACAGGGGAATGATGTTGACGATTTAACATCTACTTTTAAGACTTTATTTAAGAGTGCATAAAAAAGATGAGTAAAATTAAACAGAATCCCGCAATTATAACTGTGAATTCAGATACATCATCAATAAGTAATGTATGTACTGTATAGAGATTGTCCTTTTGGTTTCAGTAGGTTGCCAGTGTCATTTCTATATTATAAAGTATTATGTTATAATCTCATTTATATAAAAAAAAAATCTCAATCCTTTTTCCTAAAGAGGGAGCTGCTTACATGCTGATAACATGAAAGTATTTTTTCTTTTAAACTTGATGCAACATACATTTAATTTTGAACATTTTGTATAGCTGGAGTATAATGTTAAAGTATTTTGGTCTGAATAGCTTCAAGTGTTGGGAGTCCACATTTACTCCATGAAGCAAATTCATAAGTTTAATTTTGACAATTTATTGCAAATTATATGAAAACATCATTTCTTATTGTCTGTTATTGTTGGTTTTAATATTTCTGCTTTTAACGCTCATAAAAACCCTCAAATAGCTTGATGAGGAGATCCACATTTGAATACACACAACTTGAAAATGTGTAATAATACAAAACAGGATGCAGTGTTACAGGTAGGTCAAACGCAATCTCACCGTGTTTAAATAAAATGAGTGCAACACTGGCCATCTAACCCTTGAATTGATGGAGATTATCGTCCCATCAAAGTGGCGCCTGAAGTTGATCTGATTTGACAGGCTTGAACAATGAAAAAAACCCCAGCTTCACCTCCTTATCACTCATCACAGTTTGAATCTCTGCGTTTTATTGACTACATCAAACAAATACGAAACACTACTATTTCTGCAGCATCCAAAATAACCTAAATATTACTCTTGTATCTGCTTTGGCCTTTATCACCTTTACATGAACAGAGCAGAGCCCTGCGTGTATGTACATAATTGGCACTTTAATGTCATATCAGATTGAAATCAGTTTGGAGCAGGGTTGAACAATGGGGACAGGACAAAAGCATGGCCCTGCACTCTTCTAGACTCACCCTGATAACTGCGGCACCAAACAGTCAATAAAACCAATCATCTCTAATCTCCGTATGGGACGCCTGGAACAGTTACTGCACACACTTCACCAGGACCACTGTACCAGGCAGGAGCAGGCACAATAAAGGAAACAGGGCTAGAATTAAAAATTGTAGGCAAAGCCATTTTTTTTTTCCATAAATATAGTTCACAATAGAGAAGAAATTTAAAAATGAATGGTGGTCATTGGTAAATAACATACACTACAAATATTATCATAACATGTCCTCTGCAGACCACTAATTATCCTGTCTTATCCTCGCTATATAAAACCTACATTCCATGTGTTTGGCTTTTTTCAGTTTATCCTATTATTATTTTTTCCATTTGTTTATAATCTTATTATATAATGTATACTTTATTTTTCATAAATCAGGATTGTTGCAGGAGATGGAAGGAGGGCATGAGGGAGCAAGCCTGTCTGTATGTGTATGTTTTGTAATTTAAACCTGTAAGTTTTGTATTCTGGCCATTATCTACCTGGATGACTGAGGGATTCTTCACGCATTCTGGCCATTGTATTGTGTATTACCACTACTGTTTTGTATTTTTTGGCCCCCCTCGAAAACCAGATGACACATCACAAGGGGGATTCCAATAAAATAACATTTTTTGACATCTACCAACATACTGTACATCACAATCTTGTCAAGAAAATTACTATTAAAAGTTTCCAGAATTGTTTAGCCATATTAATGTTGCTTTGATTACTAAATTCCATGTATATCTTTATTTGTACTACCTTAAAAATATAAAAAATGCCACTGAAATAAATCAAAATATAAATATTTGTATTTTAAGCATTTTCCAAAATTGTTGTGGAGGTAAATACAAAAAAATTCAGACAATTAATACACTTAACAAACCATAGATTTCAAGACCATAACTGTATGTAGTATTACTTAAAGTGCAAGGGGCATGGGCGGCACGCTTTTGGATCGGATTAGTAGTAGCTGTCAGAACAGCTCAAGCTCAAAACAGTGGTAGATGTATATGTCGTAGTATAGCGGTAGCAGTAGTGTATTTTATGTAAAGCTTATTAGAGATGGAAAGATGATCGAGATCTTTATGTTATCGTTAATGATGGTGTGCATAATCTGAATTCTGAGTACATCGTTTATAATAAGAAAATGTCGCAAAAAATAAAAATGATAAAAAATGTAAGCATCCAAATAAAGGCATAAAAATAGCAGAAAAAGTGTTGATTTCACATCTGTCTTATATTTAATCATAAATGAATACACTTAAAGACATGTTTTAACACATTTCTGTTGCATTGACATAATATTGTCTGAACAGTGTTATCGGGAAACTCAAGAAAATATTACGATGTTCATTATGGCTGTATCGCTCACTCCCACACCTTGTACTTAAGTAATGGTGGAAGTAACATCATCTGCAGTAAATCTTTCACTTTTACCCATGCGCTTAAAATTATGTATAGTTTAGTAATAATATATCAATTTTAAATGGCCTCTTTCTCTTCTCCATATCTGCTGTCCTGCTTGAATACAGCTGTATGCAAAATCCTTCTGATGCTCCAACGCCCAAACCTCTCGACTGGGGCCTCGTCAATCTGTGCACCACTGTGGGGGAGGGGAGGTCATCAGGGTGAGCCTATATGTTTTATACCATCAAATCATCTCCAACATACTCCAGTGAAAACATATCTTAAGGCAAATACTGGGCTACTATGGTACTCTGCCATTGTTTATATTTGTCATTGTTAATGTGTGTTCACACTGTATTGTATTTTTAGGTCTGTTGTTATTACATCTTCCACCCTCTTCGTGTCTCTCTTGACTGATGATGTTACAGAGGTGTGGGCTAATTGCAGGGTTAACGGATGGCGTCAAGGAGCAGAATGCCGTGAATTTGAGACTAAAGACACATTTTAGTTACAGTGCATGAATAAGGACAAGTTGCTTTAATTTATAAGGGGTTGTTTTTATGTGTAAAAGGAAGCAGGAAGAAAAAAGTAAATTCAGGATTTGTGTTACAGTAATACCAATATTACTTTTGAACTAGAAAAAAAAAGTTTCTTATCAATCAATATATATTGCATATGAATAATGTACTCACCAAAATAGTTTGAGATTTGAGTAGATCTATACTGAGATAGTTGTGGTTTTAACTGAAAGAAAATGGAGGTTTGGGCTCCATATTTTATTACAAAATAGGAGCCTAAAGGTCTATGCTCTCTGAATACTTGAGTGTTTGTGTTTTTTTCACTTTCGTGTAAATTACTATTATATGTTGATATGTCTTGTTATTAATAGTGTTTCTTACCAGTATTACAGTACAGAGAAATATGACCTAGTGGCTGTATTCTTGTATCTGTGTCCACAAACAAATCAATGTAAACAGCTTGTGACATTTATCAGATAAGAGTGAAGGAGCGGCATATTAGCACTGTTGCACACTCCGCTGGTCAAGTGGATCAACATTATTGATACAACCTCCTTTGAGGACAAGGCATTCAAATAGGAAATATGTTTTATCATCCATATACTGGGGTTTCCTTCACAAGTGACAGGATGCCTTTTGAGTTTACAAATAGTTATGCTGCATTTGATTGCATTTAGACTGGCATTACAGTAATTTTAGATTTCATTTGCAATTCTGAATGCATGCAAGTTCACAACTTAAGTTATTATAAATTATTCAAATGTAATAATTAGAAAGAAGGCTATATTGCATTTTAATTACATTTATTTATTTAATTGATTATTAATTGAAACAACTTGTAGGATATTTCTAAATTGTATAGTTTATGTTTACTTGCTCATTTGATCATTTTTAAATTCATTAAATTAAAAAAGCATGTTTCCATGCTTAGTGTGGAGAAATTATATATATATATATATATATATATATATATATATATATATATATATATATATATATATATATATATATATATATATATATATATATATATATATATATATATATATATATACACATACATACTATGTGCTTAGTGTAGTGTAAGATAAAGCTCCCCTGAAGACGATGCTATAGAATAAGGATAATCTGTACTAAACCTAAATAGGCTGTAAATCACATTGGCCTACATTGGTGCTTCAACAAGAAATGAATAGGCCCAGTAGGCCTATGTTTTGATGTTTGTGAAACCTGCCCTGTGCACTCTTTGGGTTTGACTATACGATGCTAGCTGGGCTAGGCTTATTCTTTGGCTATATGCGGCTATACTATATTAGCATTTCTCCAGCGAGGGGCCCCTTGCATTCAAATCAGCGGCCAGCTCCCTGATCGCGGAGGACAGCTTACTAGGCCCCTTGAATTGTTCCGCTCTAACAATGGCTCCCTTTGTCGATGTGTTTCTCTTTCTCTACACTGACAATACAGGAGGGTACTTCTGGCTCTCTGCTCTTAAGACATGTTTGCAAAATTACATCACTTCATAAGGCTCTTCAGATAAGTACCAGTGCCATAGTTTCAAAGTAGCTAGGATTTTAATCCGCTTTTTGCGCAATCATTTGGCATGGGTTTGAAAAACACTGGCCCCATCCTGTTTATGAAGCGCATGAAATAGACTAAAAGGAAATAGTAGCAACCACTCTTAGCCAACCATATAAACCCCAGCTCCTCAGAGCGTGCTTATGTGACGCGTATGAGACCGTGCTGACCGCGTCCAGGCCGTGAGCACAAGTCCAGCTGTGCACTGCGCTAGACAAATCCCCCTGATTTAAAATTTTCCTGAGAGCCTCAGCCCCAAATTCAATCAATTCATTATTATTATTATTATTATTATTATTATTATTATTATTATTATTATTATTATTATTATTATTATTATTATAACACTGAAAGTTGGCGCTGTATGCAGTAGCTGCTGTTTGCATATTGTTATTGAACTATTCAGGCTATAATCAGGCAAAATTTGCTGATGAACATGGATGGAGTAGTATGGACTGTATTAGCCTACTGTACAATCTATTCAAAGAACATGAATCACACATATTTACGTGTCCATACAGCGCTAAAACGCACAGCACATTAAAAAGCCCATAGCTCCAGGGGCCACAGCGCGCACCACTGGGGCCGATTCTGCTCCATCTTTTGTTGGCGGCTATTGTGGAGGCTGTGTGTTGGGATTGGGGGTGTAATGAGGAGGCTGCGACCCCCCGATGGGGGTGCATTTGCTATCCAAAGACCGTTAGACAGCGGCTGAATGAATGGGGCCTGGATGTCATTGTAATGCACATGGACAACTCCCCCTTCATTGAGCCTCAGAAGCGGAGGCCGCTGCTCGGCGCTGGCCGGCAGCAGAAAAGCGAGAGCAGTTCTCAGTGGGCAGCGGGCTTTGGGTGCAGCAGGACTGTATTTGCTGCACACACCACGAGGCCGGAAAGCCACAAAACGGAATGGACCTGATGGATCAAACAAGCGCAGTACTGTGGATAGACGCACCTATCGCATCAAAGACGGGACAAAGGATTTACGCGTAGGTTGGACTCATTTAAACAGGCCAATGAACGGCGCACACCTCTGCGGCAGGTGGCCTCACTACTGTAGCTTTATTAGCCACTTCACTCCGTACTTAGCATTAGAAATCCTCGCATTAGTTCTGACTTATTGATGACAGGACTAATGCAGGTTTTGAAATGTAGATTGGTGACGTTAGACAATTGAAGCAGTTAATAAGTGCTTTGGATAAGATAAAGAGCGCATTTGCGATTCTAAAGCCTACGTTAGGAGAGCGGGGACCAGCATCTTGAACAGCGCACCCCCTTTGTCCACTCAACAGTGGGAGGCAGCGAGCAAAAAACGCTTCCGGGACACCAGCCCCTGTTTGCAAATAATGTATTAAAACATATTTAAAGGTAGGAAGGAAGACCCACAGTCTATACGACAACAGCACGTTGTAGTGCATGCACTACAACAGCAGATGGGCCATCAGAAGTCAACATGCAAAGTTTAAATATAAAGAAAACTCCATTCAGAGAATTTGAATAATAGGCTATTCTAAACGTTGAACAAGCGTGCTGTATCCTTACGCACGCACCCTGTTTGATGAGTTTATGTGCCTCACTTGAAACCCAGGCCTCATCATCAGGCGATAGGGTGAATATATTAGCTTTATCTTTCGAGTAAAACACTGTGAATATGACACAATGCTGGTGATCACAAAGTGTTAAAAGTGCGAGAAGGGGGACTTGTTCCTTTCTGTAATAGCTGCCTAGAATCAGGTGCACCAAAGGACCCCTCCTTAACAGGGTTGTTCCTCGAGTACCCTTGTACATCCTACAGCCTACATGTTTTGGTAAACGCTATCCACTACAGCTCTTTATCAACACTGTGTCTGCGTGTGTGCCTGACGCGCTGCAGAAAGTCAGTCAGTCGGTTTCAAGGACATTCAGGGCTGATGAGGATTTAGTTTTAATGGGGGTAGGAAAGGAGGGGGGCTTGGGCCCTGGGCCATGACGTCACGATACGTCCATGTAATCCTCTTGCGTCGAAGCCCAATCAGCGGAGACTCGGAATTGTCGGGATGGGAAGAGAGGGCGCTCTAATCCTGGAGACAGTGGATCACAGCCGAGAGAAAGAGCGCGCGAGGGCACGCGGCCAGCGCACCGGATTGAGCCGCAAATGGGCCAGATTAAAACGCAAAGCAATGGAACAAGTGATTCGGGAACCGGGACTTTACTGAAAAGTGGAGAGGATTTTTGTTCCACTTTTTATAGCCTCTACGGTAGAGACACGTAGGGAAGTGATAGAGAGCCCAGTGGCCAATAGAAGAATCAGATGTTGCCTTATGTAAAGCCACAGTTTGTGTATCTTCTCAGATGCACGAGAGAGAGGAGGGCGTTGATCATCTCCGGAGGAGCTGTAGCCAAGCCAATGGACCATACAACACGGAGTGGATGTACCTTGCCTGCTCTTCGGCTTTGTTGGTTTAGGAGGCTTTAGCAAACTCTGCTGATGGTTGTACTTGCATTGATGTCATTTATGGCGAAACAAGAAGCTTTAAATGCTTAAATGCTGTCGAAGTGTCCTTTATAGGCTTTGTTAGAATGTGAGATAAGGTGGCATGCTTTGTCCATTATTCAGCCGAGCTGTGCATTTGCTGGTGTTGTACGCAGAGCTGTGGCGCAGTCATATCAATATCTTTGCATAGAGGTGCAGAGTGTCCCCGCGCGTAATAGTGCTGCTGCAGGCGATAAATCTGCTTCCAATCGGAGTGCTTGCGTGTGCGTGGAGAGTGCTGGAAATCCGCTTTAGATCTCAGTATTTGTGTTGCATGCACGCAAATGAGGTTGTAGTTAAAAGCCGTTGCGCGATGTGCTCCATGGAAGATGTATGTGCGTAAGTCACGCGAGGTTAAAGGCTCTGTATCCGCAAGCGAGGTGACAGGACGCCTTTTGGATGGGTTGTCACTCTGCGTGTTCACAGCGGACCTTGATTTAATGTCCATACAATTAAGGCACGCGGTGAATGCCAAGAGAGGAATCTCCATGCTTCGCACTGTATGCGCACAATTGTAAAAACTGAACGTGATGTCCTTATTTTTAGGGGATCAGAGGACTTTTGGTCCTGGACACACATTACGCGTGTTTTTGCACAAACGCACGGGTTTATGTGTAATGTCAGATGTGTAAGTGCTCCCGTTAGTGCTTCTGTTTTCGACTTCTCTTGTGCTTATTGGTTTGACAGCCCTCTGGACTTTTAACATATCGGACATAGGCCTTTAGGTCTTTTGAGGACAGAGCTAGTCTGCCTGTCAACTTCTGTCTTACAATTCAAGGGCTACACGCTGATGTAAGGCGTAGTGATAAGTAGATTGTTAAATGAACCACTGTGTGTATACAAATATTACAATGGCAAATGCGGTTTGTTTGAGAAAAATATCTGTCCTTTGCTGAACAAAGGCTCGTAATTCTGAGACCACTTTAAATCTGACCTTCCTAAAACAAATGACTGAAGCACAAGGTGTTTTACTCAATAATGTGGTCAACCACACATACAAGGCCCCTCTCTTAGAAGGCGTTAATAGCGCCTCCTACTGGATGGGAAAAGCATAACTTGGCACTTTGCCAAATGTAACGTTATTAAAACTCGAAAGTATCATGGTGTACAATTCTTTTACTGATAAATGTGCTCAGCCTGAAATCATTTAGTGTTCGTTCTTACACAAGGAACTCCTAGATAGGCTTAGATAGACCTGTATGGCTTCCATTTTGGGTAATCAAAAAGATGGATTTTTTAAAGGTCTTAAAGAGACCCTGAGATTAAGCATTACATTCAATGCTAACGTTTAAAAAAAACAAAAACAAAAAAAAAATCTGAAATCTGTCCTCCATAGTATAAAGAATAGACAGAAATGTCAATAGGCTAAAATAACAACCTGATTAAAAAATGTTTAGTCAAAATGCACGTTGTAGTTAAATCTACGGAGGATAAAAAAGAGGGTTCTGTCTATACATGTGAGAATGTGATATACTCTGTAACAATGTGATCAAATAAAGCGTTTCTATTTCAAATTGTCTTTTTGTTATGTATTTTGTGAAAACAACTGCATTTTCATCACCCAATTACCCTCATTTAAATGCATTAAAATAGGGTTTCCTTTTGTAAAAAATAATAAGGAAATGTATCTGTATATAATATTGGAGGAGAAATGTGTTGATGATTGGGTTCTTAGATCAGCACCCTGGAGAGCTCCATATGTAAAGATTGTGCAATAATATTTTGTGAAAGTGGGTCTTTTAGCCAGCCTTTCAGAAGACTGTAAATTCTCCTTCATCTTTGATAGAGTAAGAGAATGGAAGGAACTAACTCAGCACTGTAATCCCTTCAGTGACATTTAAGCCCTGGGACTGCCCCATGGAGCTCACTTTAAGGTCATTGTAGCTTTAAACCCACTAACACAATTCACAACATCAAGACAAGGTAATTGCTGAATGGACAGTTTATTAAGGCTTGATTTCCTCTGGAAAGAAAAACCAAGATAAATCTTTTGAACAGGTTATTATGCCCACTACAACTGTGGTCTATAAGATAATCAATGTCTATTTAATATTTCATGTCCTTCTTGTAGTGTAGATACATAGACTTTTATGGCTAAATCTTTTACATCATGTCTGTTACATCATACATCTTCAGACATTTTCTCTTCTCACAGTGCCATTGTAGAGCCCTTCCCATGCACTCAAAACCATCTATCCTGAGGGCAACACTGATGTCTTCGGTACCGCCTTTCACCTTGTCAAAAAGCGAAGGGCATATTGCTTGGCTCAACCTAACTTAGCTACCGATTATTAGTGCAGGGAAGCAGAAAAAAAAGAACAAAAAAACAGGTGTGTTAAATGAATTCACTAAATTACAAATGATATACTGGCCTGGTGAAATGCTGCTTCACATGTGGGTAATATAATGGAGAGTTTACTTTATAGTCTGGGAACTGCAGGGCACAAATGTGGTTTTGACATGGAAAGTTGTGCTACTGGTGGCCTAGTACCACTGTGTTTTTCAAAAAGAAAATGATGCAACATAAACAAATAAAATATATTTCAGAACTCTATGCAATCACCATTTGCAGCATTCTTAGTATAATGGAATATTTGCCATCAGTAAAATACTGAATTATTGAATTATTATTGAACCAATAAGAGCGTCTGTCTTCTTCTCGATTGCAAGCATAACATCACTGTGTCCTCATTGTCAGGATGCACATGGATCATTTAGAATCTGACATTCCTTAAAAGTACTTTTTGTTAATAATGGTTTCAGCTAAGCAATATCCAAGAAACACACACAGAAACCACTTTTCATTCTTATTTTTTCTTACTTGATAGTAAATCAGTTACATTAATTTTAGGTTATACATTTTTAGGCTTTCTCCATGAATATATATACTCCTACATTAAAGCTTAGCATTATGACCAACATGATAAGATTCATCAAAACCAAATCTAGGTGGGGAAGGGCAAGAACAAAGGATTAAGACAGAATGATGGTGAATGAACAAATATATGAACCCTCCCCTCCTTTGTGAAACAAAACACCATAGCAACAATTCAATTAACACAGCAGTAATATTACATAATTTTGATATTAAAACAATTTAAAATGGCGAGTGAAAGATCTCTCTGACTGGGTTATGTAAAGAAGCCAAGTCTCCCAATGAAACATACAAGTATCTAAAAGACAATTAACAGAAAGCAACGCCATGGGGGTGCCAAAGATGTCAAAAGTACAATTTCTGATTTGAACGAGTTCTGGTTGTGGAGGACACATCAGTTATTACTTTCCCAGAGTCCTTTGCTTTTCCTCCTCTGAAATGTCTCAAGTCCTGTGTGACTTCACACTATCCCTGATTTCTCCAGCAATGTCACTGTTAAAGCAGTTCTTTTGAAGAGTCACCAATAATTAGAAAAAAAAAAATTAAGGCTCCAGAAAACAGGTTTCTGAAATGAAAATTGTCAGTAGTAAGCCAAAAAATATAGATTCTGTTGATCTGAATGAAAAATAGATAAACCCTTGAAGTTTTAATATCACGCAGTTCCAAGTCTGACATTGCCTTTGGGATCCGCTAACCCTGTTGGCACAGATAAATTCTGAAGCATGGCAATGGTGCCCCCATGTGGATAAAAGGGGCAGGACACATCCGTTCCTGATTGTATTGAACTATAAAGTGGCAGATATTTTCCATGGTGCAGTCAAACCCTGATTTGATTGACTTGGAAGGATGAGCAGGGGAGATAGGACCAGTCCATGAGAGAAGACGACAAGATGGTAAAAACAGGAGGAAAAAAAAAAAAATGTGTGGTGGTGACCAAGTAACATAAAATTTTGTTTTCCCTGCACAAGAAATGGATAGCAAATGGGGCAAAGAAGCACAAGTTTCAACACTGGCAGAGATTTGCCAGGATAAATTGAAAAAAAAAAAAAAAAAAAGAAGGGCTTTGTTGCATTTTCATCTTCAATCTCTTAAATCAAAAGTTCTAGTGTAACTGCTGATCAAGCAAAGGATAAATGTTTTCTATTGTTTATTCCGGTTTTGGCGTTCCTGTTGGAAACAAAAGATAAATATTTAAAGACATTTTAGAAGGGCAAACTTTATGTAAGTAATGTATGAGCATTAACTGCCTTTTACATAAAACATCTTACCTGATCCAATCGAGAGCGGTTCTGTATTTGAGGAGGTTCAAAAGTCTGTCGCCAAAAGTAAAGAGAAAACAATAGTTAGTTTCTCTGGGTATTAGACATTCATTTGTTATTCAAACTGAGTAAAGTGGTGTACCTTGCGCACCTCTTCCTCCTCCTCCTGCCTCTTCTCATAGTGGGAGAAGTCATCAAAGATGGAGGTGGTGTGTTTGTACTGCGCAATGATCTTCAGCACCTGCTTGGCCTTCTCCAGAGGAACCTCCTGAGTGTCGCGGGAGTTTGTCACCGGTTTGTTGTCGTTGTTTTCCAGGCGGATGTGACGCAGTTGGCTGTTAGGCACATCTTTAACAAACAACCAGTCCACATCAAACTTGCCCTTCCACTTGTCCTGTGCCCAAACGCCAGCACTGGTGCCATAGTCCACTGGTGAGCGCATCTCTGCTACACCACAAAAATGGCCGCTGCCGTTGACGCTGAACAACAGATAGACGGGACCTTTTCCATTCATGGCTCTGAACGCTGCGTCTAAGCGCTTGTTTCCGTGCTCCGTGCTACACCATATGGAGTACTTGATGGACCGATGGATATCGTCCTCAGAGTAGCTCTTAATAATGAAAACACGGCCATTCTTCAGATTCCACTCAAAGTCCTTGGGGTTGTAACTATGAGAGGCACGCAGTTTCTCCAACACTGGATGGGACTCTCCACCAGGTCCCTGGCTCACTAAATTCTGTGGGCCACCATTTCCTCCTACTAATCCCATAACACAGCCGTCCTGGCTAGGACTGCCCTGCCCGTAGCCTTGGTTCCGGTTGCGTGGAGCAACCCAGCGGGTTTGGGGCTGTGGAGGCTGGGTGTGGTTCTGATAGGGTTGTGGTGGTGGTTGATGGTGGGGCTGGGGCTGTAAGGCCATTGGCTGCATCTGGGGCTGTACCAGAGACTGAGGAGGGGGCTGCAGTGGACCCTGTTGCATTGGGGGCTGAGGTGGGAGACCATGGGGCAGGCCGAGGGGCTGCTGCTGCAATGGAGCTGTGGCTACTTTAGTCACAGGACCCTTGTCCCAGGTTCCTATGTTCATGTTATGTTTGATGGGAGGGGGAGGAAGAGCGCCCCCTGGATTAGACATCCCTGATTTCACTTTTGACTTAAGCTGCTGGGGTTTGGCCGGCTTACTGGCAATGGCAGCCCAGGAGGTTGGTTTGGGTGGCGGCATGCCGATGGGTGTGGCTCCATTCCCAGTGGCTGCTACAGCTGGTCCCCCAATCACAGAGCCCACTGCCTTCACCCCTGAGCCCTGACCTGTGACATCTCCTCCGATCTTCAGCCCCACCATACCCTGCTCCAGACTGTTCATGCCAGGGGCCTTGTTGAGGGTGTCACTATGAAAGCCTGTCTGCCCGTCAGGCACCAGGGTGCCCCCTAGTGAACTAGGGGGGTAACTGTAGCTGCCACCATATGTTGAACTTTGAGTCTGCTGGCCCTGGGAACCACTAGTGCCCCAAGCAGAAAATGCAGGGTTTTCGGGAAAAAAGTTAAACCTATGGGGGTAGATGCTGCTGCCCAAGCCCCCCGGCTGCCCAAACATGGTGTCCGGCATAAAGTGATGGTCTCCATTACTCAGTGGTCCATAGGGGGTGAGATAGGGAATTGGAGGGTCCCCACCGGTAGACCAAGGTGCTTCACTGAGTGGGTATGGAAATCCAATAGACGGAGCATAGTAACTGGACAGGTAAGGGTCAGTGATGGACTGGTAGCTGTTGTTCTGGATGGCAAATGGAAAATGATCAAATTATGAGAATATAAAACAGTGGTACATGTTAATCTTTAATAAAGGGGCCTTTACCTGAGTTGATTGCCCAGGTGTAAGGTATGGCTCAAAATCGTTGTCGTGGACAGTCTCCTTCTGATGCAGTGAACCATTTTGCACTGAAAGGGCATAATACAATCAAATAATTTAAAAGCCATAAAAACATATTTGGGAACAAATGTTCCAAAGACTTAAATGCAATCCTGTGAGGAAAGGTTTATCATCATAACTAAGAAAAACTATATGTGCACCAAGGTTGCATATTATGTAAACGCTGTAAAACAAACAGAAGTATTTCCAATAGAAAAGTTTAACGATTTGTTCTTCTGCTGAGAGGGGGGGAAAAATAGTTCAATTTGACGTTAAATCTGGCCTAAGGAGTGTCCCAAGATATCAAAATACTATGATTCTTAATCTTGTCACACAGTATCAATATCGTAAACTGCTGTAATACTGAGAAGGGAGATAGTGCTCAAAACTAAGTTGAAGCAGCCCTTCAACTTGTGATATAATCACAAAATATATCATGCAATACAGAATTACCACAGTATGAAAATCATGTACAATGGAACAAGGATGAGTCCAGCTTAAACTCACCTTTAGATGCTTGCCCCTTTGATCTCTGCATCCAGTAGGTTCATGCAAAAATGAGACAGAAAATTACAAATTTTCAACAGTTTTTTAAAGTTCACAATTGATGGCTCTCTGTAATGACTGGTTACAAAGAGGAAAGGTAATTTTAAATAATAGTATGAATGCCCCCAAGTACAAATCATCGCGTACTCAATCAGACCTCGCAACAAACACGTCATTGTTGACTAATAAACAAGTTAAAAAACACAATGACAGATGGCATTAATTTATAATTATTATATATACATAACTGAAAAGCAGATTTCTTTCCACGACGATACATTGCCTTGTACTTTAGTATTAGGACAACGTTTGGTAGGAGACACTGGGATTTTTTTTTTTTTTTTTACAGTTTCGATAAGGCAAAAACGTTCCCATCTTTTCATTTATACCTTTTATCTTTTGACAGTAATGCCCACAAATTCTGCTCTGCAATCTTATAAGATCTGTCACACAACAACGATTTCTTGTCAGATAAACTGAGCAGTGTTAGTGGCTAGTTAGCACTTCCGAGGAATAGCTGTAGCCCTGTAAATGTTAGCACAGTTAGCTCCGAGCTAATAGATTTGAGGCTCATGCGAGGTAAGCTACATCATCCTTCCTACCTGAGGGTCAATGCTCGTGGTAGACATAATTCATTAAGCAAGTCCTTGGATTCTCGCAGAGTCCGGGCTTGTGACTGTATTTCCAGCCCCGTGATAGGAAAGAAACTTCACAGCACAGTTGCAGTTAGCACTCAAGGCTAATGTGGCTAGTTATGCCGCTAAGCGTAAAGGCTCGTACTCGTAGCGCAGGCTCAGCTGTGTATTTTCCGACGAATCCAACTTCTTCACTTCAAGTCTTTGGCTTCGTATCAGGAGATCAGGCGAGTCTCTGTAAAGGAGCTCGAGTTCAGCTTGTAAATGACCGTATGGACCTGTTGTGTCTCCTATCTTTCGGCCCCTCTGATCGCCTGATACTTGTCTTTTTTATTCCTCAGAGCCCTCCTCAGTTGCGTTAAAGCCCCGTGCACTTCCCCAATGGCCGCTCCATCCGGGCTTTGAGACACCGCTGTAGTTTGGGCCGATCACCGCAGGGTGGCAAAGGGTGACGCTCCGCTGCTCTTACACCAGCTGCAGTGTGGTAAGTACAGTCAAGCAATGTTTAGTGTGAAAATGGGCCAAATCAAGAGAACATAGTTTGAAAAGAGCCAATGTGCGCTCTACACACTGGACTACCACATCACTAATGTCATATATGTTTTATTATTACCATATTACCAGTACAAATTGCAACTAAATGAACACGCTCGACTTCACATGATCATAAAGTTTTTTTTGTTTTTTTTCCCTAGCAAACCATGTAGTTGTCCTCTTCCACCACTAGATGGCAGCATTAGCCTATAAGCTCAGACCGCTCTTAACTCTGTTGGTTTCACCTTCATATTCTCTTTCATATCCTCCTGGGACCTGAAGAAAAAACGTGTACCGGTATTTCAGTTTGTTTGTTTGTTTGTTTGTTTTTTAATTTTCTATTTGGAGGTAAATGAACACCTTATCATTTACATGTTGTTAATTTTATTTTTATTCATAATGTTGTAACGTGTCCTCTGTAATGGACTGGAATAGTGTTAAATCGATGTCAAGTTAACAACCTAACAAAAACATTTTTTTTTTTTGATTACCAGTATCTCTGACAAGCTTCTACAGTCGCCTCAAAAGGTTTTTAGACCTTTTAATTTCTTATTTATTTATTTATTTATTTATTTATTTATTTATTTATTTATTTATTTATTTATTTATTTATTTATTTATTTATTTATTTATTTATTTATTTATTATTTATGTATTGATCTGGTTTAGACCTAGTTTAGATCTGGTTTAGACCTGGTTTATCCTGGTTTAGACGTGGTTTAAACCTGACTCAAATTTGGTTCAGACCTGGTTTAGTCCTAGTTTAGACCTGACTTAGACTTGGTTTATTCCTGATTTTCTCCTGGTTTAGTCCTAGTTTAGACCTGGTTTAGTCCTGGTTTAGTCCTAGTTGAGACCTGGTTTATTTATTTATGTATTTATTTATCACAGTGCAGCCACAAACTAGAGTGTATCTCTAAACACTTAAAAGATAGACTGGTTAACTCAATGTCCACTATAAAGGACACAAAATAATGGGCCGGGTCTCAGGAGGATATGACACTGAAATCTTATTTTTTATTTGTGGAATTTTATATTCAGTTTGTTTGATATTTTGTTAAATTACATTTTTGCTCTTTGCTGTTTTGAAAATGTTATTTTATTCAATTTCTGCCATCTTGTTTCAGAATCCTGAATCTTAAATCAGAATCTGATTTACCTGGGTTATTTTGAAGCTGAGATTTCCCAGGGGGTGGAGCTACATGTTTGGCTGTCAGTCATGTAAAAAATCAATAGGCCTGGTCTTCTGGCATGTAGTGGCTGTTCTGGAAGCTAGTGTCCTGTAGGTTACTGTCCAAGCCCCACATTATCTCAGTGGATGTGATGTGCTACACTTAACTTCAGTGAGGTCTCCACTATGGACCGCAAAACGGATGACTGGCAGAGGATAAAAAGGAACAGAACACCCTATATTTCCCATTATTATGGATGGCAGAGTGACTATGTTGCATTTACTGGAGGCGCCTCAGATGAGAAGGGAAAGAAACAGACTTCATACTTTTCAAAACTGGCCATCAGAAGCACCGGTTAGATCTACAGACCTAGCCAAGGCGGGGTTTTTCTATCTCGGCCCTGGAGACAAAGTTCAGTGCTTTTGTTGTGGAGGTGTTTTGAGATGTTGGGTGCATGGGGACAATCCTGTAACAGAGCACAAAAGACACTTCCCCACCTGCAATTTTATTTTGGGGCGAACTGTGGGGAATATTCCACTACAGGATGGTTCATCAGACTCAGTGGATGGGCAGCTTTTGAGTCAGCTCCAAAGGATGACCATGGATGACCAGGGCACCACAGGCCAGGCTGTGTACCCTGAGATGGAGGAGGAGGACACCCGACTAACCACCTTCCATAATTGGCCTACAGAGGCATCAGTACAGCCAGATGTTCTTGCAAGAGCTGGATTTTTCTACACAGGTTAAATGTTTAAATCTCATAGAAGTGATTTTCAAACATCAGTACACTGTTATTTACTTTGAACAGAAACAGAAAGTAGTAGTAAGTAGTAATAGAAAGTCATAATGTGTTGATAATGAGTTTCAGACTATATGTGTAAAATGCTTGCCCATCTCCTGGTTGTTGCCAGAGAGAACTGTCTTTGTCAGTGAGTTCACGCTTTGTTCTGCTGAGTCATGAGGTCACTGTCAGAATGACCCAGACACAGGTGCTAGAGTAGTGCATTCATGTAGCAGGAAAAACAAGAATTAAAACTACATAAAATTGTGTATACTGTAATAGTCAAATATTATTTTGTCTCTGTTTTACCAGGGCATGGGGACAATGTCAAGTGTTTCTTCTGTGATGGAGGCCTGAGAAACTGGGAACCAGGTGACGATCCCTGGCAGGAACATGCCAAGTGGTTCCCAAGGCAAGACTGACCTTTGATCAAAAAAACTTGAAATCAGCGGTGTTAGTGCCCTGCTCTAGAAACCTAAAATGTCACAATTCTATTTCAAACAAACAAACAAACAAACAAACAAACAAACAAACAAACAAACAAACAAATAAATAAATAAATAAATAAATAAATAAATAAATAAGTATAATCTTTTCTCAGATGTGAGTTTTTGATCCAGTCCAGAGGGCAGGGCTATATCAGTAATATTCAGGATGCCCATTTTCATCTTGGGGAAACTGTGGTGAGTCTTAGTGTGGATTTTTTTAATAGCTATCTGTTTGATGCTTATTAAGTTGTCTGATCATTATCACTTTTCTTTTTGTCAGGGTGGATCACAAAATACTGCTCGAGACCCCGGCTCCAGAAATGGTATGTAAAATAAAAATTAAAAAAAAGCATTTAAATGTATAATTTTGATTAGAAAACTGCCAAGAATAGAAATTAAGAGATCTGTCAACATGATGAAGTTTCTTCTTGATTCTAAGATTAATGTGTTAGTTGCACCTGGGCTAATAGCTAAATCTCATAGTAATTAGAAACATCTAGTGAAATAATTATTCTATTAATCAATCCCCATGGGCACTCATTGACACACTATACTATATTTACACAGTGTAATGCCATTTTACCTCAAATAAATACAGTTTAGAGAGGATATCTGTATCTGAATGACCTTCTGTATTTGTTCTCCTAGATGTGGTCGGTGGAATGGGAGTGTCCTCGATTATGCTCTCTCCTGTAGTACAGACAGTTATTCAGATGGGCTTTGAGGCTAACCTTGTGGAAAGCCTGGTTAAAACCAAGTACCTCCTGACTGGACACTTTTATACTTCTGCATCTGATTTAGTCACTGATGTGCTACAGGCAGAGGAAGAGGACAGGCAGAGAACACTCACCAGCAGAGGTAAAACTATAACTACTCTCTGTGTACAGGGTGTATTACCCTTATTCATGCTCACTGTCAAATATATCTTAATTTTTAGAGCCAGAGGTGAGACAGGGGACTAGCTGTGGAAATACAAGATCCCAAACTGCTCTTAAAGAGAAAGGTAAACGAACAATACAAACATGTTTCTTGCACCATCATTTATTAGGATCACATTACATTCACCACATTCATCACATTTCTTCTCTTTGTTGAATAATGTATTATTATTATAAAGCTTTTTTAGACTGAAGGGATAGACTGATGGAAGCGAGGCATCCTCTAACCACCACTAATCACACACACAAACATCATTTTTATACAAAGGCAGGGTGGATAATGCGTCTTGCCCAAGGACACTGTGACAGTATCCACTGGTCACAGCTAGGATCAGACTTCAGGGTTGGTGGGTGCTCTAATCACTGAATCAGGGCATTCCAAATGCTCATCACACAGGCTTGTTGAATATGAAGCTAATGTGGTTTTTGTTTATCTAACCTTTCGCTAGCAAGGACCATGCTACAACACTGTATATGGCAAAGATATTTATTGATGATATGATATGTGGTGGCTGGATAGAGACTCAGGATGGGGGCTCTGTCTCAGGCGGTCAGCCCAGTCGATTCAGGACCCCCCACTCTGTAGATGATAAGGTCTCGAAGCTGAAAGATGAACAAGAGACAGGGAGTGGGTGGGAGGGGGCAAGAGAGCGGAGACAGGCAGTGTTGTTGGGATAGGCAAGGTGAGCTGTGGTTTGCTGCAGAGAAGAAGGCAGTTGATGCGTGGTCCTGCTCCTGAATCTCACTTACTCATATTAACTCAATTTCTTGGGATGGTTCCAGTTAAATGTGTACCCTTGACTTAATGAAATAGTAATTTTGCGATTGGTTCCTCTACAGTGAAGGACCCCAGCCCTGAGGAGCTCCTGAAGCAGCTGCAGGAGGAGCGGACCTGTAAAGTGTGCATGGACAAACTGGTGTCCATCGTGTTCATCCCCTGTGGTCACCTGGTGGTGTGTGGAGACTGTGCTGCCAGCCTGCGGCACTGTCCCATCTGCAGAGCTGTCGTCAGGGGCAGTGTGCGTGCTTTTATGTCCTAAAGGCTCAGGCTAGTCCTTATAGTGGTGTTCAATGAGTGCTGGATTTGTGTTTCCTTTTGTCTACACTTTTAAAATATTGGAGTTTGATAATTAATAAACTTAATCAAAACTAATTTATCAACTCATTTATTAATCTCTTGACAAATCAAAATTTACCCTAAGGGAATTTGTGTGAGTAGTAGTATTAAAGTGCAGAATTTAATTAAACATACTAGTATATGATACGAATATGATTACAATTCACTTCATTTTATTAACAAACATTTATTTACAAAAAACACACAATACAACAATGCACAAACAGGCTTGATCAATCAGACATCACAAATGAACAGAAATACAAACAAACAAGTCAAATCATATATAAAGAGGTGTTCGGTTACACATTCACAACCTACTATCTCCAGTAGTCTCTGGAAGGCTCTACCAAGAGGAAGACTGCTCTGATACTTGAACATGAGGTGATTTGTGATCTTTTTTGTTTTTGTTCAACTTAAGAAATTCATCCAAGAGTGCATAAACTGTTGAGGGTGATCACAGGCAGACAATATGATCTTTGAAATAATTGTTAAATATTCAGAGAACTAATAAAATACTGCAACCAATTTGTGCTATAGAAAAAGTACTATTAACGTTCATTCTACATAAAATATGCCCATTGAAAGAAAATATGGTTATGCGTGTACAGCTTTACATCATGTACTTTATCACTTTTAACTCCAGAGGGCAATACAGAGTAACAAATGAAATGTTAATGGACCAGGCAAAACGTACTGAAAAGTGCAATAGGTTTCTTTCCCCAGATCTTACTTGTATTAAGTTAGTACATCCATTTTAACAATAGTCATACAGTCAGAATAGTAAAACATGCTATTTTGAAACAATATAAACATTTGAACACTTTTTGTTTGAAAATGCTGACCTTTGTAATTTGCCATTGGTGAAATATCCCTCATTAGAACAAGCTTTAACTTCTCAAATCAGCTCAATGGAAACAATGACATTTCTTGCAAGTTAAAAATACACTGCTGTATAACCTCTTGTCAGTATTTGGAATGGCAGATACAAAGTCAGTGAAAACAAAGCTGCCTTGAACAAAGCCTCAGAAATGCTGGCTCTTTGAGGTTTCCAGAAATAAAATATGCCAGTTTGTGTATTTGGACTTTTTAATCTTTGCATTCAACTCATTTTTTCCTGCTTCATTATTTACATTTGTTAACAGGTTTGGTTCTTTTGTTATATGACCTTATGGTACCCAGTGGTCCCTCTTGTCTCTTCCTGCACTATTCTTGTTTAAAATCTTAGCTTAGAATAAACAGGAAGAGTAAAATAGGCCACTTTATTTAAGATGAACTGTGTAACTGCCCCTAAAGCCAAAATCTGAACCAGCAATAACAGACAAAACTATCGAGGCACACTCTTGGCAAACATGAAATGATCCAAAGTTGTGCCAAATCTGAGCCCACAATGAAAACCTCTCAAGTGTCATACATAGCTCCTTGTAATGTTTTCTTAGGGGTCTGAAAACAGCATACTCAAAACAATAATGAATTCAAGAAACAAGAAAATTATATGGACAGCTCAAGCGAGATGTCTGAGAAAACTTGTAGCATCATTTTCATGGTCTTTTCATTTACGTAGACCTAAAAAACAGAAACAAGAGCAGTGGGTTAGAGCAGTGTATACCATTATAAGCTTGATAGTGTATACTATAATTCTGTGTTCACACTCTTTATAAACAGAGTAATTAAAAAAATAAGGATAATGATAAGGATGTAGTTAAATATCAAAATCAATAAGAAAATAAAACAATTATTAGCCCAAATGTAAAACAGCCTACATAGCAAATCACAAAGGGGCAAGACCTTTACTATATTGTGCATATTTCCTGTAACTTTCTTTCCCCACTGCTTTTGTCTTAAATATTTTTGTGCTTTAGTTTTGTTTTGCAAACATGTTTACATGCCTAATATATTTCTAACCCTAACTACAAGTGACTCATTACTTCACTGAACTTTAAATCATGTTTGTGTAATCCCTCAGTCATCCAGACATGATCCATAGCAAACAAAAAAGCTAATTCTGTCAACTGGACAAAAGTTTTAGAGTTGATCATGTTGTTGATCTAATAATAAAGGATTTACATTCTGAGCACCTGTTTTTTGTCCTCCAAGAGAGGCACAACTGTGCATGTATACAGATAATGGAGTGTGTCAACAGATTTTAGCCCCCACAATATGAATACACAATGCTACAATGGCAGTAACATAAAAGGCAATTTCATTCCCTTAAACTGTGACAGGATGTAGCTTGTTCAATGTGAAGTTTATTCCAAAGACACCTGACATGCTTCCAGTCTCCGGATACTGAACAGGCAAACACACAGCGGGATTGGGCCTCAGCACAATACTCAGGCAGGTAGTGACAGAAACATTTGAATGAAAATGGTAATAATAATACTTGAAACTAAAAATGAGGTGTGAGGGTGGAAGAATGATACTTACGGATACATGGGCTTTAAAAGGAGATGGGATGGTTTCTCATTGACATGGTACAGAGGGAATGGGTCAAATCCACCAATAAAATCAACTGAAACAAACATGAACAAAATAAACAAAAATAATAAGACATGCAAATGGTAAAAGTGCAGGTAAAATAAACAATGGGAATGAATGTGGTGTGAGCGTCACACATCATGCATATAAGTGACCCAGTGTACTGTACAAACAATGTTTGTTGGAAAATAAATAAAACTAGGAGCTGAAAAAAATATATAGAGAGAGAGCACCTTTAAGCTAATTGTGCTTTATCCATATTGTGTGATTTAAATATTTTGATATTGTGATTTTAATTTATTCAGAGGTTTACAGGAGTGGTATTTTTAAACTGTAGTGTGTCTTTTAACTCTGGACTATGAGTCTGTAGATGTGCCATCTCATTTTCAAGGGGGTCCAAACTTATAGACAAAAAGCACAAAAACAAACTGATGCATGTTGGTGTGTTTCCTGCCCTTTTAAATATTTTCTAACTGATATTTTTCTTTTTGTCTCATTGAACTGTACCCTTTTTACCAGCAGCACCCTGTCTTTGCTGTTTTTGAATGTATACAGTCAACTAATTCTTATTAACACACACACAAAAAAGACGATTGGCATAATTGCATATGTATAATTTATATGTATTCACAGTGGAAAAGTTGTTGTTGTTGTGTGTGTCATTGTGGATGTATTTATTTTGCCTAAAATATGATCCTGTATTTGGATGAATGTGGAATGGCACCCAGATGAAAAGTGTCATGCTTGTACCACAGTGCTGCTGACCCAAGGAAAGACTTTTTGTCATGAAAGAAGAGCTTGTGGCCCTGGAGGCTGCACAAAATCCCAGAGCGAGGAGATGTTAGGACAGTGCGTCACGCCTGTCCGCCTCTCTGACGGGGGGCCATTGAGATTAGGTGAACTGCCCAGATGCAGCCAGGCAATAGATTCAAGATGGGATCAAAACAACCAAAAACAAGCTTACAAAGAAAAGTAAACTTTAACTGAGAGACTTCAAGGGGAAAGAATTTGTGGAAGATCAACAAAGGCCAAATCAATGACATCCTGATAAGCAGGTGTGCACTGCAGTGTAGCGATATGAGCAGGATGAGAACACGCCACATGTCCGGCAGAGGAGAGGTCCCCTTAATTTTGACCTCAGACAGACGGACTGTTTGATCCTTTGGTTTTATCTGTAGACCAAAACACAAACAGCCCAGAATGGCACTTCCTGGCTCTTTGTGATGCAGGTGATAGTCATGGAAATAGTAAAAAGGTAAATATTTTTTATTACAAGCAGGATTATGTTTGACAGAGTTAACTATACAACCCTTAACTATACACGCCTTGTGATGACTGAGCTGCAACATATTAACGTCACTACTGGTGATGTTATTGAGCACGACAGGTGTGGGAAAGTGTCATTAACCATCAGAGCTGACAGGGATATTATGGGTGGCTGTTTTGCATGATAAAACCTAGCCTAACAAAGGCATTACAGAGGGCGAGAGTGAGTGTCTTATAACCGAAAGGTTGCACTGCAAAAAAAGAATATATAAGTGGCATATAAGTAAATATAAGTACTCAAATGAAAAAGGTTTAACTTAATTTGAGTAGATTTCACTGTCTACCAGTGGATTTTGTATTTTTTGTTCTTAATTCAAACAACATATGCTTTATTTTAAGTACTACAAAGAGTTGTTGTTTTTCTTATCTTCAGTGTAACTAGGTGTATTTCCCTATTTGAAATACAAAAAGACATGTTCCATTGGTAGATAATTTTGCTTGTCATGTGAAATTTACTCAAATCAATATAACATGTTTTTAATTCAAGTAATTTTAACTTTGCAAGATTTTAGCTTTTGTAGTGCGGAGGTATGAATCCTGCTCTGTCAAGTTTAGTTCTTTATCTCACAGGCCATATGTTTGTACAACGCATCCCTATAGCTGATGAATGCAAGAGGATGGACTACTAACTTTAAAAATCTTTTCTATGTTGCTCCCATGTTGCTTTGAACTTTGAATTTCATTTGGAATCAATAAAGTATCTATTTCATAATGTGATGAGGAACTGTTTATTGGACACTTTACAGTTCTTAACTTTGTGGTGTGTGAGAAAGTGTGCAGATGTGCAGATTTGTGCCTTTGCTTCTGCAAGTCTACCCCAGGGCAGCGTAATAATGATCACAATACAATAGCCTATAGCGTTTGGAAAAGCTTGTTAAGCTTGTAAAATGCAATACCAATTATAAGTAAATAAATAACAATAATAAATATATTATCTTAGCTAACACGTGTTACATAAAATAGATTAATTTAACCTGTCTTGTGTTTATTTTAAATGGGGTGCTCTAATCTTTTTCACCGTCCCCTCCATTCACTCCTGATCTGTCCCTCTGTACCATATCTGAGGATTTTCTGGGGATGTGACTCAGCAAAGAGACCCGGCAGCATAATTAGCCGACATGCTAAAGTGAGCTTATCCTAACACTACGTGGCTAACTGCGTGACCTACTTTACAAAGCGGCTTTTCCCCAGCTCTGCCTCTTTGCCGGTGTGCCTGCTCTCAACTGATAAGTGTGTGGAACAAATCTGACATAACAAACAGTGACTCAGGGATGGGCACTGGACCAGACCCACAGAGAGACACTGGTTTGTGTGTGTGTGTGTGTGTGTGTGCGTGCATGTGTGTGTGTGTGTGTACAGACAAGAGCTTTGGAAAATAATGTCAAACAGCATCAAGCAGCTTGCCAAAGCTAATGTGGCAGATGTTTCAAAAGGGCAGTTCTGTGTGTCTGGTTTAACACATGTTTAATGTGACACTGTCGTATAAGCATTGTGTTTTTGTACGCCCAATATTGTCTCATTTCTCTTCATTGTCTAGCTTATAGTAGGGCAGAAAAAAACCTAATTGTAATTTTTCTGACAAGCACTGTGATTGCAATTAGATTTGCAAATCATGTTTTAATAATAGGACTGTTCAAACTGTTTACACCAGCAGAAGAATAGCCCAACAGACTATAACATAACTGACAAACAAGAATCACATTTAAGAACATTTGTAGATCAAAGTTACAAGGTTAGGTGTTTTATATAGATTTATTCTGTTTGTGGGGGAGATTATGGTACTCTGAAAACAGAAGCCTTTGCAATTTGCCAATTCAAATTGCCAACTGATATGACTGCGATTACTATATAGACTATAGAACATAGAAAATTAGACTCAAACTAAAGCTCTCTGGCACTATCTCCCAAAAATACAGATATTTTAAAATTTTCAGAAGGCTACCAAAAAGCCAATTTAGTCCCTAGGGATGCACCAATCCTGCTTTTTCAGTTCCGATATTGATACTTTGACTTTATGTGCCCATACCTGATATTAACCAATACTGATGTAGGTAAGGAAAATGGAACATTTTCAAACACAATTAACTCAAAAGATCCAACTGTTTTATGCAACTGTTATTTATTCTTCAAATAAATATTGAAGAGCTTATATGAAAAAAGTTCAAACATTATGAGATGTTCAAGGAAAAAATCTTCCACTAAATAGTCTTATAACATCCAGTTAAATGGCCAATCACAGTATTGGCTTAACCAATATCATGAAACCGATACCCAATACAGAAAATCTTTCAGGTTGGTATCGATATTCTATACCAATATCGGTATCGTGCATCCCATGGGCACTTATTGAATTTGTTTACATTTAATTTATATTTTCTTGCTAACTAAAAAGCAAAACATGTTTTTGGGATGGGGATTGTTTATGAGGTTGATGAAATTGATTGTCTCATAAGATAAGACTTTATTGATCTCACACAGGAGACACTTGCCTAATTAGCTCCAGGCAGTTTAGTGCAAAAGAAAGTTAGAACAACAAAAAGTGCATCCAGACAGTTGAGATAGTAATAATACTAATAAAATAAGTAAATAAGAAAATATAGGAGAAAAAAAGCACATTAAGACTATATAGTGGAGTTATACAGTCTGATAGTGGTGAGGATGAAGGATCTGCGGATAAACCAGTTCATCTTATGTTTACTGGATGTTAGGAGGAGCAGGTGACGCCCCACAGCTGCAGGACTGATAAATATATTGATAAAGTCATTTTCACTGTGATGTTCATTGACCAATATAACCAACACTGTCCTTGAGGGACAAAACAATGTGATTTCATGACTAACGTTGTGACTAATGAGAGACAGGGTTAAGTAAAACACTGTAATTTGTTTATGACACTCCCCTCTCTTCCCGGGGTGCAGCTTGTAAGCTCATTGACCAGTACTAGTCTAATGATCCTGTCAGAATGAGACCTACAACTTTTTACAAGCCCTGGTTAGAGACTACTCAGTAACAAGAGAGAGATTGTCATTACTTCATGTGTGTGGGAATCAAGAAGAGGACTACAAAGCAAAATAAAGTAAAAGTTGCTGAGGCAGGCAGGAGCTCAAGAGAAATGCTTTAATCTAGGCATCAAATAGAGATAAAATGAGAGCGCAGTGTGCCTGTTTTGGTAATAGGAATGTATGTGACTGAAAGAACAAAGCGTCTTGTACAAATCAATTATTACGAAGTTTTGAAGCAAATGTAACAGTGTCTGCAAAAAACACATTTGAGAAAACTAGCTTCTTATTTGATATCACTGGTATTCATTTTACCCTAAGGTATTTTATAATTAACTATACAAGCTTTTGGGGTTATGTTTGGTGCTTTAATGTGGATGTTTTCTTTATATATAATTAGGATCTTTGGTTTAATGTACTAAATTAAATCCCCCATGGCAGATTTATTTGAACAAAAATTGTCTTGCCCCAGTGCAGATGCATTATATGAGCAAAATATGTTTATTGTGTGCTATCTGCATCTACTTATAAAGCATTTTATTGCCCAATAATCAGGAGGTGTCTATATTAGCATGTTAGTGACCGCAAAATGCTCGGTTCCACCTTGTGATGTAATCAAGCTTTGAGGTTAACAGCTTGAAGTTAATATTTTACCTTTTGTTTAGTAGAGATTGGACTTCCAGGGCTGAAATCATCCAAATGATTCTAGTGAAGGTGTAGGGAGTTTAAAAACACAGTAGAGCACCTCCTGTATTACCATATGACATCACAAGGTGGACCTGAGTATAAATATGCAGGATTTGTGTATTAAACATATGTGAAGGAAAGAAAACACAACTTCGGGTAAGTTTGTGATGAGAAAAGAACATTATAACATACTGCATAGATCAGATAATGTAAATGTAGCTCGGAAAAGTCAAATACATAGCCAAATTGTGAAAAAATAGCAGTGTTTTTTCCAAGTTGGAGCGGGCCCAGTGGGGATTACTTTGGGGGTGACTGGTGATTAAGTGGTACAGACTAGAGCAGAAAGGACCTGTTGGGTGTGGACGCTTAGCACTCACAGACAGTGAATGCCTGGTATGTGACCGCCTAAGATGAGGAGATCTACAGTAGGGCATGTAAAGACGACGCACGGCCACAGCTTTGAGTCGAGTTTGTTCAGCCAGAGGAGATTTTAATAGGGCAAAATCTGGAGGTATTTTTCAGTCTCTTACTAAATATTTGAGAAAGTGCTTTGTTGTGAAGTTACTTTGGGTTACTGATACTCATTAGGATTGTATCTAGTGGAAAGTATTTAGCCGACCTTTCTTAAAATATTGACCTGAGGCTGATGGGGTTACAGTCGCCTAGACATCTCTGGTTTCACCATATGTTCTGATGTTTCTTTTTTCCTTTTACCATGACTAACTATTAGTTTGGGCAATTTCATGACATTATATTCAGCAATGGTAACGTCAGTTTATTTACTGACTGTGATAAAGTGATGTCCATTTGTTAAATATACTGTATTGTTAAATCATTTCGAGTACAAGATAACTATTTTTATTTACTGATTAGAATAATTGCCAGAATTGATACTGTTATATTCTTCTGAAGTAAAAGTAGTATTTGTTGTAGATTCTACATAAATAATTTTTCGTGTTATTAGTTTAAACGGACCATTATAATTTTCTGTTATAATGCTGTTTCTTCCTCAAAAACATACTTTGTTGGAGTTGTCTTTTGTTTAATTCACACATGTTTAACGCACATACACTGCGTATTTAGGCTGAGTTCTTCTGTTTTATAGAAAATACTCTGATCCACCTTGTGATGTCATGTGGTAATACAGGACGTGCCCCACTGTTTCAAAAGTCCATACACCTTCCCCACCTGATTTCAGCTTGCCAGTGTCTCTAAGGAACAAAATATAAGCTGTTAACTTGAAAACTGCTTTTTCTTGACATCACAAGATGGAACGGAGCGTTTTGAACTTTGGAGATAGAGACAAACTAATAAACCAGGATTACCTAAACATGTGTGAATGAAACAAGTCAGGGCATGTTTTATTCTCAGGATTAACAGCATTATAATATGGCTTAAAAATCACAAGAATTCATTTTGTGTAATACAGGCCAGGACCTTTAATCAGTTGTGAATTAAAAAAAAAAAAAATCAAATCAAACCTCAGCATAATCTCCATCTGTTTTTACAATTTTAAAACAGATGGAGATTATGCTGAGGTACAGCAGGTAGATGGGGGAGGGTTGCTACTCTGTGAGGATAGCATACAGAGATGAAAGTGAAGAGATGAGAAAAAAAAAAGGGGGGGGGGGGGTGCAATTTATTGACATTATTTCTCAGGCATTTGTGAGTAACTTACAGCTATCTTCCTCTTCAGTCATGGCGCTAACAACGTAGCAGGCGTAGACAAAGCCAAGGAGCTGTGAAGACATAATACAAAATGTTAACAAATGAGGATATATGGTAGTTAGTAGATTGTAGTAGTATTGTCACAATAGAATATTGATGAGGAACACAGGTATGACATCACAATGTAATATTCAAATTAAATGGCCCATATTACATTATTTTCTGATCTATGTTATGTTGTTTCCTCATCAAAAACATACTTGGAGTTGTGTTTTGTTTCATTCCCACACGTTTCACACACAAATCCTGTTCAGGCTGAGTTCTTCACACTAACAGAAAACACTCTGTTCCACCTTGTGATGTCATGTGGTAATACAGGAAGTGACCCACTGTGTTTTTAAACTTTAAACATACACCTGCACTTGAATCATTTGGATAAGTTCAGTCCTGGAACTACCACTACTGAAATGAAGGTAAAAGGTAGTTGTTGCACTCGCACCTTACTTGCACCTTACATATTGCTCATTTCATTCTATCTCAAACTTTCCTTCTTGTTGAAGCGTATATGTTTACCTGTACGTCTTATGTCTATTTAGTGATGATGTCTGTATACACTTCATGTCCATGAGTGTAGCTGTGTGTTTGTGCGCGCGTGTGTGTTTTTAGTTTTTAGTTTAAATTGCACATTTGGAGTCTGGTGAAATGTAAGTTCAGTCCTCTGTGTAATGTCTGTTACATAGTGAATTGACAATAAAGTACACTTTGACTTTGACTTGAGAACTACCACTACATGACATCTCAAGGTGGAACAGAGCATCAAAGATATTGTATGTGAAAGGAACAAAACACAACACTGTGAATGGTTTTGAGGAGGTAACGCCATTATAACTCTCACTCTCTCGCTCACAAGAGTCAGTTTTGCATATTATAGGACCTTTAAACTTACTAAGTGATAAAAAGAAAACTCTGATCCCATTCCATCATATACAAACAAGGTGAGGAACAAAATCATACAGATCACGGTTTGTTGTGTGCTACATTTTAGCACATGGTTTAAAATTATGTGCTAGGCTCTGCTTTATATTGCTATAAAACCTAAATAATTTTCAGTCATTAAAATATAAGTAATATACTGTATGTATAGAGTATCAGCACATTCATTTATTATTCATTTCCTTCTCCACACTTCCTTTCAGAATCAAACGTTTCTGATAAGCACAGTATTTTGAAATCTTTCCATATGCTGCACTGTACCAGGCAACAGACAAAGACTTCCGCTCCTGTATGTAGCCTGTAGTGTAGAGTGTGATCCTGTAAATGACTATCATCGACTCTCTGGGCCTCTCCACAGTGAAGCACCCTCCCCTCATCTGGCACTGGGCCATGTCAATTAAACCAAGCAGTGTCTTCGGTGCTCTGTGATGCCAGGTCTGTCTGCATGCCAAAAGGACAGATACATGGGCTCATCCACAGAGGAAGTGCTGTGTGTTTGTGGTGTGACTGCTATTTCTACAACAGTCTTCCGCTCCTGTATGTAGCCTGCAGTATAAGCTCAGTTACGTGTAATTATAATAGGGCCAAATACTGTTTAAGGACCATTCATCTTTGAGTTTTAGGTATTTTTAAGTATATTGTTTTGGCTGAAGCTGCAATTGGTCTATCCACTGGTTTGAGCTTTCTGTCATATATGCAACATTGTGAGGGCTTTGTCTCATTCAGAAAATATATTTCCTCTCAAATTGTTAAATTGTAAATCACAATGACAACACTCTTTACAATTGCAGGAATACTAGCGTCTCTCAAATATGAACTACTGCTACTATGATAATGCATTATTTGATTCATATAACACATTTTTGGATGCTCAAAGACATTTTACAATGCATTATTCTTTCACTCCACCTGGTGATGGTAAACTATACTTTTAAAGCCACAGCTGCTCTGGCATTAACAAGCACCACATTGGTCACATTGTTTATATAATGCTTTTCAACATTCAAAGCACTCAAAGCGCTTTAAGACACTCAAATTGCTTTATACATGGCAAAGCGGGTGAAGTGTCTTGCCCAAGGAGCTAGGATCAAACCAACAATCTAATCACACAGAACTATTCTATTTGCCCGGCCTAACCATAAACAAAATTATCTGATCACCAAAAATCAAAGCAAAGGTCAGAGCTGGGATTAAACAACAATCTAAAAAAAAAAACCTTCAGTACTATTCTATTTGCCAAAACAATATACCTACACAAAACTGTCTGGTCACCCCAAATACTTAATATGTAAAACAAACGTCACATTTATAACCAAAAGACAATGGATACCTCTGTGTTTAACCTTGATAAGACATTGCCATTTTCTCAGTCATTTTCCTATCTAATTGCCGGTCTCACCCCATCCATTACACTGGCACCAAAAAGGAGCTGAATTAGCATATGTATAAAGGTAGTGTCAGACACAAGATGGTGTTAACAGCAGGGGGCACTCTAGGTTGTGTGTCCGTGTGAGTTAATATGCAGCAGTGTGGTTCATTTACATAATGGGCCCTGATTGCTGTTGTGGTCTGGATTTAAAACATGCTACGGCAAACATGTCATAGCAGCAAGATTTAAAATAGAATGAAAAGAGAAATTACAGGGTGTTTTGAGGGTGAATGGCATGTTTCTGAAATTGTAACAAACAATGACTGGGTTCCTGGTGTGACCAAATGTTTATGTGGTTATGAAGTAACCTTACAGTAAATGACTGCATGCACATGGTAGGATTGGATTAGGATTGGTTTGGATTTCTCCCGTTACTCGGCGGGTGGTCTGTCGTCCACTCCGAGTGCACATGCATGTTGCGCAATCAGATTCAGGTCAGCGACCTGGTCCGCTCCACAACGCTATGTGGCGCTGTAGACCAACTACTTTCGGGTGATGGCTACTCAATAAAAACACAACACAACACAACACAGCTATCTGGCAGTATACTGCGATGGCTTTTCGAGGAGTTTGACGGAGCGGCATTGGCGTACGTTGTGTGCATTCTGCAGAGTTAGGTTGTTTGTATGAACGACAAAACAGCATTTTTGGTTTCTTTAATACGACACGAACTGTGTCGTCGGCGTTTGATATTATAAGCAATCGAGGACAACGAAAACTACGAGGATTGGGACCTATACCGCACATGTTTTATTCATGTTCTGCCTTGTTGTTTTTTGTTGCTTGCATCTTTTGTGCCACAAATAAAGGCATTCAATTTGTAACTATGGGTTTATCTTTCATTTATGTAAGGTCTGGGGAAAATTACACAACCACACTTTCATTTTGTATGTCTTTGTAATACTTATCTTAAATTCTGTAGTCTCTTCCACTCTCTGTTTTGTCCTGTCTGAGTGAACAACTTCCACACTGATTTTAATATTTACGTTTTTAATATTTAAGTTATACAACAGTTAAAAAAAAAAAAAAAACTCTTTTGATACTATGAGGTCACAATAGATAAGTCAAAATGTACCCTGTGCGTTATTTCAAAAGTTCAAAACTCCATGCACAGCTTCCAGGTGCTGGTAACAACAGGAACATTGAATAATTCCAGAAAAGACGAAATTTACCGCATACTCTTATTGCTTTATCGGGCTTAGAGCAAACAACGCGTTTCGATTCTACGTTATGTTTATAGTCCAGAAATGGTGGAAGATGGGACTTGTTGGTGCCGTGAAGAACGCTGTCGTAATGCGAGCAAGTTGTACGGTCTTGACCGCTCTCCCGTTGTTCTTTCTTGCCGTGGCATACACCACCCTGGTGTTTTTTCACTTGATTTTGATTTGCTCCGGGGTCCGAGCAAACCCTGCCTCGGTCCAGTAGTGCGAGCTTGTAGCTTTCTTCACAGCCATGTTTTCGTCTGAAGGTCCGGCAACAACAAGCGCTACTTATGACGCAGTAGGCACCCCCTACCACTCCTACAACTTCCGAGTGAAATTTTGAAATTCCTGGCGCGCCCATGCTAATGCTAATGCTAATGCTAATCCAATCCGAAATCGTGCACATGACGACGCCAAGTGGTTTGCTATCGGCCTAGGCCAGGGGTTCCTAGGGGATTGGGGAAACCAATCCCAATCCAATCCAATCCCTGTGCACATGCAACCGTTACGATCCCAATCAGTTTGCAATCGGTTTGGAGTTTTCCATGTGCACGCAGTCAATAATGTAACCAAAACAATGTTTCAGACGAAAACATGGCTGCGAAGAAAGCAACAAGCACGCACTACTGGACAGACTAAGAAACTGAGTTCATGCTGCACCAGGTGCGAGAGATAAACATTTAAAACTTTATGGACGGACGGCGCGCTTGACTTTACTTATTCCTTTATTGGGCTTAGCGCGAACAACGGGTTTCGCCAGGTAAAATCGAAACGCGTTGTTTGCTCTAAGCCCAATAAAGTGTGCGAGTGTGCGGTAAATTTCGTCTTTTCTGGAATTATTCAATGTTCCTGTTGTTACCAACACCTGGAAGCTGTGCACGGAGTTTTAAACTTTTGAAATGACGCACAGGGCACTTTTACAAACATTTTGAGTTATCTATTGTGACCTTATAGTATCAGAAGAGAGTGGGTTTTTTTTTTACTGTTGTATAACTTGTAAATATTAAAAATCAGTGTGGAAATTTACTTAAGTTGTAATTTCACTACCCCTGACCTTACATAAATGAACGATAAACACATAGCTACAAATTTAATGCCTTTATTTGTGGCACAAAAGATGCAAGCAACAAAAAACAACAAGGCAGAACATGATTAAAACATGTGCGGCATAGGTCCCAATCCTCATAATTTTCGTTGTCCTCGATTGCTTGTAGTATCAAACGCAGACGACACGGTTCGTGTCGTATTAAAGAAACCAAAAATGCTGTTTTGTTGTTCATACGAACAACCAAAATCTGCAGAATGCACAACAAGTACGCCAATGCCGCTCCGTCAAACTCTTCGAAAAGCCATCGCAGTATACTGCCAGATAGCTGTGTTGTGTTTATATTGAGCAGTCATCACCCGGAAGTAGTTGGACTACAGTGCCACATAGCGTTGCGGAGCCGGCCAGGTCGCTGACCTGAATCTGATTGCACGACATGCATGTGCACTCGGATTGGACGACAGACCACCCGCTGAGTAACGGGAGAAATCCAAACCAATCCTGATCCAATCCTACCATGTGCACGCACTCAATGATACAGAATAGAATAGAATAGAGTAGAATTGAATTGAATAGAATTGAATTGAATAGAATGCCTTTTATTGGCACTATTCATATGATAACAGGAGAAGTTCAATTTGTCAACTGGACAAAGTTTGTTTGGTTGAAAACGTTTCGCTGCTCATCCGAGAGGCTTCGTCAGAGAGCTGACGAAGCCTCTCGGATGAGCGGCGAAATACTTTGTCCAGTTGACAAATTGAACTTCTCCTGTTATCATGGATTCTACCTGGACGACTGAGGGACTTTTCACGCACTATTCATATGTACAATTTACATCATGCATACTCACAATGAGATTGAAAGCATCTCACTTCAGTGCAGACATTTAAGTAGGATATTTACAACACAGCAGGATATTTATAACACAGTATATATATAGAAAAAAAAATAGTGCAAAAAAAAAAAAAGAAAATTGTGCAAAAAAAGTCCTCTACAGCTAGTACTACACAAACTACACATTAGTTACCAGGGTATTTCAAGTCTTGCTCAGATATTGCAGTAGGGGTGGCACATCGTTACCTGTTATATTATTGTAAATTTGTAAATTTTGTGTCATATTATAGCTTATTGGTTTTCTACTTTATTTTATTCTATTTTATTTGCTGCATGTTAAGTGTTTGTTTACATTCCACTCCAAGTACAGAAGCAATTTCCTAATGTTATGAACATGTTCACTCATATGGCAATAAAACCTTTCTGATTCTGATTCTGATTCTGACATACAACCATATACACACACTTGAAAGTCTATATTGTAGAGGGAGATGTTTCACAGAACTCAAAGACTATTATTATGGACTTTTTCAAGTGCCGAGCAGTGATGAAAAAAGTAATTGGTTTTGTTACTTAAAAGTATAGAAAGTAATCTTCTTCTATTGTTGAGAACCAAATGAGGGAAAACCTCATCTTGACGGAATCCTCAGTGCTAATCAGTGAAGTTGCTTTTTTGCTCCAGGCTACGCTATCCTATAAAATAAGACCATGTCCCCAATAACAAGTGACAGCTGAACTCATTTATCTCACTGCATTTTGAGAATGCTACACAGTACACAGTGCTTTAGAATGGTTGTGTCATTGATGTAAAATTAATGCCATAATAATTGAATCCTCCTTATGCATCATCATGATAGGGAAATTATTAGTTTTGATAGGGATGAAGCGATCTAGGTTTTTCAGTTCCGATACTGATTCTGATACTATAGCTTTAAGTATCTGCAGATATCTGGTGAAAACTGATGTGTGACAAATGTGCTATGTAGCTGCTATTTATGTCTCAAGTAACTACAGAACAACCTTGTGTAAATACAATTTAAAATATTCTGAAATTTTCTGGGCCACCTAGAACCAGTAAATAGTCTTATTACATCAGTTTATATGTCCAACCAGAATATTGGCTGAACCGATATTTGGATACAGCAAATTTTCTGCTATCAGCACCGATATCCAACAGTTATCGGATTGGTGCATCCCTAAATCCTTATAAAAGCTATTCGAACATTGTTCTTGTACCACCTCAGAAAAGTGATGGCTTTAAAAGTATTGTATAAACAAATACTAGTAAATACTAACATGGACTAAACCAGAAAAATATTATGATACTAATAAAAATCAATTTGAAGTACTTGGAAGTAAGGATGCATTTCAAATAAAATCCATTACCAGAGCTGGACTAAAACAGTAATATCTGTTTTGTTTTTCAAATAATGTATATAATCGACAAGACTTCCCAACGAATAGTAAAGATTCAACTTTTTGTGCTTCTTCCTTGTGTGAGAAAGAGGCCAGCTGCTGATACAAGAGTTACTTGTATTTGCATAACTTGTATTTGGGGAGGACATCAACGCAATCACGGACTGTATTACGGACTATATCTACTTCTGTTTTGAAAACACTGTACCCTCTCGGACGGTGCGGTGTTTTCCGAACAACAAGCCGTGGATTAACTCGGACATTAAAGCTCTGCTGAAGGAGAAGAAGAGAGCTTTCAAGTCCGGGAACAAAGAGGAGCTGAAGACTGTACAGAAGAAGCTGAGGAGGAAAATCCGACAGGCTCGGGCCAACTTCAGGAGGAAGATGGAACAGCAGCTGCAGCAGCGGAATGTCAGGGAGGTGTGGAGGAGTCTGAAGAGTGTCTCTGGGTTCAATCCTCCGCCCGTCCAGACAAAGGGAGATCAACAGTGGGTGAACGATCTGAATTCACACTTCCTGAGGTTTGATCGATCACTCCCCCCTCCCCCCCGCACCACTGCATGGGCTCACCTTGTCCCCTGCACAATGGCCCAGTCTGTCACCTCTTCACACCTCTGCCTCAGCCCCCCAGCCCCCGAATCCACATCAAGTACTCATGCCTTCGCTCTTTGTCATTCACAACAGCTCAGGTTAGGAGAGAACTGAGCCGGATAAGGAGTAGAAAAGCTGCTGGACCAGCAGCTTTTCTAGCCCCAGGCTAGATCAGCCCCAGGCTCCTTAAGTCCTGTGCAGATGAGCTGCGTGGAGTTATGGAGCATGTCTTCAACCTGAGCCTGAAGCTGAAGGTGGTGCCACAGCTCTGGAAGACCTCCTGTGTGGTACCTGTGCCCAAGACACCGCACGCCAAAGACCTCAACAGCTTCAGGCCAGTGGCTCTCACGTCTCATCTGATGAAGACTCTGGAGAGGCTCGTCCTGGGTCACCTCCGCTCCACGGTGAGCTCGGCGATGGACCCGCTGCAGTTCGCGTATCGGCCCAGCATCGGAATAGAGGACGCCATCATCTCTCTGATGCATCGCTCGCTGTCCCACTTGGAGAGGCCCGGCAGCACTGTGAGAATCTTGTTCTTCGACTTCTCCAGTGCGTTCAACACCATCCAGCCGCTGCTCCTGAGGGACAAGCTGGAGTGGGCAGGAGTGAACTGTGACCTGGCTGAGTGGATCCTGGACTACCTTACAAACCGGCCCCAGTTTGTGAGAGCCCGGGACTCTGTGTCTGACCTCATGACCTGCAGTGTGGGGGCGCCCCAGGGTACGGCCCTCGCGCCCTTCCTCTTCACCCTCTACACTGCAGACTTCAGACACAACACGGACAGCTGTGTCCTGCAGAAGTTCTCTGATGACTCCGCCATCATTGGTCTCATCACAGACGATGATGACGCGGAGTACAGAGGACTAACGCAGGACTTTGTGGACTGGTGTCAGCGGAACCACCTTCTCATCAACGCGGGTAAGACCAAGGAGATGGTGGTGGACTTCCGCAGATGCCACTCTACTGCCCCCTCCCCCACCAGTGAACATCCAGGGAAGGGACATTGAGAGAGTGGACTCTTACAAGTACCTGGGTGTTCATCTGAACAATAGACTGGACTGGACTCATAACACAGATGCCACCAACCTTGGCGTCACCATGGACAGTGATTTTAAACTCAGCAAGCAGATCAACACAGTCGTTAAATCTGGCTTTTATCATCTTCGTCTTTTATCCAAAGTTAAACCGTTTTTAAGTTTTAAGCATTTTGAACAAGTTGTTCACGTTTTTATTTCTTCGCGTCTGGACTACTGTAATGCTCTTTATACTGGCATATCACAAAATGCTCTTTCACGCCTACAGTTAGTCCAGAACTCCGCGGCACGACTTTTAACAGGAACCAAAAAACGTGAGCACATCACCCCAATTCTTGCGTCTTTGCACTGGCTTCCTGTTCATTTTAGAATTGATAAAAAAATTGTATTGTTTGTTTTTAAAGCTTTGAATGGACTGGCCTTGGATTACATCTCGGACCTCATCCAAATTTACACTCCGGCACGCGCTCTGAGGTCTGAGGGCCAGCTCCAGCTGGTGGTGCCTAGGACCAGACTTAAATCCAGAGGGGACAGAGCTTTTTCTGTGGTTGGTCCTAAGCTATGGAACGCCCTGCCCCCCCACGTCCGAGCAGCTCCCTCAGTGGAGTGTTTTAAGTCTCGTCTTAAGACCCACTTTTATTCTCTGGCTTTTAACACCGCGTGAGTTGTGTGGTCCTCTGTTGTCTTTTATTGTATTTTAGTTTTTTTTTTAAATTATTTTATTGTTCTTAGAGTATTCATTTATTTATTTTTTTAGCGTGTTTATTTTTATTTATTTATTTATTTTTTTATTTTATGGTATATTTATTTGTATGCACACTTGTTTCTGTAATTATTTATTTTAAATGATGTTTCTGTGCAGCACTTTGGAAATGCTTTTAGTTTATGAAATGTGCTATATAAATAAAGTGGATTGGATTGGTGTTTGTCCACTGATCCAAAGGTTGGCGGTTCAAATCCCGCTCTTGACATAAGAAACATCAGTGGTTGAGCGGTCAGATCCACTGACCCACAGGTTGGTTGGTACGATTCCAGCTCCCACAGATGAATGCTGTCCTTGGGCAAGACACTTAACCCACCTCGCCCCCAGTGTCTGCGTACACTGGTGTGTGAATGTGTGTGTGAATGAGTGGTTCCTTGTTGTAAAGCGCTTTGGGTGCCTTGAAGGTGGAAAAGCGCTATATAAAGATGTGACCATTGGATTGGATGCACTGTACAGGAAGGGCCAGAGTCGGCTCTATCTCCTCAGGAGACTGCGGTCCTGAGGACCTTCTATGACTCTGTGGTGGCATCAGCCATCCTGTACGGTGTGGTCTGCTGGAGCAGCAGCGTAACAGAGAGGGAGAAGAAGAAACTGCACAAGGTCATCAGGAAGTCCAGCTCAGTCCTGGGCTGTCCTCTAGACTCGGTGCAGCAGGTGGGGGACAAGAGGGTCCTGGCTAAACTCATGTCTATGCTGGACCATGAGTGTCACCCCCTGCAGGACGCTCTGTCGGCTCTAGAGAGCAGCATCAGTGACAGACTGATTCACCCTCGCTGTGTTAAAGAGAGATTTCGCAGGTCTTTCCTTCCTGCTGCTGTCAGACTGTACAATGATCAATGCTAGTCATGTTCATCTCCACAGCAACCATGTGTCATCTCCATAGTAATAATTACATGTGCACTATTATTTAAAGTCACTTTACCTGCTACTTATTTATGTAACAACCACTGTCCATCACTGCACTGTACACAATCATCTGAGTCACTTTATTGTAGTGATATTATATATTACTGAACTGGAGTCACTTTAAAGGGATATGCCACCCCCAGGTCAAACTTGGGCATCTCCCCACAGTCCAGAGACTAAAATAAGTGGTGGAAAGCGTTTTTCTGGTGACCCAGCCATTGTCCAGGTCTGTCAGCACTGACCGCTGCGGTATCTGCTGCTCCTCCGCGTTAGACTGGATGTCGCCAGAGAAAGATTTCGGCCAAAAGGAATTAATTTGCTCGATGCTTTTCCCAATTACTTTCTGTGTAGTGCGCATTCATATCGAGTGCAAATAAATGAGCAAATCAACACGGAGAGCTTGACTTGGTCATTTTGGGTGGGAACTATTTTTCAGTGCGGAAAAACACAGCCGAAGCACACACCACGCTGCGTAACAGGGGAACTGCCTTCCTGGTGCGTAACAGGGATTCCCCTGTCAGCGTGGTGTGTGCTTTCTCTGGCGACGTTAGACTCCAGTCTAACGCGGAGTAGCTGCAGATACCGCGGCGGTCAGTGCTGACAGACCTGGACAATGGCTGGGTCACCAGAAAAACACTTTCCACCACTTATTTTAGTCTCTGGACTGTGGGGAGATGCCCAAGTTTGACCTGGGGGTGGCATATCCCTTTAACTGCTGTTTGTTCACTGCTCAGAATCAAAGTCATTTATTGTGCAGCGTTCCTGTGCCTTTTAACCTTACAGTGTTGTGTTTTTTGTTTTTTTTTAGTTGATTGTACATACTTATTATTATTTATCTTAATTTTTGATGCATGCTCTTTTTTCCAACTGTTTCTGAAACTTGCGTTGTGACACTGCAATTTCCCCATTGTGGGACAAATAAAGGATTATCTTATCTTATCTTATCTTAAGTTAATGAGGGTTAGGTTAAACTGTGTGCTTTTCCAATATTCGTCTCCTCCAGTTAAATAAGACTGTAAAATTATCCCTGAAAATCAACCTTCCATTCAATAACTGATGCTGCCTATGGATCAGATAGTTGCCTATATACAGCAAATCCATAAAACAATTGTAAACAACCACATCAAAATTCACCAGAACTTGTAATCTAGTTGGCAGGGGCTGTATGCAGGATCATGAGCCCTACTTCTTGTTTATACTAATCTTATCAATCTTATCAATTAGCACCAAGGACTCCAGCAAAAGCAGAGCCTCCATCTTGGCCTTATTAACAGCTATTCACTATAAGCCAATATAAGCCAAGCCAACAAACTCATTAAGGCACTATTGATTTGAGGTCGGAGTCGGGCATGGACTTTGCCCTGAATACTAAGATTGTGTTTACTACTACAAAATAGCATACAGATGTTTTGCAGGTTAATTACACGGCACCTTCTGGAGTATAGAGGACTGTGTGTGTTTGGCAGCTGCATGTTTAATGACAAAAACATGATGAGATAGGGACTGCTGAGACCCCATGCACCTGTTCTTACCCATCAGCCCCTTATGCGTATGTTCACGAGTGCAGCGCTACAGTGGATCCTGTGGGGTTAGTGAGGATCTGAGATGCTGATTTGCATCTTACTCATCAAATCACAGCACATGAGCACATTGAGATGAGAGGTGGCCAATTATCCTCTGATCCTTCGTGTGTGAATGTGCTTATCTCTATAATAGTGATGAGAAAGAAACAGAGTTCAAACAGCACACTGAGATGGCCGATGTCCAAAAGCCTTCATCAGATATTTTTTCTTGCTTTGAACCACAGTATTCTAGAATGCACAGTATTTATCCTGCAACTAACAACTGCTTAATTAAAAAAATCAAACACTGAGCCACTAAATATTCTTATTACAGCAGAGTAATGTCCCAACCAGGATATTGGCTAAACTGATATCATGGGACCGGTATCCGATCCAGTTAAATTTCCTGTATAGGTGCCAATATCCGATATCAGTATCAGCATTGGTGCATCACTTGATCTTACTCTCACCGACTTCACTGTACATAGAAAATCATATGTTTGCTTTACAATTGTGTGCATAATTCACTCACCCCATACTTCATACTAAGCAATGTGAGCAAAGTGTCTTGCCACAAGGACACAACAACTTTTCCCACTAGATGGCAAAAGGAGAAATTCAATTTGTCAACTGGACAAAGTTTATTTGGTTGAATATGTTTCGCAGCTCATCCAAGCTGCTTCTTCAGTTCTGGCTAAAGTGCTGGTGGACACTGCTTTTAACTAGCTGCAAGGCGGAGCTAACTACAATGAAATGACTATGAAACTATCTTTTCCCACTAGAGCAACTGCTCCCCCACTGTGGCACCTGGTGTTCTCAACAAGAGCTCTCCCATCCAAGTTCTAACCAGGTGTAATTCTGCAACTTCAGATGATCAGATGGCATTAGGCATTGGCAAGGTGGTCTGGCATGGTTTCAGTACCTTTTTAGGTAAGCAATTTGATTTGAAGTAACAGTAGTAACCGCTTATCAGTTTTACTATAGTAAAAGTGGCTCACAAGATGACTTCACTCATTTTCTCACTCAAACTTTTAACAAGGGCAAATACTAAAAATGAAATTAATTCATGCAGCCAAATCCATTTCCCTGCAAAACAGATTGGCAATTAAAGCTCCTGGCTGTGAGCGCCTTTGAAGTTAGAGACAGTCTGAGCCCAGACTGACACAGGAGCCCGAAGGTGGCGTTTCATGTCAGATTGACTCCCTAAAGGTCCCATAGTACGGTCATTTTTGATCAATGTTATAATGTTGGCGTTATGTTTTATTTCACACATGTTTAACACACAAACCCTGCATATTTAGGCTGAGTTCTACCTTCTATTCCTTATGATGTCATGTGGTAATACAGGAAGTGCTCCACTGTGTTTTTAAACTCCATACACCTTCACTAGAATCATTTCAGCTGTATACATGTAAATATTATATACAAGTGCAACATCTGTCTGTGATGTAATTCCCTTCTATCATTTCTTTTGGATTTTACATACTGAGATGGCATTTAAACCATTTAATTTCCTTCATTTGCATCAACTACAGCAGCACAGGTCAGCCACATAAATTGAGCTTGGTTATATGCATTTATACAGCATTCGGTATAGTATTTGCATAATATAAATGGTCACATTTTTATATAACGCTTTTCCACCTTTAATGCACTCAGAGTGCTTTACGTCAAGGAACCACTCACTCATGTACGCACACTGGGGCACAATGTTAGTATTCATCTGTGGGCGCTGGAATTGCACTGCCAACCTCTGGGTCAGTGGATGAACACTCTACCACCTGAGCTTCTGTCACCCCACCCTTGCCAGTTCAGTGTCACCTATACAATCAGCTCCATTTCTCCTGACCTGAGGCTGTAAAGCACTGGCTTGTGATCCCTGTAACCAGATTAGAATATATCCTAATGAGTTTGTCTTAGAGCCCCCATGTCAGGAAAGTTACATCAAGGCCGGTTGCGAAGTGACGTGGAGCCGTCCTCCCGTGGACCCACCACCCGCACGAGGATCCATGGGGGCTGGTGAGTTGAGACCTGGTCTTCAGATCTGCTTGGACTGTTGTGTCCACGACCCGAATACCAGATAAAGCAGAATATGATAAAAATAAAAAAAAAGAAGATGAGTTTGTCTTAACTGTAATAATCATGCTTTTGTTTTATGAATTCATTCTTTACTTTTATTTAATTCAATTATTCATCACGGTTGGTTAAAATCGTTGAATCTAATATAGAACACAATTTAAATTACAATGACCCCACTTCATTTGGGAAGCTGAGCCCACATCACCTTAACCCCAATATCCTGACGTATTGATGTGTGGCTAATAAACATTAGAATGCAATCACCCCATGGGCTAATAGAGCTATCAAAGCCCTCCCTGACCTCAGAGAAAAGGGGAATGTGGGGGGTCCATAAATACACGCACACAGACATGCACACACACATGCACACAAACACACACGTGCGCACACAGATGCCTGACCCTGTGGCTACGGCTCCCTCTCACAGCTAATCACTGGTTTGTCCAAGCTTAGGGAGCCCCTTTAATCACCCTCAGTCCCTCCCACTCCCACTGCAGCGCTACGTGCCTTTTTGTACCTAAAACATAACAGAATACACTGCATACAATAAAGTCAAATCTAAAGTAAAACTTTTAGAACATTTTTTACATTTTTAGAAAGCAATTTAATTAAAGGGGCACTATGCAATGTTTTCTGGTGGACCCGCCATTGTGTCTCCATGGAGATGTTAAAAATATTAGAGTGTATACTTATGTATCTGGAAAACAAATTAGCCACAGAAATAATGAAACCGTTGTTGATGATTAGAGCATTTACAAAAACACCTACATTTAACTACTTAAACTTTTACTTTCATTTCAAAGTGAACTTCAAACAATTCCACAGGAAGGGAGACAGGAAGACTGCCCTGAAGTTAACAGTGATATTATGACAAGGGACAAAAACAAGAGGAAGTGTGCAATGGCACCAGAGAAATACAAGAGCATGTTAGAGATTATCACCTCTACAATCCTCTTCATGCACACTTCCAGGGCAAAAAACCAATACTGGAAAAACACACATCTAAAAACCTGCTCATGTCAAAACAGTTGTCCCATGTGCTGACGCTGCTGTTTCTGTTAGTCTGTTAGTCTGTGTCCCAGTTGAATTGTTTTTCACACTCAGTTGCTAGTTAACAGTGAAAGTGTCACGAAGACTGAAAATTGAGACTTTATGCAGTGTCAAGAAAAAAGTCGCTTACAATTTTGGCTAGAATATCTCTTTTTTTGCCACACTAGAACAAGTTTAGAGCAAGTAGTACCAAAATGTAGTATAATGGTATACTGGTAGATGTAGTAACAAGTAAGTATAGAAGTAATAGTAGTAGTAGTAGTAGTAGTAGTAGTAGTAGTAGTAGTAGTACTAGTAGTAGTAGTTGTTGTTGTTGTTGTTATTGCAGAGAAATTAGTACATGTAGCCATATTAATTCAATCTCTGTTAAGTGTAAATTTCAGTTAGTAAAAGCGGAATGTTTTGGGAAAAATATTTCATGAAAAGCACTAAAATTAGATTTGCATTTTATGTTTTAATAATAGGATTCTGTTCACACGCACCCAGGAGAATTGACAAAAAAAAAAGAAAGAAATATGAACTGACAAACTTAAAGAATCACGTGTAATTCAAAACGTGTTTGTATAGATCGAAACTACAGGGTTGTCATTTTTTATGCAGAATAAGGGATGGGATATTTTCTTGTTTGTGGAGGAAATTATGTATTTCAAAAACTGTGTTTTGCTTATTGTGCCCATTCAGTGTGTGATTTCATTTGATTACAATTAATCTTGCAGCCTTATAGCATTTTTTGTCATAGTAGTATAGTAGTATATGCAGTAATATAGGTGTCAGGAGACACAAAGATATATTTATATATGTGATTTATACAATTTTCAGATGTATATTATACATTTTTCCCTCATTCACACGTTTTTAACACACAAACTCTACATAGTTAGGCTGTATTTTTTTCTCAGATGGAAACCACTCTCTTCCACCTTGTGATGCCATGTGGTAATACAGAAAGTGCTCCACTGTGTTTTTAAACTCCATACACCTTTGCAAGAATCTTTTGGATAATTTCAGCCCTAGAACTTTTAAACTCTTCTGAACATAAGGTAAAAGTAGCTGTTAACTTGAAAACTACTGCTACATGACATCACAAGGTGCAACAGAGCATTTTGAGCTTTAGAGCTGTAGACAGACTAAGAACAAAGGATTACTCAAACATGTGTGAAAGAAACAAAACACGACCCCGGGTAGGTTTTTGATGAGGTATCAACATTATAACATGGCTTAAAGCTAACAAGAATCCATTTTCTATTATATAGGGCTTTAAATTAAACAATCTCCTTCAGTGATAAATTAATGAAACAGAACAATCTTATGCCCAATGTTGTCTCTCAGTTGCAATATAACCTGTTTGATCCATAGACAATAGCCTGTGATCGCGGCACTCCCCCAGTCAGTGATGAATGGCAGCTGACAGATGTCAGTGATGCCTCCATTACGGGCAAACTGATCCACATTTTTCATCTTAATGAAACATAGTCCTCTGAGCTCAGACTAAATATTTAATAGCCTCTTGCTGTGACCTTGAAAACCCCTTTTACAAAGACAAAGGGTGTACCACCTGATTATAATTCTTTTCATTCTTTGACTATATGCTTTTCATCAAGGTCTATTGCTATACAAATCCTATACAATGGAGTTTTAGTGCTGTGTGATTAATTGATATGTGTGTTTTTGTTCTAAAAATGGCAATAATTGGACGTCTTAATAGATAAAGGACCGTATTGTGCTATTTTCTGATGTATGTTATACCATGAGAAATACTGTTTCATGACATCACGAGATGAATCAGATTTGAGCTTTGGTGACACAATAATAATAATAATAATAATAATAATAATAATAATAATAATAATAATAATAATAATAATAATAAATCGATTTTATATCACGCTTTTCTAGACACTCAAAGAAGCTTAATAAAGGGACTATTTTCTCTCTCTGTTTACATAACAGCAAGATAAGTTGAAATTAAAGTGAACAGGAATTAAAATATGCAAAATGAAATCCTTTATTGCTGACTCAGGCACCAAATAATTTGTTAGTGGAGGTGCATTAGCAGAGTGAGGTGATGGGGTTGTAAAATGACATGAACCGTTTTATTGCCATTCTCTGTGGGGTGATGGGAACAACACAGTCCAGTGGGTGTCCATAAGTCACACTGCTTGTTTACCAATTTGACATCTTTTAAATGCACATTCAACATTTTTACTTGGGCTAAAGAAGAAAAGCCTACAGTCACTGGAAATTATTAAATGGGGCTCAAAGTTCAAAGGAGCCTGTAATAATAATAATAATAATACATTTTATTTAAAAGCGCCTTTCAAGACACCCAAGGACACTGTACAAACATAAAAATACTTAAAATACAAAGATAAATAGGTTGCTGGTTCAGTTCCTGCTGTCCTTACTATGTTCAAACTGTGGCATTCATGGTTTGGTGGTGATTGGAGCGACTGTGCAGAATGACAGCCACATCTTGAGCAGTCTGCCCCAAGGCAACTTTGAATATCTAGTGAGAGCATACTCCAATTGTAAAGCGACCAAAAATGAAAAAATATAAGGAACATAAATGATACAGTATTTGCTGCACTAAATTCTCTGGATGGAGACAATATTGTATCAGAATAGAGTAGAGTGTTGTTAAAGTCAAGTCAAAGTCAACTTTATAGTCAATTCTGCCATATGTGTTTGACATACAGTGAATCGACATTCCGTTTCTCTCAAACTAAGCAGTGCAAAAAAAGAGAGTGCACAATATACAACATAAAGACAATACAAAAACTATCTAAGACTAAATCCAATTTGAATTTGTGAATCTGAATTTGTAACCTTGCTTCTATTGTATGTGAAAATATTTGTGAGTGATTTAGAACTAAATATAGAAAATCTGTATGCCAATTGAGTGTTTCAAATGCAGTGATCTGAACACGCTTGGCCCTTGTTCAACAGGAGGTCAGCCAGAGGAACAGCCGTGTGTGAGTGTTCATGTCGGCAGGATGTCTACTTTGGCTTTTCAAACCGAGCAAGACAATAAGGGCCTTCCAGTGTCAGAGGAACCTGTTAGCAGCTGGCAAGTCTGAGCCACTCTCCCAGACAAAACAGCCGATCAATGTTTCATTCAGAGAGCAGCAGAGGCAGGCGGGCTGGATACACGTATAATAACACACCACTGTGCCAGTATATTGGGAAAAGTGCTTCAAGGCAAAATAAAAATCAACAGCTTTCTGCCAGTCCCTCGTAATGCCATGTTCAGTGGAAGCTGTACAAGCCGAGATCCAGTCAGGGGCCTGTTCACTCTTGTATTTTCATATGAATCTGAATTAATTTGATTAATGCTATGTCAGGTGTTGTTACAATGAAACTCACAGTGAGTCATCAAAATCAGATTACTATTAATAATAAAAATATGCTGTATCTTGTCTCTTGTCAACTGTACTTCCTGAAAGATGTCAGTATAAAGCTGAGACGTAACTATGCCTATTATTTAAAGGTGCACTGTGCAAGTATTCTGGTGGATGTTATTGCTTTGCTTGGAATGCTCCATGATATGACTTTAAACATATAAATCTAGCATTTATTTTGGTTTTATTGTAAAAAATCATAATTCCTTCTGTGAATCGGGGCAACTCTCCACAGATCTGAACTGTAATGTAGCATAGTGCTGTAACCTGCTTATAGATGAGTTTAATCTATACTGTGGAACATTTGAGACAAAGCAACAACATTTCCACAGAGACAAGCAGGTGGTGCACCCGCCACTAAAAATGTTACATGGTGCACCTTTAAATGTTCACTTTTTCAAGAGAAAATTAACTTATGGGTGATCGGTCAACTTCAGTGGATTACATTTTGTTATGTACTTTCATTTGACATAATACATGATCTTTTAAATGTGCTTACCGCTACAAGTATCTGCATACTGCTGTGTAGTACTTCGATATACTGATAGTCCACCAAGCAGCCCATGACGCTGATGTAGGAATGGGCCTCGGGTGTGGTGCGGTCATCTGGAGTCAGCTGCAGCTCTCTCCTCACACAGCCCGGACCGTGCTCACTCCACCACGAATGATGAGCGGAGATGTTGAACGTCAGCAAGTCACTGTCCTGAGAAAATATAAAGAAATACAATTAATGACATGTTAGAGGTAGGACTGTCATGAGAATTACAATATTGACCTATTGTTCAATATATGATTATAGTCTTTTAGCAGCATAAAGTAGTTTCAGTGTTGTCATATATTATGCTGCAAAATGTATGATGCTTACTTAGATATAATGAGGTAATGGCTGGAGTCAAATGTTCCAGTAAACAGTAACAGACAAAAAAATATGCTACGACACAATAACAAAAACATAGATTGTTAAGAATTAATTATAGTAGTTATTTTCCAGCACACATAACATTGCGGATATACAACAATATACAGCATCACTCCTTATTCGCGCATCGTCCCTATCACAGGCCGCCAAGCCTATTTTATCCAGATACTTATTTGCAGGCAGTCATATGAGACCAAACATACAAATGAATAGATACTTACGCTAATCAATTTTCCAATACAGCAATCCAACCCTGCCTTTGCATCTGCCCCCAGTGACATGCATTATTAACACAGCCAGTGATGTCAGGAAATCTTTTCATCCTATCCACAAACATGCATCTTCATAAAGTTGGAATCATTTAATCAAGTTAAAATATATACAATATATATATTCTCATGAGATACGCAATACTTGATTTTGTTGCAGTCACCTACACAAGCCCTGATGAAGCTTTCTCTTTGGTAGCGAAACGTTGGCTTAAAATAAAAAGTTAAGTAAGTCCAGTTGTTTTTGTTTAACTTGCTGATAATATCTTATTTCATGGCCCATGGCGATACCAATTGTTTAAAATCCAGAGGAACCGATGGCCGACAAGCTCTGCCGATATTTTGAGGCCAATATTTGGGGCTGGTTTTGATTATTTTCCCCAAATTGTGTATTTTAAATTTAGTACAATTTAGCACAGGCCTTTTTACCATAAACCTTTAAAGGGATATGCCACCCCCAGGTCAAATTTGGGCATCTCCCCACAGTCCAGAGACTAAAATAAGTGGTGGAAAGCGTTTTCCTGCTCACCCAGCCATTGTCCGAGTCTGTCGCCACTGACCGCCGCGGTAACTGGTGCTCCTCCGCCTTAGACTGGAGTCTAACGTAGCCAGAGAAAGATTTCGGCCAAAAGGAATTAATTTGCTCGATGCGTTTCCCAATTACTTTGTGTGTAGTGCGCATTCATATCGAGTGCAAATAAATGTGCAAATCAACACGGAGAGCTTGACTTGGTCATTTTGGGTGGGAACTATTTTCCAGTGCGTAAGAATACAGTCGTATCACGCACCACGTTGTGCAACAGGGGAACTCCCTTCCCGGTGCGTAACTGGGATTCCCCTGGTAGCGTACTGCGTGATACGGCTGTATTCTTACGCACTGGAAAATAGTTCCCACCCAAAATGACCAAGTCAAGCTCTCCGTGTTGATTTGCACATTTATTTGCACTCGATATGAATGCGCACTACACACAAAGTAATTGGGAAACGCATCGAGCAAATTAATTCCTTTTGGCCGAAATCTTTCTCTGGCGACGTTAGACTCCAGTCTAAGGCGGAGGAGCTGCAGATACCGCGGCGGTCAGTGGCGACAGACTCGGACAATGGCTGGGTGAGCAGGAAAACGCTTTCCACCACATATTTTAGTCTCTGGACTGTGGGGAGATGCCCAAATTTGACCTGGGGGTGGCATATCCCTTTAAGAGAGTTGGTATCACATCCCCCCTAAGTGTTAAAATAAAGCTTTGTGTGCATTTTTTAGGCAGCAAATCAACCAGAAGAAATTATCGGCCCAAAAAGGGGAAGAAAATGGATGGATGGAATATATCAGCCAACCGATATATCTGTCTATCTCTACTTTGTCACTGCTTTGTATCAAATGTGACTACTGAGTCTGCATATTAATCTAAACAGTATGAGGAGTGTTTTATTCCACCTATATGGCCATAACTCATACAACTTTTAGCAATCCATAGTGGAGAAGTGTGCTCTACTTATTTTTCAATTTTTTTCCATATTAAAACTATTTCCAAAACAAGGGCATGTGAAGGTCAGGGAGAGCGTTGAAGACTAATGGTGTGACAGCTGCCATTGATTGAAGCTGGGAGCTGGGGAAACCATTTCTGTGTAAGCTGTGGGCAGAGTCCTGACAACCACACATCAATAGTCAGCAGGCCTTTTGGCACGTTACTGTTGGGAGGGTTATTATTATTCGCACGGGCACCACACCGAAGCATCGATCAATTTAGGGGTATCATATTCACAAGGAGCTGATGATATGTCTCGAATACCTTCTCAAAACAGAAGTCTTTTTTTAAAAGAGAGGATATTTTAATTCTGTCGGGTAATCATTTCTAACACGTAACATCACCGTTACGTTTTATTGTTTTGAAAAATTGTCCCCACCTCCCTTTGCCTTTGCTCTCTTTGCTAAGTCACTCACCCTCACATTAGACTTAGACTTAAACAAACTTTATTGATCCACAAGGGAAATTGTTTACAATCAGCATGCGTTCTGCTAATGAAGCTAGTGCGCATCACATCAGTTTTGCTGTAGTTGTATGTTTTGTGTCATGCTTGTGTCTATTTATGGAGAGGTGATGTGTGGGAGCATGGATAATGTAGGCTTGTGAGTTGAACATTGGATAAAATCTTACAGCTAACCATAAGAAGGGTTCAAAAAGTGCTCTGGAGAGATAGCTAAATTACTTTAAAAAGTCAATTTTGCAGTATACTCTCTATTTTAAATTTTGAATACCATATAAGAAATGTAATAGTCAAATGGTCCTTATTCAAGAGCCATAGAATTTGCAATTGATGAATATTTTTATCACTATGTGTCTAACACAAACAACATTATTAGGCTGCGTCCCATTACTCTGTCTTACTCCTTCTCCTACCCCTTTATCTACATCTTTGTCTTGCCCTTCGATAACGAGCTGAGAGGGCTCAGGGTACGAATGTTCCCCTAAGAAATGGGACACCACTCGATTACCGTTTGCATCATCATCCCTTGCCTCTACCTGGCTGCTACGTCTACAGAGGTGACAACAACTGATGCAAAAGTAAACAAATGTCAAAGATTATCGAGTACTTCAGCTTGACAAAAAAATTGTTTATGTATGAAAGTTCGATGAAAACAATAACGTCGGCTAAACAGACATCACTACAATTAAAACCACAACAACAGTTCACTAAAAATTAACCTAGAACATAAGCGTCATAATTGTAAACCATGCTAAACTGTTTATCGATAATTACAACTGCTGAAAATACATTTATTAGACTCCTTGGCTGATCGATGTGACACTGCCATCCTGATCCCAAAACCTGCCTGAGCTTGTAGGCGTACCCATTCTTTTCAAGTCTGGTTGAGAGCTTACTTTGTTTCAAGGGGAATGTAGCCCTCGGTCGTGGCCCTAGTCCTTGATCAAAATTAGAATCGGGACACCCCTTGCCCTCACACGAACGCGTAAAACCAAGGGGTAGGGGGAAGACGAAAGACAGAGAAATGGGACGCAGCCTTAGTGTAGATGGCTTTGCTAAAAACAAGAAAGTGAACGCTAAGACCACCTGATATGGTAGTGATATTATTATTGTTTTAGGCAATTACAGCAATGATATAGAGCCAAACATACTGCTAACAAAAAGGTTTGAAGTACAGTCTCTAACTGTGTGGTCTACAGGAAACCGGGACGCATGTGGACAGTTCAAAATCAAAGCTGTATTTGCTATTGCCTTCTGCCCGTCCTTATTGCACCATGGGGGAGGGGTAAAGATCAATAGGAGGTGATGGAGCATGTGGCCTATTACTCCAACAACCTGCAACCTCCCTTCCTAATCCAGATGGACTCAAAATCATGTTAGATTTTGTGAATTCAAAGCAGACGGAACAAGCAGGACTTTGGTTAAAGATAAAAAGTGCCTGGTAGGAGAGCAGTGTTTGGGGTGAATGTGTGTGTGGGTGGTGGGTGTGTGAGGGTGGGTGCTTTCCTCCTGGCCTCCATATGCAGTGAGGGAGCCCAGGCCGCCTCCATCTGTCCGGTTAATGCCCAAACCACAGCCTCGAGCAGCTGGTCCCTACAAGCCTCATTATTCAGCCCCAAAACACACACATTAATGGATAGGGAGAGAGAGAGAACAAGAGAGGGAGAGGGAAGGAGGGAGAAAGATGGAGAGAAAGAGAGAGGGAGGGAGAGAGATGGAGAGAAAGAGAGAGAGGGAGGGGGGAGAGAGAAAGAACGAGTGGGACAGCACACACACTTGATGGAGTCGATCACACAATGATGAAAGACCCACATTAAATAGGAAAAGAGAGAGAGAAAGAGAAGTGAAGAGAGAAGAGAGGGAGAAAGAGAGAGAGAGAGAGAGAAAGAGAGGGAGAGAGAAGAGTAGGAGTGGGAGAGAAAGAGAAAGATAGAGAGACAGTGCACACTTGATGGAGTCGATCACACAATGACGATGTCAGCAGAGTTCGCAAGGTGTCTCTGAAAAGTATTTGAACGCATGAGCTGCCGTGAGACGGACGCTTCCAACCAGGATTCATTATTCTCAGTGGTCAGGAAGGCAATGGGCCAGTGTGTTATCAACCACGTGATGGATGAGAAGAAGGCCTAAATTTCCTGTTAAATGTTTCATATTGTGTGACAGATTTGTCATAATTTATCTATGCTGAAATTCAACATTTATGAAATTTATGCAAAGAACATGTAACAAGTTTAAGGCAAACTGCATACTATTAAAACACTGAATATAAAATAGATCAAAGGTATTTGCAAAAAGAATACGATGAGAAGTGTTATGTAGGTATAGATCAGTATTGTATGCAGGTGCTCTTTGGAGAGAGCTTCTTTTAAACTAAGAATGTAGTATAGAAAATATACATATAGAAAACAAAACTTACGTATGGTACTCCATCTGTTTAAAAAAGTTTAAACACCTTTATCGCATCTTGGCTATTAAGGTTATCCAACTAAGAGCAAAGGTTCATTTTACCTGAATGTAGATTGTACCTTGAGGTGATTGTGGTGACGTAGCACAATACAGTAATGTATGGAGTCTGAAACCTATTTTATAGCCATGCGAGACAGAAATGACGCACTAAAGGTAATCATGTTTACTTCCACCTGTTTCAAAGTATTCAGGATTTAATAAAACAACCAGCAGCAACAGTATTACATGCAGGTATTCCAAAAATATACTATAGGGGTCAAGGAAATACATATAGGGTAAACATAAACTTATAAATCTGCAGGAAAAGCTAAAGTTCTATAAGAGAACGCTAGGGAGAGGTATTCTTTTTTCTTTTTTACGCTTATTCATGTTCAGATATATGGTTTTAACTTTAATGTCATATGCATGATTCCATGGAAATAGAAAGTTACATACTGTACCTTTTAACTAAAGGGAACTTATATTAGAATTGAATACACTTTGCATGTCTTTATGGCGGAATGAGGTAATGTTGTATTATTTAAAGGCAACTAGCAAAAATGAAGGTCCTGCAGATGATCACAACAGTCTAATGTCATTGTATTAATTGTATGCCAGCGAAATCTAATCTGACCTTTGATTATTTAACACATTCAACAAAAACAGAACAATTAACAAAACAATTTCAGTGAGGATGGACACAAAGGGCAGGCAGATAACAATACCAAATCTGAATGTGAAAGAAACTCAATGTTCTATTCAAGTCTCATTTTCTGTTCTTCAGTATTAAATTGTCCTTTTGACAATGGAGGAAATATCAGGTTTGACGCCATAAAAGTCCAGTCTATTAGCATTCAATCACTTTCAACTGTCAAAGTATCAACAAAAAGGAAAAAACTTAATATGTATAATATGTTTCAAAACTCCTGTTTGACTTCTGCACCAACCTGCAGCCATGGACTGCACACTTACTTAGCACGCATGAGAGATTACTAATGAAGAGGTACATGGGGGCAACATGACAAAAGAGACCAACAGTTTTTATACTAGTGAATAATGTTTGTCTCACCTTAGACAATCCTCCTACGTCCAGATAAAAGCAGATGATGAAAACATTCCAGGCCACCCAGAGAGCAGCCCATACTGTGTACTGAAAGAAAGAGAGACATGTTAGCTGTGTGGGCAATAACAGTGGTGACACCCAATTTTGCTACTTAGGCCCTGTCCGCACGACAACGCTCCTGTTTTTTTTTTAATGCGAGGTGAAAAAAAGTCGCGTCCACACACGTGTTGGATCAGTAAATATTCGCGTCCAGATGAGCTCGGAGCGCTGAGTGAAAACGATGTAGTACATATGTCACACCGATATGTGGCGCTGTAAACAGGAAACAGCCAGAGCCCCCAGACACGCAATACTACAAAGAGCGCATGCGCATAAAGTCCTTTCTCTTTCGTAAACAAACACGTGTACTTTAGGGACCGTCAAAAAACGTGAAATTATTTCGTCCCCCTGCTCCACCAATGTAGCAGTGACTCCCTCCATTAATGTGAAGATCATTTGTTGACGGTCCCTAACATAGACAGACGCCACAGAACGAAGGTTTGAGCTGCGTGAGCAGAGTTTTTGCCTGTAAATCGATAGTTAGTATTACTTGCTATCGTTTTATTAGAAAGACATTAACAAGTAGAACTCTCGTTAACCTTGGTCGTGTTATTTAGGCAAAATGCTTGTTTGGATCTTAATACGGGAATGTTAAACATACTCGGACATTATGTTGGCTTTCCTGCGAGAATATACAACCGGGGACCATCAGGACGGGCAGCTATATAGTTGTGTGAATTTGTGTAAAGAAAACAGAAATGCTTTTATATATTTTTGTGTGTGATACTGCATGTGCCTGTTTGTAAAAGGTAAATTTTCATTCAATAAAAAAAAGACAAGAAATGGTTGCTCTTTTTCTTTATTTACAGCACACAACACGCTCAAATTGGTATGGGCTCCTCATTGTCCACTATCTGCCTTTTCAGCGATGGGATCTTTCCAGTTTTGAAATACGCGTTTACCTCTGAATTGGCAAACACTCGTGTGTCGTGCGTACTGCCAGGCCACGACGTGCGTAATTGTGCATGCGTCTCCGCTGGGGTTGCACTGCATAGTAGATCAACAGGTTTTGACGCAACAGTGCAAATAAACTTAGAAATGTCCGCATAACAAACTCAACTCCATAGTCCGCCATGGTTGTTATCTGGTCGTTACCGGCCGAATGCGCAAGGTTACCTTCTGGTCACTGGTTACGTGATGTCATGTTTTCCCAAAAGTCGCGTTTTGCCCGCCCACACGACAACGCGACCCCCGGCATTCTCCGACTTCTCCACTCTGGAACCCGTTTTTAAAAAACACCGTTTACACCCCCCAAAAACGCCGGCGCAGTGTGGAAGACAGGCCCAAACAAACACAAACTTCCCCGTTTCCACCAAAAAACGTTGTCGTGCGGACAGGGCCTTACTTACTTACTAAAGTACAGATACTGGAGGATCACATGAAAAAAATCTACTTTGATAAAAAATATGAACATACCTGTTTAAAAATGTACAGTAGTTGAAGTATTTTGTGTAGATTTTGAGATCTTGTAAAGCTTCAAATGTAGTGAATGATTTCGATGTAGATTTGTGCTGTATTTTGTTCAATAGAAACAACTGAATGTTTTTCCTAGTTGTTTTTATGTGTACATTTGTTGTTATATTTTTGTTTGCTCAAATTATGAACGTGTTAAAAATATTAAAAGGTATAGGTATGACCTGACAAAGATCCACCGATTGAAAAGTTGTCATTCATTAAAAGCAGTTTGGGAGTAAGTGTGCAAGCTTTGTCTCACTTTCCTTGTTAAAAATAAACTCTCATCCTTTTTTGAAGGTCTCAAACTATAATCTTTTTTTTTCTTTTTCTTTTTTAACTTTTCCGTCCAGTTCAAAAATGTAGTGAAATAGAAAGTACTGATACCTGCTCTCAGACTGAGTGAAGCAAATCATCTATTTTTAACTTACGAAATTATGTATGTTTTACTGAGAGAGCATGGAAAAACGCTCACTAACACCAGTGATAAACAGCCAAGTATTTTTTCCATTATAAAGTGCACAGTTGTTTTGACAGAAAACTAAGTTTCATTCCACGAAGCAAGCACAAGTGTAAAAGTTTATGACCCCCGTTGTGAAGTTTGTACAGTAACAGTGCTGACAGATACATGGAGGAACAGAGGGTTCCTGTGTTTTGGTTGTGAAATACTCTGAGTCATCTAACTAAAGTGTGTGTTCAAATGTCAACTGTGTCCAGGGCCATAGCAGACAAGCGTGTTGGATCAGGACTTTTCCTCACATAAAGAAACAATAGTATTACTCACACCGCTAACCCCTGTCTCATCCGGTTTAATGCACTTCTTTTAATGCACTTCTCATGTTTTTCACTCACCAAATATCTTACTCTGTATTTTCCTGTCATTACCGTCATCACCTGCACCTCTGCTACTGCAATGGGGAATAGTATGATGCAAATGTGAATGTATAGATACTCCCAATGTATACAGAAAACAGATAATGTAATCTAAAGGGAAACCAGCCATGACAGATTACTATTAATTACTCAGTGGTGCCCAGTAAAATTCAGATAAACAATTGCCATTCCAAGTGCTTTTAGTGTCATAATTATCTTAGTTAAAATCTGCACGTTTGAAGAATCAGAAAGAAATTAGATTACTTTCAACTGTACAATAACTCACCCTTATGTAACAGATAACCCTATGTCCTGTCAGTCATTATATCATCTTTGCACTGTTCCTCTTTATGACCTCTTGTATATAGCTGAGATATATTTGTATTTATATATTTTATTTTGACTTGTAAGTATACAGTTATATAATTATGCCTTATTTGGCACCAGTCTCTTGCTGTTTTTGCTACTTATTTATAATGTATTATTAACATTTATATTCTTGCATTACCATATTATATTGTGATGTTTGAGCTACTGTGTCCAAATAATTTCCCTTGCGGTCAATAAGGTTTGTCTAAGACTAAGTTTAAGATGTCAACATTTATATGAATAATCATTAATAATCTAATCTCTCCAGAAATCAGACAGTGACCGCTTTTTATTGTGCATATAAACAAAGCTATCCACTGCTATTATTTTTTGCTCCTATAACTCCTGTCACTGAAACTGCAACAACTGGGTCATTCCAGAATTGGAGGACATTTTACGTCCCACCCATCAAATATTAAATAATCCACATACAAAATACTAAAACATACAGTTTCTGAGTGAATTTACTTGTCCTGAGACCAAATCTAAAAAAACTAAGAGAAAAGAATGCTTGAAAATAGTTTTTATAATACCAAATAAGTCTGGAGTACCCCCCAAAATGCCATTTCCCTCTTGTCCCACCCCTCTAATGGCCAAATTGAATCTCAAATAAAACAGTTAAAATTGAATTGAAATTTCTTGTTTTTTCTATAATTTGTTTCATTGCCATCTCTTGTAACTGTTGGAACATTTGTTTTAATAGAAATAATATTTCAAATAATAATTGTTATTCATGGAACATGTGTCCCACAACATGCACGCAACCCTGTTACCGTAACATTTTTAGTCTGGTAGAAGAAGAAGAAAGCAGAACATGATCCCCTGGACTTGACATCATCAAACAGTTTTCCAAAAGAATGGGTAGAACAAAGGTTTATCTTCTCTTCTATTTTTCATATTTTTATAAAACAGTTAGCCTTGATTGAATGTCTCACTCTACCTCATGCAACCCTGTTATGCAAATGATCAGAATAAGACAAATTTTTTTTTCCTTTACTTATTTGCATAAATAAGTTTTTCCTCTTGATTAGTAATAACAGCTAGCTAAACAGCTAGCTTCTATTCCTGAGATAAAGCTAACATTAGCGCGATTTTGCAACCCTGTTACCTGCAACCCTGTTACTCTGATTAGAGTAAATAAATAAATAAACCATATAAATCATATAATAAATTTTTTACCATTGACCGTAAGCTGAGCTAATCAAGCATTTGATAGTTTATTACCCATTACTGATGAATATGTAGCAGAAAATCAGAAAAGTGAAGGTTTATTTTTCAAGAATTTTAAAGCCAAAATGTTCTCCAATTCTGGAATGACCCATCATCTACATCTGTGTGAGTGAAATCAATACTTGTGTTTGTAAAGCATATTTTGGAGTGTGAACAGATACTTTAAATGCACAAGTGAAAAAGAAAGCTCACTTGATGCTGTGTGTAGCAAAGCAGACAATGACCTGAGTACAAAATCAAGGCTGAAGCTGATGAGTTCCTGAGCCCTCTAACAGCCCTTCTCCTTTAATGAGGCTTAATTAGCCCAGGATTCAAGTGATTTAAAGGTGTCATACAGATAGGACACAAGAGTGGTTAGGCTGTGAAACGAGATGCATAGTAATATAATTTCTTACCTGACTCACTTCCACATTGTTATTCTGTTTAAGTCAAACCCCAAAACTTTTCATTTTATACTTCATCCCTGTCAGGCATCTCTAACCTCAACCTCTCTCTATCACTATATTCTTCAGTTTTCTTCATGTCTAAACCATCTAACCTCAATGACATTATTTCCAAAGAATTCAATCTCTGTTCAATTTTAAACATAACTCAGAAAATCATTTCGATATCTTCAGCTCTGCTGCATTCTGATATTAAGATATTAAGCTTGTATGAAGACTGTTTAAGAAACTGTTGAACAGTCTTGTTTCATTTCATTACACTGGTCTACAACCAAAATGCTTCCGGAACAAAAGTAGTGAAATTTTTCTTGGTTTAGGTCACTAATAAAGAAAAAGTAAGTCAGAAGTGCTGATTGGCTATAGTTTCCAAGATATAGTATTGGGTCAAAATAGGAAATTTATGCAAAATAAGGCAAAAACTGTAGTTTATCAGAAGGTACAGTGTGTCTACAAGCAACCAGTTCTATCTGAAAGCCTGTCTGCACATTCCAGTACATTCATTTTAATGTCTATATGTATATATTATTATATCATGAAATATCTTGAATACATTAGCTAACCAGCACAGTTATCCATTGATTTTCAGTTCATCTTATCAATATAAATGAGATTTAGATTTTTATCTTGGATTTTTATCTTGGAAGCAGATCGAGTCCAAAGATTTGTAGACCAGTGTTATGTATATTTTTTTTAATTGAAAAAATAAATAAAATGTTGAATATACTCACCACCACAATGTAGCGTGGCCTGTACTGGATGGTGCCAAAGAGGCCAAGGATAACTATAATGATGTGGAAAAAGTTAGCAAGGATGGGAGCCCACTGGTATCCGAGGAAGTCAAACACCTGCCTCTCTAAAGCCAATACCTGGAAAAGGAAAGAAACATAAAAAATATAAGATTTATGTGCAGTGCACGTAGTTCCTAATCTTGCTGTGACAGAACAATTTAGGATTCTCTTGCAGCATCGGCAGATCACAGTTCACACGTTGGTGGCATGTGATGGACCATTTAGAACCAAATTTAAACATGTGTGCAACTTAAACAGTTATAGCACCTTGGGAATGCCAGATTTGGTCTGTTCTTGTAAGATGTAGGGTTGGGTTTACGTAATACTGCAATCTGAAATCTGTGGGCATACCAGGTGTCATAGTGGTTAAGTGCTTACTGTCTATATATGTATGAATGTGGTGTGTGAGTGTGTGGAGACTGGATGGGCAGATGGCACATATTTGTAGCCACACCTCCATCAGTTTGTCTCAGGGCAGATGTGGCTAAAACCCTGAGTATGGATTGAATAATTAATGCATGAAAATGCATAGCATCTTAGTAGCATCTTGTGTTACTCTAATGGGAGCATTACAGTACCTATTAAGTGCACCCAGGGTGTAGTAGCCCAGAACAAGTAAAAGCAGAAAGGTTTTTGTCTGCTGAACTAACCAATATAAATTGCTCAAGTGTTGAGAAAGAGGCCAGAGGTGGAAGTTTTACATAATAAACAATGGCAATTACATCAGCTGTACCTACACTGAGCTGAAGACTGGCTGTTTCCACTGTTTCTGCCAATAGCCTTCAGAGCATGTGAGAGCTTTATGAGCAGTGAGGGCATACTTTATACTACAAGCATGGTGAGCTTAGGGTTTAATTGAAATCAGAAAACAATGTGCACAATGGGCGAATTCCTGTTTGCCAGCACAAACTCAGCCCAAGTCCGTTCTTACGTGGGAAGTAAAAGGTGCAGCAGTATAATTGCAACATATAATATAGGCTTTGTTATAGGCAAAGTCCACTTATGTATTTGTATTTTGTGGATGCACATGTCTTAGATTGTCTTGTTTATTTGCAAAAATGAGTAGAATCAACAACCACAAATGCCATTTTAAATGCTTTTTTATGCACATGTAAAAATTAACACTTAAAAATCTGCTACTGCCTCTTTGCATCACCTCAGTCATTATTCAATTTGGGGTACAAGCAGTAATGGTGTTTAAAGGTCCCATGGCATGAAATTTTCTGAGGTTCTGAGGTTTTTGAACGTTAATGTGAGCTCCCCTACCCTGTTTAGGGCCCCCCCCCCCATGGCTAAAAGTTGCGAAATGTCTAAACTGAGCATTTGCGGTCCTTTTCTGCGTTTGAAAAAAAACACAGCTCAGACGGGCGATTCTGAACAAGGCAACTATGTGACGTCACATCGAAAAATGCAGCTCCTCCCCCTGTCTGGATGTCTACCCACCATCTCTGTAAATCACACCCAGAGAGTTTGGACCGCGAATGAGCTACGCAATGCGAAATGCATTTTTTTATTTGCCTGGAGGCACGTGCGAGTGTTTCTAGGCTCGGAAGTCCTTTATCTGAGCCTCTGGACATCTGAGACAGCAGTGGTTTAATTTTATTTTCTGTGAAAATGTGTTTTTTTCATTGAAACGCCTCTCCTTTCTTCCTCCGTGCTTAAACCGCGGAAGTGGGAGACAGCGCACAGCGCACCGCTAAAACAAGGAACCAGCGGCACATTTGGGCCCCCACCCCCACCCGCTCCTCTAACCTATCTCTGTCCTTCTCATTTGCATTCAAGCAACAAGGCCCAGAATGAGTTGTTCAGAGAGAGATTTTCCTGACTCTGACTGTGTATATGTGTCTTTCGCATGCACTGAGTCTGGAGCAGGATTCATTTACAGTATTAGGGAACCATTAAAGGGATATGCCACCCCCAGGTCAAATTTGGGCATCTCCCCACAGTCCAGAGACTAAAATAAGTGGTGGAAAGCGTTTTCCTGGTCACCCAGCCATTGTCCGAGTCTGTCGCCACTGACCGCCGCGGTATCTGCAGCTACTCCGCGTTAGACTGGAGTCTAACGGCGCCAGAGAAAGATTTCGGCCAAAAGGAATTAATTTGCTCGATGTGTTTCCCAATTACTTTCTGTGTAGTGCGCATTCATATCGAGTGCAAATAAATGTACAAATCAACACGGAGAGCTTGACTTGGTCATTTTGGGTGGGAACTATTTTTCAATGCGGAACAATAAAGCCGAAGCCGAAGCCGAAATCTTTCTCTGGCGACGTTAGACTCCAGTCTAACGTGGAGTAGCTGCAGATACCGCGGCGGTCAGTGCTGACAGACAATGGCTGGGTGACCAGGAAAACGCTTTCCACCACTTATTTTAGTCTCTGGACTGTGGGGAGATGCCCAAATTTGACCTGGGGGTGGCATATCCCTTTAAGGCACCATATAAAAGCATCAAGAAGTACCATGTCATGCAATCTTTAATTAGACTCGCTCTTAAAATCCAATATCTTGTGAATGTCCATCTGGGCATATTGTCAAGTTATGTTTTGATGTCGGCATGTCATTTCCAGCCAAGCGCTACTAGATGAATGAGAATTCTTGTCACTAAACTGCAATGATAGGAACACACCACCAGGCCCACACACATATGCTGAACTGATATTTTTAATGGAACGAGATGGGAAGTACAAACAACTACACCGAGACAGGCCAGAGGGTAGATGATCAAAAAGTGAGTGATAATTAAAATAACATGCTGCAATAACTTTAAAGACAATATTAAAGGAAGTAGAGGGTGAGAAGGGTCCAATCTGATAAGATAGACACTTAGTTTGTATCTGTAATGAGTCATAGAAGTTAATTGTTTGACCCTAAACTGCTCAAATCTTATGGTACTACTACTACTACTACTACTACTAATACTACTAATTAAAAAAGAAAACTAGCACAAAGGAAATGCACATGTGAGATATATTGAGCCTAAAATACTGTTGCAGCTTCTGAATGATAAGTTGATAGTAATTATTATGATAAGCCCTATACGTTTTGTGGCTACCCACCTCTGGAAATCAAGCTCAAGTATAGGAGAAATAAAGTTAGAGTGGAAGCCATAGAATATATAAAGAAGTAGACTAAGGGAGTGTGACATCACAGGAATTTATTTATGGTCAAAATAACAAAATATAAACACCATTTTAACAGGTTAGCTATGTCCATTTATTTATACAATCTACAGTGCAAGCATAATTCAGATTAGAATGCATTTGGCCATGTTAGGTAAGTTAAGTCTTAGAAATGTTCCAACTTTGAGAGTGAGATTCTACTCCACATCCCCATTAACAGTGTGTGTCTGGGTGCCCTGAAAAAGACAAGTCTGGAGGAAATAAGAAAAGTCAAGTCGTACATCTTCCTGACGGCTCTGGGTCATGCTTTGAGAGCTCAATAAAACTCACACAGAGTCAAGTCACAGCAGACGAGGAGCTGCCAGCCTCTGCTTAAAGGTCCCATGACATGGTACTTCTTGATGCTTTTATATGGCTCCTTAATGGTTCCCTAATACTGTAAATGAATCCTTCTCCAAAATCAACACTCAGTGCATGAGAAACAGAGATAAGATGAGAAAGAGTAATTTTTCTCTCTCTGAACACTCCATTCTGGGCGTTGTTGCTTGAATGCAAATGAGGAGGACAGAGATGGCCTATAGTAGAGGGTGGGGGCATGGCCAAACTCTCCGCTCTCAGCTCTCAGCTGTGCACTCTCTGATCCATTTCCGCGTTTTTGCGCGGAGAAGAGATGAGAAGCGTTCCATTGAAAAATAAACACATTTCCACAGAAAATAAAATTAAACCACTGCTGTTCAAAGGTCCAGAGGCTCAGATAAAGGACTTCCGAGCCTAGAAACACTCGGACGTGCCTCCAGGCAAATAAAAAAACGCATTTCGCATTGCCTAGCGCATTCGCGGTCCAAACTCTCTGGGCGTGATTTACAGAGACGCTGAGTAGACACAGACGGGGGGTGGAGCTGCATTTTTCGATCTGACGTCAATAAGGTGCCTTGTTGAGAATCGCCCGTTTGAGCTGTGTTTTTTTCTAACGCAGAAAAGGACCGCAAATGCTCAGTTTAGACATTTCGCAACTTTTAGCCATGGGGAAGGGGGGGGGCTAAACAGGGTAGGGGAGCTCACATTAACGTTCAAAAACCTCAGAAAGTGAAAATTTCATGCCATGGGACCTTTAAGGAAATTGGGTACTTCTGCAAGGTCTAATAGCTTACACAGAGACATTTAATGCATGTAGCTTCTGAAATGTGGTCTTTTAAAGGTTTTATATTACGGAAAATCTGCTTTAATTAGTCGTATATTACGCATAAATGCCTCTTGTGAACTTTAAGCCACGTTATGGTGCTATTTCCTCCTCTAAAACATCCCTGGAGTTTTGTTTCATCCACACGTTTGGGAGTAATCATGGTTTATGGTCTGTCTACATTTCTAAAGCTCAAAATGCACAGCTCCACCTTGTGATGTCATGTAGCGGTGGCTTACAAGTCAACTGCTAACTTTTAGTATGTTTAGTATGTTTTGATAAGGAAACATTATAACATAAAAAAAGAAAAATAGTGTGATATAGGCCCTTTAAGTTTTCTATGTGAATATACAGTAAAATATAAAACACATTACAGTGGTACCTCACCTTACGAATGACCCAACAAACGGAAATTTCAAGTTACGAAACGCCTTCATGTCAAATTCTGGTCTCTAGATACGAATGAAATTTCAAGTTACGAAACGCGAAATCTCCAATCCAATCCAATCCAACTTTATTTATAAAGCATTTTAAAAACAACAAATCTCAAAAATTCAATTAATGCGCACTCAGATGCACGCCCCGAAACGTAAATACACTTTATCAACACACACGGGGTTAGGTTCCAGAGGTGGCCCGCGGTGGGAGAGGTCCACGAGGTAGGACAACTTTGTATTTTGCAATTGTTCTACATGTTTTAGGGCTGTAAATGCCTCACCACACACATTCTACACTTTTCTCAGAGTGGAATTGGGCTTTTCTCGCATTTCTCTCTCGTTTAAACACTCGAACTTTCATAGATTTTCAATGCAATGTGTTGGGGGGGACACGGCTCAATATAGCGCCGAACGTGCGATGGAAGCGGAGACACACCAACACATGATCAGTATGGTAAAATTCACCTGTCTCACGATGGTCTAAACCCCGCTCACGTTCCCTATTAGTGAGTGAACAATCCAACGCTTGGTGAATTCTGCTTCACAATAATAGGAAGAGCCAACATCGAAGGATCAAAACGTTCATATGGCGCAAGGCCGTGCTACACCGGGCCTGCCTCCTCCTCGGGGCCGCGGGCCCGCGCGGCTCGCGGCTCACAGTGTCAGCCCCCCGGCTCTGGAAGTCACATAGAACCAGAGCCCCTTCCCGAGCGAGACCCGGCCGATAGAGCACCTTTCTCGGCCTGTTAGCTCACAGAGCCCCCGGCTCTGGAGGTGAGATAGAAGCAGAGCCAGCCCCCGCGGAGCGGACACGAGCAACGCAGACACGAGCAACGCGCTCCTCCAACGGCACTGCCATGTTATAATAATAACAGGTCCAATCCAGGTTTAGTTCTGGCCAGACCTGGTTTATTCCACGTTCTTTTAGTCCTGGTCTAGTCTCTTAGCCCATCAGGACGCAGAACACAATGTTACACTATAAAAAAATGTTACACTATAAAAAAAAACAACCTTGGAACGGATCAGGCTTTTTCCATTGAAATAGCTACTCAACTTACGAATTTTTCACATTACGAAACCACTTCTGGAACGAATTAATTTTGTAAGGTGAGGTACCACTGTACTAATATATCTGTATCCAGTAGAGCTCACGTTTGAATTTCACATTTTGTAGGCATATCAGCACAAAAAAGGACATCCGGATTAGAGATTGGCTGTTATGGGTAGTTATGGCCAATGCCGATACAATTGTTTAGACTTCAGACGGAGAAACCCATGACTGATTAGCTCTGCCCATATTTTTATGTAAGGCCGATTTTGATCCTTTTCCCCAAATTATATCATCTTTAATTTACTTTCAATTTACTACACACACACTGTGTAGTTTTATTTGTTGTTTTGGGCAGTGCCCTCTTTGTGTTAGTGTTGAAATAAAGCATTATGTGTATTCATTAGGCATCAGGTCAGCCAAAACACAATATTGGCCTGTGCTTAAGATTTACAGCCGAAAGCCCATACCTGAAAAAGTGCAAATATCGGCCCATCTCTAAAGCAGACGAAGCCATGTGAGAGCAAAGCACACCGCTCTGCTATTGTGTTTCCCATGTTTTTCCATATTTGTATGTAGATTTAATGTGCTTTTAAGAAACTTAAAAGCACATTGTGTAACTTTTCTGGTGGAGGGTCTGATTTTTTTTTTTTTTTTTTTTTTGCTTTTTTGCTTCCACAGTATGGCATTAAACTTATTTATGCTGCATTTAGACTTAGACTTAGACTTAGACAAACTTTATTGATCCACAAGGGAAATTGTTTTGGGTACAGTAGCTCACTCCTCAAATATAAATGTATTTAATTTCATATGATTTCTTTTTTTCTTTTGCTTAAAAAAACATGAGGGTTGCCTCTCCAGAGACCTGACTTGTAACTTGGCTTGTTGGTGTCACTTTTTTTCCATGGAGATAGATATGTTTAATGCAATACTGTGGAGCATTCTCAAAGCAATAATATTTCCATGGACACGAGGAGGTAACGGACTCTCTACCACAAAAGTCACACAATGCACCTTCCTTTATGCATAATAAAATACCAAAATATGTACACATTATACACTGGTTTATCTCTTTCTATTGAAGATTGTGAATACATCCTCTTTTTTCCTGTTTGTTTTTCCTGTCAAGATGAATGCAAATGTCTAAAGGATGTTGTTTACATCAACATTTATTTTGGCAGTAAATGACTTTTAAGAAAACATTGTCTTATCTATTTTTTGTCAACATCAAAACCCCTGGTTCTAGTTAACTTGTAATGAATGTTGCTTTCTGTCAGCCCTGCCACCGTCTAGACACTTCCAATGAATACGCAGAAAATAAATAACTAAACAGACAAAAATCGTATGCGTTTTAAGAGAAAATGTTTATTTATTAGATGCACAATGTCAGGACTATTCAGTTATAATCGTTTCACAGTTGTGAGAAGTTTAAAAGCAAAAATAAGGAATTTCAATTAAATCCATACCCATAGACTGTAAAGACGTGGACTAAGGAAGTGTGACATCACCCATATCCTTCGGTTTCAGTCAAATGAAGAGGTTAGCAGTTATACTAGGAGCAAATTTGGAGCAGAGTTCCATATTAGCAATAGGAACTTCTTAAAAATAGCAAAATAGCAAAACAAAAAGACCAGGATCATGTCATGTGGGTTAATAAGACCAAAATAACGAGGCTTACAGCAGCGGTTACAGAGAGAGGGGTGACAAGCGGAGCCAGAGTCGAACCAGAAGCACCCTTTGCTCACTTCCTATTTGGAATGCTGTGGCTAACGGGTTACCTCCATTAATCTACACAGACCACACCCAAAAATATATTAGATGATGTAAATATGTGGACTGAGAACTTCACAATTGTTTGATATGAATAATCAGCAAATCTTGTTGTTTTTTCTCATAATAACCAGCACAAAATAGACTGTGGCATACCTAGACACAATCACAACTTATCTGAAATCTTTTCCTTGACTTTGCCTTAAAGAAACAGCAGGGTAAAAGTCCACACATGTATGCACTGGCTCTCCACTTACTGCAGTAGCTATCACATTCGCTGCTAACTCGATAATCCTACGAGATGACAACAATCAATCAGAGCGAGATGGACATGTGCGCACCCTAACTACACAATTAGACAGCAATTCATAGGAAGCATCTTAGTGCAGAGAGTGGGGCACAATTTAATCACAAAGATACCAATACTGTTCCAGGAAGAGCAGGCGGCTGGGTAACGCCCCATAAAACCAGATCACAAATTACTCCCTCTAGAGTGACGGGAGTGCTTAGTGGGAGAGGAAGTTCGCCACACATACTAGTGTTATTACATTTGGGCTGCCGTAAATACTTCTGAAATAGAATTTGGGTTCAACTTCAGGGTTAAGGTGTGATGGGACAATGGGTGACAGAAGGGGCAAAATATTTCTTCACTCACTGTTGTCTGAAGAAAACCTGATCAGCCTGTTTGTAAATAAAGACACCTAAATTTGGCAACATTAAAAACTTGTAGAGGTGGGCAATATTATCTAATTATCAATTAGAGCTAGACCGATATGTTAGTTGGCTGATATATTGGGCCCTTGGGTCGATATTTTGTTTTGGTCAATCTGCCTCAAAAATAGACACAGACAAAAAACATATCAGTTGATCTCTATTATCAATATTATCATGCATACAGTTTTGAAAATAAGCTAAATTCAAATATCGGGTACAAACAAAAACTGCTGCATAAAAGAAATAATTTAAAATTAAAGCTGCTTGCAGCGATGATGGCCAACGCCTCAACAAGCATGTGTGTGTAAGATTTAAAAAAATATTTTTTGGAGTCTTTGCACCCCTGCTGGCCAACCGTGGAAAATGCCCCATGTCCGTAATATAATTTTTTGCTCGTAGTCATGCTTTTTGCTTCAAGTCATGCATAGAATTTAATCCCCAAATTTGATACAAATCCGATAATGTTGATGTTTCTTTAGCACACACTATAGTGTTCAGTTGTATTAGACTTCATAGTCCATTACATTCAGGCCAGGATCACACAATTCAAATCACAAGTGATTTGAATTTGAGCTTTCTAAGCCAATACCTGTGGCCGTGAGAGGTCATCAGAGAAGCAGGAAATGAAGGTGTTTTTCGTCAGCGTGCTACCGTGCAAACTGTAAAGAGTATCCCAAAAAACAAATAATTTTTGTGAACTAGGGATGCAAATTATCGATTAATTCATTAATTGATAGTTGATTGACCTTATCGATCGATTAACGATTAACTGATAAGCGGCGTTTTTCACCTGAATTTTAGTGTTTCAATATAAGCTATAGTATACATAACACTGAGTCATAAATATATCATAGTATTATTATATTGTACATTCCTCAATTAATTATTCCTTAGTAAAAAGCAGACAAATGTATTGATGCTGAATAACAAAATACAGTAATCCCTCACTCTGTTGCGGTTCGCAGATTTTTATTTTTATTTTTTCAAATTTTTTTTTTTATAGTCTAACTTTTTTTTTATAGTGTAACATTTTGTTCTGTCCTGATTGGCTAAGAGACTAGACCTGGACTGGACCTGGACTAAACCAGGACTCGACCAGGTCTAGACCTGGACTAAACCAGGATTAAACCACCACGTGCTGCTGCTGGTTTCGTGCGGCTGGTTTGTGGCTCGGGGCAGCGCATTCCTGGGCGCCGCGGTTCGATCTCGCCTCGCGCGTACACCCGGGGCTGCTGAGCAATGACGTTGGCGCCTGCGGCCGGCTGTGAGTCGAGCTTGGCACAGCGCAGTGCGCGGTTGCCTTGTTTCGTGACCACGCGGCTGCGCGTGTCTGCGATTAGCGATTAATTACAATTAATGCATTTTGTTCGACCAAAGTCTTAATCGACAATTAATTGTTAATCGATTAATTATTGACATCCCTATTGTGAACCTATGTGTCTCTAGATGTGACATGCCAAATCTGAACTCATTTTGGCCAAAAAGCAGAAAACCATAGATTCTCGGCTATACTGGCTCAGGCCAATAAATACAGAGGACACTTGTAAATGTCCAAATATGGGATAAAATGCACTTTTGTGAATAATTTTATAATTTTGTGGGGACAACAGTCTAAGCAGATTTCCTTCACTCCGGACACTTCCTCCAGCTCCTCTGGGGGGACCCCAAGGTGTTCCCAGACCAGCCAAGAGACATAGTCCCTCCAGCGTGTCCTGGGTCTTCCCCGGGGCCTCCTCCCAGTGGGACATGCCCGGAACACCTCCCGAGGGAGGCGTCCAGGAGGCATCCGGAACAGATGCCCGAGCCACCTCAGCTGGTTCTTCTCGACGTGGAGAAGCAGCAGTTCTACTCCGAGTTCCTTCCATATGACTGAGCTCCTCACCCTATCTCTTCACCACAATAGTCCAATACAGCGATCACATCACTGCCGAGGCTGCACCGATCCGCCTGTCAATCTCACGCTCCATCCTCCCCTCACTTGTGAACAAGACCCCGAGATACTTGAACTCCTCCACTTGAGCCAAGGACCCTCCACCCACCCGGAAAGGGCAAGCCACTTTTTTCCTGTCGAGAATCATGGCCTCAGATTTGGGGGAGCTGATCTTCCTCCCGGCCACTTCACACTCGGCTGCAAACCTCCCCAATGCACGTTGGAGGTCCCGTGCCGATGAAGCCATTAGGACAACATCATCTACAAACAGCAGAGATGAGATCCTGTGGTCCCCAAAACGGATCCCCTCGGGCCCCTGACTGCGCCTAGAAATTCTGTTCATAAAAACAATGAACAGAACCGGTGACAAAGGGCAGCCCTGACGGAGTCCAACATGCACCCGAAACAGGTCCGACTTACTACCAGCAATGTGAACACAGCACCTGCTCCAGTCATACAGGGACCGCACAGCCCTTAGCAAAGAGACCCGGACCCTAAACTCCCAGAGCACTCTCCACAGGACTCCACGAGGGACACGGTCAAATGCATTCTCCAGATCCACAAAACACATTGGCTGGTTGGGCAAACTCCCATGCACCCTCGAGCACCCGATAGAGAGTATAGAGCTGGTCCAGTGTTCCACAGCCACACTGCTCCTCCTGAATTGGTCAGATTCTCCTCTCCAATACCCTGAAATAGACCTTACCAGGGAGGTTGAGGAGTGTGATTGCCCTGTAGTTGGAACACACCCTCTGGTCCCCCTTCTTAAACAAGGGACCACCGCCCTGGCCAGTCCAGAGGTACTGTTCCGACCGCCACGCAATGTTGCAGAGATGTGTCAGCCAAGACAGCCCCACAACATCCAGAGACTTAAGATACTCAGAACAGATCTCATCCACCCCCGGAGCTTTGCCACGGAGGAGTTTGCTAACCACCTCAGTGAATTCAGCCAGGGGGATGGACGAGTCCGTCTCTGAGACCCCAGCCTCTGCTTTCTCCTCGGAAGACGTGATGACGGGATTGAGGGGACCCTTAAAGTATTCCTTCCACCGTCCGACAACATCCCCATTCAAGGTCAACAGCTGTCCACCCACCTGCACTATAAACAGTGTTAGTGAGACACTTCCCCCTAAGGCGTCGAACGGTTTGCCAGAATTTCTTTGACGCCGTCTGATAGTCCTCCTCCATGGCCTCTCTGAACTCCTCCCAACCCCGAGTTTTTGCCTCTGTGACCGCCCGGGCTGCAGCACGCTTGGCCCGCCAGTACCTGTCAGCTGTCTCAGGAGTCCCACGAGCCAACAAGGGCCGATGAGACTCTTTCTTCAGCCTGAGGGCATCCCTTACTTTCGGTGTTGGTCAATATCGCCCACACCAAATACTGTATCTGATTATAGCCATTCAGTTAAAGAATACAACGCGACAAACAGCAATTCTCTCCATTTTCTTTGAGCAATTGAGAATCAACATCATCACAGCAGAATAAAAGCCCAGATTATTCGGAGGCAGTGGCTATTATTGTCTCCCTTATTACTACTTATATGTACTATGAAGTTTCATATATAGAGAGTTATCCGATCTTTGACTTTCCTCTGAGTGAGTTATCAGTAAATATCACTTGTATAACAGGTTTGTATATGTGTCATGATGAGTATATCTGAGAGCCCTGATCAGAGAGGGCTGAAGGGCTGTGAGTAAGGCTGTTATCATAGAGCTCTGACTCAGACAAAGACATAGCAGCGGGGGCCTGGACCAGTGCCAACAGATGAGTCAAACTGCTCACAACATTATGACACTACATCTTAAAGGAAAAGTAACGTTATTTTACAATCTGAGCCTTCTTTCGGTAATAAAACAAGTCGTTTGACTCACCCATAGCACGTTGGTGTCATTTGGAGCTGTTTGGTAAAAGTTATGTTGTAGCGTATCCGTTAGCGTGAGTACTCGGGGCATTACTTTGCGGTCTCCAAATAACACAAACTTTAGCACTTTTCAAATCATAGAAGCCCGATGTCTTAATCTACGATTTTGTTTGAAGCAAAAGTGGCCTGTAATCCGAGATTTAGCCATAGTTTCGAGTAGATGAGGACGCCAGTGCGCATGCGCGGACTGTGCTCTCAGCTCCCGGGACCCAAACATGAAACGCAAAGCTGAAAACTATGGATAAATCTCGGATTACAGGCCACTTTTGCTTCAAACGAAATCGTAGATTAAGACATCGGGCTTCTATGATTTGAAAAGTGCTAAAGTTTGTGTTATTTGGAGACCGCAAAGTAATGCCCCGAGTACTCACGCTAACGGATACGCTACAACATAACTTTTACCAAACAGCTCCAAATGACACCAACGTGCTATGGGTGAGTCAAACGACTTGTTTTATTACCGAAAGAAGGCTCAGATTGTAAAATAACGTTACTTTTCCTTTAAAGGTCCCATGACATGGTACTTCTTGATGCTTTTATATGGCTCCTTAATGGTTCCCTAATACTGTAAATGAATCCTTCTTCAAAATCAACACTCATGCGATGCGTGCATGAGAAAGAGAGATAAGATGAGAAAGAGTCATAAATGTCACTCTGGAACACTCCATTATGGGCGTTGTTGCTTGAATGCAAATGAGGAGGACAGAGATGGCCTATAGTAGAGGGTGGGGCCGTGGCCAAACTCTCAGCTCTCAGCTGTGCCTGTGCGCTCTGACCCACTTCCGTGTTTTTGAGCGGAGGGAGAGATGAGAAGCATTCCATTAAAAAATAAACACATTTCCACAGAAAATAAAATTAAACCACTGCTGTTTCAGATATCCACAGGCTCAGATAAAGGACTTCCGAGCCTAGAAACACTCGCAAGTTCCTCCAGGCAAATAAAAAAACGCATTTCGCATTGCCTAGCGCGTTCGCAGTCCAAACTCTCTGGGCGTGATTTACAGAGACGCTGAGTAGAGACAGACGGGGGTGGAACTGCATTTGCATTTCTTTTTTCGAGCTGACGTCAATAAGTTTCCTTGTTCAAAATCGCCCGTTTGAGCTCTGAATTTTTGTAACGCAGAAAAGGATCGCAAATGCTCAGTTTAGACATTTTGCAACTTTTAACCATGGGGGATGGGGGGGGCTAAACAGGGTAGGGGAGCTCACATTAACGTTCAAAAACCTCAGAAAGTGAAAATTTCATGCCATGGGACCTTTAACTAATACTACACCGTACTGCTATCAAGCATGTTTAGCTCTCATTTATGTAGTTGTAATGAAGATGAATGGGCAAAGCATGTTGGGGCAAAAATAGACATATGATGAATGAAAAGGCTGTGAACTTTGTGTGTGTGTGTGTGTGTGTGTGTGTGTTGGTTTTCAATTGAAATTGAAAGGCTTTCAGGCCAATTACCACATGCAAAGAATGTGTTTGTGTTTGGCAGGTGGTGTTGGTATCAAAAAATTAAAATCACCTTAAAACACAGAGATGAAATGCTGCAGTGGGACCAAATATTTTGAGCTCTGAATGTTTAAATGCACAAAATGAAACAAGCTAAATTTTAGGCATTTATTAAGAATTTGGTTATCAAATGTAGAAAATTGTAACCATATAGAAATAAAAAAAAACAACAACACTGAGGCCAAACTTTTTGACTTTTTCAACTTTTGACTGGTAGTGAACATGTTGGCTAAACTTGACACAAAATTATTTATTAAAAAAAAAAAAAACTCACTTAAGTCACCCACCTAGAATGTAATTTCAGAGGGTGAGGCTGACAGATTAACCAATCAGAGAGACACATGGTCCATTTGCGTTTTTTGCTTCCTGAATCATGGATTGCCCCGGCATTTGCCTGCTGAAAACAAGTACCTCAAAGTCACTTACTTTTTGTTGTTTACAAAAAACTATCAACTTGATGTGGATTAACTGCAATACTGATGGGAGTGAACAGTTTTGCACATCCTCACACAAAGTTGCTCAATAGCTGAAGGCAATGTTCAAATGCCACTAAAAGTCAGAAGAAAAGATAAGTTGTGAGTCAGGCACTGGCTATTTCCGAAGTGTCCTGGTGTGCTTTGCCTCGACATGCCTCCTCTCCCCTGCAGCGTTCCTCTCTCTCCCCTCCAATCCTATTTTCACCTTTCGCCTGGCTGGAGTCATTATATTGTGGTTTAGGCCTGTGTAACTAATGGTGGAGCTGAGCAGTGGTGTGTGTGGCTGTGGTTGCTGGTCTGGCCAAGCAAAGACAGGGATTAAAGGGCAGGGAATCTTCAAGAGTCACTCTCTTCTCTGTTTGAAATGTGGTCACCATAGCTGAACTGTGGCTGGACACTGGGACTACAAAATATTTGCCTTGAAGTTTAGCCAGAAGGGAACACTGATAACTCTGTGGTATGACACAGTAAAAGATGTTGACTAGCTCAATAAGAAACAGTTTGAAAACAGAGAATGTGCAAATACGGGAAAGAGCACACAATGATTGACTTGTGGATAAACTAATCAGTGAAATGCGTGGTTTGTTTGAATGAAAACAAACATGGTGGTTGAAGAGTTAAAAAAAAAAAATAAAAAAGTTCCACAGGATACTGCAAACTAGGCCTGTCACGATAATTAGTATATAGATATATCGTTCAATAAATGACAGCTGGAACAATATTTTTGGGGGCTCAGTATTTATTGTCTGTACCTTTTCTTTGTAAAAATGGGTAGCTGGAATATGATAACATTTGAGCTATAGAGGGTTGAATAAGTAACTGCTATGGCTAACTATCAGTTCATTCTGTTATTTGATTGTTGCACTTCATGCCTAGATACTCTCTACTAATGATTTACTGGGATTATCCTGCTTTATTATTGTGTCACTGGCATAATGTAGTTTCAAAAGTACCGTTTATCATTATATATCTCCGTAACAATATATCATGCTTCAAAATTTCCTATCGGGAACCCAGTTTTTGACAGTATTTTATTCATCTTTTCCAATTGCAAAAAAACAAACAAAAAAACAAGAAACAGCATAGTGTAAGTCACAAACAGAACAGATGGTTAGCATACATAGCATCAGGATATATGGCCTAACATGGGCATTTTATTCTGGTCATTTTTGCAGTGACATTGAACACAATCATCACAGCTGTTGGCAGTTTGTTCCCTCCAGCTCTCCCGCCCTTAACTGAGTCAATAATACAGCTATTTTCATCACCATCTCCTGTTTTGCTCCTTCTAGTCCTCTTAGGATCCCGCTGCCCCCATCGTTTTACCATTACCGTTTTTACCGTTTACCATAATTAGAACAGAAAACACCAGTGATATTATTGGCCAATCGTCGTGAGAAGATTTTGAAGAAGGAGGTAAAGGTGCACACTGTGTAACTTTTCTGAGGATCTGCTGCCTGCTTGTCTCCTGCTTGTCTCCATAGAAATTATTGTATTGTCAATCATTTATTCAATTACAAGTGTCTTTATTGCTAAAAATACCTTGAAATACCTGGTGTGAGTGGGCCTCCCTCTCCACAGATCTGACATGTAACTTGCTTGATTGCGCCACCTATCGTCTTCCATGGAGTTAGATACGTTTAATGTCACACTGTGGAAAATTCAAGGCAAAGCAATAATATCTTCATGGAGACAAACATGCCGCGGGCTCTCTATCAGAAAAGTTACGCATTGCACCTTTTAGCTAGATGAACACGCTTCACTACTATTCAAATCCAACAAAATTACCCTTTTGCACCTAATGGATTGGAAAAGAGGAACAGTTTGAGTTTTTTCTCAATTACGGTGTGTGCATTGTCATTGAGGTGGAACACACACAGGCAAACTGAGAGGAAAGAGGACCTCGGCCAGATCAGCAGCCCAAAGACTTTACTATAAGCACGTGATTAATGATCCGCTAAATTGAAGACATTAAAATGGTGCAGGGTGGCAAAGAGGCCTCCTGCGACAAAGAGGGTGTTATTACCTGTACCAATATGCAGACTGCTCAAGCTATCTAAATCAGGTCCACTTCTCTACTCCCAAGTGGCAAATCTCTAAAGTCACAGATTTTCAACAAACTCCAATGACAGTCTGTAATTTACAATTTTGGGTGGGTCTTTTCGTGGTGAAGTTAAAGACTATATAAAGTGTAGGTTGGTCTATGTTTAGAGAGACAGTTGCCCAAGAGCAGGATGTGCCATACATAAAGATATTTTATGATACCATAAAATATCTTTGGGTTTTGAGAGAGTCCTCTCTGTTTTTCAGCAAAGGGGGTAATATAGTAAACAAGGAAATGGGGAAGAAGCGCAGAGTAAATAGCCATAGAAAGAGACCAAAATCTTGATTGTTTTGAAGAATAAACCATGTATGCAAGATATTGTTTGTCATATTTCTTTTAGCAGAGACATTTAAAATGTGAACAGAATCCTATTATTAAAATATAAATCACAAACTGGATCGCAATGCTTGTCAGAAAAATTGCAATTAGATATTTTTTTCGGAAATTGCTCAGTCCTTGTGGTGAGGATAAGAAATATCTTCATAATTTTTTTAAAAGTTCTTTATATCTTTTTTTTTTAAAATTTACTCTTGTGATCTTTTAGCCATGTTAGAACATCATCATCAAAAACATACCTGGAGTTGTGTTTTGTTTCATTCACACATTCTTGAGTATCCTGTATTATTAGTCTGTCTACATCTCCAAAGATCAAAATGCTCTGTTCCACCTTGTGATGTCATGAAGTGGTAATTTTCAAGCTAACAGCTCCCTTTTACTTTGAGTTCAGTAGAGACGGGCAATTCCAGGGCTGAAATCATTCAAATTACTCTAGTGTAGGTGTATGGAATTTAAAAACACAGCACTTCCTGCATTGCCACATGACATCACAAGGTAGAACGAAGAGCTTTCTGCCCGAGATAAGAAGTAAATATGCAGGATCTCTGTGTTAAACATGTGTGAATGAAAGAAAACACAACGACATTATAATACAGATTTAAAAAATAGTGTAATATGGGCCTTTAACTAACCATATAAAAAAATATTACTCAAAACAGCGCACACTTACTTGCATGTCACATTTCTCCATTCGACAGGCTAATTACCCCCGGACTAACTCCTCTTATTGTAAAGGTAAAGGTTTCTATATTAACCCTACACACAGGAAGACACAAGGAGGATATTGCGAGTTTAAGAAGGGATATGGAAAGACTTCTCAGAGGTCATGCTCATAATTGGCCCGAGGTGAAAGGGTCAGTCATCCCCACCCCCTTTAGCATTTTATTTCTCTGTCTTTGTCTCCCTGGATCTTTCTGTCGTGCTGATAAATCTGATCAATAATTTAGATATATTCAAACCCCAGCATCCCAATAGGGGAATAAACTGGTTCTAGACAGCACAGGGGAGAGAAATAAAACAGGAAAGATAACACAGGCCTTTGTAGTGAGCCCACAAAGGATACAAGAAAGAGGTGGAGCTTAAGCATTCATTATACATTCAGCCCATGCATCTCTCCCTCTACATCCAGGTTGTGTTCACTCCAAGGTACGTTAATGATATGCCGAGGGGAGCTGCAAAAGTCCACTGTGAGAAAGAGATTTTTTTATTCAGTCAGTTTCAGACCAGAATGGTTTTTGCTTAAGATAATAGATATTTCACAAAAAAACATAGGCTACAATAATGGTAATTATAGAAGTGCATGATAATATTTGGGATTTCTGAAAAAAGGTCAAGATTGAAATTTCATACATGACCAGTGCTAGTTATGTTCTGATAAAATTTGATGCCTGGAGGGTTTTCCCACAAGGTGCATAGAGCAAAAAGAAAAACAGGTATTTTTACAGTTACAATTTGCTCAAAGAAATAGTACTTTATTGTAACCAACAGTGCAGCAAAGTAATCTGGTTAAAATAAAGTCCAAGTTGAAAGGACTAAACACCTAAAGGGACTACTGTATTAACCAAGATTCATAGGACTCTCTCAAAACCCAAAGACATTTCATTTAAAACAATCTCAGAATGGAACAATCTTTCAACTGAGCTAAAATTATGCAAATGCTTAAAAGAATTTAGCCTGGAAATTAAACAACCGTTTCTAAGAGTGTAGAAGAGTCAGCATTAAAGACTATGAGAAGGGGGTACAGGTATTGGGAAAAGAGTTTTAATTATTTTTTACTAATTGATGAAATGTATCACCGTCACTGTAAATATTATGAATTGCACTGTTTTTATGCTTTATGTTCTTTGTTTGTGATGTTGTTTGTCTCAGGGAAAGCGGATGGAAATTAGCTCAGAGAGCTAATGTCTGGTACAAAGCATCTTTTCATTTTTTGTGATTACATAATGCTCCTGTACATTGTCTCTGTCAAATAAATCAAATAAACTAAACTAAAGAACATAATCTTGATAAAAGTAATCCAGCACAAAATAAGATTGTGATAACCAGAGGAATATACTGTATATAAATAATGCATTCTCAGTAATGTATTTGAGATGCCATGTTTGCCTTGTTATGTGGTTTTAACAGCTTTTATTGTATATCTGTATATGTCTTATGTATTGTAACATTGCCTCTGTTTTTTAGGGTGACTTTTTAACATCTACCCAGGGACAGCAGATGAAAAATAGCTGTTTAGGCTAATTCTGGTGCATTTACACAAATGTATAATACACATACTGTATGTACAGTGTCCCTGTTAAATAATGTAATGAATAAAACGATGAAATAATAAATGTAGTTTATGTTTTGTTTTGCAATAGGTTGGTGGTGACATTGTTGTTATCAGAAACCAATACAATTACAATAGCTCTTGTTGAAAACCAGTTATAAAAACAAGTCTGGCTGTGCAGTTTTTCTGTTGTAGATGAGCCATTGTTGAGTTACAGGGGCAATCAACAGAGACTGGGTCAGGACCACAATCAGGACTGAGCACAGAGGGTCATGTGGTATCAGACACACACACAACCATGTGCCCACATACACAGACACACAAACACATACACGCACAGCTGTAATTATTCACCTTCACAGCCTTCAGTGGAGAGGAAAATAGCCCAAAGACAATAGATGACAAGGTTAGGAACTTCAATTTTCACCCAGAGGCAAGGTGTTTTCCTAAATGAAACACATTAACACCTGTGCTCCATCCTTTAAAATACAATCTATATGAATGATATACTTGTTTACTTGTAATATTTCAACAATAATGTGTATTTATGTGACACAAAAGATTAAGATATCAGAGAACAAAAAGACTAAAACAAAAAGTCATTCACAATAAGGCACTCTAAAGGATGAACTTCTACAAATATTGATAATTAATCTAGTATTCTAAAGCTTATCTAAAGCTTATGTCCAAAAAATGGTCACCAAACAACATACTTTCTGTGTATGAGAGGTCCAGAGAGGCTTGGCAGCAGAGCCTTAATAACAGCTGCAGCCCCACAGAGGTAGACATGAAGGCAGAGAAATGTGGAGATAAAAGACCAGTTACCAACCACTGCCCTCCCTAAAGTCAATCTCCTCCATCACTCTGGCACTGCCAAGGAAACACTTCATTATCATTGATCACAGAGATGCATTTAATAAGTTAAATCAATAGGAAAATAAACATAGATACTGTGGCAATTTGGGAAATGCTTTGGGAAAAGCATTCTGTGGGTCTCTCGGAATGTTCAATACACAAATAATTTCAGCACTAAAACCTCCACTGCAAAAGACAGAATTTTTCACCTATTAACTTTGTGCCGCTAATAGCTGTTCTAATGTGCCATTAGAGCGACTGTATTCTGATTTTAATTTGGTGTGATAAAATAATGTGTGTTATACAGATTTTTATTTCAGAATTAACATTAGAAGCTCTGACACAGATTGAATCAATATGTAAAACTGAATAATGAATAGCAAAATGACTCAGCAGGACCATCAAGCGTAATACTGTATCCCCAATGTTTTGCATGGTGTGATTCAAGCTCATGGCCACAAGTAATAACTCAGTCTGTACTTTGTTGCTGAAACTTTCTTGGAAACACTCTCATTATACTCAAATTTGTATGACGTATTTGCTACAAACTTTGTATTTTATAAAAAGGACTAAGGACATACAAAATGAATGTAACAATGATGGTGCTATTGGTATTGGTATTACTACAGTGCTATGGTTGTGACCCTGCCTCTTGCTTTAAAGGTGCACTAAGTAACCTTTCTAGTGGACGGTCTGCCCTACTTGTTTCCACAGAAATGTTATTGTTTTGCCTAGAATGCTCCACAGTATAGATTAAGCCTAACTAACTAATTCAAAGGAGACAAGCCTGTTATAGCACTACTCTACGTTACAATTCAGATCTGTGGAGAGTCGCCCCTTTTCACAGAAGAAAGTATTGTATTTTTGGGCAATAGACCATAGAACACCCGCAATGAATAAATGCTAGATGGATATGTTTCATGTCATACAGGGAATAACATCCCCAAGGAGACAAGCCGGGCGCAGACCCTCCACTATAGAAATGTTGCGCAGTGCACCTTTAATCCCACAAGATGCAGCATAAAAAATAGAATTGAATAATATTCCATCATATTTTCCAGCTTTAAGTTTCTAACCAACCCAAAGAATGCCAATGAACACCTCACTCACTGGAGGGTCAATTTACGGTCACCAGCTCAAACAAAAAACATCTCAATGATTTTCCTGTATACCACCAACATCAGACAGATAGAGTAGGGCTCGGATCCAAGATTTGCTCATTGTCTGTTAGCTGATTGAGATTCTGTCATCCATCCAACTCCACTGTCTGGAATAGTTAGGCTACAAAGTCGCGCAATAACCAAGGCATCTCAATCAATAGGGGCTCATTACGGGCTGCCTTCTGTCCCAGAGAGATGTGCCCCATGCACCGCTAAGGCCTGTTGATGAGGAAAGCACACCGCAATTCAATTAGAGGATGGTCGAGATGCCAAAGGACGTTTGATCAAAGCACTCTGTCTGGATAATTAGCGGTTCACATGGGTTATTTTTATATCTGAGCAGCAGGACATGTTGTTTTGTTAATGGTAGTTTTAGCCCGTAATGGACCGGGGGAATAGCCGGGTTCATTGGCGATGCATAGGTTTAGATCAGGGGATGAGAAGGGTGGTCTCTTGCGCCTGGTGCAAAAGGTGACATGTTTATTCATATGGACATACAGAAACACCTGCGCAGTGACAAATGTCCCATAACCTTTGGAGAGGTGAGACTGCGCAGCTCTAACGCCTCATGTGGGTTAAGTTGTGCAGACAAAATGTCAGGTCGCCCAGAAATAGTATCTCAGGGGGAAAATAATGCAGTTCCTAGGAGGCTTCTGGGACTTTTTAGGCAGCCCACTGACAGCTTAATAAAGACTTTAACAAATGGTCGACCTCCTTCTCTCTAATGAGGTAAAAAGGTATGAGGACTTTGAAGGGAAAACAGGTGTGACCCTCAAGGTGAGTTCACTTCTTCTTCACATAAACGGCCCTATAACACACTACATATTGGTACTAACATGTAAGCTTATATTTGTATTGCTAAAACTCTCTTCTGACGGACATTACCACTCACACACAAATGCATATCCATGTTTTTGGGGTCATTTTGCTTATTACATTACATTCATTTCCTGGAGTCTGATCCTAACCTTATATCTGAAACTTGCCTAACCGTAACCTAAACCTATTTTAACATATGTCTTAACTTTAATTTTTGACCTAATAATAATGAATTTAAATCATGGAAAAATGATTTTGTCCCCATAATTCAAAGATTCAAAGCTTTTATTGTCATATGCAGAGTAAAGAAACACGTTTCCCTGTACAATGAGATTCTTACTTTGCTGCCCACTCTGGATGCCAGTATGCAAAAAAATAAAATAGATAAATAAGATAAAGAGAAGCATGTAACAAAAATATAATCAAATAGAAACAATCTTTACAGAATATATATTATGAAAAATATAGACTAGGTGCTATGTACATATTTACAGACATGTCCCGACAATGTGATAAATACCTCTCCATTAAGCTTATTTTGTCAAAAAGAACATCCAATATTTACTGTGAGCCCCAGTCTGAACGCATTAACTTAAAAACAGGTAATTTTCCTCCACTAGTCATTATTATAATGGATTTCTTAGCCTAGAGGCAGCAAATAGTCTGACTGGTAAAAATCTTAGATGATCCTTTCATTAACTATGTCTTGCAACAAAATGAAATATCCTGGTTTAAATGAAGAAGATGAAATTCATATTACTCTGTGTGTGTGTGCCTTTAAGTAACTCTTATATCATCACAACTTTCCATACAACTCATGCATTATAGAAAAACCTTTGCACGTTTTATTAACTTCTTTGTGTTGGGTTAGGTTTTACGGCCCCTCCGAGCTGTTGGAAGTGGCATTTACTTGCAGGGCTTCTTCGGTGAGCAAGCTCAGTTTTAATACCACCATAAATAACATTGTCACACCCTGTCAAGTAAACTCTACTCATGGGTAGTGACAGAGGCAAGCTGGTCTGTGCAGTCAATGGGCGCCTAATGCAACACAGCAAAGCTACTATCTACTTAAATGTCACAGTCCACACACCGCTGATTTTAGGTGTCGGTTCTGCTGTAGGTTTCAAAAGCTCCCAAATATGATTATGTGTGAATAAATCTATCCAGCCTAAGCCTAAAAAGAAATGAATTAAATGGATAATAAAAACAACTTACATCCAAATAAATAGTAGGACAATAACTTTAAACATTAAGTCCAGACTGCTTGTAACTTTATTACATTATTAACGTAAAAGGGAACGGTTTAACATTTGGGATGCATCAAGGGCACAGTGTCCCACAAGTGTCTGTCACTGTCTGCATACTGACTAATAAGTCATTATTCTTCCATATTAAAGAGACACCGGACACTGAAATGCTACAAGTTGGTGGAAAAGGCAGAAAATGCCAAACAGCAAAGCAGAAAAACAGTTTGCCAATGTGCATCATGCATACTTTGGCATCTTATAATAACACATAACACTTCGATAGTGCTTTTCAAGTTACCCAAAGACACTTTACATAAGAAGACAAGCATAGTCTAGACAAACAGAGGATAGACTGTGGACTGTGAACAAATACTGTACAGGCTTATAGAAAACTGTGAAAATGTAAAAATATAATAGGCTTCTAGTGTAGTGATTGTGTTTTTACCCTGAATATAACTCAACTCAAATCAAAGTCAAACTGATAATAAATCTTATATAATAAATAGTTTATTATTATATAAAGTGAAGCAGACTATTGACCATAACATAGCAAAGAACATAATAGGCAGAACATTCACATTAAACCTAAACCTCTAATACATACCTTAATAAAACGTTGAGGCTTAAGAATCACTGATATCTTTAATCAATGCAAACATAAAGAATCCTAGATAACTTTTTACAATGTTATAAAGGTTGTAGTATTGCCATTGGTTACTCACCAGTTGTAAAGTGCAGATGAAGATGAGAGTGCATCGTCCGCTACAGCAGCCCATTGTGAACGAAACAACGTGCTTTTCTTACTTTATAAAGGTTTTCGCTTAGGACCTCTTGCTTTGTTGACCCAGTTTAGGCTTGGTCCAGATTTACAGGCTGTAGTCCCATTCTCTTTGCTTTTGTCGCGGCACCGTCTGCTCCTCGCACCCGGGCGCACTTGAGAGGACTGGCGGACTGGGATGTGCTGGAGCCGGTGGGTGGGGGTGGCCCTTCTGGGGTGGATAGAGGGAAAAAACGTCATCCAGCGTCCACATGCTGTCTGTGTTTGTTGAAGCATGACTAGAAAGACACGTGACAAGAGACAGCAATTACAGTGAGGACGCTAAAACAAAGGCAATTTATTACCATGGCAATAAACTAAGAACATGCGTCAACATATGCCTGTCTAAGCAAAACAAACCAGAGTCAGGAGTCATGTTTAGGCTTGTTTGTAAATGTTCTACACGAAAGCATATAAATTATCTGCCTATATAGGAATATAGCTTTAAAAAAACACATTTGAGTTAGTTTATGGGAAAGAGAAAGCAATACGTTCATTACAGAACCAACCAGCGCCATCTTCTGGTAAAATGAAGCAAACACCTCTCATTTCTAAATTCAATTGTAAAGCAAACAATCAGCCTAAAATTGAGAATAAAATACTGGGCTTCATTTAAATTTAGATTTGGTTTAACCACATTTATTTTGGTCACAACTCAAAGGATATTAAGCTTGGGCTTTTAGCCTTTATTGGTCTCACACACAATGACACACAGTGACACACGGGAGAAATTTGACTTCTGCATTTGACCCATCCTTTTTCAGGAGCAGTGAGCAGCCATCTTTTTCGGCGCCCGGGGGGCAGTACCGTGAAGGGTCTTGCCCAAGGACCCACACTGGTTAGCTCATTGCCCGGGGGGGGTTTGAACCTACAACCTCCAGGGGGAAAGTCCATGACTTACCAGTTGAGCTAACCAGCCGGTCCAGCCGGATATGGCCGGATATGGCCACCAGCCGGATATGGCCACATAGCTGGAGTATCATAGTGGACTAATTTGATTGTAAGTCAGCTATTACAACTGGCCAATAATACACAGAAATCATTTCAGTTTAATCTTCTCCTTTCAAAGATCTATTGTTACTAATTGCGCCTGTTGTTCTGCAGTGCAGTCCAAGCAGCGTAATAGGGTTTTCCTTATTAACCGCCTTGATAAATCTTTTAGTCATCTGCAGGAGAGGAGATAGACTTCAGATCTAATTTCATCACACTATCCTCTACACGGCTAAGAAACACTGCTCTCTCCTGACTACTCCTCCAAACCATGAACCCACCTGAGACTGGGCTGCTCCTCCCCCTTTTCCAAAAATAACCTCTGGGTGTACAGGGCCCCAGGCCGACATGCAAACTGAGCACTTTTCAGGAAGGCCAAGTCTGTATTATCATATAGTTTACTTGTAGGCTAATCAAACTACTTCTCATGGATCTATTTAGACTTTAGACTTTATTGATTGTGAATCATAGTGTGTGTGATAAGGCAACACAGCATGACAATGTGGCTTTTAATGTTGATATAAAGATAAAGGCACACAGCAAATCATATTTCCAAATTTGGTTTATTTTCAATTAAATAATCCTTCTAGATTTCTGACACATCTTTAACTTTTACTTTAATTATTTTCTTGTAACTATGGAACAACACTACTATTTAAGGTACTGTGTTTTTAAAAGCAAAAAAAGTTCCATATAATTTAGTGGTTTATGGTTTTGAAATACCAAAATACAAATGCTATTTTAAACTGTGGCCTGTCTAAGTAACTAACCATAGTAGGCTATAAATACGTAAATCAGACGTTTCTTTTATGTCACCAAGGAGATGTTGTTGCTTTACCCAGAATGTTCCATAGTGTGGCATTAACCTATCTAGAACATTTTTAGCCATAATAATAACTCTAAAAATGAATACAGTCATGATAAGCTTAATGTCTGTGGAATGTTCAAAGTATTATCAAGGCCTTGAGAGAAGCAAGGAGGACCCTCCACCAGAGTATTGAGCCACAGAGAATACTTCAGTCTTTCCTGATATAATTTGTGAGGGATTCATTTCATAACAATACTTCAGACAGCAAATGTGTGCTCATGTTTTTTTTTTACAAGTTAATTTAGAATCTTTAAGGGCTTATATTACACAATTTTCTGATCCATATTATCATGTTGCCTCATCACAAACATGCCTGGAGTTGTGTTTTGTTTCATTCACACATGTTTAACACACAAACTCTCCATATATACGCTAAGTTATTTTCTCAGACTGAAAACACCACCTTTTGATGTCATGTGGTAATACAGAAAGTGCTCCACTGTGTTTTTAAACTTCATACACCTTCACTGGAATCATTTGGATCATTTCAGCCCCAAAATGGTCAATCAAAAGGCTTAAAGCTAATTCATTAAAGTTAATTTTGTGCAATATAGAACCTTATATTATAGAATTTATTATATTGAAACATTTGTATCTCTTCTTGGGCCATAAGATTTTGATCAGGGCTGCAGGAGACAGGACACTTATCACAGTTAGAGGCCACTGAGTGTGAGTTGTAGTACCATAAATAGACCATCACCCAAGTAAGCGCCAGGATCAGCTCCGCACGTGCACATTAAGTCCTTATTCACTGCTGCATTTGTAATGAGAACATGTTTTTGAACATGTTATAAAATGTGACGGTGGTGTGGGTGGGTGGTGCAGAGGAGATACTGGAATTAGGTCAGTATTAAACTTGTGTTCTCAGACTTGATGGGGTTCCCCGTGTGTCCCATTTTGCCCAAAAGTCCTAAAAGTGTATATGGGCTGTGAACACTCTTCTGACAGTGTGTTCGGGGCCTTGGGGGTGCTGTTCTGTTCCAACACTAATGCGAAGTGACGGGACAGCCGCTCGCTCTGCTGTGGAGACCTGCTTTGTGGAGAGAAGACCTAAGAGTCTGCAACGTGGATAACAATAGTGCCAATAGGACACTGCCTTACCCCCTTTCAAAACGTCATAGTCCCTTTTTAGGAGCAAGTCTTTTGGTTTGACAATACATGCACTGACCCCTGAACTGGATTTTGGTGCTTTAAAGTCACCATGGAGATTAATTTATACTTCATTAGACTATTTTAGAGAAGCATGTTAATATAAAATATATAAGAGAAATCATCTAAGAGAAACACAGTGTATGTTCATAGCTTTTAACTTATGGACGTAGAGTTGGCCCCTGCTGAAGCCTCCAGCATTGACTTTGAGCTGCTGTCTTTATTTAGGCCTCGCTCATAAAAGTTTAATGATCATGCATGTGCCTTCAGCTACACATGTATCTGCATTTCTGTGGGTATTTTTGAACGAACAACGTCAATAAGAATGAAATACATCTGTAGAATTTGTAACAGTAAACAATGTATTATTGACTCTCTTTTCTTTAAAAAGAATTCAGAGCTGTAGTTCTTCCTGGATAATTTAGAGTTATGTATAACAATCTACCGCTAGAGGGCGAAGTTCTGTCAGGTCGATTTAAATTCAATTGACTGAGCTGCTTTACAAATGCATAAAGTGAGACACTGTCAGTGCACATGATGGGAAAAGGCATAATTCCTTCACAATAAAATAGGGTCTATGTTGACTTCGATGTACTAAATAGTTTTAATTAGCCTACTACACCGATAGTGGATGGATAATTTTCTATAGGTTTTGATTTAAAAAAATGGATGAGGTCATGTTTTACATTCACTGTTCAGTCATTATTCCTCATTCAATGTTGAGACGTTTTTTAAAGACGGGTGTATTCATGAGATAATTCGCCATCATGATCAAAAAGCCTATTTGATGTGCTGCATAGCTCTATATTCTTAGTAAATGAACTTGTCACCGGAAATGCATGTTATTGCCCTCTGCTTTTTGACAGTTATGCAGTCACATGGTTCGGTCTAAGCAGGCGCTGATGGCATTGGAGCCAGATGAGAAAGGCGAGAGGCGAGCCCCTCCGAGAGCGCGTCAGCATCGCCTCAAATAGAAATCTGCCGCTTCCACTTGTGCTCTCCACCCGCGACACGGACCGCTGCAGCCCCAAAACAACCAGCCCCGTCCCCGCTCCAGTCTGCGCGACATGCAGCTGCGCCCACATGTGATGTCGAGCGCGAGGGGCGAGGGGAGGCTGTAGGAGACTGATAGAATGATAGAGTGGACCAAGGAGACGCACTGTCCCGGGAGAACTCACCCTAAGAGCTGGTCGTGAAAAGACAGTGATGCTCCTCTAACGCACTGGGAGGTGGTGAGTACCCTGCACCCATCACACTCGCGCAGGCAGCGTAGCTCCCAAAATTCCCGCCCTCTTTATGGCTTCAAGTCGATCCCACCTGTCTGATCAATCATTCATAGGTTGGATAGTAGGCAATAGCCCAGCGTGCAGAGCCGCGTAAAGGGTCAGTGATGGATGGAAGTTGGCATGCACCTCCAATAGCGTCAGTTGCAAAGCGATTTTGTAACGTGCAGCGGATTCACGGGGTGCGTTGGGTGATCTTAGGGTCGATCGTGTTCCTTTTGAAGTTTTGATTAGAATGGACATGTGTTGCTCGCTGTGGACACAGAGCCTAATTAATATAGCTTTTGTGGGGGAGCTGCCTATCACGCACGCATCGTTATAATCCACTGATCGCCTGGAGGGCGTGGGTTGCTCTATGTGATAAGGGAAAGGAACCAGTCCTACTTTCGCAGCGGGCCTGATTAATTATGGACTCTGAGCTGATGAACTGTTTGGCATAGGCTTCACGAGAGGAGAGGCATGTGGAAATGGGCTCTTATCAGCGAGATATTCGTTCATCCTGGAGATGAAGGGAAGCTCCTCTTCTGCAATGATTTGTGAAATGAGAAGAAGATGGCAGCAGGCAGGATTTCGCACCTGTAATAATCCACGTGACGCACTGGCCGTGGTGGTGCAGGTGTGGGTGGAGGTGAGAGTGTGAGAGTGCACGGGGCTATAGCTGAAATGTGTTCAGTGCATGTCGATGAATGAAATCCTCTTACGATGCAGCCGGGGTACCCATCTATGAGTGCGTGTGTGCGTGTACTTCACCTCATTAAACTCAGAGTGTTGACTCTGGCAGGAGAGTGGGTCACCCCTGTCCCTTGGTGAGTGATGCCCAGACTCTTCTTCACTTAAAACCACCCAAAATTCTGCTCCAACTTAACCATAGCAACTATTAACTTACCTAAACTTCTTTTAAGTGCAACCTTTTAAAGCACACACTTATACATTCATTTGATTTTGGTAACAAGGCATGGGTTTTAACATAGAGTATATTCCTTTTGGGTCAGGTTTGGCAAGTAGACTGTAGTCCTAGAAGTTATACAGTTATTATGGTTGTTTTATTTGGTGAAGATGTGCTGTCACATACAAGATACACATTGTGACTTTGATTAGTATTGCAAATTACCCTTAGCCTTATGCAAACAATCTATAATATGTCTTAGTCATAAACTTTTATTTTCTTACACTGCTGGATTGATGTCAGGCTTTCATGATCAGAGCCCTCCGACGCACACTCACACACTCCACACACTCCACACACTCCACACTGGTCTTTCCTTTTCTGGTCTCTGTACTCTCTCCTCTCCCCGCCACTCACATTTCTCCCAGGGCGCTCTCAATTGTCGCCGTGTATATGTATTAAACATCAGCCGTGTGGATCTAGGGGCTCGGGTGGGGCGCTGGCAGCTTGTGTCAGCCTTTGGGAGGTGACAGAACAGTCAGATGGCTCCCACAGGCCACAGAACAATTCCTATACTGCTGATGCACCCACGGCAACAGCACTGGAGCTCTCCTCTCCCCCACCCCTGTGCTCTCATTCACCGGTCTGAGCCATCACATCTCTGCATGTCAACTCCAGCTCACACACACCAGTCTGCAGATCTCACTCACTTAGGCCTGTTAGGATAAATACTATACTGACTGATATTGTTCAGTATATGAGGTGGAACAATAATTTTTGGTGGTCAGTATTTATTGTGACATTTTGATTGTTTTGCTGTTCTGCAATGAGTTTTGAGCTGTAGAAGATTGAAATACAGTGGTACCTCACCTTACGAAAGACCCTACATACGAAAAATCCAAGTTACGAAATGCCTTCACGTTAAATTTTGGTCTCTAGATACGAAAGAAAATTCAAGTTACGAAACACGAAATCTCAAAAATTCGAATAATGCGCGCTCAGATGCACGCCCCGCTGTTATCCCCGCTCAAAAAGCACCTTTCTCGGCCTCTTAGCTCTAGCGCCGAACACGCAAGATTTTCAACAAAATGTATTAAATAGTGAAGCGTGGGGGGAGACACGACTCCGGAAGCAGCGCGGAGACATGAAGAAGCACGAGGAGCGCGAGGAGCACGGCACCGCGCGAGGAGCACTGCACCGCGCGAGGAGCACGCACCGCGCGAGGAGCACGGCACCGCGCGAGGAGCACGCACTGCGCGAGGAGCGAGGATCATGGCACCGCGCGAGGAGCACGCACCACGCGAGGAGCACGCACTGCGCGAGGAGCGAGGAGCACGGCACCGCGCGAGGAGCACGCACCGCACGGCACCGCGCGAGGAGCACGCACTGCGCGAGGAGCGAAGATCACGGCACCGCGCGAGGAGCGAGGAGCACGGCACCGCGCGAGGAGCACCCCTAGTCCTGGTCTGCACGACCGGCACCGGGGCTGCGAGCACGAGATAGAACCGCGGCGCCTGGACCGCGTCCTCTGGAGCCCGAGCCACAAACCAGCCGCACGAAACCAGCAAAGAGCGGCACGTGGTAGTTTAATCCTGGTTTAGTCCAGGTCTAGACCTGGTCCAGTCCTGGTTTAATCCAGGACCAGTCCAGGTTTAGACCTGGTCTAGACCTGGTTTAGTTCTGGTCTAGACCTGGTTTAGTCCACGTTTAGTCCTGGTCTACTCTCTTAGCCAATCAGGACGCAGAACCAATGTTACACTATAAAAAAAAAATGTTACACTATAAAAAAAAACTTGGAATGAATCAGGCCTTTTCCATTGAAATAGCTACTCAACTTACGAAAAATTCACGTTATGAAGCCACAAATTAATTTCGTAAGGTGAGGTACCACTGGATGGACTTCTAGGACTCTAACTACTTAAGTGGTGCATTCTGTTATTTATTAATTGCAGTTTGTGTTTTTTCACAATATTATACATTTAGAATATGTTTTTGAGTATAAGACATCTTTATGGTTTGGTTTCAATATTGTCTATATATCACACTTCAAAATTTCTTATCGTCACAGGCCTACTCACCCACTTATTATGAGAGAAATTTGTCAGGAGAGGAATCTGGTATGAAAGTTGTTAGATATTGTTTTTGCATTTGGACAACTGATATGATCTATTGCTGAAGTAAATATAGAGGATAATTGATAATATTGAAACCAAACCATAAAGCAGAATTATCAACCAAAAAGTATTTACACTAAAACATGAGCTGCAGTGCAAACTTCAGAATGCAGCACTTTTGTATTGGATCATTTAGTTCATACTTCAACCAAAAATTCCCACAAGTACAAAGAAAAAAGTACTCACCATAAATACTGAACAATAAGTCAGTGTAGTGATTATCATGACAGGTCTAGGCAGAGGTACCTGCAGAGGTTATGGGCTCATACTGGCAGCCACATTTCTATCAATCACCCCCAGGACAGCTGTGCCTATATAGGTTACAATAAGGAGCTTAATCAAAAACTGGTGCACTGTTCACTTTGAACTGTCCAAGCATTCCCCATTATTCAAGTTTACACATTACGGAGACTCTTAACAGAATTAATAAACTTTCTCTTGCACCTTGTTATACTGTATTTCCTGCCACTATCTGCAAACGCATCAAATAGCGCACGTAAACACAGGCACAGCTTCCTTTGGTAAATGAGAAAACGTGATGTAATCTTATATCTTCAACATGATAAAACAAATTTAATCACCTCTACCTAAATAATAAGTTGCTTCATGTACAGTGCCGTGAAAAAGTATTTGCCCCCTTCCTGATTTCTGTGTTTTTTGCATATTTATCACTCAAAACATTGTCAGATCATCAAACCAATTTTAATATCACACAGAAACAACCCAAGGAAAGACAAAATTCAGTTTTTGAATGATGATTCCATTTATTAGTGCACAAAAAAAATCTAAACCTATCTGGCCCTATGTGAAAAAGTAATTGCCCCCTTAATCTAATAGCCAGTTGAGCCTCCTTTGACAGCAATAACTGTAACCAAACGTTTGCGATAATTGGTGATGAGTCTTTCACACCGCTGGGGAGGGATTTTGGCCCACTCTTCTATGCAGAATTGTTTCAATTCTGCCATATTGGAGGGTTTTCTTGTATGAACTGCCCGTTTAAGGTCACACCACAGCATCTCAATCGGATTTAAATCCGGACTTTGACTTGGCCACTCCAAAACCTTAATTTTGTTTTCTTTGAGCCATTCAGAGGTGGACTTGCTGGTGTGTTTTGGATCATTGTCCTGTTGCATGATCCAAGAGCGCTTGAGTTTGAGGGCACGAACTGATGGCCGGACATTCTCCTTCAGGATCTTCTGGTAAACAGCAGAATTCATTTTTCCGTCAATCACAGCAAGTTGTCCTGGTCCTGAGGCAGCAAAGCAGGCCCAGACCATCACACTGCCACCACCATGCTTTACTGTGGGCACCATGTTCTTTTTATCAAATGCTGTGCCATTTTTACGCCAGATGAAACGGGCTGCAGACCTTCCAAAAAGTTCAATTTTAGACTCATCGGTCCACAAAATGTTTCTCCAAAAGTCTTGAGGGTCATCAAGGTGCTTTTTGGCAAAGGTGAGACGAGCCTTTGTGTTCTTTTGTGAAAGCAGTGGTTTTCTCCTGGGAACTCTTCCATGGATGCCATTTTTGGCCAGTGTTTTTCTAATGGTGGAGTCATGAACACTGACCTTAACTGAGGCCAACGAGGCCTGTAGTTCTTTCGATGTGCGTCTAGGTTCTTTTGTGACTTCCTGAATGAGCCGTCGTCGCACTCTTGGAGTAATCTTAGTTGGTCGACCACTCCTGGGAAGGGTTGCAACTGTTCCCAGTTTCCTCCATTTTTGAATAATGGCTCTGACAGTGGTTCGCTGGAGCCCCAGAGCTTTGGGAATGGCTTTGTAACCTTTTCCTGAATTATAGACTTCTATCACTTTTTTTCTCATTTGTTCTTGAATTTCTTTGGATCGTGGCATGATGTGTTTGTTCTTGAGATGTTGTAGCCAACTTCACTTTGTTTGACAGGAACTATTTAAGTGATTTCTTGATTCAACACAGGTGGTGACAATCAGGTGTGGGTGTGGCATGTAGAACTGAACTAAGTTTTCTCAAAACTGTGGTTAGTCACAGTTAGTTTGTGATTTAACAAGGGGGGGCAATTACTTTTTCACATAGGGCCAGATAGGTTTAGATTTTTTTTGTGCACTAATAAATGGAATCATCATTCAAAAACTGAATTTTGTCTTTCCTTGGGTTGTTTCTGTGTGATATTAAAATTGGTTTGATGATCTGACAATGTTTTGAGTGATAAATATGCAAAAAACACAGAAATCAGGAAGGGGGCAAATACTTTTTCACGGCACTGTATTTGGCTGGGAGTGTATAGTGCTGTCAGCTAGAGACTAGGTACTATATTTGGTACAACTTATGCTCAGGATCATCACGACTGAGTTTAGAGAAGGAAAAACTTGATTACACTATTTCTATGTACTGTAATTATTTAAGGTTGTAGATCAGAGAAGTGATATCACATAATAAAAATAAAAGTAAAACTAAAGTAATGTTTACCCATTTCTAATAGCAACAATGACAGGAGAATGCCATCATAGTAAGATGGCCATATTGTTATGTTGGATCCTTTTGTATCATAATGCATTTTCCTCTAAAAGAGAAATATAATGGAAAGGAAGAACAAATGCAAACTCTTATAATAAGGGTCTTATTATATAGTAAAGTCATTAAGTAAACACAGACAGAATAATATGCTGTTCGGATCTTATTGCTCTTTTATTACATGTCAGAAAAGCAGCGCAACCTATGCTCCTGTTTATGAGCCACTCTCCTTAGCAGCCTATGCTTGCTCTTCACCTCTTCTTCTTCTTCACTTACGGTACACACACTTTATGGACTCCTATAGCAGCTATACACTTTAACCCTGGTTGACACAACAACTTTGCTACAGAATAATTGCTTGTTTTATTAGTGACATGCACAGTTGCGTCACTAACACTCTTGCTGGTAAGATTTGTAGACAAAAATAATGCAGAATCCAGTTTAAGTTTATGTGGCAAGAACACAAATATTATTCATACTTTGGCAGGATCAGGATCACATTGTTTCACCTGTATTATCAAGGATGTGATGATATCTGAATCTCTCGGTACGATGTCCACGATGTACCGGTACATATGATATTTATCTTTCTAAGGCTTGGTTCTGGCATAATCCAAAGAACTAAGATTTAAAAGTGCTTAATAACTAGTCTGGTTAACACCTGACCATATCACAAGTGAGATATGGGTCTGGAAACTCGCTTCGAAAAATCCCGTAGCGGAGGTGTGGTTAGCGATTGCCAACGGCCGTTTATTGGGCGTTATGAATGTCTATCATTGAGCGTATACGTAAGTCCATAGCCAATCATGTCAGTTGTCAGTTCAAACTACAAGCTTCCGTTTGTCATGTAGTACGCGTCACCGTCTTGCCACACCTCCCCCGCTCTCTGATTGGGGCCCTAAATCTGGGACTCTCGCTTGGACGAGTTTCCAGGCCGCCTTCCAGTTCGAAACGAACGGAAGCGGCCTGGGAATTCCCAGGCTACTTAATAACAACAATAATAATAATAAGGTCTTCATGTAATCTGCACCGAAACAGAGCAAAGGATCATAGTCTACGTAGTTCCGTTTTTTTTTTTTTTTTAGAAGAGACTTATCAGCTTATTAAGCAAAGAGACTTATCAGCCGATATCAGGATATTTCAGTTATTGTTACATTCCTAGTATTTGTATTTGCATAGGACACATTTGTATTTGTATTTGCTTAGGACAAATGTGCAGGACAAATGTGCAGTGTTTGTGTTTGTATTTGCTTAGGACAAATGTGCAGTAGGACACATTTTAACATTGAGCAGAAAGCGTGGAGCTGTGGCTTTAAGGGAAAGGGAGGGAGTTGCATAACCACATCCACAGTGTTGATTTGGGCACAGCATCAAACCAGGGACTGCTGCTGCTACAGGTGAGCTGCCTCTGTGTGGATAAGCGCCTGAGCAAACCAAATGTACAATCACCAGTGTGACCGCCTGCCCAGAGATTTGAAACCAAGCCACAAAAATCTAACCTAAATATACAAATCTACAGGCTGAGAATGATGTAATTTAAATGAACACATTCTGTGCTTTAATTACTCATTACATCGTGTATATCTATCTACTCAGCCTTTTATAATGTAATAGCCAAACACATACTGCTCAAATATTTATCAGGTGTCCTATTTTCTTTAGTTTCAAACATATTGTAATGCATCACATATTGAGATCTAGCCACTATTTTAACTATGTAGGCTACTAGATAAACTATTTAGGTTTAAAATGTCCTTATTAAAAAAAAAAAAAAAGATTTTCTTTTGGTAAACCTTGTAAGCTTAGCCAGAATCACAGTTGGGTTTCAAATGCCCTCACAACGTTCTATAGGCCAGCAATATTTAATACAGATGGAGGAAGCTAAAATGAATACTGTTAAAAGCAGATTTCCATTTTAACATAGATAGTTCTTGGGTTTTGTCATTGATCAAAATGACCAGGTTCAACATTTGTGGATTTATTTTTGGAATATTTCATCTGAAAGTATCATGTAATTAATAGGAAAAAATGGCTCTTGGTCACTATATGGGAGTATGACATCTTTATATTCTAAAATCTGAAAATACCCTCTTTATTCTGTATTTAGTGCAGTGTAATGTAGCACACATGCTAGCTGATGTACAGTGTGTTCACCTGACACCTCCTGAAGCCCTCTGTCCCACTGGTACAAGTGTAACACTTAACCAGATGATTAACTGCACTAAATGTCATTTCCTGTTTGACATTAGCCAATGCCCGTTTATTGATTCTTGTGCCTGACAGGTGCTACTGAGGCTGACCCTTTAGATTGTTTCTTTATTTATTTTTCTTTAATGAGTCTATTGCTGTTTCATGGACGGTCAAAGCCTGTGAATTGCTGATCATTGTTTTAATAAAGCTGTTGAACGTAACATGTACAGTATGACTGTTTAAAAATAGAAAAAGAATGGAGGATGAAGTAATTACAGAACAGTGGGGTGTGTATCAGGCCTAGGGGAAAAAAAGGATTTTTCAGAGCAATGGCACCTCAAATACAGATGAATAACGATTACTTAAACATGCTTTGAGTGAGCTAATGATGGGGCAAAACATTATAGCATGGTTAATAGCTCTCCAAAGTTTTGCATAATATGTCTTTCTTATGATAAAATGCAAACAAAAATAAACAAAAGTGAGTGAGCTCACTTTTAATCTTATAGATTGGTCAGTGGCAAATAATAGTTTTATTGTTCCAGTTTGAGATGCAGTTGCACTGAATCCCCGCCCGCCCACCTTTGTCATGAATGGGAGAAACGGTACGATGAAAGAGTCCATAGGTGAATCCCATTTCCCTTAGGGCCGTGGCCAGGCCTGATCCTTCATTGATTGTTTTAGTAAGAGAATCCTCTGGCTTTTAGTGCTGCTGCTTAATCAGAGTGGCTTGTGGAAAAGCGAGAGATCACATTAGCCAAACTTCACTCCTGAGGCTTTGAAGAAGAGTCAAAACATCACCACGGCGACAGTAAACATTACATTAGTTTGCTCTCCTGGTGTCACATCATCTGCCTCTTTGTTAAATGGAGATGAGCCAAATTTAGTGTCAGTATCAATAATCTGAAGTTTTGGCATGATTCATCTCTCATCTGCCCCCTCGATGACTATGAAAATGTAATAGGATGATAAATACTATCAACTTATCGTTCATTACATTACAGAACCATACATTTAGGGAGTCGTCAGGGGTAATTTTCTCTGTTCTAGTGGGGGCTTCTTCTGTTCTACTATTAGATTTGAGCTGTACAGGGTAGAATAAATATCTCATAAATCATAACTCACTTATATATACACTAAGTTCTAAAGTGTTTCATTCTGCTATTTTTTGATTGAAGTTCATGTTTTTTAACAATATAATACATTTTAGAATAGTTTTGGGTGGGATAATTCTAACGTAGGGTTATTGTGTCTGTGTCATAATTTAGTTTTATTATTATCGTTTATCATCTATATTTTCTTCAGCAATATATCATACTTAAAAATTTGTTATCATGACCGGCCTAGTAACAGTATGAACTGTGCCTCATGTTTGGTTGGTAAAAGATATGAGAAATTAAATAATCTGGATTATTTGTTAACATAAATTCCAAGTCTATTTGGTGTCATCTTACAGCATTGTGCTATATCTACTTAAATCAGATTCTACCGTAAATATAAACAGCAGCATTTGTCCATTGTTATTCATTTTTAGTTTTGAGCAATGAATTTATCGTCTTTCCACTAGGGTTGGGCGGTAATACGGTAATACGGTATACTGCGGTATCTAAAAATAGCAACGGTATCAGATTTATTACCGTCATTCAAAAAAAATAAATCTTGCCCTAATATAATATTAAAGGTCCCATGACATGGTACTTCTTGATGCTTTTATATGGCTCCTTAATGGTTCCCTAATACTGTAAATGAATCCTTCTTCAAAATCAACACTTAGTGCATGGGAAAGACACATGTACAGAGTCAGAGTCAAAAAATAACTCTCTGAACGACTCATTCTGGGCCTTGTTGCTTGAATGCAAATGAGAAGGAGACAGATTGGTAAGAGGAAGGGGGGGGGGGGGGGGCAAATGCGCCGCTGGTTCCTTGTGTTAGCGGTGCGCTGTGCCTGGCCCCACTTCCGCGTGTGTAAGCACGAAGGAGGAAAGGAGAGCCTTTTCAATGAAAACACATTTGTACAGACACAAATGTGTCTGTGTCAACACATTTGTACAGAAAATAAAATTAAACCACTGCTGTTTCAGAGGTCCAAAGGGTCAGGTAAAGGACTTCCAAGCCTAGAAACACTCGCATGTGCCTCCAGGCAAATAAAAAAACGCATTTCGCATTGCGTAGCTCCTCCGCGGTCCAAACTCTCTGGGCGTGATTTCCAGAGACAGGGGGTGGAGATCCAGACGATGGTGGAACTGCATTTGCATTTCTTTTTTCGATCTGACGTCAATAAGGTGCCTTGTCCAGAATCGCCCATTTGAGCTGTGTTTTTTTCAAACGCAGAAAAGGATCGCAAATGCTCAGTTTAGACATTACGCAACTTTTAGCCATTGGGGGGCCCTAAACAGGGTAGGGAAGCTCACATTAACGCTCACAAAAACCTCAGAAAGTGAAAATTTCATGCCATGGGACCTTTAACTATAATTAATTTAATGCCTAAATAAAGAGTGTTTGTCCAGCACTTATGTATGTGTGGTTGTGTTTGTTAATTTAATACTATTACAGTTTAAAACTAATATTACTATCGGAGAGATGATGTTGGATGAAGTTCCTGGATGTTGCGTCGTCACGTGACATTACCGCTCAGAAGGAGGAGGAGAAAAACAAGACACATGACAGACCGCGCTGAGTTGGTCCCAAAGAAAAATACGTCTGCAATTTGGCAGCATTTCGGATTTCGGACAAATGACAAGGGAGAGCCGGGAAATGTCAACGAGGCTGTGTGTAAAATGTGCATGAAGACGGTGGCGGTGTTCTGGTGAAACATCCTACCCGTCGAGAGATAACAGCGGCACTGTGGAGGAGCGAGCAGAAGCAGAGGCAACTGCATATTGTCGCGAGTGTAGTGCACTCGTGAATGTATGCATAATTCACCTTCTTAACTGTGTTGTTACAGCTTTGCCATGCGGGTTTTGCTCAGTTCTTGGTTAAGCACTTGGTTATAAAGTCACTGCTTCTGATAATAGTTGCGGTCCCTTTAAGAAAGGCGTGACGTTTGACACGCTGCTTTTGTGTTCTAGCGCAGCGCCCTTTCTGATATTCTCGCGTGTTAATAAAAACGACTCACTGTTTTTGAGTCTGAAATGTGAGAAGTTTTCGGGTTTCTTATTACAAACGCAACTTCCACACGAGGCTGTTATTCTGGCAGATGAAGACCCCCTTCTTTGGTGGAAATCCAATGGAGTCAGGCGCTTTCCTCCTTTCCTTCCTGATGTCGAGGGTTGCCCGAAAATACCTGTGCGTTTGTGCCACAAGCTCTCCATCGGAACGGGTCTTCAGCACCGCGGGCAAAGTTGTCAATCCACAACGTGCCCTACTCAAGCCGGAAAAAGTGAACATGCTGGTTTTGCATTCAATAGCTTAATATTTTTATTTTCAATAAGGAGTAGCTTTTTCTGACGGACGAAAACGGTTCAGGATGTTGTATAGTTGTACGTTTAATTTATTTGATTCATGTTAATAGATTTTAAAAATATACAAACGAGCAGTATTTTCCACTGGGTTCTCAGGACAGGGTTATATATGCACATTTTCAGTTATGTCTTGTTATTTATTGTTCAGATTTTCTTATTTGATAAGATCAAGTATTTTATTTATTTGATTCCTGTTGGTTTGTTAGCTTTAGCCCACAGACAATTTGTTATTTCGTTCTGTCGGTTGGCTGCTGTATTTGCACTTTAAACATTTGTTAATAAAAGTTACTCATTTTGTACATGTTTTGTTATGTTTTCAGTATCATTAGGCCTATGTAATGCTTGTTGTTCTGTTTCTGAACGGTATAGGTGCAAGCTGCCATTTGGCGAGGCCACTCCACTGTAGTGATACCAAGTGTTTTTTTTTTTTTAGCCTTAGCAACGGTAATACCGTATACCCCGGGAAAATGTGGACACGGTTTAACGGTATCAAAATTTGGATACCGCCCAACTCTACTTTCCACTAAAACATGTAAACTACTAAATACACCGCAATTGTGAGATGTTGTAGCATGTAGCGGCTGTCAACTTGTACACGGTGGATCACACAATTTAATGTGCCACATTTTGTAGCAGAGCTCCAGTGGAGGGAGTCAAAAGCTGTTGTGGTTTTTGCACGTCGTTTTCACAATACAGTATGTCTATTTTAGTCCTAAGTCGAGTGTCTTCAGAGGAGCTATTTTAGAAGCAGCAAAATGTGTGGTGCGTGAGTGAAGTGACACACTGGGGTTGTTGCCTGTGAGCAGCAGAGGTTGGGAGGATAACCAGTATTTCAAGTAAGAATATGTTATTTCAAAATAATATTACTCTAGTAGATGTAAAAGTATAATGGTCCAAGAAACTTCTCAAATAAAAGTAACTGTAAATTGCCTGGATGTTTAAAGTAAAAAATGCATAGCACACTCCAAAACGTCTACTGCTATACATTTATTTCCCTTTTAAGTTCCCTTTTAACATGCATTTTCTCATCATCTGTCTCATTTTGAACTGCCTGGATGTAACATTTGATTTATTTAACCTGATGGGACTATAAGAACACATATTAAATACCCACAGAAGAGAAAAGGTGCAAGAACCACAGATAGAAAATGATGTATTATTATGTATTATTGTGAACGCCTTTGTCATCATCGACTTACAAACAAAGTAGTAGAAGGTATTATACTTTCAGATCAATATTCTTCCAGATCAGTATATTTGTAATGTAATGTATTAATACTTAAACTAATACTGGATTAATTGCATATTACAGTCCCAGTGGGTCTCTGTCTTTCCTTCAGCACATTTTTTCTCCTTTATACAAACACGCTCATAATTATGTTGCCATTCACCAGCACTTCCGCACATGGGCCATCATCAGCACTTTCGTTAATAATATGATCTATTACATGACTGTCAGCTCCTTCTCAGAATCCATATGATGCAGTCTTACCAGCAGAAAGGCCTGTGCACCTGCAAATCCAAGTACGAGCTTAAAGTACAGATCTTTCCATATGCTTCAGCTGCACAAGCATCAGCAAGTCCATTTTCCCATTAGTCCTTAGTTTATATGCATTACTTCATTAACAGTCAAATTCTAGGGAGCACTGATTTCAAGTGGATTAGAATTACAATTAAATTAGAATGTGAATCTGATCTGTCAAACAAACTGTACCATCTATGGGTGATATGCTACACAATTAATCACAAAATGAATATTAATATCATGTCCCTATGGTCAAATTCATGTTTTCTTTTTTAAACTAAACCAAATACAGCTCTGGAAAAAGAGACCACTGCAAAATTATCAGTTTTTCTGATTTTACTATTTATAGGTGTGTGTTTGGGCAAAAGGAACATTTTTGTTTGAGTCTATAAACTACTGACAACATTTCCCCCAGATTCCAAATAAAAATATTATCATTTAGAGCATTTATTTGCAGAAAATGACAAATGGTCAAAATAACAAAAAAGATACATGTTTTCAGACCTCAAACAATGCAAAGAAACAAGATCAAATTAATTTTAAAACAACATAATACTAATGTTTACACTTAAGAAGAGTTCAGAAATCAATATTTGGTGCAATAACCCTTATTTTTAATCACAGCTTTTATGCGTCTTGGCATGCTCTCCACAAGTCTTTCACATATTTCTTATTGTTCTTGGGTGACTTTATTCCACTGGTGCAAGAACTGAAGTAGCTCAACTTTGTGTTTGTGTTGGAATTCAACAGACGCTGGAATGGAATGGCTGTAATACATGTAGAGATGCTGATTTCAGGGGGAAAAATGCAATGGTCTCTTATTTTTTTTCCAGAGCTGTATACTAACAAAAAATATCTCCTCTTTTTAAACGTTTACTCTTCACTGTGATTGGTTAAATCCTCCTGTCACTCACTCAGAGCATGATGTTTGCTGATCAATACGATGAGAGGGTGGTGGTTGCTGTTTGTTTATGACCATAAAGCTGTATTAAACAAAAAAGCAGGGAATCACTATATGTCGATTTTACCAGAATGAGAGGAGCTCACGATTTGATTTTATCATCGAATCGCTCAGCCCACAAAATGTACCAATCTTAGCATCAAGCTGACCAAACATGCAGCATGCTGTGAGCCCTCCCTAACAGTAACATTTGCAGATATTTAGAAAATCATTCATTGAAGGAATATGCAAATGAAAGACTACTCACAATGTAATTTTACATTTTAGGTTCAATTTTTTGGGCAATCATTGAATATAAAAGACTTATAGGTGCACTGAATAAATTTTTCTGGTGGAAGGTTCGCCATCTGCTTGTCTCTAATGTGATGTTATTGCTTTGCCTGTGTTGTTCCACAGTATGACATTAAACTAATACAGCTCTGGGAAAAAAATAAGAGACCACTGCATTTTTTTCTGAAATCAGCATCTCTACATGTATTACAGCCATTCCATTCCAGCGTCTGTTGAATTCCAACACAAACACAAAGCTGAGCTACTTCAGTTCTTGGAGTGGAATAAAGTCACCCAAGAACAATGTGAAAGACTTGTGGAGAGCATGCCAAGACACATGAAAGCTGTGATTAAAAATAAGGGTTACTGCACCAAATATTGATTTCTGAACTTTTCTTAAGTGTAAACATTAGTATTATCTTGTTTTAAAATGAATTTGATCTTGTTTCTTTGCATTGTTTGAGGTCTGAAAACATGTATCTTTTTTGTTATTCTGATCATTTATTATTTTCTGCAAATAAATGCTCTAAACGATAATATTTTCATTTGAAATTTGGGAGAAATGTTGTCAGTAGGGATGCAAATTATCGATTAATTAATTAATTGATAGTTGATTGACCTTATCGATCGATTAACGATTAACTGATAAGCGGCGTTTTTCACCTGAATTTTAGTGTTTCAATAGGGTCTTTAAAGGGACAGTGTGTAAGATTTTTACCTGTTAATTACTGAAATTGAAGATACCCATTCAAAAATACATTGTTTTCCAAGCCTTTTCACTTCCATCATGAAATCAAAGTATTCTTTTGGACTTAGATATTGTCACATAAAAGGGGGATCTTCCCCATGCAGAGGCAGCCATTTTGAATACGAGAGCCGCAGAAGGACATTTGGGCTCCGCCTTCGCCTTCGGCAAGGCTCGTGGTTTTGGGTAAACAACACAAGCATGCTGCCGGATCAGACGTTGTAATGGATCTAACACGTGTTTTGGACTAAATTGTTTTACTGGATTTTATTTGCTGGATCCTTACGGACAAATTGAGAGCAAGTTTATGGTGAAATACAGAGTTTGACCTGTGCAAAGCATTCTAAGGTAAGCTAACCTCATTTTGTGCTTTTCCGTATAAAAGCCCCATGTGCTCGGGGAGTATTGGTTGTGCAGGGAAATGAATTGAATAGTCAAAAAGAGGAGACTGTAAGGTTTCATTTGATGTGTAGAGTGTCATGGTACATGATTGGGAATGTGTGTTTTCATGAGAAAAAAAAAACAAAAAAAAACTGGACCGCGTTTTATTTATACAGTAGCGCCCGGGTGACCCTTGAGGTCTGCCGTAGCTAAAACAGAAAGTGCAATAGCACCATCCACCTATGCGCCACGAATCCTACACACTGGAGCTTTAAGAATATAAGCTATAGTATACATAATACTGAGTCAAAAATATATCATAGTATTATTATATTGTATATTCCTCAATTAATTATTCCTTAGTAAAAAGCAGACAAATGTATTGATGCTGAGTAACAAAATACAGTAATCCCTCGCTCTGTCGCGGTTCGCAGATTTATTTATTTTTTTCTATTTTTTTTTTTATAGTGTAACTTTTTTATAGTGTAACATTGTGTTCTGCGTCCTGATTGGCTAAGAGACTAGACCAGGACTAAACGTGGACTAAACCAGGTCTAGACCAGAACTAAACCAGGTCTAGACCAGGTCTAAATCAGGTCTAAACCTGGACTGGGCCTGGACTGAACCAGGACTGGACCAGGTCTAGACCTGGACTAAACCAGGATTAAACCACCACGTGCCGCTGCTGGTTTCGTGCGGCTGGTTTGTGGCTAGGGCTGAGACTACGCATTCCAGGCGCTGCGGTTTGACATCGTGCTCAGCAGTTCCGGTGTACACGCGAGGCCCGCGCGTACTCCGGGGCTACTGAGCAGTGCCGTTGGCGCTTGCGGCCGGCTGTGAGTCGAGCTTGGCACAGCGTGGTGCGCGGTTGCCTTGTTTCGTGACCACGCGGGTGCGCGTGTCCGCGATTAGCGATTAATTACAATTAATGCATTTTGTTCGACCAACGTCTTGATCGACAATTAATCGTAAGTCGATTAATTGTTGACATCCCTAGTTGTCAGTAATTTATAGACTCAAACAAAAATGTTCCTTTTGGCCAAACACATACTGTACCTATAAGTAGTAAAATCAGAAAAACTGATAATTTTGCAGTGGTCTCTTTTTTTCCCCAGAGCTGTATATATAGTATTTATTCAGTTACAGGTGTTTTTATTTCCCAAAATTACAGCAAAAACATGTTGTACGGTGAGCAGGTCCACTTCACAGATCTGACCTGTAACTTGGCCTGCTTGTCTCTGTGGAGACAGTTAAATTAAATGTCATACTGTATAATATAATGAATATAATGATATTATCATTTCAGGAAAAAACAACAACATGGAGTCAAAGTAGTGGACCCTCTACCAGAAAAGTTACTACGTGCACCTTTAAATGTGCTTCTAAAATTGTCATTATTTTTTCACATTTTGATTAACCAAAAATCTTCTAAACTCCCTCCAGACTTAAAATAGGTTACATCCGCTCACAGTATCCTGACACATGTTGTACTGTGATTTTGGCTTTAGTCTGTGCTTACACTTGTTCAATGAAAGCCCTGCTGTGTCTGTTCCCTTCACCGTGTCGTGTGATCGATGGTGAGCTGGCACTGTCTGTGTGAATGCTGTCATAGACTCTCTGCTAACCCAATTAAATACAGCGTGCTAACCCAATTACCACAAACGCAACTACATTAACCCTGGTCTCTCAGCTGGTCCTGAGTATTTACCCAGCATGCACCACACACAAGGGCAGTGGGTCACACACAGGGAGGAATCTCTTGGATCATTTAACTGCTTCCACACTGAGAATCTCATCATCTGAAATTTTAATGTCATTTGATGTAATGTAATATTTCAGATCTATACAGCATAGATTTTCAAAAAGGCAGACTTAAAGGTCCCATGGCATGAAATTTTCACGTTTTTGAACGTTAATGTGAGCTTCCCTACCCTGTTTAGGCCCCCCCAATGGCTAAAAGTTGCAAAATGTCTAAACTGAGGATTTGCGATCCTTTTCTGCGTTTGAAAAAAACACACCTCAAACGGGCGACTCTGAACAAGGCAACTATGTTACATCACATCGAAAAAAGAAATGCAAATGCAGTTCCACCACCGTCTGGATCTCCACCCCCTGTCTCTAGAAATCACGCCCAGAGAGTTAGGACTGCGGAGGAGCTCCGCAATGCAAAATGCGTTTTTTTATTTGCCTGGAGGCACATGCGAGTGTTTTTACCCGACCCTCTGGACCTCTGAAACAGCAGTGGTTTAATTTTATTTTCTGTGAAAATGTGTTTTTTTCACTGAAATGCTTCTCCTTTCTGTCTTCGTGCTTCAAACGCGGAAATGGGAGACAGCGCTCCAGCGGCGCAGAGCGCTCCTCTAAGCCAATCTGTGTCCTTCTCATTTGCATTCAAGCAAGAAGGCCCAGAATGAGTTGTTCAGAGAGTGAATTTTTGACCATGTCTGTGTAAATGGGTCTTTCTCACATCAAAAAGTACCATGTCATGGGACCTTTAAAGATCCCATGACATGGTACTTCTTGATGCTTTTATATGGCTCCTTAATGGTTCCCTACTACTGTAAATGAATCCTTCTTCAAAATCAACACTCAGTGCATGAGAAACAGAGATAAGATGAGAAAGAGTATTTTTTCTCCCTCAGAACAGGCCATTATGGGCGTTGTTGCTTGAATGCAAATGAAGAGAAAAGAGCTGGCCAATAGTAGAGGGTGGGGGCGTGGCCAAACGCTCCGCTGTAGCCCTCAGCTGATCCATTTCCTTGTTTTTGCACGGGGGGAGAGATTTGAAGCGTTCCATTGAAAAATAAACACATTTCCACATAAAATAAAATTAAACCACTGCTGTTCAAAGGTCCAGAGGCTCAGATAAAGGACTTCCGAGCCTAGAAACACTCGGACGTGCCTCCAGGCAAATAAAAAAACGCATTTCGCATTGCCTAGCGCATTAGCAGTCCAAACTCTCTGGGCGTGATTTACAGAGACGCTGAGTACAGACAGACGGGGGTGAAACTGCATTTGCATTTCTTTTTTCGATCTGACGTCAATAAGGTACCTTGTTCAAAATCGCCCGTTTGAGCTCCGATTTTTTGTAACGCAGAAAAGGATCGCAAATGCTCAGTTTAGACATTTCACAACTTTTAACCATGGGGGGGGCCCTAAACAGGGTAGGGGAGCTCACATTAACGTTCAAAAACCTCAGAAATTGAAAATTTCATGCCATGGGACCTTTAAAGAGAGAATGGACTAGAAGCATAATCTTCATTTTCCTGCATCTGAGGGGGCATTACGAAAAATTAGGCATCCACTGCTCTATGCTTAAATTTTTGTTACAGAAAATTGTTATTCACATACTGTACACATAATGCCTATTTTTTCTGATTTCAAATTAATTAAAATAACTTATTTTCATAGTTAATTAGCCTTGTAAAGTTATTAGAGCTATAAAAACATGAACAAACCAACACATGTGTTAAAATTATTAAAAAGACATGCAAGTTGCATGACAATATAAAAATCCATATCCATACATTTTAATATATTGTAACCAAGGCAACAGAAACTTAATAGGACATATACATTGATGCAAACCTACCTATTAGTTTGAAGCGAGTTTTTATATTTGTAATTGAATTTGAAAGAGCGTTAATGAGGTTGCAATGACTTGTGCAGGCGTAGTAAGCTTGCAGCTCCAGAGTGGAGGTGGGTGGCCTTGGATGAGCAGAGTAAGAAAGAAGCTATGAGTCACATTTGCAAGAGTGTACATCCTCAATTCAAAAGCAACACATAGCTCTCATCTTCATCTGTTTGTGTAGGTTATAAAGCCATTCAACTTCATAAAAGGAAAACTCACACTCATCAAACAACATAAAAAACAGGACAATGAAACTGGATTAAAAAGATTTTCAAGACTAAGCAAACATTTTGTTAAATTGTAATTTAAACAGAACACGACCACATCTGAACTTGAATGAACTGATTATGCCACCATATGCCTTAGTTTGAGAACCACTGATAAAGTTGGCATGTATGTAGGTTACACTATCACTATCCACCTGGGGTAATGGTTTTTCCGCCATTGTGGAGGCTGATCTGGCTTTTAAGACTGGATCAAATCGATGGTGTGTGAGGGGATACACAGGAGGAGCAGCCTGCCTCTGTCTGCACTACCATGATAACACTGTTCAATGTGCACTAACCACCTTTCAAATGGAAATGGTATATCCAGAGGAAATTAGACACAGCCATGTTGATGGCACTAAGCAGCGATGTGCTGGAGAAAAACTCTAGCATGAGGAAGAGTGTGGATGCACTTAGCCTGTGTGGAGCTTGTGTGGATCTTACAGGGCTCAGCGCTGTGCTCTGAGGGCTCACACACTTACAGTGAGTGAGTCACTCAGTGTTACAGTGCGGACCATCATCGCAGCAGCAGAATCTCCCACTCCCTGTGAGCGGCTGCCATCTTCACAGCTGTGCTCTATGCCTCATTTTCCACTCTCACTTTTACACAGAGCATTTCAGGCTAAAAGCGTAGATTAATAATCCGCTGACAATGTGAGAAAAATACTATCATCTGCAAATCATATGCAAGCATAACCAAGATATCAGACACTGGTATCAGGATTTCATTCAAAACAACAAATTACAAAATTGTGCTTGAAGGGATAGTTTGGGTTTTTTGATGTGAATCTGTATAGCATCCCCTTCAGCAGTGTCGTGCATTAACACTGACCTACCCCTGACAGTGTCCTGTGAGCCGAGTTTCTGCCTGGTTCTGGAGCTGACGAAAGTAATAAACATTGCCACTTACAAGTGAACAGGCTAATAATAATAATAGGCGCGCAGTGATAGGACTCGAGAGAAAATAGCACCAAGCGAATATGACTTCTGACGTTTTCATGGGCAACTGTTTTGTGATGCAAATATATCACTTTTTGGACAAATATTGTTTTGAGAAGAAAAACAAGCTTTATTAACTGTCCTGGCTAACTTGCCGGACCTACTTTCGTCAGCACCAGAATGGGGGAAGAACACGGCTCACAGGACACTGTCAGCAATAAGTCAGGGTTGATGCACGACACTGCTGAAGGGGATGCCATACAGATTCACATAAAAAAACCCGAACTATCCCTTTAAGCATTTACCCAGGTATGGTTAGTGAAGCGTTTTGCCCAAAGACAAAATGACTGTATGAACTATCTAGTGTGTAGAGATGGGTTTGAACTGGCAACCTTTGAACTGGATGTTTGCTCCACACCATTGTCTCAAGAAGACCTTACTAACACTGAATCAATACCAGTGAAGATATTGATGTGTTGCTAATTTGGGGAATTAGTAGCAAAATGCTCTTTCCCTGTGTTTTTAACTGGGAATTTGAAAACTATTTCACTAGATCTACAATGCATGTACTCTCCCATGAGAGGAATACATACATTTTATGATAAGTCTGCATGTAATTGTGTCAGTGGCTGTTTTGATTTGTTTGCCTGAGTTCTTTTATTGTATGTGTTGTATATGATAAATGTGTGTTCATGTGGGCTGGTGAGAGCTGATTGAATTATCCTTTGGGCGTGTGTGCTGTGTGCTGAATACTGGACATGTGTAACCGTTCCAATTGGCTCTCCGCACGAGTCCTGAGGGAAATAAGGAGGCAGCACACGCAGACAGACACACACCTCCTCCGACACTGACTTATGCCACTGTCCTTTATGTCCACGACTGCACTCATTTAAAGTCAAACCCCAATGCCACAGGCGTCCCACTGTGGCAAGGAAGTATAATGTCCAAACTAAATGTAATATTTATATGTGAAAACTAAATGTTTGGGGTTCAGTCAAGTATGTTCCCTGCTCTCTGTTAAACATTACCCTTCAATCATCCAAATATAAATACAAGCATGTGTTCAGTGTGTTCAGTGAATTAGTGACTTAGCAAATAACCACAAGTTAATGTGAATAGGCGAGTGACATATAAAACATGATAATAAATAAATATAATATGATTTAATATAATATTTTCTTGTCTGAACATTTAGAATTTCATCACAATTCACTTAAATCTTAACATTGTCTGAAGAGATAATCAAAGGAAAAAAAAAAAAAATTTATGTACTTTCACACTTCAAATCCAAATGTCAATCACTTGGGGTTGATCAATAGGAGATGTAACTTTTATATTTTTATAGACTTCTTTTTACCATATTGTTTAGATCTACACTCAACAAAAATATAAACGCAACACTTTTGTTTTTGCTCCCATTTTTCATGAGATGGACTTAAAGATCTAAAATTCATTCCAGATACACAATATTACCATTTCTCTCAAACATTGTTCACAAATCTGTCTAAATGTGTGATAGTGAGCACTTCTGCTTTGCTGAGATAATCCATCCCACCTCACAGGTGCGCCACATCAAGATGCTGATCTGACATCATGATTAGTGCACAGGTGTGCCTTAGACTACCCACAATAAAAGGCCACCCTGAAATGTGCATTTTTTTGCTTTATTTGGGGTCTGGGGACTCAGAACCAGTCAGTATCTGGTGTGACCACCATTTGCCTCATGCAGTGCAACACATCTTCTTCGCATAGAGTTTATCAGATTAGTGGGAGCTGGTACACGCTGTCGTATACGCCGGTCAAGCACATCCCAAACATGCTCTATGGGTGACATGTCCGGTGAATATGCTGGCCATGCAAGAACTGGGACATTTTCAGCTTCCAAGAATTGTGTACAGATCCTTGCAACATGGGGCCGTGCATTATCTTGCTGAAACATGAGGTGATGTTCATGGATGTATGGCACAACAATGGGCCTCAGGATCTCATCACGGTATCTCTGTGCATTCAAAATGCCATCAATAAAATGCACCTGTGTTCTTCATCCATAACAGATGCCTGCCCATACCATAACCCCACCACCACCATGGGCCACTCGATCCACAACATTGACATCAGCAAAGCGCTCACCCACACGACGCCACACACGCTGTCTGCCCTGAACAATGTAAACCGAGATTCATCCGTGAAGAGAACACCTCTCCAACGTGCCAGACGCCATCGAATGTGAGCATTTGCCCACTCAAGTCTGTTACGGCGACGATCTGGAGTCAGGTTAAGACCCCGATGAGGACGACGAGCATGCAGTTGAGCTTCCCTGAGACGGTTTCTGACAGTTTGTGCAGAAATTGTTTGGTTATGCAAACCAATTGTTTCAGCAGCTGTCCGAGTGGCTGGTCTCAGACGATCTTGGAGGTGAACCTGCTGGATGTGGAGGTCCAAGGGCTGGTGTGGTTACACGTGGTCTGCGGTTGTGAGGCCGGTTGGATGTACTGCCATATTCTCTGAAACGCCTTTGGAGACGGCTTACGGTGGAGAAATGAACATTCAATGCACGAGCAACAGATCTGGTTGACATTCCTGCTCTCAGCATGCCAATTCCACGCTCCCTCAATGCTTGTGACATCTGTGGCATTTTGCTGTGAGACAAAACTGCACATTTCAGAGTGGCCTTTTATTGTGGGCAGTCTAAGGCACACCTGTGCACTAATCATGATGTCAGATCAGCATCTTGATGTGGCACACCTGTGAGGTGGGATGGATTATCTCAGCAAAGCAGAAGTGCTCACTATCACACATTTAGACAGATTTGTGAACAATGTTTGAGATAATATTATGGTAATATTGTGTATCTGGAATTAATTTTAGATCTTTAAGTCCATCTCATGAAAAATGGGAGCAAAAACAAAAGTGTTGCGTTTATCTTTTTGTTGAGTGTACGTGTGAACTCCTGACCCCTGGCCTTAGTATACCTGTGTGTTAAAGATGTACACAGTTTATAAAATCATAATTCCTTGTCAAACCATTGTCTAAAAAGTGATAATATATTTAAATGTGAGGTATGTCTTTTTTTTGGTCTGTGTGGATGTCTGTGGCTGTGTGGCCGCTGAATCATATGAACCACTGCCCTGTTCAGGCTTAAGTTTGGTTTCTTGTTCATTGTGCAGGAGTGACAGGAAGTGGCAGGAAGTGGCAGGTAGAATATCACATCTCCTCTGATACTGTATGTTGTGGTACAGGCCACACAGTTTTTCAAGTGTCGTATAAATCTACTTTGTGCAGCGTTTCAATTTTGCTGCTAATCCACAGTCTTTGTACGAAGTGGAGAGGAGTGCGAGGTGCTCAGTTGGGAGAAAGATAAGACGTTAATTCCTTCCTTGCTCCCTTTGATCCCCCCTCCCTCCTCACATGGGGGTGATTGTCATGTTTTTGACAGCTCCTGGTACATTGGCTCTTCTCTCTGTGTGCTGTGGTGTGTCAGCTCTTCCTGGGCACACATCCACAAACACATGTGGAGTACACTCTGTTAAAGACACGCCCTCCGCCTTTCTTATGGAGGTGAAGTGAGTGCGCCAGCATCCGCAATGAATAATTGAGTTATCTGGCTCTGCGCAGAAATAGCAGTCTCCCCACACAAGTGTGAAAACACCACTTGCCACGAGAGACCTCGGACTGGTGGAGCCATGTGGGCCTACATGTGTGTGAGTGTTCTGGCAGAAGTTTCATTTTGTACTGGAGGATTTGAACAAGATACAATTAAAATTGGATAAAAAAAAATCAAAAACTCTCTACAACTATTTCTTAAAGGGACAGTGTGTAAGATTTTTACCTGTTAATTACTGAAATTGAAGATACCCATTCAAAAATACATTGTTTTCCAAGCCTTTTCACTTCCATCATGAAATCAAAGTATTCTTTTGGACTTAGATATAGTCACATAAAAGGGGGATCTTCCCCATATAGAGGCAGCCATTTTGAATACGAGAGCCGCAGAAGGACATTTGGGCTCATCCTTTGCCTCGGCTCCGGCTAACAGCTGCTTAGCCGCGCTGCAGATGGCTTCCCCCTTCCCCCCTCCCCTTCCCCTTCTCTCCTTCGTTCCTCTGCTCCCATATGCAGCCAGGAGCGAAGCAGAGAAGGGGAAGGGGAGGGGGGGAGGGGGAGCATGCTGCCGGATCACACATCGTAATGGATCTAACACGTATTTTGGACTAAATTGTTTTACTGGATTTTATTCGCTGGATCCTTATGGACAGATTGAGACCAAGTTTATGATGAAATACAGAGTTTGACCTGTGCAAAGCCTTCAAAGGTAAGCTAAGTAAGCTAAGTTTTGTGCTTTTCTGTATAAAAGCCCCATGTGCTCGGGGAGTGATTGTTTTGCAGGGAAATGAATTGCATAGTCAAAAAGAGGAGACTGTAAGGTTTCATTTGATGTGTAGATTGTCATGAATCATGATCGGGATTGTGTGTTTTCATGCGAAAAGAAAAAAAAAGTGAACGGGGGACCGTTTTATGTATACAGCGGTGCGCGGTTCGTGCGCGGGCACGCGAGATTTCGGCGCTACGTCGCGCCCGGGTGACCCTCGAGGTCTGCCGTAGCCAAAAGAGGAAGTGGAATAGCTAGTAACCACCTATGCGCCACGAATCCTACACACTGTCCCTTTAATATCACTTTTAATTGAATTTTAGAGAGAAATGTTCTTGAGAATTACACAAATAATTGGACTAAGACACAACCTCCAAATGCTGTGATAAACCTGTTTGTTATAGTTAAATAACTTTCTAGAATAGCAGGCTGGTTTAATTATTGTTTTTGTCCTGGCTCTGTTTATGGATTAAATTATACTGCTGATGAATTCTGTTTTGTTCTGCTTTCGATCTAGTGCAAACAACATTTACTGTGGATCTCTTGTTTATGATGTAAAATGGCACGATTTTATGTTTTGCACAGTGCATGATCAATTATAGATTATGGCCAAATATTTCTATGAACTGTCCTATTTCTTCCTGTTAGTTTGCATTGACAGCACCAGTGGAGACATCACAGCAGTTAAAAACCCTCTTAAGCAGTGTTATGGTGAGTGGACTGACTTATAATGTAAATGAGCTCCTGGGCCTGCCACATGACTGCTGTGTGAGGGCGACTCCTGGGATCCCACTGAGCCGATCAGAATGGTGACAGGACACAAAGCTGAAGTGAAAAACCCAATCGGCAAACTGACAAATAAGGCCAAATCTGACAGAGCGCAGGCTAAAGGAGGCAGCCCAGTGCACAGGCTGACAGTTGCTGTAAAAGAGGGCTCCAGCCAACAACCGCACATCCACCTCTCACATACATTTCTGGAACATGACAGTGGCCTCAAGGTAGGTGTTCTTAGCAGGAGGTGAGCTATGGCTGGCTCATATGGTGATAAGAAGTGAATTGCGATACCTGAGACAATATGCTGTTTTATTGTGATTTTGAATGCAGCTCTGTGCGTAAACAAAATACCTAATTACCTTTTCCCACCTGCACCGGTCATCCTCAGTGATGTTCTCATTCAGTGACAGGTGCATTTAACCAGTTGCAAGGAAGTGTGTACTAACTTAACTTACCTCCTCAAGGCGATATGGGGATACTTGGGGTGTAGGAATTGTGATCTGGCTCCAAGAAACTCATGGTATTAATTGTTTGTCATACTGCCCTCCCCTGCCCTCTGAGTGGTTGGTCTCAGGGGTGGTGGTAGTAGTACTAGTACTAGAAGTAGTTGAAGTAGTAGTAGTAGCCATTTCATTGTTTCTTTTTTAAGCCTATCAACTCCAGAACTCCATTAAGTTTTGTCAGTAAACATTTTTATTCTGTCAAAACAACTGAATTAAATATTGTTATTGTTGATGTATGTAACGTTTTAAGGCAAACTGTGTTTCTTGTTTCTATCAACAATTCTGTAGTATATGAACTCATTGCATTGTACCTTCTTATGTGACTGCTACAAGTGGCTGCAGACTGTTCACTGGCAGTACCAGTGCACCTGTTTACACACAGTCTCAACAAGAGACAATCCTGACTGATGGAGCGTCAGCGCTCTGTGCTAAGTCCAAATCCTACATTTTATGTCTGTAGCTTCTTGGGGGTTGCTGTCGGCAGCTGTTGGCTCTAAAAGCTCCGAGCTGTTCTGGGGAGACGGTGGCAGATTAAACAGAAATCCTGCTGATCCAGCCCCATAACTCCCCTCCCCCATCACACATACATCTAGAGACACTGTCAAAGAGGTGTTGCTCTGAGTGACCACTTTATCTTGCAGGTACAAGACGTATTATTATCTGCACACGTGACATGCTGCAGCAGGTAACCAGCCCTGAAACCTGCAGGGAGGTGGGGGCAGGGGTGTGGGGTTAAAACTAGGGCAGGAGGTCTCTGGATGAACAGACTAAACCAGCTGCCAGTGCCAATCTAGTCAGTGTGAGGATACTGGGATGATCCGGACCCTGTCAAACCATTAGGAAACACTGTGATGTGATGTCAGGGCACGACTGAACAGAGATGCTGTCTGACACTTTTCATTGTCGTGTACTTTCTCTTTATGTGAGCCTTTGACAGTGCGCTTACACCAGCAGTATCGTCCACTGCAGGAGGTGTGCTCATTTTATACATGCTCTGAGAAGGCTGAAATAAAAATGTGTACTGGCAAGAAACCGCCATGCAGTTTTTATTTGGGCTCACCACAGGTGATTTATCTGGAGCGTGTGAGTGATTGACATTTTGACATAAGATTTTTCATCAGATGACCTATTGACAGATGAGCTCTTTATTCCACAGGCTTGAGACAGGCCCTGGCTATATGACCTCATTATGATTGTATTAAATCATTATTCATTTTAAACATTAAAAGATTCTAAGTTTATTAAGATAAGTTTAAAGGTCCTATATTACAGAAAATTGACTTGTAAGCTTTAAGCCATGTTATAATCCTGTTACCTCATCAAAAATATGAGTAATCCTTTTTATTAGTCTGTCTATCGCCAAAGCTCAAAATGCTCTCTTCCACCTTGTGATGTCATGAAGTGGTAGTTTTCAGGTTAACGGGTACCTTTTACCTTTTGTTCAGTAAAGCTTGGCAATTCCAGAGCTGAAATCACACAAATGAGTGTTTTTTTGTTTGACCCTAGAACTTGAAATATGCATGGTTTGTTTGTTAAACATGTCCGAATGAAACAAAACACAAAACCAGGCATGTTTTTGAATAGTAAACAACATTATAAGAAGAAGAAGAAGAAGAAGTGACTTTATTGATCTCATACAGGAGAAATTCTTCTCTGCATTTAACCCATCCTGTTATTAGGAGCAGTGGGCAGTACATTACTGCGCCCGGGGATCTCCATGATCTTTTTGCTTCGGTTTGGTCAGGACCTCAGCTGGAGGATTTTTACCTGGTGCATGTTTTGGGTTGATGGGGGAAACCGAAGTGCCCGGAGGAAACCCACCCAGACACAGGGAGGACATGCAAACTCCACACAGAAAGGCCTGGGCGACCCGGGCCCTTTAAGACTGAAATATTTTCCCTATAATAAATACTGTCTACAGCTCTTAAGAAATCGAATGTGTCTCTAGCATGTCTTCCTGGATTATGTCCCACATTTTATTATCCTGCAGCTAATTCATTCCCGCATTTTTCTGTGTTTGAGTGACTCTTTTGTTCCGGTTCTTTCCTCTGTCTTCTTCTGACGTTCTTGCAGTGACAAGCTCCTCTCTTGTCTGCCTCTCTCTAGACTTCCCCCTTTTTGGTGCTGGCTGGGGGATTGGGAGGGCTGCTCTAAATTGGCACACAGATTAATAATGCATCTAAAGCCAAGGCACTGAGCTAGTTTGGACATATCTGTTTGCCAAGCTTAGCTCTTTTTATGATCTGACTTAGAAAAATACTTATTGTGAGATACCCTGTTAACTTTTCTATAACTGAGTCATCACCCAGATTTTAGCAAATCCAAAAACAACAGTTGCTCTAAAGATTTTGGTGACATTTGAAGTTTCAAAGCCTCACTTCTTGCGGCTTTCACATATGCATAATACATGTACGCTATTTAGTTTTCATTTGATTCGGTGCATGGGTTTGTTTGGCGCTGTGTGGGTATTTCTGCTTGCTATTCCCAAATTGCTGTGTTAAAAAGCAAACTGCACTTGTGAGCACATCCAACTGTAGCCCCATCATTAAAGTAATGAACAGGAAGTTAGCACCGAAGTCGAGCATAAACATGAGCTGGTGAGGAAAAGGAGAGAGAGGCCCAATCCCATAAGGATAACTCTTCAAATCCTCTCCTCTAATGAAGTCAAGTCAAGTGAGAGGAAAATGGGGTCCTGCCTTGCCCAAGTCTGTTGGATCAGCACAATACAGTTTTATCAAGTCTCTCACTTAAGCTGTCCTTTGTGCACTCAGAGTGAGCAGAGGCACACCGCTCCCTCTCTATTCTACTAACCACCCCAATAACACGCTAAATTAGTGTTTTTGGGTGGCTTCAATTTGTCATTTTGTGCCATTTAAGGTCCTATATTGCACAAAATAGATTCTTGTGAGTTTGAAGTCATGTTATAATATTGTTACCTGCTGAAACACATATGTGGAGTTGTATTTTGTGTCATTCACTTATTTTCTATATCTCCTAAACTGCTCTGTTCCACCTTATTATGTCATGTAGTGGTAACAGTGGCAGTTCAAGTTAATAGCTACATTTTACCTTTAGTTCAATACAGACTGGCAATACCAGGACTGAAATTATGCAAATAATTCTAGTGAAGGTTTAAAAACGTGGTGGAGCACTACCTGTATTACCACATGGCGTCATATGGTGGAGTTTCCATTTGAGAGAAACTCAAGTGGTGCATGAGTGATGGTGGTGGTTGGAGGGAGTTTACAGGATATTTTGTTCTTCGCGCCAACTCAAATTGCAAATTTGTTTCAGGTGCAATGCATTGTGCAGCTTCTAAGAAACCTGCCTTATGGTTAAAATGTTGGGTGAACAAAGTGCAAGTGCAAAATGCAAGCATGAATGAGCATTGCTGTTCCAGTTTCTCTGAAGTATTGAGTCTAGCAAGAAACACAGGATCTTGATCATCAGCATTTTTGCCGTCATTATTAAATGCGTGAAAAGTCCCTCAGTCGTCCAGGTAGAATCCATGATCAAAGGAGAAGTTCAATTTGTCAACTGGACAAAGTTTGTTTGGTTGAAAACGTTTAAGACAAACACTTTAAGACAAAAACTCGTCCACCCAAAGGACAGAACACCGAGCCACAAACAAAGCAATGTGGTCTACTCCATTCAGTGTAGTGAGGATTGCAGTGAGCGCTACATTGGGGAAACAAAACAGCCACTTCACAAGAGGATGTACCAACACAGGCGGGCGTGCCAGAGTGGACCTTCATCTGCGGTACATCTTCACCTAGAAGCCACGGGCCATTCTTTTGAGGACAGTGAGGTTCAGATCTTAGCCAGGGAAAAGAACTGGTTTGAGAGGGGAGTTAAAGAGGCTATTTTTGTCAAAAAAGAGAATCCGTCATTAAACAGAAATGGGGGAGTTAGACATAACTTGTCTCCCATTTATAATGCGATTCTTAGACCAGTCAAACAGAGCCAGGGCAGAGGGGTGGAGAGGGTCGTTAGACGTTGAATAGGGGGTCTAAACTAGCCGTCAGAGTAATTTGAAAAACAAAGAGACAGATTAGGGGGGATCGTTTTCAGAGCTTTGTCATTGTAGGACGCGCCTCCCGGCAGCTAGATATAAGCAGGGTCTAACCAGTACAATAACCAGAGCTGACGAAGCCTCTCGGATGAGCGGCGAAACGTTTTCAACCAAACAAACTTTGTCCAGTTGACAAATTGAACTTCTCCTTTGATCGTCATTATTAAATGTTCTATTACACAAAATTGAGCTTGAAGCCATGTTACAATGTTGTTACCTCATCACAAACATACCTGGTGTTGTGTTTCATTTCATTCACACATGTTCGAGTAACCTTTTATTATCAGTAATCTCCAAAGCTTGTTCAGTAGAGATGGGTAATTCCAGGACTGAAATCATCCAAATGATTCTAGTGAAGGTGTCAAAAGAAGAACTCAGCCTAAATATGCAGGGTTAGTTTGTTAAACATGTGTGAATGAAACAAAATACAACTCCAGGTATGTTTTTGATAAGGAAACAACATTATAACAGATCCATAGATCAGAAAACACCGTGACGTGGATCCTTTAAGAAATTCCGGGACAATCGGCTTGAAAGACTAAATCAGAAACACAATTAAGATAATTTGCTGACTAAATTAAAATTTCACTTCTTATGCTGACTTTTTCCTTACAAGTCAAACCAGTTACATTCATCCCTGAACTTGTGTGCAGAAATGTTTTGAGCGGCCATTGGGGCTTTCTTTGTTGTTCTGTGGTGCAAAGATTTCACCAATGTGACAGGGGATGAGGCAAACCACTGAAATGTTTAAATCCTGTAAAACTCTAAAAATAATCCAACTCAAGGCTTGCCATTTGAGGACATCACAGCTATTGTGGCATGAGCCGATAAAACAAATGCCACTTTACCCAGGAGTAACCAAATGAACTGCCAGTCGTCCCCCACTGAGAATTATTATATAGTAGGTTTTGCAAATCTGTGTGTATCTATTTAGTAGTCCTCCGCTAATCTTCACTCTGTATTCATACTTGTTTTGAATTATTCCAGGATGTGGATATTGCATATTACTTTATATTACAAAATGTATTCGTTTTTTAAAATATTTTTAATACATTTTTTTTTACCCTCTGTTATATACTATATATTATATTCGATGAGTGAGCTACTGTACCCAAAACAATTTCCTTTGTGGATAAAGTTTGTCTAAGTCTAAGTCTAAGTAAGTCTTTTAATGTAGGGGTTAATAGTAATACCGATCCAGCTTTTTCTGTTCTGATACTGATTTCAGTACTTTGGCTTTAAGCATCTGTCAATACCTGATGCCAACCGATATCAGAACATATGTCTGATATACACATATATTATTTCCTTTAAAAATATTTTTTGTAACGGTTATTCCTTATTTAAAAGTAATTACAGGACAGCTTTGGAAACTATTACGAGGTCTTTTGGGCCAGCATTGGCCAGTAAATTGTCTCATTTATAGACCAAAATGTGATATCCAAATGTGAACCGATATCTTTGAACGGAGATCCGATCTGTCGAAATGTTCAATATTGGCGCGAATGTCCAATACCAGCATCGTATTGTTGCATCCCTAGTTAATAGTCTACTAACTGTTTGCTGACATTTACTTTATTTAGTTTATTTGTTTTATTTTACAGGGACCATATAAAAGAGCTTTAATCAAAGAAACAACATAAGAGATGCTTTGTTCCAGACTATAGCTCTCTGAGCTAATTTCCATCTGCAGTCCCTGAGACATACACTATACAGAATACACATAGCTGAAAACAATGCAATCTATATATAAATAATGATAAAAATGACAATGACATTAAATAGCTCTATTCCCTTCCCACCCTACTCCCTCTGTGCCCTTAACCAGATCATTTAGTTGTTCACACTTAATGTTTACACTTCTATATTGTTTAAAACTATTTTCTTCATTTCAGACTAAACTTTAAGAATGCAGATTGATGTAGAGCTGTTTTTCTTTATGCTGCACACGCCATTGCATCACACAGTCATTTACTTTGCCAACAATGAAACAACTACTATAGACTATAAGAAACATACATATCCAAATCAATGCAAGACTTTATTATATTAGAAAAGAATACAGTGATCAGGTCCACCTTACATTCTGTCATGTTTCTATAATGCAAAACAGTTGATACTATCTGTTTGACAGCTAGACAGTGATCACTTATAGATATTCTTTTTTATAGTCTCTGAAGCTCGTAAAGAGGCTTGTAATAAATATGTTTAGGAAATCACAGCACTATCTCATCTCCATTTGACCTGATGTAACAACAGATTCAGAGCTGCACTCAGGAACTTCCGCATTAGATTTTGTTTGTGAAAGATCTGCCATAACAAATAGGAAAAAGTCTAGGACCATGACATTGCTAATCCAGTTTTAGACAAAGAAGAAGAGATACAGTTGGATGACCTAGTATGTTTATGCAGGATTCAGATAGTAGCAGTCTTATTTTTATCAGCTATTTTGCTATAACATAAATAATTGCTATATTTTGCTGCTTGTCTCCATAGAAATGTAATTGCTTTCCCTGGAATCTTCCACGGTATGGCATTAAACATATCCATCTTGCATTTATTCACTACGGGTGTTTCTGTTGCTCAAAACTACATTAGTTACTTCTGTGAATAGGGGCGACTCTCCACAGAGCTGAATCGTAATGTAATGTAATGCTGTAACTTACTTGTCTCCCTCTTGACAGATAGATTTTATGTTTAATCTATACTGTGGAACATTCTAGACAAAACAATAACATTTCCATGAAGACAAGCAGGTAGCGGACCTTCCACCACAAAAGTTGCGCAGTGCGGGATAGACTTTTCATTCTTGAAAAAAAAAAAGCCTAAAAAGACATGAGTGGTGATGTAATGCAAATCTATAAATACATCTTTTGTAACAGCGTGCAGATTCCACAAAAATCATTTCTAGTGTATTTTTAAACCTTAAAAGATTGTCCCACTTCCTGCTGTAGCGGCGTTTGCACAAGATATTTATATCATCAGTCAGAAACACGCTTCACAAAACGTGTTACTGGTGTTGAGTCTCTGATAACTGAAAGAAATGAACTTCGACTGAACAGACCACCATAAATATAGGATTATGTCAGAAATAGTACTGCAAATCACAAACATTGCAATTATTTAACCAGTATAAATAAAACCATTCAATATTTATATCATTGTGTAAAAATAACTGCTAGCTTTAGACTGTAGCTTACACTTCTTCAAGCATGCATGTGTTTCTTATTCTGTCTCCTCTCAAAGGTTATGTTAATGCACCTTCACCTGTTTAAAATTTAAAAACAAATATGAATTTTAAAGCATAAATCTAATCAAATTACAATTTATTGTTTCTCCTAAATGATTCTGCCTCAATAGAAGATTAAAACGGTTTCTGTTGTAATAAAATTGTAATAATTATAATAAGATAGACCGATATATTGGACCAATATTTTGTTTTGGTTGATTTGCTGCATAAAAATACACATTATTTTAACACTTTAATACTATAATATACTCTAACTGCACAAATTGAGACTACACAGCTTTCTCAAAAGTTTGTGTTGAAAAGAGCTGTCAGTGAGTTTGTAATACATTTAAATGGCATAATTTTAGGAAAATGATCAAAATCCGCCCTACATATCTGCCCAAAAATATTGGCAGAGCTTATTGGCCTGTGGTTTCTCAGTCGTTATCAACATTGGCCATGACAAAACCCATATCGGTCAATAGTTATAGTAATTCTTTTGGGTACTTGTCATTTTGCTTTCATAGCCATTCAAATAGATCATATGTCTGTAGTTTTATTTGAGCGAGTTCTTCCCTGTTTTTGACTATTGTTTTTGTTTATTGTGTTGATGTGTGTGTAGCGCATCTGATGTCACACTGAGAGGAAATCTTCCAGTCTGTGGTTGGTGTGCACGGTATGCTCTACCTCCTCCATGCTGCTGCTGCTGCTGCTGCTGCTGCTTCCACCATAACAAACTCACCAACGTTTCATCATGGCAGCCTTGTTATCACCACAACTGCAATCAACATTCAAGCTCCCTCTTTCATGCACACTCTCCCCAGATCCCCTTCCTCCCCTTCCCCTTCCTCTCCATCAGCGACATCTTTGTGATCGTTATTAGCAGCCCTGTGCACTGATAGGGCTGCCTCAATATGCAGCTATTACCACTGCAATCACACAATGTTATTAAGAGGAATACAGATTTTGACAGAAATATTTACAGTTCTAGATTTTTTTGAGGGAGGTGCACTGATGTGTGACTCTTTATATTAATATACCTTTAGAACAGGGGAAAATACTGTATTTGAGGGGGATTATAACATGTCAAAAATTTATTATTCTAATTTAAAAATATGCTTTTTCTGGTGGAAAGTCTGTAGGTCTCCATGGAGATGGTAGTGCTTCTCCAGGAATGTGCCACAATAGGGCAATAAAATGATCCATCTGCATGGAGACAAGCAGGTAACGCTATGAAGCCAAGTTACAAGCCAGATCTTTGAAGAAACGACATCGCTTAAGAATGAATATTTTTACACCAGAATTATTGGGGTAAATTGAGTGTTCTTTTTTTTTTTTTTTTGGACAACTGCAAAACATTGCCTTACCTCCTTTACTGGTATTTTAATTTACTGCTATGGCATGCCACTACAATGTACATTTTCCAATCATACGTTGTGGCTCCAAATGCCACCTTCATTTGTCTGTTTCTTCTTCTCTGAATATTTCACCAGACACAGAGCACTGATGACCTCCTTCTTGTGTTCTCAGTCAATCCCTCCCCCACCGACTTTACCAGTGCCCCCTTTCTCTTCTGTACATCCTCACCTCTTCTCCCACCTGCCTGTACTTTATCCTCCTGGTTCATGCTACCTTTCTCTACCTGGTCTGTCTCCTATAGCTCTGGTGTCTCAGGCTGGGTCTAATTCATTCGCTGTGCACTGAGAGGGGAGAGCGTGTGTAGGGGGCTGGGGAAAAGAGGACAAGATGCTGTTTTATCTCTAAGAAACAGTCAAGCAAGAGCCACTGGTGGTATTCCTAATTCCATTTCATACAGTGCTTTGCTAGATCATTCTTTCTACTGAATTTTGGTAGTTTTTAAATGTTTCTCAAATGTGCTCATGATTGTGGAACTGAATAATTGTCCAGAATTTTTTTTTTTTTTTAAGTTAAGCAACAAGCACCATAAAGTAATACATTTTAAAGGTGCATTGTGTAACTTTTTTAGTGGAGGGTCTGTCTGTCACTTGATCTTTTTCCATGAAGATGTTATTGCTTTGCCAGAAATGTTCCACAGTAGCATTAAACTTATCTATTTTGAATTTAATCAATTACAGATGTTTTTATTGTTTTAAAAACATGAGCAGGGTCGCCTTTCCACAGATCTGATATCTTGGGTTGATGGTGTCACTTTTTGTCTCCATAGAAATAGATATGTTTTAATGCAATATTGTGGGGCATATCTGTACAAAGAAACATCATCTCCATGGAGACGAGGAGGTAACGGAGCCGCCACCAGAAACGTTACACAGTGCACCTTTAAGTGTTTTACTATGAAAACTGTAAGTCAGGTAGTACTGAATCACATAATTTTGTGTAGTTTTGGGTATCAGAGTATAATCACTACACTTTAATTAGCATTATTAAAGCATGAACAAAGGCTTAATAAAAAATGAAGAAATGGTTTGAATTGAATGATTCAGGCTTAGTAACTACTTTAATAAGGAATAAGGAAGGAGTTAGAAGTCTGTGTTAGGGTATTAATTAAGTTACTAAGCCTGAACTATTCTAACTTTTGTGTATGCTTTATTAGGGTTATTTAAAGTGCAGTTATTATAAAGTAGTACCCAGTACAGTAGTTTTGTACATTGTCTTCATACACTGAGTATTTAACACCACAACTGTAACAGCCTCAATTTGACCCCAGGCTTAATATCATTGCAAGACAGGGACAGTGGCTTTCAGGAAGTGTGTGTTTTCTAGTGCTTGCACAATGTACTAGCTAGACATTGTGCACTGACAAGACCGTGCTATTGACAACTGACCTTAATTCAAAATGGCCCACAATGCAATTCTCCTTTGTTTATTGTTTAGGGCAGACAGCAAGCTCACTAAATGTCTGCAATATGTGGCAGGGAGACAGGACGGAACAGTGGACGCAAATGCCAGGATGTCTCGAAATGTCTGCCTGGACTGTTGGGAAGCATTGGAGCATTGATTTGCATGAGATGCTTCACTGAAAATGGAATTACATAGGGCCCACTACTTCATTCACACACCTGTACTCGGATTTCAAATATAAGCCAGTGCATGTCCTTGTTGTGTGCCCTTTTATTAAATGTAATAGCCACAATACAATAAAATTATTTAAACACTGTGAAAGGAATATGTACACTACACATTTGAGCTGTTTAAATTGCATGGTGTGGGCTTTAAGTGAGATTACTTGACTGATGTATATTTTAACATGGCATCTTGTATGACCCCTCCTTTATGTAACTGGCGTACAGTACTGTGCAACATTTAAGATGGTGAAGGAAGACAGTACATGTATATTATTACATTAAATGTAATAATATACATGTATACAGTACTAGTACAACATATAAGAAGTATAACATATTTTTTAGTCTCACGTGTTCTCCTCTGTGTTTTTGTAAATTTAATGTATATTTGTAAAAGTATAAAATAATAGTTTGCATTAGATCAGAAGTGTTGGCTTCCTGTGTTGAGGAGTTGGCTAGGCTTCACCAAAGTCTCTAAATTGTTTTGGAATGCCCTTTGAAGTACAACATCGTCTTAACTTATCTTTTTAATTGGAGCAGTGATGTAGGAACATCAGGCACATTTCCCTAGAGGTGATATGTCGGACATTAATTGAGTTTGTGTATAGCTGTACTGCGTACTTATAGCTTTTGTGGATTCAGAACACCACCCAGACAAATGATTACCAACAGTGAATGAACTTTTATACCAGCCTACGTGGTTTGAGTTAAAATTTTATTGCATAGACTACTTTTTTATTTCACTTTTATAAATCAGCTATTTCTTTAAACATCTTTCATACAGTCAAACATTAGTCTATCTCAGTAAAATTCCTGAACACACTGACGCCCATTTAATTCTGCCTATTTTTTCTGCTTTGTGAGGTGCTTTGTATTCCTCTGCATTATTCTGTTTTGGATTCAAAAATAGCAGCCGGTATGTCAGAAAGCGACAGTGACAAAAAGCCAAAGGCAAACCACGCACGCACACACATTACTATCATCTAAGATCTTATAGCACCATTTCTCTGCAGTATTCGTCTTCCTTATCTGGTGTCATTCAGGTCTTGTAGTCTTCTCTTCCTCTGCTGTATCTGTGCAGGTTTTCAGACGCTGAGACCTGAGAGTTTATGGTGCAAGAAGCAAAATGAGTGACAGTGACATCACGGAAAATGAAGACACCAACCAGTTGGATTCTCCTTTCAAGAACCTGCTGCTCCTGGGAGCCATTGCTGCTGCCTCGGCATTTGTCGTCACAATTCTTATCGTCCTGGTCTGTGTTGGCTGCCAGAGGTGAGAAGGAAGCACTAACTTGTTTTTGTCAAAGGCCACTGAAAAATAGTATGTTTCCATAGTTTTTATGTCTTACTATGCCCCATTTCTCCAACAGAATTGCTACTTCCCTGTTTATGAATGTAGCAGCAAAATTAAGGATCTTGGTTAGTTCTGTATAAATCTAACTTTTGAAGGCCCCTTTTTTCTTGGGTCCTTGCGTAAATGCCTTTTACTCTCATAAGTCAGTGTCCCTGTTTGCCCCTAAAAGGTTTTGCCCAAGGACACTGGGCTGGTTAGAAAGTGACAAACAACCTGATAATAGTAATTTTCCTGATTAGGTCTCCCAGCTTTACCAGATTTTGCCTATTTAAAGGTGCATTATGTAACTTTTTGCTTGATGGCCCGTCGCCTGCTTTTTTCTATGGAGGTGTCATTGCTCTGCCTGAAATGTTCCACAGTATGACATTACACATTCATTAAATAACGGGTGGTTTTATAGCTTAAAAATGCCTAAAAAAACAGGCATCATGATTGTGAGTGGGGCTGCCTCTCCACAGATGTGACCTGTAACTTGGTCTGGTTTGGTCTCCATGAAGATAGAAAGGTTTAATACCATACTGTGAAACATTCTAGGCAAAGCAATAACATCTGGAGAAAAGCATTTGATGGACCTTTCACCAAAAAAAAAAAAAAAGTACACATACACCTTTAACAGGCTCGTTATCATGATTAAGAATAAATGACTATAGTCCCTCTTATGGCCCATTGTGGATTCCCAAGTCAACCTCATCATCCAGCTATCTCTTCTATCCATCTCTTGAGAAGGCTTCATCTGTTTTTTCATCCTGTGCTTTGTGATGCCAGATCAGATATTATGCAGTTTACAGCCCAGAGACTCAGAGCACCCTCACGTCATCCAGCTTTAGATAGAGCCTTGCAGTGTGCACCCTGTACTTTTTTAAGGGGATCACGCTTTGAGCCAGGGTGGACCGCAGACTTCAGGGACCAATCACAAAATACTTTGTGATCTGTGGCTGGGTTGCTATGGGTTACACAGATATGGAGGATGTGTCGAGACAGCTCGTATGAAGGCTGTGTGAAATCTCAAGATAAAAAAGTAGCCTCTTTGGATTACAGAATGATGCCAGTGATATAGTCCATAAGCATTCATGTTCAGGATTGTATTGTTTCATTATACTATTTTTTTTACATAAATTATTGAAAGAGAATTTGTTTTGAATGTACAATGATATGACAATGCCCAATGACATACAAAAGCACTTTTTAAAATAGTTCAAGCCCTATCCCTAGATATATTCACATATCCATTATTATTTATATTCATTCACTAAACACAAATGGAAATTCAGCATTAGGATATTCAGTCTCAGGGCAGTATACGGGGTGCCCATGTCAGCCTTCTTGCCCCGGGCCCCAAAGACTCTGTTTAGTGCTGCCTAGTCTATACAAGCTTGACTTGGCAGAAGAGCTAACGACTCTGCCAACCTCAGCACTCTGCACTTCTCTGTTATTAACTCTGTCATTTTCATTGATTCACAAAAACAACCTGTCTCCAGTATTGATTTCTGACTAAGAAAGACCTCATGTCCCACTTCTCTATTCTCCCTTTTGACTGGCCTTATTTATGAGCCTTCATACTTCTTCACTGTGGGTCCCTTCTGTGCAATGTTATTATGAATTTCTCCTCAGGGGCCTGTTTTTTTTCCCATGATCCCCTCTGGGTCCGTTGCCCATATGTTTGTACAAATAGGATGTCGTTCCAGATCACTAGAGGAGACAATAGCTCACAGTCGTAACACAGATTGTGAGAAAGTACCTGCTATGAATACGATTGGATTACGTATGTGTGTGTTGCACCTGCTTATTGCTCATTATTGCCACATAAGTATTCCACACCAGGGAAAAATATAGGCCCTCTAAAAAGGTATGGTAGGTCACCTGGGGCTCTGCATCATCCATAGCATTCTTAGCACAACCACAGTATCTCGTAGCAACAGTAAGGCCTCATAGGAGTTGACGACATACCACAAACAAATTTCACTTCTGTATTAAGAGTGTAGTTTTGTGTTCAGGTAAGCCACTTTTATAGTTTATTTGGGGGGCAGTTCGCTCTTCTAGCCTTTAAAAAACATTTTACCTGATGTGCCTCAGATAAAATTGTGAATAATTTTTAAGAAGGTTTGTCAGTTTTCATGATATCTTAAATATACTGATATTTAATAAGTACGATATTGTTCCTACACTAATGTATAACACAACTCCAAAGGCTATTTTGGCTTTTTTCTGGTGAAGGGTCACTCACCTGACAAATCTATCTAGCATTTATCCATTACAGGCGTTTCTGTTGCACAAATCTACAATAATTCTCTTTGTGAATAGAGATGAGGAACATTCTAGACAAAGCATTAACATCTCCACAAAGCAGGTGACGGATCCTGCACCAGAAAAGTTGTGCATTGCATAGTTTTTCCTAAATTAAAACAAGAATCATCCTATTAAAATCTTATAGTAATCCAATGATATTTTTTGACTAGGATTAACTTGAAATACTGTTTATGATACAAAAGATTAAACCAAAAATGATCAACATTAAGAGCAACATTTTTTTTAAATTATCATAAACTAAAACAGAATTTAAGTAATCTGTAGCATGATGTTTTATTATATTAAAAAATATTCTTTTTATGCCAAGGACAGTTACTGCATAAGCATAAAACCCAGAGTCACGATTCATTTCTCTGTTTGACTGGGCTTCTGTTATCACCAAGGACTTCTGAGCCCTCACCAAAGTTTCATTGTGATAGTATCTCTCTCTCTGGCTCTGTATGTGTCCTCTGTCTCTGTTCACTGCCTTCTGCTGACCTTGCTTTGCGCTGATGTGTTCTCAGGAAAAGCAAGAGCAAGCATCCCCCCGCTGGAGAGAAGGGGACATCTGTGAATATGGTGAGACCTCTTCTGTCTATCATAGCCTTAATAGAGCTTTGAATTGAACGTTAAAAAAAAACAAAAAACCTTCAAAATCCTTGATGTTGTTTGGTGTGCTAGTGTCTAAAATGTACATAGAGATACATAAGCTAAAACAATAGAAAAAGCTGTAAAATAAATTCCTGGGTCACTACTGGTAATAGTATTTATCACACTATTCACCTTATTCCCTTATTGTGTGGTCGTGTTATTTTGCGTGTCGCTGCCGATCTCACAGCAAATGAGCTCTATCCAGACACAAAACAGTTTTAAAGCCTCCCAGAGAATCGGTGCAGTGTTTACTTGTTGATGCATATGAATGTTGAACATTTTACACAAATAATCCTACTTTTGTTCATATTTTAGCGGCAAACCCTTTGCCAAATTCACTTCTTGAAATGAATGGGAATCTCCCTTAACCAGAAGTGCCACTACAAAGAAAGCACGGTTTAATCACATTTACAGTAAAAGTGGGGAGGGTAGAATAAGGTCAGTAGTGTCGTAAAACTTTTCAAAGATTTCTACATTTAGTATTAAGCATTTTAAAATGTCTATCGGTTTAACATTATGCAAAATGAAAATTACATAAAGTATGACGACACTATCCCGGCCAAGCTCTATAAACTCAGGGCTGCATAATTCATATATATGCATTTATTGACAAAAATATTGCAATTAAAGTTATACATAGGCCTGTCACGATAAATAATATATTTCAATTTATTGTTCAATATATGAAAGCTGGAACAATATATTTTTGGAGTTTATCGTATGTACTTTTTATTTCTCTATCCTACGAGTGGGAAATTTTTGATTATTTTTTGGCCCTATGGTAATATAAAAAAAGGTTGAATTAATAACTTCTATGGCTCATTACAGATGCAAGCTAAATACCAGTGTTTAATTCTTCAGTTTATTTCTTGCAGCTCATGATTTTTTCACATTTAGATTTAGAATTGTTTTTGTGGTTTAAATCTGCTCTTGGGTTTTGTGGCAGTGGCATACATTCGTTTCAATGTTATCATTTATCGTCTCTATTTATTACAGCAATATATCACACTCAAAGAGTGTATAAAGAAGTGGGGAGTGTGGCGTTACCCATAGCATTCAGCTCCAGTCAAATTAAGCTCACAATGCTAGCAGTTACAGGGGCGAATCTGGAGCCAGGTATCATATTAGGAATATAAATTTTTTTTAACAGACAAAATGGCAAAATAAAAAACAGGTAAAGCGGGTTAACACAAGCATTTTAAGACCAAAATGGCGAGGATCTCTGCAGCAGCACCCCCATGTTCACTTCCCGTTTGGAACAGAGTGATTACTGCATTAATGCATTTGTCATATAAGTGTATACTTATGTTATATATTTATGACATTGTGAAGCCCTTTCAACTATTTACATTTCTACCTTAACTGCATTTGTTGCAGCAAGGGACCCTTCGGCATCCTAAACTGAACTCAATGAGCAAATCTGACACGAGGCTGCATGAGATTAACCGTTTTCCCTGCAATGGAAACTGTAAGTGACACGTTTATTAGCACTGGCATAACAAGCACCCTCTGACGTAACATGCCGTCAGTAACTCTTTCTTCATAGCAGTCAGTAAAAGTCGACCCGCCAGCATGGATCTCCTGTTGCTTCACAGTCGCCGCTCCCAGACGGACTTGAGACCCTCGCACACCCGTCAGCTCCCCCAGATCCCTACCAGCCCCCCTGGAAGTGGCCAGGACAGTGGGGGAGAGACGGGGGGAGACCCAGAGACAGGACTAGGGGGTGGTGGAGGTGGAGGAGAGAACCTTCACACCTACACAGAGGTGGGAGTGAGGAACAACCCCACCCCGACCCACACCCTTGATGATGGCCTGTATGAGACCGTGGGGGTGAGGGAGGGCGAGGCAGGTCACAAGGTCCCCTCTGCCCCGCCCTCCATACTGTCCAACTCCCCGGCGTCTGTCCGAGCAGCACAGAGCCCCCCTACACAGGCTAACGGAGCACGAGGAGGGAATACCTTTGGGAATGTGAGTGTCCCCTTAAAGGGGATATACTATAAAACCTGCTGAGGTTTTGGCCACATTATTGATACTTTGCAGTGACATCATATTGAGGGTGTTCAGCAGTTACCATGGAGACACAGTACACATTAGCAAACACAATCAAATACGTTTTAAGATTATCTGAAAACCCAGAGGAATACAAAATGGATTTAAACAGGGCATTTTCAGGAGCCTGTGATCAATAGAAGTGTTCATGTCGTTTGATTTTCAACCAAAAAGATGAGAATGACTAACAGAAAAACTGTTGGCTAATGCTCCCCTTTTGTAGTTCCAACTATTTCAGTTCTTTCTGGTCAGATTGTGTCAGATTAAAGTCTACCAAAGCCTCAGACAGAGCAGAGCCTACAGTTAGCATCACATCCTTAGGGAATGTTGATGACATCAGCTGCAAAGTATCAGTAACAGTGTTCCCTCACCATAAGCGTACTCTGTTTTTATTTCATTTGATTCATGCACTTTTTAGTAATCCTGTATTGTCCTGCATTTTAGACTAGAAAATTTCAGTTTACACCTACCTCCTACCTTATCTCTGCCCACTTCTGTGTGCTTACTAGCCATGATTCAAAACATTCAGACTCTGGATCATGCATGTTGGGGTCAAAATGTAGAAGAAGGATCTCTGTATGTTATATTTTAAATACTAATTGAAATGTCTTCTTTAAACACTGACTTACACTAGGGGGAGTTGTTGAGACCTGTTATGTTTTGTTTTGCAGAATGGCAGAGGGAATGGCAGAATAAATGGTGGCAATGGGACAATACCAGGACGAGGTAATAATCACAGCATGAACAGATCTCCTCTGTCCTCTGTCAGCTCCCTGACAAACCAAGAGCCGGGTGGAGTGGAGTATGCTTCTGTGCGCAAGTTCAGAAAGGTAATCCCAACATCCACAGTTTGTTTAAAAAGAAAAAAATATAATATAAAAATACAAATTTCGTTGTACTTGTGACAATGACAAATAAATAAATATTCTATATTCTAATATAATATAATATGATATAATATATTATATTATATTATATTATATTATAAGTAAGTAAGTAAACTTTATTTATATAGCACCTTTCACAGATAAAATCTTTACAGAGTGCAAATAAAAATAGATAAAATACAAAACAACAAATATATATATATATATATATATATATATTTCTATTTAACAAATTAAAATGTCCACAATAATGCATTGACATAGTAGGAAAGTTTTAGGTCTGGGCCAACAAAATTATGAAAATTATAATTATTAAATATTTATTTTTCATATTGATCTGTCACAATATTTGTTAAATTAAAGCACTAATTATCCTGATATTAATTTCCTTAGCATTAACATTTACAGCATTTCAATAACTGTCATTACACTCAAATAAATAAACAAAATAAAAGTCTCATTTATTCCTCCAATCTCTGAACTACTTACTAAAAGAGGGTTGACTGTGACATTGACAATTACACATGACTTAATCTGGTCCTTGATTAAAAATGTATTAACCCAAGATTAGATTTGTCAGAATTGTTCATTGCATTGACTAAACTAACTAAAAACTTGCATGTTTGCTATTTTTCCTCTTGTGCCATGGTTCAAGCAGGTGGAAAAGTCGAGCAGGAAGGAGAATAATTGCAGCGATAGCCAGTCAGACCAGTCCAGTGTGAGCGGCTCTCCCTCTGCTCCTCCGCTCCATCGCAGTCAGGAGTTTTCACGCAAACCACTCGAGCCATTTCACATACACTCATTCCCCAAGGTACACCAATGAATCAATACTCTCTCATCACATGCTCTTTCTGTATTATAACATGCATGTCTGGGTATTGACCAACAGAGGGCAGTGTACACAAATGAATATACACAGTTTCCCCCCTTGCTGCTCAGGCTTTATTCTGGATTTTTTGTTTAGTTTATTCATATGAAAACTATGTTGATTTTTCTAAGATTTTTATGACTTTCACTGTTAAAAACATTTGAAAGGTTAGAGTTTTTGCTAAATCAATAATTTGTTTACTAATTTACAAATGCTTTTCCTACAGTTTACAATAAATCTAAGCAATCATATGGTACAAAGATACCCAGTGTGCACCACTATAAGTTAAAAAGTTTGTTTAGAAAAGTCTGTAATAAAAATCCCACTAGTATTAGTAGTAGTAGTTAGTATTGATATTACAGATATGGTCTGAGCATGAGCAGATGATTTTAGATGTTATTTAAGTACTTTACCATTGCATGAGTGAGGTATTGTGGCTTTACTGACAGCACATTTTACATGGAAATAGATTATGTAAAAACAAAACAGGTCCAGCAGCAGTGCTTTTAGAAGCTGCTATAGTTTTGCTCTATTGAAGTTTTGTTTTATTTTGTACAGTAAGGATACATGGCCATCTATATATCTATATGTAGTAGTATGTGTGTATATGTATAGTCCTTCCGTGTAGCTGTCTTTGACCTGTCCATTTTATATCCATGGCAGTACATCTACGGTGTACCATTAACCTGTAGTGCAGCATTAGAGCAGGCGAGTAAAGAGTGGAAGGACGGATTATGTAAGAGCCTGGCCCACTGCCAACTGCACCCTCCCCTTGTGTCCCTGAGTGTGCATTTGTGTTCAGTCTTTCAGCGAGTCTATCAAGCCACAGCTAACAGGTAGCCAGCAGCCAGCCAGCAGTACAGATAAATAATGTCCACATATTGAAACCATTTTCCCCGCCTCAGCCAGTGCCTATTACTCACGCCAAGTGCACAGGAGGAGCGTATAAAAGTTTAATTATCCTTGTTTGCATGTGCACACACCAGGGCATGACACAAGTAATTGGTTTATAATTGGATCAACACGGGGCAGGATTTTTTAAAGGGCACTTGATTTGACTGTTGCATTGTTTGATTCACTCATTTAATAACCAAATTTATAACACATACATGCATAATAAATATTAATTGGGTTAGGGTTACGTTTGGAACTACACCATTTTATTTTACATGTATTAATCCGTTCTTATTATTCTTAACATTGTCTATTACACAGTGGAGAGCTCTGAATCTAACTAAGGAAGGGTTGAAAATTTAAACATTAACTGATCCTTCATGGATTTGCTCAATACTGTATAGGCGAACAAGTCCCTCCAGGTCACAAAGAGAACAGAGCTCAAATATGAGTTTGTGTTTATCTTTGGCTGGACGGATTTGCATGAAGCCTTATGGAAAGAGGTGGGTTACGAAGGGACTGATTAACTCGAGTAAAATTTCAGCCGTAAAACACTCATGGAAATCAGCATAACAAAATGGAAACAATGTAATTATGAAAATGTATTACTGTGCTGCACTAAATGTTGAAGTTGAATTTGCGCATGTATTTTTAACTTATAAACTGGACAGACTCAAACATATTCTTATCTATAATTGATTTGGGGACTGAATAGGCTTGGTGGAGATTTTCAATTACCACAGCCATAACACTGTCGAGCTCAAGTCTCAAATCGAAGAGTGTGACGGCCCTCCCCCAGTTCATACATGCCCATTGACCTCTCAAAACCATCTGATGTTGTCAATGTCTAAATTGCTTGCATACACACACACACTCCCACCCCCAACCCACACTCATACGCACACAAACCCAAGCATAATCCATTGTGCCATGGTTGGAGGAAACAGCTTGTGTTGAATTTGAGAGTTAGCAATTATTAAAATGATTTCTGCATAAATGTTTAACCATGTTGTATTGTTGTCTGTACCAGGAGGCTGTGTTCATGGGCAATGGGGAGCAGTACATCTGGAAGCCCCCTGAGGATGATGACATTATCACCCTGCATCCACCACCACACCGCGGAGACAACGGACAGGGACACCCGCCACCCCCCACTGCAAAGGAGGTACTGCTCTGTCTGTCTGCCTCTATAGATTTTGTGTGGTCAGTGTCAGTCAGACAAGGACAATGAGACAAGATGGGTGGGGGGGGACAGTTCGCTCTGCTCTGTTCTATAATATGATGAAGTTATGAAAAGTCCTCATGAAAATTTACAAAAATACTTAAACCTGCTCATATCAATGCTCAGAAAACAATACAGTTGGTATGTGAAGGTCATATATTGCAATAAATTTGAAAATGTTGTGAGCTTTAAGCCATATTAGAATGCTGTTACCTCCTCAAAAACATACTCAGAGTTGTTTGAGTAACTCTTTGTTATAAGAAGAAGAAGTGAAGAAGTGAACTTTATTGATCTCACACTGGAGAAATTCTTCTCTGCATTTTAACCCATCCTATAAGGAGCAGTGGGCAGCACACATTAGGGCGCCCGAAGACCATCTCCATGATCTTCTTGCTTCGGCTTGGTCAGGACCTAAGCTGGAGGATTTTACCTATGGTGCATGTTTTGGTTCACAAATGTTTGAGTAACCCTTTATTATAAGTCTGTCTACATCTCGAAAGCTCAAAATGCTCTGTTCCACCTTGTGATGTTATCTAGTGGTAGTTTTCAAGTTAACAGCTACTTTTACCTTTTGTTAAATCGAGATTGGCAATTCCAGGACTGAAATAATCCAAATGATTCTAGCAGTGGTAGAAGTAGTAAGTAGTAAAAACGCAATGGACTTCCTGTATGACATCATAAGGTGGTACAGATTGTTTTCTGTTTGAGAGAAGTGCTAAGCCTAAATATGCAGAGTTTGTGTGATAAATATGTGTGAATGAAACAAAACACAACTCCGAGTATGTTTTTGATGAGGAAACTTTATAACATAAATCAGAAAATAGTGTAAGATAGGCCCTTTAAACACACTATTATGCTAACATTCATTGTACTAGTAAAAAACTCTTTATTACAAAATTTTGATTAAAAGGATTATTCTCAAACTGGTCATTTGCAGTGACTGTAAACAACACTAAACAAATGCTTCTTGTTGACTTCCCTCTCATCCTCTTTCGATTTTATTGTGACATCACGTGGACACAAACAGTCGGTCAGGCCGTCATAACAGCTCAGACCTCTGACCCACCTATCATTCGAGTCCACTTCCTACAGCCAAGGGTCATGTGACACAGATCTAGCATGCCTGCTCCCCATCACCCAACCCCCTCGGCCTGAACTTTAACCTCAGCCCCCAGTCTGTTGCTGTCTGCTGCAATCCAGACCCGATGGTGTCCTCACCTGCTCTAGCATAATTTACTGAAGAGGCTTTTGTTAAGAGGAAATCTATACAGATGCTTGCGATTGGCCCCAGACAAATCTGCTGTTACGCTTCTAGCTAAACAATATAGGTTTCTGAATGTCTGGTGGCGGGATGGGGGAAGCCTACATTCACCAATCATGTCACTTAATCCAACACATGTGCTCACAACATACAATCTGTCCACCCCCACCTGACTATGTTTTTCCTTGAGTACCTTTGAACACACTCAACTATGTTTTGACAATGAAATCCTAGAACAGAGGGTGTGTCTGCAGCCAAATCTCATGCTGTGAACGTTAACTAGGTCAGAAAATAATTGCGCATGAGCATTCAATAAAAGATCATGAAAAAAATGTTTGTTATATTAATCATGTCAGACAAGTAAGGCAGTCATTCATACCTCGCTACTGGTATGAAACAATGACAATGTTTCTGCTACCATATTTTCTGTGCTATAAGGCGCACTTAAAAGCCTTCAATTTTTTCAAAAGCCGACAGTGCGCCTTATAATCCGATGCGCCTTATACAGGGGGCCCTCGGGTTACGACGGTCTCGACTTACGACGTTTCGTGGTTACGAACGCGCCCCCATTAAAAAATAATAATAATATTACGTGTCATTCCGTCTTACGCGGTTTAGCATGGTAAGCGACGTAAACAAACGCGAACGGCGTGCGGCGCACGGCGGAAGAATACGCTCTGTTGTGGTTGTAGGGAGAAGAAGACAGCCTCGTGTGTGTGTCCAATGTGGGCGGAAGTACCTGATGTGGGCTCTGATCTGCTCCTATGAAAGCGGCAGTGATAACCAAGCAGCGTAGTGGTCTAATTATTGAGATGGAAAGGTTATTGGTGCTTTGGTTGGAAGATCAAAGTCAAAATCCGACTTACGACGAAATTCGGGTTACAACGCGTCTTAAGAACGGATCAACGTCGTAACCCAAGGACCCCCTGTATATGGATCAATATTGGTTAATCATGGCTACCGTAGTCAGCCACTACTGTAGCTTCTATTCTATGCGCCTTATAATGCGGTGCGCCTTATACTATATATGAAAACAGTTTTAAAATAGGCCATTCATTGAAGGTGCGCCTTATAATCCGATGCTCCTTATAGTGCGGAAAATACGGTAATTTGGATTTGAATTAACGTCTTCTCTGTGAACTCCAATCCAATCTGCTTTATTTCTATACCACACTTTCTAAACAAAAACTGTCTTCAAAGTGTTGCACATAAATACATAAAAAATCTACAATTTAATACAATAAAACATCATCAGGTTTATTAATTATTAGTCTGTCTACATCTCCAAAGCTCAAACTGCTCCGTTCCACCTTGTGATGTCATGACATGGTAGTGTTCCAAGTTAGCAGCCAGCATTTAACTTTTGTTTTGTAGAGATTGGCAATTCCAGGTCTGGAAATCATCCAAATGATTCCAGTGAAGGTGTTTGGAGTTTAAAAACACAGCAGAGCACTTCCTGTATTACCACATGACATCACAATAGTGGAACAGGGTGTTTCTTTTTAAGAGAAAGCCTAAAAATTACAGGGTTTGTGTGTTAAACATGTGGGAATGAAACAAAACACAACTCCAAGTATGTTTTGAAGAGGAAACATTGGAACATAGATCACAAAATCGCATCATATGGGCCTTTAATACACTCAACTGTAAACTCTGTAAATTCTTAACATTGTAACTGAATAGAATACCAATCCTTTAAATACCAACTTCTTGCATTCACATTTCTTTTAGATTATTTGCATTTTTCGTCCAAATATTTGTTTTTGCGCATTTACTTTTCACTTCTGGAGTTTGTCAGTTTTGTCAGTTTCCACTTCCAAACCCCACCTCTCCCTCTTGTTCGTTCCTCACCCCTCCCATTGTGGCTATTAGGGGGCGCTGCCTTATTTGACCAATCACGTTTCTCTCCAGTTGTATGAATATGAACTGCTCGCAGACACTTGGACACACATAACATATTCACTATTCATCAAATTGGCAGCGCACAGATACACCAGTCATGCATGCAATTGTGTTTCCATGGAGAATAAGCGAGTCGTGCCAGCGTTCAGTGTAGCTTTAAACCACACCGAATTTGCAGGGTAACTATCAGAAAGGCATTGCAAGGGAGGAGAAAAGAAAACATACAAAACTCTGGCTTCCTCAACAGCTGCAGCCCAGTTTTGAAATCCCCATCATCTTGTGACTTCCTTCCTTTGCTCTGAGCCGCTGCAAATTCTGCATGCACAAAAACACATACAGTGAGAATTAGGCGAAAATTGTTTGCGGAAACAAAAACATAAACAAAAGTGTTCAAAAGGGCACTAGTGTAATAGACTGCTGTATGGTAAGGCTAGGTAAAGTATATGATACAGAAATGGAATCTCTGTTATGGCACTTTTAGGTTATGTTAGGTCAGTTTCCTTGCCATTTGTAGTTGAAAACCACATTGGAAAAACATGTGCAAAAACCTCAAAAAGCACCATGAGACATCAAAAAACCAACTAGAAACAAAACAACCGTCTTTACAGGATATTGATACTCTGAAAAACTATAAAGATATAAAGTTATCAAAATATTAAGGTAGTTCAAGCATTGTTCAAGCTTATTTACTTATTTAGTTTAGTTAATAACACTTAACTAACACAACAGTACAAGTTCATTACAGCTTGTGCACAGCTCTTCACATTTGTATAACTGCAGCCCTTATTTCTCTAGTTTCTCTGGGTCAAAGCTGGTCGGGGTGTCAACACTGAAAGTAAACACGAGCATATCCCACAATCCTTTGCTCTGGTTTTGTGCGTGTGGAATTTTGACACAGAAATGCCAGAGGTCACGGCACTCGTTCTATCTATCTCCTCCTGCACATGCTTTGCAGTTGACAGTGTTAGAATTCTGCAAGATGGACATAATCAGTGGTTCTCAAACTGTGGTACCAATGCCAATCCCTATTCAGCACTTTTTGCACTTGTCTACTGCTAGTCCTGGCTTCATCAGTGTTTTCCCCTTTTAGACCTTGTTTGGCTTGTTTGGCACCTGGTTCAGGCTTGGTTCTATTTTTGTCCCTGGTCCTTGTCATTGGTTGGTTTGTTCAAAATGAAATTGTTTTTGATAAATTGCCATGATAATGTAAAAAGAAATATTTTATCTTGGTGTATACATCTCACTCTTTTGTCTGTGATTGGCGGAAAGTTAAACGTAGTACGCCCTAAAGTAAAGCAACTGCCATCTCCAAACCCTATATACTGTATGTACTGTACATCCCCTTTTCAAGGTAAATGGGAGCTGAGCAAAGTCTACTAATAAAAACAGGGGGACAGTATTTGTGAGTGCCTTGGCTGTGGTCCAGGCCTTCACACCAGAGCGGTTGTGGTGAAATTTTAACAGGTCTATCCACTGAGCAGGGCCTAGACTTCAGCAAAGCGATAACACAGTTTACTCTCCCATCAAAATAGGTCAGGTTACAGCACACAGTCAACACATACGCAAACTACTGTGTGCACGCCCACACCACACACTCTGACACTCTTCTGCGCAGTTAAAATTAGACACATTACATGTTTTTTAAAGGATCCATTTTCACTATATTAGGTTTTACATATATTGCATATACCTAATTATTATGAATACAGCAAGTTTTGTAGCAGTATTTTATGACTCATATACAGCATGTTGACAAACACATTTTGACTGTACTATTTTAGAGACCAGACCACTTTGCACTTCTACTTCTAAGCAGGAGGTTTTTGCTCCAGTCCTGAGCTAATATGTGTGGTTGTAGTTTGCCACTAGTGAATGCGTTTGGGAGTATATGTCTGTCAAAGTGTCCCTCTGTGTTAAACTTGCTTTTGTCCAGATTTGACCCCACACGAGTTCCATATTGGCTAGACTAATTGATAGGGGTGGACGGATTCAGCTTTTTCAGTTCCTATACCAATTCTCAAGATTCAAGATTCAAGATTGTTTATTTGTCATATGCAGAATCAACACAAGGTCAACAATGCAATGAAATGCTTAGGATCAGAAGAACCGTTGACTCGCTAAGATAGTCAAGAAGTACTAATAACATGCATTCTGATACTATATCTACCAATACCCATTATTAACTGATACCAGTACAGACTAAAAACCTTAGAACCTTTTCTGGGCTGACGAGTAAATAGTCTTATTACATCAGTTTATGCACAACCAGGATATCTACTGGACCGATATGTGGAAACTGTTATCTGATCCAGCAATTTTTTCATTATCTGCACTAATATTCAATACCAGTTTTTGATCAGTGCATCCCTACTAATTATCCCCTACAAGGGATAAGTACATATTTGTGTAATTAATGATTGAGCTTGTTTGCATATGGTGCTTTGATAACAGTATATGATATCTGCCCATTATTTGACACCTTATTCTCCCTGTGTGTCTGTTCTCAGATTGCAGAGACCTACTCCATTGTGTGCAAGAACCAGAGAAAGAAGCCTCCAATGGAACACAATGGTGCTAAAACCCTCCCGCGCTCGTTCGGTGGGGGCAGAGGGAAAGGCAGAGGTGTACAGGTGCAAGCCCGGTCCCAGGAAGAGCCATGCTATGAACCGGTAGGCTCCTGGTCCACATGTGCTACTGCTGAATCCGACCCGTCATACGCCACCATCGACAGTCACCGGAAACGTGAGCAGTCACCCGGCAACAGTAATAGCTCAGCGGGAGGTAGTGCTACTCTGAAGAGAAAGAAACCACAGCAACAGCAAGCAGCCCTCCCAGCAGCTGCTTCAGCTCAGGGCTCCGGACCGTCCTCTCTGCCTGTCAGAGGCCTGCCCGGTGGGGAACACTTCTATGAAAGCATCAGTGACGTGAAAGCAGGGGCCAACAGCGCCAGTACTACCACCATCTTCACCTTTAATGATGGAATGGAGATGTATGTGACAGGACTGTAGCTGCAGGGCACAGAAGATGAACAAGCCAAGGGTTAAAAGTACAGAACCAAGGGAGGGGCATCTCTGTTTACTGTATATAAGATTTAAGACCCAGATAAACTGTATGAAGATCCACTACATTGACATCAGGTACAAACAGGGTCTAATCCAGGTTCGAACTTCTCCTCTCTGGTCTGTATTTCAGCGTCAGAATAGACCAACCCATGTGTGGACCAAAAATTTATCAAAAAATATAGCAAAACAAAGATGAAAAAATGAAAATGGAAATATACATGTTACTTACTGTGTGATACTTGTGTGTGCACCATTTTCCATAATATTTTTATTTTTATATAAACACTGTGCTCTAAAAGGGTAAATAGTGTAAACATGAGAAAAATATGAAGTCAATCAAAAATGTGCATGCAATGTGCAAAACACAACACACAGTGAATTGTGATGGACAATAGAAATGACACTGGCAGCAAAAGGCACACCTTTGTATCCCACACAAACAAGCACACACATATCTTTATACTTGTGGGGTCTTATGTAATAAACCCAGCTGACGACACGGAGATGTGTGGTTCTTAACTTTAACTAAACAAACATGAAACAGTTTTTGTGAACACAGGCCTATTGGCCAGTGGATGCCTTTGACAGGCTTTGTTTAGACTATAGTCTATATTACCTGTTAAACATGGGGTTATTCAAGGCAATTGTCCCGTTTAACAAACCCCTTTGTGTCCCATAATATTTAAGCAATCCAGAGTTTCTTTGAGTTGCTATTGTATCTTAAAATAATTCATAAAAGCACATCTAATAACAGTTTGAACAAAGGCACAAGTCTTAAAATAGGGTTGTTCAGTAATTTCTTCATTATATAATTTCTCATCAGGAAACATCAACTGTAACAGACAGAATTATTATAAAATATTTTAGATTTACATTGTTCATTTATTTGGTTATCTGGATTTCATTATATCTCTATACATATTGCTAGATTGAATCGAGCAGTTTCAGGACAGTTTTTGCTTAATTGTATCATGTTACATAAGGGCATTTTCAGACTAATTTGGGCTCATTCTGCACGTGTTTTTCCAATAGCAACAAGAGGTTTGCAGTCCAAGGGAAATACAGTTGTAGACAAAGAAATAGACAGCATGTGTTCTTTGGAAGCACAAACTCCAGCGTTTTCAGTCACTCCCCAATTCTCTTCTCAATGACAAAAATATCTGTCTTATAAGGAAAAATATAAAGGTCGAGGTTTAACAAAAACACTTATCTTACTGTGAGTCAATTCACCATGTGCAAAGAAAATGGGTTTTGAAAAGGCCAGTCACTTACGTATACGTCACCAACAGTAAGAAAGTATTTTAAATAATGCACACTGTAGTTTATTGCACTGTTCCTTAGTTTGCAGATATTTTCTTTGGTTAAAGAGCTCATGCCACTGCCATGGGAACAATATGTTGTTTGTGCAATTTTGCTTGATCAAAAAGTGCATGCTTTAATATATGAAGAAAAAACAATGTTGTATTTAACTGATCTTGTTATAATGTATTTTTGAGTTGTACTCTTTTGCCATGTAATGCAAAGCTATGAGATATGAAGATTGTATGAGCGCATATTCTCAGCAGCAAATGGGCCATAGGTGGATAAAATGATGGCTAAAGTAAAAGCTATAAGTAACGATAACCGACTGGGGGAACACATACACAACTCCTCATTTGGTGTTCATCTTCCATCCTCTGTTGCCTGCCTCTCCCTCACTCCTGGTGTACAATGCCATTTGATGTCCAGCCGGTGGGACGTGGGGGTCAAACGGGTGCTGAAGATACGAGTAGACATACCGGGCCAATCCCATAGTCAGCCATTCACTTACAGCTCAACTACTGCCTGATAAAAAAGTTCTATACAGTAGGCTATGTATCATTGGTCTCTCTCACTTTGTGTCACACTTCTTAAATCCAGAAGGTTATGATATGTTTTGTTCAGCACCGAAAACAACAGATGTTTATTGCACAATAATGAAGCAGTATGAAGATGTAAATGTGTAAAATATTCTGTTGCTGTTCTAACGTTGTTCAATGTAACATACAGTAAACAGTATATTTGTTCTACAATGATGGTTGTCACAGACACATTGTACTTTGTGGATGCAAAACTTTGTCATGCTTTCCATGCAGATAGCCTACAGATAATATTTGTTCATAGTCTTTTATGGGCCAGTTCTGCTGTGACAGCTGTAGCCAATGTTGTATGTTTATGAAGCACAGGGTTTACTTCAAAAGAATAAATATATGAACATATAGTGTGACCGTGCAAATATGCAAAGATTGTAATGTTTTATATTAATCTTCATAAAATAATAAAGTGAGTTTTTACTTTTCTAATACAGTGTCATGTCTTCTGCCCAACCCTTATTTCTCTGTACACAGCATTTTAAAGCCTAATTAAAGTCCCATTGCAACACTAAGAAAAGAATGCTGGCTTAAAAAAACTGACTGACACTTTGTAGAGTGACTTCATAACGGTAGGTATTTTCATATAGCAGGAGTAGGCCTATGTGAAATGAATCTGTTAAACATAAGCGCGCAGTTCGACGCCCGTACACTTTTCTGCTGCGTCTGCTGCCATGAACCGGCTCTTCTTCCTCAACCACAAACACCGGCCGGTGAGTGAAGGACAGGCCCCTCTTCCTCGCCAATCCTCCCTGAACACGGTGATTGGTGCAAACTATTGACTGACAGAGACGCTTTAGCCTATCCGGACGCGCCTCGCCGTGGACGCGTGCCAAAGTGGAGCGTTTGTGCACGCCACAGACCAATGGGATCGCTTCCGAGGGGGCGTGGCATTCTTTTGGAGGAAAGAGGCAAAACAATCTTTTATCCCTCTGACCGGGCGGCTTTTGGATATCCTGGGTGGTGGTGGTAGTGGCGACTGAAGAACTTTACATGTAGACTAGTTTGGAGCAAAGACAATTTACATCTACTCTCGACAATCTTCATAAATGCATCTAATTCCGGCAGTTTGCACTAAAACCATCGGGAAGCTGGTTTTATTTCTTTAATCACTCGCTGTGTCTCAACATGGACTCCAGATATATCATGGACAAGTCAAGGGTCGGTGGCGTAGACTACAGCTATCTGACAGGCCGTCCTGTGCTCCGCAACAGCCCGGGTAAACACGGCCACACGCCGGCGTACAGTCACGGCCCCGTCCTTTACACGTTTGTGTTGGATCCAGGAGCTGAGGGCAAAGGCGAGAAAACTTCAAAAGGGAATGGACTGTCTTCAGGGGAACGATTGTTGCACGACAAGGAGAAGGTAACTGTCTTTGGTGGTTTCTACGCTTTTCTTAAACCGGCTAAATCAACTTCAGCTACGGATGTAAGGCTGTCATTACGCAGCGTAATAATCACTTTCATCACTATAAAGTCCGTTATTTACACGGGGTTATTACATTTTAACAGTTGTTATTAGCGAACGCTTTTGTGACACCATAAATGTTGCAGTCCTGTGCTACTTTGGTGCGCAAATTGTCTTAATAAGTTGGTGCTGACTTCCACTTTTTGACACATCTTCATAAAACGGCGACTATGACAGAAACAAATGGACTACGTTGTGAACAAACAGTTTTTAATGGCGAGGACTTAAGCGGTGTGTATAAAGTTTACAGAAAACGGGGGCAGGGACTTCAAACTATTAACCATACCCCTCCCCCATATCGCCGGGGTGGAGCTATGGCGAGAGCTTTGCCTCAGCACATGCCCATAAGGGTACTTTCTCCACTAATCTTTTATGTGTGTATACACTAGAGTACGCACTAACTTAAGTATAAGCGTCAAATAAAGGTTTTGGCCAAAATAACTATCAATAATAGCTTCTTTGATGTAACATGAATATAAATATAAAAATAATACATGTAAAATAATGCATACATTAATAATACATATGCATAAAGTTAGGCATACTGTATTCTCATTAACTCAAATGTTGATTTTTTATTTTTTATTTTTTTTAGATGGGCCAAGGGGACCAAAACAATGCTGGTTCTGTAGAGGCTCTCAGGAAGGCCAACCCCCTTCACTGCCCAGGGGTCAATGGGCAGGTGTCTGGACGACTCATGCACTTGGACATCAGCAACCCAGGGAACCAAACGGAGCTGGGACAAGGGCAAGAATCTACCCCAACAGACAGACAGCCCCACTCCTGCCACATACCAGTACCCAGGAACAGGTACTATTAACACCTCTTCTGAAGTAAGAATAACATGTGAGAGTATAGGATCTGCTATTAATATAACATATAACATATATGTAAAAAATGTAAAATGTAAAAAAAAAAAAAAGATTAGCTTTTGTCCCTTGGTTTGTCCCTAGTAGTTACACAGTACAACCGCTATGCAAACAACTGAGTTCTTCAATAGAGGCTTTAGTAAAACTGGAATTCAGCTTGTAGCGGTGAGTGTGCAGTGGATCGGATATGAATTTTGTGTGGGCGTAATGGTCAACCACATGTTTTGGTTTGTTTCTTCCTTAGCAGATTTATAATATTCTTTTAGGGAGGGAGAGAACTACAGGGAGAGAGAGAACTATAAGTCAAGTTTCACTGACAACAATGAAAGTTTGCTAGGCTTAATACACCAAACTCAATGTGTACAACCAGAAGGGGCTTTTGCTTCTACTGCTTCACATATTTTATTTTTAGATTACACAATGCACCATGTACTAAGCACTTATGTTCTGGCTGTTCTTTAGGCTGAATGCATAAAGAGCCGGGCCTGCTGCTCTAATACATGATTATATAACAGGGGAGCCAGGAGAGGCTGGAGGCGGTGCTTTTGTTTATTTACACATTTATTGGTTAGTGTCTCTGTCTCGCTCTACATGAACCATTGTGACATGAAAAGGCATTTGGCATATCTATTTTAGGGTAGTATGTGCTTAATATGTTGGCACACTTAACTTTAACAATGTTATCTAATCACTTACTATGCAGTGATTTCTATTTATCCAAGTTGGAGAGTAACATAGATTGAATAGCCCTCTGAATAGCTATTCTAGTTAAGTATACATGTGTTTGGTGACTAAAGTAAGGTCTTTTGTGCATTCCCTAACAATGTATCTAACCAAATTTGTAAGATACTCTAAATCTGTGTATTGATGTTTTGTGTTTTACATACGCTTTGTGGTCTAAAATACCCACCTGTGATATGACACCTTCTGCTTTTCTTTTCATATGCCACTGGTCATGTATGAGACAGTAGGTCTCTGGGGTCCTGCTCAAGACAGAACTTGCTTTCAGACCATAGTGTGTGCTAGTTCTACATAAACATATTTGTCATCTGCTGCTGCTCTTAACTCTGAATCCAGTCTATTCCTCGGCACCGCTATAACAGACTGTGCGTTGACATTACACAGCTGTTCGATAGATTGCATAACCTTATAACACTTTGGTCATCTCTGCCAAGGCGCTTTGTTGTTTCAGTGACCTTTAGATTAACTCCCTGTCTTTACTACCTCAGCTGGTAACTACAGGCTCCTGTGATTTTTACTTCACACTGGCCTCATCTTCCACAAAAGTTGTTAACTTTGTTTTTGTTTATTTTTTATTTTTTAATTTAAAAAATGTTTTACTCTAACTTTCTCTAATTTACATGTTATCTTGTAAATGTATGGTGTCTATTGGACTTTTTATGTTGATACTCATTGGTATATATTGCCATGACATTAACCAGTACATTTCCATTTCTTGCTTCAATTATTTGTAATTGTAATTTGAAGCTAAATGACTTGCTTAATGTAGGTGACACATTGTGGTTTTGTTACTTTGACACCATCACTAGCCAGTTTGCTGTCACTGTGTTGAGGGCAAGTCCAGGCATAGACCAGAAAGAAAAATAACAACAAATACTGGTCTGTAGTTTGCACAGGAACCAATTTTGTTTTGCGGCCTTGAAGAGTTGAGCTTTCACTGCCTGTCAATACTCATTAGCCATCAGCGCTGCTGATTCTGCACTGATAACACAACAAAGAGCAAATTGAAAGAACAAAAGGACAGCTTGGGATGTCAAATTGTTTTTTTTTTTGTTATCTGTCCTTTGTTAGGTACTGTTACTAGACTAATTTCATGAATGGAAAAGACTTTCAGCTTTCAGACTGTCAACTTCCAAAAACTAAACTGATGGTAAACTACAGAGAAGCCATAAGGGCAAAAACCTTTACAATTGTCCATGAAAAAAGAATTTTACGCAGTCCAACATTAGCAGTGTTGAGATCAACTTACATACAGTCTTGTCACAGTCAGGGCATAATTTAATAGCATACTTGACCCAGTTTTGAGTACTAAGCCATAGCTCTTGAAATCTAAATGATCTTCAGCTACAAAGTAATTCCAATTTTCCAGAAACAAATGTCAGCCTGCACGCTGCCCTAGAATAGCTTCGTTAACTCTTATGACGCAGTAGCTTTAGGACATGCTCTGCTAGAAATCCAGACAGGTGTTGTGAAGAAGACAAGCTCAAGCACAGTCCATTACCTCTCCACCCCCTCTAACCAGCCTCACACCCCAGAGGACACATTATAGCCAGTTTGAAGGTCAGATATCCACCCCCTCCACCAGCAGACATGCTCTTATTATCCACCAAAAAGACAATACAGACATCCCAATGCAGTGTCAACACAGTATAAAGTATTTAATATGCAATATCATGTGTATGACATTGAATTTATTTAATGTAGTGCTTTTCATTTTCCTGTTTATAGACTACATTTTGAGAGCATTTAGTTTAAAATTAATAATGATTGCGATGGCAACAGTACATATTTTTTCATCACTTTAAAACCAGTGGAAAACATTTCTGACATCACAAGTTTATGTGAAACAGAATTACAGTTTGGGCAAAAATAAAAAATAAAAACAATGAAGACAAATATGACCAGCTATACCACAACTACCCTCAAGCCATCATTAGACTAAAACCAATTCTAATTCGTTAGGGAAAAGCATAATTCACTTATTCAGCAGCATATGGAGTACAATATGCAGTATATTTGTTAATTAATACTTCCAATCACTATTCTTATTGATCTGCCATAAACCTGCTTAAGTAAACTCACTGTGTTTGCCTAAGTCGTTGGCCTCTTTACTTCTTAACTTCCTTCAACGCTCCAAAAGGGGTAAATCTTCAGCTCTGACACAAGCGCAGGGCGAAAGGTCATGCTGAATGAATGGAGTCATGGGAGTGGGAGGGTAGTGGGGGGTCAAACCAGGACACGTCAGGCAGGCATCTGGCATGTCTGCCAGGTCGGCCTTTCAAATCTAGGTTATGTGCTGCGCAGGCAATTTACAGCCGCAGCGGATCGTGTCAGACAGCTCATTATCTAATATGGGAGGTTTTCTGTCTCCATGTAGCTTGAAGATGCACTAACTGAGAGCCACAATTTAATTTCTCTTTCACAGGATAACCTCTAGATGTTTTCGTTTATCAGTACATGAAGAAGTTTACCCCAGTGTGCATAAACAGAGATCACAAAACACTTAACCAAAACACAGATTAAACCAGATGTAAGACTGGTGTAAACCAAGCCAAATCTCTGCAAATTGCTCTGAATTTCACATTTAATACTTCTACAGATTGGGTGAAATCATGTACAAAGGACTACAGACTAGTTTGTATCATACAGTGAAACTAAATCTGAAGAATACTACTGCTATATACAGTAGTTTGAGTCTAATTACTTGCACATTTTCAATTCATAGATTCACACTAATGAAAGAATCTGGGGGAAATGGCTGCAACTTGTGTTTGTACCCTGCATTAATGCAAGGTACTAATGTCTATGCAGTAATGCATTCATCTTCCACTGTTAACTTAGGACTGTCAGATTTGGTAACTGAACACAGGAGGGAGAGGTATGAAGGAATGCATCTGTCTGCTCTGCTGCAAAAAGAAAAATCAGCAAAGTGTCTAGGGGGATCCTTGTGTAGCATTTTCTTCCTAATGCTACTGTATTTAGATTTTGTTCCATTGACAGCCGCATTTATTTATGCTTTTTTGCTCTGAAAGTTATTGAAAACGGCCTGTTTTTCTTGTTTGGTGATGTGTTTATTTTGTGTAATCGCAGTCATTTGAGAACCCACATTTCTTTAGACCTGTTTTTTTTTAATAGGTTGAAAAGGTTACTTGCAAAATCATAATGTAGTTGTTGAGAGAGAAAAATGCTAGCCCCAGTTTTATTACACATGCATTACAATCTGAATATTTTATATGTCTACATGTACATGTATGCCATTGGCTTGGCTTTTTGAAACACTGTGGGAAACAACAGCGTTTGGCTCCGCTGCAGTATTTTTTATCTTTGGCTCACCCACACTAATATATTACATAAGGGCCTTGTTCTGCTTCAGTAGCATTTAGAGATTCATCTTTCCATTCTTTAACTCCACTTTTCTGTTCAGCTACTTGAATTTGCACTCACAACAACATTTCTCTGGAAAAAAATGCAAAAAAACCCTTGAATCTTTCTTATCAAACCAGGGAAGTTAAAGAGCAGTGTACTCCTTGTGCTTTGTAAAACTTTTCAAATAATTTTGACCTTGTTTGACAAACATTAGCATTCATTTTGAAGTACATAGGAGTCTACTAGGATGAAAAATGGGGGTTCTAGCGTCTGAACTGTTAAGGATAAAAAAAATATTTTATTCCACTAGAAAATATAGATTTCTTCAGCTACATGGGATATGCAGCTGGTTGGAAAGATACCAAGTAATATGCGAATAACCCAATACTGGGAGGCAGATGAAGTTCAGTTGACATAAATAATAAAAAATACACATTCCCTTCACTTATCTTCTTATAACCATTTCTATGCATCAGTTGGGCTTCTGGCCTGTAACCCTTTGCTCTTTTCCTTCAAGCAGAAACTCCCAAATCCTTCTCAAATCCAAAGTAGATGAAGCCTTCAGAACAATGGCCCGACTATCTGCTCGGAATATTCAGCGCTCTGTCAGCTCTCTGTATGTGTGGATATGTGTCACTGCACATTGAGTCCAGACATGTACTGAGAACATTTCCTTAATACTAAGTGTTCTGAGGATGGCTGTCCTTGCAATCACTTGATTAGATAGTCTGCAGTTGAAACCAGACAAGCTATAAAACAAAATGACTGCTGGTGGATTAATCATTAAAGAGTGCAAAGAGTGACCGCATCGGCTTGACTCTTGATGCCTCAGTAATGTTTTTAATGCTATAACCTCAATGTACTTTCAAGACAATATGTTCTGACACCCTGGGGATAAATGTTCTTTCTGCTGATCTGGATAGCCGTCGACACCAAAATCATTAAAGACATGGTCCATGATTATTTTATACTGTTGTGGGTATTGTTTCTCTTGCTTCATGCTTCATGCACTCAAACACGTAGTTGCTCAAAATATTGCACAACTTTATCTTAAGTCATCCAAGTGTCTGCCACAGACAAGCGAAATTGGGAGCAGGCTGTTAGCATGGTGAAATCTTTGTTGCTTTAGTGAGCCTAATAGCTGGTATGTAGGTGCTGCCTTATTTTTGGTATATAATAATAAGACTAGTGAAATAAACTACACCATTTATCTTGAAAAAGTGACACTTTCTTTTGATTTTATTATGTAGATTGAACATATTTAAAAAGTAAAAAGCATTTTAACTAAAAAAACAAAACAAAAAAAACAATTTTGTTTTTTGTTATACAACATATCTTATGTTAAATCTGTACTTACAGGTTACAACATTTTGCAGATAAAAGATGTGGATGGAGAATTCAGTAGAGCTTTGTGTGTTACATCAGAAATGACAACCATGGCAAAAGGGTGCACTTTAACAATTAAGCTTGAATAAACAGTCTACCACACCCACCCTTCGTAAAGCTCTTAGGTCCCACCTTGAGATCATTCCCCTTTACCCTGCCTGCACTAACAGCCTGGATTATTTCCTCTTTAAATGAGCCAGACATGGGTAGATTACTTTACATAAACATAATGTTTAATGCAAATCATTAAATTGTCATGAAACAACAGTATTCATTTCAGTTAAGAAAATGGTGCAACTTCATGTATATGTTTTATTTTTTATGGGTACCAAATTTCCAAGATATGAGGTGTATTTTGAAATATTAAAGGTAGAGGGTCCATCAAATGCTTTTTGCCATGGAGATGTCATTGTTTTGTCTGGAATGTTTCACACTATGGTATTAGACCTTTCTATCTTCATGGAGACCAAATCAGACCAAGTTACAGGTCAGATCTGTGGAGAGTAGGGGTGTGAATCTTTCACTCACAAAACGGTTCGATTCGAATCTCGATTCACAGGCTACGATTCGATTCAGGGACGATTCATAAAATTAGTAAACGATCCGGTACGATTCGATTCGATCCGATCCGGTTCGGTTAATTTCGATTCAATACAAATTGACAACTTTACTCCCAAGTGCTTTAAAGTTATTGAGAAGAAAAAGAGAGAAACAGAAATTAAATTTCAAAATAGTATCCTTTTGTTTATTTAGTGTCCAACAGACAATACACCAGGCCTACTGAAAAACTGGCAATCCGGTTTGCAAAACTCTGCTCATAATTAAAATACAACACAGTCCTTCCCTCAAGCAACACAAAACAATAAGGTTAGATATCAAAAGTAAAAAAAAAGACCTTATAAAACAAGCAAGTTGCCTATTAAAGTCAAAAATCAGAATGAATCAGAATTAGTTAGTAATTAGTGCTTCGGTCACTCATGAGTTTCAGTAACTGTAAAAGTGCAACATATCACTGACAAGAAGATAGATATTACTAGGCAGTTATAGAAAACACTTAGCCTGGGAATTCCCAGGCCGCTTCCGTTCGTTTCGAACTGGAAGGCGGCCTGGAAACTCGTCCAAGCGAGAGTCCCAGATTTAGGGCCCCAATCAGAGAGCGGGGGAGGTGTGGCAAGACGGTGACGCGTACTACATGACAAACGGAAGCTTGTAGTTTGAACTGACAACTGACATGATTGGCTATGGACTTACGTATACGCTCAATGATAGACATTCATAACGCCCAATAAACGGCCGTTGGCAATCGCTAACCACACCTCCGCTACGGGATTTTTCGAAGCGAGTTTCCAGACCCATATCTCACTTGTGATATGGTCAGGTGTTAACCAGACTAGAAAACACTAGCATGTTAAATCCACTGAATAACTAATACTTTCTCTCCATCTTATAACATTTCCTTAGTCTCTTTTGAGACAAAAATCATCTGTGTGTGCGAAGTACATTTCTATACACACACATCATAAGTAGCCTATTTAAATACAGAAATGCACCAATTCTGATTATACATTGTATTTTCCACACAAAAGTAAATTAGCCAAGTCAATTTGAGCCCAAATCAAATATACATTGCCAATACATGAATGTTGTCTAAATAAATCACCCAATCCACTAACCGTGACAATAAAAACACTACTATCATACAATTGTTATGGTCTATAGCTGCCATGGAAACTATCAAGCTGACAGTGAAACATCAGACAGATATCAACGCGACACAACACTGGCACAAAAGTTAACCACGCATACGAACCATGTCCATAAATAGTGGTAGCGCACCAAATTAACTTAAACAACAGCTCAATAAATGGAAACATCGTATATTACCGGTGTTCTGTCGAATCTTCCTACCTTGTCAAACAAGGCGATCTGTCCTACGCTGTCCTGACGAGACACAAACATTGCTCGCTTCCGCATACAGCCCGTGCCACTCGCATGATTGGCAGTTAACCAGCCAATAAGCTTCAATCCCAGGTAGGCGCTTTGTGTTACAATTTTGTATGAAAAACGCCTTATAAATATTGTTTGTTTGTTTGTTTGTTTAAGTGAACCACCCACCATTCGCTAAAGAACGCAAACACACACAGGCGGCTTCTGCGCCATGACAGAGACCGCTCAGGAGCCGAGAACCGATTCTTGGCCGTAAATCCGGTGCATCGGACCTTTCGTAGCGAATTTGGACCGATCCAGGCTCCGCTGATCGATACTAGGGTTGGGCGGTAATACGGTATACTGCGGTATCTAAAAATAGCAACGGTATCAGATTCATTACCGTCATTAAAAAAAAAAATCTTGCCCTAATATAATATTAACTATAATTAATTTAAAGGGATATTCCAGGATTTTTGACATGGGGGCTCATTTCCGAGTTAGCCAGAGTGCTGCAGAGATGTGGAGACACTTTTTAGCGAATTTCATGCAGTCCTTCCAGCTGCAGAGTTTTCAGTTGCTAGGCTAGCGCAAGTCAACGGTAAATGGTAGCCGGATTTAAATCAGGCTTACCCACTCCATAGTGCACCCAAAACAAGTCAACTATAACGCCAGACTGTCGATGCAAATGTCTGTGTTGATGGAACAATTTTAGAAATATAATCAACCTTGTAATTTAAAGGATTTATGTCCTTATGCAACAGCGCGTTTTTTCCCGATCTAGCTAGGGATGGGCGGAGTGATATCACCTTGCAGTTAGGTTTCCAGCTGATATTTGTTTACCTTCAGCTGTCATCGTTAGCCGTAGAGTACAGTAGCCTGCCCTGTTCTACAATCCAGACATGGCCACGTTTGGAGGTCTCCCCGATGCTTGGAATATACAGATGAAGAGTTGAGAGAGATGGATGTTGAAAGGGCAGAACGCGAGAGAGTGTCGGTGAGTTAGCCCCCGCTACAGCTACAGAAAACCGGGTTGTTGCATTGTTTGTTGGAATGAACGATCAATGCGGGGCTGTCTTTTCAGTTCCGTGCTCAACATGAATGTTCACGGGCTAGCAACAACTTTATGAGCGTGCATGCCTTTTGACCAGCAGGCTAACATAACGACAGGAGCAAGCTTGGGTAAAAAACCTGTTCTTCATCACGGGATCTTGCGCTTGGAAAGACAGATGGTACTGCAGTGGTTGTCAGACTAGGCTTTCCAAGGGATTTGGTGTAGTAGTCTGGTCCGAAATGATCACTGCAAATCTTCTGTTTATGTAGCGTCTCCACCGGTGTGTTGATGTCTAAGCAGCAGCTACAAGCCACAGTCGCGTGCTTTCTCGATCGTGCACCGGAAAGCTGTGAAAACTTTGTGGTGCCCACCTGCGGGCTTTATTTGTACATTTTCGAAATGCACACTGAAACACCATTTTGCCCGGTAGTTCTTTTAAAATTCACCTCTTCACTCTGTGGTCTTCCTTACTACGTCTTTTCTCGCTTCTCTGTTTACGTGATTGGTCACTTCACAACCAACTAGAGTAAAGTAAAATTCCGCTGCTGCTGCGAAGCTAGTCCCTCAGATATGGAATGATTCATGCTATTCGCACTCAGTTTGATTTCAAAAATTACTCAATCAACATATATTTACATCGACAGTCTGCCGTTATAGTTGACTTGTTTTGGGTGCACTATGGAGTGGGTAAGCCTGATTTAAATCCGGCTACCATTTACCATTGACTTGCGCTAGCCTAGCATCTGAAAACTCTCCAGCTGTAGTGCTACCAAGTGTTTTTTTTTTTTTTTTAGCCTTAGCAACGGTAATACCGTATACCCCGGGAAAATGTGGACACGGTTTAACGGTATCAAAATTTGGATACCGCCCAACTCTAATCGATACACTCAGATCGCAGAGGTCACAGACCGATAACCGATCCAAATCGGTTAATCTTTACACCCCTAGTGGAGAGGCAGTCAGAATACCTGTTTTTCTAGATATTTTTGAGCTATATAACTGCCTATAATTAAATAAATGTAAGGTAGATTTGTTTAATGCCATACACTGTGGAACATTCAAGGCACAGCAATGACATGTCCATAGAAACAAGCAGGTGACGGACCCCCAGCCAAAAAGTTACATAGTCCACCTTTAAATTAATATTTCATTAAATCTACCAAAATGTTATTGTCACATTTTTTTTTTTTTTTTTAACGTTTTGAAACTAAAGTGTTCATTTTTCCTCTTGGTTGAAGTAGGAAGGGGATGTGGCTGACAACTTCATGTTTTATCCACAGTGTTTTTCAAGCAATAACATGGAGTCTGTGTGTCCTTCCCTGTGCTATAAAGTTTTGTTTAGACAAGGATGAATTTATCTCATAGCTTTTTCCTCACCCCTCACTATCCCAAAATACAGTATATTTCAGTAATCATGGGAAGTTTCCACAGTTTTAAATGATGGTCCAAATTAAATGTACAACTTTGGCTACACTTCTGCAGCAAGAATGATGCAATGCCAAGAAGAACAGCCTTGGACTTTGTGACCACTGCCAAAACTGAAATATCTGGGGGATGGAGCTAAACATCCTTTGATCTTTGCTGGAGATGGCTTAGAGCCGTGGTTCTAAATGTTAAAGGTGATGCGTTCATGACTGTCCTGCATTTGGCTGGATAACCAGAACTTCCCATAAAATTGAAATTTATGTGACTTTTAAGGCATGTCCAGAGGTCTGACATTGATTTCCAAAACTCGAGAAATACTAGCTTTGGCTTTTTGTCACTGATGTCCAATCTGCCTCAATCCGGTTTGGACCAGAAAGCAACTCTGTGGCTGTATATATACAAGCTTGTGTTGACACAGTGTTTTGTTCACTATAATTATATGAGGTGGATGGGTTTCAGAGGCACAGGGAGCAGAGGAGGCAAAAGTGTAAAGCATAATAATAACTAAAGTTTTGACAGTGCTCTTATAAAATCTTTGTGGCCGATTGAATGCTATAAATTGTACAAAGATATGTTCTGTTTACTTGTGGTTAGAGTTTAAAAAGTGCAAACGTGTTTTGTCACATATGCTCAATTTTTCACAAGAGTTCATCCCAGTCCCCAATGAAAGGGCAAGTTTGAAATTGCTGCAATCCATGAGTGTAAATCTCTTATGCACTATCAAGGTTTTGACATCTGATTATTATTTAAATTTATTAATTAAAGTGGAACTAGACACCTAAATCCACTTTGTTTCGCAACTGAACCATGTGTATGGTGTTTTAATAGCATTATCTATTGCTGCTCCTCATTTTCTTTAGTGCAAACTAGGTAAATTTGCAGCTTTCTGGTCACAAATGCGTAAATCGAAGTTTGTGCTGGCAATTTCCAGTAGATGGGGACGTCACAAAAACCTGCCCTGATTACAGCTATGTATTTGTGATTACAAATGTGGATTGCAATTTTGGATATCTGTTAGACCAATCACACTGTTCCCCCCTCACCCTCTTTAGTCCTCCAGGTACTGCCCAGTTAAGATGCTCTATTTGAAATGTGGTTGTGGGCAGAGTGTAGGTGTTAAGTCCCTCTTTAATTTAGACCAAATTAAACAAAACTTATGTTCTTGAAGTGAAAGTTTGCATGTCTAACAGAGAGGTTGAAAAGTGTGTTGGTCAAAACCCAAAACAATAAAATAAAACACCATCCACTGCGAAGATTAAGTGTGCATTGATTTTAAGTATCAGCCCATGATACTGTATAATGCAACAGAAAGGGCCCATTTCTTTTACTGAAAAACAATCTGAGTATCAATTGGTTTACTATTATACAACCTGTTATTTAAGTGTTCAATGCTGATTATTATTTGCATTTTCTTCTACTTACATGTCTGCATGACCTATCTGTGTGTGTGGAGAGAGCTGGTAATTCTCAGTCTGGACTTGTTATTCTAAGTCCCTGCACTCTTGCTGTTACTCAACAAGATTTTACTCTCAAAGAACTGAAGAGCCCTGTCCAATGCTGATGCCTTTGTTGGACTCAAGGGCTACTTTATCATGTAGCTATTATAAAATCAGTAAAGTGTTTGTTTGTATCCATGGATATGAGGTTGAAGAGAGTTGGCCTTAAATACACTTGTGCTAAAGACTAGAATCTTCACTGGGTCTTGTTAACATCATTGTGTGATGCACTTCTTTATAGGCTGACTTTAAAGTATGCGTGATCAAAGCCTTGTTAGCTTGAAGGACATTAAAGTTGCACTACATAACCTTTGTGGTTGGGGGTCTGTCAGCTGTTTGTCTCGGTGTTATTGCTATTTCCTATTCCTAAGTGTTCCAATATGGCATTTAACTCATTGAGTGCCGGTGACGAGTTTTTTCGTCATGTTGAATCCAAACGTTAAGTGCCGTGACGAATATATTCGTCAAGGACGTTTTTCAGCGGGGGTCGCTAGGATACGACCTGGAGCAACTTTGAAGGTGTAATTCACACCTCCCAACCTGTAGGTAGCGATCTTGTATCATTATCTGCCGATCAGAGACGCGGAAGAGAGGAAGAGTGTAGTTTGTGTACTGTGTATTGGCGAGAGGAGCAAGATGGCGAGGCGAGGGGACCCGGAAAAGCAGATGACTGTTGATCAGCGCCTATGGAGCGGTCTGATCGCTCTTGGGACCCAGGATCCCAGATCAGAGGATCACAGAGACACACCGGATCAGGCCGCGAGGTCGGGGCCGAGATCTGCTCTGCCCAAGGCAGGGGACGTGTCGTGATCGCGCTGCGCGAAGCAGGGACTCTGATCAGAACTACGACAGCGCCAAAGAAGAAGTTTACTGACTTGGAGCACTAGATCCTGGTCTCCAAAGAGGCATGAGATGAGAAGATTTAAGTTTACATGATGCTGCTGTGTGGTAATTGTAATGAATGAAGTTATATGTGTGTGTACGTGCGTGCGTGTGTACGCGCGCATGCGCGCGCGTGTGTGTAGCTGTGTGTGTGTAAAGGTTTATGCATGGGCTTGTGTGTATGCACATACATATATATATGTGTGTGTGTGTGTGTGTGTGTGTGTATGTGTGTGTGTGTGTCTGTGTATATATATTAGTTTTTATTATGGGTCTGTACTCTGAGCATGCCTCAATATTGTTGTGAAGTGACAAAGTTCTATTTTATATGAAAAGATATTATTATATCCTGTAAACATCTCTTGGCACTATTGATTTGAAGGAATTTTCAATTCACAGAGCCTTATATTCTTATATTTGTAAATAAAAAATGTACTTTGTCATCAAAAATCTCTTTCTCTGTTGTTTTAGATGTTTGAAGTGCCACTAAATCAATAAATATTGACATCAAAGACACTGATCTGTTCGAAATGACTCTTTGTACAAAATGCTCGTTTTCTCCACTTTGTGGTAAAAAAAACTGTGTTTTTGCTGAAACTTCCCTATGTTCTACTATCAATTACATGAGAACTGAAAAGGTTAGAAACATATTTTTTTTTCTAGGTGAAAGAAGAGAGTCAACACTTTATTTTGATGTGTGCCATGTTTATATAGTCAAAGAACCCAGTATTCTGTGAGTCTTGGAAAATCAGTGAAAATACACTAAAACCTCCGGCACTCTGGGGGATAGAATTCTGAAAACAGGCCGGCACTCAATGAGTTAACATAGTTAAATGTGTATTTAGCATTTAGCTTAGGTATTCTTTATGTGAGTGGGATTGCCTCTCCACAGATCTGACCTTTAACTTGACCTGATATGGTCACCTGCTTGTCTCTATGATGTAGATAAGTTTAATGTGATACTGTTTTAGGCAAACTAATAACATTTCCTTGGAGATGAGAAAAGTTACACAGTGCACATTGTTGACTATTGTAGCATTTACCGCTGAACTATAAGATTCTCATTTCATCACCATTGCACTGGACATGAATGTGTGGACCGATTTTGAAGGAAATCTAATTTATGAATGTTTAAAAGCACATCAACCAAATAGTGAACAGCTGCACAAATTTTAATGCCGTGTTAATGACGCAGAGATAATCACTGTCAAATTATGTGTGTAAAAGCTTTGTACTAATTATGTGCATGGTTGTAGCCGTATTTGAACTGATTATGAATGGATTTAATGAAGCACATTTGTCCAAGCTGCTATTAAAACAATAAGTTTGTATGCAGGAAACAGTTTACTCCCTATGCACACATTTAGTTTTATGAGAAAATAAAAACTGAGATGACAAGCTCTTAAGTACTCCACTGGCAAAGATTGGAAGATTCTGAGCTGGAGATGTTGCTACACTGCTCTAGACTCAGGAGAGGAAAGTTAAATTTGTAATGTGTCATAATGCTAGGCTTGAACTAACCATTATTTTACCAACTAGTCGAATAAAGGGCATTATTGATGAAAAAAGATCTAAAGAATACCTATTGTGCTTGTGCCTGCTATATAGTTAAAAGCTATGACACTGTGCATCATTTAGCTATTATTTGGGGGTTTTAAATCACAATATACATCTGAAATAAATGACTTTATAAAAGAAACAAGTTTGCTGACTTCTGTTTTAGAAAACTGAGTTGCCCAATGGGAGCAGTATATGTCATCACAAAAAATAGCCCCACATCTGTCCTTGCTTCTGATAGATAGCTGCACATCACGCTTTAGTGGATTTTAAAAATTTGTACCAAAGTGACTACATGACGCTGCTGAATCTTAAGCGTATCACCTATTAAAAAAAATAAATTGGAGAAAGAAGTACAGAGCAGTAGACGTAGTTGAAAACAGGAGTTCATCTTGAAATTAAATTATTAAAGATTGCTCAAACATGCATGAATCACTCCAAATACAACTTCGGGTGAGTAAATGATGAGGGGAAACAACTATAACATGGTTAAAAACTCTGAAAATGTTATGTATGTGTGATTTAGTCTAATTATTCCAAAAAGTATGTTTCTTTTATTTCTTTCATCAAACAGGCCTACTACATTTACCCGGGGAATATCTAGTTGTGTCCAGATTTTGTACTGCAGTCACCAGTCTGACGTTTTGTTCATATCAGCAATACTTTTTAATCCTAAGCATTCTCCCTTTGATCCCCTGCACATTCTTTTTCTTTAGGATCAGCTTCTTTCACTGGCTGAAACCCTGTGTCTGCCTCACGCTGCCCTAAAGATATTTGGCTCTATGAAAGGCAGTGGAGCAGAGAGGTTTGCTTTTACAAAACGCAGGAAGCTGAGTGGAGGCCTGCTCCGGCTTGTGATGGCAGGGGGCAGGTCTGTGAACAGGCCAAAGTGTGTGGGATATGAGGAATGAGGAAGAACATGAAAGCGCTGCTAGTGACCACTTAGCTTTGGGTGGTATATACGTATATACTTAAATATATATCCTTTTAAATATCCTCTTGTGCATATTCAGTTCTCAGCAAACAGTTGTGTATAATCAGCTATGAAAAAACAACACCAAAGTTTGGGCTGTGCCTGAGTCATAAAACCTCTTCTCTCAGGACATGTTTTAGAGTCTGTGTAATACAGACAATAGTTTTTCTGTTTCTTAGTTATTTGACAATTATTTATATAATTGTGATGAATTTGATCAGTTATTTCTGGCATAATCAGATCATCCAACTGTTTATCACATGACACTGGCCCTTATGCAGAAAGGGCTGGGATTGCAACACCATTGCAAAACAGATAATTATTCTTATCAAGTGATTTGAACTTAATGAAATGTTTTGGTAAAAATATGTCTGACTTCACTGGCCACATGACGGGAGGACTTAAATGAAAGAGGACATCCGTTGTGATAAGGAGTCAGTGTACTGAGGCATAAGGCTGATCTTGTTTGTTTTTCTGAGTAGAAAAGATTCAGGGGCTTAAGTTGAGCAAGTTTCTATTGCTCCATCCTTTGTTGCTAATGTTACTTACCTAGTTTGCAAGTTCTTCTAAGCAGACTTTATGTAAAACCGTAAACAAATGGATGGTATCGATCAGTATAATAAGTGGAAAAACAACATTTGTTTTGCAAGACCATGGCTTCTAATTATGAAACTAAATTTTGGTTTTAAGACATTGTATTAGACATAATGTTTATTAATTGCAGTGTGTTATATGTTATAGTGTTTGTTATATGTTATTATACTATATTATACCTTTATAGCCATTATAACATTCATTCATCTCATTCATTCATTCATTCATTCATCTTCTTTCGCTTTTTTCTCCATTCTCTGGGTCGCGGGTGCAGCAGTCCAAGCAGTGTTCCGCTGCCCAGAACACAATGCACCAGCCCTCATGTATCCTCCCGCGGGTGGTGGGTCCACAGGAGGACGGCTCACGTCACAACGGGCCTTGATTTATCTTCTGCCATGGGGGCTACCAGTGTCCACAGACACGGCCCAGGCAAACGGCAGCACTCATCTGTGGGAGCTGGGATCACACGCAGTCCACCCGTCAAAAGCGGGATTCGAACCACCAACCCCTGGATCACTAGGCAAGCGCTCTACCAACTGAGCTACTGCCGCCCCCACCATCACATAAAATATTTCTGTGTACTTAAGACATGAGATAAAACCCACAGGTCTGTGTTGGAACTAGACATGGTATGGACAGAGATTCATGCTTTTTGCTCGGTGTCTGTCCTATTATTTAAGCAGTACAAAGCTAACTGTTGTTTGCTGTGTGCCCTAAGGCTACAGGTTGCATTCAAGGATCAAGAGAAAGAGAGGGCTTTTTGTGTTGCTGCTGGATGGCCATTACGCTCAGAACCCACATTAAAGAGACCTGCCTAACAGCCTCAGCCTCTCCAGGGAGTGTGAGCGTCGGGACTGTGTGCAAGCAGCGCAGCAGAGAAAGACGCAGATAGGAACATGGCAACCACTCTACCAATAGGGATGATATTCTAATTACTGTACAATGACAACCAAATGAAGCTGTCATGTTGTGGTAATATCATCTTTTATAGAAGGAATGGCATCCGGCATAGAAATCTAAGGTCATTTTTTGACTAGTTTGCTAAAGTGGCCATGGGCAAAAATCTTATACTTAACTATATTATGCAAAACTGACTCATGAAAATTGAGCTTTGAACCATTTTATAATGTAGTCGTGTTTTGTTTCATTCACACGTTTAAGTAATCCTGCATTGTCTACATGTCTAAATCTCCAAAACTCCAAACCACCAATAAATTATCCAAATGATTCTAATGAATGTGCATGAAGTTTAAAAATACAGTGGAGCTCTTCATATATTACCACATCACGAGATAGAACAGTGTTTTCCGAACTCAGTCTAAATATGCATAGTTTGTGTGTTTAACATGTGTGAATGAAACAAAACACAACTGTTTTGATGGCGATTAGGTTTGAAAGTAGCATAATATTGGACCTTTTTAATTTTACATTTACAGTTACAGTGACATGTCTTGCTCTAGGATCCAATAGTAGTACGTACAAGGCAAACTAAGTTTTTTTTGTCCCTTTAACTCAATATTAATACTAATGAGTTTGCTTTTATTTACATGGGCCTGTACTAGGTAGATCATAGAGTGTTACCAATGCTTTTAATTAACATGGAATTACATAATGCCAAATGGTGTACTAGCATTTGTGAGCATTTGGAAAAGCACACATCATAAAACCATTGCCTAATCAATATACAAATCATTGCACAATAGGAGTTTACAGCTGCTTTTAACAGTTTAACTGCTGTCCGCCATGACCATCTGCCTACATACAGTGAGAGGTAAAATAGTGGCTGGGGGAAGTTATGTAATACAGCACAGAAGCAAGACAACGAACCACTGAGCTCCAGGAGGGGAGCTATTAATAGGGGCGGGTGGTGCAGTTGTCTGGGCTGCACAGTGGGTCCACAGGCTACATCTAAACAATTCTAATGGCTTCAGCTATTCTAAATGAGAGAGTTTGTTCTTCCTTCAATTTTCATACCTTTTAGTTTGCCAGTTTTCTGCAAAGCAAAACACAGCATTTCTTATTCTGATATTTCTAGCTACACAAGAACCTTTGCCACATAGCGCAAAGCGATTTACAAACTGATTTTTATCATTATCACCATTGGGATGGGGGTTCTTGTTGTTGTAGCAGTTTTGTAAATATGATCGCATTTCACACTTTGTTACAGGACTAGACGTTAAAAAGTGTCTTGCCTGAGGACACAGTAACAATCTTACCCTTTGATTGATGGCAAACCCAGTGTTGCACTGTTGCAGGCTTTTCAAGCAATCTTCACACCTTTGGCATACTGTAAATAAATAGATTGTGTTTTCATCCCGTCTAGTATAGTAGTTTCAGACATGTAAAGATAAAATATTTATCTCTATTAGTTGATGCCAGACGAGTAGCCTACTGTTTATCTAAGTGTGATATATTGTTGAAGTAAATGTAGACCATTAACGATCATATTGAAACTAATTTATGCCACCGACACAATAGACAAAGAGCAGGTTTAAACCACGAAAATATTTTACAATATTTTGAACTATACATTAGCTGCAAAAAACAGTTAGTTGCATCTGTAGTGAGTTATAGAAATTATTAATTCAACCTTAAAGGGATATGCCACCCCCAGGTCAACACAGTCCAGAGACTAAAGTGATGGAAAGCGTTTTCCTGGTCACCCAGCCATTGTCCGAGTCTGTCAGTGCTGACCGCCGCGCGCAGCTGCAGCTACTCCGCGTTAGACTGGAGGCTAACGTCGCCAGAGAAAGATTTCGGCCAAAAGGAATTAATTTGCTCGATGCTTTTCCCAATTACTTTCTGTGTAGTGCGCATTCATATCGAGTGCAAATAAATGTGCAAATCAACACGGAGAGCTTGACTTGGTCATTTTGGGTGGGAACTATTTTTCAGTGCGGAAAAACACAGCCGAAGCACACACCACGCTGCGTAACAGGGGAACTCCCAACGTGGTGCGTAACAGGGATTCCCCTGTGTGCTTCGGCTGTGTTTTTCCGCACTGTAAAATAGTTCCCACCCCAAAATGACCAAGGCAAGCTCTCCGTGTTGATTTGCACATTTATTTGCACTCGATATGAATGCGCACTACACAGAAAGTAATTGGGAAACGCATCGAGCAAATTAATTCCTTTTGGCCGAAATCTTTCTCTGGCGACGTTGGACTCGCGGAGTAGCTGCAGATACCGCGGCGGTCAGTGCTGACAGACTCGGACAATGGCTGGGTGAGCAGGAAAACGCTTTCCATCACTTATTTTAGTCTCTGGACTGTGGGGAGATGCCCAAGTTTGACCTGGGGGTGGCATATCCCTTTAAATCTTGTAGTATAGTCAAAAAATAACCAAAAATTCCCCACTAGTGCAAAGAAAATGTAAACATGATAAATATTGATCACAAAAAATATTGCCCCAGCTTTCATATATTGAGCGATAAGTCGATATGGTAATTATCGTGACAGGCCTACTTCCTTACTTTGAAATGCTTTACTGAAGTAGCCAAGCGCAGTGCACACTATCATAATGAAAACATGAAATATGCCATTACTTTACACAATGTATACATTATATATTATTTATTTTATTTTTTGACTGCTAACCCTTAGTGACTCTACAAGCTCAAAACTTATACCTAATATTTGCCTAAAGAAATGTCTGCCTCATGACTAAAAGATATTTTAGTACATCCAACACTTCTGCATTTGCATCTGTTAGTGTTTAAAGAGATGAAGCAACAAATAACCACAAAAGAGAGGGAGTGGCAGTTGACAGAGTGAAGTAGAAAGCCGCTTTGTTTACTTATGTGACATGTAACGTTGTGTGCCCCTCTCACAGCTGTTTTAGGAGTGAGGAAGTTGGCACACGAGAGCAGTACATACAGACGGTGCATAAAGATAGGCTCCAGTGCTCCCTGATGCTTGTGTTTGGGATCATGCCTGTCACATGATCACACTGAATGGATAAGTTCTATTTAAAGCCAGTAGTGCAGAGTCCAAGAGGGATATTAGAGATTATTGTTGCAGCAATACACCCACAGTGAAAGTGAGATGTGGAAGACCAAACAAATATCTTTCATTTCAACACAAAATGGAAGCAAGCACTGTGGTGAGACATATTGAATTCAAATAGAGCTGGTTGATATAACATTTTTATTGGAGTTTAGGTCCACTTGTGAGTAATGTCATAACAAAAATGCAATGCTACATAAAAAGTAAAGCATACTGAAACATTTAAAAGCCCACAAAAGACACAATTTGTCACCAACCATATCAATAATCAGCACATTTGAGTACAATACAATACAAAGAGTATTTTTTGAAGTGTTAGGCTATTTGATTTGAGTATTAAAAAGCCAAAAGTATAAACTTTGAAAATGGGAGTTTCTGGTCATACTAACTTGAGCACAACAGATTGTAGTATAAAAATGACATGCCTTAAAATATTTGTATTGTAAAATCCCACATTCTTGCATGATGCATATATGGAAAATGAAAACCACTGGTACATGATGTGGTATCAGGGGAGTTTGTAATTGGAGCAGAGGTGCGCTGATAAATATAGAGGGAAGACCAGAAAGTCTCCCCAACAACAGTAATAAACCCACCATAGTGAAAATGGTGATGAGAGCTGGATTATGACCTAGCTGATTGATTTTTAAAATTCGATGTCTTGGGAATTGTACACACTCTTATTTGCTCAATATATTAATAGCAGTTCACATAAAGGCCATACATGTTTGGCCACCTGTTTCATATAGTTTGTCATTTTGAACCCACAGATGTGTCGTTGCTACTTGTTCCTTGGCTGAAGTCTGAGCGCCTCTCTTTCTATCTCTCTCGTACTCTCTCGCTCTCTCCTTTCTGCCCCTCCCTCCCTTTCTCTCTTCTCCCTCTCCTCCTCCTCTCACTCTGCCTTTCCCCCTGTCTCTCTGCTGCTTTTGTATGTGCCAGTGCTCAGCTTGTTGACTTTAGCGAGCCTATGTACTGTACTGTTGCCAGAGAGGAGGGTTCTCGGCCGGGCCAAGGCCAGTACGAGACAAGGGAGGAAAGAAAGTCGGGGGTGTGTGAGAGTGTTTGTGCACGTACTTTAGAGCTCCAGTCAACCTGAAGTACAGTAAACTGGGTCAGAAATTTGTATTTATCTATCTAATCAACAGATTTAAGTTTGAAAAAATCCTCAATACACTGATAATACACACAGTTAGTAGTATTCATGAAGGGTTAGGCTGGTGGATAGGTTTGAATATTAAAAAGCTTACATTTTAAGTATCAGAACTGTCTTCAAAATCTCATTAAACAATAACAATGCAGCTATCGTTGCAGGATGGCTTACAATAGCCTCCTGTAGCAGCCATCTGTTCAGTCTGGAGTAAACAGTAACACAGATATCAAAGTTAGCTTGATAGTAACTGTGAATTTCCCCAGGCTGGTATTACAGTACAATGACAGCATGTACTCTTCAACTGTTTGAAATGTGTTTTAACAGTGTATTACTCACAGCACATCCACATGAGACTCACATACCGCTCACACCGCAGATGTGAAAAAGCTGTTATGGAGTATCACTCTCTGCCGGGAAGCTACGGGAAGGAAAAAGCTCAATGTCAGGAAGCCCGCAATGTTTAGGGAATCAGAGCTTTTTTATAGTGTTTGGGATGAGCGCATGTGCCAGAAAAAGCCGCCGGTGTAGCATACAGCTGATGGATTAAAGGTCCCGTATTACACAGAACTGACTCTTCTTAGCTTTTGGCCATGTTTTAATGATGTTACCTCATTAAAAACATACCCGGAGTTGTGTTTTGTTTCATTCACACGTAGTAGTATTATTAGTCTGTCTACATCCCCAAAGCTTGAAATGCTCTCTTCCACCTTGTGATGTCAAGAAGTGGTAGTTCTGGCTTTTACCATTTGCTCAGCAGAGATTGTCAGTTCTAAATCTGAAATAATCTAGATGATTCTAGTGAAGGTGTATAGAGATGGAGCACTTCCTGTTTTACCACATGACATCATAAGGTGGAACAAAGTGTTTTTGTTTGAGAAAAAAAACACAGCCTAAGTATGCATGGTTTGTGTGTTAAAATGTGTGAATGCAACAAAACACAGATCCAGGGGTTTTTATGAGGAAACAACATTACAGCATACATCAGTAAATAGCGTAATATGGGCCCTTTAACAAACTGTCAACCGCCTAAATCTGAATTACATTACTGGCTTTGTGTAACTCAACAGGCTTGTCAGATGAACAACACACACAGAGGGTGATATCAAAAGTGCCGCAGGTTTGTGCCCAGCTAATGAGTGAAATAGGACACAGCTAATCATGTTAAGCTCTCCTTCCTCATACACACAAATGCAAAAATGTGTCTGTGGACAACTGCTGTTAGTTTAACCATGTTGTTTAATATGGTCTATATGTATACTTTCTGAGGTGAAGTAACCTGATCATTTCACTTTAGTACTGTAGTAGTAGTAGTAGTAGTAGTAGTAGTAGTAGTAGTAGTAGTAGTAGTAGTAGTAGTAGTAGTAGTAGTAGTAGTAGTAGTAGTAGTAGTAGTAGTAGTAGTAGTAGTAGTAGTAGTAGTAGTTGAAAGCAGTGCTATATGTTTAGTACTTGTTTATTAAGTACAACTATGTCAGATTTTTAGTTCTCTACAGCGTTTATGCATGCACTTTTCAAGATGCCAAAACCAGCCAAATTTCAGAAAGCAACAGAGTACCTCCTTCATATCTTGTGCTACATTCTTCAGTTGCCCTTCCTTTCCAACACATTTTTTATCAGCGTGGGAGCACTTCTTTCAACTAAAATGTTTTTTAAAACAGCTTAGTTCCTACATGTATGTTTTGGTCATGGTTTGCAGTATAATGTCTGCATGTTTGTGGGCTCCAGAGTGAAATTTTTGACTGGTGTGTGTGTGGAGACTGTGAGTGGATGAGTGCCAGGGCTTAGGGCTTGGCTCAGAGAATGCCTCAAACCAGTTCACTCTGGTTGTGAAGTCTGGAGGCGGGACGAGGACCTCTTAAAGCTGCAGAGCGCATGCAGGCGTTATGAATACTGAGTCCTATTGTATATCGGTTTCACGCTGTGTAAAAGTCCAGGTGTGATTTAATGCTTTGTTATGCTTTTATGCTTATAGGCTTTTTGTGTTAAGTGTGTAAAAGTATTTAAAGATACTGTTAACAGTACATGCCTTTTAAGAGGGTAAGCATCATGCAATTAGAGCTGAGCAAATCATTTGAGTTTTAATGAATTACTTTGTGTGTGTTTATGATACCACCGAATATATTTGTAAAATATAACATAAAAAAAGCATTTATTCAAGTCTGGGTTCTTCTGTTAGTCCTGATTACATCTTGCCTGGTTTACACCTGACCATATCACAAATGAGATATGGTCTGGAAGCCACCTTCTAAATATCTCGTAGCGTAGGTGTGGTTTACGATCGCCAACGGCAGTTTATTGGGCGGTACGAATGTCTATCATTTGGCGTATATGTAGCCCATAGCCAATCATGTCAGTTGTCAGTTCAAAATACAAGCTTCCGTTTGTCACGTAGTACGCATCACCATCTTTCCACCCCTCCCCGCTCTCTGATTGGCTCCCAGAATCAGGAGAGCTCGCTTGCCATAGTCGCCAGGCTGTCTTTCAGATCGGAACGAACGAAAGCAGCCTGAGATTTCCCAGGTTAGATTACATCAGTTTCTATTGGGTTCAGTTTAGGGATGTCAACAATTAATCGACTTACGATTAATTGTCAATCAAGACGTTGGTTGAACAAAATGCATGCAATTAGTTGCTAATCGCGGACACATGCACCCGCGTGTACGTGCCAGGGCTGCTGAGCACGAGATCGAACCGCCGCACCCGGAATGTGTAGTCTCAGCCCTAGCCACAAACCAGCCGCACGAAACCAGCAGCGGCACGTGGTGGTTTAATCCTGGTCTAGACCTGGTCCAGTCCTGGTTTAGTCCAGGCCCAGTCCAGGTTTAGACCTGGTTTAGTCCACGTTTAGTCCTGGTCTAGTCTCTTAGCCAATCAGGATGCAGAACACAATGTTACACTATAAAAAAATGTTACACTATAAAAAAAAAATTGGAAAAAAAATAATAAATCCGCGAACCGCGATAGAGCAAGGGATTACTGTATTTTGTTATTCAGCATCAATACATTTGTCTGCTTTTTACTAAGGAATAATTAATTGAGGAATATACAATATAATAATACTATGATATATTTATGACTCATTGTTATGTATACTACAGCTTATATTCTTAAAGACCCTATTGAAACACTAAAATTCAGGTGAAAAACGCCGCTTATCAATTAATCGTAAGTTGACTGATAAAGTCAATCAACTATAGATTAATGAATTAATCGATAATTTGCATCCCTAGTTCAGTTCATATGTTTTGTTTTGTTTTCATTTAAGATTTAAATTGCAATTTTGCAGTTAATGATTAGTGTAACACCCTCTTTACATATCACAGATGTAACCAAAATAATGGGTTACTTTTTGTTAACACACACCTTACTTAGGGCAAAAGAAAAAAATAATTCTGTCAGCTGGACAAATGTTTTGTTTTTGTTTTTTTGAGTGAAGACGTTTTGCTACTCATCCAAGCAGATTCTTCAGTCACAGACACTTTACTTACTGAATGTGATTTTTCTTTTGTTTTTGCAGGAAGCCGTCAGGCCATGCCGATAAGGAGGTGATGGCAGCAACCGTCCTGACCTCTTTATCCACTTCACCAATGGTGCTCCAGCCTTCCTCTGCTCCTACAGGTAAAAGCAAGCCAACATCAACATACTGTAACATACAGCTACACTGGGCGAAATAGGCTTTAGTTTTATCTTAGCATATAATCTGTCAAGGGTAAACTTACATGTGTTTAGTGCCAAACATGTAGCCTTGACACTCCCTCTGCCACCCTAGAATTGCTGTGGTCACCTTTACCATGCCAAGCTTACCAAACAGTCAAAGTTCTCTCTGTATTTTTACCCAGTCTTTGCAAGGCTATTATTGCTCCACTGTTGACTTTGCTTTGCTAAATATAGGGCCAGTTATTTTGAAAAAGTCTATATATGTTATGAAATATATTTGGTGCAGGTCTACAAGTAATGACCTGTAAATAAGTACCTTTCCTGAGATGAAAACATGAGTCGTTGATAACTTTTGAATTGATTTGAACAGTACCAGAACCGGCGAGCAGAGGATGGAAAGAGGTGCTCTCTGCCAGCTACAGCAGCTCCACCAGCGGCAACTGGAGCTGGGATGCCAGCGACCAATCTGTGCCCTCCACACCGTCCCCACCTCTCTCCAATGAAAACAAGAACTTCCTGCTCTCGTCCAACACTGATGACATCAACGAAGACATTCACGAGAGCACGCACTTCATGTTTGAGGACCCCATGATCCCCAGGAAAAGAAAGGTGACATAGCTCAAAAGCAGTGATCGGTTACCAGTTGTTTCTAGCAATTCAAAAGAACATAGCAGGCCACCATATTATGTCGAGGATCTTGGATGGATGGAATACACTGAGTTTACCTGATATCATAGCATAGACTGCCTACCTGAAACTGAGCTGGAAGTCAGAATTCTTTGGAAGAGTAACTGTAACTCTATAATCACTGGGCCTATCCATCTATAAGTTCAAAAATGTCAGAATAGCTTCAGAAAGTGGTGCCATAATTCAATCCAATCCACTTTATTTATATAGCGCATTTCATAAACAAAACAGTTTCCAAAGAGCTGAGCAAATACACAGTAACAACAATAATAATTTGATAATAATATAAACGTTGAGATTTAATCATACTAGTCTTAAAACAATAAAGCCAGTCAAACCAAATAAGAGCAAAGCCATAAAATAGCAATAAATAAATAGTTTAGTAATAATAGTAATAATAGTAATAATAGTTTGATAACAGGTGATTCTTGATGGATGACATTTTGTTGACCCAATCCCTAAAAATATTGATCTGCTAATTTTTACTTTGTGATCTGTTTTAAAAGGGACCAATCTCCTATAGAAAAATGATGATGTCAAATTCTAAAATGTGAATGCAATCTGTAACCTATGTGTAGAGTATTAAGTAGATGTAATAATGACAGTGTTTATACAAGTTATACATTATACAAGTAACAATTAATTTAGTAAACCGATATTAAATAAAGCAGAACAGTTAACCCCTGTATGGTTCTGACACTCTTAAGACAGAGTGACACAACTGTGATCTTGTTGTGTCTGCAGCTGTTTCAATGCTGTCCACTCAGCTTTCAGTGTAACCAAAGTCTTAGTCCTCCTCGCTGAGTCACACTTCAATCCCAGTGGCCCACATTTTGAAAATACAGCGTGGCTATTGTGAACTGCAAAACAGAGACATCTCCAGAAAACAGGGCACATACAGTTTAGTACTTGGGTGTACATAAATGAATAAGTTATACAGCTTACTTCTCTTTTTACCAGGATATGTCAAAATGCTTCTATTCCCCTTTAGTCATAAGTATAAGGGCAACCAAGGGATTTGAGGGGAAGAGAGGTGATTTCTGGTAGTAGCTACAAAAGATGAAATAGGCCTCAGTGTTACCGCTGGCAGCAAAATGACAAAGCATTGCAGGTAAACAATATGTGAGAGTGTGCAATTCACTTTCCCTGGAGCAGTGGAGCAGTGAAGATTATTGATTTGCCAATATACAAACCCATAAAAACTCGAAATGGAGAGTACTGGATCTGAGTCTGGGACATATTGTACATGTAATTACACACTGAAATAGCTATCAGTTAAACATGAGTCATCCACCAGGGCGGCAAATGTGCATTATTTGAATCCAAGCATGGATAATGGCAAGTGTTGCAACAAGATGACCATCTGGGATAAAGAAAACCTATGCCAAATTATTAGACGAAACACTTCTACATGATAAACAGATCAGTTGAATTGGTATCTTCAGGCAAAAATATTGTTCTTAATTACTTATTGCAAGGTTTGACAAAGACACGGCTATTTGCAGCTGTTTGATTAACTTTAAGCATTAGTGTAAGAGGATTATTAAACATGACAATGACTGTTACTGTAACGGTGCTAAATTGCTGAGAAATCTCTTGGGGAATTAAGTGGTTTATGATGGTGGGATTAAGATTAGCTTTACTTTTTTGTTTCTTCTTTTTCTTTACACTAAAAAAAACATCGAAAATATTAGGATTCTTTTTATGCTTTGGCAGTTCGTTTGATTGACTCTAGTAACCTCATGATCTAGAATTATGTGCAGAAGCCTTAAGCAGGTGTGAAAAAATGTGCTTGTTCTCGATATTCACACATCTTTCCATTGTATATAGCCAGACACATATAAACCTAATCCGAAAGTGTTGCAGAGACTTAATCCATTCATTCAGAAAACCTGTTCCTCCCATTTAGCTTCTTCTGGTCTTACCTCTTTACTCTGTTTTCCCTCCCCTGCACTCTCACGTCTCTTCTTGCCTTTCTTTCACCAGAGCTGGTTGAAAGGTGATTACTATCCACACCCACCCAATCATTCATTATCAGTTATGCAGGTCTGTGCCTGTCTACGGGGCAGTGGCCAACAGCTCTGAACATAACTTTATACAACCACTCTTTTAACCATGTGGTATTTAAAAAAGAGACAAAAAAAATACTATTATATGATAAGGTTACGTTTGGTTTGCTTGGAGTAGTAGTAGTAGTTAGGGCTGCAACAGTTACAACTGTTATAGTTGTAAGCTATAGCTATAACACTCATTTTAATTTTATTATGATTATTGCAAGTGCTATCCGGATTTTAGACTATACAGACTCTTAAACACATGCAAAAAGACATTTATCCCAAACACAGTAGCAGGATTAAATACACATTGCAAAATGGAATAATAATTTTCTGATTTGTATTAATACTATACTTTATTTGTAAATATTCTCTACCTAAAAGACTTCAGTCTCTTTTTTCAACCTTTAATGTACAATAGAAATAATCGTTTGACTAGTTGACTACGAAAATAATCATTAATGGCGGTAGGAGATTCTCTTAACCCATCTTCTTGCTCCTGTAGCCTCACCTCTATATCACATATAATACTTTCCACATAGCACAATGCTGTATACGCAGAAAAATCCTGATTTATCGTTGGTATTTAACATTGAGCCCTCTGCAGGCCAAACCTTCCAAATAAAAGTATCCCACCATGATACATTTTCCCTGCACATGCCAACTACAGGAAAGAGGTCAAGTCACTGCATCAATCCGCCTCATCAATCTGTCACTGATGTGAAAGTACTCAAGGAGACAGATGAGGGTACAGTTTCATTGTTCAGTCCCTGTCCACTGCTCTGGCTGCGTCTCCACTCGTCACATATTGAGTTTCTATTTTTATGGCTTTGCTGTTCTAATGAGGTGTAATGTTTGCCCCATTGTCAAAAGGCTGTCCCCTTAAAGTACAGTATTTTAAGAATGAATTGTGATACGGGATGAAGAATTTATTTCGTTTAATTTGTTGCAGAACTCCATGAAGGTGATGTTTAAGTGCTTGTGGAAGAACTGTGAAAAAGTCCTCAGCACCTCCTCAGGGATCCAAAGACACGTCCGCACCATGCATCTGGGGTATGCCGCGCTACAGTTGTTTGGATATTACTTCATAAACAAGAAACTAAGCTTTATCTTTTCAGTAGTTTGTTCTAAGAGCTGTTGTGTACAAATATAATAATCTTATAAAGCTGGACAATTGATTATGCCAATACACTTCTACTTCGAATTTGTCAACCACTAACCAACAGAGCTTTGTTACCATTTGCTTATATTATGCATATAATTATTACAAAATACTACAGTTGTATGTGAGAAGAAAAGTTATCATGTTGCTGTTAAGAGAGTGCGAAATCTCTCACTGACTAGACGAGCTCTAGCTGAGGCTGTATACTCGACCATACTGTCCTCTGGTGGTGGATAAGTAAATTTAAAGTTCTTCCTCTTAGTTTTCATTTGGAACTACATGTCTGCAGTTACAAGAGAGAATACTATATAGTACAAATGACTGTAAAGTGCATTTCAGAAGATTCATCAGTTTTAAAGCAAATAATTAGTACAATACACAAAAAGGTTGTTTCCTATTTGTCAGTGTCTTGTGTTTTGACATGCTTCCTTTTCTGCACTAGTATGGACCATGGAGCAAATCGAATCCAATTTTTCTGTAGTTATAATCCTTATAATTCCTTATAATCCCATAGACGTAACAGTGACTCGGACTACAGTGACGGGGAGGAGGACTTCTACTACTCAGAGATCGAGGTGAACATGGACAGTCTGACGGAGGGCCTGTCCAGCCTTACGCCCACCTCCCCCACCACGGTCGCTCCTCCCCCCATCTTCCCCTCACCACTCTTTGACGTCCCACACTCGGAACACATCAGCATGAACGGGTGTCAGAGCCACGCCCCCACACTGCTCAGCCAATCAGCTCCCTCCACCCTCTGCCACATCCGCACTGACCACGCCTACCAGGTAACCCACTCATAGAAATGAAAGGAATTTATATTACTGTGCAATTGAGACTAGGATAATAAATTCTATAGTGTTTTTTGGATACTCAAGAATCCTTATTATTACATTTTTAATTTACTCCATTCCTGATACAGCTGCTACTGTAACCCCAGCTGCCCTTGGGTAGACCTGTACAATAATAATAATACTCCATCCACCACCATTTATGCACGTACACGTCACATTCATTCTAGGTGAGTGTCTTGCCTAAATACACATGTAAAACAGAATTAATCCAGGATCAGATCATATCTTTAAACCAAAACAAACAAACAAACAAACAAACAAACAAACAAACAAAACAGCCTAAAGAAGGATTTTATAATAGTAATAATAGTCTATAAAAATATAGCTGCAAGCAGCAATGTGGGGCCAAGCACCGAAGGTGCATGTAGGCCTCAGCATGTAGGCCACATGGCCTACATGTCTGACAGGGTCTAACAGAGTCTGACAGGGTCTAACAAGGTCTGACAGGGTCTAACAGAGTCTCACAGGGTCTAACAGGGTCTAACAGAATCTGACAGGGTCTAACAGGGTCTAACAGAGTCTGACAGTTTTCATAAACTAATAACCCTGTTGCAGGTGCTGGGGTTTAGATAGACAGAGTCTGACAGGGTTTAACAGGGTCTAACAGGGTTTAACAGGGTCTAACAGGGTTTAACAGGGTCTAACAGAGTCTGACAGGGTCTAACAGGGTAGTTAGACCCTGTCAGACTCAGAAACAGGGTTTAACAGGGTCTAACAAGGTTTGACAGGGTCTAACAGAGTCTGACAGGGTCTAACAAGGTCTGACAGGGTCTAACAGAGTCTGACAGGATCTAACAGAGTCTGACAGGGTCTAAGGCTACGTTCACACTGCAGAGCTTAATGCTCAATTCCGATTTTTTTGTGAAATCGGATTTATTTGCAAGGCCGTTCACATTTCCAGTTAAATGCGAATTGTATGTGATCTCCAGTGTGAACGCTAAACTCCCCAAAAGTGTCCCGCATGCGCATTGGAGGACACGATGACGTCACACGCAGCGAACGCGCTCAATGTTTACGGAAGTAGCCTAAAGTTGCTTTCGTACCGGAGCCAAAACATGTACAGCTTATTTGTTTTAAGGAGGAGACGGAGAAGGACGAGGTTTTTGGCCACAGTGTTTTGCGGGGCAGTGGCAGCAACGTCTGCAGAAAGGAACATGTGGGTGCGGAGTCACAGGTAGGAGGGGTGGGATTGCTACGTGCTTCGCCGCTTCACTGATACGAGTTTATATACTATTTTCGCATGACGAGAAGAACGTTTGTGCACATTTGTGAACGCCTACTTGTACCACTCTCATTGGAGGAAACACACTCAGGTCGGATGAATGCGACCTGGCCGTTCAGACTGCAGTCGCATGTCAAAAGATCGGATATGTATCGGATTTAGGACCACATATCCAAGTGGCCTGGATCGCATTTGAAAAAATCGGATCTGTGTCGTTCACACTGTCATTAGAAGATCAGATACAGGTCGCATAGAGGCAAAAAAATCGGATTTGGGTCGTTTCAGGCTGCAGTGTGAACGTAGCCTAACAGAATCTGACCCTGACAGGGTCTAACAGAGACTCACAGGGTCTAACAGAGTCTAACAGGGTAAAACCCTGTTAGACTCTGTTAGGGTCTGTTAGGGTCTAACAAGGTTTAACAGATCAAAGACACATCAAAGACAGATCGGTTGCTAGGTGCGTTGCTAGGCAATTCCTGAAAATTCTTGCAACTTTGACCTGCTGGTGGCACTAGACGGTTGGGGCTGGGGGCCTATAAATTGCTGTGGGTAATGAGGAGACTGGCTGGAATGTGCATGCAAAATTTCACAACTTTTTACCAGACGGTTCTAGGGGTTGCCATAGACTCCCATGGTCAGAGGAATAATGTATAATAATAATAAGAAGAAGAATCAGTAGACAAGACACATCAAAGACAAGATCAAAAGTTTGCTAGGCAACGCAGTAGAAACACTTTTTTTTTTTTTTGCTAGGCAACGTCGCTATGCAATGTCGCTAGGCAACGTCGCTAGGCAACGTCGCTAGGCATTTTCTTCCAGCTTCCAGGCCTTCCTCTTTTAACTTTCAGCCTATCATTGTTGAGGATGTGCACAAACAGCTGAAACATCTCAATACTAAAAAATCACATGGCCCAGATCTTTTAGATCCCCATTTTTTTTTAAATTGGCAGCTGATTCTATAGCAGAGCCGCTTACACACATCTTTAATTTGACCTTGTCCACTTCAGAAATCCCTAAAATATGGAAATCTGCTTTTGTATTTCCACTTTTTAAAGGAGGCGACCAAAGTGTCCTAAGTAATTATAGACCAATTTCAAAATTGTCTGTTGTTTCCAAAATTTTAGAGAGTTTGATAAATGAACAACTAAAATCATATTTGGAAACTTGTGAAATCCTTTCCGAATTACAGTCGGGATACAGGAAAAAGCATAGCACCATGACGGCAGCATTGAAGGTTGTAAATGATATTTGCTCAGCGTCCGATAAAAAACTAAATTGTGCCTCTATTTTCATTGACTTGTCCAAGGCGTTTGACTCTGTAGATCATCAATTATTAATGCAACGACTTGTAAGCATTGGACTTTCGGAACAAGCAATCAGTTGGATTTCAAATTATCTTTGTGACAGATCTCAAAGGGTTAAATGTGGTGACCAGTGTTCAGATGATCTTCCTGTTATTCGAGGTGTACCACAAGGGTCTATTCTGGGACCACTTCTCTTCACTATATATATATAAATGATGTGGGGCAGAATGTAAAAAATGCAAATTGCCATTTTTATGCAGATGACATGATTATATATTGTTTCGCATCTTCACTCACTGAAGCCATTGACAAATTGCAAAATGCATTTAACATTGTTTGCCACAGCTTCTCTGAATTGAAACTCTGTCTTAATGCAAACAAAACCAAGGTAATGCTGTTTTCTAGAAGTAAGATTGTGCAAAATGTTCCTCCAGTTGTTGCACCTGATGGCTCGGTTATTGAAGTTGTTCATGCTTTTAAATACTTGGGTGTCATAATTGATGATGGACTGTCTTTTAAGTTTCATATCGACTCTCTTGTCAAAAAGTTGCGTTTTAAATTGAGTTTTTATTTTAGAAACAACTAGTCTTTTTCGTTCAATGCCAGAAAGAGGCTTGTTGCTGCAACATTCCTCCCTGTGCTAGACTACGGGGATCTTTTGTATATGCATGCCCCAGCCCAAGCTCTGCGCTCTCTGGACTCTGGAGTATTTCACGCCTCTTTGCGCTTTATTACAAACTGTAGTGCTCGGACCCATCATTGTGAACTCTACTCTCGTGTTGGATGGCCTGCTTTAGCGACCCGGCGGCTCACACACTGGTATAAACTTATTTATAAGGGACTTGTTGGGCTGCTCCCTCAATACCTCAGTGTGTATCTTCAGCGGAGGCCTGACGGACCCCAGAATTTACGTTCTCAGGATGTTTTCACGTTGTTGGTTCCTACTGTGAGAACAGAGAAAGGAAAACTGTGTTTTCAGTATTGTGCTCCAGCAGACTGGAATTCTTTGCAGAGAGTTTTAAAACTTCAAACACTCGTACCTATGGCTTCTTTTAATACTCTTTTAAAGGACCTGGAAACGCAATAGATGATATGCCAATGTTTTTAAACTGTTTTTCATCATTTTATTTGTGTTGATTTTATATTTATTTGTTGTCTGGTGAGTCGTATTGTGTTTCTAATTGTTTTTAACATTTTATCTGTGTTGACCTTATATTTAATTGTCTTCTTGTGAGTTGTATTGTGTGGGCCTCTTGGCCAGGACTCCCTTGAAAAAGAGATCTTTGAATCTCAATGGGACTTTTTTCCTGGTTAAATAAAGGTAAATAAATAATAAAATAATAGGCAACGTCGCTAGGCAACGTCGCTAGGCAACGCAGTACAAACACTTTTTAAAAATCTTTTATTATTACAAGGTGCACAATAATACACACTTCAGGTACATAATAATACATATTTTAACACCACAATAACATTCGCAGAGCACTCAGAAGACACATCGGGGGACGTGAGCACGGGAACAAACACCACTGGGCACAAGGGCTAAGAGAAACAGGGGGGATGTAGAGGACCAAAGTGATTGCCCCAGGTGAAGGAAGGGGGCCTGGGGGAGAGCAAGGGCGATGCAGTGTCCAGGGAAGGTCCAGACGACAGGGTCCAGGGGGGACAGGATGTATAGAGTGGTGGGAGCCTCAACGCCGGCCACCGAGCGAGAAGGTCCAGTGTTCGAGTCCAGAACCGCGACAGGACACCGGGCGGCCAGATGGAGGTGGTCTTCATGCGCCTTACCGCGTACCAGACAGTCACAGCCGTACCTGTCAGGGTGCATTGCGTGCAACCTGGTGGTGAGGTGTACCAATCATATACGAGAGTCCAGATGGAGGTAGTGACATGTGTGGGAAATTCAGTTTCCTGAATGCACAGTACGGCCCAGGTAGTGTCGTGGATCACACACTCTGAGGAGCAGAGTCCGGATGCCTGCATCCGGACTCTGCTCCTCAGACCACACGCGTTGAGTGAGACCAGGGAGAGCGTCATAAAGAAAAGACGAGGGGAAGGGACTTATGAAAAACACTATGGTGCCTAGCACCTTCGGTGCTTGGCCCCAATTAAAGCTGCAATGGTTGTCTTTATATTTTAACAGTTTAATAAAAGAACAACAACCAGATTAGCAATAAAACAGTAAAAAATCTAGTTTTATGTAAAAAACTAGAATTTGACAACTCCCAAAACACTCACCAGCAGAAGTCCACATAATGTTTTTATAAGCTTAAGAGCAATTCAACTTAAGATATTATGCAATCAACACAACCTTCTCAAACGATATAGATTTTTCAAACTTTGTTCTCTTGTAGTCATTCTCATGCACCAAAAAGCAGCCGGGTCAGGCACAATCACTCCCACACTGATGTGGGAGTGCATAGCAATAAGGCAAGGGAAAAAACATTTTGCAAATATTTGTGGATCCAAAAGAGTAAAAATTATTTTGAGGTTGTGACATTTTGAGTTATACAAGTTGTTCAACAAATTATGAACATACAAGATTTTCACTGCCCTATTTTATCTTCTTCCAATTTTCTTCTAATCTAAAAGTATGCTGTTGTGTTATGCAATAATAATGTATGTGCAGTATTGCACAAAGACACACATGGATTTTAAGATCTTTAAGGTTTAAACAGGCTTGGATCTAAACAGTCATTAGTTAAAGAGGGGGTATTATGCAAAATTTAATTTTTGAGTTGTCTGCCATGTTATAACATTGTTCTCTCATCAAAGACGTGCCCAAAGAGATTTTAGATGTCATCCTTGTATGTTTGAGTATTTTAGGCTTTCCTGTCAAAAACAGAGAAACCTATAAAACACGTTAATACCTATATGTTGTTTTTGGCGAATATAGCATTTTCTAAACAATAAAAAGTAACATGGTGATCTAAATATGTGTAGAAGTAAAATACCCCTTCTCAACATCCATCTATACCATAATTACTAATTCTTTCCATATCTCATTATTGAACTCTTTTAAAAGCATTGCTTTTTGGTCTCTATTTCTACACTACATTTTTGCACAGGACTTTTTTTTTGCTCTGTCCTTTCCTGATTTGGTTCGGGTGTTTCTCTGTGATCCAGGCCACTGCACCGGTCAGTGTCCCAGTGGTTCCTGAGCTGGCGGGGTTAGGAAATACTAACGGCACCGGCCTTATAACCGAGAGCAGCAATGGCATCAGTGTGTCATGGCAGTCCCCTTCGGTCATTTTCAAAGGTGTCCCGGTGAGTTAGGTTTCTCTCACATGATCTTAAATGTCTTCCTCTCTACTTATTAATCATTCTGTACCTGTATAGTGGTTATTTACAGATTTTTGTATATGTTTGTATGTGTAGAAATGAATATTGTCATGTACATATTCGTTCCGTATTACAGTCTTGACACTGTCACATTTGTATGGCTCCATTGTTATGATCTATTCCTGCTTTTACAGGGCCCTGTGAACCATGTCCGAACTGTGAGCAACGGTGAGAAGCGTCAGCCTGCCCCCAGCACACATGCAGCTGTTACCAAAAGCCACGCATTAGTCACACCAGCTTCTAAAGCCACACCGGGAACCAGGTACAAAGCATTATGTTTCATTCATTTGGGTTTTGCATTTTTTACAAATAAACCTGTTATAATTCTTTGAGGTCAATTAAATTCTTTATTTAAATTGACACACTCATAGCTGTAAAAGACAATCCAGGATATTTGTGTCCTAACGCTGTTCCCTGTTCTTTTACCCAGGAAACCCCGCGGTGAGGCAAAGAAGTGTCGAAAGGTATATGGCATGGAGAAGAAGGACATGTGGTGCACGGCCTGCCGCTGGAAAAAGGCTTGTCAAAGATTCACCGACTAACCCCCAAACTTCTGCCACATGAGCTCTTCCTCATTCCAGGACAATGGACACTTCCATTTACACACAGGGGAGGCTTCCAGCAAAGCTGAAAACTTCAGATCAGACTGGGTTCACCCTTCCAAACATTAAAAAATTGTAGTTGGTTGCTTAAAAAAAAGGAAATGGAATTTTTTGTCAGGTTTGAAACTTTTTATATTATTAAGACAATTTTGATAAATTTGAAAAATTGAATTTTTAAGAAACAATAAGAGGCTAGTTTATAACTTTTTGGCAAGCTGCATTCAAGACAACAACTAAGATTTTGGCATGTTGTTCTCAAACAAAGAATTATATATAAGCTACTGTTTCGAGTTGTATCAAAACTCTCAAGGGGTCTGCTCAATTTCTTCTTCTGTAGCATCTGCTTTTCCATGGTCACTGTTTAAGGGACAGCTAGGTAACCAAATGCAACATGCCAGCACAGTTACAGTTAGTACATTTTGGTGTGAGCTCCTGTGCCAATGTAAAACCCCTAACCCACAGCATTATACATACTGAAGTTCAGCTGTTTCCTCTGATTGTAACATTACCATAATACTCACAGGGACTCTGTGCTGTCTAAAGTCAAAACATTGGGAAATATTTTCATCTCTCTCTCTTTACGCCTGTACGTATTTATAAGCACCTTGAAGAATTTGGTCAACATGTGTATTGCCACTGCCCTCACTGCCTTTGATTGATTTTCACCATTACAAAGATGCAGGACTTCAGTTATATGTGAACTGCCATGTCAGTTTTCTTTTTGTTTCATTTAGTTCTGGCCAAACACAAGACAAACATGGTAGATAGACACGTTCAAGGAAAATTCAAAGTTAAATTTGTTGACTTTCACTGTTCCCTAAATGCAGTTGGATTTTTTTTATCAATCTTAGAATACATTCACAATATATACAGTGTTTTTCCCCAGTAGGAATCAGCCCTATGACCAGCCTGTCATAGGGCTGATTCCTACTGTACTCTCCCTTTTGTCCCCTTTTCTTAAGACCTTGTTACTTGTGTTTCTAGGTTACCAGAGTCACAGCTACACAGACGCGCAGATACAGCTCCGACTGATGCTTATGACTTCTGTCGTTATAGAAACACATGTTTTCCATGGTTGCAGAGAGAGCCGTTGAAAGAGACAGTTGATGTAGTCCAGATTATATATAGTTTAGATGAAATGTAAAATGAGTTTCTACCCATATAGTAAGACATATTGGTTACATAATGGATAACTTATGGGAACCATGATTCTGCACTACTGGTATGTGTGAGTTTTATAAAATGTTAGTGTAAACAATGGCTTTTGCAACTACTTCTTTCAATGGCTCTTGACCACATTTACACTAGCTACAAAACTGTTTAGGTTACGCCATGGGTTAGGGTTAGTTACTTAATTCAGTTTGTGCACGTAGTTGAAAGCCTTCTATTGTGTCCCATATAAGCTTTACACTTCTGAGTGGGTCCCAGACCTCATCAGGTCAAATTCACAAAGTGCCAATGATGAGTACACACGACTACAGTAGTATCTGATTTACTTACAAAATTGTACTATGTAGCTCTGTGTACAATTAGCTTTGAGTCATGTACATCATTGTTCATTATTGCCCCATAAGTCTACCTTATTGGTTGATTGCTGTCTTAGCCCTTGAGAGTTGTATTGAATGGTATATCTGATCAGTTGTACAGGAAGGATGTGTGGTACAAGCAGGATACCCAGCTATATATTGTTTTTATTTGAATTCAGCTTTTTAAGGAGGCCGAGGAAGTTACTGTGTGAACGCTTTTCTGCTTTGCCAAATCTACCCCTTAACATTGTCTGGCTCATTACAACAGGAGATCCTATAACTAGCCATTATTCCACCTTTCACAAGTTCCACTAAAGCTAGTACATGTATATCAATATATCTTGCCTGCAATGTTTTCTATGTGACAGTGATCCAATTAGTTTGGGTTAGGAGAATCAGATGATTCTGATTCTGATTACGGAGAAAGAGGCACAAGACAGTGGTGAGATGATGAGGATGGATTTGCGGTGTCAGGGCTTTCTTGTAAATATGCAACGTAAAAAGAACAGTGAGGCTTTTATTGATTTATTGTTCGTTTCTTCTTGTATCTCGAAAAGGAAACATTTTTTTCTACAATATTGTTCAAGATATTTTTTCTTTCTTTTTATAAGCAAGAAGCGATAGTGAATATAACATGTATGATGTAGCTTAGTGGCAAAGGGGAGAAAACCAGTTGAATGTAAAATCTACACAATGAAAAAAAGTCATGATTTTTGATGTTTTTGCTGGTTAGTTTGTTCGTAGGCTGTTGTCTTGATTTATCTGTAAGCCGTCACACTTCATATCAGTCTCCCAACCATGCAGTATTGCTTTATTTTCTTGACTTGTGCAATGCAACAACTTTTAACCATTTTTTTGTATTTCTTCTTGCCAAATTAGTCATGTATACAGCTCTGGAGAAAAAGACTACTACAATTTATTGCTTCTGAATGTCCTCAAGTCAAATCTTTATTACAATTTGAAAGTGATTTTTTTGTTTACCATATTCCATGACTATAAACATGGCTCTAGTTTGAAGTGGTCATATTTTCAGATATGCTTCATGTGGTGATCATAGTTTTTCGACGTTTTTATGTAAATGTTTGGATAGACAGTACCACCGAAATCTTCATTAAAGATGCATTGTGTAACTTTCCTGCTGGAGGGTCCATCCAATGCTTTTCTCCATGGAGGTAAACCATTTTCCTTGTGGATCAATAAAGTTTGTCTACGTTTGTCTAAGATGTCATTGCTTTGTCCAGAATTGTTTTTACAGTATGGCATTAAACCTTTACATCTTTATGACCAAACCAGACCAAGTTACAAGTCAGATCTGTGGAGAGGCAACCCTGCTCACAGTCAGAATGCATTTTTTCTAGACATTTTTGAGCTACAAAACCGCCTGTAATTGAATAAACGTACGTATTGTGGAACATTCTAAGCAGAGCAATGACATATCCATAGAAACAAGAAGGTGACGGACCCCCAACCAAAAAGTTATACAGTGCACCTTTAACCTGTCTGACACATTCCAACAGGCTGCAACTCTTTCTTTGTCTTCCACTCAAATTAGATGTAATCTTTATCCAGCTTTACTGTGGTCCCACTCAAACCTTTTACCCAGTATATTAAGCTATGTAAAGCCCTTCAAATGTGCATTATATTAAAAAAAGAGCGCCTTGATTTCCCCAAATATGACAGCTGCTTACTTGTGTTGAATGTCCGATGTGTGTGTTAAACCAGCAGCGACAAAGCTTCCAAATCAAGTGTATCATGCGATGTAATGGCAGCTCTGCAAGTCTCTCCTTCTATTGTGCTGCAACCCCAACGTTTGAAAATGTTGCGTTGTGCAAAATGTCAAATTGAAGATCCTATATTATGCAAAAGTGACTCTTGTGAGCTTTCAGACATGTTATAAAGTTGTTACCTCGTCACAAAACATGCCCACAGTTGTGTTTTGTTTCATTCACACATGTTTGAGTAATCCTTTGTTATTGGTCTGTCTACATCTGCAAAGCTCAAAATGCTCTGTTCCATCTTGTGATGTCATGAAGGGGTAGTTTTCAAGTTAATAACTATGTTCAGCTAGGTTCAGTAGAGATTGGCAATTCCAGGGTTGAAATAGTCCAAATGAGTTTTGCAAAGTTGTATGATGTTCAGAGTTTTCTGTGTGAAAGAAGCACTTAGCCTAAATATGCAGGGTGTGTGTGTTTGAAACAAAGCACAACTCCAGGTATGTTTGTGATGAGGAAACAATGTTATAACATACATAAAATTGTGTAATATGGGCACTTTAAATACATTTCTATAATACATACCATGAAACATAAGTGTTGATTTCATGGTGCTATCCAATAAATGTTATTAAATGCTATTATTTGACATATTGATACATTTTACACTGTATCGCAACATTTTCATAATTGGAGTTGTATTTGTCCATCCTTCCTCCTCCTTGTATCTTTTGTCTTATGTGACCTGTATTTTTTTGTACCTAGCCTTATACTGGCTGGTGTGACAACTGACTTTTTGCTTTCTTGTTTTATCAATGATTTATTGAGTTCTCTGAATGATTTTATTGTCCGTTAAGTTGTGTTTGAGGTTGTTTTGCATGTCTAGCATTTGCTAATTTTTTGTTGTTCATTGTTTTTGATGCCAGGAGACAGAACACTGAAGGTTTTTTGTGTTAAATGTCCTTTTTCACATGCAAGGCTGAATCAAACGGTGGTTATAGTGAGGGGTGGGTGCAGCCTATGCTCTTGGTCACTAGAGGGGGCCGTTTCTCTGTCGTCTCAGCAGCATCCTCATGCAGTGAAAGCACTTTTGGGAGGACTATATTTGTATGAATGTCAAGCTTATGTATACAGCTAGAGCTTGGAAAGATGGATGACCATGCATGATGTTGATAATGTGATCGATGTGATGTAATGTGACAGAAAGAAAATAAACATGAATGAAAGATGTGATGGACTTGTGTTGTGTCCACCTTTACTGTACTCTACAAGGGGGTCACTCATATTTTCCACCTAATTGAGTTGTAGGATTATGTTCAGGTTAGAGCCTGGATGAGGGTTTACTTTTAACATATTTTCATGTGACAAAACAAGGCAGCGGGTTGTTACATGCACTCTCTTGTGTAGCAGTGCACAAGGAGAATCAGGTGCTATTGTGCTATATTAGCAATTCATAATAAGTGGGGGAAAAAAGAAAATATCAGTTCTCAATTTCACAAGATGGTGGTTTATTCAACATTTCTGTGATTGATCATTAGACGCTTCAAACGTGTAAGCTAGAGAACTTTGTGTTAAATTTCTTCAGTATTTTCACTTTTATCTCCTTTTGATAGTGTTCTGCATCTGTTCTGTAGTAATAATAATTCTAGACACCCAAAGCACTTTCACTCCATAGCTGATGTTGGTAAGCTCCTGCCACAGCTGCCCTGTGGCAGACTGAAAGAAACATATATATTATGCCTCCTACTGGACAAAGCAGATTACCCCAACAAAGAGAGCACACAGTGATAAATTCTTTACAGCAGCAATTTCAAAATTTATTTATTGATTGGTTTTTGCAAATAAAAGTCAAGCTAATGTTTCCACTAAACATGAAGTTCGAAAGAGGCTTCGGTGGCGATTGGGCCGACCCCAACATTAAGAGGCAGTTGACTGTAAAAATGTTTTTTCTTTTTTTCTTTTTTATGATCAGTACTGACAACTAAAGAAAAAAAGTCTTCACAAGAGCACTTCATCTGCCCAAAACAAAACAGGAGTAAAACAGGACAGTCTTTTGATTATTTAACACATTTTGTTACAAACACAGGTTTAAGGTAATCATCATAAAGTCAATATTGAACAGTAATCCCAATGAAAATAAACACCAAGTGCGACCTTTTACAAATCAAAGATCAGGAAAACTAAGCGAGAAAATAAATAAATAATAATAATATAGTAATATAAATCCATATATATAAAGGTCTACACACATCACTCGTAGTATTACAAAATTAAACGTAAAAAGCGCCAATTTATAGTTTCATATCAACATACGCATATCTATGGCTTCATGATTTTGCACGTGTAAAGTCAAGCTATACAGGCTAAATGAGGATTGCCATTTGTACACATCTAAGAAATACCCATAATTCATCTGCAGTGGATAGAGCCAGTGATTCCAGTTTTGCATCGAGTGGAATGAGAGGGTCACGCGCAGATGCCCGAACGAAGACATCACTTTGGTATAACAAAAAATCAACACGTGCATGCATTTCAAAATAAATGACCACACCTGATGGATGGACAAAACATTTGATTTGTCTTATTTTGATGATATGATATGATACAACTTTCACAGGCGGAATGAATGGAATTGAGGCACATATCAAAAGTTTTGATGGCAGACATTTTCCTGAAGCACAACCCGCTATGAGGAAGAACACACAAATTGTGTAGAAGGGCAGGGCCACACACAAACATACAAAAGTCTCTCTGTGGCCACAACATAATATTGGGATTTGTCTTTGAATCCTTCCACACTGAACAACATTCATTAATTATTATTTCTTCTTTTATAATTTTGTGACTAACATAAGGGCATAAGCACAATAAATAGAAATTAAATAGTCATGAGGGGAACTGGTGGAGTATGAAGAGCAGTTCATGGCTCCAGAAGCACAGAGGCAACATGTGCTTACTGTACATTGTACCAGTGATGGCACCCGAATGTTTCCCAGAGTGCAGTAGGGCAGAGCTGGCCTTTCCCTTTGTGTAACACCATCCGAACAACACAGAGATTTGACAATAGCGGAATATAGCTCTGTCTGTACTGCCTTGATACTTTAGTGATTTTAAGTGAATAAAGTGAAAACAATGTGAGTCTAATTACTTGATGCAGTCCTCAAAAGGAGTGTTGGCCCTTAAGCAGCCCTTCATCTTCACAAGAATACCATACAATGTGCACTTAGCAAAACAAAATAGCTTAAACTAAAAACAAACAAAAAAAAAGAAAAAAAAAGAAAAAGAAAAGCACGACATAAATAAGCAGCTGCATACACAGAATTGTTAACGAAAGCACTTCATGTATACAAGAAGATTGTTTTTGGTACTCAGTTAGTGTACATCTGATGCCAAAGCATGTGCTAAATACATGTGTCTTCCATATCGAACAGAGAAATGTGTGTTTCCCTTGGTTTGAAAGCAAATACGATAGAAGCATAAACTGGCACAAGAAAAGGTTGAGAAAAGCCCATGGCTTGCTGTCCACAACAAGGCAAAGTATAAAAGCTTCTTCTTATACAAGATATAAAATATCAAAAAGAACACACGATAAAGCTTAGCATCCAGCACTTAATAATAATTACTAATAATAAGTAGATACATTAACAACAGTAATCATAATCTTATGAGAATAAGACATCTGCCTCCATCGAATTGTCAATAATTTTTGCCAAAAACATGGAAATAATTTTAAGGAAACAATATAAGCTCTTTTGTTAACACACACACACACACACACACACACACACACACACACACACACACACACACACACACACACACACACACACACACACACACACACACACACACACACACACATTCTTGCATCAGACAGAGAGAGGAGCAAATGACTTCACCAAATGTCTCCAATAAATAGATTCAACAAATCAATATTAAACTCTTTCAAAGTATTTGTATATTTTTAACTTTAAAATTTGAACTAAAATGATTAAAATGATTTCATGTGATCTGCATATTCTGATTAGAAATCGCAATGACTGAGGAACAAGGAAGAAAGAAAGGCAGCACCTCCTTGAGAGAGAGCGAGCTCTCAGGTCCAAACTCCAGTGTCAGAAACACTGGAACAGAATCTAGATCTACCCCTGTCCTGTTTGTACCAATCAGGACCAGACTCATTCATCTAAATAGCTTCTGAGTAAAAGTGTGGTACATTCTCTCTCTGCCTCTCTCCAACACACACAGACTCACACACATTGTGTCATTCTCGTTTGAAACCTCCTAAACCTTATGTACAGCTCCAGTCTCTGTTGGAATGGATCAATTGAACTTTAAAGAGAAAAGATTGAGGAATAACTCACTGAAAGGCATAGGCTATATATAAACAGCAATCTGCACAAAGGTTCAGTGATTCTCCATTGTGTTAACAGTCAAGAGGACATGAGCATATCCTTAAAGGTAGGTGCGGTCACCAATTTGATAAAAGATCAAAAATGTAAACCATGGTTTAGGGCTAAAAGTGGAGTCAGTTAAAGTGCAAGTCTGTGGCAGTAGGACTCTCATCAGCTGAGACACACTTCTCTTTGCAATAGATTTCGACCCTTCACTTTAAAAAAAAACATTACATCCAGTGGTCCTCACAGAGCGGACTCCCTAGGTAGATGCTTTAAGTCCACTATGATTGTGAACAGCAAAGCAGGCAAGAAACCTGGCCTGAACCCGCAACAAAAACAGACACTAAAACACTGCATCAGGAGTGAAGGAGGTAAGCAGAAAAAGCCACCGCTGGAGCCGCTGTCTTAAAAATCACCTCAAAATGTCACATACAAGTTTGGAGTTCATTGTGGCGCACACCTCACACATTTCCTTTGAGTGCGAGGCTGCTCCACTGCAGGACAAGTGGTCAAGAGGAGAGCAGGAGTAATTCTGCCTCACAGATTGCTGGAGATCTTCAGAGCATCTTCATCAGGAGCTAAGGCAAAGGAGACTTGGTCCTAGGAGATCCAGGTGAAGTCCCTGTCTGTCCCATTCTGCTGCTCCCCGTCCTGAGCAGAAGAATCACTCTCCTCCTTTTCATTGTCCAGTGCCCGTTGTGTCTTATCTCTCATCCCTGAGTCCTTCCACTTCTCCTCCTCAGCCTCCCCAATTATCTCCCCATCCGCTATCATCTCCTCCTCCGCGTCTCCATCGCACTCTGCCTGGTCGTCCTGGAAACGGTCGCCGGCATACAGCTCCTCCTCTGGTGAGATGTCTCCTCCCACCTCTCCATTATGGTCCAAGAGTGCGGCCATGCCCCGTCCGGAGCAGTCAGCACAGACGCCATGGCGACGGGAACCATGTTTGATGCCGACGCTGGCTGCGGACATAAAGACTCTGCTGCACACTTTGCACACGTACTTCTTGTCTTTGCTGTGGACCTGTCAGAGCAGATTCACAGAGTAAATATATAGATCAGAATCAAAATGACTAATACAACATGATTAGTAATGTAATCCAATTATTTTATGAAATCTTGATGGTATTTGTCTCTCTCTACTAACAAAAAAGTATTTTAGATAGGGCTGTGCAGATAATCATATAATAATAGAGTGAGATTCTAATCACCAATGATAAGCTTGGGTTTTGTAATGGAGAAATCTACAGCCAATCCTGTCAGTCTATTTTATTTTCTGTTTTTTTTGAAATATAAAATAAAAACTAACTGCTATTACCCAGCCCTAATTTTAGAATGATTTAATGCTATAATGTAGTTTAATCATTAACACGTATGTATACTACATACCGACTTTATTTTCTGAGTTGTATAGGTTGAAATCTGTAATGTCACACTAAAAGGACCAGATATCATTATAATGTATTTATTTATATTATATTTCCAAGACACTGTCAGTATAACGTTTGTTCAAATTGTAGAATATTTCTCTAGTGCCCCCTAGTGGCCTCAGACTCACCAGCGTGTGTCTCTTCATGTGCTCCCTTCTGGTGAACTTCTTGCCGCAGATCTCACAGGGGTAGGGCCTCTCTCCTGTGTGCGAGCGCATGTGCCTCTTCAGGATGCACTGGTGCATAGCCGAGAAACTGCAGTAGGGGCACTTGAACTTTTTACGGATCACTGTGAAGTCGTTCACTGAGGGAATAGGAGAGAAAAAAGGACAAGACAGGTTAGAATTCAACTGTAGTTAATTTCCACTACATTTTCAACAACATTCTCCCTTCAGTACAATTTTGGACACTTTAGTCAGTGTCTTTTTGCTTATTGAAAACACATACCAATTTACCACCATTTCTGATAAAACATACAGATCTGTCACATCACATTTTAACCAAATATTACATATAGTGTAAAAAACACGTTCCATTTAGGTGCTAGGGGGTGCTCCCATGCTATGTTGACATACCTCGAGTACAAAGTACACTTTTATGTTTAATTAAAGTAGTTTAATTAGTGTCTGCAATGGTCTAAAAAATGTACCATCAATTCCCATGGTCACACCAATCCCAGCCGAAGCTACAGTTTCCCTGGCAACCGTTCTCCTTTCATACTAAAGCAATAATGGCAGAGAGATACTATAAACACCATACAACAGTCACAGTGCTAAAACGATGAGGGACTCTGCTATGGACAGGGATGAACTCTGAGAAGCAGTCTATTCACAAAAGGGAATGAATAAAGGTATAAAACACAAGGATCTTGATAACTGTTTCTATCTAGTGCAGTGGTTCTCAAAGTTTTCACACAAGTAACACAATATTTGGCTTTGCGAGCAGCTTGTTCCACAGACTGAAGACAGTCTAAACCAGGACAAGTCCAGGGCTAAACCGGTAGATCAGAATTGCGTGAAATGAAGTATAAGCAGAACAAAACCAGGACTAAAAACTAAAAACTAAACCAAAACGTAACAACAATTTTAAGTCTGGCAAAGACACAGCACATCCAGGACAAACAAGGTCAAAACCAGAAAGCAAAATTAGAATCCACATCAAGCTCAGAACTCAACTGGGATTTCAGGGAATGATTAAAGCCTCAGTTCCACCGATAGTACCCGCACCACTGTTTGAGAACCACTACTCTAGATCTACATAGAGGTTTTTCAAATGGCTGATAGTTGAGGAAAAATCACTAAAGGGGTATAATAAGAAGAGGGAGATCTGGATTTACACACAATAGAAACACAGATCCAGGAAGGAGGGGTCAGGCACAATACAGGGGTGTAAGTGCTACAATATAATTACCTCCATTTGCAAATCGACTGCCATTAAACACTCGACCGCTACAGAAAGCATGCAAGTACAAAACACCAGACAAAACACTGCACCAATAAAAGGTATAATTGGAAAGAAATGACAATATACTTTGTAAATTTTAATCATGTTTAATATAAGCTATAAGCAATGTACAATACTAATGCACAATATTTACAATTAAAACAGTAGAAAAACAGTTCCATGAGTTTTTGTTTTCAGTGGCTGATATTATTTGTACTCTGACTCCAGTCCCTATAAGCTGCCCAGAACAAAGTGTGCTACCTGAGGATACTTTCACAAATTATTTGGCATCAAGACCTCTTTGTTATCGACTCCCAGTAGACACTAGCACTGATTTAAAGAATAAATATAAGCAAAACATATTGTATGATGAAGTACGAGGTACATGAAGGATGTAATATTCCTTTTGGGAGTTTCTAAACAATAAGAACAAAGTGAGAAAAGATCATATTTTGTTTTGGAGTGCTGCAGACTGGAGTCTGCTGTAAACTTAGTGAGAGAGACAGTTTGGCAGAGATCAGTGTGAATTTACATTAGCAATGATTCGACAGCCAGTTTTTATGCCCACTCTGATGGAGCCTCGGGTATTTGTCGTATCCACGCCATGGCTACATCAGTTTTAATCATTCATACAAAAGGGTGTGGTAGTTGGTAGTAGTTGAATTATGTAGCGTATGAAGCTAAACAAAGTAAGTTTTTGCGACCTCTTATCCCTCTTCCTCATAATGAAATTAGGTTTAAGGCAGTTTGGAGCTATGAAGGACCAATTCTCATTTGGTTGTGGTCACTCTTAAACACTATGAAAGCCACAGATGTGTAGAAACAGAGAGAGTCACCCCACCCCCATCACAGGAGCAGGACACTGGTCTATTGTTTTAGCGTTGTGTCCACGACCCCTCCATCTGCACTCATCTGACAGTGGGCGTAATCAGGACATGCTGACCACTCAGGGCAGGCCAATTCATGCTCTGAATATGTAATGTTCAATTGATTGTGAAGCTGAATATAACATTGAATAGACATTCTACATCTCTAACAGTTTGGGTATTATTACTTTTTTCTTTTTGCTTCTCCATCTTGCAGTACCACTTGATTCCTGAGGATGGAGTGGTTGTGTGAGATGTGAGTTCCAGAGTAGTATGTTAAAAGTGGTTTAAGGGCCCTTAATGCAGGGTTGTGCACAGATAAAGATCTGTCTACCTTAAAAGGAGAGGTTAGTCAGACTGGTGACTGGCGACACAGTCAGACACAGAGTGGTTTAGTTTGATGAGACAGCAGGAAAATACATCCTACAGACTCAGCACCTGCACATGGGCTCATTCAGCCCAGGATTTGAATACTGGTTTTGCATAGTAACAGATTGTTCAGTGGATTTCAACATTTGACAAGTTGAATTCCATTGAACAATACAGTTTTGAATGGCTCTGCTTTAGCTGAACCCCCTGATCCACCACAGAGAGTCTGCTTCCCCCTGACTCAGGTCTGTGATATTGGCCCCTGGTATGGCCCCTTTGAGGGCCCCTGTCTGGCAGCACACTTTGACATGTGTGGCCAAGTTCTTCTGGGTGCTGAACGTCTTGTGGCAGGTGTGACAGGGGTGCTCCCTCTCACGGGAGTGCACAGAGGACAGGTGCCGGTGCAGGTCTGTGCGGTCCCTGAAGTGTTTCAGACAGTACACACACTGCATCAGCTTCTTCTTCATGTGAATGGTCTTCTCGTGGCGGTCGGCATTGGATTTGAGGGTAAAGCTGGCGGGACACTGGGTGCAAAAGTATCGTGTTGGAGCAGAATCCGACAGAACAGGTCTGTGCAGGCTCTGCTGCAGAGGCAAGGTCTGAGAGGGCAGGGCAGGCAGGGCGGGCAGGGCGGTCTGTGAGGTCTGACAAGGCCAGTCCAGAGACAGGGCCATGAGTGATAGGGTGTGGTGGTACTCGTGCTCCCGCAGCTGTTCCAGGCTGAACAACAGCCGCTTGCACAGGGTGCAAGCTATACCCTTCTCAGGCCACACACCAGGGTCTGGCAGCACTCTGTCGCCCCCTGATGCACCCTCCACACACTGCTCCAATCCTTTGGTCCCAATGCCAGTGCTCCCCTCTGCCATCTGATCCCTCTCCACCAGACACTGGTCAGTGTCCAGAACTGTAGAAACCAAACAGAAGCAACAGGGTCAGAGCCCAGAGAACAGACTGAGCACAAATGCACAAGAAGACAGTGAAATGAGATAAAGTGTACCTGAGCAGTTCTCCTTCTCCATGTCTTGGGACTTTTCATTGTTCTGCAAATACAGGCATCACATGCATCAGGCCTCCTGACACCCTACTGTGTATACAACTGTATGGACATGCAGAAAATGTGCTAAGGCCAGGTCTAGAAAAAGTACAGTATGATGATAGAATAAGATAGGGAAACAGAAAGCGTGATAGATTGAAATATTACACATAGTTACACACACAGTTAGAATACTTCACTAATCACCCTTCTGTTAGCTTTCTTGCTCTTCTAAAGTCTATCCCATCTAAGGGAGCTCCTTAAGCCCATCCCGTCCCTGCCTTTTCCACTGGCCTCCTCCTGCTCCTCTCTCAGAACAGGACAACATGCACTGGGCAGCAGATGGCTTGTCCGCACAGACAGGAGAGGATGGACCTAAATGTTCACCCTCACAAATACTGCTTTTACACATGCCACTAAACTCCAGTGCACACCGTCTGCCACCTCCACACTAAAATACTAAAATACATATATAGAAAAAAAAAACAATTTCCTGAAGTGTGAGCGCAAACCTCTCATTGTCTACTCATATTGATTCTGCCCCTCCCCACCCCACCTCACTATCTGCCATCTCGGCCATTGTGACTGGATATGCCATAGTGAATGTTAGCACTACAAATGACATTACTGCTTAATGCTTTTTGCTTCATGTGAATGTGAGAGGGTTACTTTTATTAACACACTGTTTGTAAGAAAAGAGACAAAGGCTTAAAATGGAGACCTGAAAAGAAGAAGAAAAAAATCCAAACCAAAAGAGAAACATGAATGGAACAAACCAAAGAGATAACGTACAATATAAACACAGCAGAAGTAAATGCGATAAGTGATGTGTATGCACGCAAAAATAATAACAAGTAAATCTACATCTATAAAAGTCTTCCTAGTCTTTAGCCTTATTTAACTGTAATTAAATACATGCTGAAGAGTTATAGACTAGTTCAAGAATGGGTTAAATTAACTTCTTAAGTAATCTGCTTGGTGGTTTGACAAAAATGCTCCACAGTATGACAGTATTAAACCTGTCAATCTCCATTCAGACAAGCAAGTGGCCAAGTCAGGTCTGTGGAGAGACAAGCCTGCTTATAATAATGATTTTCAGCAGATTTTTGATTAATAAAACCACCTACAGGTGACTAAATGCTAGATGGAAATGTTGAATGCCATACTGTGGAACATTCCAGGCAAAGCAATAACATCTCCACGACAGCAAGCAGGTGCTCAGACCTCCTATAAGAGAAGTTACATAGTGCATCTTTCTGGCCTTTCACTGTGATTACACTTGACTTGGGGAAATATGACGCAGAGAAAAGCCTTAAGTTACCACACATTGAAAGTCCTTACCTGGGGCAGGGTTGGAAGCTCAAGCCCCTCTGGAACCTTCTCCATCTCCATATCCGAATCCTCCAGGGGGCGCTGCCCGTGGGGGTTGAATGTCGTGGGAGGAGTGGATGAGATTGAAGAACATGATGAAGATGGCGATTGTTGCAGTGGTGATGGTGAAAGATGAGCAGAAGAAGAGGCAGTAGCAGTGGTAGGATACGAAGTTTTGTTTTGAATTGTGGCCCCGCTTGCCCCTTGCCGGACTGTGTTGCTTCTGCAGTGGTTGGAGCGGAGCCCTGAGGAGCACAGGAAACCAGTCTCACCCACCCACTCACGTACAACTCCAACTCTGCAAGCAGCTGGCCACCACAAACTACACAAACGGGAGCGAGTGGGCAGGGGGGCATTCGGAGGCTGCCAGTGCTACGCTATCAAACACAGCACGGAGGGGGAGGAAGAAGACAACTCACAAGTTTCACTTTCCAGCAGCCGAGGGGTAAGGGTTAGGCCTGTCTTTTTCTTTTGCTCCTCTGCTCTCCTTCTACCACCCACATACGAGCAGAGGATGCTACAGTCAACCAGCTGTATGTATGTGTGTGTGTATGTGAGTTTGGTATTGAGTAAAATGCATATATGGGTAGAGAGGGCCTGTAGCATGGAGGGAGATTTGGAGTGAAGCCATCTTGCAACGTGATTTGAGCGGAGATAGGGTAAAAGACCTTATCGACTTGCAGCAACAAGTTACAGCTGGGGAAGGCAGTTTATTGGCTTCGCTGTGTAAACCAAGTCTTGTGAAGAGTTGACTTGTAGTTTGCATGCCAAAATATGCAGTATGCTACTGTTTGATCGACTAGTGAAGAGGTCATAGCATTTATTTTTATCAAACAAGGGGAAACGTTATGAAAGTACAGCATATTAATTTCAGTAACGCTTAGAACAGAATTATAAAAACAAGACTAGGAAATGAAAAGTGTATAAAGAAAGGTCAGATTTCAAGTTTCTGATATGAAAATATGAAAGACAGTAAAAATAATATAGAGGACATTACGTTATTTGTTTCACTAATTAAAAAGTAAAGAAAGTGAGGGTTAAAAGTCAGCGGATAAAACACTAATACTATTCTAAAAGCAGCACAAATTTAAAAATCAACAAAAATATCAGTGTGTACCGCCTAAATCTTTGAACCAGGTAAGTTAAAAATTATAGCATTACTTTGCCAACATTTTATTGTGTTTTATATGTAAACATACAAATTCAAGTATCCGTGGGCACTGATTTTGCGAATGCACTCTGGAGTTATCTAGTGTGGGTTATAGTCATTCATTCACAGGCCTTCTCTGCACCAAACTCTGAAGCACACGACCGTGAGGCTGACCGTCCACAGATTCCTGGAATGTTCTCCCACCGCACCCGGCACCACTCCTCTCCTCACTCACTCCCTCTGACCCAAAACCTCACAGCTTATACCCCCACTTTATTCTCACTATGCCACTAAGTCAGAGAAGATTTTATTTATGTAAGAGATTTGTACTGAAATGCATGTGCAGTGCAATACCAAAATACCATGTTTTATATTGATATATAAGACACATTTACTAATATTATTCTGATAATATTTACAAATTTTATGAAGACAATATCTGGAGTGTTTTGTGTGTATCCTTATGGAAGATTGCACAAGAGTAAAAGAAGTATCGGAACATAGCTTTAGGGTGAACATTAGAGGTAATGCAAAGATATCACATGAGAAATGGATTTTGGAGAAAAGCAGTCCTTAATAATGTCCATGTTTTTGTTGTTTATCTTATCGTCATTGTGAGAAAACAAAAAAGAAAGCAAGATATTCATTTCTGTTGATATTGCTGACATCTACTGTAATTTAAATGTCAAAACTTTAGAAATGTACACTATAAGCTGTACCACGTTGAAGGATGGAAGTCATAGCACAGAAGCGCCTCAGAATCACAGCTATACCCCTGGCTGCACCTTCCACTTGAGAATGAAAAGGGGATGATGAACCAATTAACTTTGTTCTTGAAGAAATTACTCTGAGGTGACCGAATAATTGGCAACAGCTAATAACATAAAAAGTCTGTTCAGGAGTACACCGGGAGAGATAGGACGCAACCTTCGCTATACTGTAAGCTCTTTCTGATTCAGAAGAGCAAAATAAACTTTGGAAAAAAAAAAAAAAAAAAAAAATCCAATTATTTTGTCTTGTGAATGGAAATCAATCTTTGGCTCTATCTCGCAATGGTACCACGTCTTTAATAGGGATGTAACAATATCCAAATCTCTTGGTACAATATTATCATGACATGCATGGTACGATGTTCACTGCAATATTTTAGAGAGGCTAATATTATTGTAGATAGGATACATTTTTACTTTTAAATACCTTGACAAGACTTTGGCGCAAATTATTACTGTCATAATCCCAAGAATTCAAGTAAAAAACACTGAAATGAATCATGGTATATGTAGTTCCCTATGTTTATTAGCTATTACTACTATAAAACAATGTATTTAAACAAAGGAACTTGTAATTCGATATATTGTGACAGCCCACGATATTATTGAGACACGATTTTCTGTTAATGTTACAGCCTTAATCTTTAAAAGATTAGCAGGCAACACTCACATTTACAAATCATAATGCACCATTCAAAGTAGTTGAACCCACGTTTCTATACAAAATCATTTTTGTCAACCATTTTGAGTGATTGTATTGGTGCTGAGAGGAGAATTTACTAATAAGGCTGTGGTAAATTGAATGTTCCTTACAGTGAGGAGGACACGAGGACTATGGACAGGTGTGCAGGGACGCTTGGGCAAAATCCATTGTCTGCAATCGATTGTCTGACGCAGGAGATGGGTACAGCAACAGGCCAAATCCCAATGATCCTTATTGGATTGTGGCATACAGGCTGGCTTCTTCTTTATAGTGGTGTTGCATTAGTACTAGAAGGGCATGCACGACTTACACAAGCCTATTAGGACACAGATAGCAACTGGGTATGCGCCTTGACAACAAAAAAATAGAGTGAATAGAGTTAAATCGCTGAAAGCATTGATTTTCAGATTCTATGTAATTTTGGGAAAATGTTTCATTAAATAGACAATTACGAGAACCGACAGTGCAAAAATACCAGAACAATGTGTCAAGGCCTTGTGCAGATATTTTATGGTGTATTTTCAATGAGGCCAGGTGACCTCGCTCTACCTCTCCTCTCAGATCAATACTTTCCTAGCATTTCCAACATTCGACATACTTTGATGAACCATGGCCGCGGTAAAAGCAGGGGTAAAGAAAAGAGGGGAGACAAGACAAATAAGGAGGCACTGCGCTGGGAGGAAGCGAGTGAGCGATGAGTGTTAAGGAGGGGTGAAGGAGAGGAGAAGAGGAGGAGAGGAAGGATGTGAGGATGTAGGGGTGAAGGAGAGGAGGAGATGAGGAGGAGGCAGGGAGCAGTGATCTGTCACTGCGCTCTGACTGATCCGCCGCCCAGTAATCTGAGGTACACTGTTTGTTTATTTTCTGTCCTCATTTAGACGCCGGGACAGACCGCCAAGGGGAGACGAGGGAGGGGACAGACAAGCCCATTTCCCTAACCCCATTGTGAGGAAGATTTAAAATATGGGGTTTGGCTAACCATAAACCTCCTTACGGTTCGTAGAAATACAGCCCTTGTTTTTTCAGCAAAGAAAGCAAATGATTAACATTCTCTGCATTCTCCTATTCGCCTATTTATACTACGCCAAGGCTGTATAAAGTGTGTATCTAAAAGCCTTTGACAGTCTTGATTCTGGTCTTTAACCGTCAGAAACATCTCAATCCCACACACTTAACACTTAGCACAAAAGAGTTGATGCCGAGTGGCGAGATGCGCGCTGAACATTCAGGTCTGATTTCTGAGGCGAGTGGGGCTCAGCTCAAAAGACAGGACGAGACCAGGAGTTGTACCCTTCCTCCTTTTTCTTCGGCGCACAAAAGCCGCACAACTCGGGACAAAAGATCCAATTACGAGGCAGTAAAAGCAAAGATACACAGGCATAGCCAAACGTGCCCACGCGGGCTTAGACTGGGCTAATATACACGGACACACGGACACTCCAGATGAAAGGCAAAGTGGGCGAAAAACTCTCTCTTAACACATATTTACTTCTTTAGTATTGACAATACTGAAGGTCAAAACTAAGGCTTCAAATCAGCATAGCCATAGCTCACTGACGGCATAAAATATATGCTCTGATCACTTTCTTAAATAGTGCAAAATGTCCAATGAAAGCGTTTTTATCAAGTGACCATTAACGTCTCTCCGTGTTAATCAAACATTTGCAAACTGTTGAACTACCTTCCGTGCTTTTGAAGGTTATTTTGTCAAAGGTCTGCCTCTAAAAAGTAGAGAGACCTAGTAAAGTGTCATTTTAGTCAGAGGTTGAAAAAAAGAAATTGTCAAACTAATTTTCTCACGATGGTGCGAGCGATCACAGTCAAATGTTCTCTCACTGAATCACTGCTGACGATTCGCGGCTGCTGCCAGTCTGAGGCTCCAGTCGAGTGGTAATGCACACAAACACGCTCCGACTTAGACAAACACAAGATTTGAGCAAAAGAAAATACTCCACAGTGAGTAGTGTCAAATGTTTCACACCACATAGTATATACTTTGTAATCTTTACGTCATTAAACATGGCATACTAAAACCAGTGGTGAAAGGAGTTTTCATTTCTTACAGGTGCTATAATGTCCAGTGCATCACTTTACCGTAAAAAAAAAAAAAAAAAAAAAAAAGTCGCTTTACCTGGGGTTTTTTTTAACGTCTTACACCTTAAAATATAACTACAGTGCTGACTCAGCATAAACCCTCTCTTGCTGGGGGGAATTCGAACTCACAACCCCCAGGGGGAAAAATCAATGACCTACCAGTTGAGCTAACCAGCCAGTAACCAATTGAGCTGACCAGCCGGTAGCTTTCAGTTATTCTCGAAAGGCACAGTGTGGCTGTGTTTTTTACTTAAATGGCACACCATTGGCCACCATATTACCAACCATATTTTCTTAGCGGTGCTGCGTACCGGCTGTGAATTTTATAACGGTGCGCCGTTCCGGTGCGCACCGCTTTACTTTCACCACTGACTAAAACTGAAAGAACTAAGAATTAAAGTTCTCAAAAAAATTCAACTGATGGATTAGAAAATAAGTAACAAAATAAGGTACATATTTGCATCATTTATCAATATCAAAATGTCATACAAAAGGACAACATTAAAATTTACATTCTATAACCTGTTCTCATCTGTCTGGAGTATCACGTCTTTTCTTAGTATTGAAATCAAGTTTGAAGGTTACCAAGACACTAGTACTTACATGACTAAACCTGGTCTTAACAAGATTATGTCCAAACCAAGACAAGCCTTAACTAAATAAAGAGGGAATAAAACTAAAATCAAATTCAAATATATTTGAATGTATCATTCTGGTTGTTTTCTCTATAACGTCTAAAATTAAAACAATTAAAACTGAATCTTAAAACTTTTCGAGGATAAACAAATGGTTGAGCTCGTGATGAAGCTGACTGCTGTCTGATTTACTCTAATTATACGTGGTAACAGGCTATGCACAAAGGAAAAACAGATTTCAAATTCTGCCTAGATTTTTCAGGTAAGTATAAGGAGGAGTAAAATTGCTGCTGAGAGATATGGACTGACAGACAAGGCAATTCCCATTTTAAAGTTAAAGCTTATTTCTCTAAAAAGCTCTATTTTAAAGCTCTATTTTAATGATTTCTGCACACTTTAAATGAGAAAAATGTCCAGGTGGAATGCAGAAAAATATTTGTGGGTTTGGTGTGCAAACTGATATTGATTCTTGCCAGAATTTACACATTCCGACTGATGATTCACATACCAAAGATCTTAATAATTCCCTTTTTTTAAAATGTAATAAATGAAGAGAAATGGAAAAGTTTCCCCATCAAAATGTTAGTTAAATAAAAAATAAAAAAAATCAAAGTACCACCTGAATAAGTCAATGAACAACAAGTATAAGAAAGTACAGACAGACACAAGTGCCCTGTCAGCAGTAATGTCTATGTGTGTTATGACTGGACAGTGACTTACACGAGAGGGAGTGTCCTCCTTTGGGCAGGTACTCATACAGCAGTGGACTATCCTCCCCCATCATTTCAGCTCTCAGGGACAGTAGGCTGTTCTTACTCATCAGCGCTGCCTTCAGATTGGCCACAGATGAGATGGTCCCGCCCCCAGCTCCTGCTCCAGCCTCCTCTGATTCGCTGACGCCAAGGAAACTGGGTTCTGTGGTCAGCGGTTCCTCTTGTTTCAGGAAGAAGTCAAGTCTTTCTCCTCGACTGTCTGAGCTGTTTGGCTCTGTCACGTCTGCCCCTGCACACAACAGGAAAGATACGGTACTTAGCAACAGTAAAACAACAATATATATATATACACTAATAGAATGTAAACATGAAACGAAGGCGTTTTAATTTCATTTTAGGAGAAACGCAAACTTGTATACACAAAGGGGTGTACGCATAAAATATGTAATTCTTAGTGCCATATTGTGTACTTCAGTGACAAACAAAAAATTAATCTAAAACTTCATAGGGTCAAAGTGAATGATAAAGAAACAGTGTAATGGAAAGTCAAACTCTGTGTTATGCATTTACCTTTTGATATTTTTTTGAAACCGTAATATTTTTAACGAAACTGCATTCTTTTCTAATTGGGTTTACAGCACTTGTCCTTGTGTACTTGAAAATGTCAGTGCTAAAATACTTTGGGTATATTATATTGTTAAAGAAAGACATTGACTACACCACTTTGTCAGTTTAAGAGTTACAGCATTTATTTAAACTTTTTGATTAACCTCATCATTTTCAACTCACTGCTCACATGTGCCTTACTCTTACATCTCATCATTGTGATTCGCTCCTATCTCTCCTCCAAAACACACGGCCACGGGAAAAAAAATAAAAATAAAAATCAGCCACACAAAAGAAATGTTACTTTGATCATTTTCAAGCTTACAACAGTGAAATAAGTTGTTACAAAGACAGAGTTAAGTAAGGATGGAAGTACAAACAATGGAGCAGGAATACCCACCAAGTTAAATATTATTTTATATATGTATAAGATAACACTTTTAAACAACGTGGCCATTGACAGTCCCTTTCAACGCTCTCATGCATGGACAAACAAGATGACACGAAGCACACCGCGAGAGGCTTCTAATTGACACTTTACTGATGACAGTTCCCTTAGCAAAGACTTAACTTGTCACATAATTCTCATTCTGAAACATGCCTTAAAGGGGTTCAGACAGTGTGTGTGTGTGTGTGTGTGTGTCTGTATCGGTGGGTGCTTAGAAAAGAGATTGCCTGGACAGAAACCTTCTGGTTGTTCTAATGCTTAATAGGGACCATGATGACAGCTCAGATCAGATGATGAGCATTTTAAATAGTGACGTTAGAGTGGACCCTTGGTGTATCACTGGAGATGAGTTTATATGTTTCAGTATGATACATATACAGTGAACCCTCGCTGTATCGCGGTTCACTCTTCGCGGCCTCGCTGTTTCGCGGATTTTTTTTTCCAATTTTTTTTTTTTTTTTTTCAATTTTTTTATAGTGTAACTTTTTTTTTACAGTGTAACATTCTGTCCTGCGCCCTGATTAGCTAAGAGACTAGACCAGGACTAAACCAGGTCTAAAGCAGGTCTAAACCAGGACTAAACCAGGTCTAAACCAGGACTAAACCAGGTCTAGACCAGGGATGGTAGGGACAGAGTCTCAGATTTCCTTCACGAGAGCGCCTGGGTGACAGGGGGTGTGGCCTTTGTTTACTTGCACGAGCCATGGAAGAGAGTGCGAGCCGGACCATGGAAGAGCCAAGAATCAACATGGACTCTTCCAAGAATCAACATGGACGGGCCCGCTGCGGCGTCCGGGGGAGCCGCAGCGGGGAGAGGACACTCGCGCGCACAGAGGAGACAGTGGCTCTTCCCCGTGAGAGGACGAGAGGATGAACCCGACCCCGTCCTAGAGAGCTGTGGAGTATTGGCGACGCATTGATAGCGGTCTGATTTTGGAGCCGGGGTGAAATGCAACCAACTCTTGTGAGCGCAGGTTGGTCTTACCTGGTCTTGTGGTGCTCAGAGGCGTCTGTTAGCGGTTTGGCACTGTTAGCATTGGCTTGATTACCTGGCCAGCCAAATGATATCTCTCTGTATTTCCTATACACCGCGATACCATTTGGACACTCTCCATCCACTCTCGCTCCTCCGGTTCCAAACCGACTCCGCGATTCTGATTCGTTCAAAGATGGTGACGTCAGTGCACCCGCCTTTGCCCGCAAAGTCACTCTTAGGCAGCGGAAGTTCCGCCTCAGTTTTGAATCAAGATGGCGCAATCTCTGATTGGTTCACTTAGCTGTCTGTCTACGCGCAACCGCAGCGCATTCTGTGGATCAAACGTTACCAGACTCACTCGCTGGTACAGCGATGAGTCATGGATTCTTCCAGGCAATTGGCTTGAGTCTTGCCCAAAATGATATCCAGGTCGCTTTCCACTCGACTTTCGCACATGGCATGGATATGTGGTACCAAAACAAACGCACGTGTCCGCGCGCACGTGCCCGCGCGCACGTGCCCGCGCGCACGTGCCCGCTTGTCACGTGCCCCCGCCCCACTATTAATATATTTTAATGAAAATCTACAAAAGTTTGAGTGTTTAAACAAGAGAAAAATGTGAGAAAATGTTAATACCAGTCTCAGAAAGGTGTATAATGTGTCTGGTGAAGCGTTTTCAGCCTTAAAACATGTAGAATAATTGTAAAATATAAAATTGTCCTACTTCGCGGATTTCACTTATTGCGGGCTATTTCTGGAACCTAACCCCCGCGATAAACGAGGGTTCACTGTACCTGTTTCAGTAAACGGATATAAATATTGCATATAAGAAGTAGATAAACACTTAGTTCTTCTCTATTGGCATGAAGAGATATTAACTAGGCCTGTGACAATAACACATTTTGAAGTGCTCAAATTTGATCATATAGCCAAAAAATAATCATAGTGCAAAGAAAAGGTATGTACATGATACATTTTGACCCCAGGAAATATTGTTCTATCTATAATATATTGAATGATAAGTCGACCGGATATTCACACCAACATAGTGACAATCCCTATTACCTTAAAAGTTCTATATTGTACAAAATTTGCTCTTGTGGGCTCTAAGTCATGTTATAATGTTGTTACCTCATCAAAAACATGCCTGGATTTTTAGAATTAGGGTTAGGGTTAGTTAGCTGCTCTATTGCTCTTTGGTTGCTATTCCATTTTTTTTACCCTCTGTTATATATTATATTTGATGAGCTACTGTACCCAAAACAATTTCCCTTGTGGATCAATAAAGTTTGTCTAAGTTAGGGTTAGGGATTAGGGTTTCATTCACATGTATATGAGTAATCCTGGCTTATTAGTCTGCATTTCCAACACTCAAAATGTGTTGTCCACCTTGTAGAGCAATAGTTTTCATGATAGTTTATTGATCTCACACTGGAGAAATTCTTCTCTGCATTTTAACCCATCCTATATATATATATATATTAGGAGCAGTGGGCAGCACACATTACTGCGCCCGGGGACCATCTCCATGATCTTCTTGCTTCGGTTTGGTCAGGACCTAAGATGGAGGATTTTACCTATGGTGCATGTTTTGGGTTGATGGGGGAAACCGGAGTGCCCACAGGAAACCCACCCAGACACGGGGAGAACATGCAAACTCCACACAGAAAGGCCCAGGCGACCGGGGATCGAACCCAGACCATGCATAAAAACTCCACACAGAAAACACACAGAAAGGCCTGGGCAACCTGGGGATCGAACCCGGAACCTTCTTGCTGTAAAGCAGTGCTTCTCAATAATTTTCTGTGACGCCCCCCCTAGGAAGAAGAAAAAATGTCACGCCCCCCTTCCTGCGCGCGACTATAAATAGTATTATTTGTCTAGAAAATTGTTATGAGAACACCATTGTATCCTTTTATTAACATTATAAACAAAAAAAAGAAAGAAACTTACAACAAAGACTGCACTGAGGACTCAAATATTAATGTATTGCTAATGCTTTGCGCACATTTGTTTACGTTTTACAGAAATGAAACTTAAAACCACCTCATTCGCATAAGCTAAAAGCACTGAAAAAAACGCTCTCTCCTTGTGCCACTGATGCGTCAGCTTCTGTCGGACTAAAGGACACGACTCAGTGGAATATACGTGTTTTTTCTGTGACAGAGGATGTTCTGTTAATGGTGAGACTGTGCGTAAATCGCATGTGAGAACGCCACTGCCAACTACTGTTGTTGATGTGCAATTACACTTAGTTCTAGTAGAGTACAGCAAAAAAACATGTTTCCCAGGGTCATACGCGCCCCCCCTGGCATCACGCCACGCCCCCCCAGGGGGGCCCGCCCCACTATTTGAGAAGCACTGCTGTAAAGCAAGAGCGCTAGCCACTCAGCTACCGTGCCGCCAGATACATTTTACAGATTAACAGATACATTTTAGTTTTAGTGTAGTAGAGATTAACAATCTCAGCTGAAATCATTCAAATAATTCTAGTAAAGTTATGTAGGGTTTAAAAACACAATGGAGCACTTCCATGTCACAAGGAGGAACAGAGTGTTTTCAGTTTGAACACAAAGCCTAAACATGCAAAATGTGTTCAACGGTTGTGAATGAAACAAAGCACAATTCCAGGTATGTTTGTGATGATAACGTAACATTATAACATAGAAATATCAGAAAATAGCGGAATATGAACCTTTTAAAAGAAAGAGAATGCTGTGTGTGTGCTATCAAAACCAACTAAATGAGATATAACACAGTGATGTAACTACTGCCTATTCTCATCACAGTCAGGTAGTGCTAAGTGCTTCCTTTGCCACCCGGAGAGTGTCTGGGGGTGGGGGGAGTCAAGGTGACAGGGGCGGGCTGGTCCTGAATACAGATGGGACCCATGCTGCCCGCTCTGAGCCAGGTCTCTGCTGACCACTCTCTCAGTCTGTCACTCTCACTTCACACGGGTATAGAAAAATGATCACAGGTCAGATGGCTGGATGCATGTTCTGTATGCACAAAACACCATGAGCTACTGTGTATTCAGTACAGAATGAGTCAGAAGTTTCAAATGTAACCTACAAATATAAGACATTTATTTTAGCATGTGTAATCATTATTGTATTTTGTCTTAAAATTTGATTTGCACAACTCAGTTACACTATGTAGCTTTTATGTATGCATGTACAGCTCTGGGAAAAAAAAAAGAGAGACCACTGCATTTTTTTCTGAAATCAGCATCTCTACATGTATTACAGCCATTCCATTCCAGCGTCTGTTGAATTCCAACACAAACACAAAGTTGAGCTACTTCAGTTCTTGCACCAGGAGTGGAATAAAGTCACCCAAGAACAATGTGAAAGACTTGTGGAGAGCATGCCAAGATGCATGAAAGCTGTGATTAAAAATAAGGGTTATTGCACCAAATATTGATTTCTGAACTCTTTTAAGTGTAAACATTAGTATGATGTTGTTTTAAAATGAATTTGAGCTTGTTTCTTTGCATTGTTTGAGGTCTGAAAACATGTATCTTTTTTTGACCATTTGTTATTTTCTGCAAATAAATGCTCTAAAGGATAATATTTTATTTGGAATTTGGGGAAAATGTTGTCAGTAGTTTATAGACTCAAACAAAAATGTTCCGTTTGCCCAAACATATACCTATAAGCAGTAAAATCATAAGAAATTATCATTTTGCAGTGGTCTCTTTTTTTTTTTTTTTTCCCAGAGCTGTATTTCTTTATTTCTTTATGTATTTATATATTTGATAGGGACAAGTATGGACATGAGACCAGTAACACACTACAGTAATAGTTATAGCCAAGGCTAGTTTGCACTGCCTGTCCCTAGAAGGGCTTGAAGCAAAAAAACAAACAAAAAAATCCACAGAGTTCACAAACACAAATGCAGGTCCTCACTTATGGTTTATCAGTGATTACATGTCTGACTGCTCTTTAAACTATGTAACTTTTCTGGTGCTGGGTCTGCCACCTGCTTGTCTCTATATCTTATGTTATTAGTTTGCCTAGAATGTTCCACAGTATAACTAAATGCATGCAAAATACAAGTTTAATACCTTATTGTGAAACATAACGGGAAAATAAATAACACATCCATAGAGACTAACAGGCAACCCCGCACCAACAAATTCACCCCTTTAAGAACTACGACATAATTGAAGAGACGTCTCCAACTCAAAGTCAAAACCCGTAAATTCATACAACGCACACTCTTCAAAACATACCACAAACATATTCTAATTTGGATGTACGGGCTTGCTGTAAACTAGTATGTAGGCCTTGAAAGCATGCCTGTAGATCTAGTAGTATGAGATGTTACACAAAGAATGAAGAAAGAGGCATGGGAGTGTAAATGCGGGGGTGTGGAGTAGGGACACAAAATGCTCCGCTCTTTTTCTCTCCACACACACACACACACACAAAATACACACACAAATGCACACAAAGTTAATTAAGGTGGGGGTGCCTGGGTTGGAGTAAAGGGGCATGAGGTGCAGGAATTCATTAAAGCTCTGCCCCCTCCTTCACTGGGCAGCACCGGCAGCCACAGGAGTCAATCAATAACATAGATCTGCACTGGCTAACAAACAAACACACACACACACATAGATATATATATATAAAATAGAGAGTGAAGACCGATGGAAGGAGGCGAAGGCAATGACCTCTGACCCCCATCTCCCTCCACTCATCTGTTCATTGGACGAGGAAGTGACCCGGGACCGCGTTTCCCAGCATCCCCTCGGACATGTGCAGATGGAACATGTCTGCTTGCCTCGAATACTGTAACTTAAAAGGGGGTAGACTGGAAATACAGACCGAGGCAAGGAAAATACGTCATACTTGATTTTAATTGATAATATGCCAGTAAATTCTAAAACCTACGTACTTGGACATTGCGATCCTCCCCCACAACTATGAGCTTTTAGCGGGTTACACCACAAAAAAAACAACAAACATATTCTCTGAAAGACTCAGTGGATGTATGAATAATAATAATAATAATAATAATAATAATAATAATAATAATAATAATAATAATAATAATAATAATAATAATAATAATAATAATAATAATAATATCTACAAATCTAGTAGCAATTCTATATTCAAAGAAAAAAAAATACTGTTAGCAATATTTTAAATTTCGTTTTAAATTGCTTGTACATTGGTGATCAAGTTAATTGATGGTCAAATACTATGTTTCGATTAATCAACTTGTCAAACAAGTATGTCTATTGCACACTGATGCTTCTGATGCTTTTTAAACACATTTTAAAAATATAAAGGTTGATATATGGTGAATGCTTCTAAATATGGAATATCTCGGAATAAATTATATTATTATTGAAAATCGGATATGATTTATTATTTTTGATTTAATAGTGACTCAGGCTTCAGTTGATTAATCATTGTCGCCCTAATTACCACAATCACATGTAAGTAAAGTCACTATGTTGCTGTTTTCATACACCAAACAGAATAGTTATATTATAAACATTAAATGTTTCTGACAGTAAACCAGCTTGTTGCGTTGCCATATAACCAGAATATGCTCTGTAATCCATTTGAACTGCGTTGATGCGTTACTTAAACCATATTTTGCTCAGATAACATAATTTAGCGCACATCAAAATCACCATTGCTTATGTATTTCATCACATTATATTTACACGCGCGCATATACTGCAGTGAAAATAAGTTTAGGTTGAATTCTGGACTTCCTTGCATCATCCCTTTGTGAACCAATCTTTACATATGTCATCCAATTTGAATATGTGCCTTTGAAGTGTGCGGTCAGATTGTCAAAACTAAAAACCATTTTTGTCTTTGTGGCTGGCTTTACTGTGAGCGCGGCGTTTTCTCTGTACACTGAAGCGAATTTTCTTTTTTTTTTCCCCTTTCATAAAAGAGTCCGAATAATTTAGAGTTGTGCCTTCTGAAGAGCTCCTCGGTTTAATTTGGTTGCCATGGCAGCCAGGCACCCTTGGCTTCAACATTTATGCTAAATAAAAACCCTTTTAAAAGCAAAAGACAAATATGTGAAAATGGTGGGTCTCTTTGTCTGCCCGTGTGAGTGTGCGTGTGTGGAGTGTGTGTGGTGGTAAAGGCACAATAAGACATGCCTTGAAATAAAACCTGTGTATTCTTGAAATGTGCTGTGAAGGATACCACATTTAACTTCCATTGAGGGAGTTCCAGCTAATGGACAGAGGACAGTAAGACTAAAGTGTGTAGTGTGTAATGTGTATTCACTTTCACAGGGAGTAGTGTTGTTTCAGAGGAGGAGAAGAGAGCGGGCCTGAGAAGGGAGGGGAAAGGTGATGCAGCCTAGTTTGACCTTTGAACTTGTGTCTTTGGCAGAATGAAGGAGTTGTTATTTGTGTGTGTGTCAGCAGATTTCATTCATGGATACGAAACAAAAGCACACAAAGGACAAAATTAGATTGTTTGGATAAAGTAATTAGAAAAAACAATTTGTTCGTTTAGAAGGCCGCTGGGACATACTGTAGTTCTTCCAGTCTTGTTACAGAAAGGTAGTGGAATTCCCAAAGTACAGTTTACCGTTTCTCTATAAACAAAACAGTAACTATAATAATAATAATAATAATAATAATAATAATAATAATAATAATAAATACACCTTAACTAACTCAACCCCTTTGTAAGTACTTCGTAAGCAGAATCATTCTTAATAAACTATCTGTTAATAGTCGTTGTTCATGCTTAATTAAGGCTGTAGTGTTGTTATTATTATGAAGAAACAACAAAATATTTTAAAGGGATTATTATGTTCTTTTCTGATCAATGTTATAATGTTTTCTCGTCAAAAACATACCTGGAGTTGCGTTTTGTTTAACACACAAATTCTGCATGTTTTTCTCTCAAATAGAAAACCCTCTGTTCCACCGTGTGATGTCATGCGCTAATATAGGAATTGCTCCACTGTGTTTTTAAACTCCACACCCCTTCCCTACATCTTTGGATGATTTCAGCCCTAAAATTGCCCATCGGTATTGAACAAGTAGCTGTTAATTTGAAAACTACCATTAGATGACATCACAAGGTGGAATTTTGAGTATTTTGAGCTTTGGAGATGTAGACAGACTAATAATAAAGAGTTACTCAAACATGTGTGAATGAAACAAAAGACAACTCCAGGTATGTTTTTGATAAGGTAACAACATCAAAAACATAAAGGGTCAGTTGTGTGTAACATATGACCTTTAACTAAAACACTAAAACACAAATGATCCTCCTGTAAAGAACCATAATCTTGGTTCAGAATCTGGTCACTGCTCCTGACAGGTTGAACAAGTTACAGTGAAGGGTAGGGTATTTGCAGACGAGAATTTCCCTCCAGGGACAATACCCTAACATTAACTGCATACTGAGCTCGCTTCTCATTTGGAACAGTTATTTAGTTGCACACTAAATCGTCTCCTCCCTGTCATTTCCTCATCCCCTTTCCATCGTCTCACCCTTATTCTCTCGCTGACCCGCTCCACTCCGGTCACACCACTTATTTTTCCCCCCACTTTGGACTGTCCACTAGTTTGTTCCTCTAAAAAAAAAAGAAAAAAACTCAATCTCTCCATCTCTGGGCACAAAGCTTTTCCTCTCCCCACCCATAACATTCTTTCCCCTCTCCCCTCTCTCTCCCTCCCGGCCTGTAGCCTCACCCACCTTTCATTAGCCAGCAGCTCTTTATCTATCCTCCACCGCCCCCTCCCTTCCTATTTGCTTTTGTTTCTGACACATCTTCATTTATTCTCCCCCTTTTTTCCCTCCTGACCCTATTATTTTTATATTCCCCAGCCTGCCTCCTATCTGTCCACCCCTCCCGACGCCACAATATAAGCTGCATTAACTTCAGATTACCTTGAGCCCTTCAATCCTCCCTCCCCCACACGCGCCCTCCCTAAACGCCACTCAGTCACTTGCCCACTCACACTAGCCAATTTCAATAATGATTTTCCAAACAAGCAAACATTTTTATATGCGTAATAACTAATTTGTCAAAGTTGTTTTCCAAACTTTTTTTTTTTTTTTTTACAGCCCCATTCTGTGTCTACGCCTCATCAGCGTGATTGTCAAGTTTGGCTCACCCACGTTACAGACATCGGCGTGCTCTTGTCTTTATGTTGACACGAGCCATTAAAGAGACTGGCTTTACATGCAGCGTGCACCTCAATATACGGCTGACTCATCTCTCAAAGAAAACAAGCCGCAGCACACAAAATATATAACGCAATGTAATAAAACACTTGTAAATATACAGTAAACATGGCCAAATAAATAAATAAGTCGAATTATGGATGGATGAGTCAAAAATTATTTTGAATTGCCTTCACCTAAAATATAACAGGAAGTATTTTATACATCACTCCCTCCTCTGACTGCCAACCGATATTTCCTTTAGGGATGGACCGATACAATACTGGCATCAAATATGGGCACAGATATTAAAAATAAATTAAATAAATAACAGTTACAAAGCACATTTGGATATTTTTTTTTACCATATGCTGTTTGTGTTTAAAGGGATATGCCACCCCCAGGTCAAATTTGGGCATCTCCCCACAGTCCAGAGACTAAAACAAGTGATGAAAAGCGTTTTCCTGCTCACCCAGCCATTGTCCGAGTCTGTCGCCACTGACCGCCGCGCGAGCTGCTGCTCCTCCGCCTTAGACTGGAGTCTAACGTCGCCAGAGAAAGATTTCGGCCAAAAGGAATTAATTTGCTCGATGCTTTTCCCAATTACTTTCTGTGTAGTGCGCATTCATATCGAGTCATATGAAGGAGTCATATGTATTTTAAAGGAAATACATTCTGTTTTCAGTCTCTGCACTGGTATTGGTTGATATGGTCTTTCCAGTACTATGGCCCTCGTCTATGGAACTGCCTGCTGGAGGACCTCAGGGCTGCAGAGAACGTTCATGTTTTTAAGAGTGGGCTCAAGACTCACCTGTTTAGTTTGTCCTTTGATTGAATTTGGTTGTCTGTTTGTTTGTTTGTTTGTTTGTCTGTTTGTTTGTTTGTCTGTTTGTTTGTTTGTTTGTTTGTTTGTCTGTTTGTTCACTTGTTTGTACATCTGTTTGTTGTTGTTGTTGTTTTTTTCTCTCTCTCTCTGTTGGCAGCACGGTGGCTGAGTGGCTAGCACTCATGCTTCAAAGCAAGAAGGTTCGGGTCCCCCGGGCCTCTGTGTGGAGTTTGCATGTTCTCCCCGTGTCTGGGTGGGTTTCCTCCGGGCACTCCGGTTTCCCCCACCAACCCAAACATGCGCCATAGGTAAAATCCTCCAGCTTAGGTCCTGACCAAAGCCTAAATAACAAAATCATGGGGACGGGTCCCCGGGTCAAATGCAGAAAACGATTTCTCCTGTGTGAGATCAATAAAAGTTAATCTTCTAATCCTTAATCACTGTAAGGCGCCTTGTGTTACATTTTTGTATGAAAAGCTCTTTATAAATATTGTTTGATTGATTGATTGATTGATATCGGGATACTTAAAGCCAAAGTATCAACAATGGTACTGGAAGAAGTAGTGAAGAAGTGAAGAAGCTTCACTGGTGCATTCCTAATCTCCTTCCACGCAATCCTAAGAACTATACTGATCTACATTTATTCACATACATTGTTTGAGTATTTTAGTAATATTTGGAATATTTTCCACCCATATTGTGTCAAAACAGGTAACGTCTACTAAGTCTCCAAATTCAGGGATTGTACTTTTCACTGTAGTTCCATGTACTGTGTCTACTGCGACAAAGCAGTAACTTAATATGCCATTGTACGTAGGCCTGTCACGCTAAGAAATTTTGAAGCACGATATATTCACAGAAATATACTGCGTTAAACGATAATATTGAAACTACTTTATTCCACTTACCAGGAAAAAAAGGATATTAAGAAGAAGAAGAATACCCATCCTTTCCCTTTGCAGCTCAAAACTTATTGTATTGCATAAAAAAACTAAAATCTCCCCACTATTGCAAAGAAAAAGTAACCATGATAAATACTGAGCCCCAAAATATATCAGTACATAATAATTTCATATATTGTACGATAAGTCGATTATGTATACATTTGAATTCAGTTTAATGTGACTGTACAGCTCAGTTAAAGCCTTTCAGCATCAAAACTTGTATAAAAAAATTCTCATTTTAACCAACTATCAGCAGGCCAAACTTGTGTTATTAACCCCACACTGCTGCCTACATTCTGTGCACCACCTCTCCTCCTCTCACCCACCCACACTGAAGCGCTCCCAGTGCCCCTCTCACCCCTCTGCTCTCCCCCTCTCCTCTCTCTCGCTCGTCTCTCCTCCACCCACACACTCTCCGCCAGCCCCCAGCCATCCCTGCCTGCTCCACCCCCTCCATCTCCTCTCTCCCTTGTCCTCTTGTAGCTCGTATCCTCCTCTGTCCCTCCCTTTTTGCCTAGGCGCTTCGGGGCTAAGCTTGATTTATGCTCGCCCTCTCGATCCACCACCCACTTTTCCTATCTGTCTCTCATGGAGGTTGTGGCCCTTGCTCGTCCCTAAAAACAACACGTAGAGACTTAGGAGCATTTCTCCCATTCCCCTCTCTCCCACACGGATTTTAAATTGCCTCTGAATTCTTGAGTCGTTTTAGTGTTCTACTCCCCCTTATTCCACTGAAATTACTTTTTTACTTCCTCAAACTCTCGGCGTGCTTAGGATGCAACTTTAGCACCTATGGGAAAGAGACAAGAATCACTCCTCTTTTCTTTGTCCATTGATGATAAATGTGCAGCTTTTTAGTTTAAAGGTGTCTTGTGTATAGCATTAAACCTTTCTATCTTCATGGAGACCAAACCAGACCAAGTAACAGGTCAGATCTGTGGAGAGGCGACCCCGCTCACAGTCAGAAAGCCTGTTTTTCTAGGTATTTTGAGCTATAGCATAAAACCACCCGTAATTGAATAAATGTAAGGTAGAACTGTTTAATGTCATACTGTGGAACATTCCAGGCAGAGCAATGATATATCCATAGAACCAAGCAAATATTTATTACACAATGTACAAGAAAAAATACACAATGTAAAGTATTTATATTGAATGTTGTAATAATAATACAAAGTGACAAACTGCCTTGCAGACCAGTAACTGATATTTGTCAATGCTATTTTCTATTATTTAAAAATTATACTAAATGATACTACTGCAAGCTCAGGAATGAACTTTTCATTTTTAAAAAATTCAATTACAAAATGTATTTTTCAGGGGTATAATATAATTTGTAATATTGTTTATGATAATTGTGTTAACATACAGTTATTGCTCTTCTATTTCCATTGAAATGATCTAATTTGCTTAAAAAGTCACAAGGGAGGACAAACTGGAAATGATACAGCTGTGACGCACACAAAGACTAGGGTGGATCAGCTAAATTATCATTGCTAAATATTGGGGTATTTTTAAGTGGTGTCTCAAATTTGAAAAAATACAACCTATCTGCTGATAATTAACACAGATATATCATAGCAATACAGGTTAACAAGAGTTTTTAAAACTTGAGCTAGAATCATTTTTAAGTCAACAAGATGCAGTCAATTCCAAAAAGTTAAAGGTACACTATGAAACTTTTTAGTTGAGTGTCTGTAACCTGCTTGTTTCTATGGATATGTCACTGTTCTGCCTGGATTGTTCCACAGTATGACATTAAACAGCTCTTCCTTACGTTTATGCAATTCCAGGTGGTTTTATACCTACAAAAACATGACATTCTGCCTGTGAGCAGGATCTCCTCACACGTCTATCCTGTAACTTGGTCTGGACTAGTCTCCGTGAAGATAAAAAAGGTTTAAGACTATATTGTGAAACATTCCAGACAAAGCAATAAAATTGAATTGAAAAGCTACACAAGGCACCTTTAAATATGAAGTGTACTCTTCCTTCAACTTGCGATGCCTTCAGCTGAATAACACCACTCTGTTTGTTGTACTTTGTTTGTTTCGCTCATTCCTGTTTTCTTTTATTGCGGTAAACGGCTCTCAAAACTCACAGTTGTAAATGTGACTTTTACCGACTTTCCCAAAGACAAGCACAGATCTCTCAAGAGCCTTACACAAGAGGCTGCCTAACAAAAGCTGAAAAAGCCCACTCGCCAAAGACTGCAATCATGTACTACAGACACAACAGAGAGGCAGAGAGCAGACAGCAGCACAAGAGGTCCCCCATATCACTGTACTGTCTACCCAGGGACACTCCACTCGGCCAGGCAACCAACATGGCCCATTTCTGTTCAGTGTAACCATTAGTGTGTTGTCGCTACCCACTGACCACTGTGGCGATTGGCTGTCTCCCTCTCTTTCTCCTTCTCTCTTTTTTACAGTCTCATAACATTAAGACTGTCAGTGCTCTATGTGCCCGTATCCTTGGCAACCTGCCTCCAACAATGAAAAGGCCTTGGCGTGGAGGGAGTAGACAGTGGCACTACAAGAAGGCAACAGACAGAGGGGAAAAGTACTGCTATATGTACAGGAATATATTGAAGTTAAAGAGTAGTTTTATTGCATTTTTGTACTTCTACTTGCCCCCAGTGAATTAATATGAGAGTGACTTTCATTCATTTTCTTCCGCTTTTCACAGGGGGGAGCAGTCCAAGCAGGCAAAAAAGGGACAGGCAAAAAAGTTACACAGTGCAACATTAAGTCATATTAACCATTCATTCATTCATTCATTTTCTTCCGCTTTTCCATTTTCTGGGTCACGGGGGCAGCAGTCCAAGCAGTGTTCTGCTGCCCAGAACACAATGCACCAGCCCCCATGAATCCTCCTGCGGGTGGTGGGTCCACAGGAGGACGGCTCACGTCACAACAGGCCTTGATGTATCTTCTGCCATGGGGGCTACCAGTGTCCACAGACACTGGGGGCGAGGTGGGGTTAAGTGTCTTGCCCAAGGACACAACGGCAGCACTCATCTGTGGGAGCTGGGATCATATGCGGTCAAGAGCGGGATTCGAACCGCTAACCCCTGGATCACGAGACATATGCTCTACCAACTGAGCTACTGCCGCCCCGTCACCCAGTCATATTAACCAGTTGAAGGTAAAAGGTTTATGGCTATCTATGTATGTAGATAGCCTATAGATAGCCTATAAAAGGGTTATACACAGCCTAGTGTGTACTGACACTGGGGTAGGGCAGGTAAAAGGTGAATGAGCCAAATAGACTTAAGGATCACTGCCAGTGTGGCTTAACAAATGTTGGATGACTTGCAAATACGATCAATTTGATCTCTTATGTACCCCATCAGCTATATATAACTCTGGAAAAAAATAAGAGACCACTGCAAAATTATCAGTTTTTCTGTTTTTACTACTTATAGGTATGTGTTTGGGCAAAAGGAACATTTTTGTTTGAGTCTATAAACTACTGACAACATTTCCCCCAAATTCCAAATAAAAATATTATCATTTAGAGCATTTATTTGCAGAAATGACAAATGGTCAAAATAACAAAACAGATACATGTTTTCAGACCTCAATCAATGCAAAGAAACAAGATCAAATTCATTTTAAACCAACATAATACTAATGTTTACACTTAACAAGAGTTCAGAAATCAATATTTGGTGCAATAACCCTTATTTTTAATCACAGCTTTCATGCATCTTGGCCATGCTCTCCACAAGTCTTTCACATTGTTCTTGGGTGACTTTATTCCACTCCTGGTGCAAGAACTGAAGTAGCTCAACTTTGTGTTTGTGTTGGAATTCAACAGACGCTGGAATGGAATGGCTGTAATACATGTAGAGATGCTGATTTCAGAAAAAAAAAATGCAGTGGTCTCTTATTTTTTTTCCAGAGCTGTATATATACCATGTGTGTATATAAACCAAGCAACATGGGTTCACAGTTTAAAACTCTTTAAAAAGTGGAGTAGAGGATAAATTAGAGATAGATAAATAGATAGTAGCTAGCAAGATCCTTACATCGGCTAATGCTTTTCGACAATTTTCGTAATTAATCTAATATGTGTGTGTGTTGTTGTTTTTTTTAAGACAAAAAATATTTATTTGTGAAACAGTCTGTATTTAGAAGTCCATACCCTGAGAGTGGACAGTAAAAAAGAGAGCTGGTGTCTTCTTCCTCTCCCTCACTGTAGTTGTGCCAAACCCCTGAGATGAATTGCTTATGATCAAATCAGAAGGAGCAGTGTTAATTAAAGAGCGCCCCACCCCGACTCAGCCCCCCTTTGGACAGTGCGTGTGAGGAGAGCCCAGGCCTATAACACAGTGTCATTTCCCCTTTCCCTGAAGAGAAAGGCAGAAGTCGGAAAAACCTATGTACACAAAGGACCCCAGTCACACACATACTGTATAAAGAGAACAGAACTGAGTATGTTCTATAATGTTTGAACGTTATGATGCACTTGGGAAACATTCTAGTATTCAAATTCATTCAAAAAATCCATACCCAGATACTAGCCTAATCAATACTAAAACTAGTATTGAAATGAAATACTCAAGTATTAATGTTGAAAAGCAAACAAAACAAAATATAACAAAATGCAAAAAAATCACATGACAATATTGTTTTTTCGTCATGATCTCGTGGTATCAGAATCAGTATCAAATAGCAAACCTTTTCCTATCCAAATCAACTTTTTAAATTTAGTATCATGAACTAGCTGACTTTCACATTTTCACACCGGTAAAAGTGAAGGTTTTGTTGAGCATTTTTGCAGTAATAGTACTTTTTTTTAACTTCAGCATATCATGGTGATTTGACATGTGACATATGACTAAAATGTGAACAGAGTGAGATTGTTCGGCTGCACTTTTTCATGATAACGATGACCAGCTGATGCTTCCTCCATATTTAGGTTTCATTTACAGTCTTTCTGCAAGGTGATTCCTAACAACTTACAATAACATTCATGGTGCTTAGATTTTAAATGTTCATTCATTCATTCATTTTCTTCCACTTTCCCATTTTCTGGGTTGCGGGGGCAGCAGTCCAAGCAGTGTTCTGCTGCCCAGAACACAATGCACCAGCCTCCATGAATTCTCCCGCAGGTGGTGGGTCCACAGGAGGACGGCTCACGTCACAACGGGCCTTGTATCTTCTGCCATAGGGGCTACCAGTGTCCGCAGACACTGGGGGCAAGGTGGGGTTAAGTGTCTTGCCCAAGGGAGCTGGGATCATATGCGGTCAACCATGGGATTCGAACCGCCAACCCCTGGATCACGAGGCATATGCTCTACCAACTGAGCTACTGCCGCCCCTTAGATTTTAAATGTTTAAATAATATTTTGGCTTCAAAAGATCCAACTTTATTCAAGCCCAGTGCCCTGAACCTGACTTGTGACAACTCCAAAGCTTTTCTCCGACCGGCTTTTAGCCTAAGACTCTCATTAAGAAGTCATTAGGAGAAGGGCAGAGAGAGCCAGTGTGACCCCTGCCTGACCTTTGCAACACAGCCCTCAAAGGGAGGTAGAGAGGGGTAGATATAAACACAGTCAGATTGGGAGAAGAGGATCAAAAGTACATTGGGGCTGCTTAATAAAATATGGCAAAGAGACAAGACAAGAAGCACCTAAGAATTCTCAAACTTTCTATATCACATGCCATCGCAAAAAAAATTTGATTTATAAACACTATTTTTAAAACAGTCTAAACAAAGAGAAACAGTGATCTAATTGAGCCAAGTTACAACATTTGCAAAATGAGAGTCATTTTGTTTATGAGTGCGCCACTAGATTTCCACATGAGAAAACAACATTCTGTAACTTCCAAATCTGACCTCATCTGACATTTTTATTTAGATTGTGCTCAGAATTTGATCAGAGGAGCATTGGTATTATGAAAATACATTACCGTGAAAACAACAGATGAGACAAAGCAGAGCAGAGGCAGACAGTGACACAGAGGCGTGATAAGAAGCCAGTTCAGGAGAAAGAAAGGGATCATTTTGGGAGTGGAGGCTGCTTCCTTTAGTCCTACCATGGAATGCACTGCGGGCGTATCCCATAGAAGTCTACGAGTGTTTGTGCCAGACAGGAATCCCTAACCCCCTCCACAGCCTGGCTCCACACTTATCATGGCCCTGGAATATACGCATGGGGTATATCTGGGTGTCCCGCTCCTATCAAGTACACCTCCGACCTCCATCGCTCCCTTTTCACACAGCCAATACCTTGAAGCTGCAAAGTGAAGTATGGGAAGGCCAAACAGTGTCTAACCGCAAAAACCAAGAGGGAGAAAAAAAATGCCAGGGTCAGAAGAGAAGGTTTGTCCTCTAAGTCGCAACCTAAAAGTAAACTTACATAAAACTTCAGTGCATCTTCAAATACATTGTAAAAAAATGAACTGTGATTAAAAAGTGGCCTTCTTGTGAAAAAAGTCTAATCTAAAATGGCCCATTTTAAATTTAGATTGACAAGCTAAGATTAAAGACAGCAGATGTTTTTGTTGTTGTTCTGACAGTGAGGGTACAATGTAACCTTGCACAGTAAGATAGATTCTCGCGATACTTGGCATGCTCCAGTTTTTTGGACTGGGCTCAACTGCTGGTGGGCCATAGACTGGACTAATCACAGAGAAGCACTGAGGTTTAGGCAGAGGCCAAAGGTGAAGCACCGATAAGTGAACCCAAACAATCATGGCAATGCAAATGGACACACTTCAGCCTATTTTAGCAGAAATACAGACTATTTTGTTTGTGAAAAACATACACTTATACACAGTAGTCGAGTTGTAAAATGAAACCGGGGGGATGGTGAAATTTTTCACCAACGGGAGGGTGTGTGTGTGCCCTCCCCCATCACTGACATCACTGTGGTGTTTCAGGGCAGGGCAGAATTAGAAGGTACTTTGTTATAATGGAAATGCTTTTATAAACAAAAAGTCCATATAATCATTCAATAATTCAATAATACACAGGATATATGTTATCACACACGTACACACACACACACACACACACACACACACACACCTTAGTCCTGGTTTAGTCTTGGTTTAGTCCAGGTTTAGTCCCGGTTTAGTCCCGGCTTAGTCCCGGCTTAGTCCTGGTTTAGACCTGGTTTAGACCTGTTTTAGTCCTGGCTTAGTCTTGGTTTGGACCTGGTTTAGTTTTGGTTTAGTCCCGGTTTAGTCCTGGTTTAGACCCAGTTTAGATCTGGTTTAGTCTGGACCTGGTTTAGTCCTGGTTTAGTCCTGGTTTAGTCTTGGTTTAGTCCTGGTTTAGTGCCGAAATAGATGCAGAAATAATCTGATAATATGACTCACCCATAAGAATGCGGTCAGTTTGCCGTGTTGTCTTTAATAATCCGGAGCTCCGGAGAAAAGGACATAATCCCGAACGTATCCCGAGTCCCGAGGAGAGAGTTCCTTCTTACGTAGCATTGACGTATCAAGTTAAGGAATCTTCTTCTCTTGGAAATGCCGCGTAAATATCAGGCTCACAGCTGATCGGCGAACAGGCGCAAACACAACAGCGGCAATCGTCATGATTGTCGGGAGCGCGTATCGGTGCGTAATTATGCTGCAACATGATTGGAAGCTGGAGCGCACTGGCCATTTTGACTTAAAAACGGCGAAATTCGCCAAAAGTTTAGGGATTTTCATGTCTGATTGATAAAATGCCATAAGGGATGGAAGAAGGGATGCCCGTTTTAGAAGAGGGATGATTTTAACTATTTTTTCCCACAGGGGGGATGCCATCCCCCCCATCCCCCCTCAACTCGAGTACTGCTTATACATTTATGGATGGGAAAGATGTCTAAGCTTTTCTCACAACTGGATCTACCAAAAGTTAGATTTCTCAGAATATTCCATTGTTGTGAATCATCCCAGATTGATATGTTTAAAACTCATTTCAGAGTGTTACACATATCTGCATGAGATGTACTTCTTATAGTAGCAGATCAATCATTTTATATTTTCTACACTTGGAAATGACAAGGAGTTGCTGGCAAAGTAAATGTGCATAAAGTTTCATATTCACTGTACATTATTATTTTATGGCAGTTTGCAAAATGTTTATGGAAATGGATCAAAATAAAAACTATCAAATTAAAATACAAAAATAATTATATGAACAAAATAAAAAATAATTATATGAACAAAATAAATCCTGTACAGCCACAGAAAATTGTTAATCATCTTATTCTCTACTTTCCAAACCAAGACTGAGTGCTTATCTAAACTAATCTTGATTAAGGTCATCTAGTTTTTGACACTGACCAAGTCCTCCCACTGTAGCACAAACCCAAACTCCCACAGGTGCTGAATAGCTTTGAGCTCCCCTTTAATTTCACTGGACTGTTTAAACCTATTGTGTCAACACTTAACCACACACTTTACAAAGTCACCACAACCATAGCTGCAGTGCATGGCCTGAGCCAAAGCACAAGTGACAGTGTGAAGTGATGGGGTATAGGAAAGATGGTCCCAAACAGACCCAGGAAAGGAGCTAGGATAGAGCAGACAGGGGACAAGGACGAAATGAGTGCCTTAAGGACAGTCTCCAGACGCGTCCAACCCCAAAGCTACACTTGTATGTACACAGTCTTAGCCATAATTGCCCCCTGTGGTAACTTTGGACTCTCCCTCTGTGATTCTCAGCGCTGTATCTTTAACACTTTATTTTTCACCCCTTTGGATCTGGGACAGGGAAAAAACAGGGTTTATGGTTTAGACAAAACTATTCCACCTACAGTAACGACAAGAGGCCATAGAAGTAGTCTCCAAATTACAATTACATATTTCAACTTGAAAATTTGTGTTGAAGCTAGTATATTGCCATTATGATTATTAATCTATCATTACTACTAAGGCTAGCAATCACAATGACTCACAATATAATGTTGCATGTGGTCATACATGTGATAATCGATATATTACAAAAGATACAATACATTTCTGTTTTAAAAGGAACAAATCTTTGTTTACACTAGTATTTTTTATTTTTTACCACTGCATGCACGGGCTGTTTATGAAATACACTACAGTTTAATAAATCAATAAATACTGACTGTATTACACAAATAATATGTTTACATAATAAGCAACAAAACTGTAGTGTTGCCATAGCTCAATTTTGCTTGTGGCAATATATAATACTAGGTCACAATCTGTATCAAAAACATGTTTTATACATTTTTGGTATGGTGGGCACCCATTGGTCCAAAGGTTGATGGTTAGTTCCCCTTTCCAATCCGCACAGTTAAAAGTTAAAAGTTGTTTGTGTACACTGTTGTATGAATATGTCTCCCCTAATCCAAGGGCTTTGTGTGCATGGCAGAGAAATAAATATGTGACAATTTATCAAAACTAGTACCATGACACCACTACAACTACTACCCCCAGGCTCGGTCTACATTAAACTATTATTACTTGGAGTATTTTCAAAAGATGTTCCGCAGATACGTGCACAGATATATGGAGGGGCATTTTCACTGGCAAAAGAACGAGGGATGAAGGAGACAGAGAGGTCCCAGAGGAAGGAGGTAGGAAAGGAGGGAGTAAGTGAATGTAGAGGAAAGGAGACTTTGCCCTCCAGTGGGACACTCCTACGATTGTGTGTTCATGTGTGTGTGCTGAGCGGGGGCCAAGCCGACACACCCAGAGCCTGCTGCAGACCTCCGTATCCTGTTCAAGTCTCTAGGTTTGTCCAAATACCCCCAACCCCACCCGTGGCCACCCACCCCCACCCGCCGCCACCCGCCCCCTGTCCCAACTGGTCTGACAGGGTAAAGTCACGCCAGGATGGGCCATAGTAACTAGAACAAAGACACCTTTCTAAAATAAACAGCAGGAAAGAGGAACTCGGAGAGAGGGGCAGGGCAGGGAGCCAGTTGGGGTGGACTGTATGTGCTATGAAGGCTAAGCTCTTGAATACTTTTACATGATAAAATTCAAATATTGTTTCAATTAAGTACTTGTCCATACAGTAACTCTACAAACAAACACAGTGGCTCTATATTAAATATTAACAGTCAAATCTTTAAAAGCAAATACACTATAACAGTTGAAATTTTGGTTTAAACACTGTAGAAAACAAAGTATTCTACATGAGACGCTTTTTGGGTAATATAATCAAGTAAAATATGAATAATCTAAAATGAGAGTAAAAGCTAATCTATAAGGCTACAGCTGGAAGTACTACAACTACTTCTTCTTCTGCTACTTTCACAATCATACTAGAACTTATATTTGTTAGATACAGAAATTGTGAAAGCAGCTGTGAGTCTTAGCTACTACTGTTACTTCAGTATTTCATAGCAATACTTTAGACTCAAATTCAATAAGGGAATCTATTTTAAGACATTTCATAACCATCCAGATCTCCCCACCAGTTTGTATACTTTTATGTGGAGACATTTGTTTTATGATGAGGTCTGTAGTGTTTACTTTGCTGTTACAGAGGTGAACGGGGTGGGGGGTAAGGGCTGTGAATGTTCAACCACACAGACCAACTGACCCCCCCTCCCTCTCTTTCCCTCTCTTTCCCTCTCTTTCCCTCTCTCTCTCTCTCCCTCTGTGTGTAGCACCAACAGGACATCCTGCCAGGGTGCATTCTGGGTAGTCTAATTCTTCAAGTGCCAAGAGGAGAGTGTGAATACAGAATCCAACAACATTTTTCATTGCAGGTGTAGAGCAAAGACCAAATGTTTAGGTACGTGTGTGGGCTCTGGTCCGCTGTGGTCCATCCCAGGTGCGCTCAGGGTGGGACTGCTAATCTTTGGCCAATACACACACGAACAGGATTTCTTCATTCCTTCCATTGGGCAGGAGGCAAAGAAGCAGGGGGTAGTGAGGTTTTGGAGCAAAGCCATGGTCAAAAGTGGGGAGGGGGGTGACTCACTGTCCAAAATGGCACACAAGAAATGTTATAAATAGACAGAGAGAAAGTGTGAAAAATCATTGATAGAGTGTTGATAGAGTATTGAGGGGTTTTAGGTTGGTGGACTGCCCATAATGTTCAGCAGGATGTGAGGTCATGTGACAAAGATGGAGGTGGTGGGTGGTGAGAAACGTTACCATGGCAATGACAGAATTTCTTTAATTTAATGTGATTTGGCAACATGAAGAAGGAAATGAAGCAAACTGCATGATGTTATGATGTGATGAGTCTATTAGGGATTGTTTACTACAGGCTGAAACTAGTCAATAGATTGGCGGAAATTGTAATGATACTTCAGATTTCACTATAATGAATTCTATATTACCATGTGACAATATTTATATATATATATTTAGTATGTATAACATATTGCTAATCTATGCATTGCATTATTATTCAATAATTCACTACTTATATAAGTTGCTTGTATATTTTCCAAGTAAACTAAGCAGGATGTATATTGACGTTAAACGTCCTATATTGCATGAAATTGATTCTTGTGAGTTTTAAGCCATGTTATAATGTTTTTACCTCATCAAAAACATTCCTGGAGTTGTGTTTGTTTGAGTTTGAGTAGCTCTTTATTATTAGTCTGTCTACATCTCCAAACCTCAAAATGCTCTGTTCCACCTTGTGATGTCGTGAAGGGGTAGTTTTCAAGTTAACATCTACCTTTTACCTTTAGCTCAGTAGAAATAGGTAATTCCATTTATTAAAATGATTCTGGTGATGGTGAATGGGGTTTAAAAATACAATGCTCTTCTTGTATTACCTCATGACATCAGAAAGTGGAACAGAGCGTTTTCCATTTGAGAAAAGAACTCTAAATATTCAGTATTTGTGTGTTAAACATGTGTGAATGAAACAAAACAAAAACACTACTCCAGGTATGTTTTAGATGAGGAATCAACATCATAATATGGATCAGTAAATAGAGTAACATAGGCCCTTTAACCAAGTCAGTTGAATTTATATTTGGACACTGTTTTGTTTGTTTTTTTCTTCAAAAATTTCAATAGCAATCTTTACAAACAAGTTACGTTTAACATTTGCCAAATATGGTGTATTACATTTACCAGATGGGACAAAGCAATTAGAGGTGGACCACACAAGTCAATAGGCTGAAATCACCTTATGGGAGAAAGAGGAAAGGAAGCAGCCAATATGGGTATTGAGCTATATGAACTACCATTAGAGAAGAAGACATTTAGTTTCCGGTCTCAAACCAGCAAGAACTAAAATATTCAGTCTATTTTGATTTTTAATGAAGCTGTGAAAATATGCAAGTAGATTATTAAACTGAAAAAGTAGTTGAGGTATGTGTGTGTGTGTGAGGGCAAGGGGCTTGAAATCTGTTCTCAACGTTTTAAATATTAAACCTATTCCAAGTTTAATGAAGTGCAAATACTGTGGGGAGAGTCTTAACGGGAATACCGAGAGGCAGCGGGTGAAAAGGGGGATCCGATTCATTATTTCAAGTGTTCACCTTTAGTCGGAGGAGACTTGGGGAGAGCTGAGGCGAAGAAGATGGGAGAGAGTGTGGATGTACAAGCGGTACACTTAGATGTTTGAGGAACCAGGGGGATCATGGAGCAAGACACAACATAAAGAGGGCAGAAATAAACTGGACAACATAGCCTATTTGTACTGAACTGATAATGCTATATTAGACTGACTTTCAGAATGACATAAAAAAAAAAAATGGGTGGGTGAAATGAAGATTATACTTAAAGGTCCCATGGCATGAAATTTTCACTTTCTGAGGTTTTTGAACGTTAATGTGAGCTCCCCTACCCTGTTTAGGCCCCCCCAATGGCTAAAAGTTGCGTAATGTCTAAACTGAGCATTTGCGATCCTTTTCTGCGTTTGAAAAAAACACAGCTCAAATGGGCGATTCTGGACAAGGCACCTTATTGACGTCAGATCGAAAAAAGAAATGCAAATTCAGTTCCACCACCGTCTGGATCTCCACCTCCTGTCTTTGGAAATCACGCCCAGAGAATTTGGACTGCGGAGGAGCTACACAATGCGAAATGCGTTTTTTTATTTGCCTGGAGGCATGTGCGAGTGTTTCTAGACTCGGAAGTCCTTTACCCAACCCTCTGGACCTCTGAAACAGCAGTGGTTTAATTTTATTTTCTGAGAAAATGTGTTTTTTTTTCATTGAAAAGCCTCTCCTTTCCTCCTTCGCGCTTACACACGCGGAAGTGGGGCCAGGCACAGCGCACCGCTAAAACAAGGAACCAGCGGCGCATTTCCCCCCCCCCCCCCCCCCACCCACTCCTCTAACCAATCTGTGTCCTTCTCATTTGCATTCAAGCAACAAGGCCCAGAATGAGTTGTTCAGACAGAGAGATTATGACTCTGACTCTGTACATGTGTCTTTCTCATGCACTAAGTGTTGATTTTGAAGAAGGATTCATTTACAGTATTAGGGAACCATTAAGGAGCCATATAAAAGCATCAAGTAGTACCATGTCATGGGATCTTTAAGGCATGGACACTGAAGAGAGCTCCAAAAATCAGTCAATTATGCTATTCTAGTCAGGTACAAAGGATCCAATACATGAACTCTTTTTGCTGGGGTACAAATAAACAAGTTGAACACAAACCATTTGCATGTTCTCCCTATGGCGGACTGGTTTCTCCATCAACGTAAAATGTGTACAACATAGGTACAACTCACCAGCTAAACTAGTCCAGACCTACTTGTCCTCCTGACAGAGAGTCCCAAATATATGTTTTTCTTAGAGGCTTGATTTTGTGATTCATGTAGTTCATGTAGTCTTTATATATGCTAAAGCTAGATGAGATAAATACTCATATATTCACATCCATTTTCTCAATATTAATACTTCAGTGTGATGGTTAAATCTGGTTGTCATTTATTTAAAGCCTAATAAAAGCTGACCAATACGAAACGTAGTTAGAAAAATAAACTTTTTCCAGTTTACAAACTGAATTTCTCCTTTTGCCAATAGGTGGAGTGGATGAGGAAATGTGTGTGTGCAATAATCTACAATAAACAGAGAGCTGACTTGGTATATTTCTTGCCATATCATTCAACCCTACAATATTAGTATTCATTCTTATTCATCTTCCTGTTATATAGTGCCACTAATATTTTGGGTTTTTTTTAATCACTAATGACAATGGTCCTAACATTTCATACCAAACCTCATATAACCGCACAACAACTCACTCTTATGTAGTAGATAACCCTGTGCTAATCACTATTTAATCTTTGCACTGTTACTCCTCCCAACCTGTTGTATATAGCACAGATATATTTACTATATTTTTATTTTTCTTGTTCAATACTTGCCTTATTTTACACTAGTCTCTTCCTATTTGTTACTTATTTTGAATCTATTATTACCATTTATATTTTTGCTCTGTTATTATATTATACTGTGGTGTGTGAGCTACTGTGTCCAAATAATTTCCCTTGTGGATCAATAAAATTTGTCTACGTCAACGCCCGAACCAGCATCAATACATATAAAACATTCTTCACTTGTGGACTTGTTCTTATTGCTATGAGGTTGAGCTGTGACTAGGAGCTAGTCATACAGGAAGACAGTCAGATAAAGATGTTGGATTTCAAAAAAAAAGCTTTTCGATGTAATCAATGTGCTGTAGCTCGGGGGAAATGGAAAGAACAGCCCACATGCGATTGAAGCGTTCATGTCAACATAATCAGATGCTCTGAGCTGTGAGAGTGGCGAGTCCATGCACACACAGCCAAAATCCCCCCAGCTGCCACTAAAAGGTCACCGTAAACCAGAGAGTGTGTGCAGGCAAGATTTTACACTTGTGATGTTTGCCCCGAGTGGAAACAACAAATCAATTGATCAACAAGCTGCTAGAAAGACGGCACGATATTAGAGCAACATACAATAACAATGCTGAATGTTGGAATATAGAGTTGGCAGTGATGGGAAGAATATATTTAGTTACTGAATATTGAATACCTGCATTAAAATGTATTTTGCATCATATTCTGATACATGGTCCAATCAGAGTACTGTATTCTGACAACGAGATGCATTTAAATTATAGTATAAAAACACAACATAGGATTAAAAACTGCTTTGTATTTGTTATGCTGTTATGCATTTCATATCATAAATTAGAGAAGGAAAAATCGCACATACATTCACCACAAAAACTGTACTTTCTGTTTTCCTCACTGATTATGTGCAGTTTGAAGCCTAAATTACATGATCAAATATTGTAATGTATTCATTTGATTTTGGAAAAGTAACTATTCTGAACAGCAATAAATGAAAAATAACTGTACCAGAATACAAATTTTTCAGAATATGTCTTCTCTGTACATGTATTCAGTTACTTCCCAACGCTGAGTTTGGCAATGTAGAATTAAAATTACGCACGTTTTTTTTTTTTTCTCATATTGATCAATTTTACCACAATTTTCTGTGACATTAAAAACTAGTAATGTGGCTTTTAAAGGTGCACAGCGTAACATAGTGGAGGCAATGGAGCAATAGAAACACCCCTAATGAATAAATGCAAGATGGATATGTTTAAAGGAAAAGTAACGTTATTTTACAATCTGAGCCTTCTTTCGGTAATAAAACAAGTTGTTTGACTCACCCATAGCACGTTCGTGTCATTTGGAGCTGTTTGGTAAAAGTTATGTTGTAGCGTATCTGTTAGCGTGAGTACTCGGGGCATTACTTTGCGGTCTCCAAATAACACAAACTTTAGCACTTTTCAAATCATAGAAGCCCGATGTCTTAATCTACGATTTCATTTGAAGCAAAAGTGGCCTGTAATCCGAGATTTAGCCATAGTTTCGAGTAGATGAGGGAGCAGTGCGCATGCGCGGACTGCTCCCGGGACCCAAACATGAAACGCAAAGCTGAAAACTATGGATAAATCTCGGATTACAGGCCACTTTTGCTTCAAACGAAATCGTAGATTAAGACATTGGGTTTCTATAACTTGAAAAGTGCTAAAGTTTGTGTTATTTGGAGACCGCAAAGTAATGCCCTGAGTACTCACGCTAACGGATACGCTACAACATAACTTTTACCAAACAGCTCCAAATGACACGAACGTGATATGGGTGAGTCTTGTTTTATTAACGACTTGTTTTATTACCGAAAGAAGGCTCAGATTGTAAAATAACGTTACTTTTCCTTTGATGTCATACCATGGAACATTCCAGGCAAGCGATAACATCTCCATGGAAACAAGTAGCGGCGCCTCCACCAGAAAAGTGCACCAGTAATAATAGCGTTCACATAGACAGTAAAGACATGTTTTTTGAAATTTCAATGAATTCTACTCCAGAGCAATTAAACATAAAAAATTAATTCAAATAAAATTGGAAATCTGCTCCAAACCACGTGCTTTCACTACTGCATAATTATTTGTTGGCCCATGCAAGAAATGCAGAGTTGTGTTGTCCTCTTTGAAATATCAACATTATGATTTACCAAATACTAAATCCAGATTAAACTTGGCTAACACCAGCATGACTATAAATTCAAGTAAACCATCTCTTCCGTGTGACAAAATCATGCCTAAACTAGATAAAACATGTTACATTTTGCTATTTCTGGTAGAAATGCTAGTTTTCAAATACCTTGTGAATGCAATTTAAAAGTAGACTGATTTTCTAAGCATTCCTGAGAGAGAAAAGCATTTTGGATTACAATGGCTGAAGGTAAGCATGGACAAAAAGACAAGACAGGAATATATATACTTGAAAAGCTGAACCTTGTGTTGCCCTTTAGAAATGAATTCTCAATGCACGTCCTGAAGTCAGCACTTGTAAAATAACCAACATGAAGACTGGAAAAATTCTAATATGAATTTTCAATGCTCCGTACAAAGTTATTCAAAGCCACACAAAAAACTACATTCCACCTAATCTGAATAAACACATTTTTCTCATTCAGCAAAATAACTATATTCAGAGATGAGGTATACAGTGAGCTGCATCAATGACGATTTTTAAAGAACACACTACTGCTATTTCTCCAGACATCACACCTTTGATTTGGAGATGCTTTTGAATCCAGCTCTGCACTGCGCAACGGGGGGCAAACTAAAAATAATTGAAAGTAATTATTCAAAGCATAGTAAGAAGTAAGTTGAGGCTATTTAAATCTCACACTCACAACACTGTCACTTCTGATATAGAGTGCAGAGAGAATACACAAACATTTGTTTTAACACCCGTAAAGACATGTACAGTGTTGTTACATGCTGACAATGGCAGGTGTAAAATAATACAATATAAGCTGAGATAAATAAACTAATACTAACCAAATTAAAGTACGCAGCACAGTTCAAATTTTAAAAAGATTGGCAACCTAAGAAAGTAGGCTATTCACTTGAGCAATAATAATAATAATACCAGAGTTAATAATCTACTAATATGCCTTTAAAGGGCCCATATTATGCTATTTTCTGATCTATGTAATAACATTATTTCCTGTATATCCTATCCTAAATATCCTGTATATTTAGGTTAGGTTCTTCTCTCAAACTGAAAACATTCTGTTCCACCTTGTGAGGTAATGTGGTAATACAGGAGGTGCTCCATTGTGGTTTTAAACTGTGTGGAGTTTGCATGTTCTCCCCGTGTCTGGGTAGGTTCCCTCCGGGCACTCCGGTTTCCCCCATCAACCCAAAAAACATGCTCCATAGGTAAAATCCTCCAGCTGAGGTCCTGACCAAGTCTAAGTGCTGCCCACTGCTCCTAAATAAAGGATGGGTCAAATGCAGAGGACAAATTTCCCTTCGAGGATAATAAAGGATATAAATAACAATAAAGAAAATAGAATCATTTAGACAATTTCAGCTCTGGGATTGCCCATCTCTACTGAACTAAAGGTAAAAGGTCGCTGTTGACTTGAAAACTACAGCTTATAATAATAATAATAATAATAATAATAATAATAATAATAATAATAATAATAATAATAATAATAATAATAATAATAATAATAATAATAATAATAATAAAGGATTACTCAAGCATGTGTGAATGAAACAAAACACAACTCCAGGTATGTTTTTGAGAAGGTAACAGTATTATAGCGTGGCTAAAAGCTCACAAGATTCAATTCAACATAATATAAGACCTTTAATGTACCCTCTCTATTTGTACAAAAACAACCAATAATTATTATTATTTCCATAAATAATAGGTAAAACCACCACTGTTAACTGCAAATATTAGAATACATTTATATAAATAATCATGCTATAAAAATAGTTGAAACATCCACAACCTTTTAGTTTTACAAACCCCTCAACATAAATAATAGCCACATAATATCCAAGAAAACATTCAAAGCTAGCTCAGGTCCAGCCCTTGTTTCTAATAGGAAACAGGGAGACCTCTCATCAATAAGGAATGAAGCAATTAGGTTAATCTTAGTGTGAAGGTGCCCTCTCTCCTTTTTACCTGTATGCTGCGACTGGGACCAAATGAACTTAATTAGGCTAGACTATACACAAACCCGTACAACAATATTAATCAAACAATGCTGAAATTATACGTCTCTAGATGGCCTGTTTTCTAGTCGTTGAAAGAAGATCAGTAGTTTTCTTCAGAGATTTATAATTTTGAATCACATTAATGAGCAAGGGGTGTAAAGAAAACCTGGTTAACCATTTTACCTTAGTCTTAATGTGACTAAATCCATTTGTAAATTAGCAAGTTAAGTTTGCATATCTGGTGTCTTGTCTGCTAATCTCTTCCTCCATCATCCTATCATGCTTGTGTTTCACCACATGGGCCGAATTAAGAACAAATATAGCTGCCTGAAGACCGAAAACATCCTGTCTGTTCCTTTAACCCTCGAAACAGAAAGGTCTAATGCTCTGCCCTTCCATATGTCCGTGCATCTGATTCGGATTTTCTGCCGCAGGTGCGAAAATCTGCTTTGTTAAAGACCTTAGGGAGTTAAGACTGCAAACCTTTACATACTACCTGCAAGTTAAGCCCTGGAGATCCTGCCTGTAATGACCTTGCTCAACTGTCTCAACCCAAGAAATGGGTTATGACACAAGTTTGAACTTCACTAAACAAGTTCCTCAAAGACCCACTTAAACACACGGAACCTCCTCTTACAAATGGACACACAACAGGTACAGTAGGCACATCCTGGTTGTCCTGGATGGAGGGAGGTCAGGGAACTCATGTGCTTCGGCCATACAAATAAAGGATCTCCGCAGCATTTCTCTACTGCTAAAAGTCGTTAGATATGATACGAATAGTTTCCTTTTTGGCCCAGTGTGATTTACTTTGAGAAATGTCAGCATGTCAGTTGATTAAGATTAGTGAAGTCCAACTGATATCTGTCTATCTTCATCTCTAACAGTTTTTCGTTTCTGAATTTGTCCCTCCACTGCCTCATTAGCCCCTCTCTCCCATTTTCTTGCCTGTGCCCTTCTGGAGGTCTTTTCCTAAGAGAGAGAGAGAGGGGAGAGAAAAAATTAGGGAGGGAGAGAGAGGGAAGGGGCGGAGTCAGGAATGGCGAGGACTCACTGGTAATCCGTGCAGTGACCCAGGTCAATTCAATTATCCTGTTTTCTTTTGCTGCACGACGTGTGTGCCCATTTCGCAGCCAACTCCCTTAATGCGCCCAGGATTAGCTTCTCTTACTTTTAATGATCTACCTATCGACGCCTTGGGCCCCACACATGCACACACATATCACGCAGACAGGTATGCTTTTTAAGTATTCAAAAGAGTAAAGGAATTCTCTTAACAATATTATGTCTGTGTCCATGGATCAACGGCATGTGTTACATAAAGTGCTGTAAGAGGGGTCCGCACTATGTGGCTACATTTACACAGACCTCTCGCACTAAGAGTTTAGATAATCATCTTAGAGCTAACACATTAGAGAAGAAACCCGCTAATCTCCCTGCTCAAGGAGGAAAGGAGGTCGTTTTAAAATACAATAACCCTGGCATACATACAAAATAAAAGAAAACCAAACTTGGATTGGTTTGCAGTCTGGCCAATTAGCGAATGTTCACAGGAGAACACATACATAAGATTGGACGCTAAGGCGTTATCGCTTTTAACCTAAGCTTATTATCAGTAATTTACTATGCTATTTGCTAATGAAATGATTGGATCATTTTGGCACTGTACCAAATTCCTTGAAAATGTAATATTTTTGTGAACTACTTAAGATGCATTTAAGTGCAGCTTTCTCTCATTATAGTACCTGTCACCTGCCATTGAGAGAAAAACAGGTGTTGCCATTCACAGATTTCCTTTTAAGTTGTTTAGTTTTCCTTACCTGGGATGTCTTGTCCATTGTAGTTCCACCCAGCCACTGCCAGCATGGAGGGCAGAGGGGACCCAGGTCTACTGTCCCTCTCGCGGTCCCGCTCTTTGTCCCAGTTTCGCTCAGCCTGCTGGGTAATATGCCTCACCGTGTCCTTGTTCTTTCTGTTCTTCCTCCTGCCCGACCCTGCCAAGGGTTGCCAAGGCCCGTCTCCGTTTCCCGTTTGCCCCGCTCCTTGCTCTGTCTGGCTCTGGGCTGCACCCCTCTGCGTGTCCCGCGGGTGGGAGGACGATGCGGGGGACACCTGCTCCTCCTTGACTGTAACAGGTCTATAGTCATGGGGCCAGGCGGGCTGGGAGTCATGGCAGGTCTCCTCTTGGCTTTCATGACTTTTGGGTGCTTCTTGGTCCTCTTTACCGTAAGTACTGCCCCCTTCATGACAGCTAGCGATGGCTGAATCTCCTGATGAGTTTGCGGGGCTAGTTCGGCGAGCTAGCCAGGGTGATGTGCTCCGACCGGACATGATCGATGCCAAAGCTTCAGATGCCATCCCAACTATGGCCCCGCCAGCGCCCCCTAGTCCTGCCCCAACTACACTCCCAGCCCCAGGGAAACCCCCTCCTCCCAGGCCAGCTGCTGCCACCGCCCCCATCTCAAAGTCGGCCAGCTCGTCCGCCATTTCAGAGCGTATGCTGATGTCCAGAGCCGCTTTGATGAAGCTGTGGCACGCTTGGACAATGTCAGTCATCTGCAGATAGCTGGCAGCAGACATCACCTCTATGACATTTTTACTGGTGAGGGCGAGGTGCGCGGAGTACATAAAGTCTAAAATGGCTTTGAAACCTGTTGCCGTGACGATGTCCAGGTGAGTGACAGTCGTCTGGTGTGGGGGCTCGGCTCCTTTTTTAACCTGAGAACAAAATGTAATGTTTAGAGTGGGGTACAGAGGTGGTATAAGTAGAAGTATTTTAAAATAATATCCCAAAACAAAATAAATAACAAAACGCATTAACCTAAAATGATTTTGTAATTGAAAAGCTAAGTTGGACCAGTTGGACCATGATCATGATTATAAATTATAAATGGTCATATTTTTATACAGCACTTTTCACCTTCAAGGCACTCACCCATTCACACACACATTCATACACCAGTGTACACACACGAGGAGTGAGATGGGTTAAGTGTCTTGCCCAAGACTTTCATCTGTAATAGCGGGATTTGAAACGCCAACCATCAGATGAGTGGACAAATGCTCAACCTGCGACCTACCTAAAATTATCTGCCACTGATATTAATTGATTAGTTTCCATTCTTGATAAGTAAGCTAGGCCAATCTAATCTAATTATATTAAAGTTTTGATAAAGTCTGAAATCACACACTCATTTCTAGTGTTACAATAGATTGTCCCCAGTGGATCAATAAAGCCCAGGCTGGTGCCAGTCCCCTGAGTGGTACCTGGCAGTAGAGGGTCTTGAAGTAGCGCGAGGAACCCAGCAGGACATTCTTGTGGGCCTTGAAGATCTTCCCATCCACGATGACACAGGCATCACACAGGATGCCATGCTGCCGCTGCTCGTTAAGCTCACGCAGGAGCTGCCTGTAGTGAGACGAGATCTCCATGTCCTCCTTTCTGTTGTTCATCTGTGTAGTGGAACCCAAGCCTCTCCTCCAAACCAACTGCTGGAGACACAACAAACACAAAGCTATGGATGAGGACAAAGTCAATAAAGCAAACTATATAAACAAACATAAACAAAGAAAACATTTGTCAATTTAGGCAACCACAACTTTGAGCTTGACAAAACAGTTCACTTGTTTTAGTTGAATGTTTGTTTGTAGGGATGTGACATTAAAAGAAATAGTGTGATATTGTACCAACAAATATGTCATTGTCACATTATACTACATAACAAGCACCTTTAATAAACACATTTTTCATTGCAGTAACAGCTACAAAAACAAGGAACTACATAGGTCCATTTCAGTGTAGAAAACAACTGTTCGTCCACATTTATATCTTAAAAGGAACAAAGTAGCCTATCTACAATTCTAGTAGCCTTCCCAAAATATCACAAAGTTAATATACATATTGTACTGTTACACCCCTACTTAATTATTCTTAAGCTTCATCCATCCATCCATCCATCCATTTTCTTTCGCTTATCCGGGGCCGGGTCGCGGGGGCAACAGTCTAAGCAGGGACGCCCAGACCTCCTTCACCCCGGACACTTCCTCCAGCTCCTCCGGGGGGACCCCAAGGCGTTCCCAGGCCAGCCGGGACACGTAGTCCCTCCAGCGGGTCCTGGGTCTTCCCCGGGGCCTCCTCCCGGTGGGACATGCCCGGAACACCTCCCGAGGGAGGCGTCCAGGAGGCATCCGGAACAGATGCCCGAGCCACCTCAGCTGGCTCCTCTCGATGTGGAGAAGCAGCGGCTCTACTCCGAGCTCCTCCCGTGTGACTGAGCTCCTCACCCTATCTCTAAGGGTGCACCCAGCCACTCTACAGAGGAAACTCATTTCAGCCACTTGTATCCGCGGTCTCGTCCTTTCGGTCATTACCCAGAGCTCATGACCATAGGTAGGACCATAGGTAGGTAGGAACGTAGATTGACCGGTAAATTGAGAGCTTTGCCTTTCGGCTCAGCTCCCTCTTCACCACAACGGTCCGGTACAGCGACCGCATCACTACCGACGCTGCACCGATCCGCCTGTCAATCTCACGCTCCATCCTCCCCTCACTCGTGAACAAGACCCCGAGATACTTGAATTCCTCCACTTGAGGCAAGGACTCCCCACCCACCCAGAGAGGGCAAGCCACCTTTTTCCGGTCGAGAACCATGGCCTCGGATTTGGAGGAGCTGATCCTCATCCCAGCTGCTTCACACTCGGCTGCAAACGGCCCCAGTGCACATTGGAGCTCCCGGTTCGATGAAGCCATCAGGACGTCATCTGCAAACAGCAGAGACGAGATCCTGTGGTTCCCAAACCGGATCCCCTCCGTCCCCTGACTGCGCCTAGAAATTCTGTCCATAAATATAATGAACAGAACCAGTGACAAAGGGCAGCCCTGGCGGAGTCCAACATGCACCGGAAACAGGTCTGACTTGCTACCGGCAATGCGAACACAGCTCCTGCTCCGGTCATACAGGGACCGAACAGCCCTTAGCAAAGGGCCCCGAACCCCGTACTCCCAGAGCACTCTCCACAGGACCCCACGAGGGACATGGTCGAATGCCTTCTCCAGATCCACAAAGCACATATGGACTGGTTGGGCAAACTCCCATGCACCCTCAAGCACCCAATGGAGAGTATAGAGCTGGCCGAGTGTTCCCCGGCCGGGACGAAAACCACACTGCTCCTCCTGAATCCGAGGTTCGACTATCGGTCGAATTCTCCTCTCCAGCACCCTGGAATAGACCTTACCAGGAAGGTTGAGGAGTGTGATTCCCCGATAATTGGAACACACCCTCCGGTCGTCCTTCTTAAACAGAGGGACCACCACCACCCCTGTCTGCCAGTCCAGAGGTACTGCCCCCGACCGCCACGCGATGTTGCAGAGACGTGTCAGCCAAGACAGCCCTACGACATCCAGCGACCTGAGATACTCAGGACAGATCTCATCCACCCCCGGGGCCTTGCCACCGAGGAGCTTTCCAACCACCTCAGTGACTTCGGCCAGGGTGATGAACAAGTCCGCCTCCAAGTCTCCAGCCTCTGCTTCCTCCTCGGAAGACGTGACGGCGGGATTGAGGAGATCCTCAAAGTATTCCTTCCACTGTCCGATAACATCCCCAGTCGAGGTCAACAGCTCCCCACCCCCACCGTAAACAGTGTTGGTGAAGCACTGCTTCCCCCTCCTGAGGCGCCGAACGGTTTGCCAGAATTTCTTTGAGGCCGTCCGATAGTCCTCCTCCATGGCCTCTCCGAACTCCTCCCAAACCCGAGTTTTTGCCTCTGCGACCACCCGGGCTGCAGCAGGCTTGGCCCGCCAGTACCCGTCAGCTGCCTCAGGAGTCCCATGAGCCAACAAGGCCCGATAGGACTCCTTCTTCAGCCTGACGGCATCCCTTACTTCCAGTGTCCACCACCGGGTTCGGGGATTGCCGCCGCGACAGGCACCACAGACCTTACGACCACAGCTACGGGCGGCCGCATCGACAATAGAGGCCGAGAACAGAGCCCATTCGGACTCTATGTCCCCAGCCTCCCCCGGAATCCGGGAGAACTTCTCCCGGATTCCGGGGGAGGCTGGGGACATAGAGTCCTGTGAGTTGAAGGTGCCCCTGACAGAGGGCTCTACCAGACGTTCCCAACAGACCTTCACGATACGCTTGGGCTTGCCAGGTCTCTCCGGCTTCCTCCCCCGCCAGCGGACCCAACTCACAACCATGTGGTGATCGGTTGACAGCTCTGCCCCTCTCTTCACCCGAGTGTCCAAGACACGCGGCCGGAGGTCAGATGACACGACAACAAAGTCGATCATCGACCTCCGTCCTAGGGTGTCCTGGTGCCACGTGCACTGGTGGACACCCTTGTGCTCGAACATGGTGTTCGTTATGGACAAACTCTGGCTAGCACAGAAGTCCAATAACAGAACACCGCTCGGGTTCAGATCAGGGAGGCCGTTCCTCCCAATCACCCCTCTCCAGGTGTTACTGTCGTTGCCCACGTGGGCGTTGAAGTCCCCCAGGAGAACAACGGAGTCCCCGGTCGGTGCACTGTTCAGTACCCCTCCCAGACACTCCAAGAAGGCCGGGTACTCTGCACTGCTGTTCGGCCCATAGGCCGACACAACAGTGAGAGACCTGTCCCCGACCCGAAGGCGCAGGGGACTCGTTCACCGGGGTGAACTCCAACACTCGGCGGCTGAGCTGTGGGGCAATGAGCAGGCCCACACCAGCCCGCCGCCGTTCCCCGCGGGCAACGCCAGAGAAATGGAGGGTCCAGCCCCCTTCAAGGAGTTCCAGAGCCCAGCTGTGCGTGGAGGTGAGGCCGACTATATCTAGTCGGTAACGCTCAACCTCCCGCACAAGCTCAGGCTCCTTCCCCCCCAGCGAGGTGACATTCCATGTCCCCAGAGCTAGTCTCCATGTCCGGAGATCCGGCCGTCGAGGCCCCCGCCTTCGACTGCCGCCCAGATCTCTCTGCACCCGGCCCTTATGGATCCTCCTGCAGGTGGTGGGTCCACAGGAGGACGGCCCCATGTCGCTTCTTCGGGCTTCGCCCGGCCGGGCCCCGTGGGGAAAGGCCCGGCCACCAGACGCTCGCTGGCGCGCACCCACCCCAGGTCTGGCTCCAGGCTGAGGCCCCGGTGACGCCAGGCTGAGGCCCCGGTGACGCCAGTCCGGGCGACGTATCTCATCTGAAACTCATCATAAGGGCTTCTGAACCGCTCTTAGTCTTTAAGCTTATTTCTGCTAATGCGTACACCAACTACAGGCCTTATAGAGTACAAAGACATGCAGTCAAAATAAAAAGACAAAGAGAAAAACCCATATTCTCAGACTGATGCAAATAGTCACAGTCTCTCTAAATAGTGTTGCCAGGATACTGCAACAACTATTGTTTTTTTTATTGTTATTTAAGTCTTACACTTAATCATAAATCACTTAGCATTTAGTCTCATTGGTAGCAAAAATTTGTCAAAAGTTAGTCTCATTGCAACGTAAAGGAGCAAAAATGAATTCAGATGAACTAATGTTTTCAAAAGGCTATGGATACTTTGGTAACGACTGTGACATGAAAACAACACATCAATAGAAAGCACGTCTCACTCGCTCGCGGTTTTGATGTCTAAAAACAGCTCAGGAACAAATAGTCAAAAATCAGTATTTAAACTCTGTCTGACAGCTCCATTTCTGTGTGGCAGCTCCATGTGTGCGTGCCCTCATTAAAAACGTCATTTAAGAAGAATAACACTCTCCACAAAACTCCAAGAGAGAACCAGAAAAACACCTAATTTAGTCAAGCACGTTGCGATTAATTTTATCAATAAACACTGACTAAATATTCTGTTATTTTTTTCAAATCCCTCTTCTGGTTGAGAATTTTCAATCAACTGCCTAGTTAAAACCTTCTCTTATGAACCTTCACCCTTATGTTTCTGATCTGCGGCCGTTGAGGAGACAAAGGAAAAATGAAGACAGTTAATGACAATTTGTGAGTAGTGCTTCGGAACAAAAAGCACTTTTAGACGGCGTTCATACTGACACTGTGGACGCTTAAAGCCTTTAGTCTGTATGTGAAACAAAGAAGGAAATTTGAACTTGTACAATCTAGTGCCCAAAAAAACTACTACTACATGATATTTTCTGTAGGCTTTCCTTTAGATGGACGCTAATAACCGTTTCTTCAAAGTCATGTACTAAACTGACATTCGGCAATAGTTACTTGAGTGTGAGGACTCGTGTAGTAGTACTACCTGTTCACAAAATTGACTCTTGTGAGCTTTAAGCCATGTTGTTACCTTCTGAAACGCATACCTGGACTTGAGTTTTGTTTCATTCACACGTTTGATTAATCCTCTGTTATTAATCTGCCTAATTCTGCAAAGCTCAAAATTCTCTTCCACCGTGTGATATCCTGAAGAGGTAGTTTTCAAGTTAACAGCTATCTTTTACCTTTAGTTCAGTAGATTGAATAGATCAGAAAATAGCATAGTATGGGCCTTTTTATGTAATTCATTATTATGACACTTCTGAAGAAGGTGCTCATTGGAACATGTCAAGGTAAAACAAGCTTTGTCTTGAAAAGGAACACATAAAACACCTGTCTACTTTAGAACAACTACCATAACTATTATTACCACATGAGGTGGGGAGTACGTTGAAATTGTTGTTTTGAAGATATATCTTATTTCAAGTCAGCATATATAGCCTATAATTAAAAAAATAACTCATTTCTTTTAAGTTTTGTTACTTGATATTTGAATGACACAAAGAATTTAGGCATGCATTAACTAGTTCCATTTTTCTTTCTGAAAATGTGTAATATACTGTATGTCTATTACAAACATTAAATGCAAAACTTCACTCCATCTTGCAAAAATAATACAAGATGCACAGATTAAGAAAACATCATAGCGAATGCCTTGTGTGTTATTTAGCTAACACCCAGAAGACAGATAGCGTTGAAGGACAAAGAGTAAACACGATACACTATACAGTATAAAACCCCAGTAGTGGATTAGCTTTAGCGTTAGCCTCTCGTCTCTGGGATGTGAAGTGTTACCGAATGCAGCAGTGATGTTGTTTTTGGGAACACCACAGCTGTCAGATCTCATGGGTTGTTGAGCTAAACGACAGCTCCGGTTGGCTAAGGTGACAGTGGCGTTTGCTGGGGGGCCGGCACACTTCAGGTCATGTTTAGCCCCGCTCTGCTCACTCTGATGGCTTGTAAGATCAGATAAATCCACTGTGTCTCTCCCCCCCTCCAACCAGACAAGCAAAGAGTGTCAGAGGAGGCACTGACTCGTGGTGACAACTTGAAGGCAGCTCTGAATCTGGTCAATGCTCAGAAAGTACTTTTTAAAGCGTTGTGTGAAGCACAGTTTGGAGGATGTAATAGCATTTATTCATTCATGGGGAACACAGTAGTAAGAAGCCATTTAGTAGTGCTGACACCAAAAGACACCTCTAGACTCTTGAGTTCAGTCACTATAATCCAGAGTAATGTGGTTATAACGCTAGCTCTAAGGAAAAGTCTTGATATTAAATACACATTCTTAATCATCATTGTAATGCCATTTATACTAATTCTAATAAAGAGAGAAGAATGTAATTTTCATCACAATATCAAAGTACTTCCTGAATTATTAACATATTAACACTAGATCAAGACAGTAAACCATTAAAGATCCCATGACATGGTACTTCTTGATGCTTTTATATGGTGCCTTAATGGTTCCCTAATACTGTAAATGAATCCTTCTTCAAAATCAACACTTAGTGCATGAGAAAGACACATGTACAGAGTCAGAGTCATAATCTCTCTGTCTGAACAACTCATTCTGGGCCTTGTTGCTTGAATGCAAATGAGAAGGACACAGATTGGTTAGAGGAGTGGGTGGGGGGGGGTGGGGGGGGCAAATGCGCCGCTGGTTCCTTGTTTTAGCGGTGCGCTGTGCCTGGCCCCACTTCCGCGTGTGTAAGCGTGAAGGAGGAAAGGAGAGCCTTTTCAATGAAAAAGAAACACATTTTCACAGAAAATAAAATTAAACCACTGCTGTTTCAGAGGTCCAGAGGGTCGGGTAAAGGACTTCCGAGTCTAGAAACACTCGCATGTGCCTCCAGGCAAATAAAAAAATGCATTTCGCATTGCGTAGCTCCTCCGCAGTCCAAATTCTCTGGGCGTGATTTCCAGAGACAGGAGGTGGAGATCCAGACGGTGGTGGAACTGAATTTGCATTTCTTTTTTCGATCTGACGTCAATAAGGTGCCTTGTCCAGAATCGCCCATTTGAGCTGTGTTTTTTTCAAACGCAGAAAAGGATCGCAAATGCTCAGTTTAGACATTTCGCAACTTTTAGCCATTGGGGGGGCCTAAACAGGGTAGGGGAGCTCACATTAACGTTCAAAAACCTCAGAAAGTGAAAATTTCATGCCATGGGACCTTTAAACTATTCAAGGATTTTGTTCTCTTTGTGTGTCTGTTTTTTCAGTATCAATTCAAATGAGTATTTCATTACTTGTTTTAGTATTCAATAGGCCTCTCACAATAATAAATTCTGAAGTGCAATATATTGCTGAAATAAATATAGACAATAAACAATACTGAAACTAATAAATAAACAGCAAAATGAAACACAGTCGATATATATTTATCATGACAGGCCTAGTATTGATTAGTATCTGGGTATCGATACTTACTTACAGCCCTAATGCAGCGAGTTTCTGTGCACAGAGAGAGAGCAGAAGCTATACTTTTCTGCATTGCCCTGTATAGATTGAGACATGGCATGAAACTAAGTCCCTGTGTTTTCAAAAGCAAGTTTTGACGTTTTATTCTGCAGCCCGCGCATCTCTGAATAAAAAAAATCTATTGGCGCTCTAACCTTGAGTTATTCTTTCGGTTCTGCTATGCCCTGATAGAGGTATTGAGAGTCTTCACCTTTGACCCTTGGAGACATACCAAGGTGCTTTGAAGACAGCGCCTCCTCCGCCGCTCCACTCTCAGGGCCACTGCAGTTGTATAGCCTGGACTATAAGATAGGCTTCTTCCCAGAGTCACAGAAAACATAGAAAAGTCAGTTATTCACGGAAAGAACGCCTCAATAATTGTGTTATTCTGAGCTTTTTCCCAGAAATGTGAACAGAGAGTCAAGGTCAGTGTGCAGTGCTACCAAGTTTATCTAGTGAAATAAAGACCACGATTTGAGAGCAGCTATAGTGGGCTTTTGTGGACGGCTATACACCTCCCCACATCAGTGACTCATTATTTTTAAACCAGAATACATTAGGAACTGTAATGAAAAATTGCAATTACAGCACAGGCATTTATTACCTTCTCATTTATTTATGTGAAATTGGAACATACAGAATGGGGTCCATGTGGATACTGAGAGATTAACTAAAAAATACAAACTGTATTTGGTGATATTGTGTAAAAGAATAATGATCTGGTCAAGAGTGTATCCAGTCTAAGACTCATCTCATCTTCAAACAATAACGTATAAATCCCGATTCAATCCATGGTACAATAGCCATTGTATATAACAATAGAATATTTAACTAAACCTGAGCCAGCCTGTCTTTGGAGGACATTAATATTATAGTGAAGTACTGTGTGGTATTGGATGTTACTGGTGTCAAAGATGTTAAACAAAAAAAGTAAAAAGAGGAAACAGAGAAGAAATGTTTAATCAAATTTAAATCCTGGACAAACTCATACAGAGCTGGAGAGCCAGCCATTAACAGGATGAACTTTGACCTCTAGAGTCTGGGCTGGCCTAATTGGCTTGTTTAATTTGAGCATGTCCAATTTACTCCACAGAACGAGACCTTTTTTTTTTTTTTTTTTTACACAAGATGCACTCTAGCATTTCTGTCTTTGTTGTTGCACATACACAAATCCAACAGTTCATGATGATAATTTGCCTCATGTGCAATGCCATACAGAATAAACTGTGAAATCGAATGCCCCATAAGATCTGCTGTTTCAAGACACTCATCATCAAGCTATAGATAGGCTTGTCTGGAACTAAAAGTTTTTGGTTATTTTTTGGCTATAAGATTTAAGCCTTAAAAGCTTCAATTAATAACTTAACTCATTATAGACGCAAACTAGGCATTAAAGTGTTTGAAGCTCATGATTTTTTTAAATTGTAGATTTAGAAAGATTTTGTGGTTTAGACTTAGACAAAGACTTAAACAAACTTTATTGATCCACAAGGGAAAATATTTGGCCATCTGCTCTTGAGTTATTGTATTACTGGCATAAATTAGTTTCAATATTACTGTTTATCGTCATCCATCTTTTCTAATCAAGGGTCCGACAAATGCTTTTCTCTATGGATGGTGTTGCTTTGCCTGGAATTTTTCACAGTATGGTATTAAACCTTTCTTTGGTATTAAACCTTTCTATCTTCATGGAAATCAAACAAGACCAAGTTACAGGTGAGACCTGTTCAGACCCTCCAGGAATTCGCGATGTTGCGATTTGCAACTTCAACGCAACTTCAGCCAATCCCCGTGAATTCAGGGCGGTGTTGCAATTTTGACCAATCACCGCAACTTTTCCGCAATTTTTACTAATTTTGACCAATCATCGGCGACGTATTGAACGCCGACCAACTTCCTTCTGTGTAGGAGACATAACTGAGATGAGGTGCACGGTGCGTTTGTGTGTGTGTGTGCGGCAGAGGCGGTGGGTCACGTGAGTGTGGGTGTGTGCACGTACGGAAGTGTGTGCGTGTAAAAGCGCGCGCTCACCTGTCACACAGAGGAGAGAGTCAGGGTTGGGGTGTAGCCGTATTTTTTGTTGACCGCAAACCATTCATTCATCTTTCACGTTAATCTGTTCATCCTGCTGGTTTTCATGAGTTCCATTTCATCCTGCTGCGCTGTCATAGCTGTGTGCGCTCTTTTTGTAATAAATGCACAAAACGCATATCTGGATCTCAGCGTATCTGTCACCATAGCCTCCTCTTTGCGCGTCACAAATCTGCGAGCCATAGGACCCAACCTCATATTCTCGGCGGCTATAAGGTTTGAGTTTGGAAGCCGCAACATTCTGCTTTACTTCCGTGTGACAAAACGAAACTGCGGCGGTGTCCCAGTTCCCAGAGCGCACAGCTCGGAGCGCGGCCCGAAGGGGGCTCAGACTGCAGTCAAGGCGGTGCACACTTGCTCAGCCCCGACTGCAGTCCGCGGACCGCTTAACGACTGCGGTCTTCGGACCGCGTGTTAACTGCGCATGGGACAAAAAAGAAGTGGGACAGCAGCCGGTGTACTGGCGAAATGTGTGACGCACATGCCCTTCAGGCCACGCTCCGAGCCGTGCAACATGCCCTTCAGGCCACGCTCCGAGCCGTGCACTCTGGGAATTGAGACACGGCTTCTAATGGCAAAGAAACATGTCTGCGGTGCCATTTGCCCACTAAAATAACAGCAAAAGACCGCGCGAAACAGTTCCCCTCCAAGTAGTAATTTATTTTCGATGTTGGTAAGGTTGTTTTAGGACCATATCTGTGATCTCTGTGTCTTTGTATTATTCTTTGTCAGTAATAACTCAGTATTCAAAATATTACTCAATTTTAATTACAAAAAGCGAAAATCGCAACTATTTATCGCAACTTTCACTTCCTCCCGCAACAAAATCGCAACAAAAACCTTAAAAGCACCGCAACTTTCATTGCAACTTTTTGGAAAAGCTCCCGCAAATTCAGGCATTTTAGCCCGCAACAATCACAAAAAATGCCCGCGAAATCCTGGGGGATCTGCCTGTGGAGTGGCAACCCCGCTCATAGTCCAAATGCTGTTTTTCTTGGCATTTTTGAGCTATGAAACTGCCTGTAATTTAATAAATGTAAGGTAGACCTGTTTAAAGTCATACTGTGGAACATTCCAGGCAGAGTAATGACATATCACTTCAGGCCATTGTGGCGAATTCTCTTACGTTTCTACATTTCTAGTAGAGGGCCTGCCACCTGATGTCTCCATGGAAATATTATTGCTTTGTCTAGAATGTTGTATTATGCTACATTACAGTTCAGATCTGCGGAGAGTCGCCCCTATTCACAAAAGGAATGAAAGTTTTGAGTAATAGAAACACCCATAATGAATAAATGCTAGATAGATATGTTTAATGTCATACCATGGAACATTCCAGGTAAAGTAATAACATCTCCATAGAGACCAGCAGGTGGGTGGAACCTCCACCAGAAAAGCTGCGCAGTGCACCTTTGGACAATACGTATACCATGTTTCATCTGTCATAAAGTCTACAACATCCAGAATTGCAAGAAATATTCAACCCTTTTCTCATTCACTTGTCAATGTGAGAATAATCTAAAACCCCAAAGTCTCTTCCGCCACGTGAGCACAGCTAGCCTTGATTCCTTGCAGAGATTTTTGTTCAGACGTACACTTGACATGAGATGGAAACTAAAGGTAAAATGAACTTGTCACACAATCAGCTACAGAGAAAGAGCCAGAGGGCTTTTGTCTATCATCAGAAGCATTAGCAGCTCACCAAGGCTACACAAACTAAAGACTGCTTTCAGAGTGCCACAGCATTGAAAAAAGAAAAAAAAAAAGAAAAAACCTTTCAAGCTGCAATGAAATCTTGCAGTAGAAAAAACTGTGGGGAAAAGTCACTGGGAGCGCTTGAGTCTGTGCATGGCTATTATTTACGGTCATATAATAAATACTTTTACCACTATTGTCCTTCAGGATTGTTTTCAAATTATTATTTCAAGTGATTTTACTTGAGTTACAATTGACTTCATACTTTTACTGTGTGATCATAAACAGTTCCTTTATAGCGTTCAACAAAGAGCTTACCATTTTTATTAATAATAATACTTAAGACTTATATAGTGCTTTTTTGGACACTCAAATACTGTCTTATGCCTGCCTGTCTTATGTATAGACTGAATAGTATCTGTAATCATAAACACATTTTGATTATTGGAATATCTATTCATTTTTCCGTGTTTTGCAAATGTCAAATGTACTTCTAGCTACGAATTTACACAATGACACGTACATTTGGAGATTGTTTATTACTGTACACTGTCAACACCAATTAATCACATCTAGTGAATTAAAGATACCATAGGCCTATAACAGAAAACAGAAATAGTAAAGGGCAGAGAGAGCGATAAAGAGAGAAGGAAAGAGAGCGAAAGAGAGAGAAGGAGGGAGAAAGAGAGAGAGTTAAAGAGTCTCTCTTTCCCCTCTCGTGTCTTGTCCTGATGCGGTCCGTCCCTCTGAGCCACTTCTCTGCCCCCCCTTAACCACGGGGACAATACAAGGTCCTTCTGGATCAAAGCCACACCAATGCCTAGTTTAGACAGGAGCTTTCAGACAAAGTGCTGTCATCGTTTTTGCTAGACTTGTATGTTAAAAATGCATTTAGCAATAGAATTAGGTAGGAACAAACAACAATCAAATCTACTGTATAATGTGTTTTATTATGTATATATTTGTATAATTCTCCTGGTAGATTGTAATCATTTCAGCCTTGTTTGTAAGATTTTACTAGGTCTTCACTTTTCCTCAACATTTTGGAGCCATATTTACACCCCATTTCACTATTATCTTCTTCAAAGTTGTAAAGGTCACTTGTTAGCAGAGAAGTTCCTCTTTTGCACATTTCGGCTTTCATTCTGGCATTGCCGTTATGGACCAGCGGGGTGGATACACTAAAAACTGGCCAAGACTGAATGAATGTGTGGAAGAAGGAGGAGGGGACACAGAGTTTGAGTAGTTAGTGGCCAAGCCTTGGTATTTCTGCTGTCAGCCGTCCCAGTTTAATACCTCCACTAAATCTTTATCGCCTAAAATCTTCTTTTCTGCATATTTTCAGAAGCAACTTGTAGCATTGCAATAACATATCATACTTCCAGCAGCAGGTTGGCAGGTCTACACCAAATGAATTATGTATTATGTTAAGTATTCAAAACAAAGTGAAATAAATGATGCTGCCCCCAAGAAAAAGATATTAAGGGAAATAGTGGTGTTTTATGCTAATCTGGAAGAAAAATTAAGACAGAGGCAGAATACATAGCTTTTTACTGGATTTAGAAGTGAACAAATTTTGTGAAACTTGCATCTTATAAATATGAAATACTCATCACCAAAAAACATTATTTTCTTGAACTATATCAACAACTTCACGCATATTAATAAGAATGCAGATTGGAAATGGCGAAAGCAGAATATTGAGAGCTGATAGAGACAAGAGGCTGTGGAGGGATTGGAGAGAAAGAGATCTGAGCGTCCAGTGGCCAATATATTTTAAACAGCTTTGCTTTGCTTTGCTTTCCACTCAACTGGGCATCAGGGCCATTATCCCAGGGTTAATCCCCCATCCGCCGGAGCTGGCAGAACAGGCAGGATGACGGTAAGCACAAGGCTGCATGGACCAAAATAACATCAAACAAGTCCAAATATTGTTACAAGTTTGATAGAGGTATGTCACGATAAATACAATATATTGACTTATCATTCAATACAAGGTGAATGGAACACTATTTTTTGAGGGGTCGGTACTTTTTGATTATTTTTCAGTACTGCAGTGAGATTTGAGCTGTCGAAGGTTGGATTATAAACTTGACTCATTATAGAGACAAATCAACAGCTAAAGTGTTGCATTACTGCAGCTCATAGCTCAGATAAAAATATTGTTCTTTTAGAATACTTTTTGGGGGATAATTCTGCTTTATAGTTTGGTTATATTCTTGTTTATCGTCTATATTTTCTTCAGCCATATATTGCCCTTCAAAGTTGTTATGGTGGCAATATCAACATTTGTTCAATAAATGATAGATGGAACATGATTTTTTTCTAGCGCAGTATGTATTTTCTTTGTTTTAGCAGGGGTCCCCATCCACCAGTCCATAACTGAGCCGCAAGCCATCAGGTACGAGGCCTCACTGAGAGAAATCTTTAAAAGGAGTTTACTTCTGTTGTAGAGGATCACATAAGTAACTTCTATGACTCATTATAGACACTACCTTAAGTATGCTGTTTCTTGCAACTCTTCTTTTTAACACAAGAAAAGGGATTATTCTGCTTAAGGGTAATTGTCTCAGTCATATAAAGTAGTTTAACCTAACTTAACTTTAACTTTCTTTTCCACCATCATGAAAATTTGGTTCATCACAAGAACACAGCAGTTATTCCATCAAAGTTTCAACAGTTTAGTGTGATATGTTCTTCTAGCAATATGTCTCACTTCAAAATGTCAGGTCTAGTCAAATATTTATATAATATTGATATAACAGTTAATTATTCTGACTAATATGACAGCTAAAAACGGTATAAATTTCCACTTTAATGCTGCGTCCCATTACTCTGTCTTACCCCTTCCCCTTTATCTAGGTCTTTGTTTTGCCCCTCGATACCGAGCTGAAGGGCTAGGGGTACAAATGTTCCCCTAAGAAATGGGACATCACTCAATAAATTACCGTTTGCGTCATCATCCCTTGCCTCTACCTGGCTGCTACGTCTACAGAGGCGACAACAATTGATGCAAACAAACGTAAACAGTAATCAAGGATTATCGGGTACCTCAGCTCGACAAAAAAATAGCTTGATTATACTTGAAAGTTCGATGAAAACGATAACATCGGCTAAAGAGACATCACTACAATTAAAACCGCAACAACAGTTCACTAAAAGTAACGTAGAACATAAGCATCATAATTGTAAGCCATGCTAAACTGTTAATTGATAATTACAACTGCTGAAAATACAACTGCTAAATATTTATGAGACTCCTTGGCTGGTCGATGTGACGCTGCCATCCTGATCCCAAAACCTGCCTGAGCTTGTAGGCGTAGCCCTTTGTTCCAAGTCTGGTCGAGAGCTTACTTCGTTTCAAGGGGTATGTAGCCCTCGGCTGTGGCCCTAGCTCTTGATCAAAATTAGAATCAGGACACCCCTTATAGGGATGCACAATCCACATTTTTCCACTTCCGATCCGATACCTGAATTTGGATATCGGCCGATACCGATACTATTCCGATACCAAAACTGTTTGTTTTCCATATTATCATCATTATTGTTTAACTGCAAATAACAGCACCCATAATGATAAAACTCAACACAATAAAAATTCAACACAATAAAGAAAATACTTGAATAACCCCCCATATGGTATGACTTAATTAACTAAGAGACTTAAGAAAACAAAATAAACCCACAAATTAACATGAATGGTTCCCCCTTTAATGTGGCCCCCTTTAGCGCTATCTTGCGCTATTTCTCACAAGACCAGGAAGTTCCCCAGTTTGGCCCCTAAACCAGAGCGCAACACAGAGACAGAGGAAGGTCGGGAACAGTGTTGTGCAGTAACGCGTTACTAATAACGCGTTACTGTAACGCCGTTACTGTTGACAGTAACTAATACTGTAACGCATTACTTTTAAAATAAAGGAACTCAATTACCGTTACTAAACGGCGCGTTACCGCGCGTTACTGAACCTACTCATTTTGAAACTGGCATCATGGTCGCGACTCGCATAGGCACAGGGGAATTTTTTTTCTCCCTTTGGTAAGGGCGGGATAAGTAATCCAGATAGTGGGAAAACAGTTAGTAAGATTTCATGTTGAGCCAACCAGAGACACCCAGTGGGCGGTGGGTGGGGTCTACACACAATCCCAGCACACAGTAATGCGCACACACAATACACACACCCCGTGTCAGATGGCGAGTCCCGAGTCGAAGACAGAAGTATAGGCAGTATTTTAACCTCGTCGAGGTAAAAGGTAAAAACGTACATGTTACGTGCTCATTGTGTCAAAGACCAAAGACTTTGTCCACGTCCAATGTAAGCAACTCGAATGGGGGGCTCCGTAACTGTGTCTCATTGAGATCCGCCTCCGTTCAGGAAATCCATTCCACAGCAGGAGCAGAGCTCGTGACGTTATTTCAGCAGATAATGTGTATATACAGACATGGCTCATGGATCAGAAATTTTCGCAGGTTGGATCGGAATTTCCGATCCGTGAATTACGTTGATATTGGAACCTGATACCGATACTGGATCGGATCGGCCCCATCCCTAACCCCTTACCCTCATCTGAATGCACAAAACCAAGGGGTAGGGGTAAGACGTAGGGGTAAGACAGAGAAATGGGAGGCAGCCCACAGAAGTAAGTCCAGGGTTGTGTCATCAATATCATAGATTTCTTCCCAGAGACTTTGTAATTGCCACATTCTTTTGCATTCACCCCTATGCCTATACCAGTTAATCATTTTGTTCTTATTGGCTTCCAGCTGACCTGTATCCGAGGTGGAGTGAGAGTGATTGATTTAAGGACAGATAGCCATGTCATCCCGGGAACATACACAGAATTAGCCCTGTTTGCATCCGGTCCTATTGCTTCACATTTTATTATCTTCTATATTTTACACATATAAAAAAATAATATAAAAATAATACAGATTTTGTTTACACTTACAGTCGTTTTCACTTTTGTTGTTGCTGTTAACAATAATTTTAGCGTGCACTTTAATAGCAATAATTCTCCTAAGCTCAGCAGGTGTTAAGCTTCAAGGCAAAATCCAAGCATAGTAAGGCGGATGATCCCAAAGTGACCAGGAAAAGGTGTGTGACGCTAAGATGGAGCCTGCTTTGCCTTTGCCTCACGCATATCCGGTCATCTAAAAAGTGTTGAACAAATACGAAAAAGAGCATTTACATTTTATAATTCATCTTCTTTCTTGTATTTTATATAGTCTTGTATTTTATGCCCAACGCAGTCATCTCATATTTGATATCGTCACTAACTCATAAGCATATGTTATATTTATTTTGGTTTAGTGAAAGTACTAGCAGTCATTTTACTTCAGATGCCCTTCCATAATGCTTCATTTAACACGAACGCACTTTGGCGTGAGGCCCATATATCCAAATTGCTCAATTACCCAGCGTCTCTCCATTGTCTGAAAGTGAAAGTACATATTTCTGGGCTGTCTCTTGTCTCACAGGCCCCTAACAGTCACTTCTACACATCTCCCGAGGTAACTCCCTCACTGACGACCCAGGGCTTAGCCTAAATTCTCTCTCTATTAAAAGCTGTGAAATACAAATAATGAAACATCTCATTACCACTGGAGCTGCAGAAGCCAAAATGAAAGTGGGGGGGGCGAGAGAGAGAGAGACGGAGGAGGGCCAGCGCACTGACAGACACTGTAGGCAGAGAATGTGAGAGGCTGAGTGTGATATGTAGGAGATATAGTGATTGATGACTAACTAGATATTGATCATTTCACGACTGACTGACGTCATCAGATGTGTGGCCACAGGTTTAAGTATTCTTTTTGTGCTGAAAACAAAACTACGACCATATCAGGGTGGTACTTAATGAAGTAGTCATCTAGTCAGTGTGCAAAACTGAAACGTCTTAATTTTGAAAACTAAAAATATCACAGCCATATCTACTGTAACTAGTCCAGCAATTAATTAAACTGCAACTATATAGACAAATAACCAGCCAACAATTCAATTCACAAACATGAAATTATTCTTATATTATTCTTTGAATGTTTTTACTTAAAGGGACAGTGTGTAAGATTTTTACCTGTTAATTACTGAAATTGAAGATACCCATTCAAAAATACATTGTTTTCCAAGCCTTTTCACTTCCATCATGAAATCAAAGTATTCTTTTGGACTTAGATATAGTCACATAAAAGGGGGATCTTCCCCATATAGAGGCAGCCATTTTGAATACGAGAGCCGCAGAAGGACATTTGGGCTCATCCTTTGCCTCGGCTCCTGCTAACAGCTGCTTAGCCGCGCTGCATATGGCTCCCCCCTTCCCCCCTCCCCTTCCCCTTCTCTCCTTCGTTCCTCTGCTCCCATATGCAGCCAGGAGCGAAGGAGAGAAGGGGAAGGGGAGGGGGTGAGGGGGAGCATGCTGCCGGATCACACATCGTAATGGATATAACACGTATTTTGGACTAAATTGTTTTACTGGATTTTATTCGCTGGATCCTTATGGACAGATTGAGACCAAGTTTATGATGAAATACAGAGTTTGACCTGTGCAAAGCCTTCAAAGGTAAGCTAAGTAAGCTAAGTTTTGTGCTTTTCTGTATAAAAGCCCCATGTGCTCGGGGAGTGATTGTTTTGCAGGGAAATGAATTGCATAGTCAAAAAGAGGAGACTGTAAGGTTTCATTTGATGTGTAGATTGTCATGAATCATGATCGGGATTGTGTGTTTTCATGCGAAAAGAAAAAAAAAAAGTATGTATACAGCGGTGCGCGGTTCGTGCGCGGGCATGCGCGATGTCGGCGGTACGTCGCGTCCGGGTGACCCTCGAGGTCTGCCATAGCCAAAAGAGGAAGTGGAATAGCTAGTAACCACCTATGCGCCACGAATCCTACACACTGTCCCTTTAAGTGTAATTTCTTGAATAGGTCACACTGATACAACTGACTGTATTTGAAGGGAGTATTCCAAAAGTTCTTACTAATACCAGATACTTAAAGGGACAGTGTGTAAGATTTTTACCCGTTAATTACTGAAATTGAAGATACCCATTCAAAAATACATTGTTTTCCAAGCCTTTTCACTTCCATCATGAAATCAAAGTATTCTTTTGGACTTAGATATAGTCACATAAAAGGGGGATCTTCCCCATGCAGAGGCAGCCATTTTGAATACGAGAGCCGCAGAAGGACATCTGGGCTCCGCCTTCGCCTTCGGCAAGGCTCATGGTTTTGGGTAAACAACACAAGCATGCTGCTGGATCAGACTCGTAATGGATCTAACACGTGTTTTGGACTAAACTGTTTTACTGGATTTTATTCGCTGGATCCTTACGGACAAATTGAGAGCAAGTTTATGGTGAAATACAGAGTTTGACCTGTGCAAAGCATTCTAAGGTAAGCTAATCTCGTTTTGTGCTTTTCCGTATAAAAGCCCCATGTGCTCGTGGAGTGATTGTTTTGCAGGGAAATGAATTGCATAGTCAAAAAGAGGAGACTGTAAGGTTTCATTTGATGTGTAGAGTGTCATGGTACATGATCGGGAATTTGTGTTTTCATGAGAAAAGAAAAGAAAAAAAGAAAAAAACGGGACCGCGAGGCGTGCGGGTCCCTCGAGGTCTGCCGTAGCTAAAACAGAAAGTGCAATAGCGACTATCCACCTATGCGCCACGAATCCTACACACTGGGGCTTTAATATTACTGGTGCTCAATTATGTTTTAGTATAAAAATGTCGTACTGTGAATGTGAATGTTATGAAATTAGTTAATGCAATTAAGAAAAGTGCATTAAAAATGAGTCAGTAAATACTAAAGTATACAACAGGGGACTTTCCACACCATTCCTTGGCTTTAAACAGAGGGAAAGTACTTAAATACCTTCCTTATTTCTCGCCTTGCTTTTGCTGTGCAAAGTCTATCTCTAGGTTTTCAAAAACTCCAAATAGCTACAGTGATGATGACAATATAATGCGCTGGCCCTGCTCAGACACACATTTAACACTACCACCACACTGCTGCTTCTCTCGCGAGCAGAGATAGACCCCAGGTCCCTCAAAGAGCCCCACACAAAACCTGTCAGGGCAAAAAGCACCTGTCACCACCAGGCCAGACACGACTGTACACGAAAGCAGTTCAGCCAGCAGCCCCTGCCCTCGAGCTGCTCAAAGTGGCACCAATACACATTCAGAGGGGAGAGAAGGGGCTGAACGAGGTCTGGGTTATATTTGAAGAATTATGGATTGACAACTGCCTGGCCTTTGACCTGTATGATGATATGACTCAGGAGACAAGAGTAGGATTCTTTCAAATAAATACCCAGAGTAGTGTTAAAAACATTCTTTAGGTTATGTTTTTTAAAGTGTCGTAACTTTTGTGTCGACAAAGTATAGTTTTTGTGGGGGTTTTTTTGTTTGGTTTTTTGTGGACATTTTTATTGCACTGGAACATGTGTCCTCAGAGTGAGCTTATCCACAAACCTGACTCTTATTTGGTAGGGCGTCCCCCTAATTGTTTCCTCAGAAATGCTGTTCCTTTAGCTATAATATTCCACAATATGGAAGAAAACTGATCTATCTCCATGGGGAACTGGGGTTGTATAAACATTTGTTAAAAAAACAAACAAAAAAACCTATAAATAGTTTCAATAATAATTTAAAGGAAAGTAACAATAAGAGCCTGTCACAAAATAATTTATTTAAATGAATTCTAAACATCTCTTGATTCCTATTGTGCTTCTACTGTTTTCACCCACAGTGAAACATACTGTGTAGCCCCACTCAGTTAGTGAATAAAACTGTGATTGATAATTGTTGTTTGTCCCATGTGTGGTAGAATGACGGAAGGCTGGTGACTCAGTGGCCAGTTGCTCTGGTGCAGAGGCGGGTGTCCAATGTGGGGACTACAATCTGAAAACACACACTCACTTCACTGGGTCCTACCTTCTTATGGGGACAAAAATCAGGCCAGTATGACATAAATACAGCTGCACAATTTAAAAACATCAGGCTGCTATTTTTCTGATAAGTATTGTAATTAGATTTGTAATATATGTTGAAATATATATGAAAAATTTGCACACATTGTAAACAACTTCAGGAGAATTAACAGAGAAAATAGAAACATGAACCGAAAAATAGTTAGTAAAGGTTTAAACTACAGGTACAATATGATTTTTCTATAAAAAGGCAGAAAATGTTGTTCTTTGCAGAGGACATTCTATTACCTAAATAATTGCAGCCTTTACACAAACTCAAATTGTGTTTTTGATTAGATTGCAATTAATTGTGATTGTAATTCAGGACTGTAATTAAGGTTAGGAAAGTAACAATAAGGGCCTGTCACAATAAATAATATATCAACTTATTGTTCAATACATCATAGATGGAACAACATATATTTTTGGGCGTATTATTTTTCGTGAGTACATTCTCTTTTCAATAGATTTTTGTTATTGCAGTTCTGAGCAGTAGAGGTTTGAATAAGTAACTTTTATGGCTTGATTCTGTATTTATTTGTTCCAGTTCAAGCCTCTATATGATTTACTGGGATTATCCTGTTTTATTGTTATGGTGTCAGTGACATACTGTAGTTTCAATATTTCTTTTTAGCAATACTGTATATCATTCTTCAAAATTTGTTTTTGTGACAGGCCTAGTAAAAATAGTTAAAGGTGCACTATGAAACTTCTTGGTTGGATGTCTGTCACCTACTTTTTTCTATGGATATGTCATTGCTCTGCCTTGAATGTTCCACAGTATGGCATTAAACAGCTCTACCTTACATCTATCCAATAATAGGTGGGTTTACAGCTCAAAAATACCTAGAAAATCAGGTTATCTGACTGTGAACAGGGTTGCCTCTCCACAGATCTGACCTGTAACTTGGTCTGATTTGGTCTCTATGAAGATAGAAAGGTTTAAGGCCATACTGGGAAAAATTCCATACAAAGCAGCACCATCTCCATGGAGAAAAGCATCTGACAGACCCTCCACCTGAAACGTTACGCAATGCACTTTTAAAGGTCCCATGGCATGAAATTTTCACTTTCTGAGGTTTTTGAACGTTAATGTGAGCTCCCCTACCCTGTTTAGCCCCCCCCCCCATGGCTAAAAGTTGCGAAATGTCTAAACTGAGCATTTGCGATCCTTTTCTGCGTTACACAAAACCAGTGTTCAAACGGGCGAGTTCGGACAAGGCACCTTATTGACGTCAGATCGGCAAATGCAGCTCCAGCCCCTCCCTCTGTCTCCGCTCAGCGTCCCTGTACATCCCGCCCATAGAGTTTGGACTGTGAATGCGCTACGCAATGCGAAAGGCGTTTTTTTATTTGCCTGGAGGCACGTCCGAGTGTTTCTAGGCTCGAAAGTCCTTTATCTGAGCCTCTGGACCTTTGAACAGCAGTGGTTTGATTTTATTTTATGTGGAAATGTGTTTATTTTTCAATGGAACTCTTCAACTCTCTCCCCCCGTGCAAAAACAAGGAAATGGATCAGAGAGCGCACAGAGCAGACAGCGGCGCGTTTAGCCATGCCCCCACCTTCTACTATTGGCCAGCTTTTTTCTCCTCATTTGCATTCAAGCAACAACGCCCATTATAGAGTGTTCTGAGTGAGAAAAATTACTCTTTCTCAGCTTATCTCTGTTTCTCATGCACTGAGTGTTGATTTTGAAGAAGGATTCATTTACAGTATTAGGGAACCATTAAGGAGCCATATAAAAGCATCAAGAAGTACCATGTCATGGGATCTTTAAGGTCTCCGGAATATGAATGCAAAAAAGATTAAAATCCAACATGAGTGCGCATGTGTGTATAATTGTATAACTTCGTCAAACCACAAACAGAGGCATCTTTTTCAGTATCCTCCCCGGACTGACAATAGAGCCCATGCAAAGAGGGGAGCATAAAAGGCTTAAGAGAGTCCACCCAAGTCCAACAGGCGTGCCCTCTCCGCCTCCCCAACACAAATATCACACACCACTTCAGTCGCTCATAATCTGAAGCACAAACATGCACACGAACTCAAACAAGCAACATCTAAACTCAGACCCAAAATAATGAACACCTCCTGCTAGGGCTGAACCATTTGGGAGAAATATCTACTTGTTATTTTTCTGTCAGGCATTTAAAATTTGTGACTTATGTTTTAATTATAATTGAATTCTTTTCAAAGTCTACATTTTAAAAGCTTCCAGGAAAGTTGACAGGAAGTGACTGAAATAAGGCTGTAACAATGTCAAATGTCAATGTCAAGTAATTTTATAAAACACATTTAAAACAACCACAGATGAGTGTACAGTTAAGTGTACACATAAACTAATACAAGAATCACATGTAATTCGGGCGTGTTTGTACAGATCTAAACAAGGTTAGCGTATTTATGCAGAAGATGTTTTGTTGTTTGAGGAGGAAATGATGGTTGCTAATTTGATGTAACTTGTATGAGACATTTCTGAGTCAAAAATCATCATTAAGCATGGAATAAAATGCACTTGTACAGGAGTTCAAAATACACATATGATGTTTCTCATTATTAAAGCGGACCTATTATGCCAAATCAGAGCTTATAACCGTGTGATAATTGTTTCCCCTTCTCATTTACCCTCTCGAAGTTGATTTTGGAGTGACTCGTGCTTGTTTGAGCAATCTTTAATCACCTATATTTTGCCGATCAATCCCTGTTTTCACCACCGGCATACACCCACTGCTCTGTACTAACTTTGTTCTTCAGTTTTATGTTCTTAATCAATGTCATATGTAGGATTTAACAGCATCGCATAGTCACTTTGGTACAAACGGAGCTATCTATAGGAGGGGGCAATGGCTCTTTGCTGTGATGACATTTAAGATGAATATTGCAATTATGAAATGTCCAAATTATAACATAATGGATCCATGGGTGTCATAGATTATAGCAGCCACAAGCACAATATGTCTTCTTTAAAATCCAGAAAGAAACCAGAAAAGAGCCTAGAACTAAATCAGAGACAAATTCGTATATATCAAGTCTAAATGAAAGGACAGAATTACTAAATAAGTAAGGAAAATAAGAAAGGAAATAAGTAAGTTTGGTCTTTCAGAATTACAACAGATGCTATAGATGTTATCCCATCTAAATGACTCAACTCAAAAACCAAGACAAAGTAAGACTGAATCACATTCACGTTAACACATTTCACATTTTTGCATATGGACAGGTAAGCCTCTCAAGGGACACACTGAAGAAAAAAAAAAAACATTATATATGACTCCAGTGGCAGCGTTGTCACTCATCAACCTGATCAAACCAAAGCAACAACACAGCCGCTTTTTGAAACCAGGTGGAGAGATAAAGACACAGAAATCAAGGGGAGAGGAATGAAGGAAATAGGAGAGGAGCAGATCATCTAAATATAGACAGGAGGAGTCAGTGCGCAGACAGGGAAGGGTGCGAGGAGGAGGGAGGGAGAATTTGGGAACAAAAGGCATGTTGGTAAAGTAAGAATCAATGGTTTGTATCAGGGATTAGTGTTCTGTCTCGGTTCAATAGTTGTACACAGTGTAGCGCCATCAATACGTAGCATCAATAGAGTGGAGAAAAGAAAGCCAGACGGCATGAAGACTTGCTAAAGTAATAAAAAGTTGTAGTCTTAACTTGAAGTAAATAGAGGATTTTACTAGCCCTTATTAGTATACTTTCTGTTATTGCTAGTACTGCTACCACTGCTACTTTGTCTTAGTTGTCATCCTGCATCCATAACTAAAAATGTTTTATATATTGTAAATGTGCAAATTAAAGCCCCAATATGTAGCCCAAAAGTACACAAAATAAAAGCACGTTTTTTGTTATTGTTGTTACTTTGGTTATATTTCTCAGTATATTTTATGGAATCATGTCATAATGATTACTATATCAACTTCAATACATGACAGATGGACCAATACTTTTTGGGGGTCAGTATTTATCACGGGTACTTTTTCTTGCACCATTGAGAAAACGTTTAGTCATTTTTCCGTACTTTTTTTTTTCAGTCTTTCTTCCGTAAGATTTGGGCTGTAGAGGGTAGAGTTACAAACTATGACTCATTATAGAGATAAACGATGTAAGTGTTATTTATTGTAGTTCTTTTTTAACAATATTCGACATTAACATTTTGGGGAATAATTCTGCTTTATGGTTTGGTTTCAATATTATCTCTAGAAAGTTACATACTGTACTTTCAACCTTAGAAATTTATTACTGGAACTTGAGAAATGTTAAAAATCCCCCAAAGGCAATTACTTCCAGGTCTGTGTGTTCTTAGAAAGTAAAATAACTTAAAACCACTTGGTCCACCTCATCAATCACCTGTAAGTAGTAAGTAAGAAATGTGTAGTTTTTATAACTTTTGTCATGCAGACTAACGGTTAAAGTTGAGAGAAAATCAAATGAGTACAGCTGGAGGCAAAACTGTCCAAACAGAGTGACCAGACCAGGCCCACACCTGTCACCCCTGTCCCCCCTGTCCCCCTGTCCACTCCTCCTTATCTCCCTGCCAGACCTGTCCTCTCCACTCTCCACAGACTGACATGTGACTCACCTGTAGTGACATGGCTCAAAGGCATTTAGAAGGAGCACTGCACTGTTTTGGCACTTTTTACACAGCTTTAGAGGGACATAAGTGTAGTAGTAGAAGTCTAAAAATATATGTAATAAAAGTATTCGTACAACCCAGGTGTACAATGTATTAGGACTGCACAATATGAGAAAAACATGCAATATTTGATAACTACGTTTTGCAATTAACTTTATTCTGATGTTTTAATACACTTTTTGGCGCAATAAGTTTCGAACAAAAACAAAAAGATGTCATTTACGATTTAAAGTGTGTCAAAATAAACTTATAAGAGACTAAACCAAGACCAAAATAAGTCTAATGTAAGCCTAAATAAGAAAAAATCTTGAATAAATCCAGCCTTATTTTACAACTGTAAATTTCAGAGGGAGAGGGAAATTATCAATTAATTCATTAATTGATAGTTGATTGACCTTATCGATCGATTAACGATTAACTGATAAGCAGCGTTTTTCACCTGAATTTTAGTGTTTCAATAGGGTCTTTAAGAATATAAGCTATAGTATACATAACACTGAGTCATAAATATATCATAGTATTATTATATTGTATATTCCTCAATTAATTATTCCTTAGTAAAAAGCAGACAAATGTATTCATGCTGAATAACAAAATACAGTAATCCCTCGCTCTATCGCGGTTCGCAGATTACTATTTTTTTTGTCAATTTTTTTTTATAGTGTAACGTTGTGTTCTGTCCTGATTGGCTAAGAGACTAGACCAGGACTAAACCAGGTCTAGACCAGAACTAAACCAGGTCTAGACCTGGACTAAACCAGGATTAAACCACCACGTGCCGCTGCTGCCACAAACCAGCCGCACGAAACCAGCATTCCGTGCGCCGCGGTTCGATCTCGCCTCGCGCGTACACCAGGGGCTGCTGAGCAGTGCCGTTGGCGCCTGCGGCCGGCTGTGAGTCGAGCTTGGCGCAGCGCGGTTGTCTTGTTTCGTGACCACGCGGGTGCGCGTGTCCGCGATATGCGATTAATTACAATGAATGCATTTTGTTCGACCAACGTCTTAATTGACAATTAACCGTTAATCGATTAATTGTTGACATCCCTAGTTGCAATACATATTTTCTGATTTTTGCATCAGGCAATATATATATATATTACACCTACTAGTATTGCTTTTACAATTACCAATACTACAATTACAATGGCCACTTTACCTAATAAAATACTACTTAAGAAGACTCATTTAGTTTAAAATATATTACACAAAATTGACTCTTGTGAGCTTTAAGTCATGTTAAAATGTTGTTTTGTTTTATTCACACATGTTTGAGTAACCCCGTATTATTAGTCTGTCTCCCCAAAGCTCAAAATGTGCGGTTCCACCTTGTGATGTCATGAAATGGTAGTTTTCAAGTTAACAGCTATCTTTTCCCTTTATTTCAGTAGAGATCAGCAATTCCAGGGCTGAAATGATCAAAATTATTCCAGTGAAGGTGTATGGAGTTCCACTTCCTGTATTACCACATGACATCACAAGGTGGAACAGTGTGTTTTCTTTATGAGAGAAGAAGTCAGCCTATATATGCAGGTGTGTGTGTTATATGCGTGAATGAAACAAAACACTACTCCGAGTATGTTTTTGATGAGGAAATAACATTATAACATAGATCAGAAAACAGTGTAATATGGGCCTTTTGCTACAGTGGATTTTACAGTGCATTCCAAGGCTACACCAACGCTTTTCAGACCACGCCAAAGACACAAAGGGGTACAGCTAAAGACAATTGTGATCACCATTGTAAAGACAGAACTCCCACCCTGGAAAACCTCATTTGGTCCAAGTCACACATTCCCACATTGTGAGATGATGCCAGTATCAGGTGTCCGTCCAAAGTGGCCAAGCACCAATCATCCACCGCCCCCTTTTGTGAACGCACCGATCGGCACAAGAGAGGTGAGATAGAGGGGTGAGAAGAAGAGAGAGGACCGGGAAAAAGCCAAGACAAAGGCAACGCCATTGAGCAGAGAGATGGGATGTTAAATGGAGAATTTACATCAGCAACAATTGTGGAGTAGGAGTTCTGATGTTATGTTTAAAAAGTAGGATATTTGAGAGAAGACTGGAGTATGAACTAATCCAAGAATCCCATGTATTTGAGAACATGCTGGTTGGATTCAACTGGTGCAAGATCTTCTACAAAAAGACAGAATATTTTATCAAGCCTTTGCGATTTGATAATGGTGCCAATTCATATTGAAATTTCAATTCAATTACAATTAATTGTGCAGTCCTTATTTCCAACACATTTAAATTGCGATTTAGGAAGAACTAGCATCACGATCTCACAGCTACCAATAGGCAAAGACCGAATAGTGTCCATGACCAAAACACAACAACACAACAGCTAAATCTAAACTTCAATAGTCTAAAATCAAATATGACAGATAATAATGCAGATCTCAACAAGGAGAAAACAAGCTTACACCAGGAATGCAGTAAAGTAGAGAATTGGCACTTCTCATATCAATAGAACAATAATTCTTGTTTACTTTAACTATAACAATCTATACCAGACATACCAGACACACACAAAAACACTTTCATATCATCTTTCCATTTTGACTTTTGGGGAGTAAACTGTGAAAAGGGGATGTGAACCTGCTCACTTCTGTTCTGGTTTAGGTAAAGGAGCACATAAATATTCCCCCCAAATGTATCCACCAATGCATTAAGAACTGCTGTTTTAAGGGTTGAAAAGTCCCTTATAAATCACAACAACCCGTTTTCACAGGAGGAGTCACACGCTCACCTGATGGATAAATCTTAAAAGCGCACAATGTCCGATCTGGGAAAAGCTGGATTGGGAACATCGGATAATGGGGAATGTATAAATATGAGTTAGGGTCAGAAGGAAGGATGAAAGAGAGAAAGAGAACAGGGGAAGGATGAGAGAGAGGAAGGGTATAAAATGAGAAATGGAGTAGGGGAGGCCACAGGAGGCACCTGGCCCACTTACAAGAGGAGGGAGGGGGCGAGGGGGGCGGATTAAGGAGGGAGGAGACGACAGGGGAGCGAAGCAAGAGGATGAGGCAGAGCAGGAGAACAAAGGGGTGGAGGGGAGGGCCAAAGGTCAACGGACAGAGAGGACCAGTGGGCTGGACTGGAGAGAGGAGGATCTAGTCTGTTAATAATCTTCTCTTTCTCTCTCTTCTCTAATCATGATGGGATGACTTAAAGTGGCGCAGGCAGATCCCGCTGACCAGAAGGTCAGCAGCTCACTGACATAAACCAGGTCTTTGTATTATTGTGAGCATTACTTTCTTGATGCACTTCCTCGAGATCCTCCAAAGCTGTCTTCATGAGGCTAGATGTAGGACAGGTGTCTTTCAATGTCCTGTGTTTGCCTCAGGGGGTTTGTGAGGGACAGGCCTGAACTGCCCCCAGGGGACACCGAGGGACACCAGGGAACATCCAGGGGGCATCAAGAAACATCCAGGAGCCATACGAAACAGATGCCCCAGCCAAATAAGCTTGTCTCAGATCAAAGATACTGAGCTCCTCTAAGTCAACAAGCTCCTCGCAGTCTTCTTCAGTTTAACTTAACCATATCAACTGTTGTCAGTTAGTTTATAGGCTAAGGGTCCATAGTAAACATGGCCATGCCACACAAGATGCAAGATTTATCAATATCATGTTTTATGATCTTTCTGCCTTCATACAGCTAGCCATGATCAAAACAATACAAAATACACTAGGCTATAAAATGTTTGTCAAAGACTTTTTTCTCTAAGGTGTTATAGTGAGTGTTGCCATAGGCAACAATAGAGCCTAGAGAGTAGTCTTTAATGTGAGTAATATATAAAACGTCTAGTAAAGGTCAGAAACTTTGGAAGCTATATCAACATCACAGAGATTTAAAGATTAATCCAACAGAAATTGTTGATCTACTATCCGCCAGTCACAAGCCACTGAATCTGTTCAGTTGTGGAGTTTCACTATAAGCATTAGGGAAATGTATGCTTCCTACTGCAGCACAAATAGTGGAAGCACGCTACATGAGTGCTCTGGATTGAGACTTCAATTAAAAATGTTGTTTTTGCACAGCTGAGAATGGAGGTGGTGCATGCATCAATGTGTCTTCGTGCTCGTGTGGGCGCCTCCAAATCACGACCGAAAACTCACACTTTACACCACCTCAGTATGAATAAGTGTCCACAATGGGCCACCGTACAGGTCCACTCTCTCTCCTCCTGCAGCGTGCTGCCTGTATACCACTAATATCCCACTAATACCACCCACAGTCCGCGCTCCACCTCACATCAATGAATATTTCATATCCTGATGGCACTTTTAAAGCAAAAACTAATTAGCAAATCCAAGTTGATCTGGCATTAGTCATATCAGCCCAATTAAAAGCCAAGTCCTACTGTACATGTTAATGGCAGCGAAGTGGAATAATTGTATGTTGGACAGGGGGTAGAATATTAAACAGGCCTTGTTAGCAGCACTTTAGCACTCTATGGCTTGATTACTAAAGCCTAAAACACACAAAGACAAACGCACACCTCAGTGAAGCTAAACTTTCCCTTCATTAGAGTCTACCATCAGCTCCACAGGGTCAGTTATGGTTAGAGGAGACATGTTTCCAGGGAAAATGGTGGCTTTGTGGCTTGGTGGTAGAGTTAAACAGGGATGTAAATAGTGAGAGATGCAGAGTGGTGGAGAGAGTGGGCTTGTGTGGTCAGAGAGAACAAAATCTTTGGCTGACAGTGTGTTAGAAACAGACAGAGCTCAGACTAAACTGTGCCGCGTGAAAAGGCTACACAATAACAAGAGCTCTTAAGGAACATGGCCAGTGTCTAGGGCCTTCACTCTCTCCTTATCCTCCTGTCTTCTCTTGATTTCTTTCCTTTCTTCTTCTTCATCCCTTAGTTCCTTCTTCGTTTCCTCTCTCTTTGCTTGTCGCGTCTCTCGTTCTTCAGCTCCTAGTGCTTACTTAGTCTACTCTGTACTACTCTTTGTCTTTTTCTGTATCTTCTATCATCATCTTCATCTCTTCTCTCTTTGCCTTCTACTCTTGCTCCCTTTGTTTTTCTATCCTCATCTCCTCTCTCCATCTCTACCTCCTCTCTCTTTCTGTGTTCCCTCTCCTTCCTTGTCTCCTTTCTTCCTCTACACCTCTATCATTCTCTAACTTGTCTCCTCTCTCCTTCTTAGCCCTCTCTCCTTATCGATCTCCTTTCTCCTTCCTTGCCTCCTCTCTCCATCATCATCTCCTTCTCTACCTCCTTCTCAACCGCATCTCCTTCCTTGTCTCCTCTCTCCTTCTCCTCTCTCCTTCTTCACCTCCTCTTTCCATCCTTGTCTCCTCTCCTTTTCACCCTCAGCCTCCTCATTACTTCCTTCCTCATCTCCTTCCTTCTCATTTCTTTCTTTCCATGTCTCCCCTTTCCTTCAACCTCTGTTTCCCTCCACTCCTCTCTCCTTTTCTGTCTCCTCTCTTCTTCTCTGTCTCGTCTCTTCTTCTCCTCTGTCTCCTCTCTCCTTCTCTGTCTCCTTCCTCCTTCTCTGTCTGCTCTCTCCTGTGTCTCCTCTCTTCTTCGCTGTCTCCTCTCTCCTTCTCTGCCTCTTCCTTCCTTCTTCCCCATCTCTCCTTCCTTGTCTCCTCTTTCCTCCGTCCGTTCATCTCCTTCCTCGTCTCCTCTGTCCCTCCTCCCTCTCTGCTTGCCTCCTCCTCTTGCTCCCTTCGTTTTGCTGCCCCTGTCTCCGCTCTCACCTGAGCTTTGATATGGAAATCTCTCACCAGCCAGCGCCCGCGGCTAGTTGACTGTTTCTAAAGATGTATTTGCTCAAAGACGCTCAATTTCTCATCAAATGCTCGCAGTGTGTGTATAAAGGACTGACTTTTACTGGGAAAATAACAACTAACAAGCACATACTTACTATACGCTTTTAACAGCAAGGACCAACAGAAAAATGGTTCTCCAAGACCCATCAAGCCCTCATAAACCTGACTTAGAAGATGGTGACCTTTCTGACACAAGTTCAGAATTGCTAACCAACTGAACTGTCAGTACACTGCATGTTAGTTCTTTTCCTTTGGTTTAGTATCAGACTGTGTACTACGGAGAGAAGGATTCCCTAAAAATCCTCCAGACTGGGTTGTTCAAACATTCATCTTTTTTTAAACATGAAAATTGTACATAAAAAGCCAACATTTTTTTCTGCTGGTTGTGGTGTAAGTTTCATGTTATTGCAATTAATAGGCCTCTTATGTTGTTGCAGCAACTTTTGAGTGTTTGCATTCAAAATATTAGTCCTTATATTTTATATATTTTCAGATTACAAAGGCTGCCGTTATTCAGGTATAATAACGGTCTCTATAAACATCTCGTTCTGACTCCATGAGTTCTTATACATTGTAGTTTAGACCACTACAAATATGTTACTGCTCCTGGACTTATACAACTGAATCTTGTTTGTATAAAATAAATTGCTAATCTATCCAATCCAATCCAATCCAACTTTATTTCTATAGCACATTTTATAAACAGAGACAGTTTCCAAAGTGCTGCACATAAAAATCAATAAAACTTAAAGGTCCCATGGCATGAAATTTTCACTTTCTGAGGTTTTTGAACGTTAATGTGAGCTCCCCTACCCTGTTTAGCCCCCCCCCCCCATGGCTAAAAGTTGTGAAATGTCTAAACTGAGCATTTGCGATCCTTTTCTGCGTTTGAAAAAAACACAGCTCAAATGGGCGATTCTGGACAAGGCACCTTATTGACGTCAGATCGAAAAAAGAAATGCAAATTCAGTTCCACCACCGTCTGGATCTCCACCCCCTGTCTCTGGAAATCACGCCCAGAGAGTTTGGACTGCGGAGGAGCTACGCAATGCGAAATGCGTTTTTTTATTTGCCTGGAGGCACATGCGAGTGTTTCTAGACTCGGAAGTCCTTTACCCAACCCTCTGGACCTCTGAAACAGCAGTGGTTTAATTTTATTTTCTGTGAAAATGTGTTTGTTTTTTTTTCATTGAAAAGGCTCTCCTTTCCTCCTTCGCGCTTACACACGCGGAAGTGGGGCCAGGCACAGCACACCGCTAAAACAAGGAACCAGCGGCGCATTTGCCCCCCCCCCCCCCACCCGCTCCTCTAACCAATCTGTGTCCTTCTCATTTGCATTCAAGCAACAAGACCCATAATGAGGTGTTCAGAGAGTTATTTTTTGACTCTGACTCTGTACATGTGTCTTTCTCATGCAAGTGTTGATTTTGAAGAAGGATTCATTTACAGTATTAGGGAACCATTAAGGCACCATATAAAAGCATCAATAAGTACCATGTCATGGGATCTTTAATAAAAACATTACTAAAATAGCAATAAATAAAGTGATAATAATAAAATAACTAAAAACAAAAGCAATTTATAAAAAACACAGAGGACCACACAACTCACGCGGTATTAAAGGCCAGAGAATAAAAGTGGGCCTTAAAACGAGACTTAAAACTCTCCAGTGTGGGGGCTGTTTTGACATGAGGGGGCAGAGCGTTCCATAACTTAGGGCCAACCACAGAGAAAGCCCTGTCCCCCCGAGTTTTAAGTCGACTAGACTTAGGGACAACGAGCTGGAGCTGGCCCTCTGACCTCAGTTGCAATACCTTTCCAAAACTGTGTAGCCCTGTATATTTCAATACAATATTATGAACAACCAAGACAAATGTCCAAATTAGATGTATCAGAACTTGCTTTCTCTATCTAGAATGATGACATTGATAAGCTCTGAATCCAAATTCATGACAGGAACAAACTCATGACTGATAAGTTTTGTACGATCATGAGGAGAATGATTGTAAAAGGCGGATCCAGCGTCATACTACAACTAAAAGACGCCCTAGTAACTACTTCATCTTCTGTGATCCAAATGCTAAAAAAAAACAAAAACAACTGTCAAATCTCCACCGCCATTTTGAACATTTATTTCAATCAATTACACAAAAAACAATAAATTAGTAGTTCACCTTGCAATGAATTCTTCCCAAACAATGGAACAAAAGAGGAAAGCTTGACATGCTACTGCGCACAGCAAATGAAATATTAACAATCAGTAACACGGGAAGCTTAAACTCACCTGTTCCTTGTTAGGAGGTGGGGTGGGAGTGTCAGATAGGTGGACAGGGACCACAGCTGTTGCACCCAACCCCCAGTGCATCCCTGTCAAGCCCCCACTGGGATTAGGGAACACCTGTATGCAGCATGGTGCACAATAACATATACAGGCGTACAAAAGCCTGGAGTTATAAGGGGGGAGGGTGCTATAGGGAAAGGATCAAAGTGGGGTTAAAGGGGATCTGTCTGTTTGATATGGAAAGGATAAAATCTGACAAATTGTATATTTTAATATGAATCATGAACAGTTAGACTTGGTATAATAGAATGTGTTAATATCAGAGTTGAGGTTAATAAATTGAAAAAAATAAAACGACAAAATACAAGATTTTACAAGATAACTGCAATAGTTCAAGTCCGCATTTTAATTACTACATTTAATTGCTATATTGGGGTGTAAGACAACATTATTTTCATGGTAGCATATGTTATTTTAAAAAAATGTATGCTTATCTCAGAGCTGTTAAGGTATTCTAAAAAAAAAACGAGTGTAATTTTGTGATTATATTGTGTGGTATCAAACTGTTAAAGCAAAAAAGTTGCAAAAACCTGTTTCAGGGTCAACTCAATTTTGTTTCTGTAGTAGTACAAATTTGACATTTCACCTTTTTGTGTGCAAACCTGTTGTAATGTGCAAATGGTAATATTCACAACATAACAGTTATCCAGGTAAAAGTAAAAATAAAAGTCATGTAGGATGCTGGTGTAAACGGCTCATTTTGCAGCGTGTTAGCCAAGCAGGTGTTCCCATTAGCAACTGAAGCTCCGAAGGGGAATAAAAGAGACAAGGGATGAATGGAGGTCGCTAACAGGGAAATTGTGCGTTTGCCCTGTTTTTTTTTGTTTTTTTTTACTTGTTCTTCTCTCCACATCGAGAGAGCGTGGAAGGCGAGTGTTGTTTTGCATAAACAAACTCCTGTGAGGGGGTAGGAGAGTACAGCAGTCCTAACCTGCTGCTGCTACCACACAGAACAGCCCACAGCCAGCACCCGAGCAGCTAACAACGCCCACACGCACACAGGCCAGAGCCGACCAGGACTTCAGAGGTTAGCGCCAACACGACTTAACTGACCACAAAAAGTTTGAATCTGCGGTTGAGAACTTTAAAGAACATGAGTAACTGTCTGAGTTTTGTTCACCTTTTAGACCTACTATGATAACAAAATGTTTTAAAAATGAACATTGTGCGTAGAGCAGTTTTAAGATCATTTCTAAATCATCCTCATTAATGACGGTATTACTGTCTTTTCAAAACAAGAAAAAAAAAAATCACAAATGTAAACAAAACAAACATTAAATTAACAATATTAGAAGCGATCACACAAGGCAATATCCATTTGAATTGACGAAGTTTGGCTTTGAAAATTTAAAAGGCTAATTTTACATGCTTTTATAGAGCCCTTGTTTAATCAACGTTCAAAGACCCATTCATGAGATATCACAAGTGGAAAGTGCTTAAAGCTCTCCTGTTTTTTGCGATCGGGCCAAAGCGTATACACCTAATATTTTTCCATCTCTCGCCCACACACCTCCTCCACTCCTCCTTGGAGCAGCTCTGTTCTCCACCTCACAGATGGAGGAGCCCAATAAGCATTTCAGGCTGATATCCACTATGCTTTTTCTTAGAATATTGGGTAAAACAGACAGGCCTGACCCCGTACCCTCCTACCTACCTCTGGGCTTTTAGGGCAAGGGGAGGACTGCTCAAAAGAAACGTACTATTACATTATTATACATATATTTTTGTGTGTATGAGCTTTTATATAAATATTATTACTTTTAAAACTACTTTTACTTGTTAAAATAATGTTGTCTGGAAATGCAAATAGAAATTTGAGTAAAATTTTGAAAACAATGTTACTGTAGCCTAATTTTAATATTTAAGATTGTTTTACCAGACTGTCGCAGTACTTTATGGCTACTAATTTTTTGAAGAATTTGATCAAATATACATATGTTTAAGTGGTGTCGTTCACTGGAGTATTTCATATATCGACTGACATTGTATGTGTTTGTATTAGTTTATATGTGGGATGATAAAAGGAGAAATTCAATTTGTCAACTGGACAAAGTTTGTTTGATCGAAAACGTTTCGCCGCTCATCCGAGAGGCTTCGTCAGCTCTGGTTCTAGTGCTGGTTATAATGGGATATAATGGTGTCACTGAGAAGGTCCAATACTGCTAAATGTCAGTGGATAACACTTTTACACAAGAGCATTTGGAAAAAAGACTACACCTTTAATCCCAGAAAATCTCGTTCCAGCTAGGTAAAGAGGCCTGCTAGTTTGCCTGCTCCACTGTCCAATGTGCGTTAAGCTCACTAATAGTATAAAGTCTCTAAGTTCATAAACAATTAAGTAGATTATGTGGAGGAAGCATTCAGATGGGCCATATGCAACTCCATCCGGAAAAGTGACACTCACACAACCCGTATAAGCCTGTGTTGTGCAGAGCTAAGTTCGACGAGTAAATAGAAGTTATAGATAATGAACATGTCTGGGTGTGGTGCGACACATGTATGATTATTTTAATGTTATTTGTGCCATACCTGGTAATAGTCTAAACAGCTCCCAGGTGCATATTGCTACAGCTCTGTCAATTGCAATTAGCCTGCTATGAAGTCAAATGGTGGTTTTACTTTACTTTCAGTGGGTTAGAGTGCTTAGAGGAGGAAACACAAGCTCAAGGCGCTGTAGAGGACACCCTGTTAACTTATGGTCAGATGATCAACAGTGAAAAAGCAACAATTACCAACCAAAATACGCGTGATCTGAAATCCCCCCATGTCTTGTCTCTTACACTAGGGGTGGGTGTTGACGCAGCAGAAATTTCCAGCTGGAGAAATCCCCGTTTTGGAGGTTAATCTAGGGGAGAACCGGGAGGAAGAGGAGCGTTTCAACCCGTCTGGTCTTGCGCCTTTCATTTTGAATCTCCACACCAGCAGACGGTTGCATCACGGATCCAAAAATGGCATTCCCTGTAATTGTCTTAAGAAACTTTGACACACCACAAAGTTCGCACAAATGCCACATAATATCTTTCAATACATTTCTAGTGTTATTATAAACCTCATCATTTCATTCTCCTGTAGACTTTTGGGTACATAGTGGCTTGAACGCATGGATTTCCCACTGTCTGTGCAGATATAACATAACGTTGTCAAACATACAGAGTGGATCTCGTCAACAAATGACAGCTTCTTGCAGTATCAACAGGCGCAACAGACGGCTGCCTGTCACGTATGGAACAGGTAGGCGGACTTTCTGACTGCCGCTCGCTTCTACATCGCTGTCGGGGTTTATACTCGCGCTGTGGCTAACACGATGTCATCGGGTCTGCAGTTTCAACAAAAAAAAAAAGAAAAGAAAAAACAAGCACACAGACAGACGGATCGCCAGACAGGCCTTTCTTTACAGTACAAGTGTTACGCCAAGAGTTGCATTGTGTCACGTCTCCTTCGCCCCCACTAACTATGAGCCGTACGCACCGACACCAAACTAATTGTTGACATAACGCCAAAGCCAAAGCCAAAAAAAAAAGTGCTACTGTAAATGAGCGTATGAACCTGTTCTATTCGTGAATGGGAACATTACAAAGAGGCTAATACTAGGAAGTGAGACGTACCTGTTACCCCATGGGGTCTGGGGTGGACGCGCAGAGTCCGATGAGCCGTGACAGCAGACGACAAGACGCGAGAGCTGGCCCCGAAAGCTCGAAAAGGTAAGTGTCCGTGATCTCCTCGGTGCCGTGTGCTTTCTTCAAGTCTTATTCCCCTGTTTTCACCCACTCCCCAGCCTCCCCCTTTCTCCTCTTCTTCTTCTTCTTTCTCTCTTTCCCTCCCCTGCTTTTCCGTGTCTTGGTATCAGGAGCCTATCCCCCTCCTCCTCCTCCTCCTCTGCGCGCGCGTGTCTCTACGTCTCTCTCCCCCCCCCCTATCTCGCTGGAGCTCGCTCTACCCTCCTTTTACTCATGCCGTGTCCCCGTATCTCCCCTCAGTCTCTCCAGGCACAGCAAGGAAATGAGACATACACCTGATCTGTGGCTCACCAGCAACCCCCTTAACACTTTTACGCACGTTACGCACGCGTTATTGACAATCCATCACCAATTCACAATCACTCCGTTTGAGTTGTCATTAATTGTTGCCTTCTGCTGTCCGCCAATGATTGACCAGGGCGCGTTGTAACTTACCCCCTCTTGCGGCAACTGTAAGAAACCGCCAGTGGCGTTTGGACACTTTGACACGGTTTGACTGGAAAACACCTCTTCAGAAAACCATGTGATGCGCATCAAGTGGGACAGTTTGTTAATTCTGAAAACGACTGGGGTAATTCCAGTGTAGCATAACCACTACCATTAACCACAGATTAGTGTGACTTTAAGGGAAAACAAGAGAAGACATAGGCCTTATTATTTCTTGGATTGAGTCGAGAAAACATAAACCAGTATATAGGGCCATACTGAAAATAATTCTTGTGGGTGTCATATTTCCTAAAATTATTCATAAAGACTATTCCGTGTTTAAAAGCGAGTTCACCTGCACTGACTTTAACACACTTGTAGTTAGTTAAAAGTGAAATATTTAATATCTCCGTCCATCTTGTGAAAGCTTGGTGGTTCCATAACAAATTTTAAACGTTGGGGGAAACGCATACTTTCACGAGGATGTTAAGAGGAACTGTAAATGTAAAAGTGAAAGAAAAAAAAAATCTCGACACATCACAGGATTGGTTTAAATGTAGGAAGTAGGAGACCTTTAAGGGGAAGTGTTGTAGTTGTACAGAGATGTAATAATAGACCATGACAATGAGTGAAGTGTGGCATGACACAGCAGTAGCCTCGTCAGTCTGGAGCGCAGCAAAGACTGGATAACAGAGGCTAGCCCTACGGATTAGGGCAGTGGGTCTGTAATACCCCATTTCTCCCTTTCTCTCTTACTGTCCAGTCTGCAAACTCAATCCCACCAAGCTGCTTTTCTCAGGGCCGTCCTTCCCCACGCTAGTTGTTCCATCAATCTGTCCCGACATGAAAAGCTCCGGACCCATGGCCTACCTTGGCTTCCCCTGGGCTGTGTTCTCCCCTCTCTGCTGGACCACTCTCTGGTGGTGGATGGCTTTATGCATCATTAGGCCACTTACAAATGTGATCAGTCTTCAAGGCAATCCAGATGGAGCAATGGAGTAGAGCAGGAAGACGAGGGATATCAGGAGCACTCAGTGATTGTAACGTGTAGTACTTCAGCCCATTCAAAACAAGTTGAAGAGTGAGTTATGGGGGTTGCATTAGAATAAGCAGGTCCACTACAATCTCACAAATGCAAAATGTGTGTGTGTGTGTACTAACTTTAGTACTTTTTACATCAAATTCAGATCAGAGAAAAAAAGGTTGCAAGTATTACCCCACATCAGATTATATTGGGTTTAAATCAAGTTTGAGTAATTGAGTAACTGATAGTTGTATGTTGCCAGTGAACCACTCATGGCCCAGCTACCATCAAAAGTTCTTGTGGTAGAGTATTGAAGTATACATATAGACTTGGCATGATTTTACTACATTTTAAGTACCACTTCCAACTGAACAATGAAATATTGAAAAAACACTTCCACAGGTACACAATAGCTATCACAAAAGGGCCAGCCACCTATTATCAACTTATATTTAAACTCAAAAAATGTTTCTTTCATTAATTTTCTTGATGTGACCCCCTTCTGCGATGTGCCGCAACATAATTGGTCACATTGAGTTAAACAGTGCAAAAAATCTGCTAGAATTGTCATAAAAATAACACAGAGAACCTTTTCCATCCTCTACCTTTCACTATGTATTTAGCGAGGGGAACAGCTGTGGTTGCCATCCGTAGCCCCTTTGCTTGTACAGAGAGAGCAGCCCGCGGCTCCCAACGCTATCTCCACCAGGTGCAGGCTGGGAACAGGGGGAGGAAGCACAAAGGAATATTTGGCACAAGGTATAAGGCAACAATACGTGGTAAGGTGCAGCTTAGTGATACTAAAATCAGGTATTGGTAAGTGACAAGCAGTTCTAGTTCTTAGACAAAGCAAAGAAATTAGCTGAGGGGTCTATTGAAGAAAAGTACAGAGGAAATAGGAATAGTTGAGGACGCTATTGAAAAAAAGGAAGCCAAGTTCTCAGAATACATGAATGGCGTTAACGACAGTGGGAGAAGCAGAGAGAATCGGGGATATTGGATTTAAGGCGGTGGAGGATGGAGTGTTTGTGCGTGCTGCCCACACATTTTGTTCCTGTGTGAAACGACATGGCGCAGGAGGAGGGGGGGGGGGGCTGTCCTTGTGTCACCCAGGGCTGCTCTCCCTGTCCAAGAACAGGTCTGTGCTGTAATTGTATGCACAGTGTATGATGGGTAGGCTAAGGGTTTGTGTGTAGACATCATGTTTTATCTCCACTTACAATACTTCACCTGTATCACCTGTTGCCTCCTCACTGTTCCTTCGACTTCTTTGTGTAGAGCAGATAAAGATGTTCTGACCTCTTTTGTTTAACGTTTACATTTTGGTCAACACTGTCAACATTATAACATTGATCAGAAAATAGTGTAATATGCCTGCCTTTTTACCTATAGCAGATTTATCATGCTAAAGGCACAGTCTGCAATAGTCTTCAACTGAAATCATCCCCATTGAACAGAATGAGATTTTGCGCCAGTGTTGTGATGTTAATATTTTCCTAGCTAACAATACTATTGCCACTCGGCTACTTGCCTTGAAATGAAGCCAGTGCTATAGTTTGTCTTCCAAATCAAACAAACCAGAAGTTACAATAACCAGTGGTGTGAACAATGATTTTGATAACTTCGATCTCTGTGTATCCAACTCCACTATTAAATGTTTTGAAAGGGAGTGATTTCTTCCCCAATTGGCCTAATGCAAATAATATTTTCATTTATACTCTTTATTCCATTTGGCTCGAGGGACAATGGAGGTCTTGCATGGTTCATAATAGTATGTTAAAGTCTAAGCTGGAGTCTTCATGTTGCGTCTATCTGTCTTTGGGCTCGTCTACCCTCTTGATCCCGTCCTCCTCTCCGCTTCCAAATCTCATTTACTCCATTGGAAGTCGTAGGAGAGGAACGACCTTCTCTTCCCCGAAGCAAGAACATCTCCTTATTGTGGAGGTCACTGTCTCTGGTGCAGCCTCTGAACACTACACTGCTTGTTTTAATGATGCGCCGAAGAGGAGGGGGTGGGGGCGAGAGGCATAGACGGACAACAGAGTGGGAGAGAGCAAGAGAGAGAGAGAGATGGGGAGGTTCAGGTTATTTTTTTCCAGCAATTCACCCCCACCTCCTCCTACCATCGCCTCCTATTCTCCAAGCTGAAAGTGCGCCTCTCTCTCCACATCCATCTTGAAAGGTTCTTCTAAGCTGTCTAACCTCTCAGCTATATTATATATTATTGCTTTGCCTCAACCCACACTGAAACCTGGGTTGCTATGCTACAATAATATGACCTCTCCTCTCATATCCTCCCTTGCGTTTCCTCTCCTCTCTCCTCCACAGTAGTGCATGCAGCAGAGGAAAGGGTTAACAGCTCTCCCCCATCAGCCCTCTGTGCCTCTAATGACCTTCTCGGGCCTTAATGCTGCTGTTTCGTTTGACCCCGGCAACCACATGAGGTCATGACCCCATTCTGCAAGGCAACAAATTATGGGAAGCGAGATCTATATTCATGAGCCACCTTTGTAATTGTGTACAGTAAGCACTGAGTATATGGATGTCCTTTTGGGTATGTTCTCTTCAATGACAAATTACTTACTGTACTTACTGAAGTCAATAAACACCTATTTGCTCTTGTTATTTTTTGTTATTCGTTTTTCTTACAGGCAATCCACTAATAAGGAATTTGGCTAGTCTATCTTGATCTGTAACTGCCCTGGGACAAACTTACAGAGATGTGGCTGCCATACTGTGTCAATAGCCCCCTCCAAACACGCACTAGCCCCAGGCGAATTGTGCTCAAGGATTCTGTAGCAATATAAAATGTAAGGAAAAAAAAAAGAAAACTTTTTGTTTTACAGCATGAATGTCCAGTTTTCTACATTCACATTAAAGCCTTTGATTAGAGGAACAAACGTATAGGCAACATTCAGTCCGTCAGTCTAAACGAGGATCTGAGGATCAAGATTCAGTGTGTGAGGTATGATTATAACAAATTCAGTCGATGAAAGGCCCAGACTGTAGCAGACTTTACCAAACTTAAGAAAAGCCACCAACCCTAGTCTAAGGTAAATCAAAACACATTCAAAATTCATTGTTACATCATCCGTCTCCAATCCTCTTTCTCCTCTTCCTCCTCCTCACTCTTTTCTCTCCCCCTCCTCTGCCTTATCTCCCCTGGCTCCATCTCTTGGGGGTCGTTCGTTTTTGTCATAATCACCTCCGAGATTGGGGACCGGTGCCCATGGCGGAGATGAGCATTCGCATGAGAGAGGAGACAAGAGGCGAAAGCTGATATGAGCATGAGGAGGACAGTGTAGTGGAGGGGATGACGGCTTGTCTCCCTCAGCGCTGGCTAATGTGAGGGGACAGCCTTGGCTTCTCCACAGCCACAGTGCCGCACACCGCTGATGCCAACCAGAGCCGGAGCAACAGAATAGACAAATAAAACGCTCTCCTTTTCAGTCAAAATCCCTCTCCCGCCTTCACTGACTGGATTGGGATGCGCGTGGGGCCGATGTCACACCCTGTAGGTGTTTAAGCGGCTTACTTCTACCCTGACAAGAAAAGCAGATGAGGCAATAAAAGGCTGAGGGTGAGAGGGGAGAGCTGGAGGAAGAGGGGGTGGAGGTCACGCTTGTAGGAGGGTGTAATGTGTGAGCATCCTAGTTTTGACAGTGTACATAGTGAAACAGGGATACTGGGTTGTTCAGAACTTGTTTGATCAAATGTAGAAATAGAAATGTTTGAATGGAGTGAAATCATAGCAATTTTACACTTGTGTCATTCCATTCCAGCTGACATAATTTAACAACAGTAATGGCTTGGATTCATTCTGTGCTTTCTAGATACTCACAATCACTTTACACTTTGGTGCATTATTCATTCACTTCTAAATCTCAAAAGGTGCCCTGGTGCAAACTGATATAAACATGGCTGATAAGGTGTGCTTATATGGCCGCTCAAACTCTCAAACTAGAGATTTATTTATTTATTTATTTGATAGGGACAATGCACATTAATGAACATAAGTATAAAACAAACGTAAATATGCCGAATTTTAGCTACAAAGCTAGTTTTCATCCGCAGTCCCTAGGCAGACAAATACATAAAAATACAACATACAATACAAGCAGCACAAACAAAAGTCTAGTGGTCACATGACTGGTTGGTTTTCAGCCATAGTTTCAGTTGTGTTTTAAAAGTGATCAGTGTAGGGCTCTCCTGTATGTGCAGAGGAAGACTGTTCCAGATGTTAGTGGCCCTCACAGAGAGAGATGCATCAATCTAGTTTTTTCTGTTCTGAAACCAATACTTTAGTTTTAAGTATCTGCCGATATCAACCGGTACTAGGAGAGACCAAATAAGTGAAACTATAATTTATTTATTTTAAACACAACGCATTTGGTATCCACATTTGTTTATTTCACATTTAAAGTAACTACAGTAGAGCTTTTTACATGGTGTTTGAGCTAACATTGTCCAGTAAATCATCTTATTACACAAATGTATAGCTCTAAATAGTATATTGACTGAATCGATATCCAACCCATCAAAACTGATGCATCCTCATTTTATGCCATAATGCAGAACATTCCAGTCAAAGCAATAACATCTCCATGGAGACTAGGTAGCAGACTTCCTACCAGAAAAGTTACATAGTCAACCTTTAAGACATGCTACTCTGTTTCAAGAAAAGCTAGTATTTTTCCCAAAAAACTATTTCAACACCGAGATGTTATGAACAAAATGTTTTTGTAACTTTACAACCCACAACAGAGAGACAAAGAGGGTGAGAGGAGGAGGGTTGAAGGAAGAGAGGGGTGAAGGTTACACTTGTAGGAGGGTGTAATGTGCAAGGATGCAAGCTTTGACAGGTTTTAGACAATGTAACTGAAATACTCCAAACTCATTATATCGTACATGGTTGATGGTGAGATTGATTGAAAGAAGCAAAGCCATAATGATTTTACACTTGTTCCACCCTTTTGACACTCCTTCCTCTCTTTTGAGCAACAAAAACAAACAAACAAAAGAAAAAACTAAAATTCACGACTCTGAAAAGAAGAGCAGAAAGGCGTAGGATGGTGCAGTGTATGCAGAGAAGGCCTTGGCTGTTTTCAAAATGCTGTCTTGGGCTTGTCAGGCTGTAACATGCGTCTCCTAGCTATGGATGCTTCACAGAGGGGGGTAAGGGGGGTGAAGTGTGCCGAGGGGCGGGGGTGGTCGGTGGGCACAGAAAAAAGCCTTTTGTTCCATACGCTTAAGGCCAGAGAGACGCGCGTGCACATAAGGGGAAGGGTCAGGGGTCACCGGCTGGACAAAAAGGGATTCACGCTGAACACAGTCGACCAATGAAGACCTTTTACTTTCAACACGGAGGCACAGGACATGTCAGAGAGAAACAAAAACACTGGAGAATATATATAGGGAATTCAACTGGTTTCAATTTAATAGCATTATCTAAATTAACAAATATACTTATCCTCCAAAAGATTTAAACCTAGACCTCAACGGCTTTTTATTTGGCTGTTAATATCACAATAACTGCTGCACTTTATAATTCAGAAAGTCTGATTTTATAATGCTGGTCACGTATTAGAAAGGTAACGTATAGATTGTCAAAAAATGTCTGCTGCCATGGTAGTAGTGCAATACACTCCTTGAGGTACTGTAGGTTACATTAAACAATACAAATTCAACAAAAGCATGGTGGAACAACTCGATAAACTGCTAGATCACTGCTAGTAGTCATTTATCATTTTATAGTGTCAGAATACTTTTGAATGACTGCAAATTAAATATACAGCATCATTAAATGTCCATTGGTTTAAGACTGGGCTAACTGAAAATTCAGATGAATTTTGTCCTACTGGACATCGGTAATTAAAGATTTCACTGTTATTCAGCCATTGTGCCTATAATAGTGAGTAATCATTCAACTGTGTGTGTTTGTCACTATAATTGTGACAATAACATTTTCGTATTGTGATGTCCCTTTGAACAAAATGATAATCAGTTTTTCCTTTGTGAACATGTTAATGATTGGCGTGATAGCGAGCTCTCTCTTCCCTTTCTTTGTGGAGGTTGCATGTTCGCCCTATGTCTGGGTGGGTTTCCTCCCCAATACAAAATATTTAGTAGTCAATCAGCAGTTTTGTTGTGGTGCTAACCAAAATCTGAAATGAGACTGGAGGAGATTATCAACTTCCTGCTGAAGGCAATTAGAATTACAGACACTGAACAATTCTGACCTGGGATGAGAAGCTATATATGATGTAGAAACATAAAGCTCAATACAAGGAGCCTAAGCTCTTTGTATTGGCAGCTCCAGTAGGGTAGGGTTAAAAGAAAAGAGGAAAAATGTGCTAGAATTTTCACTTACAGTTATAATATTGATACTTTACAGTGACATCATGGTGTCTATGGCTAAACTTTCACAGCACACGTTCAGGACTCTGTGATCAAAACGAGCGTTCTTGATCCTGTTCAGGTGTTTGATTTCCAACTAAAAGGTCAGGTTGTGAGAGACTTGTTTAACAGCACATATTAGCTCACCTGTTGGGGTGCTTTGTGTTACAATTTTTGTATGAAAAGCGCTTTATATATAATGTTTGATTTGATTTGTTGTAGTTCCAACCAAATCAACTGTTTCTGATCAGCTCCTCATATTAAAGTCTAACTTGAGTAAAAGGTCTTCTGACAGAGCACGCTTATAGTTAGCATCACATCCCCAGGGAATGTTGATGACATCAGCTGCAAAATATTGTAATATATCATGTAGAGAATGCAAAATCTCACTAACTCACAAAAAAAAAAGTGAAAACATGTATTCAGTAGAATTAGCACTTTTATTATTTAAAGGTCCCATGGCATGACATTTTCACTTTCTGAGGTTTTTGAACATTAATGTGAGCTCCCCTACCCTGTTTAGGCCATCCCCCATGGCTAAAAGTTGCGAAATGTCTAAACTGAGCATTTGCGGTCCTTTTCTGCGTTTGAAAAAAACACAGCTCAAACGGGCGATTCTGAACAAGGCAACTATGTGACGTCACATCGAAAATGCAGCTCCACTCCCCGTCTGGATGTCTACCCACCGTCTCTGTAAATCACACCCAGAGAGTTTGGAACGCGAATGAGCTACGCAATGCGAAATGCGTTTTTTTATTTGCCTGGAGGCACGTACGAGTGTTTCTAGGCTTGGAAGTCCTTTATCTGAGCCTCTGGACCTTTGAACAGCAGTGGTTTAATTTTATTTTCTGTGAAAATGTGTTTTTTTTCATTGAAACGCCTCTCATTTCTTCCTCCGCGCTTAAAACGCGGAAGTGGGAGCCAGCGCACAGCACACCGCTAAAACAAGGAACCAGCGGCACATTTGGCCCCCCCCACCCACTCCTCTAACCTATCTCTGTCCTTTTCATTTGCATTCAAGCAACAAGGCCCAGAATTGAGAGTTGTTCAGAGAGAGATTTTCTGACTCTGACTGTGTATATGTGTCTTTCTCATGCACTGAGTCTTGATTTTGGAGCAGGATTCATTTACAGTATTAGGGAACCATTAAGGCACCATATAAAAGCATCAATAAGTACCATGTCATGGGACCTTTAAGAAAAGCTGTATCCAACTGTTTTAATCACCTGCTATTAACTTCTTGTGGATATTCTTACAACGAAGTATTCAGCCTGCAATGCTCAACAGTGGGGGAATTTATGAATAATCCAAAATTGGTTTAGCCACTATTTCTTAAAGCATAACTCACAGTGGTTCACAGTGGTTCAAATATTGTGTTGCTTTTATTACAAGAGCTCTCCTCCCAACTGCAGTATGTAGTTACTGTGTCTCCTCAGCCCCTCCCTGCTCAGGTCACTCCTCTGTTTGTCTATAACCTCCTTTTTTTTTTCTAACCCCTTTCCCTCCTCTCCTCCTTGCCTGACCGACTTCTCTAATTTGGTTTGGGTTTTTTTTTTCCTCCAAAAGCTCGTCTCCTCTCCCTTCTGAGCTATGTGGGGGTAAAGTCCAGCCCCTCCCATTGGCTGTGTATCCATGTAAATCCCCTAAACTACCCTTTCATTCTCTGCGCCTATTCAGAAATGATGATTTAGTCGGCCTAATGGGAAAACAAGGCCTAAATAGGATGTGTGTGGAACAGAATGGTTGGAAATTGTACAAACCCAATTATAACAGGTTTAGAAAGAAATGTGGAGAATGCAGTCTTTGAAAATGCCTAAAATCACAAATCATCCAAAATAGTAATTTAAAGGTCCTATGTTGTGCAAAATGGATTCTTTTGCGCTTTAAGCCACATGATAATTTTGCTACATCCTCAAAAACAAACCTGGAGTTGTTTTGTTTCATTCACACATGTTTGTGTAATCCTTTATTATTAGTTTGTCTACGTATCCAAATCTCAAAATGCTCTGTTCCACCTTGTGATGCCATGAAGTGGTAGTTTTCAAGTTAACTTTTGTTCAGTAGAGATTTACAATTCAAGAGCTGAGATCATCCAAATAATTGTAGTGGAGGTGTATGAACACAGTGAAGCACTTCCTGTATTACCACATGACATCACAAGGTGGAACAGAGTGTAGAAGAAGCCTAAATTTGCAGGTTTGTGTGTTAAACATGTGTGATTGAAACAAAACACAACTCCAAGTATGTTTGTGGTGAGGAAACAACATTACAGCATAGATCAGAAATTGGGTATAATAATAATAATAATAATAATAATAATAATAATAATAATAATAATAATAATAATGATAATAATAATAATAATAATAATAATAATAATTCAGTTGGCCTATTTAGATTGTAGATTTAATTAACTTAAAATGAAAGAGAAATTTGAGATGATGTTTAAATTAAATAAAGCTATTTGTCTTAACCATTTTGGACAACATTTTGAGAAAATTCTTTGTAATTTTCCTTTTCAACTGACCACAGCGAGTCTCTCACTTCCTTGTAAGCAGGAAGTTGCGTATTGATTTTAAAGGATTGTTGTTGTTTTTTTTCCCCGGATGCCCTTCCCCACAATGCTTTCATGACTTCGGATCAATAGATTATAACTCATTGTGGTTGCGTATCGGAGACAGGTATATAATTCCATACATTCAAACGATACAGAGCGATACTGACAAAAATAAATTTCTCTATATTAATTTGCTGTAACTTGAAAACAATATTCAGACAATATTTTAGCAATGCATCAGGATTGTGCTAAAATGTGCCTTGGTTGAGGTTCAAGTCTTGCACAAAATATAAATTAACTATTAAATTAATAAAAGTGTACCTGATTTTTACAATCTAAACAACCTGAAAAACAAAAACACAATTTTTCATAAGTTTTAGAAGCCAGAGTTGAGTTTTGCCATCACGGTAATGCTAACCACTAGCACGCTAACCATGCACTTCCTGGTGAATGGACAACACATTTTTTATAATTAGACGCAGACCGCATACAGTTGACTTCAAGAGCTGCTTGTACAATATATATTTTTAAAAAAACAGATACTGGCCATTAAAAGATTACACTATGATTGTTGTAAAAGTTTTAGACAATATATTTAAACTTAGACTTTACTGATCCGTAAGGGAAATTATTTGGACACTGTAGCTTAACTGTAAGTAGCAAAAATAAACAAGAGACTGGTGTCAAATGAGGCATAATTATATAAATGTATATGTACAAGTAAAGTCAAAAATAGAAATGTTCTCGATTTAGACTCTGACTTAGACTTAGGCGAACTTTACTAATCCACAAGCAAAATTATTTGGACACAGTAGCTCAGAGCATAATGTAATAACAAAGAGAAATTGTGTAATAAATTCTAAATAAGTAGCAGAAATAGTAAGAATGACATCAAATAAGGCATAATTAAATAAAGTAAAAATAAAATATAGCAATATAATAATAAAAATATATGTCAGCAAGAGGTCGTAAGGAAAACAGTGCAAAAATGATAAGATACTAAACAATTAAATTCACACAATTAAATTCACAAGCTCAATAATGCTTTTGAAATAAGCCTGGTGTCTAGACTGGCGATGCTGTGGCCCACTTGACTTTAGTGAGCATGACTTGTAGCACAGACACAGAGACATAAAGGCAGCTCAGCGAGAGGCGGTGCAGCTGACGGTAAATGGAGACATTTAGACATGCAGCCGACAGACAGACACAAACACACAGATCAGAGCATTATGGTGCACTGGGGAGCATGGTACATACAGACAGCACAGACACGAGCTGGGGGAAGAGAGGGAAGGTGAAGAGAAATCGTACGATCAATAACAACTGCATACACACAGCAGTTTTTATAGTCAAGGATATTTTAGATTTTAGATGACACTTTCAAAGTACTGGGATGGGGGGGGGGGGAGTTCACCTGTAGCTGACAAGCTGAAGTCTTAAAGGTACTACATTAAGCAAAATTTAAAATGTTACCTCACCAAAAACAGCTCAAGTTGTGTTTTGTTTCATTCACACATGTTTGAGTATTTATTTATCTGTCTGTATTTCTAAAGCTCAATATGCCGTTCCACCTTGTGATGTCACGCACTGGTAGTTTTCAAATTAACAGCTACATTTTACCTTTTAGTTCAGCAGAGATTGGCAATTCCAGAGCTGAAGTCAAACAAATGATTCTAGTGAAGGTGTATGGAGTTTACAAACATGGAACATGGAACACTTCCTGTATTACCACATGACATTACAGTGTTTTCTGTTTGAGAGAAGAACTCTGCCGAAATATGCAGGGATTTTGTGTTAAGCATGTGTGAATGAAACAAAACACAACTCCAGGTATATTGTTGATGAGGAAACAACATTTTAACTTGCAATATGGGCTCTTTAAAGTTGTATTGTTTGGAAATCAATTGTCTATACACCAGTCAGGCAAAACATCAAGAAAATCTCTCTATACTAATGTTATTGATGAGTTCCTATTGACAACAAACTGTTATGTACTGTATCCTGACCTGCACTGTTGGAACGAGGTTGCCTGGTTATTGAAATATAGATAATATTATGAATAATATTACAGCATTTTATGCAAAATGTGCATGTCAGATATATTCACCGATTCAAAACAATAACATACTGATGTTGTAAAGAGTATAACGTAGAGATAAATTGATATATTTCAATATTTGCAATTTTTTTATATATATATCTGCCTTCTCCAGCAGATGCTGATACTTTGTTTGAGTCAACCATCTGCCTTAAGAATATGCATAAAGACTTATTTAAACACTTTACTACGAAGAGGACACTGTACATAATGTGACCACACTGCTCTCTTTGTCTAGTTTGTAGTAATTATATTATACTATTTGGGAAAAATAACACAAATGAACCCTACATATCAGCCCAATAATACGGTTAGAGCTTATCATCTATTGGTTTCTCTCAATTCTAAGCAATCGGTATCAGCATTTATAAAATATGATGATATAATAATATGCTTCTTGGCTAAATCTGGTGCATTTACAGAAATGTTCATTAATGTACACTCTCCCTGTCAAATAAATAAATAAATTTAATTAAATTAAATAAATTAACTGAAGGTAATCCACAAAAAACCTAGCTACACCCATAGTTGAAACCATGTGCACTGCCTTGTGAGTTCACTTATCTGGCGGCACAGTGGCTGAGTGGTTAGCGCTCTTGCTTCACAGCAAGAAGGTTCTGGGTTCGATCCCCAGGTCGCCCAGACCTTTCCGTGTGTGTTCTGTGTGAAGTTTGCATGCATGGTCTGGGTTCGATCCCTGGGTCGCTTGGGCCTTTCTGTGTGGAGTTTGCATGTTCTCCCCATGTCTGGGTGGGTTTCCCCCACCAAGAAGATCATGGAGATGGTCCCCAGGAGCAGTAATGTGCTGCTCACTGCTCCTAATAACAGGATGGGTTAAATGCAGAAATGGAATTTCCCCACTGTGGGACTAATAAAGGCATAGCTTTCTTTCTTTATTTGCCATATATGCATCTGGAGAGGTTGTGATGAATGGTGTCACCATGCTCGGTATACTTCCCACATCAGTTGTATGACTCTCATGTTTTTGGAGGCTGGAGGCTGGTAGGGGAGTTAGCTGCATAGAACCTTCCTATTGTGAAGCGATAGTCTTTCAATATTTTAAACAGAGGGGAGTGGCAAATAATGTGAAAGTAGGTCTAAGAAACAAAGGCATAATTGGGTTTACAGGGGGGAAGTCCTGAGCTCCGGCCTGCACTGACCCCGAGGCAGAGGGAGGAGTGGTCTGAGAAGAAGAGGAGGAGAGGAACCAGAAGATCCATGTGGGGGAAGTGTATCAGGATTATTTATATGTGGGCAGGAGCAAATGGGGAGGGAAGAGGGGGTGATAGTGAGTATACTAAAGATGCTTTTTCCAGTACAGAAATATGGACATTTTGAACAAAGTCAAATAGCTGGGGAAAGATACAGCTGATAAGGACAAAATGTTGTGAGATAAAATTGACAGAAGATTGTGCACACATATGTACATCTTAGACTTAGACTTTATTAATCCACAAGGGAAATTATTTGGACACAGTAGCTCACACATCACAATAATAACAAAGAGCAAAAATATAAAAATATGCAAGTACAAGTAAAAAATCTAGAAATCTAGAAATACAAATCTCTCCTATCTCTCAGCTATATACAATATACAGTATATATACAATATTCAGTTTACATTTGGAACAAACAAAAACAGTTAAGTACGATTGAGTTGAATTTATTTGATGAGCCATAGTTTAAAGCAGAATACAGCCAAACTAAAAAAATCAAAATTAGAAATTGTGTGGCAAAAATCTTGAAGTAAACTGCTATATTTGTTAGTATTTTGTCTCATTCTTCTTCAATTTCAGGTCTTGTTTTGTGGAAATTCTTGTGTCTGAACTAAGTGACGTCGTTGAACTTCTGGCTGTTGGTTTTTACTTTGATATGAGAATAGACGCAGTAGCAGTAATTTTAATCTATAACAGTATAATACATTATAGTGGAAGTGGAGGTTATTCTCTTAAAATAGCTGTTGCAAAATTGGTCAAGGATGTTGATTGCGTGTCCATCCATTAAATATATCTTTTGTAACTGAAAACACTACATTATAATTAGTAAAACAACAAGAGAAGAGCCTGGATAATCTGGTTTACGTTGTCTATTGTAAGAGATGGCATTGTTTGGGGGCAAAACAGCTGCATAATAGTCCACTCAACAACAGCCAAATTAACCAGATTAGATCAATTGTGTTTTAGAAACTCTTTCAGTGATTGCTAAGGGACATACAGTAACTGGGTGGAAGCTATACAAACCTGAAAAAAAACAAACAAAAAAAACATACACATTCGGTATTCAGACTCAAATTGTTGTTGTTTTTTTTGGCAGACAAATATAATTAATTGTACCCACTCTGTATGTTTGAAGAGCCTTAGGGTGCATTGTGAGTTAAGTGCTGCCCTTGGTCCGTTCAGGTCCTCTGTGGAGACACAAGGCTGTAGATATTCAAATAAGCTTTAATCAAATGAGTTTTCTGACGTATAAATTTGAATTGAGGATTGGTTGAAATTGGTCAGTGGGTTTATTCTATTTTGCTCAAAGGTCAAATTAATACACTCATACTCATACTCATATTTTGTGGTAAAATGAGTATACCATATTCATTTGACCTTACACCATAAAATGAGTAGAATAGAACAAACCCACTGACTAGTTTCAACCAATCCTCAATTCAAATACACCATAGACCACAAATCTCCAAGGCACTGGCCCTATCTTGCAATGGTGTGGTAAAAACTTAATTGCCAAGACATGGGCATGGATTAATGAATTTCAAGAAATTTCAACAAAATGTTACTATACCAAAATCGAACTAGTTCCTTGCTCTCACAAATGCTTTGGCACATTCATGGCTCTTGGGTGTGGGTACAGCTTTAAAGCAGCTTTATTCAGATGGCAAAATTAAGCTTGTGTTTCCTGTATTGCGATCAGTAACATGATTTATTGTCAGCAGTCACATATGGCACCTGTTAGATATACTTGACATGACTCTCCAACTTTTCACACCAAGTACCAGAGAAAAGGTTTGGCTTTCTGAGTACCACCAGATCAAAATCAAATATAACTATTCAACTTCTAAATCCTAGGTCTAAACCAGGTCTAAAAGTGAACTATATCATTTCCACTGTAGATAAATATCGCCCTTCATTTGTCATCTGTTTTTGTAATCAAGATGTTTTGGCTTCCATCCATAAGCCATTTTCAATTTGCCGGTGAAGCTGCCGGGCCCTTGTTTACAGCTAGTCAACCATAACAATACTAGCTGTAAACAAGGGCCCGGCAGTTTCACTCTAAAACGTAGTTACTCAGTGTGGCATTAATTCCCAGTGGAAAATGGCTTCTGGATGGGAGTCCAAACTTCTTTATCGCAAAATGACGACCTACGAAACTTTCTCTACGATTTCCATCAGTACAGCTCTGGAAAACAATAAGAGACCCCTGCAAAATGATCAGTTTTTCTGATTTTACTACTTCTAGGTATGTGTTTGAGGTATGAGTCTATAAAATACTGACAACATTTCCTCCAAATTCCAAATAAAAATATTACCGTTTAGAGCATTTATTTGCAGAAAATGACAAATGGTCAAAATAACAAAAAAGATACAATGTTTTCAGATATCAGATTCGTTTTAAAGTAACATAATACTAATGTTTACACTTAAGAAGAGTTCAGAAATCAGTATTTGGTGCAATAACCCTTATTTTTAATCACAGCTTTCATGCGTCTTGGCATGCTCTCCACAAGTCTTTCACATTGTTCTTGGGTGACTTTATTCCACTCCTGGAGCAAGAACTGAAGTAGCTCAGCTTTGTGTTTGTGTTGGAATTCAACAGACGCTGGAATGGAATGGCTGTAATACATGTAGAGATGCGTGAAAAGTCCCTCAGTCGTCCAGGTAGAATCCATGATAACAGGAGAAGTTCAATTTGTTAACTGGACAAAGTTTGTTTGGTTGAAAACGTTTCGCCGCTCATCCGAGAGGCTTCGTCAGCTCTAATAAGAATACTGGTAAGACACTTGCTTATATCTTGCTGTAGGGAGGAGCTACCTAGCTAACTACTTTCCGGAACTATCTCATTGGTTTCCGTCTTTTGTTTCTCTGGCGTCTAGCTAACGATCCCTATTCATCCCTACACGCCTGTTTTTCACACCTCTGGCCCTGACCTGGCTAGCCCTATTGTTTCCCTGTTTGCTTGATCTACGCTTAAGAATGGAATTGTAGATGGGATGCAAATTATGTCTGACTCCACCATTTCTGTTCAGAGAAGGATTCTCTTTTTTGACAAAAATAGCCTCTTTAACTCCCCTCTCAAACCAATTCTTTTCCCTGGCTAAGATCTGAACCTCACTGTCCTCAAATGAATGACCCGTGGCTTCTAGGTGAAGATGTACGGCAGATGACGGTCCACTCTGGCACGCCCGTCTGTGTTGGTACATCCTCTTGTGAAGTGGCTGTTTGGTTTCTCCAATATAGCGCTCACTGCAGTCTTCACTACACTGAATGGAGTAGACCACATTGCTTTGTTTGTGGCTCGGTGTTTTGTCCTTTGGGTGGACGAGTTTTTGTCTTAAAGTGTTTGTGGGTTTGAAATAAACTGGGATTTCATATTGTCTGAAAATCCTCTGTAGTTTTTCCGACACGCCGGCCAGGTACGGAATCGCTTCCCCTTTCCTCCTGGGTTCGGATTCTCTATTATCTTGTTTCTTGCCCTTGTCTCTCTTGGTTTTGTTAACAGCCCATTTGGGATAACCACAAACAGAGAGGGCTTCCTGCACATGTTGTTCTTCTTTTTCCTTACCCTCTGTGCTTGTGGGAACCACTTGGGCCCTGTGTTGTAATGTCCGAATAACACCCAGTTTGTGCTGCAGTGGGCGGTGTGAATCAAAAAGCAGGTATTGGTCTGTGTGTGTGGGCTTCCTGAAGACTTCTACTTGGAGTCCCCGGTCTCCTCCTATCGTTACTGCACAATCTAAGAACACCAATGTGTTATCCTACGTGTTATCATACATGTAAAGATGTTGATTTCAGAAAAAAATGCAGTGTTTTTTTTTTTTTTTTTCCAGACCTGTAGTTATAAACAAAAAATTATCCAAAGGGGCACAAAAATTGGATCAAATGAACTCTAAATTAGGCAAACCCACAAAATGAAGTGGAGTAGTTTGAATACCACAATACTACACAACACAATATACTTTAGAATAACAAAGTCTTAAAGGACTGCGAACTAACTCAATATGTAGGTTAAGGCATTTTCAACATGCATGGAGAATGTGGAAATCTACATGTGAGAAACTTGAGCAAGTAAAAGTCTTGAGGTGTTTTAATGACATGCAATCACAGTGAATGTGAATCAGCCCATCCCTGTACAGTGTTGTGTTATACAGTAACAGCAACACTTGCAGATAATTTAAAGTCGTGTGTAGGTTTGCCTAACACCTACCACTAAAATGTTCCACTGCATCTCATTATGCACTCAATATTCAGTCGAAAGTGTAAGTTTGGACGGCGTGAAATGCACAAATGTTCTTTTTGCTAATCTTGTGCCAATGCCTACAGTTCTGCTAGAAAAGAAACCTTTTTGAAATTAAACGCTGCTGCCGAAATGACCACAAGCAACACTCCTCCGTGCACCGTCGTAGTGCTCCCATGCCCTCAAATCAAGCTCCCTCGCTCCTCTCCTCTTTCCTCTCCTCCCCTCTTTGTGTCCTCTCTTTCCTCCCGTCCTCCTTGTTGTGTGTCTCTCTCACATAGATATACACTTGCCCATTCCTCCAGCCTTCTCACAGTCCAGATGGCCCATAGCTGCCCCCACATTCACTCCCCCACAAGAAACACCACCATGCATTTCTTCTATCCAAAGCAAAGATGGGTAGACAAGCCAAAAGCGGTACTTGAGTATTGTTACCTCAAATAATATGTATGAAATAGAGGTAGTTTTCCAAATAATCCCTAAAAGTAACTTAATCAAGTAACTGGTGAGACTGTTATAGTTTTTAGATGCATGTGTTGTAACATTAAAGGTCCTATATGACACAAAATTGACTCTTGTGAGCTTTAAGCCGTGTTAGAATGTTGTTACCTTCTCAAAAAACATAGTTGTGTTTTGTTTCATTCACACATGGTTGAGTAATCCTTTATTATAAGACTGTCTACATATCCAGAACTCAACTGTTCTACCTTGTGATGTCATGTAGTGGTAATTTTCAAGTTAACAGCGACCTTTTACCTTTAGTTCAGTAGAGACGGGCAATTCCAGTCCTGAAATTATCCAAATAAATCTAATGAAGGTGTATGGAGTTTGAAAACATGACATCAGAAGGTGAAACAAAGGTGTTTTCAGTTTGAGAGAATTAGTCTAAATATGCAGGATGCGTGAAAGAAACAAAACACAACTCCAGGTAGATTAGAAAGCAGTGAAATGTAATGTAATGTCAACAGCACTTAAATGAACACTATGTAAGTTTCTGGTGGATGGACAGTCTGCACAGAAATTACACAGTATGACATTAAACTAAACTGTCTCCATGGAGACAAGAAGGCAACGACACAGTGTCAGTTCTGTGACGGTGATGTTGCTCAAAGTGTTATTTGCTTCTTTAGTGGTTCTTTAGTAATTATAGATTAGACATAACCTGTGCAATAAGTCACGTGCAATACTTATACTATACTATGTGTAATACAGAATCCACATGCAACACTTATACTACACTATATTATGTGCAGTCTGTGAAATACGCTATTTACACCTTATTCAACCCTACCTGTACCTTGTATTTTATTACATTTTATTACATATTTTTTACTATATTGTTTGCTTCTTCCCCTGCACTTTTTGCAACACTTTTTTACCATCCATCCATCCATCCATCTTCTTCCACTTCTCCATTTCTATTATTACATGTACTATTATTGCATGTTATTAGTACTTCTTGACTATTTTAGCGAGTCAACGGTTCTTCTGATCCTAAGCATTTCATCGCATTGTTGACCTTGTGTTGATCCTGCATATGACAAATAAACAATCTTGAATCTAATTTAAAACACCTGAAATTGCAAAAATAGAACAGTTTAATGCCATACTGTGGAATATTCTGAAGCTCAAACTTTGCCATAGAGTGATGGAATAGGAATAGCACATTTAAATAAACTTTTACCCAGTGCCTTTTTCTTAAATATTTATTGTTTAATTTATGACAAAATACAACATTAGGCATTTAGGCAACAGGTGTGATGGTGGCTGAGTGGCTAGCACTCACGCCTCACAGCAAGAAGGTTCTGGGGTCGATTGATTTGTGTTACTTTTTGTATGAAAAGCGCTTTATAAATAATGTTTGATTGATTGATTGATTGATTGATCTCCGTGTCTTCCCGTGTCTGGGTGGGTTTCCTCTGGGCACTCTGGTTTCCCCCATCAACACAAAAACATGCTCCAGGTAAAATCCTCTGGCAATAAGATCATGGAGATGGGTCCCCGGGCGCCTGAAAGATGAGCTGCCCACTGCTCCTGAAAGGATGGGTGAAATGCAGAGAATAATTTCCCAACATAAAGGATAATTATAATAATAATAATAATAACAACAACAATAATAATAATAATAATAATAATAATAATAATAATAATAATAATAATAATAATAATAATAATAATTATAATAATAATAATAATAACAAAAAACAAAAAAGAAACATGACATACAGTTTGGACTAACACACAATACATCAAACATATGAAGTAAGATGGAATTATGTAGCAAAGAACAGAAAAGTTAAATAACTACAAAATATTTTTTGACCAAGCAAAGAATGGTCATTTGAGTTATAATTTTTATATTATATTTAAGATTTTTTTTTTTTTGCTACATCTTATATTTGATGTCTTCTGTATGTATTCTAAAATGTAGAATATATATATATATATATATATATATATATATATATATATATACAAGGTGATGACTTCTGAAAGTACTCACTATGTCATACTGAAACATATTGAGCTGTTTCATTGTTTCATTATGATCACTTTAAACTGGTTTTAGCAGTAGCTAATTCAAAAGGTGTCATGGCTTCTGTACCTACTGTATATTTTTAAACACTTCTCTGATAAATGAATGCAAGACACGATCTCTAACGTATCATTGTGCCACTTTAAGTCCCATTAATTCAGCGTTATATTTTCCACTTGCACCAGAAACTTGGCTTCAACATGAGAAGCAGAACGGGCCTGCTCTTAGTGCAGTTTCACATTTATCAAACATTCTTATCAAAGTAAAGTGCACTGTTGGCTTAGTGCAAGTGGTTAGGTGTAGTGTAGTTAGCAGGTAGATGAGTTTGTATTTAATTATGTTGTATTACCCATTTTAATTCACCATGTCTGAATGCTCCTTTCGTCGTGGTGTGAAATTTTTGCAGGATGATGTCCTCAGGTTGACAAAACAGCTGTGATGGAACCACTGTGTGCTCCATGACATGAAGGTGCAAAATAATCTCACTTGAATCAATATTTACAGAGCGCAATTGAAAACATAAACACAAGTTGTTGTTTTTTAAACAAGAAATGTAGAGACCTCCACCAAGGTGTTGTGATTCATACTGGCTTTGAAATCATATGGTAAAGTTCAAAAATATAATTGTAAATGTCCACTATACACACACCATCTCATTAAATATTTCTTTTTTCTTTTTTTTCCATACATTTATTATTTTCTACATTTTATATACATACATCAAATACAGCTCTGGAAAAAAAAAAAAAGACCACTGCATTTTTTTCTGAACTGAGCATCTCTACATGTATTACAGCCATTCCATTTCAGCGTCTGCTGAATTCCAACACAAACACAAAGCTGAGCTACTTCAGTTCTTGCACCAGGAGTGGAATAAAGTCACCCAAGAACAATGTGAAAGACTTGTGCAGAGCATGCCAAGACACATGAAAGCTGTGATTAAAAATAAGGATTATTGCACCAAATATTGATTTCTGAACTCTTCTTAAGTGTAAACATTAGTATTATGTTGTTTTAAAATGAATTTGATCTTGTTTCTTTGCATTGTTTGAGGTCTGAAAACATGGATCTTTTTTGTTATTTTGACCATTTGTCATTTTCTGCAAATAAATGCTCTAAACGATAATATTTTTATTTCAAATGTGGGGGAAATGTTGTTAGTAGTTTATAGACTCAAACAAAAATGTTCCTTTTGGCAAACACATAACTATAAGTAGTAAAATCAGAAAAACTGATCATTTTGCAGTGGTCTCTTATTTTTCTCCAGAGCTAAAATACATATAAAATACAAATAAAAAAAGTGAAATAACTTTATTATTTATTTATTTATTTATTTATTTATTTTTGTTATATTTTATAACCCAATCCTCAAATTAGCCACCCTTTGCTTGGTCGAAAAATATTTATTGAAGTTATTTTTTTTTTAAAAAGAAGAAAAGAATAAAAAATATTGAATGAGATAGTAAGTCCAAACTTTTGACTGGTTGTGTATGTAATAAATGTTTCTACTGCATGTATATGTATATGCAAGTGTAACATTGGATACTTTACTGGTATAAATACTGAAATCAAAATATTCCCCCATATATAATTTCCCCATTGTAGGTCAAATAAAGGTTTATCGTATATATAGTTAGCTATTACAACTATTTCTTCAGACAGTTCAGAAAGGTACGACAGAATATTACAGTTATTATGGTGGGGGAAGTCAGGGGCACCAGCAGATCGGAGCAGTGAGAATTCTAACTCATGAAAGGGGAAGAGCTCATTGTTAGCACTGCTGTGTGTGTGTGTGTGTGTGTGTGTGTGTGTGTGTGTGTGTGTGTGTGTGTGTGTGTGTGTGTGTGTGTGTGTGTGTTCATTGGCCGTAGATAAAGGGGAGTAGAAGGTAGAAGAATATTTGCTAACGCTCGGTGATGCTGGTCCTGGGGGGTGCACACCGTGGGGAGGAGGAGGGTGTGGCTAACGGCTCTAGCCCTCACAGGAAGCTCTGAGGCAGGGAAAGGGGAAGTGAGCCACCCCCGCTCTGCTCCAAGGCCACGGGGCTGCTACTGGAACTGACTGACCCCAAACAATGCCATGAACCGTACCACACCTGAACAAAGTAACGTAAAAAGACGAGATTTGGACTTAATAATAAGAAAATAGCAAGGCAAGTTTATTTGTATAGCACAATTCATACACAAAGTAATTCAAAGTGCTTTACAGAATAAGAAAGACGTTAAAATAACAGTACAAACATAACAAATAACTCAACATAACTCCCTGATGATGATCAAATGACATATGTAATTTTGAACGACTGAAATATGTTTATCTCATTTCAATTCATTTTAACTTTCCACTTTCCGTCTATGAAGCCATTGTAGTGTAACTGAGCCCTTTGGTGTTAAATTGCATAAAAATAACTATAGTTACTATGCAACTGCTGCACCTCACGACACCGCACAGCCTATAATACCTACAGTACTCAGCACCTTTACTTGGCTGGTTTATAATATTAGGTCTATTACAACAATAGTAACAGTGGCAGTGGTGCTAGCAGTATCATGGTAAGTGTTTTTCTTCCATTTTACTGAAGTACTTGTCACTGTCACTGAATACTGTGTTTATTTGGAAAACCTTTTCCCCCTCTAGCTGTTGGATTTATAGATAGCCTGTTCATCTTATACACTTGACTAAACTTCCATCTGCCTCATCAAGACTTTTATGAGGCAAGAGTCCAGAATATGTGTAGAATACAGCAGACCTATAGTATTTGCACTAGTGTGGGTAATTCTGGGCTGTTAGTATTAGTAACTGAGACGCATACAAAGGAAGTTTATTGATCAAATGCGTATTTTGCACACAATACTGTATACAGAAACATACAAAAGATGATTATCTCTATGTATTTGAATACACCGTTGACCAGTTTGACCCGGTCACCATGTTGCCGTGGTAACCATTTTAATCTCCCCACAGAGAGCCTTGTCCACTCTGACCTCTGACCCCTCTGGATGAAAGGTCATGGGGTCACACACTCCACTCATTCCTTTCTCTAGATGGCCATTTTCTTCCAAAGGGTGTTGCTGGAATCTGATTTTGTTACAATATAGCTGATTATATTTCTATTAAATGTAAATATTGAATAACATATGCATTTTCATGTTACTGTAGATCCCAAAGAATTTTAAATCTGATCAAAAAGGACATATAGGCATCTTCATCATAAAGGAAGAATGATAACTTAAAATGGGCGACGTATCTTGTTTTCAACCTGAACGCTGAACAGTTTTTGAATTTGTTGGAAATTGTTTGTTAATTGTTAATTGATAGTTAAAATTTTGTTTTAAAATATTGCATACAACAATACTACAATATTTGTCAATATAATAAGTGGCGTGATGTAAAAACTCCAAATCATTTGTAGTGGCTAGTATAGTGTAATAAGATTGCAACACAAGTGGTATTTAATGCCTTTCTTCTTGCACCATACATGCACCATAGGTAAATCCTCCAGCTCAGGTCCTGACCAAGCCGAAGCAGGAGGATCGTGGAGATGGTCCCTGGGCGCAGTAATGTGCTGCTCACTGCTCCTAATAACAGGATGGGTTAAATGCAGAAGTGGAATTTCCCCACTGTGGGACTAATAAAGGCATAAAGGCATAGCTTCCTCTCAAATATTTATAGACCCATGCAGGTACAAAAAATATCCCTATAGAAACACAAAGACTCAGGTGAGCGGTGGTCCCTGCTTTTCATTTTCTCCCCGCTCGTTTTAAGTGTGATTTTGAGATTGAATTACATATTGATCCCAGCCAGAGGTCCAAGCATAAAGGGAGATTGAGTTCCTCTCCGAAAAACAAATTTGATGCTGTTGATTCCCTTAAAAAGATAAAAGCTGCCTGAATAATGTGAGGTTCGTAAATGCATTTTCCTCAGAGAAACAAGAGTTGGCTGCAGTGACAATTTTCTTTCCAATAAAAACAAAAGGCAGACAGATTTTAAACAATTTTTGAACAGAAATATCTCTGCTATTTGATGGCATGCAGCAGTCGTCTAATCTGCAAAAGTGAATACAAATTTACAGAGTTAAATTTGACAGAGTTTAGAGTTAAATAAGTGCAGTTGGACAACCTCCTCTTGCCTTATGCATTGTGCGAAATCGTGACAGAAATATGTAAAACTATGTACTAAATTAAAATTCAGTTTATAATTATGATTTACTGAAATATTATAAGACAAAATGCAGTACCTCATTAATTCCGTCCAGTTTTTTCATACAAAAAATGTAAATCATGAAAACATTAGTACATTGCAAGATGTTTTTCGTGAAAACTTGAATTAAAACTCTTACATTTTCATGAAAACTGAGTTATCTGATGTGGTTATGTGTGCGGATTGCTCCCTCTAGTGGTCAATCCAACGAGATTATTCGGAAAAATGTATTTATTTTTAATCAGATTTTTCTTTACACAAAGGATCAATATGTACAGCCATGCAGCTCTAGGGGCTGTTAACAGAATACACCCTGGTCAAATGTCACATACATGTGTAACACTTAGAGACAGGTTGGTCATACAATCACTCAAAGAAGAGATCTCTCACTTCCCTTGTTTAAATCATTTTCTTGTGATACAGTTAGAATTTGTTGTATTTTCTCCTTCTTTTTCTTCTGTGTCGGGCCTTGCAGAGGTGAGTGTGCGTTTCATGGGCTGACGAACCTGAGATTGAGCCTAAATCACCATTCTCAGGTTGGACAGTCCTGGAAGAGCCACTCGTCAGAAAGGCCCCAAAGCTCCACTCCAAGCCGAGGCTGAACTCTCCATTTGTGCTCCACAAGCAGACAGACAAAACCTAGAATAACATCATCTGCAAACAGGCCACGTTCATGTGGTGTTCTAACATGGAGGGGGGGCGATCCTGTTTAACACTAAGCTGAAAGGACGCTGGTTTTAAAATCTGCAATTTAAGATCCAAAGACAAATATTTTGGACTAGCTCATGATTAATGTCTATTAATGTAACACTTTCACCTATTCACATGAAGTTAAAACATTGGCACAACTTCAAAACCTATTATCCAAAGAGTATCCTCATTTTAAATCAAACATTCATAGTTTTTGTTTGGAGATTGCAAAAATGGTCCCTTATATATATATAAATTTATCGGCGTTAGTCCCAGTGCCAGTCATTCATCTGATGTACAACTTCCTCAACATCACAAGCAATTCTGCAACAGTAAACGCTCTGTGACAGGGCTGTTCCTATAACTGCCACTTAACTGACATAAAGACAGATGAAAAAATCATTCTCTGGATGAAAAGCCAATGATATAGTAAAAGATAGTGAAAGACATAAAAGTACATACATTTGGTCCACAGTAAGTTTGGCGGCAAACGCAGAAACAGCTCTATGTCCTTTCTGACCAAGTCGAAATCAAGGGAAAAAAAGATGATTTTGAGTTAGATTTCCAGTTTAGACACTGCAAAGAAAAGACAAAGATTATGTCATTTTATTATAGTTTGTTATATATAAAAAATGCCACAGCCAGACAAGACCAGTCTCGGACAATGAATAAGTATTGAGAAGTAACTTAAGTAATAATAATTTTATGTTAAAGTGTTAAATTACCGATATTTTTAACTATTTAAAACTTTTTAGTTTACAATGAGGAAATAATGCTTTGTAAATAATTAGTTGAAAGTAACACCACATGGCACGTCACCTGCATAATTCCACGGACATAGAAGGTTAAAAGTACACTTTGGAACATTCTCCATGGAGATGATAGGTTTAATAATATATGTTATGCCATATTGCGGAATATGATATCAACATTTCCATGGATACAAGCAGGTGAGAGCCCTCGTCTATACCAGGTAATAGTCAGGTTTGTGAAGATGCAAGTCTGCTCACAGTGAGGTCACATGTGTTTCTGTGCTATGAAAACATCCAAATACAAAAAGAAACTTTTATTTTAGCCTATTTTGGGGGGAAATGTTATGCAATGTGGTGCGGCTTTAATACTATCAATTTATTGATACGTATTTGCAGGGGTGGAAGAAGTACTGTAGATTTTTACAGATATTATAACAAGTATCACACACAAAAATTGACTTAAGTAAAAATATTATAGTGCATGTTTAAAAATGTACTTAAAGTAAAAAATATTTCATCCAAATTTTGAGATTTAATAAAACTTCAAATGTAGTGAAGCTTATGATCTCAAACTATCCTAAAAAATACTTTTGCTTTTCAGTCCAGTTCAAAAATGCAGCGGAGTACAAAGTACAGATACCTGCCCTCAAATGCAGTGAAGTAAAAGTATCCACTTTAAAATGTACTTAAGTATAAAGAGATATCTAACATTTATACTTAAGTACAGTCCTTCACTACATTCCAGTAGGCTGACAGATGTTGTATACGACAAAGTCAAGTCCTGCTTTTAGATCTATATAACGTGAGCTAATGTGCAGTCCAGCAAATACACTGAGGCACAATTAGATGTTCCATTTAAGGTCTAATGTACACAGCATCTCTCCTGAAACACGTAGGATTTATGGTCCCTCTCCCTCTGTGCTAAATCTTATGATAAACTGCCCAGAGTCAAAGCTATAAAACATGCGCACTATAAAAGCTTCACAACCTCTTCACAAGAAATACTAAATTATTTAACTGCATTAGCCTGGCATCGGCCTGACCAATACAGGCCGTCTACTCCAATGTATTTGAATTTGATTGCAGTTAATTCTGAAGTAAAAGAGTCATTTCTCACATAAACGTCACATTAAAGTAAAATTATTTTTGACTTGACCCCTACAGAACGAGGATATGGGGTTGAAGGATTGGTTTGAGAGGTAATAATTATAGCAATAGCTTCAGCAGAGGTAGTAGCTGTGGTTACATACTTTCAGCAAACGTAGCCTCTTAAATGTGAAAGAACTTTTTTTTGTTTTGCTTTATTTCTTAAGCTTAGACTTCTATAACACAACGTGAAAAAAGTGTATCGTTAAATTCAGACAGTGTTGGGAAGTAACTGAATACATGTGTCAAGAATACCTATTCACAATATTATACTACAATACTACTTCTAGTCCTACTCCTACTACTACTAGGCTTCAAACTGCACAATATTAATGAGAAAGATAGAAAACAATGCTCTTATAGTGTGTATATGCGTAATTTTTCCTTCTCTAATTAGTGATAGGAAATCTGTGAAACAAATATAAAGCTGTTTTTAATCCTATCCTGCGTCTTTATAATGTAAATACAACTCGAACTAAAAGTATTCAAAGTATTCAAAGTATTCAGAATGCATACTTGAATTAATTAATACAATACTTTGGTTGGAGCATGTATCAGAATACATTATTCAGTTCAATTCAATTCATCTTTATTCCGAACTCAAGGTCCATTTTTTAAAACAGACAAGTGACAATACAAAACAATAAACATTTATGTTTTTAAAAGAGCCATACCAGTGTCTCCACATATTGGACTGACATCTTATTGCGCTGAGTGTCAAATTTGTGAGTGCCATTATTATTTGAGTGTCTGATTTGTTCAGTCTGCAGATAAAACTGTACATTAAAGTTCTTAGTAGAGCTTGCAGAGTGTTCACTTGTGCAATAACAAACACGTCAGTCGCATTCGTCCATCGTGGCCTCCGCAAAAGCACCTGCAAAGCGTCATTGAAGACACCTGCAGTCTTTGCAAACTGGCTTTTTTGTCATGAATCCAGAGGTGGGCTGAGTACAGTGGTGTACAATACAATTTAAACAATAACAACTTTACATCACTTGTACAAGAGCCAAAATTTAGGTATTCAGTATTCTGTAACTAAATACATTTTCAAACATATTTCCCATCACTGAATTGAGACGTGAGGTTTGGTGAAGGGTGCAGAATTGACATAAGCCAATAAAATGCAGCAAAATAAATATAAACATGTAAAGTAAAAAGCATAACATTTAATCAGTATTAAGAATATCTATAGAGTCTTACCATATGTGAAAATGCACCGACGTCTCTCCACATTGAAACAGTCGCGTGCATCTGTGTGGATCCTGCCTGCTTTTATGTCAGTGCTGAAAATGACACTTGAGCACACACTTTGCTCTCCTGGTTTCAATACTCGCAGGTAGCTTCATCACGCACAGTGCTACCAATAGGGACGCACACACTGTTGTCACTGCCTTCCTGTTTGTGAATGCTCAGAGTAAACTTTCCACTGACAGCTCTCTTCTATAGGACCACTGAGATGATTTTAAAACACTCAACACACTCAACACTTTAAACTGTATCAAATGAAGAGCTCAACACCAAAAACAGATATCTCCATTTTGAAAATATCCAGAAAAGTTTTATTCTTTTGTTATGGTCTTCTAGAGATATTAGCAATGACAATGAATAATGGATTTTATCAAGAGGGGATGGATTTTACTTATAGCAGTGTATTTATTGCTTTTTCTACCAATAATCCCACTGCTTTTTATTGAACAGTTTAAAAGCCCTTCTGAGAACCGGTGTTGCATCAGATTATTGAATCTGTGTTTCTTGTAGATGTCCCTATTCAAATGAACAATAAATAAATATATTTGGCTTTTGATGGCTTTTATACTAAGAGTAAACTACAAGTCTCTCATGACTTTTTTCAAATCGCACTTATCTGTTTTTGCAAATGAACATTACAAATATATGAAATAGTAAAGAATGTAATAAAGAATGCAGATGTTATATTAATGATTTGTTAACATAGTAAAATCATATTCAACTTATAATATTGATCTGGAAATGGCAGCAGGAGTAGTTACAAGTTTTTTAATAGAAAATGCGATAAAGTGACTAACGATTATTTCAGTAATCCACCATAATTTCTACCATTAGTTGCCAATTTTCATAATTATTTCTATTATAAATTGATATTTTAAAAACAAAATATAGCTAAACTGCTGACTGAAATCTACTTATTAATTCTTTTTGTCCTGGTTTGATTTACTAATGTTGCTGTCTTTGTTATAAAACGTTTTTTGTCATGTGTTTTACAGATTTATTCCTCACATTTCCCATGTGTTTTTCTCCCGTTGTCTTTACATGCCTATCATTAAATATGTGTCACTCAAACTTCACGTAAAAGCTATTACTGTGATAGTTATGAGTACTGAAAATGCACAACACTCATTCTGACCGAATAAAGGCTGTGTGAAGATTAAAAATGGACAGACCGTGTTAAAATCCAAATATTGCACTTTTATTTTCCTTTTAAAAAATCCTATCTGTACATACAACAGCAGCAGGAAGCATTCAGTCACAGTCAAAATCTGAAAATGATGGCGTCAGATTAAAGAAACCTATACCTGATCAACTTAAGTACACTTTTAACTTTTTGCAGAACATGCTGTTACTCAAGAGTTAGGTGAAAAAAATATATTACAGTATGCTCAAACATTACACAATCCTTTGTACAGACTTTAAGCAATTCTTCTACGCCTGCCAAAAAGCAACAAGGACAGACTACAGTATATTACACATTTAATATAATTTGCATGAGAACAGAGGAGTGTGACCACATCTAATGAAAAAACAAAACAAAACAGTTATGGTGCAAACAGGTATTATGATAAAACAATACTGTCACAAGTAGGCCTGTCACGAAAATACTGTATCATAGTCATAGTCATGGTCAACAATCGTTTTGGGGGCCAATATTTATAGTGGTATTAGTGAGGAAATTGTTATTTTTCTGTATTACAATGAGATTTGAGTTGTAGAAGATAGAATTATGAACTTCTATGACTGATTATAGATTATAGAAGTGTTGCATTCTGCTATTTATTTATTACAGTACATTAAAAAATATATATTATTTAGAATTTTTTTTGAGGATAATTCTGAGTTATGGTTTGGCTTCAATATTATAATTTATCTATATTTTCTTCAATCATATATCACATTATTAGTTATCATGACAGGCCTAGTCACAAATTGAAGTTCTTTTACACCACCATGCCAAAACTGCAAGAAAATGAGTTTGTCAGTGTTTGTTAAATGTCAGTGACCCATTTTCCCAGCAGCGAATGTGCCCGTGGACTGGTCATGTGCTCAGGTTTATCCATGGTGAAAATATGGAAATATTTTCTTTGCTGCATAAATGTGAGTGCATACTTAAGCTGTATAATGAAACATAGCTACAGTCAGGTCAACATCCACACAAGGAAGATTCAGCTAAAAAAAAGGCAAAAACACCCACGCATTTTCAGATTGATTGGTCCATGAGAAAATGCTTGTGGCAATAGAAGCAACAGCCATTTATGTACAAAATAAACTTTTTTACTTCTAGTGCAATCACATTTACATTCAGTGTTGTCATAGCACATGGCTTAAGGCAAGGTAGGTCTTTAAAATAAACTGGCAAAGTAAAAATGATTGTCACTGTTTAAAAAGCAAAACATGCAACAACAGACTGTACATATAAATAATCAAATAAAATATTTTTTCCACTTCAACATACATCCTGTAAAATATGATATATTATCATTTCAATTAACATTCAACATATATAAAATAGTCTTACAGTCACAGCTTCAATTTTGTAAGGGCACGCTTTATGTCTAAAAAAGTCTTTTTCTCTAAAGTTCTAATGTATTTTGTCAAGTTTCGGTTAAAAAAATGTATTTGTTAATTTGTTCAGTAGCTAGGCTCGTCCATCTCCTCGTCGCTCCAGTCTAGGGGTGCATCTGTCCCGAAGTAACGGTCCCCAAAATTCCCTGTAAAATAAGAAATGTTATAATATTTTCATGATATAAGTGCTCATTAAAATGATGCGTTGATTATAACTACAAGTACTACATTTGTTACTACTTTTACCACTCAAACAAACACCATAAATATCTTCACAAATCAATTCCTACTAGTAAAACTGTTACTTATTTAGGGTTGTTCCATAGAGCTAACTACTGATGCCTTATTGCATGTGTATAAGCTAGCTATCGTGCACGTTGTAGTTGGTAATAACATTTTTTTCTATATATTTCATTTATATATAATTCAAGACATGGGTCGTGAGGACAGCACAACTTTAAAAAGTATATCTCCTAATCATATAAGCCACATGACAAGTCAAAATGTGTCTTTCAAAAAAGCATTTGTTTAAAAAATTAACCCGATACATTTCTTAATGATCAAGTTCTTCCCATGCCGTGAGCAGTGCCTGTGTGACTGACCTATGCCCGGTATAATGTGGAACAGATCGTTGACTTTCTTGTCCACAGCTGTTGTGATGATTTTAACTTGTGGAAAAGCGTAGGCCACTGAGTGCACTCCCATCTCCGCCATCAGCAGAGACACCAGCAGGATCTTATCCTCCTGAACATCATGGTCCTAAAGAGGAACACGAGGCATTAGGGACCATGAAAGAATACTGTATATTTATGAGGGCATCTCCAATAGATTCAGTTATGTCATTCAGGATGCTCTGTATGCATCACAGAACTCACAAATGACAAAAATTACATCATTAAAATAAAGCGGTACCATCTTATAATTACTAGCTATTAATTAGCCTTAAAAAGCATGAAGAAATACTTGTTTCATAATGATGATTTAAGATTAAGTACTTAAGTAAGGGGTTGTGGTCAGGATATTATTTAAGTACTTACTAAGACGAAATCTTAATAAACTATTTGTTCATTATGAATGAGGTCTTTGTGCATGTCTTATTAAAAGTGTAGTTATTATAGTGTTACCTATAAAACTAAATTGTTTCATAATAAACTATTCTAAACTTAACATACTGTTAATGTTAAAAAAAATAGCAATGTGTAATATCATGCAGAATGCACAATTGCATCCAAGTTAGAGAGAAGAATATTTCTGTGTCCACATTTTAATGTCTACAACTATAATGCATTGTTTATGTGCAGTGAACTCTGACCCACCAGTAGCACACGCACGGCCATCATGGCGGCGGCCCCGGTCGACACAGTGCAGTCCATCAGGATCACATGGTCCTCACTGATGTCTTTGGGGAGGCGCAGGTAGTGAAGCTGTAACAGTTAAACTGGGGTTAACATAAAACAGGACAGAATGTGGCTTAGGCTCACAATAACACATGTGACCTGTAGCATAACATCTAAAAACAAGAACATTATGTGACTGAAATAACTCCGGCAAATGAAAACCTGCTATGGTCCATCATTTTATGTGATGTTAACTGTCAAAATATTTACCAACTTTTGATACATGAATACAATTTAAAATTTAATGTTTTGATTCTGACTGATTTCAATTATATAAAAATGTAATAGATTTAGTTTTTCAGTATTCAAAATACAATCATTACAAATCAGATATGTTTACATATCTTAATAGGTGTTCACTTCATGTATCCTAATGAGTCCTACCTCTGGCTCTCCTGTGTCCTGGTTGGTCTGGATGAGAATCTTGCCAATGCGTACGTCTTTACAAACAGCCCTCAGAGCAGGCTCCATGGTCTCCCCAGCCCGCAGGATGGAGACTCCTGTGATCTGCAGCAAAACAAATTCAATGAAGGTTAACTGTGTGAAATTGGGAAGACAAAAACATATCTTAAAGTGCCAATAAGTGAATTGTGTTTACTCACCCTTTTCCCAGTGAACGAGCGGCCTTCGTAATCCTCTCCCTGTGGCGTCTGGACCGTGTGGACCTGAAGACCATATTTGGCATTTGGCATTATAATGCATTAACTTCTATGACCCAACTAGACACATCATTACTACACAAGTTATAATCAGTGAGTGGTTGGTAAGTTGTGTAAAGTGAGAGGTAAACTATCTCTCCAGAAGATTGCTTCATGTCTCAGATAATGTGGTTTGAACTTTCCATTGCTGTAGATTGAAAAGTTTCCACAGCAACAATGCCAATACAATATGTGTACTGTAACAATGAGAAGATTGTAAAATCCCACAATCTATTTATTATTCAGCAACAGGCCATGGTTTGATTTTAAATAAAATCAATGAAATTTTGAATATTTCCAATAGAGCCATTTAAGACACGTGAACACAAAATATTAATTTGTATTCATATTCCTAGAGATACTTCTCATCCTTTGACAGTTTAAAGACTGGATAGTTGTTCAGAAAAAAGAAAGTAAATAAAAACATCAACATAAACTTTAAGCACCTGTGATGGGAGGAATGACAGTGCTCGTTCAATCAGCAGTCGCATCAGCCTCTTGGAGTAGAAGATAAACTCGTCACGACTGGTTTCTTTGTTCCTGAAGAAACAAATGCACATACTTGTAACCTAACCGTGGCCATAGTGTGATAACATTTAAACTTCATATTTGCCATGTGGACATTGTATCCATCCTCAGTGGTGTTTTATGAAACTCTTTATTACCTGATGATGGTGTGCATGCCCCTGACTTGTGGGGTACTCTCCAGCACACTGAGGGTCTGGGGGAGGGGCTGAGCCTGGTGCGCCGAGGCCAGGGCTGCCCTGTGACCACAGCAACACAAAGAGAGAGGACAATCAACATAAGGTACATTCAAGAAAATTAATTATAGCAATCTAGGCACATGTGTCACCACTGCACCCAAATGCACCAGTACAGATGTTAGTAAAACATGTGCACAGGAAACATTAGCATCATTAATACTTGAAGTACTTCATGGAAAAAGAAGTGTCAGCCACCAAGAGCCAACTGTAACAGTGCTGAGTATTTCAGTGAGCAAAACAAAGACTGCCTTACAAATGTGTTACAAATTCAACCAATTATTTAAGATGGTATCAGCAAATTCAAGTATTGTTCAGCAACTACAGCAATTCAGCTACAGAAGTTGGATTCAGTACAATCAAAGTAAAGTAATACATTTGTTAGTCGGTTAAGAAAAACACATGTTGCATCTAATGAAATAGTGAAACACAAGAATTACATTTTATCATTGCATGCACTGAATCTAATATACTGTACAATATTTTCAATATTCGACACCTGTAATTTGCTGAAGGGTCCATTCAAAGTGCATTGAAAAACACATGCTTGTCTTTAATGTTTTAAGACTACATTGCAAAGTTAAAATATAACTGCATAATTCACACACTGCATGTCACTGAGATACTCATCAGCCAGAAGCAAACAAAAGAAAATCATAGGAAATCAGCTCACATATCCCATCGAAGTTTCCTCTGTGTGAGAGAGTTTGGACGACACAGAAATACAAGTGACAGACACGGGACACAGACAGAGGAGGGAAAACATGAGAAACTGCACATCAGGAAGAAGGAACCATGACAGCCAATGTCAAATGTCCCAGAAAGCCAGAAGTCTGCTAACACCATCATGTTTCAATCAGTTTTTGTGCTGAAGGTAAATCATATACATATTGTATATACAGCATATACAGCACAGTGCAAGGTTTTAGGTAGTTTGGGGGCAATGTACATGGAAGAACCCATATTAAGGTTATCTGGGTCACGGCTCATTATAACAATTGATTTTGATTACACACACTCTTTCAGTGTGTGTAAAAAGTTGGTATTTGAGCTCACAGGCTTTGACACATCCTGTATCTAAAGACAGACACTGAACACTTCCTCTCTCTCTCGATCTCACACTGTGGCCAACATTCAATGGAAAAACTTTTGTTGTAGCATGTTGGAAAGTTTCTCTGCGGCTGAGATATGCAATCGTCAACAATAGCTTCCTCTGGTGAACTTTCTGTTGTACTGGGGTTGGCACAGAGAGGAAGAGGTCAGTCACTTACTCACTTACGGTGTATTTTTAGACACAGGATGACTGTCACCTGTCTTTCATGAAGCAAAGAGGGTGCACCAATGCAGTGTATCCTGGCTGCAGATTAATTGTTTGATGAAATACACAAATGAATATCTCTGTAAAGGGGCTAGTACTGCCAAGTAATATAAAAAAAAAAAACATGGAATTCAGATTTCAGGGTCCTTCTAAAACTCCCAAGAATTTTGACTGAATTTACAGTGCAATTATTTATTTTTTTTCCAAAATGATGCAGCTCTGTTACTATATTAAACAAACCAACACTAAAACATTTGCACAGGGCTGTAGATTAGCAGCAGTTCTGATTATGATCATGACATTGCCGCTGGATAATGTTTTTTTGAACAAGAAGCTGACGGAAGAAGCAGCTTGGATGAGCTGTGAAACGTATTCGACCAGAATAAACATTTGTCCAGTTGACAAATTGAATTTCTCCTTTTGCAAGGACTTTTCAGACTTCCTTTTCTGCAAGGCTAGGTAGATGTGTCAGAGTAAGAGACTAGAGAACAGTGAGAGTGGGGCAGATGAGGAAAGAACACAGAGCATAAAGGCCACTCTACCTGACGCTGAGTTCACGCTGTGGGCCGTGGGCGAGCAGTGGGGTAGGGGAGAGTGAGCACACAGTGAGACAGCATCCATAAACTACCATAAATGTGTGTAGGAGGCTAAACTATGAAATAGACAGCAATTTGAATGGTACAAGGAAAAATAATTTACATAGAAAAACAGGCTGCAATTGCTATATTTGAAATTAACTTGTGTAGCTTGATCATAGCATCTGTAAAAGGATCAAAACAATCTACAGTGATTATAGAATATTGCTTATAACATGTGCTGACATATTTGTCCACTAGAGGGCATATTAGAGTGCAAGATGTGGTAATGACTCAAAATATGGGCAATAATAGTAAATAAATGCATGACCCATTTATGCATGCTAAAACAGTGCATGGTACAAGGAGCCGTTTATAACATGGTTGTAATCTGTGATGATTGCTATGTTTTTCTGTGTGTGGCTCCTACCTCTTCAAGCTGACTGTGAACATGCTGCACTATTAAATCAATAGCCACCATATTGCCACCACCTGTAAAAAAAAAAAACAACAAGAAAAAGTTTAAGAGTTTAAATGGTCATATCAGGTAATAATAATACATTTTATTTCAAGGTGCCTTTCTAGACACTCAGGTGCACTAATAAATGTGATTCTAATGAAAGTATCAACAAAATCAAACAATTCTTATATTTGCTTTTACAAAGGTACTGGTAATATTTCATGTCCACTTTTTTCCCCACATTTATAAACTCTTAAACCATTCTCTTAAGAATTCATGCACACACCCAAGGATTTCTTTGTTATCAAGTTTTCATATTTAACAATAATCCACAAATTAACTTCTTGAGCACCCTGGAACTGCCCATTAAGTTGGTATCACATATTAATAGTTTTTACTTAATTAAACTGTAATCTACATTAGGAATATGCAACCCTATTATTGCAACTCTGTTGCAACTGTGTGTTGCAATGTTTGTGTGACTTTTGTCTGAATACACACCTCGTGGGACCACAATGTCAGCTAGCCTCATGGTGGGTTCAATGTACTGCTCAAAGGCCGGCTTCACAAACTTGTTGTACTGTTTAATAACTCCTTCAATGTCTCTGCCTCTTTCTGTGATGTCCCTCCTGAGACGCCGTACCAGCCGTATGTCTGAGTCGGTGTCCACAAAGATCTTCATGTCCAAAAGCTGAAAGAAAGGAAAGCTTTTATAGATGTAATAATGCATTATGATGTACATGGATGTTCGCTTTATAGCAAATGGGTGAATTCACTACATTTCTTTCACAATAATAATGCCAAAGATTAAATGTTTGTTTAGGTCGGAAAATGCCCGAGGACATTAACCTTACCTGTAAGAGCTCTTTATCTGTAAAGGCCATGATTCCCTCGAAGATAATAACACTGGCGCCATATACTGTTTTCTGTTGTCAACAGGAATTACACAGTATATTAGCTATTATAGTCGCCATTTTAAGGACTTTGATTATACAAACAAGATTTTGTATCGGAAATGGTCATGTTTAAAAAAAAGAGCCATTGTATTTGCATGTATCCTATAATGTACTGATACAGAAGAGTCTTAAAACAATTTAAGAGTAACTGAGAATAAATTGCATCTCAATATTACAATAATGCATTGTGTTAGGAGATGCAGCCATCCTTACCCAGTCCTTTTGTCTCCCATGTGTAGTGAAGTCATACACAGGGATTTTCACACTCTTTCCCTTCTTGAGTTTGCGCAGTGTGTGTGTGAGCAGAGTAAAGTCAAAGGCATCCGGATGGTCAAAGTTGTAGTCGTTACTGGCTGCAAGAATCTGTTCTTCCTTTGACAAGACCTACAAAATGAACAATTCACTTACAAGCTGATCAAACTGTACATGGAAGTAGAGCTAAAGAGCTACAGAGTAGAGCTGTAGTCCTCTAGTCAATTAGTTGGTTGACGGTGTCTTCAAACAGATTTTGTATTATATCGATATATATGAACAGTTGAAAAGAGAATGTGTGAGTTATCTGGTGTGACTTATGAAGATACTGGTCGCACTTTTCTGTTTATCATTGTTTTAGTCAGTAAGGCTGTAAAGACTATAAACGTATTCCACAAAGAGGAACTGAAGTGAGGAAGACTAAAATTAGGAAACATCTTTTGCCCCTGTGATGCCTGTAGCCGGTTGTGTGTGTGTGTGTGTGTGTGTGTGTGTCAGTATGGGCCAGTTTAAGAAGAGCAACACCCCTTTTCAAGTTATCTGAGAAAACCATTAATATAGTTACATGTGAAAATAAAAAATAAGTTTCAGGTAAATGTTCAGGTGAAAGAAAAGAAAGTGTGATAAAAATAGTCCCATAGACATGTGTAGTTAAGTTGGAAATGCCAGCCTGTGCAATGTGGCGTGTGAAGTGCCACTTGCTAAAGGTGGTAGTACGATTGGTCAGTGTTAGACCCCACCCTCTATCTGAGCTACTCTTGCTGTTACATGGGGACAAGATTGCATAACAGTAAGAGGGACATCAGTATGACACTCTATACTGCAAATGATTGAAATGAAGCAGTAAACTTAGACTTAGACTTAATTAATCTTCTTCCTACAGATTTTTGCTTACAGAGCTTCACAGAGCTAAACATGTTGACTCATATAAATAAAATTGGTTTATGCCTTTTTTAACATTGGAAAAATAATAATATACATAATAAAAATAATGCATATAATAATGCAATAATGCATACCAAACAGGTAATCAGAATCAAGTCAGTGTGTATGAATAAAATATTAATATGTAGAAATATGTAAAATTATTTTCTTTACTTGTATAGCATTTAGAGGAGAGGTGTATGGTTAATCACTGTAAAGGTGCACAGACCTTGTAAAATGAATCCATTGAAAGTAATACAACCCATGGAACATCAAGCGCTTCAATGATTTTTCGTGCAACTGTGGTTTTTCCCGAAGCGCTCCCACCACACAAACCTGAGGCAAACAGTGAAATAAACACATTTAACGCATTAAGACAACAGAATGTCCGAGATTTAATGGGTGCAGTTCTTAATAAAACATTGTTGGAGAAAACAAAGTTAAGTGCAGCTAAAATGCCCAAGGCAGCTACTAGTATGCGCAAGTGAAAAAACAGGCAGAAACAAAGACCTGTTCTGCAAACAGACATGCCAAACTGCTACAAATACAACTGCTAGTCTATTTTGCATAGCCAACATCAAACTACAACATCTATTTTCATCTATTCTGTTTTTTCAATCTAATTTCAATTTCAATCTAACTAATTAATAATAATATTGAGCTCCATTCTGCTTAAAACTAGTGAGTGTATCTTACTGTGAAAGAACAATTGACAATATTTTTGAACACAGTCTTATTATTAAAAGAATCATTCACAAAGTACTATATGGGAGCATTTGAACTCACCGATAACAAAGGCCTCTTTGGACTGTGTACCATGTTCGTTGTACCAGGGCGGGCGTCCAGCCGTGTAGATGGTTCTTTTGGATGTCCTTAGCAGGGGGGGCTCTGACTTACATTGGGACGTGGTCCTCTTCCTTGGGGACAGACCGGTGGTCACAGAGGGGAGCAGTCTGTCCAGTGACCCCTCACCACTGCCACTGGAAACAGATAAAAGGGATAACCTTTTGTTTTATGGCCTTCCATAAATCAAAACCATGATAACAATTTACTAGGAATTTGTTGTGTTATTTGGTGAAGCATTGCTAGGTTTCCATAGCATCAGCTTCACTAATTTGCATTTGGCATTGTGGTCAAGTATTTTTCCCGATGCTCCTCTGTCCATTTATCCAGGTTTGGGAGTAGGGGTGGGTATTGGCAAAGAAGTCACGATTCAATTCGAATCACGATTCATATGCCACGATGCAATACTATCACGATGCATCACGATACTTGAATTATTGCGATGCATTGCAATATATTCAACATACTTCAGTGAAAATGTACCAAAAAAAAAGAGGATAACTTAAATATCAGTGGCTGTGTATCTGGGTAGTGTCTTCAATTGATACATAACTCTGAGCAACTCAATTCATAACTGAATTTATTGAATAACAAAAACAAATAAACCAAACCAATAACAAAAAAAGTGCATAGGATTTTTTCTAAAACAAAACATGTTCAAACATTTGCCATTTTAGAGGTAGCTACCATCATAACAAACAATACCCTTTCACAAAGAAAAAAGTGCATAGGATTTATTAAAAAACAAACAAAAAAACGATTAATTAATTAATTAATAATGAATTATGAATTAATAATAATCTATTTTTGGCATCAAGAATCGATGCAGTATATTGTGAAAGTTAGTATCGTGATGCATTGTCATGACGATTATTTTGCTCACCCCTATTTGGGAGAGAACTAAAGACTCATGTAATGTGACAGAGTAGGTTGGATTGCCTCTTAATGGCAACTTGTCCTTGTCACAACATGTGGACCAATGTTAGCTATGTTAAATACATGCTGCTGCATTACTGCAGTCATTGTGGATATTGTGGTGTTAGGGATCTGTTTTTACTAACAAAGATCAAGGCTCACAAACAAACTAACCTTTGGGTGTGTTACAGGTCACAGTGACTCACATATTTAAGGAAGTAATGTTAGTTATAATAGGCAAACAATATTGTCATTGTGTTCAGTCTTTTTCAATAACTGGCCAAGTATCAAAGTGCAGTAACGTTGCGGGGTGTTAGGAGTTTCATGCTTGTTATTAGGCTGTCCATGTTTATCAGTCTATAAAATTGTACTAATCGGAGTTGAGTGTGACACTGAATAACGTTAATAACACAATTTGAATCATAAATCACAAGGAACATGAGGCAATATTTTTTTGTTCAGGAACACACAATAGATTGAATTGAACTGAAAAAAACATACAAGTTTATGAAAGAATGTTCAGAAAATATTAGAGACTGCTTGAGGCTAAAATTCTGAAAAAATAAAATGCTGAAGCAAATATGTCATTACCAATAAGTGCAGGTATTTTGGACAGTGTGCATCTAAAAACATCTAGACAATAACTGAAACTTGCCCTATAAATGCAAATACTTAAATACTGTCCTTTTAAAAACTAATACATTAAGTTAAAGGACAATGTTTTGGCTTTGGCTGTAATATATGTTCAGTTTGTTAGAAGACTTACTGCCGTATGCAACTCATCCACACTTCACTCAAAGATGACTGTAAAAATCCAGATGCCATTTTGCTTGAATCTACAGAAAACACTGCTTCTTTGTCCATCTGTCTCTCGCCCCGCACATTTTTATGTATAGAGCCATAAACCTTCCCAGGTTGTGTCACAGGGTCAAAAGTGAACCAAACAGAGCGCATGCATTTTTATCTTATCAGAGAACCACCTGAGCCTGGTTAGAGACTAAAAACATCTATGTGGTAGAGCTGGCTCCAGCTGACTTATCAGTTCGACCCGAAGCAGAGTCTATAAAAGATTAGCTAAACTTCACTGTGCTGAATCATGCCATTGCCAGAGGCAGCAGCACAACTAAACAGAGAAGATTGTGGAGCTACAAGTGTGAGGAGTAAAGCTGTAGGTCTACATATTTTGGATTTGGAACTACAATATAGTCCTAGCTAAGATCAGTGGTAACTACAACCGTGCAACTAGACATAACATCACATTGTCATCAAGCAACCTCATTAATACCACAGCCCAAAGTTATCTCAACACACAAGAATATCCAATTATTAACATGCATGTAAATGGCTAGGCTTTGAGTTTAAATGGTAAGTGCCGTATTATTCAATATCAGCCTATAGAAGGATAAATAATAACAACAACAACAACAACAATAATAATAATAATAATAATAATAATAATAATAATAATAATAATAATAATAAATGTCTGAACAGTAAGCATCAAAGAACACTATAAAAGCAGCAATGGTAATGGGTCAATACATGAAAAGAGACAGCAATGATAAAGTTGCTGTCTCTTTTTAACAAGTTAAAGTGCAAGGTTACCAGAGTCCTAACTTTAGCTCTCTAAAGGCGCACTCTCCCGAGTCACTAGATAAACAACATTTGCAAACAAAAACAGCAGAGGTACTACCAATAATCTAGTATTTCTGAGCAATTTGGCAGACTTTTGATTGATTACAGATGACCTAGCTGACTGATTGGTCAGGCCCTAAAGCAGAGCATTTGGTGTTGCACATTTGGTATTGTAATTTAATGACAATAGCATCTCTGTAGCTGCTGATATTTGATATCACAGGCTTAGACAGTAGACAAGAAGGACTAAAACCCTTATGCTAATTATTGTTGCCTGCTGTAAATAACAAGTTCCATAAATCCATTCCTATAGTTTTAAAAAGGCAGAAGCACTTAAGGACTGGCATAGCACAATATTATTTACTCGAAAGAAAAACAAAACATATAGTTCAATTAAAAAAGGTCATAACAACTCTGTTAGCAAACCATGACAATGCAAATAATACATTGGTTGACGTCCTCTGTTGAGAAACAAAACCACACAGACAGACAGTAGTTCCCATGAGACAAAATCCCATTCACATGTTCAGACAATCAGTTCCTTTTGTTTAAAATTACATACACAACCAAAACATAAACAGTACAAATAGGACAAATAAATTAATTAAATAAAAAATAAAATATAAAAACAAATAAAATCACTTACCTGCCATCAGATGTTAGTGTCCAACAGCCTGAGATTCTAGCACCGGAGTACGCAGGTAGAGAGTTCATGACTGAAGAACAAAATATGTACGCAAATTGTATTTTTGTCTAATATTCCCACCAATAAGAAAATAATAATATAGGCTTTAGTACTTAGCAGCAATGCCCTTTAGAGCAACACATCCAGTTATGTAGGCACACTATGGGGAGTATAAAGTGGGGAGAGGGTGGGGGAGAAACGAAACTTTGAACATGAGTTTTGTTTTCTGTTCCATTGAATAGCAGGTCAGTGTGGAGCGAGACAGAGCCAGGAGGAGAAGGAGAAGGCAGCTCTGCAACTTGTACACTCTCTGACTAAGGGAAAGGCTTCTCCCTCCTCTGTCTGTTCACTCCTCCCCTTCAGTCGTCCAGCCAACAAATGTAAGAGGATCACCTAGCCAGCAGATTATGTTCATTAGCTGGTATTAATAGCTGCAGGTTAAAGCAGACTTTCCCACTGCGAGCCCGTACACGTTCATAAACACAAGCACATATGCCAGGGAGAGGGAGGTCATCTGTTTTTGACGACTGAGTGTTGCGACATGTCACTAGAGGTAACAGAGGGGAGAGAAAATGTAAAAAAAAAAAACAGGGAAGTTGTGTCAGAGTATTTCATTAAAAAAAAATAAATATAATAATCGTGCTGTTACAGTCTCTTCTGTTTCCATAAGACATTCTAGGAAATGAGAAACTGATAGTTGTTGCAAGAAGCCTACCAAAGGGGTCTGAAACTACTACTACTACTACTACTACTACTACTACTACTACTACTACTACTACTACTACTACTTCAGACATTCAAATTGATGAAGTAATGGGTGGCACAAAGATTACATTGGCTTATTTATGTCCCCTAGTGGCTGGATTATGCAATTTGAGTATTGTTTTTACTTGAAGACATGAAGACACTAGGATTTATGGGAGCTTAGAAACAGCAAATGGGAGTGCATTTGCTTATTGCCCTGCAGGGAGCCACTGTTCCTCTTTTCATCATCAGAGCCACAAAAAACACACCCACAAACATGGTGAGAAACTGCGTCCCAAAGTAAACTGGACTAGTGGTGGAGCAAATGGAGTAAACAGCATGTTGCAACCTAACACTAGCGTTTCATCAGCTGACTACCTGAGAGAAGTGCCCTGGGCTAATCACACAATACTGCTGATACATCAAGTTAGGTTAAACATGCATGCACACACACAAACGCGCGCGCACACACACACACACAGGAACACGCCTCCTGGGTCACCACCGCTACAGACAAACAAATCATTATTCCCCCATCCACCAGCTCAGAAGACAGGCTAATTGTTTCCTATCGTAGCAAAACAAACAGAAGGGGAAAAGTGTATCTAACTAAACTACACCATCTGCATTAAAAGCCTTTAAATGTGTTTCCAAATATCAGTGGTTTATGTTATGTAACCTTTTAAACTACAGGGGGAGACCTTGTGTTCATTGCCATGTTGCTTTAAGTGGAGTAGACAGCAGCTGCATAGCAAGAAAGTTCTAGCACAGAAACAAGAAGCCTGCACTTGTAGCAATGTCAAATATTCAGCTCAGCAGGACTGAGACTGAGAAACACCAGCGATGCCACAGTTAAATAAGCATATACAAAAAACAAAACTAACCAAAACAAAAAAACAAAAAAACAAAAAAAAACTATTATTTACTATTTTAGGTATATTGGTTATTTTAGGTACTTTGCCATCTATGTATGACAGCTTTCAGTGATAGACCCAAATTCCAATCTTTGTAATTTATTTTTGGAACTAGGGAAACAATATCAAATATGCTTGAACCAAAAGAACATAATAAATAAACAACTAAAAAGCTAGTTGTGTTTTGTCTTTATATTGTACTTTATTTTGTCTTTGTATTGTACTTTGTACACTTTGTACAAAGTGAACTACTTGGCCAGAGAGAAACAAAATTTCGATTCACTGTATGTTGAACACATAGGCAGAATTGACAATAAAGCTGACTTTGATCTCTTTGATCTCTTTGATTGTAAGGAGGTGAAGGTAATAGAAGTAAGCACAACATATAGTATAGCAGTGTTGTATAGTAACGAAGTATTAATACTTCACTACTGTACTTAAGTACATTTTGGGAGACTTTGTACTTTACTTGAGTTTAAAAAAAAATGATAACTTTTACTTTTACTTCACTACATTTCTGAATTTAATTGCATACTTTTACTCCACTACATTTTCAATGTGCCGTTTAGTTACTTGTTACAAAAAAAACCCCTCTACTGACTGCAAGGAAGTCAGCACGTGCCTGGGCTACTTGCTACTCGCTACTTGCGCATGACAATCAGCCTACAACTGTTGGTTTCATGCAGCTAGTTTAATCAATCAACATCCCTGATGGAAGAGGAGACAGCATCCACGTCGGCTACAAATGAAAGGGGACCTGACGATGAGCATCCCTGGCCGTACTTAAACACAATGCTCTCTTACGCTGATATGAAGGATTTGTCCTATCGAATGAAGTACCTCTTGTGCCTTCCAAGAAAAGTGGAAATCCTATCTTACAGAAACTCCCCGTCCAACCTCAAGAAACACATCGAGGTAAATTCTAGATTAATGAAATTGTTAGCGTCTATATTCCAATTTCAGTAACCATAGCATGGACATTCTAGACACCGTTGTGAAACCTTGAGCATAACATGTAGAAATCAACTTTGTGTGACATTGTTTCGGTTACACAAAGCGTATTTGACGATGTTGGAGCTAACAGGCTACCTGGCATAGCTGTAGGCGAAGTGTAAAGAATGAGAAAGGGCACATGAGTTCAAAAGGACAAAAAATAACATTAACATGTGCCTACTTTTAAAAATGTAAACCAGTGCTGTGTGTTTGTGCTAAGTAACAAAGCGAGGGTTAGCTTCAGACTGCCTTTGCTTCATACTTTTACTTGTACTTTTAATTACATTACTTGAGTACATTTATTTGGACATTACTTGTCATACTTAAGTACAAGAAGTTCCAGATACTTTAAGACTTTTACTCAAGTAACATTTCAGTCAGTGACTTCGACTTTTACTAAAGTCATTTTTGGGAGGGGTACCAATACTTTTACTTGAGTTTGATTTTCCAGTACTTTATACAACACTGTAGTATAGTAATTCCCACGTACCTACCTTTGCATTGCATTGTTGCATTGCATTGCATTGTTGATCTTGTGTTGATCCTGCATAATACGCAGATCAACACAAGATCAACAGATTGATTGATCAATTGATAGATTGTTTATTTGTCATATTATGACAAATAAACAATCTAGAATCTTGAATGTTGATCTTATAGTCCTGCTGTATTCAGCTGTGACTACGTCAATACAGTGACACCCTCTTGTGGCTTACTGAGGGAAAGATTAGCCACCACTATGCGTGCTATCAATATGAAAGGCATATTAAAAACACTACAACAACTTTGCAGATATGGGCTGTTTCAATGAAAACCCCCGTTTGTGGTTCTTTTGGTATAGAAAAAAAGTCATTGTTTATGAGTCAGGTCTGAGCTCGCGTGGCACTGAGGCCAAGCCATGCTGTTGGCCCTGCCTAGCTTATGCTCTGACTTTGACTTTCTCTGTCATCGCACGGTATAACCATAAAAGAACAGATCAATAGTTAACAAACCACCACATCAGCATTGAACCCACTGACAGCAAAATATTCTCGTGTAAATCATTTTGGATGTACCGACTAATGCCTCTGCTAATTATGTTGTTATAACTTATGTTGTCATGTTATAACCCAGTAGCAGACCGCATTACGATAAAAGCCCTTGTTGTAATAAATAGTCACCTTATCAAACCTTATCAATATTATGCCTGCGGTCTTATCTATGTCACTGTGTGAATTCAGTGCCAACAGAAGAAGGCACACTTTGTGACAAGTCGTGCTTCCGTAAAGATGCTCGAGTCCTTTACCATTTTTATTCTATGTTTTAAATGCATCTTTAAATGAAAACGGCAGAAGAAGCAACCGTACGATACGAACACATCTTACCTACTGGAGACAGCAACATTTTTATCTTCGATCTCCATATTTAAGCTTCTTTCTTCTATGCTAACAGCAGACATAACTAGTCTATTGACAATCAGGCGTGCAGTTACAGTTAGCAGCAGCTGCACCGAGGCATTTTGGGACTTGTAGGCGTTCCTGTTCAGCCGAGATAGGAGTGCAGACCGTGGCTACGCCCCCAAGTGACACCAATCCCCAGAATGCACATGTACTGTTACTTCTACAGTTTCTTACCATAAGCTGGGGCTTTCTCAGGGTTGGCAAAATGTGCTCATCACAATACCACGTGTTACATAATAGACCAGTTTCAAAGCTACGTCATCACTGAATGCGCGCACAGTGCTGACTCAAAACAAATCCACCGCTGCCATAAAACCCCCAACGAAGATATAGAAGAGAAGAACTCGAATAAAGAGAAACAGATGGAATAAATGAGTTCATATCATTCAACTGACATACACACAAGTGAACACCTGCTACTTGTTTAGGGTAATTTGCCCAGGTGTTAAATGGTGTTTAATCATGTTGATTAACTAGCAAGCACAGGACACCGCAAAGCTCACAGACATATTATTAACCGGGTAACCTCGACAGACACATGTAAATGAACATGAATAACTTTGTTAAAATGCATGATAAATTTTCGCATGACCATCATAAATGGCATTTGACATGACTGAGATCACGTCTGTGACTCATGAATTAAGTCGTAGTATGTTACTTACCCCGCAACGCAAGTGCAGTTGGCGGTCAGAACGTAGTTATTGCACTTGTTGATGATAGCCCACGCATTGTACATGGTTGTCTTGTGGCCTTGTCTTTGACTGGGGAGAACATCAGATGCCAACACGCAAAACTCCCCATCGATATCGTAGTATTTTACCTCCTGTACATGGCGACACACGGCAAACTGGTAGGCATCCATGGATTTGTATGTGCGCACGTTCTCTCTTGTATACACGCTGGGTTTCTCGACTAAATAACAGTGGATATCTGGCCACTGTAAATCTGGCCACTTTCTGCGGTCGTACTGCCACTCCGTGATTGCATAAGGATCCGGTAGTCGAACCCCGTTGCTCAACGTGAGCTTTTGAATGTAGCTCTCCCTATCGTTCAGATACTCCGCTATGGTCCGCCATGGCTGATTCTGGGTCAACAGTGCGTACACATGCCGGTGACATCACGTCTGTTTACTAACTGTAACGGGGTCTATAGACCCTTTTTCTGTTAGTAAACAAAGGCGCGGTTGCGCGCGCAGCTGGCAACAGAAGCATGGCAGAACTCCGCTACTCCTCAGTGTATGCAAAGGGACTTTCGTCAAAAGATCGCGAATGTTACCTCAACAAGCTGACTTTGGCAAATGGTGTCTGACTGCCAGATCCTAATGCGATCAGTGAGTGGGTGGATGATGTTAGCAAGTGGCCTAATATACAGTGGCCAGATATTTATACTTATTTAATAGAGAAACCCAGTGTGTACACGAGGGAGAAATTGCGAGCCTATAAGTCACTGGACGCCTACGAATATGTTGTCTGTGGTCATGTACAGGACGTGAAATACCATGACATAGATTCAGAGTTTTGTGTGCTAAAATTCAAAGTTCTTCCTAGTCAAAGGCAAGGACACAGGACATAGGACGTAGGGAATGTCTGAGTTGAGTCGTTATGCTATGTTACTATGTTATGTTACAGTTATTTCCTTACCCATTTAGTCATTAAATCATATCCCCAATGCTGATTATTATAGATAAATCATGTCTTTGTCTAATGGTAACAACATGTATGGAAAAGGGTGTTAACATCATTAACTAAAATATGGAACAGCCTGAGTGATGAACTAAAACACTGTTCAAACTTTAAGCAGTTTAAAAAATTATACAAATCTAGTATTCTGAGTCGTTATAGTGATGCAATGTTGTAATGGTTAGTATATTAAATTATTATAAATGGCCACTATTATAAATGGACATTGTAAATATAAGTTATATAGTAAAACCGGATGTGACGAAGATGGTTCAGAGGAAACCGGACATTATTAATGTTTAAGTGACTGTAAGGAGTGGGATTCAAAAAGTTAACACTTCTTCCCATAACCCTTTGAGATATGTTTACTTCTGTAAAGAAATTATATTAATATGTCTACACGTACATGTATACGTGTAATGTATTATGTACTGTATATTGACTTTGTGACATACTCAATAAAAAATCATCATTCATTCATTACAAATAAATGAGAAACTGTACAGTTTATTACAAGTCATTACATGTTAAGTACTGTACAGCGGTGTAGGAAAATACAGGTTTTTGCAGCTCCTCTTTTATCTTTAAATTTTCAGCTCGTATTGCGTCACACTCCTGTTGCAGGTTGACATAGTCTGCCTGAAGTTGACTCTGTCTCAGGTTCAGATCATCATACACTGTCTTTGGAATTGGAAGATCCTCTTCACCTTTAAGATAGAAAAGTGAATAATTAGTACGTGGTGCAACCAGTGCAGTAAGTTAAAGTTGTAAGTGCATTCCAGGTAGTTATACGATTTAAGCAAAGAAAGAACATTCTTGGAAGGGATGGTTTTCAAGAATTTCATCTTACAATCAATAAGTTGATTGTAAGATGAAATATATTCATACCGGGACAATGATCCAGGCTGCATTCTTGTTCTTCTTGGTTTAGAAGAAACAGAACTTGCTGAAGTGTTAGCTCTGTCTGCTCACTTCATTTTCCTATGGTACCTAACAAACAAAATATCGGAAATTAAATTAGCAAACATTAAAGTGCAACACAGGACAACATTTATATGCACAAGCAGATTCATACCTAACCATTAAATAACCATAAATAAATAAATGAACAGTACAGTACAGAAGGGTCAAGTCAGAGTGCTAAGATAGCACCAAGATGCTTAGATAGTGTCAGTAATAAAAGCAGCAGATGTGTAGTGCTTATGCAAGAGAAAACAAACTAAAAGGGGGAAAAAATGAGAGGGGGATAACTTTAATTACTCTTAACCTGCACATCTTTGAATGAGGATTCTGGCTTTGTTTTCTGTACGAAAATACAGAAGGCACGAAATCAGGACTACCTGCAAATGTACATGTTTATTTACTAGCCTAGCCTGCTAGCTGCTAACCAAGCCTAACACCAGCTTATCAAAATTCAGCTACATTTCATTATTAATTTACATCATACAGGCAATCACCAATGTAAACCGGGCTTTCCAGCTAAATAGACAACCTTACCTGATATAAAGTGGGCGCTGCAGACGCGAGCATTTCTGATTATTGTTTTCATTCCAGGCAACGCGTTTGATCGCCTGCAGCCACAGACGGCGCCTGTTGCTTTGAAATGGTCGTGATCCTCTTGGAATCCGGTAAAACTTTAGTCCGCCGGTAGAATATCGGTTTTGGAAACCATACACACAACAACCAGACATTTTTCCTGGAATTGGAAGCTGGAATGTGCTCGAAAAGTTCGCGTCTCTATCTAAATGAATGGAGAATAACGCCACTTCCGTTGCCAACTGCGCGCGCAGCTTTTTTTGTCACCGCCCCCATAAAAGGGTCTATAGACCTATAGATCTATAGACCCATACCAAGTGGCGTTATTCTCCATTCATTTAGATAGAGACGCGAACGACGCCCACTTTATATCAGGTAAGGTTGTCTATTTAGCTGGAAAGCCCGGTTTACATTAGTGAGTGTCTGTATGATGTAAATTAATAATGAAATGTAGCTGAATTTTGATAAGCTGGTGTTAGGCTTGGTTAGCAGCTAGCAGGCTAGGCTAGTAAATAAACATGTACATTTGCAGGTAGTCCTGATTTCGTGCCTTCTGTATTTTCGTACAGAAAACAAAGCCAGAATCCTCATTCAAAGATGGGCAGGTTAAGAGTAATTAAAGTTATCCCCCTCTCATTTTTTCCCCCTTTTAGTTTGTTTTCTCTTGCATAAGCACTACACATCTGCTGCTTTTATTACTGACACTATCTAAGCATCTTGGTGCTATCTTAGCACTCTGACTTGACCCTTCTGTACTGTACTGTTCATTTATTTATTTATGGTTATTTAATGGTTAGGTATGAATCTGCTTGTGCATATAAATGTTGTCCTGTGTTGCACTTTAATGTTTGCTAATTTAATTTCCGATATTTTGTTTGTTAGGTACCATAGGAAAATGAAGTGAGCAGACAGAGCTAACACTTCAGCAAGTTCTGTTTCTTCTAAACCAAGAAGAAGAACAAGAATGCAGCCTGGATCATTGTCCCGGTATGAATATATTTCATCTTACAATCAACTTATTGATTGTAAGATGAAATTCTTGAAAACCCATCCCTTCCAAGAATGTTCTTTCTTTGCTTAAATCGTATAACTACCTGGAATGCACTTACAACTTAAACTTACTGCACTGGTTGCACCACGTACTAATTATTCACTTTTCTATCTTAAAGGTGAAGAGGATCTTCCAATTCCAAAGACAGTGTATGATGATCTGAACCTGAGACAGAGTCAACTTCAGGCAGACTATGTCAACCTGCGACAGGAGTGTGACGCAATACGAGCTGAAAATTTAAAGATAAAAGAGGAGCTGCAAAAACCTGTATTTTCCTACACCGCTGTACAGTACTTAACATGTAATGACTTGTAATAAACTGTACAGTATCTCATTTATTTGTAATGAATGAATGATGATTTTTTATTGAGTATGTCACAAAGTCAATATACAGTACATAATACATTACACGTATACATGTACGTGTAGACATATTAATATAATTTCTTTACAGAAGTAAACATATCTCAAAGGGTTATGGGAAGAAGTGTTAACTTTTTGAATCCCACTCCTTACAGTCACTTAAACATTAATAATGTCCGGTTTCCTCTGAACCATCTTCGTCACATCCGGTTTTACTATATAACTTATATTTACAATGTCCATTTATAATAGTGGCCATTTATAATAATTTAATATACTAACCATTACAACATTGCATCACTATAACGACTCAGAATACTAGATTTGTATAATTTTTTAAACTGCTTAAAGTTTGAACAGTGTTTTAGTTCATCACTCAGGCTGTTCCATATTTTAGTTAATGATGTTAACACCCTTTTCCATACATGTTGTTACCATTAGACAAAGACATGATTTATCTATAATAATCAGCATTGGGGATATGATTTAATGACTAAATGGGTAAGGAAATAACAGTAACATAACATAGTAACATAGTAACATCAGTGTTGTATAGTAACAAAGTAATAATACTTCACTACTGTACTTAAGTACATTTTGGGAGACTTTGTACTTTACTTGAGTTTTTAAAAAATGTATAACTTTTACTTTTACTTCACTACATTTCCGAATTTAATTGCATACTTTTACTCCCATACATTTTCAATGTGCCGTTTAGTTACTCGTTACAAAAAAACCTCTACTGATGCAAGGAAGTCAGGACGTGCCTGGGCTTGTTCACTACTTGCGCATGACAATCAGCCTACACCTGTTGGTTTCATGCAGCTAGTTTAATCAATCAACAGCCCTGATGGAAGAGGAGACAGCATCCACGTCGGCTACAAATGAAGGGGGACCTGACGATGAGCATCCCTGGCCGTACTTAAACACAATGTTCTCTTACGCTGATATGAAGGATTTGTCCTATTGAATGAAGTGTCTCTTGTGCCTTCCAAGAAACGTGGAAATCCTATCTTACAGAAACTCCCCGTCCAACCTCAAGAAACACATCGAGGTAAGTTCTAGATTAATGAAATTGTTAGCGTCTATATTCCAATTTCAGTAACCATAGCATGGACATTCTAGACACCGTTGTGAAACCTTGAGCATAACATGTAGAAATTAACTTTGTGTGACATTGTTTCAGTTGCACAAAGCGTATTTGATGATGTTGGAGCTAACAGGCTACCTAGCTTTTTGGGCTCAAGGGAAGGCATAGCTGTAGGCTATTCAGATATAAATTCAGACTGCCTTTGCTTGATACTTTTACTTGTACTTTTAATTACATTACTTGAGTACATTTATTTTGACATTACTTGTCATACTTAAGTACAAGAAGTTCCAGATACTTTAAGACTTTTACTCAAGTAACATTTCAGTCAGTGACTTCGACTTTTACCAAAGTCACTTTTGGGAGGGGTACCTATACTTTTACTTGAGTTTGATTTTCCAGTACTTTATACAACACTGAGTAACATAGCATAACGGCTCAACTCAGACATTCCCTACGTCCTATGTCCTGTGTCCTTGCCTTTGACTAGGAAGAACTTTGAATTTTAGCACACAAAACTCTGAATCTATGTCATGGTATTTCACGTCCTGTACATGACCACAGACAACATATTCGTAGGCGTCCAGTGACTTATAGGCTCGCAATTTCTCCCTCGTGTACACACTGGGTTTCTCTATTAAATAAGTATAAATATCTGGCCTCTGTATATTAGGCCACTTGCTAACATCATCCAGCCACTCACTGATCGCATTAGGATCTGGCAGTCGGACACCATTTGCCAAAGTCAGCTTGTTGAGGTAACATTCGCGATCTTTTGACGAAAGTCCCTTTGCATACACTGAGGAGTAGCGGAGTTCTGCCATGCTTCTGTTGCCAGCTGCGCGCGCAACCGCGCCTTTGTTTACTAACAGAAAAAGGGTCTATACAGACCTCTAGAGCCATTGTTTATAGGCTTACAGCTTTTTCAAATCAAGTTTAAAATGAGAAAATGCTGATAAGAATAAGGTTGTAGACTTATGATAAAAGAAGAAATTCAATTTGTCAACTGGACAAAGTTTGTTTGGTCGAAAACGTTTCGCCGCTCATCCGAGAGGCTTCGTCAGCTCGTCTGAGCTGACAAATTGAATTTCTTCTTTTATCATGGATTCTACCTGGACGACTGAGGGACTCTTCACGAACATTGTAGACTTATATCAGTCAGTTAGCATATAAATGATCAAGTTTCAAATGTCTGCATCCTTTATATAAAATACAATGCAAGCTGATCTATAGGGAAACTAGCCCAATGTTCCTCTAATTGTTCATGTTTGGACCCCGTGAGCAACACCTGACATGCACACTGTGGCCACATCAGTATCACACCTGAGATCATCGCAAGTTACATAATCCTGTTCATCAAATTACTGTAGTTATTTCTGTTAGATTACTGTTAATATAAAAGATTTTTTTTGGCCCACTTAAAATGACAAAGACAAAAATCTAGTTGTTCATGAGTTTTGTTATGTTGCATGTCAGTGTGAGGATTCTGCTGTGGTCAGTGAAACACTGAGCATTACAATACATGTATTTTGAAAAATAACCTCATTAATAAAATTAAACTATTGTGTAAACCTTTAAAATCACATGAAGAGAGTTTTTTCAACTTGATAAATATAGCCTGCATTTTTTAAATTGATTGTAGGACCTATAGGCCACTATAAGATGGGTCATCTTTCCCAAAATAATGATTAGCCTACTTAAGTAATTTTGTGTGTGACAGAGCTCATGGTATAACGCTCTGGGGAGAGTCCTGTGTTTTTGAAGAAGAAGAAGAAAGAAGAAAGAAGAAGTGACTTTATTGGGCAGCACACATTACTGCGCCCGGGGACCATCTCCATGATCTTCTTGCTTCGGCTTGGTCATGACCTAAGCTGGAGGATTTTACCTATGGTGCATGTTTTGGGTCACACAAAAAAACTATACCTTGGACAGAAACAAAAATGAGACACAAAAAAAATTGTCAAGAAAACTTTATTAATTAGTCAATGGATACTAATGCACAGCTAATACAACAAGTTTGGGAAAAAAATGTCAGGGGTTATACCCTAATTGTTAGGTATTATACAACATAATTTAAGATATGGACTTGTCACTCTCATTTCATTTGTTATACTACAATCATTTAGAAGCTACAACAGAAGTTCTTCGTTCATCACAATAGCCCTGACAACAGATCTGTGTAAGCATTTAAAATAGGCAGAATACAAAAGAACCCACCGTCTGCTGTCCAAATAAGATTTTGTGAGAGAATATTCTGACAATGGGAAGACACTAGAGCCTGCCATTTGCCCAGGTACAAAAAGTCACACCACACAAAGTCTGGGTAAGTAGAAAGCTCCAACAACACTCCTATTTCAAGCCTAGCTCATGGTTTAATAAGTGCACTAAATACACAAACACACATACATATTTCTTGTCCCATATTGAGAAGATTATAATGTCTCTTTCATTGTGTTTGTCACTACAAAGCTTAATTTATGTGCATTGTTAAAATGAATAAAACATCAGTGTATGCCAACAGAAAAGCTAGAATTTTTGTGATCTACAAATCACATGTTTGAAAAGTGTATGCGTAGGAAAAAAAAACAAAGCAAAGGAGTGAATAGGAAATATCTTTTTCAGAACACACATTGATATAAAAACAAGCAAGCCAACAGAACCAGCTAATGGTATATTGCTATACTCTCTAAGCAGTTTGCCTACACTCTGGGATAAATATGTGTCTTATCCACATACTAGGAAGACAGATAGTAAAGGGTGAGATAAAATATAAAATACCTACTGGTAAAAAGCAGTGCTTAAACTAGCATATATTGCAACAACAAAGCTTGCTGGGTAAACACAGTCAATGTAGCATTATTAATAAGACGAGTAACAAGCAGCAGATGAACTGATTCTGTGCCACAACGTGTTACCATTTCTGACATCCAGTCGTTACAAAGGTGCTAACAGGTCAATAACACACACACACATACACAAGGTCTGGATTTGAAAAGGTCTTCTTGGGACCCATCAGTGCTTTTCTAAACTCTCCTCTACTGGCTGAACCTGGATAGATGAAGAGGCACCACCTCACAACCAGAGATGGGCGCACATGCATAATCAGCCTCACCTGTACAAACTTAGCTTTGCTTTAGTATATAAAAAGGTGTCTCTTCTTGACATCAGAACCTTTTTAAATGAGGACATTGAAAATGATTGGTGCAAAATTTATGACTTGCCAGGATGGAGAAAATTGGCAAGGTGGATTATTGGACTTGACTTGCACTTAAAATAAAGTGACAAGTAAAGTACCCTTTTTTAAGTCACTGGTATTCTCCCATCAAAGCTATCAAGTGTCTACAAATATACAAATTGTACTGTTGGACTGAAGTGCAGATATAACAAATATTGAGTTTTCATCAATAATGCTTCTGATTCAAGTATCTACTTTAATTTTAATAAAGTGAACATTTGATTGACACGTTTTACCAATAAAGATAAACCAAGTGGCAAAACTGCTAAAATTACACCTGTTATGGCTTACTTTTAGTTATATTTTTGGTAATTTTAGACTATACTCTTTAAATAAGTGTGGGTTCCTCATGCTTACACACTAGCCACTATCGACAACTATAGATTTTTTGCGGTAAAATTTTACAAAAAGTTCCAACTCCAGTGCTGGACAGCCTACAGGGTAGGTTGAATACTCCTGGAGTGCAAATGTACAAGAGGGCAATAAGGGAAGGGGTTAAAGTGCAAGGTCGTAGCTTCCAGGAATAATTCTATTTACCATATTACATTTCCATCTTCATTTGCAGGTTTTATGATTAATAAACTTTATCAATATTTTATAAAATATATGTTTTTCTCTTTAATTCAAGCTCAAGCAGTAGCCAGGTATTGTGGCCTTAATAAATACCATATCATTATCACCTCATCTGATTGTGCTCCAATGGTGCAACATGCTTCATACAAAACATTTGGTTCTGTCCCAACATTGCGCTTTTCCAGACCCCCTCAGACAGAACAAAGGCTTATTTATATTAAATATCACCATAGCGTAATATACTATCCAAACATATACATTTATCGACTCTTATATACTGATAAGTAATTTCAGTGTAATAGATCTGTGTACATATTTTTGACAATTGTTGTCAAATAGATTGCTACTAAAATTACTTTGCTACAGGAAAGAATCATGGGTGGAATATGGTTTGAAGACTAAACAGAGAAAGAGTAAGCAACACTACACACACAAAATACAGTATTTGATTGCTCACTATATATCAGAATATGTCAGGCATGAAAAAAATCCATGTTGATAAGTGAGTGAATTAAAATATTGATTTAGTCATTACACAACACAGTACAGTTCAGAAATGCTAGTAGGCAAAATACCTTCATGGACTGAATGAAAAACAAAATTATGAATTTAAAATTTCACTGATTGATAAAAGTAAAGAATTTTAAAATTACACTCACTGTTGTGACTGGGAAAAAAGAAAGACATATGACCTAAATAGAAGACAAATGTGGAATGAAGGAAAAATGTAGAACTGATACTAATCCAAGTTTTGAAATCATTTTGTCAACTGTCTATACTTGTACAGATAGTTGTTCATAGTTGTCTTGGCTTTCTCCACATAGTCAAGTTATGGAGATATAGAAGTGTCCTTTAGTTTCCTGACATAAGATTATTAAAAAACATTTCCTGTGGCACCTGCATCAGGCAAAGGGAAGGTTACTCTGACAAGGATAATTTCATGGGTTTGATTCGTCTGCTGGATGAGTTGTCGGGCAGTTTGTCTTGACCTGAAGCTGCTGCAATGTTCGTGGGCTCTGAGACTTCTGCTGGAGACGGTGGTGCTGTGGAGGAGGGGCTCTCGTCAGAGGAAGAGCTCTGTGTAGTGGTTGAAGCTTCAGTGTTTGTTAAGGGAGATGATGCCTCAAGAGGGCGCTCTTTGGGCTTCCTGCCTCGTTTCTTCCCAGCGGTGGCTCCATTTCTTACCTCGGCTTTGGGCAAATTATTCTCCATTGAAGATTTGCTCTTACTGCTGCTGCTGCTGCTGTTGCTGCTGGAAACGGCTTGAGTATCTGAAGCTCGGAACCAGTTCTAGGTCAGTCAAACAAAACACAAGTGAAACCTTTGTAAATAAATCAGTTTTCTATCCATTTTTAATGGATAGAAAATCCAACCCAACTGTTTAGTTTAGTTTCAAAAAGTTATTTAATCAGTTTGTGTTCATTATGCACTTTTATTACTAACCATAACCTACCTGTGAGTGTGTCTTGTTGATGTGATACTTGACACCACTCTCTGAACTGAACTCCTTCTGGCAGATGAGACATGTGTACTTCCCTAACTCTCCTCCACCCTGCAACACAAATTCTTCAATTGACAACCTCCCACACAGCCGTTACAACTGTTTTAGTGGGCAACACTGCGTTTACTTTTGGTTTCTGTAACAACAACCTGATGTGGTTAAATAAGAAGTGTGTACCTGGCTGCAGTTGGCGAGGTGGGCCTTTAGTCCTGATACACTTGAATAGACAGCTTCACAGTTCTGTGGAAAGGGAGTAGCATGAGTTGGTTTCATAATGTTTTGATGATGCTAAATGAAGTACAACTGACATCAACAAGTGGGATTTCAAAAGCATTTAGTGACTCATTTTTGCCAACTGTCAGATTCCACACTGTGCACAATTGTTTTTTGTTTGTACCAATTAATATTATTATGTAAATAATAGACCAAGTCATAAACCACATTTGAGAACTAGCATTTCCTCTGTAAGTTTTTTGTTTTATATATTATTTAGTAGTAAGATAAAAGGTGAGATTAGTTTTCAAGAAAGGCAGCAATAAGGAATTGAATGACAAAAGGTAATAAGTTTAATCAAATTTAAAGTAACAATTAGCATACTATGATTTCAACTGAAAATCTTACTTACTTCATTTATGCAACAGATAAAGCCCTTCTCCTTCACTTGGTTCTTCCATGACTCTAACAGCTCCGGGCTGAAGTGAGGAAGGCCGGGTCGGGTGTAGTTCAACTGGTGTACAAAAACATCAATCATATTAAACACACCAGTATTCCCATGCCTTGTATTGAACCTACAGGTTAAATATACTCCTCACCCTTTTAGTGTCTGGTACCAGATCGTCTTTAATGCGCCTTTTTGTGCCCCAGTCTTTTGCTAGTTCATCTTCAGCGATCTCCTGTAGGTGGAAGACAGCAACTTGGGCCGATCTACGCCTTACTCTGCCACTGGGGGTGCGTTCAAAATCGTCTGCTGAACTGGAGTTGTTCTGAGAGGGCTGCACACTGACTCTCCCCTTCTCTTTATCTCGGTCCTTTACTGTTGGCTCTTTTTGCTTCTCCTTCGTCTGGCTTGCTGCGTTATCCAGCCACTCCCTCTTCTCAGGTAAGCTACAGTGCTCCTTCTTGTGTCCCGATGGTGGTTTATCAGACTCCTAAGAAAAAGGTGTCAATATAGTCTTTAATACCCATTAAAGCAGCACTGTTTAACTTTTCTGGTGGAGGTTATGCCATTTGCTTGTCTCCACAGCAATGTTGCATACTTTGCCTGGAATGTTCCACTGTATGGAATTAAACATATATATCTATGCATTAATACAATGACAGGTGTTGTCATTACAAAATAAATAAGTAGAAAAACTTGCATTCTTACTGTGAGTGGGATCACCTCTCCATAGATCTCACTAGTAACTCAGCCATTTGTATGTCTCCATTGAGATGCACAAGCGGCTGAATACCACACTGGGAAACATGCCAGACAAGCAGTAACTTCTCCATAGGTACAAGCAGATGACAGACCACCCATCAGTAAATTTACAGCGTACATCTTTAAAGATCCCATGACATGGTACTTCTTTATGCTTTTATATGGCTCCTTAATGGTTCCCTAATACTGTAAATGAATCCTTCTTCAAAATCAACACTCAGTGCATGAGAAACAGAGATAAGATGAGAAAGAGTCATAAATATCTCTCTCAAACACTTTATTCTGGGCGTTGTTGCTTGAATGCAAATGAGGAGAAAAGAGCTGGCCTATAGTAGAGGGTGGGGGCGTAGCCAAACTCTCTGCTTTCGGCTCTGAGCTCTCAGCTGATCCATTCCCGTGTTTTTGCACGGGGGGGGAGATTTGAAGCGTTCCATTGAAAAATAAACACATTTCCACAGAAAATAAAATTAAACCACTGCTGTTCTAAGGTCTAGAGGCTCAGATAAAGGACTTCCGAGCCTAGAAACACTCGGACGTGCCTCCAGGCAAATAAAAAAACGCATTTCGCATTGTCTAGTGCATTCGCAGTCCAAACTCTCTGGGCGTGATTTACAGAGACGCTGAGTACAGACAGACGGGGGTGGAACTGCATTTGCATTTCTTTTTTCGATCTGACGTCAATAAGGTGCCTTGTTCAAAATCGCCCGTTTGAGCTCCGATTTTTTGTAACGCAGAAAAGGATCGCAAATGCTCAGTTTAGACATTTCGCAACTTTTAACCATGGGGGGGGCCCTAAACAGGGTAGGGGAGCTCACATTAACGTTCAAAAACCTCAGAAAGTGAAAATTTCATGCCATGGGACCTTTAACATTTTGACAGTCATAACATCACAACATCATTTTTGAACCTCTAAAATCAAAATGTGGTTCAATGTCATACCCGCTCTTTGCCTGTGTTATTGTTGGTATCTGTGTTATTGGTGGTGAGGCTTGAGTGCTCAGTGCGAATGTGGTAGTCTTTTCCAGCCTTTGAACGGTAGGATTTCCCACAGTGCTGGCAAATAAACACAGGTTTGTCATCCTCAGAAGAATCTCGTCCACATCGCTTCTGGTGGTACTGGTATCCCATCAGGCTAGAGAAGTGGGCTGAGCACCCCTGTGAAGGTGAATGGAAGAGAGAAAGAGACATTTTGTTCTGGTTTAGTATTCTTATTCAATCATTATCTTAAATCATCTACAAATGAAACTAAAATGTAAAATTTCAAGAATTTGTCACAAGAGTTGACTTTGTTTTTTTGTTGACTTGTTGTTGCAAATGAACACTGAACATTTTACACAAATCAACCTACTTAATATAATAGTAGCGGCAGGTGCAGCAGGTGTGCGTTCATACTGGTAAAAAGTAAAAGTGGGTGAGGCAGAATAAGGAGAACAGTTTGACAGTGTTTCCCCAAATGGAACCAAGTTGGGATTTTATCAAATCAAATGTAAACAAATCAGTATCACATGGTGTTATAAGGAAATACAAAAGGTTAGAATATATTTTGGTCATATGCATCCAGTAATATTGTAACACCATGTTGAAATGGTGTTGTAGGCCAACATTTACGTATTAAGACGTGAGGGGGAAAACAGACTGAAATAGCATATGCCTGAGGAGTGGGAGTTACAGAACTGGAAGTGGCAGGTGGAGAAAATCTGACATGAAAGACAGTAGGCCTACTGTATAAACAAAATTACACTGCAGTAATAAAAGGGAACTGCCTAATTCATTGGTCCAGCCCCATTCCCAGAGAAAAAGGATAGGCTTTTGTTAAGGACATGTGACATACAAGCTAGCACAAATCCCTGAAGAAGCTACTTAGTCAGTAATGAAACCTTGGCTGAAAAGAGTTAATAAGTCCAGTTGTTTTTTATTAATTCATGATAATACATATAGAATAATAAGATTTTTTTTATAGAATAGGCAGAGCCGTTGTACCATCCTGCCGTGACTGGATAGACGAGGCTGTGTCATGAAAACAATAACATTCTGTAGTGTTACTGTATGCAAACAACACTAAATACAGAGATAAAAAGTCAATGCTCTCTAAATATTTGGTCAAATTAGGAGTGTTGGGTAAAGAAACATATAACTAACCCATTTACAAGTACACTAGGTAATCAATGAGTTTAAGGAAAAAGCAAAAGGAGCCATAACTAGAAAGCAGGCAAGAAGAAGTACACAAAGAAAGGGAAAAGATGAATTCCAGTAGTGAGCGTGCACACCTCGCTAGGACACTTGATTCGTCCCATCTGTTTGAGCACTTTGCGCAGCCTCTCTCTCTCCTCGTGCTCGTCCATTGTCTGGTCGTCGTTCCCCGAGGACTATGGAGAACCAAACACAATGTCACATAGAACAAACTCCACAACAGACCCTCTCTAAATGTGCTACGGGTGCCACTGGATAAGTTATTCTTTATCATTCATAAAAAATGATGAATGATAATTATTAATTATTTGGGTTTGTCCTGGTTTAATTAGATTTTTCTTGAATGGTATTGATTGTGTTAAGTTAGGCAGCCCCTATTTCACTTTATAGAAACCATAAGCACTATTAGTATTAGTAGCGTAAATGTGTTTTCCATTTGAGCTGCTCTGGCTTTGCCAGGACCATTAAATGTTTTCACAATGAGGCAGTTACTCAAAGCATGTTTATGACAACTGTCAAATCTATGTTTTCACTCCAGTATTGACGGGTGCTATAAACCAACACCATGACAAGAACAACAGATGGTATTTGGATGGCAAGGAGGAGAGAGGAAAATGTGTAGAAATGCATGGCAATTAATCACAATATGGAAAAGTGGACACATTTCATAGTGAAATGCAATATATGTGCAGTAAATATGTGCTATCAATATTATAAAAACTCCAAATGAGTGGAAAATAAATATTGCCTAATCCTCAGGCTTGAAAAAGAATGCATAATAATGTGTACAGATTCCATAATGGTGATCAGACATTACAGACAGCAGGATAGATGGAGCCAGAGCAGGACTAGTGTATGTACATAAATCACACATAAGCCTGAGGGCAAAAGAAAAGACACTCGTTCAGTCTTTGATTTACACTGGCAGGAGTTGAACCAAGAAACTACATCAGCATGCATTCTTAATGGCCTTTTGACATGAGAGAAATAGGAAGCACGAACAAGAGAAAGAGTGAGCAAGCAGCAGACACCCACAAATCAAGGTCAGACTCAGTGGGGAGCTCCTGTCCTTCTGTCTGCTCTTTTGATGTCCCACACTCTATACATCCTATATTATTCTGCCACAGGGATTCACTGTGCTTAGTGCAAGCCCCAAGCCAGGAGAAAGAAGAGGTGTTGCACCTGGGAGGGCATCTTGGAGGCAGAATAACTGGGTTTACTGTAAAGTTAGGATGCTTAAAATAAATAGCAGATTACAACCTCTAATTTAGCTTGGATAAATAATTATGCTGAAATGTGCATAAAAACAGTAAGTTGACAGGAAATGTACACTGTTATGTATCAGTAACTAAACGTCTGGACAAGGAATTATATAATAATCTAAAATATTTATTTTATGTTTAATATAACTGTTAAATATTGTAGAATACAGAAGCAACTAACTCAAAAGTGAACTGTAAAATAATGCTATTTAATTTTGCTCTGCTACAGCACAAAAATAGTATAGTGTATACCACAGCCATTAATGTTTAACAGTCCTTTCTAAAACAGGGAGTGTTGAATTATTCAGCACCTTTCATAAGAATACGACTGCTCTAATGCAATGTAATGAATATCTTAATGAGGTCCTGCTTTCAAGAATTCAGGTGCTTTGACAGAAATAACTATTTTATTATGTAGAATGTAAAAAACTACAAAAAAGGTGATTTTGATTTTGTCTAGAAGCTAAAGGCATTTATTAACAATGTATGAAAACCTGTAAAACAACATTAAGTTAAATCAGACTGTCAAGATCTAAGCAAGCTTCTTGTCACTGATTATTCATCAACTAGTCAAACTAGAACTATCGGATACAATATTGTTGAAGTATATAAGTATTTGAGTCCACTCAACTCATTTGGATGATCTTCCAGACATAACTAAGCTTGGGAGTGGCACAAATAGTTGACTAAAGCGTAGCAACTGTATTTGTTTCACTTACGAAATGATAACACATAAGACATAATGTAATGTATTTATGTTGCCCTGTTTATCTCTAGCGCAGCATGAAACTCAATGCATGTTGACTCTTGTAGGTGTATGAACATGCATTAGGTTACACAGCCTCAAGTGCAAGTCTAACTGCAGTCTGAATGAGAGCAGTTTTGGTGAGGTGTCCAGTTTCTAACCAGCAGCTTGTGGTTTGTAGGTCAGTGTCACTGCGGTGTACAACCCTCACTTTGAGATTCTCAAGTAACAAAATAAATTACGAAGGGTCAAGGATCATGGACTGGTCGCAGTTAAATTTAATGTTAACACTTGCAAGTGAAACCAGCAAGACATTTAAACCAAAGAAAGCTTATTATAAACTTAGTTAATGCTTTAGTGACAAAATATTATAATATAATTGGTAATCTTGCGTTTCTGACTGAATAATCAATAATAGATAATGTACAAGCAAATTGAAATTCTATTAACAATGCCTAATTGACTGCACAATACAATACTTAGAGAGTGTACCTTAGTGGTGTGCTCAGCCATGTTGTGGTAATTTAATCCAGCCTTAGACCTGAATTGTTTGTGGCACTGCTGGCACTTGAGAGCATCCTGGAGCTAAAAGGAAAAACAAAACAGAAAAACAGAAACTATAAAACAGAAAGAAATCTTCTACACATTTATCTGTTTTATTAACATGGCAAGATTTTGATCACAGCCAAACGAAAAAGATTTATTTAACTCCAATAACATAAAGAACAATGTTTCATGAGTTTCTCACTTTGCTTCATATTGATTTGGACACTAGCTTTTGCCTAGCTTGATGACTGACCCAGAGGAAATAAGAGGCCTGTCATTTCTTTTCTCAGTAACACTGTCACTTTAGTGAAGCCACGAGGCAGACAGGATTATAATAGCTGTAGACGCACTTTGGAGACCAGGGCTTATTGGGCTAAGGTATTCCTTTCCTGGTGAAAAACGACATGATTATCTTCTGCTTTATTTACTTTTTATTTGCCCTATTCGAAAGTATTCCACATAGTAGCTGAATCAGGTCTAATAGTGACTGTACTACACTCAGCTGTTGGGATCACTAACCTTCTGGCAGATCTCCATGTGTTTTTTCAGTCCTTGAACAGTTTTTCTGGTGACAATGGAGCAGGTGGGGCACACAACTTCACCTCTCTCAGAAATGGATCGCTGCCACTGAGTATCAGGAACAACACCTGGGGAGTCAGGAAAGCACCCAACACTGTACTCATATACTTCATTTAAAAACACTGTAGAGTAAATAGATATTGACTGCAAAGTTTAGTTGTAAAAAGTAGAAGAATGCATTTGTTTCTTTCACTACTGTTTTCTAAAAATACTGATAAAACTTGTTTTTTTACACTAACTCATGGGGTTTGAACTGCTCTGTTCGATACAAATGGTCATGGCCACCTTCAAGGCACCTAAAGCGCTTTACAACAAGGAACCAATCACCCATTCACACGCGAGTGTACGCAGACACTGGGGGCGAGGAGGGTTAAGGGTCTTGCCCAAGGACACAACGGCAGCATTCATCTGTGGGAGCTGGAATCGTACCAACCAACCTGTGGGTTCAACCACTGATGTTTCTTATGTCAAGAGCGGGATTTGAACCGCCAACCTTTGGATCAGTGGACAAACGCTCCAACTGAGCTACTGCCGCCCTGCCAATATAGTCGGTCTATGCACGCCACACTAGCTGTCTGCCCTAGGTCGACATGATACAACTGCACAATAATATCTTTTTACCAGAGCTGGTTGTAGCTGGATCTTTCTTGGATGAAACAGGTCTCTTCTGTGGTTCCTCAGTAACTGACCCTCCCTCTGGTCTCTTCACACGACCAGCTTTGAGCTTTTCCTCCACCTTCGTCATTCCTGCAAAAAATAACAAAGAAATAATATAATAGAAATGAACTGCTAATGTAGATTCAATTAAAAAGTCAAGATCATAACCAAATCATAGAAAATAAAATAAATACAACATGGATTGCCAAGCAGCTATTGAGGCCTCTCATAAGTGACAGACTTTAGTGGTATCAGCGAACTGCAAAGGTTAAAATATGAGTACTAGTTCTTGTGTGCGCATTTGAATATCTGTTTGATATAAGAAAAAATTAGATACAAAAAATTTATGGGCAAAAAAATATTTTTTTTAAAGTGGGCAACTACCACAATCACTAGGCATATGATGATATGAAGAAATGTCCTCATGCTTCCTGAGAGTTGTCTGGCTACTATATACCCTTATACCCTTTCATCTTATTCACCCACCTTTCAACCCAAATGTACCAGAGATAGAAGGCTGTTCCCCTGTAAATTTCTTGGGAGTTTTCTGTTTTCTTCCTTGAAGTGAAAAACAAAACAAAACAAAACATGAATTATTCATTTATTATAATAAATTATTAGAAATCCCGAACGTCACATTTTCTCTGAGGTATTTTTATAAAATCTCTGACAATCAATGAACAGTGAATACATCAGAATTTTCTTGTAATTTCTTCCAAGTATCTCTCCAAGTGAAAACATTCTAATGCAGAACACTGTGGTTGTCAAACAATTTAAATGTAGGACAGTCTTACTGTGTTTCATTCTCTCTGGGTCTTCGTCGGGGTAAGATGGAGGGAGGCCCCCTTCACTCTCACTGCCCCCTGCGTCTGAAGATGTGCTCTGGGACTGGGACTGAAGCTGGCCTGGTAGAGATGGTGCAGACTGGTGGATGTGTGGTGAAGTCTGGTTCTGTATGTGTGGTTTCTTGTCAGCCTTATGGGACAGTTCTCCATTCTGTGAGGGCACGGATGCCTCATGGGTCTTTTTTACTTTAAAGAACACAGGGGATGGGGGACTGTTCTCCATAGGTCTAAACACACAAGAAAAGAGACAGTTTAACATTACACACTCACTTACTATTAAGTAGGTCACTGTTAGAGGGAATTACACCAATTTAGTCCTAAGGCAAAATTAATAAACTAGTCCATATGTGGCAGCAGCTCTGCTAAATGCAAATGTATGTCAACTTCAACCATATTAAAGTAATGATTACTGTAAGTGGAAAAAATGCGCCTGACCTTCCTTCATCATAAATACATTGATGAGCTTTTCCAAAAATACATCTATGCAACTTTTTGTGATTTATAAAAAACCAAATGGAAGAGTAGAAGTCCTAGATATGTAGCAAAATAACACAAAAATCAAAGTGTCCACCAGCGTCTGACCAGAACTGAAGAAGCAGCTTTGATGAGTTGCGAAATGTATTCGACCAAATACATTTTTGTCCAGTTGACAAATTCAATTTCTCCTTTTGCCACAAAGGTCAAAATGACTTAGAATGTCAACTTGACATTTTTTACTATACTACCTTCTTTACTCCAAAATGAAAAGCCTCAGATGAAAATGTGTCAGAAACAGCAAAGAAACAGGTTGAATTTCTATTCCTGTAATAATGTACCATGATGTAACAGTAAATTGTGGTCACCTTTTCTTGACGCTGGATTTGACATGGCTCTTGTGCATTTTGGGCTCTTCATCCTTCGGCTCCATGGTGGTGCGCTCCGGGTGGTTCCACAGTTTGTGCTTCTCCAGACGGATCTTTGTGGCAAACACGGCCTCACAGTAGGGGCAGCCATGACTCAGCTTCTCTGCTACAGTTGACTGAACACAGAGAGCAGATAAGGTTAGGAGATGCACATTTAAAAAAGTTCATTTTTAAATTATTATCTAAAATAATTTTAAAAACACAGGTTATGGAGCCTCAGTACAAGTCCTTTTAAAACAAAAAAAAGTAAAAATCTTTCAATTCTGGCTAAATAAATAGTGATAAAAAAATTTGAGCAAAATTTGTAGTTGAGGGTCTGCCACCTGCTAATCTCCATGGAGGCTTTGCCGGGAATGTTCCATGGTATGACTTTAAACATTTCCATCTAATTACTTTTTATTGCTCAAAAATACAATCATTCCTTCTTTGAACAGGGTGACTACCCACAGATCTGAATTGTAATAGCGTATAGTGATATAACCTGCCTCCCTTGCGATAGGTAGGTTTAATCTATACTGTGGAGCATTCTAGACAAAGCAATAACATTTCCATGGAGACATCAGGTGGCAGACCCCATTATGCAGTGCACCTTTAAATTGTACACATCATTGCTAAGTAATAATTGGTGGTTTTGTGATTCCGTGGCTTATTGTAATGCCACAGAATATGTTCATTAATAAAAGTTAGCTTATTAAAATTCTTCTTTGATCATGCCTTTGACACAGAATGGCTCAAAGTGTCCATGTATTTTCCTACAGATAGAGACTGTGGCAGAACATGTGCACAGTATGAAGAGGCAGAGGGGGCTACTCACCCCCTGGCAGCGCTGATAGTGGTATTTGACTCCGTAGATGCTGGGAAACTCCAACCAACAGCCTGAACATGGACATCTCACCCGCGAGCGCCGTTTAAACTCCTCCTTCCACTGAACTATCAAATGAGCCTGCACAGGATCAAAACAGATAAGGATATTAAACTGATCATATTATCTCACTTTTTGCCATGTTGCCATAGCTTTTGTGTATTTAAATGTATATATAGCTAAGTATGTGCATGTATGTACACACATGTGCGTACACATGTGTACATACATGTATACCATGGACATGAAATGTAGGTACGTTTATGTTAAAAGATGTCTATGAGTATGTATGTGTATGCAGTTTTGGGCATGTTACTTTGAAAAAAAAAAAAAAAAAAGCTATAGTTACTAGAAGAAGACTTTATTGATCTCACACAGGAGATATTGTCCTCTGCAATTGATCCATCCTGTTATTAGGAGCAGTGGGCAGCACATGACTGCGCCCAGGGACCATCTCCATGATCTTCTTACTTAGGCTTGGTCAGGACCTAAGCTGGAGGATTTGCTGGTGCATGTTTTGGGTTGATGGGGGAAACCGGAGTGCCCGGAGGAAACCCACCCAGACATGAACATGCAAAGAACATGCAAACTCCACACAGAAAGGCCCATGCTAGCCACTCAGCTTCCGTGCCGCCTAGTTACTTCTCCTAAAACGTAACTCAGATAATAACTGAGTATAAAAGTAACTAGTTACTAGGGAAAGTAAGTATTGCGGTTTTTTTTTTTTAAAGGGCGCACTCACACTGGGACTTTTGAACCGTGCTATGCTCAAGCTTGATTGTGTAGGATTCTATGGCCCGCACTCACACCTGCACAACCAAAATGGGCCACGGCAGAAAGAAGTCCAGCGGCATGAAATATCTATTAAATAGTGAGATAGATCTGAGTCCTGCTGCAAAACACGCTCCTCCGTGAGTTTACGGATATAAGGATTGAGGATTGAGGACAGCCAGAGACAAAAGGCTGCAGAACTTCTGTCTGTCACAGTCCTTACTGATGGTAACCGCGGATTCGCTGTATGTTTTTGAGCGGAGTTTATTCACTGTTTTCCTTGTATGAATAACATCAGCGCACACACAGGGTTGTATAGTGAAGTCGTGCGCATGCGCCTACATGAGCAACCGTGTGGCTGTGGCTATGTGAGCCATGGTGTGAGCCAAGTCGGATGACAGCTTCAATGAGTAGCTTCAGTAACGCGCAGTAACGGCGATGTAACGATAGAAAAAGTAATTAGTTAGATTACTTGTTTCTGAAAAAAGTAACATTGTGAGTAATGGCGTTTATTTATTTTTTTAAATCTTTTATTTTAACGCAGTTATTCCCATCACTGTGTGTATGTATTGTGTGTATATGTAATATGTACGTGTGTAGGTATGTGTTTTTGTTTGTATGTACAGACATCTATACATATGGAATATGTATATGCATGTGTCAATGTATACGTATGTGTATATATTAGGGTTGGGCGGTAATACGGTAATACGGTATACTGCGGTATCTAAAAATAGCAACGGTATCAGATTCATTACTGTCATTAAAAAAAAAAAAAAAATCTTGCCCCAATATAATATTAACTATAATTAATTTAATGCCTAAATAAAGAGTGTTTGTCCAGCACTTATGTATGTGTGGTTGTGTTTGTTAATTTAATACTATTACAGTTTAAAACAAATATTACTATCGGAGAGATGACGTGTTGCGACGTCACGTGACATTACCGCTCAGAAGGAGGAGGAGAAAAACAAGACAACATGACAGACCGCGCTAAGTTGGTCCCAAAGTAAAACACAACGTCTGCAATTTGGCAGCATTTCGGATTTCGGCCAAATGACAAGGGAGAGCTGGGAAATGTCAACGAGGCTGTGTGTAAAACGTGCATGAAGACGGTGGCGGTGTTCTGGTGAAACATCCTACCCGTCGAGAGATAACAGCGGCACTGTGGAGGAGCAGAGGCAACTGCATATTGTCGCGAGTGTAGTGCACTCGTGAATGTATGCATAATTCACCTTCTTAACTGTGTTGTTACAGCTTTGCCATGCAGGTTTTGCTCAGTTCTTGGTTAAGCACTTGGTTATAAAGTCACTGCTTCTGATAATAACTCTCCGTTTTTGAGTCTAAAATGTGAGAAGTTTTCGGGTTTCTTATTACAAACGCAACTTCCACACGAGGCTGTTATTCTGGGAGATGAAGACCCCCTTCTTTGGTGGAAATCCAATGGAGTCAGGCGCTTTTTTCTGTTGTCGAGGGTTGCCCGATATACCTGTGCGTTTGTGCCACAAGCTCCATCAGAACGGGTCTTCAGCACCGCGGGCAAAGTTGTCAATCCACAACGTGCCCTACTCAAGCCGGAAAAAGTGAACATGCTGGTTTTGCATTCAATAGCTTAATATTTTTATTTTCAATAAGGAGTAGCTTTTTCTGACGGACGAAAACGGTTCGGGATGTTGTATAGTTGTACGTTTAATTTATTTGATTTATGTTAATAGATTTTAAAAAATATACAAACGAGCAGTATTTTCCACTGCGTTCTCAGGACAGGGTTATATATGCACATTTTCGGTTATGTCTTGTTATTTATTGTTCAGATTTTCTTTTCTTTTATTCCTGTTGGTTTGTTAGCTTTAGACCACAGACAATTTGTTATTTCGTCCCGTCGGTTGGCTGGTGTATTTGCACTTTAAACATTTGTTAATAAAAGTTACTAATTTTGTAACTGTTTTGTTATGTTTTCAGTATCATTAGGCCTATGTAATGCTTGCTATTCTGTTTCTGAACGGTATAGCTGCAAGCTGCCATTTGGCGAGGTGACTCCAGGGTAGTGCTAAGTGTTTTTTTTTTTTTTTTTTAGCCTTAGCAACGGTAATACCGTATACCCCGGGAAAATGTGGACACGGTTTAACGGACCGCCCAACTCTACCGCCCAACTCTAGTATATATGTATATGTATGTGTAATGCAATTGTAATGTAATGTTATTGTCTTTGTCATGATTGTATATATATATAATAATGAATAAACAGGACACTTTTAAGCCAAAGTGACAAAAGGGGCTTTGCATTTTCTTGTAACCAGGACTTTTTTTTTTAGCTACTTCAAACTACAATGAACATGGCATTCATTAAAAAGATTTGTGAAAAATGTTAACAATAAATAAATGCAAACACTGCATTGTTATCTTTTATTATTACTTTAGTTTGAATGATACTTACAGGAATGCTTCTTAGTTCCTGTACTTCTGTTTTAGGACGACCACTTTTTTTCTTCCCCTCTGCCAAGTCGTCAAACGTGGGACCTGTGAAAACAACAACAATAATAACTCTGTATGTAGGTCACACAAATTTGCTAAAACAATTCAAGAGTATGGACGTACATAGAAGCCACTTATTCATGGGAATTATGCACGTATATGGCCAGAGCTAGTGGAAACAAGATACTTTATATATTATTATGCATACATACGCAATGCTATGTTTATTTTAAAGTCAAATGTACATCCCTCCCTACATTGTATTACTGACATCGCAGTTCATCTCTAACATCACATCAATGATCCTTATCCTTATCACCCTACATTTTGCCTCAGATGTAAATATATTTCACTGACTGGTTCATTACAAACTAAATTATATGTAGATCCATGCATGTATGAGATAAGTTACACTGAAACAAACGTGCATTTAAGACCCAACAATTGCTAGTATACTAGTATACATCTCCTACTTTTCATCTGTTTGTTCTCTTAATTTTTCCTCTGTGTTAACAAAGTGATTTTGATTATGATTTAAATAATCATGATTATTTTATTCCATAATTAAGCATCCATGTCTCAAATGCAAGAGCAGGTGTCACCAGAGTGTAGCTGTACAGAGTTTTCACTTTGAGTAAAACAGAAACAAACTCTCTATTCCTGCATGCATTCATATTTTTTTCATTAAATCAAACACTAAGCTAAGCAGTTTATAAGTCAGCATTATGTGGCTAAAAGCCATGATTCTAATAAGTCATTTTAACATGCTTCAATGATACCACTACTTTAACCACACAATTGCAAACTGTGTGCACTCTTCAAAGCAAAGTGAAAGTTCACCAAAAGATAACATCCACAATAACTGTTGTACATTTATAGCTATAAAACATACAACATGCATATAAACATAAAAACAAACGTCAGAGCAAATATACCATTGACATTCAATATTAATCATCCCCTTTTTTCAATTTCTCTGCAAGTACTTTTTAAGAATACAAACTTTTAGCATATATTCAATCAGACTGACAACTGAGTAATAAGTGCAAAAAATGGCAGCCAGTTTGTGGCACATTCATACAAATGCAGAAACTAGGGCCCGACCGATATATATCGGTTCACTTATATTATTGGCCAATATGGGCACTTGGAGACATATCGGCTATCTGCCTAAATCAGTGGGCTGATAGTCCATGTGGGCATGTTATACCTCATTATAAAGCTTAAACTCTATATTTTTGTGTATTTAACCCTATTTACAGACAGATAAATGTCCTAAAATGTGGTGCCTCATCAATATTTTTCTGCGGAGTAATTTGTCTGTGATGTCAGAGTCACATGACTCACATGCTCTTGATTACACTAGTGCTATCTGAAGCAGAACTGAGGTGCAAGCAACAAAACTACTGCTTGTTTTAATCAAATGCAAGTGTGGAAAAGAGAGGACACAAACAGCTGCTGTCAATTCGGATTTTTTTGTGAAATCCAATTTTTTTTTTTTGCGAGGCTTTTCACATTTCCAATTAAATGCAACTTGTATGTGATCTCCAATGTGAACTTTAAACACCCCAAAAGTATCCTGCATGCGCACTGGAGGACGCGACGTCCTCACATGCAGCGAGCGTGCTCAGTGTTTACGGAAGTAGCCTAAAAAAGGCTACTGAGCACTGAGCGCCTGATGATTTAGCGAGGGAACTGGTTTGAGAGGGGAGTTAAAGAGGCTATTTTTGTCAAAAAAGAGAATCCTTCCTTGAACAGGAATGGAGGGGTCAGACACTATTTGTCTCCCATCTATAATTCCATTCTCAAACCTAAATCAAAACAAACAAAGAAAACAATAGGGCAGCCAGATCAGTCAGAGGTGTGAAAACACCCATTATGATACTGAATGGGTATGCTAAACAAGAGCCCAAACAGAAACTGAAAAACAAAGAGGTGGGATAGTTTCAGAGTAATTTAATTATAGTTAGCTTCTCCCTGCAGCTAGATATAAGCAGTGTCCATCAGCACTCTAACCAGAACTGACGAAGCAGTTTGGATGAGCTGCGAAACGTCTTCGACAATAAACTTTGTCCAGTTGACAAATTTAATTTCTCCTTTTACCAATCTTTAGAGAAGCTTTTTTCAGCTCGTCGTTTTCAGATGTGCTCATTTCAAATGGCCACAAATTCTTCAAATGTTCTCAGATATCCATGTGTAAGGCAATTTAAAAGCTTAGAATCTACACTTTCAGAATCTGTGAATAATGCCTCCAGGACTACTTGTGTCTGGTTTTTCCGTGGCTGGGCACTTATACAGTGGAGGAAATAAGTATTTGTTCCCTTGCTGATTTTGTAAGTTTGCCCACTGACAAAGAAATGAACAGTCTATAATTTTAATTTTAATGGTAGGTTTATTTTAACATTGAGCGTATATCAAAAATCCAGAAAATAACTTTAAAGAAAATATGATTCGCATTTCATTGAGTGAAATAAGTACTTGAAATCTCTAGCCAAAAAAGTCTGTTTGCAAACACAAAGGTCAGACATTTCTTGTAATTGATGATCAGGTTTGCAAACATATCAGAAGGAATTTTCCACTCTTTTGCAGATCATCTCTAAATCATTAAGGTTTTGTGGCTATCGCTTGGCAACTCTGTGCTTTAGCTCCCTCCATAGATTTTCTATAGGGTTAAGGTCCGGAGACTGACTGGACCACTCCATGACCTTAATGTGCTTCTTCTTGAGCCACTCCTTGTTGCCTTTTGGGTCACTGTCGTATTGGAAGGCTCATCCACAACCCATTTTCAGTTTCCTGGTGGAGAGAAGGAGGTTGTCACTTAAGATTTTACGGTATCTTGTGTGGAGCCCCAGACAGTGGTCGATTGATGGTAATTTTGTATTTCTTAAATTTTCGATCAATTGCACCAACAGTTGTCTCCTTATCCCGCAGCTTCTTGCTTATGGTTTTGTAGCCCATTCCAGCCTTGTGCAGGTCTACAATTTTGTCTCTGACATCCTTTAACAGCTCTTTGGTCTTTCCCATGTTGGAGAGTTTGGAGTCTGATTGACTGACTGATTCTGTGGACAGGGGTCTTTTATACAGGTGACTAGTTAAAACAGGGGTCTAATTCAGGTGACGGAATGATTAGGAGTGTCTAACTGGTCTGTGGGAGCTAGAACTCTTAATGGTTGGTAGGGGATCAAATACTTATTTCAGATAATGAAATCCAAATCAATTAATATATTTTCTGTAATGTGATTTTCTGGATTTTCTTTTTGATATTCTATCTCTCAATGTTAAAATAATCCTAAAATCCTTAAAATTATAGACTGTTCTTTTCTTTCACATATCCAGGCCTGGACTGGTAATCGGGCATACCGGGCATTTTCCCGGTGGGCTGACAGTCCTAGGGGCCGATGCTGTTCCCCACCAGTTTCAGAGTTGAGCATGGTAACATGGAGAAGAGGAAGAGAGGAGGTGTGGAAAAGTTGCGGGATAAAAGATTAAAAAATCTTACTATAGACCAGTGCTTCTCAATTATTTTCTGTGACGCCCCCCCTAGGAAGAAGAAAAAAATTTCACGCCCCCCTTCCTGCGCGCGACTATAAATAGTATTATTTGTCTAGAAAATTGTTATTAGAACACCATTGTATCCTTTTATTAACATTATAAACAAAAAAAAGAAAGAAACTTACAACAAAGACTGCACTGAGGACTCAAATATTAATGCAGCTTTGCGCACATTTGTTTACGTTTTACAGAAATGAAACTTAAAACCACCTCATTTGCATAAGCTAAAAGCACTGAAAAAAAACGCTCTCTCCTTGTGCCACTAATTCGTCAGCTTCTGTCGGACTAAAGGACACGACTCAGTGGAATATACGTGTTTTTTCTGTGACAGAGGATGTTCTATTAATGGTGAGACTGTGCGTAAATCGCATGTGAGAACGCCACTGCCAACTACTGTTGTTGATGTGCAATTACACTTAGTTCTAGTACAGTAAAAAAACATGTTTCCCAGGGTCATACGCGCCCCCCCTGGCATCACACCACGGCTCCCCAGGGGGGCCCGCCCCACTATTTGAGAAACACTGCTATAGACGCTGCAAAATGTTCTAAAATAACAGACATATTCTCTGGAGGGGCTGCTGGAGCCTTCACGTCCTCTGCAGCCCAGGTTGAAGGTGGACAGGGAGAGGAGCAGCCAGAGACTGTGGACAGGGAACCCGAGGGAACCTGAGGGACAGAGTGACCAGGGAAGTGTAGCACAGGCACAGCAAGTAAGCAGGTAGTAATGTGGGGATTATACCGGGACTTTTAGATGATGGACAGGCATGAAAATCGCTCACGTTTTGACGAATTTCGCTGTTTTGAAGCCAAAACGGGTGACCTACATGAATCAAATCTACATGAATCTACACGATTTTTATTTTATTTTATTTTATTTTTTTACGCTTTGTTTCCACAGGAATTTTTCCTGGGGTGCCAGCCAACGTGCTCCTGACATTGTGTGCAAGATGCATTTTAAATAAACCGTTGAATGTGTAGTAGTTACTGCGAGTTTGCTGGTGGTTTTTGGGAGCTGGGATTATTCCTTTAAATGTTGTGCCCTGGTTTTCCCCAGGCCAAGACGTAACAATAGTAAAATACTTTGCTTCAGGGAACACATACATAAATTAGTCCGTTGTGCTCCGCTAATTATGAGGGGCTGGTCTAAGCCAAAAATGCCAGGGCCGTTTTTTTGTCCCACATATCCATGTGGTCTGGGTCGCATTTGAAAAAATCGGATCTGTGTCGTTCAGATACAGGTCGCAGGGGGCGAAATAATCAGATTTGTGTCACTTCAGGCTGCAATCTGAACGTAGCCTTATTTCTGAAGACCTGTGATCTGAGAGCTGCCTGTGTGAGCAGTGAGTGTTGCAAATGTGTTGGTTTTGGAGCAACTTTTCGTTCTTTCTCATTGGTTAGAGCTTAACTTCTGTAAGCTTCCATACAAAAACAGCCCGTTTTCTCTTAGATTGGCCTACTGTAAAGTGACTATAGTGGCTGTATACACATTACTGGACCTGCACTGATATGTAGGTGAGCCGTAAATAGAGGTGAGAATGGTCCGCATTTTCGCATATAATTTATTACTGTGGCGTTCATGCATTTACTGCTAAAGGCTAATAGCGGCAGTTTACTTACTTTGTTTACAGCCTAGAATGTCATGCAAAAATGCCATTAGGCCAACCTACTGTTTTTAAATATGACTGTAAAGAGGCAGAATAACAGTAAATGTAGCCTAAATAAACCCAACTTAAAATCCAATACAGCCCAACCTAAGTTTTATGATCAACAAGGCTTACAGTGATTTTATACATCACTAAATATATCGGCTATTATATTGGCTATCGGCAGCTCCAAAGCCCCTTTTATCGGTATCATATTGGATCCCCCCAAAAAATCCATATTTGTCGGGCCCTAGCAGAAACAAGCCAAATCTAAACCATTACAGTGTGTGAGCATGAGCAACGTATGCATAAATATGAGTGTATTAATGTTCTCTAGGCACAAGAGCGTCTCTCTATTAGCCGTCTGGGTAGCAGCTGGAGAGGTGAGCTAGTCCACGGTGCAGCTCTTTTGCTGAGGAGGAAATTGAGCATGCATCCTAATTCCTGTCAAGGAAAATAAAAGCCTTGTAAAAGCAAGGTATAATTAATGAAAACCACTCCAGGGAAAGATATGCTATTGTTGCTATGGGGGTACGCAGGTCTCAGTTGATACTATAATAAAAGAGGGTCCCGTTAGGCAAATAGGTCCAAATGATTTCTCTACTGAGATCGGGTTAAGACTATATTGCTTATTATGTATATACTGTAGTAACATATATTGTAGTAAAATTATGTATTCTTAGTATACTTTTGTTGCCTATAGTATGCTTAGTAAATGAAATGCAATTGCTTTATGACAGTGTGAACCCAAATGCTATATTATACAGGTTCTGCCCCATCATAAAAAAAAAAATAATAATAAGAGACTATCAAGTAAATGGAACGCCAAAATAACATTACTCAGTGAAAAGGTTGCTTTTAGGTCAAAATGTTACACAAATATATGTATTGGGCACACACATTATGACATAATGATTCAACACAAATAATAAATTTGGAAATTGTATTTACAAATCGCAAGTCACAGTCACAAATGTGAAATCAAATAGATAGTTTTGCATCAAAACTATTACATGCAGAAACATACGGTAATGTTGACAAGTAGAGGGGGGGTTGACGCTCTGAGAAAACTTCCAATCTAACTGTCGTGAGGTGACATGAGGTTAGGCACAACTGAATAGCTGTAGTATCCGTCACTTTGTTTTGCTGGAGTTGGACATTGTACTGCAGTCACGACCTTTGTCTGTGAACAAAATAACCCCATTGTGTCCAGTCTAGAGCTGCTTCTCCGACACAAGCTAAGGGGAAGAAAACAGCTGTGCGGCTAATATACGAGGACTATGACGTGCTCCCAGCTGTCTGCAACTGTTGCGCTAAACTGATTAACCCCCGAAAGAAGAGAAGAAGAAGAAGAAGAATTAGAGAGGAGAGGAGAATAGAGTAGTCATGAAGACCCAGGAGTGCTGGCAGCTGTCTAATGATCTCAAATAACCTCAGAGTTTCTCCTAGCTACACTGCAACTGCTTCCCCCGAGTGTAAAGAGTGAACATTACAAACAGTGATACAGCACAGACACACACCGTACACGAGCATACAAAACAGCCATTTGTTTTCGTCAGCAAACACTCACACAGAAGCCTTTGTCTCCATCAGAACAGTAGAGTTTAGGCATATGGCAGTTCAGACTGACAATTCAAAGTACAGGAAATCATAAGCATTTATTAGTAAAAGGAAAACTGACATACATGCATGATATATTGCTCACATACACAGATATACTGCGATAAACGATATACTGAATACTGAAATTTTATGCTACTAACCCTAACCCTAATAAAGCAGGGTAATCGCTAAACCATTTTTAAATATAGTGTATCATTAAAAGACATGAGCTGCAAAAAATAAACAGCAGAATGACCTAATAATTAGCCATAGTTATTTATTCAATCCTCTACAGCCTTACCTTATTACATACAAATAGTAAAAAAAAAAATCCCCACTGTTGCAAAGAAATTGTACACACGATAAATGTTCAGCCCCAAAATATTGTTCCAGCTTCCATGTACTGAACTAGAAGTATTTATCATGACAGGACTACATACACTATAGCATGGGAAATATCCTAAACAGATTTTCAAGGAAGGCCAAATACAAAATAACACAATAAGAGACTAAATTGAAGCAGTCATAGTCCCAAAAGTACAAGTTGGATAGTAGTAGGTGGTAGGTGCCTTGATCTCTTGTTGTGGCAGTACACCCACTTTCCAGACACGTGTTCCCCAAGTAGTTTAAATTCTATGCTTCAAACTTTGGAAATAGCCTCTGTTCATAAAATGTGCTATAGATATAAAGTGCATTGGATTGTAAACTTCAACCTATCATCCACAACCAGAACCACTTCACAAGATTACAAGTTACACAGTCAAGACGAATTATCCTCCATTAAGCAGCACCTGGTAGCATTTAGCCATGTCCTATAGGTGAGAAGCTACGGGTGGGCCAAACCAGAAGTCACTATGCCACATAAAAGCAAGAGCAACAATCAGACTAAAGTGGTTCCTACAGTTGTGTTGCCTAGTGGTCCAGTGGAGATGTCATTGCATTGTCTAGATAGAATATTCCACAGTACAAATTAAAACTATCTATCATGAGGAAGACAAGCGGGTGACAGCATTACGCTACATTACGATTCAGATCTGTGGAGAGTCCCCCCTATTCACAGAAGGAATTAATCTATGTTTGTCTTAACAATAGAAACACCCGTAATGAAAACATGCTAGATGGACATGTTTAATGTCATACCATGGAACATTCCAGGGAAAGCAATAACATTTCCATGGAAACAAGCAGGTAGTCAGCCCTACACCAGAAATTAGCAGTGCACCTTTAAAAAATATTTAACTGTTACTGTTATTTACTATACTATATTTACTATAGTGTAAGACAAACAGCCATTTGTTTCCCTTGACATGCACTCACACAGGAGTCCTTGTCTTGACCTGGACACGGTGCAGTTTAGGCGTTTAGACATATTGTAGTTCAGGCAGATAATTAGAAAAGCAGTCCCGCTGACACAAGTGAATGGGAAATTACAATTATGGAAGAAGGTAGAAGAAAAGAAATAGAAAAAAAGAGGAAAAGAAATAGAAAAATAAACAAAACTGCACTGCAAAGCATGTGTCTAACACAGGTAAGAATACTGTGTCCAGTCTTCCAAGATGATCAAATTCAAGGGTAAAACCAAAGACGGTTTATGAGAAATTAAAAATAAAAAAAAACTTGAATAGAGGCATAAATTTTGGGTTTGCCAATATGACAAAAAAAGTTTATTAAAATGTTTTCCTCTTACTAATAATCATAAATCTTTATTTTGATTCAATCGTATTTGCTATTTCAATATTCAATTCTTTAACGTAAACAAAACACACTTAATAACTGCTTTGGCATGCAAATTAGTCACATTTCAAACTCTAAAGTTTCAACCCTGCTCCAACCTTCATGCTTTTACTGACAAGAGGATTGGCTGTGGAGCTCTCTATTAAAAGGAGCTAAGATGATCCTTTAGAATTTTATAGATGACTGAATCTCAATCTCGAGTCAAATCTGATTAACTGCACAAACTTACAGAAATTCTCCATTTTCCATTTTTTACTATTTAAAAATAAAAGCAGCTCGCATCTAAAAAAAACATTTGTCACACATCTCAAAACATTAACACACTGTACTGTATTATGAAGAGGAAGTTTCAAACACCATGCTTCTTCAGTGTCAACGCTCTCTTTTTGAAAACAGAGTGTCAGCATTTTTCTATACAACCCTGCTCCTCCTAGCACCACCACTGCTTTGTATTTTCCACATTATCCTTGATCCACTCCCCTCTCTCTCACACACAAGCTAACAATCTCCACAGACTAACACATGTAGTACACACCTCTTTTGGAAGTGGTCCCCATATTTCGTTTTGAGTCAGGCCTGGTTTCAGTCTATAACCGCTGCAGTTGTCCTCCCAGACACAGACAAAGTGAAAGAAAGCCAGGCTCGCGCAGCAGCTCTAGCTCTAACTGTTCTCTCTCTCTTTTCTGTACAACTCTATGATCAGTCCTGTCAGACCACTTGTCAGGGAAATAGAAGCAATTTCCATTCATTGCTATTCTGTACTTTTTAGGCAACTTTACTTTACTAACTTTACTTTGCAAAATGTTAAAAAGAACACAATTTGTCTTAAAATCTTATTATAGATTGACAGATTTATTATTAGAGCATATTAAATAAAACTGTATATTAAACGTTGCAAAAGTATTCCAAACTCTACAAAAAGATTATTTTTTGTTTGAATTATCACATGTCTCCCTATACCATGTAGGAGTAAAAACAACTGATATGCAAAATTATGCAGAATGTGTAAAGTACTATATAAAGTAAAGTATATAAATAACATTGTGGTTTTAGATGTAATTTGTAATAAATAAATAAATAAAGTTTAGGATTTACGATACACACAATAATCTGCCATGGCAGTAGTAAAAAAACAACACTATACACACATCATACAGTAGACCTACAACTTCTGAAACCAGAAGAAAGGTCATAAACAAATGAACAGTCTTTAAGGAAAGACAATATGAAATTTTCAATAACTTTGAAATTAAATCAAATCAATGCTGGATTACATGAAAACATGTTTAACCACCCAAAAGCTTGCTCTGTGCAGCCTAATTACATTTAGTAAACTCAATTTCTAAACAAAACCAAGAATGAGTAACCTCACTGTCAGTTTATTGAAATTTCCTCAAACTCCTGTGGTTGCGTGAATTTGGACTACAACAAATGACTGAAATGCAGTTTAGGCTGTAAACTCTGCTACATAACATAGTGATTTAGTTCCTCACTTCCTCCTCCAACCTGCATTGATTATACTTCCTTCCGCATCAGCTGACGACCTCATATTATTGGAAACCTAATCTATTACCTTATGCCCATTTGGCCCTCATCCAAAAGTGTGTTAGTGCTGATGTCCTATCACAACAGCCTCGCATGACTGGGCACATATGTGGCCAATAAGCTCTATGGATGATGAGAATCACAACAGGTGAAGTGACAGAGGGCCAGTAAACTATCTCTGCTAAGTACATATTATATGTGCATAATAAGTGCATAATGTGTGTTAGATTTACATAATGCCTTGATGGATAATGGTTATTGACTAAATTAAGTGTAAAAATTAGGGCTTTTAATCACATGGGCCCTCACATTTTCATCCGATCCTTGGCTCATTATATGCTCAAATCACAATATGTTGATAATTGTGATATTTCAGGAAAAAAATCACTGTTATAAAAGGGGCAAATACATATTTACAGCAGTATTTGTTTGTACTACCTGCACCAACAATTTAGGAAAAAGAGTGACTATGCCGAATGCATTACATAAGTTTATTTTAACAAAATCATTATGGATTTTTACAAATACAAATATATAAATATTAATATGGTGGCTAAATGAAAAAGGAAAATAATTATAACATGGTTAAAAGTCAATTTCGTATAAAAGGTCTCCTTTAACAAATCGTGGCCATTACTGTAAATAAATACACTTTTTAACTTGGAACTAGATATTTTTCTAAATTCCTAAAATTTTGTTAAAAAGTAACACCTTAAATGTCAGTTCTAGTTAGCTATTTTGGTTGGTAAGGATTTAACAAGAGAATGTGAATGAGCAGTGACACCAAATCCTCTCCTGTTTCTCTGGTGAGGCGAGTTGACAACCCACACCAATTACACTCAAGGATAAACCACAGAGCTCATTTGTAGTCAGCCTCTCAGTTTCCTCCAATAAAAGAGAGGAATTTTAAGAACTCGCCAACACCACATGGACAGACTGGATTTTCTCTATTGCATCACTTACATCAGGTCATACATTCTTCACCTCAGAAGATGAGGAAAGATAACCACATGACTTATATTATAATGAGATGTGCAGTACAGTGGAAATCATGCACAGTGAGTCTACCAAACTGGATGCTTTGTTTTAGTGTTTAAGTATATGATTCAGGAATTTAAAAGGAAGTGTTAGTATTTCTTTTTTGATTCTTCTAAAGCTACCATGGATTTGCTTATTAACTTGGTATTTGTAATGAATGAATGCAATGAATTCAATCCTGCAACATACCAGTCTATTTTGGGGGGGTTGAGATTTTCCCATTTTTTTTCTCTCTTAAAGAGGCGTTGTTTTGTAAGTTGGCCTTATTTTTATGAAAGTGACTGCAACGAACCATCTGCTTCCTACCAGTGTACAATCAGTGGCTTATATATTTGGTAACATAAGCAACAGGAGCTTTGTAACAATGCATTCACAAATTATTTGAGCATGGGACTTGCTGGTAGAGCACAGTGGTTTGTAACTTCCTGTAGCCAAATTCTCTAGTCATATAGAAATAAAAAAGATTTACAGAAAATGGTTTAAATTAATAGTGGTTGGTAATGAGAATTTTGACAAAGACACATCCCAGTCCTCCTGGCAGAGAGACCAGCTAAGCCTCCACTAAAGCAGGAAAACCCCTGGTAATGCGCCAGACGAGAACCAGTTTCCAGCCCAATGGGAGAATTTTGCTGCTATAAGGAATGTAGATCCTTATCGTGAGCAATCAAATGGTGCTGGGAGCTGTCTTTAATGCAGACATAGTGGACAGAACTTCCCACACAAAGGGAATCACACAGATAGGGCAAAGGATTATGAGACAGGTGACAGTTGGAGTCAGTGAAACGAAATACTCCCTTTTTGTAGATATAGTAACTGATAAAGATCCAACAAGTCCAGCAAAACAGGTTCCTGAATCCAAGCCAAACATTTCTATTCATCAAGGTGTGATACAGCTACAGTCTCTTCAGTTGAGCATTAAAAAAGACTTCTGCATGAAAATGTAATTATTATTATTTTTTGCTTTTTAATACTTATACAATAATGCAGTATAAAAGCCCAATGATAATCATTTGTACTATAACGAAGTACATGGATGTATGAAGTAATGGAGGAAACACTTGAATTTATATAGACTTTACTGTAAGAACTGAGCTACGGCTACTTATACTTCTGGGAAATATCCAAGTGTGCCCATTATCCAAATCTTTTCTAAATGTAAGCTTAATAGCCCTATTACAACTCTTGGTTACATTTGTGTTAATACACTGTAAATGTATGTCATGTTTATTTTATGGGTTGCATTATTTTTTATTATGTTTGATAAGATGCAATAATAAGCCCATAAAATATACTTTAGTTCAAAAGGCCGGTGGTTGGCACTGTACTTCTATGAGCATCATCAATGATAATACATAACGCACTATGCAACTGCAAGGATGTGTATGTTTTCATGATTACTGGACCATATTGAAGACTATACAGGCATGTGCCCATATGCGATCACTCTGACACATGTCACTCACTGTGTTTGTTGTTGGTTTCGGAGGCTGGCGTGGCTCTCGTGTCCTGCTGCTTTCCAGGCTTAAAGGGCCGAGCTCTTGGCAGCCCCTGAGAGGACAGCTTCCCAAACCTCGGGCCACCAGGGATTTCCATGGCTGCAAAAAAAAGAGCAGATATAGAAAAATATGTTACAAGATTCTGAGGCTGTAGGCTTATAGTAATTTAGCAACAACATTCTGTTGTTATCTTAGTCAACTAAACTTAATGTAAGGATGCACCGATGCAGTGTTTTTAGTTCCGATACCTACTCTGATACTATAGCTTGAAGTAACTGCAGATACTTGATATTAACCGATACCAGGGCAGAGACTAATAACCAGTGATGGAAATAACAGCGTTAAAATACTTTTTTCAGAAACAAGTAATCTAACGTTATTCATACGAGGAAAACAGTGAATAAACTCCGCTCCAAAACATACGGCGAATACGCACTGACCTTCAATAAGGATTGTGACAGAGACAGAAGTTCTACAGCCTGACACCGACTGTCCTCACTCCTCGCGCAACATGTAAACAAACCGTGTGATGACGTCATCGGGCCGTGGCCCAGTTCGGTTGTGCAGGTGTGAGGGTGGGAACCCCATAGATATAGAACGGTAGATCTCGCGTTCAGCCTCTTGGCATGCTTTAATACTGCCACCATCTTGATACAGAGGTTCCATGTTCTAAAGTAGTCACTGACCGCGCTTTTCAGCGAGCAAAGATGCTGGACTTTTACGCCGCATACGGTACGCTTACAACTTCTGATATATTGTATAGTCATTTCAATTTGATTCATTTGCCAGGGTCTTTAAATGAACATTGCTGGCCTATTTTGTGGTTTCTGTATTACATTATTGTTATTGTATTTGCATTGTTCTGCGTGTAGCATTAGTATTTCATGTTTATTTTTAATGGAAGAATGTGAAAAATTGCATTCTTATGTCTATTACATTTTGAACGTAAAAGTAGACTAGTAGAGGTTAACAAAAACCTCGTCTCTATCATTTTATTTGTGGCTCGGTTGTAAATACAGTTTTGACATTTGTAACGAACCAAGAAAATACAACTTGCAGATTCAAGGTAGGTTACTTTAATTATACATATCGCCTTGTCCCTGATTGATGTTCATTCATTTAAAAGCAGCGTTACCCCAGTACCAAGATAGCGGCTTTGTTGACGCAATGCTTCCAATAGACAGCGGTAGTCAATGTGAGATCTACCATTCTATATCTATGATAGAACCCTACACAATCGTGCTCGAGCACAGCACAATAGTTATTTTCCCTAGTAACTAGTTACTTTTAAAGTAGAGTAACTCAGTTACTAACTCAGTTACTTTTTGGAGAAGTAACTAGTAACTATAGCTAATTACTTTTTCAAAGTAAGTGTCAAACACCGCTAATAACAATATTTATTTTCTAATTTCCAAAAATAAAATAAGACAGAACTGATAAAAATGTGTTAGTAAATAGTCTCCTTACATCAATTTATAAGTCCTACCACTGTATCATCTGAACCGATATTTGGAAGCTGATAGCCGAAACTTTTCAGTATTGGCACCGATATCTGATACCAGTATTGGATCAGTGCATCCCTAAATAATGGTCAACTACTGATGAATTTATGTGCAGAATACTAAAAAGAAAAATACATGCCATGCATTAGCTGAAGGTTTGGGAGGTTTTTCTCCTTGTTGACATATAAATACATTATAAGTAGTATTTTTCTCAGCGCATAGTTGTTGCACCATATGAGGGCCTGATAAATGGACAAATTATACTGAATCATTTTAGAGCTCCCTTTAGTCGACTTACTGATGCAAGTCATGCCTTAAGTCAACCAATCACTTCTTTAGTCAACTACAGCCCTCGGAGATTCAGTAGTAGATTAGTGCTGGAGTCAACTCATTAATCTTTGTTCAATGCACACGGAACCTGTATTAGTAAAGACAACATTAGAAAGAGATTTAATGTTTCTTACAGTGTCGTTGGTACACGTTTGCCATTACGTGTATTGGTCTGAAGGTTACATTATCACAGTGACACAAATCATCTGCAGTGGTAATGAGGCTGCGACCTTCTATGTTTCAGTTCACAATCAATACACTCGCAGACTACACACCAACTCCACGCTCTGCCCATTACACAGAAGGTGAATGAGATGCAGGTGGTGTCACAGTCTCAGTTTTTAATAAAACCAAGTTTACCCAAGTACAGAACCGCTACAAGAGAGAAAACAGCACCCTGGTTTCATTTGATGCTTCTATCTCAGTGATGAGCATGTGCATGAGTGGAGCTGAAAGATGAAAACTGCTAATAACGTTAAGTGATGTTATTTGCAAATCAACAACATACACAGTTCATGATGTGTAATGAATTAAACCACACAGAGGGCCACGCAGCGGGAGTCACACTATCAATTTACACACCACGCTATTCTGTGGAGACTGGCTCGTTTGTCAGTGATAGAGTAGTCATATCATATGTTCATTTTAACACAAATTACTTCAGAGCTGACTAGGCTCCAAAGTCAGGCTGTATGCAAATAAGGTTACAATAATATTCAAACAAAGGCACAAGACAGGTCAAACTGTTTATACCCGAGGCGTTACATGTTTATTACACAAAACTTTAAAGTGTGAAACCTCTGGCACTGTTATGTGTATGTGTATATTTGCCTGATGTCTCCCTCTGCTCTCCATCTCTTCAACAACCAAAGTAAACCAGGACCAAGAGTAAACATCACAAACTGGAAAGAAAGAAACATCACAAACTGAAAAGAAAGAAACATCACAAACTGAAAAGAAAGAAAGAAAGAAAACTAAACCCTAGTTGAGCAACTAAGTCATGTGAAACAGTGTCCATCAGAAAATAGTTCACTAGTTTGTTTGTCTCGCTCGGCCACACCTACCCGGGCAGAGGCTCAGTGCGATGGTCTGGGTGCCCTCGGGTCACCCACGTGATGGTGCAAAGGGTCAGGAGACGGCACCTAAGTGGGCGTTTATTCCACCGATGTTATGTTACATGGCACTGGCACCTGCTGTGCGTCAAGGAGCGGTCACAGCGGCTTTGGGGCTAAAGGCAGAGAGGAAACTCGTCCCGTACCCCACTCTGTAGACGACAACGAGGCGGAAGACAAGACAACCGAGACCAATCACAATGTAGTGCACCCATTAAAAACAGCCTTGGATACTTTGACCATAATCCCAGTTGCTAATGGGCTCGCCCCCTCCTTTCCTGCATTAATATGTAAACCACGAGGCACTTTTCCCGACCTCTGTCTTCTCGTTCGCACTCCACAAATGTCCAAAATGACGCGAAACACACACACGTCCAAGCTCCTTCAGGAAAGGATAATAGAATACGAAATGGTTTATATAGGCAGTGAAGCAAAATGGCGACTTTATTACGAAGGAGGAGTAGAAAAAAAAATCCGTACGCTGGCTGGAGCTGAAGGGAGGCACAAAAATATGTTTAGAGCAGTATTTTCGACGACGACAGCACGGTTGGTTAGAGTAAAAGAAAAGACAGCGATGGAAAATAAGAGCAAGTCATTAATTCGCGATCGGAGGCGACACGTTCTCTGCTCCTTACCTCGGGATTATTGCGTTTTTTCAGCGGATATTTCCCAGCGGCCGCGTACAGTGGTACAGTAGGCTCATGCGCGTATCCACTCCACCTTTGACAGTTCCAACTACAGTCTTGAGGCAACTTGCAAACTCTCGCGTTATTAATATCTTTATAGAGCGTATTAAGGACTATGATTTTCTTTCATAAATCCGCTACATAGTCTACCGGTATTGAAGCTGCTACGCACGACGACGTTACGACTCTCCCTCGCCCCTGACGAAATTGGTCAGAGTTCAATTCCCTAAATCAACACACTTAAGTCTTTTGCCGTTGCTGCTGCTGCTGATAGACCAGTCCCTCGTGTATTTCTGGCTAAATCAGTATCGCCAAATCCAGAAAACTAACTAAAGTGTTAAACATTTTGGTCGTGCGTAAAGTCCGGTGCGTAAAGGCATTTGGATAGTTGCTGACGGACCTTAATTAGAATAGTTTTGCCATTAAGCTAAATAGTAATTTAATTCAAGGTCAAAATTATAAGTGACAAGCCGTAGCAATAATAACATTTTAGAAAGCTGTGATAAGTGACCAAATTATACACTGTGTCGTATTTACAATCATTACCTGTTTTAAATGATCTTCTGGCACATATTAGGTGTATTATTGATTTGACCATATAGCCTAGTTTTCTTCATCGGGTCATTTACTGTCCCTTGAAAAAATAAAATAAAAGACATGTTTTTTCACCCCCATCCATTCAGATAAAAAAAAGGACCCAACCGCGTTTGATTGGTGCCACTGGTGACCTAAAATTTTCTATTTGTGCAGCCATGCAAATCCATGATGTCATCTGGTGTTAAGAGCAGCAGCGAGGGCCCCGACAGTGTGTTAGATTTACCACTAGAGGGAAGTGTATGCTTATTTTTGCTTTGCTTTGCATACTTAATATTGCAATATTCTAAAATGAGGAAATTATAAGTATCATTTCAGTTCATAATGGAACTGCCTGCCAGAGGACCTCAGGGCTTCAGAGAACGTTCATGTTTTTAAGAGTGGGCTCAAGACTCACCTGTTTAGCTTGGCCTTTGATTGACTTCCATCGTCTGTTTGCTTGTCTTTTGTTTGTTCTTTTGTTTGTTTGCTTGTATATCTGTTTGTTGTTTGTTCGTCTGCTTGTTTGTCTGTTTCCCTTTTTTTTTTTTTTTTTCCTGGCAGCACGGTGGCTGAGTGGCTAGCACTCATGCTTCACAGCAAGAAGGTTCCGGTTGCCCGGGCCTTTCTGTGTGGAGACTGCATGTTCTCCCCGTGTCTGGGTGGGTTTCCTCCGGGCACTCCTGTTTCCCCCATCAACCTAAACATGCGCCATAGGTAAAATCCTCCAGCTTAGGGCCTGACCAAGCCTAAATAACAAAACAAAATCATGGGGATGGTCCCCGGGTCAAATATAGAAACAACTTCTCCTGTGCGAGATCAATAAAGGTCAATCTTCTAATCCTTGACCACTGTAAGGCGCTTTGTGTTACAATTTTGTATGAAAAGCGCCTTATAAATATTGTTTGTTGTTGTTTGTTGTTGTTATTTGTACCTTGCATGAATTACCACAGTCGTTTTTTACAAGTTACCACCACAATCAGTTAGTACACGCTGTAATTTTACTTAGTCTAGGTGAGGTGAGTTGGTAGACCGATGCCTAACCCACAGCCTAACCCTAACCCTAACATTTACTGTCTCTTTCTCTTTTTGGTTTTAATTTTATGATTATTGGTTTGTGTACGAATTGTGCTATACAAATAAACTTGCTTCGCCTATTGCATCGCATGTAAACTTTTACAAACTTAATGACAATTGTGTGATGAATGCAAAGTAGCCATTGTCACTGCTATGTGATGTTTAAAACAGTGCTAAACAGGCAAAACCCAGGACAACCATAACTTAAGTGGAAGACAATGCATAAACAGTGTGTTTGTAATTAAAGGTGAATTATGTCATTTTTCTGGTGGAGGGTCTGCCACCTTGTTACCATATGGATTTGTCATTGCATTGCCTGGAATGTTCCACACTATCACATTAAAATTATATATCTTCATGGAAATGTGGGTCAAGTTACATGTTAGATTTATGAAGAGACAACCATAAAAGATAGATACAGTTATTTGTCATACAGTGCAACCTTTACGGCAAAGCAATAAAATCACCATGTAGACAAGTCACTGGTGGACCCATCATCCGCAAAGGTACACAGCGCACTTTTAAATAAATAACAGAATGACTGGGACAAACTACTCTACTAGCTACTGTTACCTGTGCAATAACCTGCTTCATAACCCTATATACTATATATACTATATTATGTGCAATACAACATTCTTTTGAGCAGTATTACCACCTGTGAAGCACTCTACTTACACCTTATTTAACCCTACCTGTACCTTTGTATTTTATTATATTTTATTACATATTTTTTATTCCCTTGTATTCTTATTGTATTCTTTTTTCCCTTGTATTTTTATTGCATGCTATTAGGGTCATTCCAGAATTGGAGGACATTTTGGCTTTAAAATTCTTGAAAAATAAACCTTCACTTTTCTGATTTTCTGCTACATATTCATCAATAATAGGCAATAAACTATCAAATGCTTGATTAGCTCAGCTTACAGATCAATGGAACAATTTTTATTACATGATTTATTTGGTGGAGCAACCCTGTTACTCTAATCACAGTAACAGGGTTGCAGGTAACAGGGTTGCAAATCCGCACTAATGTTAGCTTCTACTCCTGAGATAAAGCTATCTGTTTAGCTAGCTGTTACTGCTAATCAAGAGGAAAAACTTATTTATGCAAATAAGTAAAAGGGAAAAAAAAAGGTATTTTTCTGATCACATGCATAACAGGGTTGCATGAGGTAGAGTGAGACATTCAATCAAGGCCAACTATGTTATAAAAATATGAAAAAATAGAAGAGAAGACATAACTTTGCTCTACCCATTCTTTTGGAAAACTGTTTGATGATGTCAAGTAAGGGTATCATGTGGTTCACTGCGTTCTTCTTCTACCAAGCTAAAAATGTTTATTATGTTAATTATGTTATGGTAACAGGGTTGTGTGCATGTTGTGGGACACATGAATAATAATAATTATTTGAAATATTATGTCTAAGCCAGCATTATTTTCTCTTAGTTTTTTCTTAGATTTGGTCTCAGGACAAGTAAATTCACTCAGAAACTGTATGTTTTAGCAGTGACGTGCACAGAGGGTTGCTCAAGTTGCCCGGGTAACCTCCCATATGCCTTCCTGGCCTGACGTTGCCCTTCCGAGTTGGAAATAAATAAATAAATAAATAAATAAATAAATAATAAATCGTTCAATGGATATAGAATTTCATGTAGGCCTAGGCCTAGATTTGAAAATGAAAACAAAAAAATCGCTACTCAAAACATTTTTCATAAAATAAAAGCAGCCTCATTCACTTCCATTAGGACACTGATGACCTAGCATAGCAATCGACAAAAACGAGGCTCTGAAGATTTTTGTGGCCCTGAATAGGTGGTTTCTCTTTTGAAAGCTTAGTAACTTGATAGGATATTATATAGGGTATTGTGTTTAATTATGTTTCAATTGTTTGTATCAATACATTAATAAAGACCCTGTGCCCCCCCCCCCCTTTCTTCGGGTCAGAGCAAATGCCCCTCCAAATACCTGTGCACGTCCCTGTGTTTTAGTATTTTGTATGTGGATTATTTAATATTTGATGGGTGGGACGTAAAATGTCCTCCAATTGTAAATTGACCCATTAGTAGTTCTGACTATCTTAGCGAGTCAACGGGTTCTTCTGATCCTAAGCATTTCATTGCATTGTTAACCTTGTGTTGATCCTGCATATGACAAATAAACAATCTTGAATCTTGAATCTTGAACTTGTCCTGTTGCAATGATAGCCCCAGGTGTTTGTCGCCATCTCGCGGTGGGACATGAGGGCAGGTGTAGTTCATGTGGTGTGGGGAGGAGGCTGTAGCTCCGCGGACCACTGCAAGGGTTTTGGCGTCTCACTTTGGATGATCGATATTAGAGGTAAGTTCTTCTCTACATAGATAAAACCTTAGGGTCTAGAGATAAAGATAGACCCAAGAGGAAGTCCCGACTCTCCTGTTTGCTGTTTTGCACACTTAAAACATGTTCATGCTCACTGTTACACTTTTATTTCTTCTTCTACTTCTTTTCCTGTACATTTTTGTGCAGCCTATACATGTGTTCTATAACTCCATGAAGATTTATCCCCTTTGTTTCCTGGCTTTCGTCTTTAAAAGTGCGCTGTTTACATTTCACAGAGGTGGCCACTGAAGCCATTATGGTAGATGGTTACCCATGTGATTCTGAGGCCTGCGGATTGGTTTTATCAGCAAGTCCTTATTTCTTGCATACAGCAGAAGGCACAAGTTTATATCTCTGGAATGCCAGTTACTGAGACATTTTAATGAAATAGAAAATGCACAAATAAAACACAGTGCCTTGTAATGTCTTTTTATGATTATTTTGGTATAAAACATGCTCTATGTATATGAGTTATTTATATTTTAATTATGTCATGTGTTTTTCAGGTTTCTTACTATAAATGAGTCTGTGGATCTGCTTGGATCTCACCTCTGGAGAGTGATGACAGTAGCTTCAGTGACAGTGAGGACAGCACAGTGAAGATGAAAGCACCGATGAGGACTACACTGCGCCTGCTACCCCAAGTTCCACTGATGGGGCAAAAAGCTTCAGTGGGAAACCGTACCACAACAAAACTCTGCTAAAGACCTCCCAGTTTGGGAAGGGGCTCTGTCTCATGCTGCTCATGCTGATGAACTCAAGCAGCCCATTCAGTACTTTACACACTTATTAGGGACCGAGCCCCGAAGGGGGACGAAGGTCCCTATTGTTGTTGCTTTGTTTCCCTATTATTATTATTATTATTATTATTAGGGACCGAGCCCGAAGGGGGCGAAGGTCCCTATTGTTGTTGCTTTGTTTCCCTATTATTAGGGACCGAGCCCGAAGGGGGACGAAGGTCCCTATTGTTGTTGCTTCGTTTCCGTATTATTATTATTATTATTATTATTATTATTATTATTATTCTTGTTCATACACGCTGGGGCAATTTTGAGCATGTTCCCATGCGTCAAAACGAACGAAACTTTGCACGGGCATCACAAAGTCCTGCCAGTACGACCACACAAAGTCCCGTCCCCCAGTGACCCCCAGGAGCTCGATAGCGCCCCCTAGCGCGTTGTCTTTCGGGGCTGGCATACCGTTTAAGATAGGCGCACGAAATTCGGTAGGGACGTGTATCTCAATAAGACGAACAAATGCCTCACTGCAATGTCATGGCCACGCCCAACAGGAAGTGAGATAATTGGCATTTTGTGTGATTTTGGGGTATTGGACATAGAATGGAATTTGAAACACTTCTCCTACACCGTACCTCAGATGGGCTTAAATTTTGGTGAACATAATCTTAAGACGTTGGAGATGTTAAATTGCGAAGGATTTTCAAATAGGCGGTAATATGACGATACGGCGGATCGATAAAGTTAGGTATTTATTGAATGTGAGTTATGAGTTATGAATGGGAGGTATTTGTTGCTAGGCAACGCCCTGATCAAAGGTCTTTGATCTTTGTACCTTTGATCTGATATAGCTGCAAGCAGCAATGTGGGGACAAGCATCGAAGGTTCATGTAGGCCTCAGCATGTAGGCCACATGCAGGGTCTGACAGGGTCTAACAGAGTCTGACAGGGTCTGACAGGGTCTGACAGGGTCTGTTCTGACAGGGTATCTACAATGTCATGGCCACGCCCAACAGGAAGTGAGATAATTGTGCCAGGCACACGAAATTTGGTATGGCTGTGCGTCTCAGTAAGACGAACAAACGCAGGTGCGAGGTCCCGACCAACGCCGCTTGCGGCTTTAATTATTCTTGTTCTTGTTCACACTCGCTGGGGCAATTTTGAGCATGTTCCCATGCTTCAAAACGAACGAAACTTTGCACGGGCATCACAAAGTGCTGCCAGTACGACCACACAAAGTCCCGTCCCCCAGTGACCCCCAGGAGCTCGATAGCGCCCCCTAGCGCGTTGTCTTTCGGGGCTGGCATACCGTTTAAGATAGGCGCACGAAATTCGGTAGGGACGTGTATCTCAATAAGACGAACAAACGCCTCACTGCAATGTCATGGCCACGCCCAACAGGAAGTGAGATAATTGGGCTTTTGTGTGATTTTTGGGTATTGGACATAGAATGGAATTTGAAACACTTCTCCTACACCGTACCTCAGATGGGCTTAAATTTTGGTGAACATAATCTTAAGACGTTGGAGATGTTAAATTGCGAAGGATTTTCAAATAGGCGGTAATATGACGATACGGCGGATCGATAAAGTTAGGTATGGAATTTGAAACACTTCTCCTACACCGTACCTCAGATAGGCTTAAATTTTGGTGAACATAATCTTAAGACGTTGGAGATGTTAAATTGCGAAGGATTTTCAAATAGGCGGTAATATGACGATACGGCGGATCGATAAAATTAGGTATTTATTGAATGGGAGTGATGAGTTATGAATGGGAGGTATTTGTTGCTAGGCAACGCCCTGATCAAAGGTCTTTGATCTTTGTACCTTTGATCTGATATAGCTGCAAGCAGCAATGTGGGGACAAGCATCGAAGGTTCATGTAGGCCTCAGCATGTAGGCCACATGCAGGGTCTGACAGGGTCTGACAGAGTCTGACAGGGTCTAACAGAGTCTGACAGGGTCTGACAGGGTCTGACAGGGTCTGACAGGGTCTGACAGGGTCTGACAGGGTCTGACAGGGTATCTACAATGTCATGGCCACGCCCAACAGGAAGTGAGATAATTGTGCCAGGCACACGAAATTTCGTATGGCTGTGCGTCTCAATAAGACGAACAAACGCAGGTGCGAGGTCCCGACCAACGCCGCTTGCGGCTTTAATTAGGGACCGAGCCCCGAAGGGGGACGAAGGTCCCTATTGTTGTTGCTTTGTTTCCCTATTATTATTATTATTATTATTAGGGACCGAGCCCGAAGGGGGACGAAGGTCCCTATTGTTGTTGCTTCGTTTCCGTATTATTATTATTATTATTATTAGGGACCGAGCCCGAAGGGGGACGAAGGTCCCTATTGTTGTTGCTTTGTTTCCGTATTATTATTATTATTCTTGTTCATACACGCTGGGGCAATTTTGAGCATGTTCCCATGCTTCAAAACAAACGAAACTTTGCACGGGCATCACAAAGTGCTGCCAGTACGACCACACAAAGTCTCGTCCCTGGGGGACCTGGGGGTCCCTGGGAGACCCCCACTGGGGGACCCCCAGTGGGGGGTCTCCTAGACCGTACCTCAGATGGGCATAAATTTTGGTAAGCATAATCTTAAGACGTTGGAGATGTTAAATTGCGAAGGATTTTCAAATAGGCGGTAATATGACGATACGGCGGATCGATAAAGTTAGGTATGGAATTTGAAACACTTCTCCTACACCGTACCTCAGATAGGCTTAAATTTTGGTGAACATAATCTTAAGACGTTGGAGATGTTAAATTGCGAAGGATTTTCAAATAGGCGGTAATATGACGACACGGCGGATCGATAAAGTTAGGTATTTATTGAATGGGAGTGATGAGTTATGAATGGGAGGTATTTGTTGCTAGGCAACGCCCTGATCAAAGGTCTTTGATCTTTGTACCTTTGATCTGATATAGCTGCAAGCAGCAATGTGGGGACAAGCATCGAAGGTTCATGTAGGCCTCAGCATGGAGGCCACATGCAGGGTCTGACAGGGTCTGACAGGGTCTGACAGGGTCTGACAGGGTCTGTTCTGACAGGGTATCTACAATGTCATGGCCACGCCCAACAGGAAGTGAGATAATTGTGCCAGGCACACGAAATTTGGTATGGCTGTGCGTCTCAGTAAGACGAACAAACGCAGGTGCGAGGTCCCGACCAACGCCGCTTGCGGCTTTAATTAGGGACCGAGCCCCGAAGGGGGACGAAGGTCCCTATTGTTGTTGCTTTGTTTCCCTATTATTAGGGACCGAGCCCCGAAGGGGGACGAAGGTCCCTATTGTTGTTGCTTTGTTTCCCTATTATTATTATTATTCTTGTTCTTGTTCACACTCGCTGGGGCAATTTTGAGCATGTTCCCATGCTTCAAAACGAACGAAACTTTGCACGGGCATCACAAAGTGCTGCCAGTACGACCACACAAAGTCCCGTCCCCCAGTGACCCCCAGGAGCTCGATAGCGCCCCCTAGCGCGTTGTCTTTCGGGGCTGGCATACCGTTTAAGATAGGCGCACGAAATTCGGTAGGGACGTGTATCTCAATAAGACGAACAAACGCCTCACTGCAATGTCATGGCCACGCCCAACAGGAAGTGAGATAATTGGGCTTTTGTGTGATTTTTGGGTATTGGACATAGAATGGAATTTGAAACACTTCTCCTACACCGTACCTCAGATGGGCTTAAATTTTGGTGAACATAATCTTAAGACGTTGGAGATGTTAAATTGCGAAGGATTTTCAAATAGGCGGTAATATGACGATACGGCGGATCGATAAAGTTAGGTATGGAATTTGAAACACTTCTCCTACACCGTACCTCAGATAGGCTTAAATTTTGGTGAACATACTCTTAAGACGTTGGAGATGTTAAATTGCGAAGGATTTTCAAATAGGCGGTAATATGACGATACGGCGGATCGATAAAATTAGGTATTTATTGAATGGGAGTGATGAGTTATGAATGGGAGGTATTTGTTGCTAGGCAACGCCCTGATCAAAGGTCTTTGATCTTTGTACCTTTGATCTGATATAGCTGCAAGCAGCAATGTGGGGACAAGCATCGAAGGTTCATGTAGGCCTCAGCATGTAGGCCACATGCAGGGTCTGACAGGGTCTGACAGAGTCTGACAGGGTCTAACAGAGTCTGACAGGGTCTGACAGGGTCTGACAGGGTCTGACAGGGTCTGTTCTGACAGGGTATCTACAATGTCATGGCCACGCCCAACAGGAAGTGAGATAATTGTGCCAGGCACACGAAATTTGGTATGGCTGTGCGTCTCAGTAAGACGAACAAACGCAGGTGCGAGGTCCCGACCAACGCCGCTTGCGGCTTTAATTATTATTATTATTATTCTTGTTCATACACGCTGGGGCAATTTTGAGCATGTTCCCATGCTTCAAAACGAACGAAACTTTGCACGGGCATCACAAAGTCCTGCCAGTACGACCACACAAAGTCCCGTCCCCCAGTGACCCCCAGGAGCTCGATAGCGCCCCCTAGCGCGTTGTCTTTCGGGGCTGGCATACCGTTTAAGATAGGCGCACGAAATTCGGTAGGGACGTGTATCTCAATAAGACGAACAAATGCCTCACTGCAATGTCATGGCCACGCCCAACAGGAAGTGAGATAATTGGCATTTTGTGTGATTTTGGGGTATTGGACATAGAATGGAATTTGAAACACTTCTCCTACACCGTACCTCAGATGGGCTTAAATTTTGGTGAACATAATCTTAAGACGTTGGAGATGTTAAATTGCGAAGGATTTTCAAATAGGCGGTAATATGACGATACGGCGGATCGATAAAGTTAGGTATGGAATTTGAAACACTTCTCCTACACCGTACCTCAGATAGGCTTAAATTTTGGTGAACATAATCTTAAGACGTTGGAGATGTAAAATTGCGAAGGATTTTCAAATAGGCGGTAATATGACGATACGGCGGATCGATAAAATTAGGTATTTATTGAATGGGAGTGATGAGTTATGAATGGGAGGTATTTGTTGCTAGGCAACGCCCTGATCAAAGGTCTTTGATCTTTGTACCTTTGATCTGATATAGCTGCAAGCAGCAATGTGGGGACAAGCATCGAAGGTTCATGTAGGCCTCAGCATGTAGGCCACATGCAGGGTCTGACAGGGTCTAACAGAGTCTGACAGGGTCTGACAGGGTCTGACAGGGTCTGACAGGGTCTGTTCTGACAGGGTATCTACAATGTCATGGCCACGCCCAACAGGAAGTGAGATAATTGTGCCAGGCACACGAAATTTGGTATGGCTGTGCGTCTCAGTAAGACGAACAAACGCAGGTGCGAGGTCCCGACCAACGCCGCTTGCGGCTTTAATTATTCTTGTTCTTGTTCACACTCGCTGGGGCAATTTTGAGCATGTTCCCATGCTTCAAAACGAACGAAACTTTGCACGGGCATCACAAAGTGCTGCCAGTACGACCACACAAAGTCCCGTCCCCCAGTGACCCCCAGGAGCTCGATAGCGCCCCCTAGCGCGTTGTCTTTCGGGGCTGGCATACCGTTTAAGATAGGAGCATGAAATTCGGTAGGGACGTGTATCTCAATAAGACGAACAAATGCCTCACTGCAATGTCATGGCCACGCCCAACAGGAAGTGAGATAATTGGCCTTTTGTGTGATTTTGGGGTATTTGACATACAATGGAATTTGAAACACTTGTCCTACACCGTACCTCAGATGGGCTTAAATTTTAGTGAACATAATCTTAAGATGTTGGAGATGTTAAATTGCGAAGGATTTTCAAATAGGCGGTAATATGACGATACGGCGGATCGATAAAGTTAGGTATGGAATTTGAAACACTTCTCCTACACCGTACCTCAGATAGGCTTAAATTTTGGTGAACATAATCTTAAGACGTTGGAGATGTTAAATTGCGAAGGATTTTCAAATAGGCGGTAATATGACGATACGGCGGATCAATAAAGTTAGGTATTTATTGAATGGGAGTGATGAGTTATGAATGGGAGGTATTTGTTGCTAGGCAACGCCCTGATCAAAGGTCTTTGATCTTTGTACCTTTGATCTGATATAGCTGCAAGCAGCAATGTGGGGACAAGCATCGAAGGTTCATGTAGGCCTCAGCATGTAGGCCACATGCAGGGTCTGACAGGGTCTAACAGAGTCTGACAGGGTCTGACAGGGTCTGACAGGGTCTGTTCTGACAGGGTATCTACAATGTCATGGCCACGCCCAACAGGAAGTGAGATAATTGTGCCAGGCACACGAAATTTGGTATGGCTGTGCGTCTCAGTAAGACGAACAAACGCAGGTGCGAGGTCCCGACCAACGCCGCTTGCGGCTTTAATTATTATTATTCTTGTTCTTGTTCACACTCGCTGGGGCAATTTTGAGCATGTTCCCATGCTTCAAAACGAACGAAACTTTGCACGGGCATCACAAAGTGCTGCCAGTACGACCACACAAAGTCCCGTCCCCCAGTGACCCCCAGGAGCTCGATAGCGCCCCCTAGCGCGTTGTCTTTCGGGGCTGGCATACCGTTTAAGATAGGCGCACGAAATTCGGTAGGGACGTGTATCTCAATAAGACGAACAAACGCCTCACTGCAATGTCATGGCCACGCCCAACAGGAAGTGAGATAATTGGGCTTTTGTGTGATTTTTGGGTATTGGACATAGAATGGAATTTGAAACACTTCTCCTACACCGTACCTCAGATGGGCTTAAATTTTGGTGAACATAATCTTAAGACGTTGGAGATGTTAAATTGCGAAGGATTTTCAAATAGGCGGTAATATGACGATACGGCGGATCGATAAAGTTAGGTATGGAATTTGAAACACTTCTCCTACACCGTACCTCAGATAGGCTTAAATTTTGGTGAACATAATCTTAAGACGTTGGAGATGTTAAATTGCGAAGGATTTTCAAATAGGCGGTAATATGACGATACAGCGGATCGATAAAATTAGATATTTATTGAATGGGAGTGATGAGTTATGAATGGGAGGTATTTGTTGCTAGGCAACGCCCTGATCAAAGGTCTTTGATCTTTGTACCTTTGATCTGATATAGCTGCAAGCAGCAATGTGGGGACAAGCATCGAAGGTTCATGTAGGCCTCAGCATGTAGGCCACATGCAGGGTCTGACAGGGTCTGACAGAGTCTGACAGGGTCTAACAGAGTCTGACAGGGTCTGACAGGGTCTGACAGGGTCTGTTCTGACAGGGTATCTACAATGTCATGGCCACGCCCAACAGGAAGTGAGATAATTGTGCCAGGCACACGAAATTTCGTATGGCTGTGCGTCTCAGTAAGACGAACAAACGCAGGTGCGAGGTCCCGACCAACGCCGCTTGCGGCTTTAATTAGGGACCGAGCCCCGAAGGGGGACGAAGGTCCCTATTGTTGTTGCTTTGTTTCCCTATTATTATTATTATTATTATTCTTGTTCTTGTTCACACTCGCTGGGGCAATTTTGAGCATGTTCCCATGCTTCAAAACGAACGAAACTTTGCACGGGCATCACAAAGTGCTGCCAGTACGACCACACAAAGTCCCGTCCCCCAGTGACCCCCAGGAGCTCGATAGCGCCCCCTAGCGCGTTGTCTTTCGGGGCTGGCATACCGTTTAAGATAGGCGCACGAAATTCGGTAGGGACGTGTATCTCAATAAGACGAACAAACGCCTCACTGCAATGTCATGTCCACGCCCAACAGGAAGTGAGATAATTGGGCTTTTGTGTGATTTTTGGGTATTGGACATAGAATGGAATTTGAAACACTTCTCCTACACCGTACCTCAGATGGGCTTAAATTTTGGTGAACATAATCTTAAGACGTTGGAGATGTTAAATTGCGAAGGATTTTCAAATAGGCGGTAATATGACGATGCGGCGGATCGATAAAGTTAGGTATGGAATTTGAAACACTTCTCCTACACCGTACCTCAGATAGGCTTAAATTTTGGTGAACATAATCTTAAGATGTTGGAGATGTTAAATTGCGAAGGATTTTCAAATACGCGTTAATATGACGATACGGCGGATCGATAAAGTTAGGTATTTATTGAATGGGAGTGATGAGTTATGAATGGGAGGTATTTGTTGCTAGGCAACGCCCTGATCAAAGGTCTTTGATCTTTGTACCTTTGATCTGATATAGCTGCAAGCAGCAATGTGGGGACAAGCAACGAAGGTTCATGTAGGCCTCAGCATGTAGGCCACATGCAGGGTCTGACAGGGTCTAACAGAGTCTGACAGGGTCTGACAGGGTCTGACAGGGTCTGACAGGGTCTGACAGGGTCTGTTCTGACAGGGTATCTACAATGTCATGGCCACGCCCAACAGGAAGTGAGATAATTGTGCCAGGCACACGAAATTTGGTATGGGTGTGCGTCTCAGTAAGACGAACAAACGCAGGTGCGAGGTCCCGACCAACGCCGCTTGCGGCTTTAATTAGGGACCGAGCCCGAAGGGGGACGAAGGTCCCTATTGTTGTTGCTTTGTTTCCGTATTATTATTATTATTCTTGTTCATACACGCTGGGGCAATTTTGAGCATGTTCCCATGCTTCAAAACAAACGAAACTTTGCACGGGCATCACAAAGTGCTGCCAGTACGACCACACAAAGTCTCGTCCCTGGGGGACCTGGGGGTCCCTGGGAGACCCCCACTGGGGGACCCCCAGTGGGGGTCTCCTAGACCGTACCTCAGATGGGCATAAATTTTGGTAAGCATAATCTTAAGACGTTGGAGATGTTAAATTGCGAAGGATTTTCAAATAGGCGGTAATATGACGATACGGCGGATCGATAAAGTTAGGTATGGAATTTGAAACACTTCTCCTACACCGTACCTCAGATAGGCTTAAATTTTGGTGAACATAATCTTAAGACGTTGGAGATGTTAAATTGCGAAGGATTTTCAAATAGGCGGTAATATGACGATACGGCGGATCGATAAAGTTAGGTATTTATTGAATGGGAGTGATGAGTTATGAATGGGAGGTATTTGTTGCTAGGCAACGCCCTGATCAAAGGTCTTTGATCTTTGTACCTTTGATCTGATATAGCTGCAAGCAGCAATGTGGGGACAAGCATCGAAGGTTCATGTAGGCCTCAGCATGGAGGCCACATGCAGGGTCTGACAGGGTCTAACAGAGTCTGACAGGGTCTGACAGGGTCTGACAGGGTCTAACAGAGTCTGACAGGGTCTAACAGAGTCTGACAGGGTCTAACAGAGTCTGACAGGGTCTGACAGGGTCTGTTCTGACAGGGTATCTACAATGTCATGGCCACGCCCAACAGGAAGTGAGATAATTGGGGCAATTTTGAGCATGTTCCCATGCTTCAAAACAAAACTTTGCACGGGCATCACAAAGTGCTGCCAGTACGACCACACAAAGTCCCGTCCCCCAGTGACCCCCAGGAGCTCAATAGCGCCCCCTAGCGCGTTGTCTTTCGGGGCTGGCATACCGTTTAAGATAGGCGCACGAAATTCGGTAGGGACGTGTATCTCAATAAGACGAACAAATGCCTCACTGCAATGTCATGGCCACGCCCAACAGGAAGTGAGATAATTGGGCTTTTGTGTGATTTTTGGGTATTGGACATAGAATGGAATTTGAAACACTTCTCCTACACCGTACCTCAGATGGGCTTAAATTTTGAAGTAAATGCATGGAGAATTCTGTAGTTGTGTAGTCATCTTGGTACAAATGAAAATATAGCTGCAAGCAGCAATGTGGGGGCCAAGCACCGTTTGACAGGGTCTAACAAGGTCTGACAGGATCTAACAGAGTCTGACAGGGTCTGACAGGGTCAGGGTCTAACCCTGTCAGAACAGACACATCAAAGACAGATCAAAGGTTGCTAGGTGCGTTGCTAGGCAGTTGACAAATTTCTGCAACTTTGACCTGCTGCTGCCACTAGACGGTTGGAGCTGGGGACCTATAAATTGCTGTGGGTAACGAGGAGACAGGCTGGAATGTGCATGCCACACATTCCAGCCTGTGGCATGCACAGCGTTTAAGATAAGCGCACACTTCTCCTACACCGTACCTCAGATGGGCTTAAATTTTGGTGAACATAATCTTAAGACGTTGGAGATGTTAAATTGCGAAGGATTTTCAAATAGGCGATACGGCGGATCGATAAACTTAGGTATTTATTGAATGGGAGTTATGAGTTATGAATGGGAGGTTTTCATTGAATTTGGAGTTCTTCCTCAGACTAAAACTTCACAGGGTAATGTAGATGAGAACTACCAAGATTTTCATGCCAAATAACGACAGGCCAGTGAACTGTCAGAAATCTACCGCTAGCTGAGCCCCTAACAGGAAAAATTGTCCGATATGGCTTACCATTTTTGCCAGGCACACGAAATTCAGTATGGGTGTGCGTCTCAGTAAGACGAACAAACGCAGGGGCGAGGTCCCGACCAACGCCGCTTGCGGCTTTAATTATTATTATTCTTGTTCTTGTTCACACTCGCTGGGGCAATTTTGAGCATGTTCCCATGCTTCAAAACGAACGAAACTTTGCACGGGCATCACAAAGTGCTGCCAGTACGACCACACAAAGTCTCGTCCCTGGGGGACCTGGGGGTCCCTGGGAGACCCCCCACTGGGGGACCCCCAGTGGGGGGTCTCCTAGACCGTACCTCAGATGGGCATAAATTTTGGTAAGCATAATCTTAAGACGTTGGAGATGTTAAATTGCGAAGGATTTTCAAATAGGCGGTAATATGACGATACGGTGGATCGATAAAGTTAGGTATGGAATTTGAAACACTTCTCCTACACCGTACCTCAGATAGGCTTAAATTTTGGTGAACATAATCTTAAGACGTTGGAGATGTTAAATTGCGAAGGATTTTCAAATAGGCGGTAATATGACAATACGGCGGATCGATAAAGTTAGGTATTTATTGAATGGGAGTGATGAGTTATGAATGGGAGGTATTTGTTGCTAGGCAACGCCCTGATCAAAGGTCTTTGATCTTTGTACCTTTGATCTGATATAGCTGCAAGCAGCAATGTGGGGACAAGCATCGAAGGTTCATGTAGGCCTCAGCATGTAGGCCACATGCAGGGTCTGACAGGGTCTAACAGAGTCTGACAGGGTCTGACAGGGTCTGACAGGGTCTGTTCTGACAGGGTATCTACAATGTCATGGCCACGCCCAACAGGAAGTGAGATAATTGTGCCAGGCACACGAAATTTCGTATGGCTGTGCGTCTCAGTAAGACGAACAAACGCAGGTGCGAGGTCCCGACCAACGCCGCTTGCGGCTTTAATTTCATACTGATCTTTTGGAGCTTATTGTACAATCATGTTTTACATTTTCACCAAAAACAGTGTACTCTTAATATGGATCAAAATGAACTGGAGCAGTTTCTTTTTGACAGTTTTGTACATAAGTGTCATCCTGCTACCACGGTCACGGCTGTACTGGTCCGCTGAATGCCATGTGCCACGTATAATGTCCAGAGGCACATGGGAAGAAATGTATTCATTTCAGTGACAACAGCAACATGGCATCCAACAATGATAAGCTTTATAAAATCCGGCCACTTATTGATTCACTCCTCAAAAAAAGTCATGTGTTGCCACAAGACCAACTGTTGCCTATTCATGAGCTTATAGTGCTTTTCAAAGGAAAAACTAATCTAAAGCACTACGTTTCCAATAAACCATTTAAATGGGGATACAAAATCTTTGTGCTTTGTGACATAAAGAGCCTGGTGCGTTCTTTTCGCATATACACAGGCTACTCTGATCCTCTCCCTGGGGAACCGGACTGGCGGGCAAGAGGAAATGTGGTGCTTAATTTTGCCAAAGTCATTCCTAGTTCTGCCAGCCACTTACTGTTTTTTGACTCCTGCTTTTCTTCCTTGGATTTACTTGTTGTACTTGCAAATAAGGAAATACCAGCCCTTGGGGCAATGAAGCAAAGTTTGCTGCCTGGCTGCAGTTTCAGCAAGGACGGTGTCATGAAGAAGGGACAAGGGTGTTTCGAGGAGAAAAAGGTGGTTATCGAAAGTGTGTAAATCAGAGCTGTCAAATGGTTTAACAACAGAGAGCAGATAGTTGCTAACACATTTGCCAGTGCCCAGATAGTTTGTCAAGTGGAAAGACTGGACAAGAAGTTAAAAAGAATCTTTCAGTAAAATCCCAAAACATTATCAGCATTTATAGCCAGTTTAAAGGTGGTGTTAATGCTCTTGAAGCACTCATTTCCAACATTACTATTCAGCTCAAGTCCAAAAGGTTCTATCATAAGTTCTTTTTTTATTTCATTAATATGGTCATTGTGAACAACTGGCTCCTATATCAGCCTGACCGTGAATATCTTAATGTTTAAAAAAATAGGCTGAAGGACTTCCTTGATTTTAGAACCTCAATCGCACAGGCACTGTGTCTGCAAAGGAAGGTTCTGTCCAGGAAGAGAAATGCAAACCCTTTTCTGAAATAGAGAGTTTGAAAAGAAGAAACAGTGAGGTGCCACTAAGGCTATCCCCACACAGAAGGTGCGCTCAGACTCTGTGGGACACTGGCCTGTGATGGAGACTGTACGACAGCGCTGCAAACATCCAAACTTTAAGAGTCTAACTGTCAGTAAATGTGTAAATTGCATTGTGCCTCAACAAGGGAAAGAACTGCTTTAGAGAGTTTCATGAGTAAGACCTTTTCAACTTTTTCACTTTTTTTGTATTGTGACATTTTGTTATTTATGCTGTTGCTCTCTTCAGAGTAATAAGTGGCTACAAAACATAAAATTTTACATTATGTAGACTAAGTTACAGAAGTCGACAGAGGCCATATTCATAAGCAATATTTTTTCTTCCTTGTTATCCCGAGATAATGAGATAATTAATTCAAGATCTCGTGATCTTGAGAAAACAAAAGTTATTCCGTGATCTCGAGAAAACAACTGAAACGTTTACCGCCACGTTATGACAGGCTGACTTCAGGGCTATTTCTATTTCTGAATAGACACGTTTTTGGTCATTAGAATGTCTGGAATAATAATCGATCAGCTGATAAGGCAATATTTTGATCAGGGGTTGACACAGGGGGAGATTGCATTACGTCTTTTAATTCAGGATTATTAGGATTATTATTAGGATCATTTCAAGATTAGTCCGCGGCACCTCCACAGAAGACATCACATATAATTTTTTGAGTTGTCAAGATCACAGAATAACTCTTTGTTTTCTCGAGATCTCGAAATAACAGTTTTGTTTTCTCGAGATCACAAATTAACTGTGTTGTTTTCTCGAGATCTCGAGTTAATTTTCTCATTATTAAGGTGGAAAATAATCATTACGAACATGGCCTCTGTCAGCTTCCGTACTAAGTAGAAAATCTGTGTTTGTATTATTGAAATGTATAACCTTCTTCACTGGATTTAAGGAACAATAGAAAAAAATACAAAATTCTTTGAGCTGATAACATGACATGTTGAGTACATAGTGTTTTGACTTATTATTTCTGTATTTATGTGGTATCACCTCCACCATTTGTCGAATGTCTCTATCCTCTCTCACCCCATTTCATGCTGGAGCTGTCCTGAAAGGTTTTGGGTCAACAACAAAAATATTAAAACGAAAAATGTCCCCACCCCACCACCACCACCACCACCTAACACACGCTAATAACAGCCATCCATCAAATGTGTTCCACCTTATTCCGGGCCAAGTCTTAGAGGCCAATGTTCTCATATTAAAATATGTGAGATGTCAATGTTGGTCAGTATGTGACTGTGACAAGCAGCATAGTTCAGTTTTTCATACATTTTAATATGTACAAAGAAAACATAAATTCACATTGTCCATTATTTTAAACAATCCCAACACTCATCTGACAACCAGATACTTTTGTCAAATATACAAAATCATCAAGTAATCCAAAACAGTACAGTGACTTTTCGCCCAGGTAAAAGTCTTTACTCACAGTACTTCAAAGAAATCATGACAAAAGGGAAGTTTAGTTGCTTATTAATATTTTTATGTCCTAATGGCCCTCACAGAGCTCAGAGCTGTCTGCTGCCTACAGTTACATCAAACATCCTGTCTGTGCTGATTCCATCTCTGGAGCTGTCATGCTTTGTGGATCCACGCATTTGAAATCACAGTGTGTCACAGGGGACACAAAGACGGAAAAATACAGCAGAGGCTGCATTTGTTTGAATAAACGTATATGTGCCCTTCCCAAATACAATGTGCCATATGCAATGTATTCTGAGGCTCCACAGATCTTCAGCAGCTACAGGGTGAAATGTGCTGTTATGTTTTTATGGTGCGTTTCTGCTGCTGCATGTACTGTATGCTGTGTCTTCCGTCAGTGTCCCCCGAAAGTCCAATTTAGGCTAAACATTAAAAAAAGAAAAATATTAAAGCTGCATGTTTTGTTATAAATGACATGCATTCATTGAGAAACCTGATTGCACATAGCACTGTGCTTCCTTGTACAGTAATCCCTCGTTTATCGCGGGGGTTAGGTTCCAGAAATAACCCGCAATAAGAGAAATCCGCGAAGTAGGACAACTTTATATTTTACAATTATTCTACATGTTTTAAGCCTGTAAATGCCTCACCACACATTATACACTTTTCTCAGACTGGAATTAACCTTTTGTCAGATTTCTCTCTCGTTTAAACATTCAAACTTTCATAGATTTTCAATAAAATGTATTAATAGTGAAGCGTGGGGGGGCATGGCTCCGGAAGCCCCGCCGGACGCGCGAGGGGAGCGGAGACATGAGTCACTGGATCCGCAGGAAGCACCACGCTCATCCAACGGCACTGCCACATCCCGGGATGCGACACGCACCAACCCCTTGGAGAAGTGCGCGACATGTGCACCCCTCATCGTGGTCAAATCCAGAGACAAAGCAGCACGACCAGCACGAGGCCACGCGTACACCGGGGCTGCGAGCATGAGATCGAACCGTGGCGCCTGGACCGCGTCCTCTCAGCCCGAGCCACAAACCAGCCGCACGAAACCAGCAAAGAGCGGCACGTGGTGGTTTAATCCTGGTTTAGACCTGGTCTAGTTCCGGTTTAGTCCAGGTCTAGACCTGGTCCAGTCCTGGTTTAGTCCAGGTCCAGTCCAGGTTTAGACCTGGTTTAGACCTGGTCTAGACCTGGTTTAGTCCACGTTTAGTCCTGGTCTAGTCCCGGTCTAGTCCTGGTCCCCCCTGCGTCCCCCATCTATCAATCGACAAAGGTCTGCAGTCTCTTAGCCAATCAGGACGCAGAACACAGTGTTACACTATAAAAAAAATAGAAAAAAAAATTTGAAAAAAAAAAAAAAAATCCGCGAAACAGCGAGGTCGCGAACAGTGAACCGCGATAGAGCGAGGGACCACTGTACTTATGTCACTAACCCATTCTACTATAGAGTATAAAATACCAAATTTAACCTTTTACATAAGAACTATTGCTACATCAAGTATTGTCATTCATTTGGAGCATCTCCCTAAAAGCTACAGTCACAGTCTTTACAGATTTACAGTGTATATTGGGTTATTGTTTTTTCCGGTAAAACCATTCAAAGTCTACTGCATCCAGGTTGACGATAGTTGAAATTTTTACAAAAACAACAATTAATATAGTATTACTGCTCTATAGGCTACTTTCTATGTAGTAATTATTGGTTCAGGAATTACCCACTAATTAGCACTGTAAATAGCTAGGAAATACTAGTCTTTATTTGAAATTCATTGTCAAAAATAGTTTTGTGTTGACTTCTTCCACATGTGAGAAATGATACTGTGTAAATGTGACTCAGAAGAATGTATTAACTAGAGATATTTGTATTTAAGACAACCAGACAAAAACAAACAAAAGTCGACAAAGGAATTAGCTATAGTTGATATCGAGCGTTTTGACCTATTACAGCCTCTTAGTCTGAAGAGGCTTGTCTGAGGTGAATCCTCTGGGCTGGTTGGTGTGGTCCTAACCCTGGTCCAGTCTCCTGCTCCTGTTTTGGGACAGCAGTGTCTTCAGTCTCCCATAGATCTATGCTGTGATATGGATGAGGACGGAGCTGCCAGCACAGTTATGAGAAGTTTCCAAAAGAGGCTACAGAAAAAAACAGAAAAAGAGTTCATGAGTGTGTACATTTAGATAATAAATATATCAATACCCCTCTCCCCCCTCCCCACCCCTTATGAATCACCTGTGCAGATTAACACATGATAAAATGTGTTTATCTGCACAATATTGAAACACAAGAAGAAAAATCAGAAGAAAAAACATTATAATGAAAGTTCAAATTGCATTGCAGCTCTACTTACACCTTATTTAATCCTACCTGTACCTTTGTATTATATCTTATGACATATTTTTTATTATATTGTTTACTTTTTCCCTTGTATTTTTATTGCATGCTATTAGTACTTCTTGACTATCTTAGTGAGTCAACGGTTCTTCTGATCCTAAGCATTTCATTGCATTGTTGACCTTGTGTTGATCCTGCATATGATAAACAATCTTGAATCTTGAAATATATTGTTATACCACTGACAAGGTAAAACACAGTGCTCCCGTCACATATTTTAAATGAGTAAAGCTATCAGATGAGACTAAATGAATTAAAAATGACAGAACTTAAGTCTAAGTTACTACCTATGTTTTTGTTTGTGTTATGAGATGAGTAGGCTAAGCGTATTCCAGACTGTTTGTGTTGAATGAAAGGATGTTGTCTTCTTTAGCCTAAAGCCTACAGTGACTCGAGACTGCAGCAGGAACATCTGGACAGCTCTGAAAGTGAGGGCCCAGTGGGGGTGCACACTTCTGCCTGTGGATGCTGCTATATCTTTATAAAGTCACTCCTTTCTTCCTTCAGAGCACATCAATATTTGATCAAAAGATGTGTTTGTATGCTCCCATCTGCTCTCAGTGGTAATTAAAAGTAACTAGACGCTACGGTACATGACATAAAACCTTAAGCACACAAAGATGATTATTTCCATTGCAGAGTGGACTTCTTGGTTTAGACACTGACCCATATTACCATGGGGCTGCCTCAAATGCGCCAAATTACAATAGAAAATACCTAGCGAGCATGACACAGAGAATAAAAACAGCAACGGTTACCTCATTCTCATTCTTGACTGCACCACTCCACAGAGGATAACACAAAAGAGAATCACTACTCTCATAATGTGCAAGCCTCATATCAATGGCCCTTTCACTTATGTGTCCCACCATCGTGCAGGTTGTCCCATGTCATTTTAAATCTGTCACGTTTAAAGACAGCTGGTGCTTTTTCTATTGGGAGACGTGGGTTTAAAACTAAAATGCCAACAGCCTGGTAGTGCTGTGCTTGGTGACTGGCTGCCAGGGAAACCACCTGGTCACATCTGTTCTTTCAAATAGAGATCAAGATAATGACATGAAGATGCAGGCTTGACATAAGTCTGCCTGTATTTCATGCATATAAAGCGGAGGAAATAAGTATCTGATCCCTTGCTGATTTTGTAGGTTTTCCCACTGACAAAGAAATGAACAGTCTAAAATATCAATGGTAGGTTTATTTTAACATTGAGAGACAGAATATTATAAAGAAAATCCAGAAAATAACTTTAAAGAAAATGTATAAACTGATTTGCATTTCATTGAGTGAAATAAATATTTGAACACTGTGTGCGGCGAACCGCCTCACTAGCCTCACTAGCCTCACTAGCCTCACTAGCCTCACTAGCCTCACTAGCCTCGGCCTCCGTGTTTCTTGAAGTTTCTTTCCGGCGCGTCACGTAACGTAAAAATAAAGAGTCTTGAATCAAAAGGTTTGTCTTTTCTATCTTTACTAAAGTGAAGGTCATACAGAGTGGATAAAAATAAGGTGAATAAAAAGGGAAACGGAAAGAGGAATTTCTGAGGCTTGTGGTTTTCCTATGCGTGTTGTGTAAGGCTCTGTATGTGTTGTGATGTCCTTCTGGGCGTCGTTGCGTGTCGTATAGTGGCGAGTTCCTGCCTGTCACTGGGAGACCGGGCTTTCTTGTACTTCTTGGCTCCCGACAGGAATCCGTCCTACGTGACGTCCGACGTTACGTTCTTACGTGACTATTACGCGACGATTACGTGACGGTGAAAAGACTGTGTAGTAGGGATGGGCGATACCAGTTATTTTTGTTTCGATACGATACCAAGTAATACCAGGGTTAGAATCGCGATATCAATACCGATACTTTCATACATTTTTTTAATACTACAGAAAAACACTAACCTGGCTCTAACTAGATACCTTGGCTTCGCAAAGCTCCACCAGGGGGCTTAGCTCCACACATTCTAACACCAGATATCTAAAAAAAAATCTTTGATGAAATGAAAATGGCAATGCAGACATCAAATGTAACCACTAGACTTTTGTTTGTGCTGCTTGTATTGCACGTTGTATTTTTATGTATTTGCCTGCCTTGGGACTGCGGATGAAAACTAGCTTTGTAGCTAAAATTCGGTATATTTACATTTGTTTTATACTTATGTTCATTAATGTGCATTGTCCCTATCAAATAAATAAATAAATAAAATAAAATAAATAAATCTATTGTAAGTTGGGCACTTGCAGCCTATGAAAAAAGACAAGAAATGAAGTATCACTATTGTCACTCTCACATACATACATTCTCCTCTCACATACACTACTCTTAGTCTTCTACATGCTTGATGGTTACCTGGATTCTCCCTCTCTCAAACGCCTCGGCAGCTGACCTCTGTCGTACTGCTGTTGCTGCTGTGCTGGAGGGAGCTGCCTGACTAGCCTCCTGTCGTCGTTTGGTCAGTAGCATTTCGTCATGCTGAGGTTTATGATTTATGATCAAGTGTTTATTTAAAATTTGTGGTATTGCCACAATATCGGATAATTTTTTGGCACACACTGCACTTCGCAACATTGTCGTCCACGGTGTGGAAGCAACTACACACCACACTTCACTTGCGGTCTCCCATGGCTCCCGCAGCTCCGCGCCGCTTTGACTGAAATCTCACAGCAGTGAGTCTATCGCGGGATGACGTACTACCCCACGTTTGGTGAGAACGCGGAAGGAAAAGTAGTGCCTGACAACTGGCAATGGTTGAATAATGAACAAAACACATATGAATTTGAACTAAATAAACTTAAAGTTAAGTCAGTAAAAAACATGACTTGGTATCGATATTTTAATACCAGGATTGATGCATATTAAATACCCCATCAGGATCGATATATCAATACTTTGGTATCGATCCGCCCATCACTACTGTGTAGCTTCTGTGGTCCAGGACGTCCTAATACCCCGTCATCTCTCGGCTCAGAGCATCTGTGGTCTCGGGGTATCCTCCTGGCCACCAGAACGCGGCTTCTATCCTTACGCGTAGTCGTTTTTTCTTGTGTGTGTATATGTGTGTGTGTTGGTGTGGTGTCTTCAGTCTTCTGTGTCTTCAGTCTTCTGTGTCTGTGAGCAGTGTGTTCCCTGAATTTATACCAAGCAACATCAAAGATAAAAGATCAAAGAATAAAGGATCAAAGCGAACCAATCAGGACGCGTTTTCTAACATCAAAGCGGGACCGACGTCCAATGAGAAAGCAGATACTTAAAAACTCATAAGATGGCAGCCACACACATAGAACTCATAAAATGGCGGACACGCATAAAACACACATAAATTGGCTCTTACATATCCCGGACCCTAATTGGCTATGCTTTAGCAAGTCAATTACTAACTTAGGGCCTGTTTACACGAGAACGCTTACGGGTAAAAACGACAAAATATATTATCGGAAGTGCCTTTCGTTTACACGGTGACGGCGTTTTTGGAGCCTAAAAACGCAAAAATCTGAAACCACCCTCCAGAGTGGAAAAGTTAAATACGCTCCGCTGTAGCGTTTCCGTGTTAAGTGCCCAAGACGCAAAACTGCTCACGTCGCGTACGCGTTTACGTCACATAGATGCGGAATACCTTGATACCACGGATGTTCAAGCTGTGCTAGCAGCTCTAGTCAACATACAAGAGTCATTTCAACAATTGTATAAATTGCACCCACACACGTCTACGGTCTTTTCTCTTCTTCCCGTACAAGTCTTTCTCACACTCTCACAGCCACACAGACGGCCAAGACAAGCGACTTCCGCATGAGGCACTTCAAATGTAAAACCCGATGTGATTTTATATTTTCTAATTCACTGTAATCCTCCTGTAATGTGACTATTTTCAGTACAATATTCAAAAACATGTAAACAAAAATACAAGTCACTGAAATGTTTGGAGTGGAACTTAACAACTCATTTAAAACGCAACTAGAACATTTTATTTTGAAGTTTTACCTTTCTCTTTTCCGGTACAGTCGTGGTTAGAAATGTAACTTGACGCTGATGTGATGTTTTGTTTTTTTGTTTTTTTTTCAGTCCAGCCTCCCTTCGCTGGCTTTTGCGTCCACTTTTGCGTCTTCGTATAAACAAACATTTCCTGTTGAGAACGCTCGTCTAAACGCGGATAAAAAATTGAAGACGAGATGCCACTTTTGCATCTTCTGTTTTGATCGTCACCGTATAAACGTAGCCTTAAGATTCAGAGCCATTTACTAATTTAAAACTTTAAGTTTAGAGCGGTTACATTTCTCGAACATTTTTCTTCAAATAGGTTAAGTATTCTTATCTCATATTTCTTTTACAAGTAAGTATACTTTTCACAATTTACAGTGCATATCGGACGTGTGGTAAGTCCTCTTCTTCAGTCTTCACCCTGCAAGAGACAGAACTTAGTTATGGGCCTTTGTACAATACTCGTCTTCGTCTGGACTTCGGCACTGCGGACCGTCCCCTTGGAGTCTGGCATAACCCTGGTGATTCTGCCCAGCATCCAGGAATTTCTTGCCAGGGACGGATCAACGACGAGGACGACGTCTCCGACCTGGCTTCTCCTCGTTCCAAGCCACTTTTGCCGCTCTTGAAGCAGTGGCAAGTACTCTCGGGTCCACCTCCTCCATTACTGTTGCCTTAACCTTGCCAGGATATGATTTCTGCATGTTTCTAGATGGATGTGGTGAAGAATAAGGTGGGTTGTTCTGTGTTGTTTACTGAGTAGGGCGGGAAGCTTGGCTTCCCCAGGCGTCGCTGATCTGTTCAGACGCCCCCCTACTCTAAACTTTTCTCTTTCTTTCTTTCTCTTTCTTCGATTGTACACCCGGTAGTGCGGTATGTACCATACTCTTCGGCTCAGCTGTTCATCTGGGACTCTTATGACGTACCCTTTCTCTTCATCAAATCTTCGCACTTCTGAAGGAAGTCTGAAAACCTGATGAGTATCCTCTTCAAGGAGTCGAGTATTTGCTTGGTTATACCTCGGTTGCCTGGCATCTCCATGCAGTCATCCCTCAGAGGTAGCTCAGTGCAGCAATGGCCATCCGAAAGATGTGCCGATGCGGTCACACCGCGCACAAACTCCTTGTCATGTTGAGATGGCCCTTGCTTGTCCTCATGCCGGCGTTCCGGAAAATACATTAAATTAATACATTAAAGGTACAGTGTGTAGGATTCGTGGCGCATAGGTGGATGGTGGCTATTCCACTTCCTCTTTTGGCTACGGCAGACCACGAGGGTCTGCACGAATGCGTGAAGCGCACGCAGTCCCGTTCACTGTTTTTTTTTTTCTTTTCGCATGAAAACACACATTCCCGATCATGTACCATGACAATCTACATATCAAATGAAACCTTACAGTCTCCTCTTTTTGACTATGCAATTCATTTCCTGGCACAACAATCACTCCCTGAGCACATAGGGCTTTTATACGGAAAAGCACAAAACGAGGTTTGTTACTTTGCTTACCTTTGAAGGCTCTGCACAGGTCAAACACTGTATTTCACCATAAACTTGGTCTCAATCTGTCCGTAAGGATCCAGCGAATAAAATCCAGTAAAACAATTTAGTCCAAAACACATGTTAGATCCATTACGACGTGTGATCCGGCAGCATGCTTGTCTTGTTTACCCAAAACCACGAGCCTTGCCGAAGGCAAAGGTGGAGCCCAAATGTCCTTCTGCGGCTCTCGTATTCAAAATGGCTGCTTCTATATGGAGATCCCCCTTTGATGTGACTATATCTAAGTTCAAAAGAATACTTTGATTTCATGATGGAAGTGAACAGGCTTGGAAAACAATGTTGAACAATTTTTGAATGGGTATCTTCAATTTCGGTAATTAACGGGTAAAAATCTTACACACTGTCCCTTTAAGGAATCACTCGCCCATTCACAAACACATTCATAGATCACTGTAAGTATCTGTGGGAGCTGGAATTGCACTGCCAACCTGCTGGTCAGTGGACAAACGCTCCTGTGCTGTTGCTGTGTAATTTAGATTAACAAAGAATTACATATCTAATTTAGCAATACTGACAAATAAGTTAATAGACAAGTTTATGTGTGTGTACTCATTTGGTTTGGTTTTAACAAAAATAATTGCTCAAAATACATTGATAAATAAAAGCATGAAGATAATGTGAAGCCTGGTCTTATTCTCACTCTAACAGATGTTTTAAGTGTATTTGATTTTATGGTGTGAAGAAGACAATTTCATACAATCTGTCTGAAACAAAACTAATGTGATTCTGCGCTGAGTGTGAAATGCTATTAGGAGCTTGGAGAAACTGGCTCAGTCCCAGACACAATATTACTATCACAGAGCACAATACAGTATACTGTCCTCCCTCTCTCTCCGCTATCCTCCTTTACTTTTTTTGAGTGACTATTATCACAAAAATCTAGCTATATTTTTCAATGCCAAACATCCAAAAAACATAATCTATTTTGTTGTTGGGAAGTTAATCTAAAGTATTGCCCTGTTCAGTCGCTCAAATTCTGTTAGAACTGACTTAAAGGTACAATGTGTAACTTTTCTGGTAGAGGGTTCACCACTGGCTTGACTCCATGTTGTTTTTTTTCCTGAAATGATCTATAGTATGGCATTTAATTTGTCTCCATGGAGAGGCTACATCACCAGGACAAGTTACAGGTCAGATCTATGGATAAGTGGACCTGCTCACAGTAATAATGCATGCTTTTGCAGTAATTTTTAGAAATAAAAACAGCTGTAATTGAATAAATACAAGATATGTTTGTTTAATGCCATACTGCGGAACATGCCAGGGTCAGGCAAAGCAATAATGGAGAAAAGCAGATGGTGGACCCTACACTAGAAAAGTTACACAGTGCACCTTTAAGTTAAGTTACTCATAGGGATGATATCATAAGGCAATAGGCAGAACAGCAGCCAGGAAACTGTGGACACCCAACTCACCATCAAATGTGATGGACTGAAGGAATATTGGGGATTTTAGATGCATTTGAATGCAGCGCAACACAAGCAATGAATGGAATATATTATTTATTTATTTACTTATTCTGTATTAAACAGTTTGATGCTCACTGCCATAGACATTTGAGAAAGCCTGTCATGTCAAATCGTGCTAACATCTCTAAGATCAAAATCCTTCACGTGTATTTTCACTCTCTTCTAAAAAGTTATTGAGAAATCAATATTTAATTTTTGTCTGATCTTTGGGAGATAAATCATGTTTAACAGCCAACATCGAGACTGAACACACTTTAAATGTATCAGAGAATCACTCAACTGAATACAAGTGTTAAGTACGAGGCTGAAATGGAGGAATAGACGTGTGGCATGATAATGTTATTCATGATGTAAGTAAGGTAAAGAGAAAATTAAAGGTTCTATATTATGTAAAATTGACTTGTGTGAGCTTTGAGTCATATTATAATGTTGTTACCTCCTCAAAAACATACCTAGAGTTCTGTTTTGTTTCATTCACATATGTTTAAATAATTATTTATTCAAACATGTATTATTAGTCTGTATACATCTGCAAAGCTCTGTTCTACCTTGTGATGTCATGAAGCAGTAATTTTCAAGTTAACAGCTACTTTTTACCTTTTGATTAATAGAGACTAGGTATTCCAGGGCTTACATTATCCAAATGATTCTGGTCAAGGTGTATGGAGTTTAAAACCACAGTGGAGCACTTCTTGTATTAACACATGACATTACAAGGTGAAACATAGTGTTTTCTGTTTGAGATCAATCTAAATATGCAGGATTTGAATATTAAAGATCCCATGACATGGTACTTCTTGATGCTTTTATATGGCTCCTTAATGGTTCCCTAATACTGTAAATGAATCCTTCTTCAAAATCAACACTCAGTGCATGAGAAACAGAGATAAGATGAGAAAGAGTCATAAATATCTCTCTTAGGCTACGTTCACACTGCAGGGCTTAATGCTCAATTCCGAATTTTTTGTGAAATCCGATTTTTTTGCGAGGCCGTTCACATTTCCAGTTAAATGCGAATTGTATGTGATCTCCAGTGTGAACGCTAAACTCCCCAAAAGTGTCCCGCATGCGCCTTGGAGGACACGATGACGTCACACGCAGCGAACGCGCTCAATGTTTACAGAAGTAGCCTAAAGTTGCTTTCGTACCAGAGCCAAAACATGTACAGCTTATTTGTTTTAAGGAGGAGACGGAGAAGGACGAGGTTTTTGGCCACAGCGTTTGCGGGGCAGTGGCAGCAACGTCTGCAGAAAGGAACATGTGGGTGCGGAGTCACAGGCAGGAGGGGTGGGATTACTACGTGCTTCGCCGCTTCACTGATATGAGTTTATATACTATTTTCGCATGACGAGAAGAACGTTTGTGCACATTTGTGAACGCCTACTTGTACCACTCTCATTGGAGGAAACGCACTCAGGTCGGATGAATGCGACCTGGCCGTTCAGACTGAAGTCGCATGTCAAAAGATCGGATATGTATCGGAGCCTTAGGCTACGTTCACACTGCAGCCTGAAACGACCCAAATCCGATTTTTTCGCCTCTATGCGACCTGTATCCGATCTTCTAATGACAGTGTGAACGACACAGATCCGATTTTTTCAAATGCGATCCAGGCCACTTGGATATGTGGTCCTAAATCCGATACATATCCGATCTTTTGACATGCGACTTCAGTCTGAACGGCCAGGTCGCATTCATCCGACCTGAGTGTGTTTCCTCCAATGAGAGTGGTACAAGTAGGCGTTCACAAATGTGCACAAACGTTCTTCTCGTCATGCGAAAATAGTATATAAACTCATATCAGTGAAGCGGCGAAGCACGTAGTAATCCCACCCCTCCTGCCTGTGACTCCGCACCCACATGTTCCTTTCTGCACACGTTGCTGCCACTGCCCCGCAAACGCTGTGGCCAAAAACCTCGTCCTTCTCCGTCTCCTCCTTAAAACAAATAAGCTGTACATGTTTTGGCTCTGGTACGAAAGCAACTTTAGGCTACTTCTGTAAACATTGAGCGCGTTCGCTGCGTGTGACGTCATCGTGTCCTCCAAGGCGCATGCGGGACACTTTTGGGGAGTTTAGCGTTCACACTGGAGATCACATACAATTCACATTTAACTGGAAATGTGAACGGCCTCGCAAAAAAATCGGATTTCACAAAAAATTCGGAATTGAGCATTAAGCCCTGCAGTGTGAACGTAGCCTTAAACTCTTTATTCTGGGCGTTGTTGCTTGAATGCAAATGAGAAGAAAACAGATGGTCAATAGTAGAGGGTGGGGGCGTGGCCAAACTCTCCGCTCAGAGCTCAGAGCCGACAGCTGATCCATTTCCTTGTTTTTGCACGGGGGGAGAGATTTGAAGCGTTCCATTGAAAAATAAACACATTTCCACAGAAAATAAAATTAAACCACTGCTGTTCAAAGGTCCAGAGGCTCAGATAAAGGACTTCCGAGCCTAGAAACACTCGGACGTGCCTCCAGGCAAATAAAAAAATGCATTTCGCATTGCCTAGCGCATTCGCAGTCCAAACTCTCTGGGCGTGATTTACAGAGACGCTGAGTACAGACAGACGGGGGTGGAACTGCATTTGCATTTCTTTTTCGATCTGACGTCAATAAGGTGCCTTGTTCAAACTCGCCCGTTTGAGCTCCGATTTTTTGTAACGCAGAAAAGGATCGCAAATGCTCAGTTTAGACATTTCACAACTTTTAACCATGGGGGGGGGGCTAAACAGGGTAGGGGAGCTCACATTAACGTTCAAAAACCTCAGAAAGTGAAAATTTCATGCCATGGGACCTTTAAACTGGTGTTATTATTTCAGTATTTTGTCCGTAAATGAATTCCCATTCCTAATATGGAACTCAATTCCAAATTCGCCCCTATAACCGTCAGCCTCATGAGCTCCATTTGACTGGAGGTGAACGCTTCACAGTCTGGTGTTCCCTAGTCAGCCTACAGTCAGCCTAGGAGTCATGTGGCGGCGCACTATATTTTGTGCATGTCCAGTGTGTAGCTGTTTCTCTGCTCTGGCCTTCACTCCACATTTCATTGTCACCTCCACTTTCCCCCCAACCCTGTGAACCTCAGTTGTGAGATGAGGCCAGCAAATTAACCTGCCCTCATCGCACTAAAGTCTGCGCCTGCTCGACTGGTAAATTACATTTGCATTGCACTTTTAATAGAAGTGTCCTACAGCAATTTAATTATTTTCCTTCACCGCTCAATTTTGTTCCAACTTGTGGTTCATTCCAGGTTAACCTCATGCAAAACAGCTGATTAGCCAAATGTTATTGTTATTACTAATGCTGTAATCTGGTAAATTGATTACCTCTAGCAAAAGGGTAAATAAATTAACAGGCAAAACAGATTGGGTTTACGCATTTGTATTCATGCTGTTTTTCAGTAAAAAGTGAATGACAAATGTGTAATGAATTTATTGTGAGATTTTTAACTTCACTATAGTTGCTGCTGGGAAATCTTTACTCTTCTACTTACAACATTATTTCAATGTGACATCACTTTCTTATATAGCCTTCTAATTTAAAGCTGCAATGTGTAATATTTCTAGTGGAAAGCCAGCCACCAGCTTGTCTCCATAGAGATGTTATTGCTTTGTCTAGAATGTTTCTATCACAAGGGAGACAAGCAGGTTACAGCAATATGCTACATTACAATTCAGATCTATGGAGAGTAGCCCCTATTCACAGAAGGAATTATTGTATTTTTGAGCAATAGAAACACTCGTAATGAATAAACGTAAGATGGAAATGTGACCCGCCAAGAGAAAAAACGCTACAACTCGGCATTTGTCAAACTGAGAAAATGACGTTTATAGTTTTTTTTTTTTTCAAAATTTGTAATTTAGTTTTTTTTGCAGAATGTGCTAGTTGAGATCATGAAGAAGCCACTCCATGTTTCAGATAACAGCATTAGTTGTGTTAAAAACATAAATTTTTTATTTAAAATTGGCTTGTTTTTCAGAAAGAAATGGGGTGTGAATAAATCACCATAATTACCCACGCTCGCGCTCCCGCCAATCATATTCTGAGTAGCGCGGTGTTTTCGTTTGTTCCACTATCAGCTGTGAGGAGGTCGTGAATATGTACGCGGAATTTCAAGAGAATAAGGATGGTGAAAATGGACTGTACTTTCACATGGGATACATTTGGGACACATCTATTTCTCCAGAGCTCATGTACAGAGTGCGGTCGGCGAATTTAGCTCCCGAAAGTCTGTGGATATACGCGATACGCGCATACACTTGGAGATACGCGAATTATCAGACAACACGACAACATGGGGTGAGTCATATTATTATCATATTATTTCTGCATCAAATGGAGATATTAGGTGAACGCAGGGGCCTTGTGTCAACATTAACGTGTGTGTACGTGTGTGTACAGGACTAAACTGGGACTAAACCAGGACTAAACCAGGACAACGCGGATTTTCTCAGCTTGTTCTTTTTAGATGTGCTGCTTTCAAATGGCCACAAATTCTTCAAATGTTGTCAAATTTCCATTTGTAAGGCATCGCTGGGAAACTTTCAGAATCTGTGAATAACTCAAAATGCCTCCAGGACGACTTGTGTCTGGTTTTGCCACGGCTGGTCACATATATAAATGTCATACCATGGAACATTCCAGGCAAAGCAATAACATCTCCATGGAGACAAATAGGTAGCCCACCCTTTACCGTAAAAGCTGCGTGGTGCTGTTTTAAACTACGCTTATTTCACCAATCTATAATTCTACACCCCTATGTTTTCACAATCTTTGAACTGTCACAGATATTCAAAAGGTGGGTGAGAACAGACGAAAAATTCAATCTGTTTGTACAATTTCTATTTATCAGATTTCTCAAAGCATTAATCAGTCTGACTGCAGAGAAACCACTTCATTTTCTGTGTGAATGTGAGCTGTGATTGAAGAGCTCTCAGTCCTTCAAGATACACATACAAAAAAAAAGCATCGGTCGAGCTCACAATCATCTGCAGGGTCCTTGTGTCACAAAAAAATCACTCAGATAAAGACTAAGATTCGTATGTTTTTCAAGATAACTATTTCACGAAATGTCTGAATTCAGAATATTAAGAAAAAGTGTATTTGATGACCAGATTGTATTATTCAAAATCAAAGGGTAATCGTGAATTTTTGACATTTTTAAAAAAAAAACTTTTTCAATCAAGTAGATGATCTTTTACATTTGTAGCAAACAAGTAGCAGTTATAAGGTAATAGGCTGTGGTAGAGATGAAAAAATGCTAGCAGTAGAAGTTGTTATCCATGGGTTAATGAATGATGAGTCAGGACCATTGGCATAACAATTAACAGTTTAAAACAAAATATTATATCATTTGAATGGAAATAAAGTCCTCAGAATGGACTCAGAAGACACCCTTATTCACAAAATTGCATTTGTAGAATTATTGTATTTTCTTCAATAATATTTTATAAAGACTTTTGTTTTAGTTCACTGTTGAAGAACTCCTTAAACTCCTGAACAAATGATGTGGTTGAGTGAATGTAGGTCAGTTGTGATGAACAGCACTGTTGCTGTAAAAGTGTTTCGAGAAGGCATCATTCAGAGGCGGGGGCCTCATATCCACAGCTCACATCAATGCAGCCCTATACAACGCCACACAAATAAGTGCACCTGAGTGTTCCAGCTCACGTCTGTCACAGCAGGGAGCATAGGGCCAGACACACTCACTTTAGACTTACACTTTTTTTTGTGTTTTATTTCTTTCTTTAGGTGATCTGGTCCACACAAGAAAACATTTCCTCAAATAATTTGTTGATGCTTGTATTGTTATTATTATTATTATTATGATTATTATTATGATTATTATGATGATGATTATTATTGTTATTGTTATTTTTATTATTATTTTTATTATTATTATTATTATTATTATTATTATTATTATTATTATTATTATAACATTATTATTACTATTTTTATTATTACTTCCTTTATCCCATTCTTGCTTGCATGCACTTTCTTTCTTGTTCAAACTGTCCTGGAGCTACTGTGGCAAGTAAATTTCTCCTGTCTTATCTTAGTCTTATCTTATCTCTTAATACATATAATATAATACAAAGTGACAAAACCTTAAAGAAAATCCAGTTTTAAACTATTTTAAACAGGGTACTGCAACCTGAACTGAAGTGCCAGTGTCTTAACCTGCAGAAAGAGGACGCAGTTTTTTTTTTCTTTTCATTCTTAGTATATGGACAGACCATGGCTCTTGTGAAAGCTCAGAACCTCCAGAAGTCCCTCACTGAGCTGCAGAGGCTGCACTAGCACTGATTCATGATTGTCTGCAGGTGCTTGGCTTTAGGTGAAATGTAGAATCAACATTTTACGTACAGTTCCTATGACACATCTCACGGACACATGTTCACTCACTTCTGCTAAGGAGCTGGAGGTTGCGGACTTCTTCTCGCACTTGCAGTTGTAGGACTTGCTGTAGGACTTCCTGCCTGAGGGTCTCCTGAACTATCCCCATTCTTTCCAACTTCTCACCATTTAACCGAAGCAACGCTCGTCCTGCAACACACAACATATACATTATAAAACTGGAATGAAGGAAGAAAGTATATTTAAACACTCAGGAAAATACTATTTAAAATGAAATCAAGAACTGATCAGATTTTTTAAGTAGTATACACAAGGACTTGAGAAACTTGGAGATTTGAGAGTGAAATAATAATATTATATTATTATTATTGTTTCATTATGTCATGTTAGAGAGAGAGAGAGGAAAGGGGGGGGGTGTAGATGTTGGTAGGCAGATGATTGAAAAAAGCAAAAAGCAATAACATTCATATATCAGAAAAAAAAAAAAAAAAACTAAGACAAATACTGTATGCTTCTACCATTTCTGGAATAAAAGCACTACATATACTGGATTGTGTAGTAGCACATCTTACATTAGCCATTTTCACAGTAAAGGTCAAGTAATCCTTATGTTCTGCAAACCCAAACATTTCCTAACATCCTCTGTGCACTGCTTCTTATGAGCGTCCCCCGTCTATAATTGCCTCATTCGTATTGCTTGGGGATAGGCTGTTTTTCTATGCGTTTTACAACACGTTTTAAATGTTAACCCTGGGACTCTCACATTTAACATACCATTACCCAGAGAAAACTCCATTAACAGCAAGGCCGAGCTCCACCACACCAGCCATAGACACAAAGTATGACAGGCCGGAGAGCAGTGTCCTTCACCAGGGCAGGCAGAACTGAATCCATCATACCTGTGCACTGCCCACTCCATAATTACACTCATTACTCATACAGGCCCTGTCTGTTTTATCCTATTCACTCACCATTTCCTCCCAGCCAATCATTTTATTACAGTGAACCCTCGTTTATCGCGGGGGTTAGGTTCCAGAAATAGCCCGCAATCAGTGAAATCCGCGAAGTAGGACAATTTTATATTTTACAATTATTATACATGTTTTAAGGCTGAAAACGCTTCACCAGACACATTATACACCTTTCTGAGACTGGTATTAACATTTCCTCACATTTTTCTCTTGTTTAAACACTCAAACTTTTGTAGATCTTCATCAAAATATATTAATAGTGACGCGGGGGGAGACACGTGACACGCGGACACGTGCACGCGGACACGTGCGCGCTGACACGTGCGTGTGGACACGTGTGTTTGTTTTGGTACCACATATCCATGCCATGTGCGAAAGTCGAGTGGAAAGCGACCTGGATATCATTTTGGGCAAGACTCAAGCCAATGCTAACAGTGCCAAACCGCTAACAGACGCCTCTGAGCACCAGTCCTCACCACAAGACCAGGTAAGACTAACCTGCGCTCACAAGAGTTGGTTGCATTTCACCCCGGCTCCAAAGTCAGTCCGCCCCGGAGTTCGGGGCATGGCTATCAATGCGTCGCCAATACTCCACAGCTCTCTAGGACGGGGTCGGGTTTGTGACGGGGAAGACCCACTGTCTCCTCTCTGCGCACAAGTGTCCTCTCCCGGCGGCTCCCTCGAATGCGGCTCTCCCCGCTGCGGGCTCCCTCGGCCGCGCGGCGTCCTCCATGTTGATTCTTGGCTCTTCCATTTGTCCGGCTCGCACTCAGTCTCTTCCATGGCAAGTAAACAAAGGCCACACCTCCTGTCACCCAGGCGCTCTTGTGAAGGAAATCAGAGACTCTGTCCCTACCACCCTGCGTCACCATCCCTGGTCTAGACCTGGTTTAGTCCTGGTTTAGACCTGGTTTAGTCCTGGTTTAGACCTGGTTTAGTCCTGTTTTAGACCTGGTTTAGTCCTGGTCTAGTCTCTTAGCTAATCAGGGCGCAGGACACAATGTTATACTGTAAAAAAAAGTTACACTATTAAAAAAAAAAAAAAAAAAAATGGAAAAAAAAATCCGCGAAACAGCGAGGCCGCGAACAGTGAACCGCGATACAGCGAGGGTTCACTGTACACTGCAGTTTTTTATATGTGTAATCAGAGGGACTTTACTGTTAATTAGAATTCACAATGCAAATCACAAACATACACACATTTCCATAACATTTACATATCAGATGTTATTTCAGTGAATTTCATAGGACGCCTGATTCTAATCTGGATCTGTAACTAGTAGAAGTGAGATATATGTTAAAACATGGTAGCATTAAAGCGTCAACTATAGAGGACAAATTAGCTTAAGTGGTACAGTATGAAGTGCACCTTACTATTAAATGGCCTACTCTATTTTTCGATCTATGTTAAAATGTTGCTTCCTCATCAAAAACATACCTGGAGTTGTGTTTTGTTTCATTCACACAAACCCTGCATACTGAGGCTGTGTTCTTCTCTCAAACAGAAAACACCTTGTGATGTCATGTTGTAATACAGGAAGAGCTCCATTGTGTTTTTAAACTCCATGCACCTTCACTAGAATTAATTAACAGCCCTGGAATTATCAATCTCCACAAGTTGGAATAGAGCATTTTGAGCTTTGGAAATTTAGACAGTCTAATAATAAAGTTACTCAAATGTGTGAATGAAACAAAACTTCTGGTATGTTTTAACCTGAGAAATCCCAGGTTGCTTTTGTTCGTTCCGATCTGAAAGACAGCCTGGCAACTAGGCTAAGCAAGCTCTCCTGATTTTGGGAAGCAATCAGAGAGCGGGGAGGGGTGGAAAGACGGAAACTTGTAGTTTGAACTGACAACTGACATGATTGGCTATGGGCTACGTATACGCCAAATGATAGACATTCGTAACGCCAAATAAACGGCCGTTAGCAATCGTAAAGCACACCTCCACTACGAGATATTTAGTAGGTGGCTCCCAGACCATATATCACTTGTGATATGGTCTGGTGTAAACCAGGCAAGGTATGTTTTATGATGAGGCAACATTATAACATGGCTAAATGCTCAAAAGAGTCAATGTTGTGTAATATAGGACCGTTAAATTAAACCGTTTCAGATAACTGTCTCAGTGGAGATATTACAGCAATGCCTAGAATGTTCCACAGTATGCCAGAAAACATATCTGTCGTATGTTCAGTGAATTACTGGTATTTTTTATTGCTCAAAAAAGTCTTAAAACATGCATTCTCAGGATAGTCGCCTCTCTACCAAACTGACTTGTAACTTAGCCTCGTAGCGTTACTTGCCTCCTTCATTGGAAATGGATATGATTAATGTCATGTTGTAGAACATTTGAGGCAAAACAAAGATATCTCCATGGAAACAAGCAGTTGGCAGAGCCTCCACCAGGAAAGTTACACATTGCACTTTTAATGTTTGTTTATATAGATTTTAGTGCTGTCAGGCGATTAAAAAAATTAATCTAATTAATTACAGGATTTGTAATTAATTAATCTAATTAATCGCATTTTTAAAATATATTTTTTAGGTGGTTTATTGTGCTCTCCCACACTGCAAAAAAGGTGTCAAACGTGTGATTTATAGTGGTACAGTGAAAAGACTGCAGACTTCCCCTTTAAGTCTAAGTTTTTCACTCACTCTCTTTGTCTCCACTGTAAACATGACAAGACCCCCATTCCCCCTCCCACATTACGTAACATTCATTGGAAAGCTCATTACACCATTCCACTAATACATGGCAAATATTTCTGGTGCCAAAAGGTGAGCACGTACAGCAGCTTTCATGCAACGTCAATAAATACGGTAATATTGTAATGACCTGGGTTAATGGTGTCTGTGCCTTTAAGGGGTTGGCTGTTGGGCGCATGCGTGGGACAGGTGTGGGTGTTAATGTTGAGTGAGTCTGAACTTCTGTTCAATAAAGTTCATTGGAGACTAAGAGAAGCCTGGAGTCATTACAATATACAAGGCTTCAAATATACAGAGAATACAAATAATTGTGTGTGTAAATTACTCATGGCTCACATGAGCCCCGGAACCCGTGAGGAGGATTTAAACTCCCGGTGTGGATGTGTCCGGACCATCGCACCACGGGAGGAGGGAGGAGGCAGCAGCGCGGGGTGAGTAAATGATCGGGTTTAGCGTGATTTAGCGTGATGGGCAAAACTTCTAAGTGTGCACCCTTAGTCACGGCAGAACACGCTGGAGAGGTTATGGGAATTGAAAATGGTTCAGCGCGGAGCGCAGCAGATAGGGAAACGGGCTCGTGCGTCTTCACATGCTCTCCTCTATTAGAAGTGCATTCGTCTCTGTATGCCGACCAATGGTAGCACGGCATTTCTCATCGCGTCATCGCTGTCCAGGGACAAGAGGGACCTGCTCCGTCACGTTTTTATCAATAAACTCGCCGTTCAAAGGCCCCGCACGCCAAATTTAAAATGCGCACGCATTGAATTGCCACTCATAATTAATTGCGTTAATTTTTATAACGCGTTAATTAGCGGTGTAATTAATTAATCTAATTAACGCGTTAAACTGACAGCCCTAATAGATTTTAGTTTAGAAGTAATAAAGATGTGTGTTTGGGGCAATAGCTAGTTAGCTCCTGGACTAACATGTGGCATACAGAGACAAAGCTAGTGACACAGGAAGGACATGCAGACTGTGCCCTGATAAAAAATGAATATACGTAAGACAAGCTGTAAGATGGAAGAGCGCCGTAAAGGCAGGCACAGAGGAAGTTCCCCCAAGAGACCGATGATAAACGTGACAGATTTTACAATGTAATGAGAAAAGGCTGAATGGATCCATCAATAGTTTTTCAAATGCATAAAAGAAATAGCTAATACTTGCCCTAAGAATTCAGATACTCTAGATCAGTGTTTCTCAAACTGTGGTACACTGACTCCTCTACAGTTCTAGAGTTTACTTAAAGGTTTTATATTATGCAAAATTGACTCTTGTGAGTGTTAAGCCATGTTATAATGTTACCTCATCAAAAGCACACCTGGAGTTGTGTGATGTTTCATTCACAAATGGTCATCCTTTATTATTAGTGTGTCTGCATCTCCAAAGCTTAAAATGCTCTGTCCCAACTCATGATGTCATGAAGTGATACTGTATAAGGTAAAAGCTACCTTTGGGCTTTTGTTCAGTTCTGTAGAAACTGGCTGTTCCAGGGCTGAAATGATCCTTATTTTAAAGGTGTATGGAGTTTAACACAGTGGAGCAGTTCCTGTATTATCATAAAAGTGTGATCTGTTTGAGAAAAGAACTATATGCAGGATTTGTGAGTTAAACCTATGTTTGGATGAAACAAAACACAACTTCAGGTATGTTTTTGATGAGGATACAACATTATAACACAACTCAGAAAATACAATATTGGCCCTTTAACATGAGATTAAAGCTAGAATAGTCCAGGTTTATAGTTGCCTGGTAGTTTCTTAGGTGGACTTAGGTCTCTTTATGGGTGCATATTTTGTCTACTCCTTTGTTAAGCCATCACACCTTTTCAACTAAAATAAAAGAATTCACCTGTTGTCTATCTATTGTACAACTGTGCCCAAACCATGTACCTGCATTTTAACAGAGCTGTGAAAAATGCTCTGCTAAAAGTATTGTTGAATACAAATCAAATGAAGCTCTGTGTTCAGTAGACAGATTATCACACAAATCATTCAGTCTTCTCTTTCAATAAAACTAAACTAAACTCTACCACACAAACAGGAGAAAAGATGATCTCTGCGCTATAGGCTGATGAAGCATAACAATATGACCACCACGAGTGCAATGGACTGTGTTGCACATAGGGCATATAACTCTAAACAGTCCCACATCTGGTTTAATTTTAAATGTTAGTGAGAATGGTGGTTTCCAACTGCAGCTAACATAAGTCTGAGCACGCATACCCCTTTTTTTGGACACTCAAAGATGCTTTACAGATCATTATTCATTCACTCCACACTCAGTGGTGATAAGATACTACTATAGCCACAGCTGCCCTGAAGCAGACTAACGGAAGTGAGTCTGCCAATCTGCACCATTGACCCCTCCAACCTCCACCATCACTCACGCACATACCACTTTCATACAAGGCAATGTGGGTGAAGTACCTTGTCTAAGGAAACAACTAATGTCCCACTGTGGCACCTGATTTTCCCAGTAGCCCAAATACTAACCAGGCCCGACATTGCTTAGCTTTTGAGATCTGATGGGATCAGGCTTTGACAAGCCGGTATGGCCTCAATCTGTTAGGAATATTCTTTCTCTGTCAAATGAATCCCAATTTTCAAGCCCTAAAGAAGTTACATACTACACGAGCCCTTTATAGCTGCTTCTGATTTTAATTTCTTATTATTTTTTTAGATGTAATTGCTCACTTTTTCCAGCCTTCGTTACCCGTCACAAAAGCTTAACCATCTTGCCCAAGAAACATTGTCCTTGGTCGGTGTGCATCTGTACAACTGAATCAAAGCGCATGAATAGAGTTCAAATCAATTCCCTGTAGACAGACTTAATATGGCTGCTAATAATTGCCTGCAGATAGGCAAGCAGTCATGTCAAAGGGAGAGAAGAGACACTGAAAACAAAGAGCACTGCTTCTTTCAATTTAGACTCCAAATAAATTGCTTATTATCATTGTCTCGAGGCAAACGGAAGTAATTTTTGTTCAGGCTCAGCCCATAATGACTGGTAAAATAGTAGCCTATAAAAAGGAGAGAAGGTGATGGAATCAAAACTATTTGGTCAAGTGGCTCTCAAACTGTGGTGTATGTACATTAAAGACTGTTGGTGGCACATGAGAGTTTTTTGTGTTTAGTCTGTGACTGACAAATGTTTTCCCAAACAGTTACAAAGATTCAAAGTTAAAGGTCCCATGGCATGAAATTTTCACTTTCTGAGGTTTTTGAACGTTAATTTGAGCTCGGATGTCCTTTATCTGAGCCTCTGAAACAGCAGTGGCTTAATATTATTTTCAGTGGAAATTTGACTATGAGTGTTTTTTTTCATGGGACGCTTCTGGTTTCTTCCTCCACACACACAGAAGCGGTAAACCAGGAAACAGTGGTGTATTTGGCCACACTCTCACCCGCTGCACTGGCCCGTCTCTGTCCTCCTCATTTGCATTAAAGCAACATGCCCAGAATAAAGTGTTCAAAGACACAAGTCTCCAGAGGCCTCACCCCAAGAGGCTCTATCATGCACCAAGGCTTGATTTTGGAGAAGGATTCATATACAGTATTAGGGAACCACTAAGGCGCCATATAAAAGCATCAAGAAGTACCATGTTATGGGATCATTAAAGGGCCCATATTTCTCTATTTTCTGATTTGTGTTATAATGCTGTTTCCTCATCACAAACACCTTGAGTTGTCCATCCATTTTCTTCTGCTTATCCGGGGCCGGGTTGTGGGGGCTACAGTCTAAGCAGGGACTCCCAGACACTTCCTCCAGCTCCTCCTGGGGGACCCCAAGGCGCTCCCAGGCCAGCCGAGAAACATGGAGAGGACTCCAGCGTGTCCTGAGTCTTCCCCAGGGCCTCCTCCTGGTGGGATGTGCCCAGAACACCTCCAGGAGGAATCCAGAACAGATGCCCAAGCCACCTCAGCTGGCTCCTCTTCATGTGAAGGAGCAGTAGCTCTACTCTGAGCTCCTCTCGTGTGACTGAGCTCCTCACCCTATCTCTAAGGGAGCGCCCAGCCGCTCTGCGGAGGAAACTCATTTCAGCCGCTTGTATCCACAATCTTGTCCTTTCGGTCATTACCCAAAGCTCATGACCATAGGTGAGGGGAGGAACGTCAATTGATGGGTAAATTGAGAGCTTTCCCTTTTGGCTCAGCTCTCTCTTCACCACAATGGTCCGGTACAGCAACCACATCACTGCCAACGCTGCACCAAGCCGCCTGTCAATCTCACGCTCCATCCTCCCCTCACTCGTGAACAAGACCCCGAGATACTTGAACTCCTCCACTTGAGACAGGGACTCTCCACCCACCTGGAGGGGGACCACAACTCAAGGTGGGGGACCACCTTGAGTTGTATTTTGTTTAATTCACACATTTTTGACACACAAATTGAGTCGTTCTCTCAAACTGAAAACACTTGTGATGTTCCACCTTATGTTGTCACATATGGTAATACTGGAAGTACTCCACTGTGTTTTTAAAGTTCACACACCTTCACTTGAATCATTTACATAAGTTCAGACATGAAATGTGCAATCTTTACTGAACTAAAGGTAAAAGGAGCTGTTAAATTGAAAACAACCACTACGTGACATCACATGGTGGAACAGAGCATTTTATCAGGCTTTCTGCAGATGTAGACAGACTGATAATAAAGGCTTACCCAAACATTTGTGAACAAAACAAAACTCCAGGTATGTTTTTGACAATGAGTCAATTTTGCCTAATGTAGGACCTTTAAATTCCCAGGCCAGTTCGTCACTCACTGCACAATTTGTCCAAGCTTCTTTCTCATCCCAGTGTCAGCCTCCTCTTTACAAACCCTACACTAAGGGGCATATGGGAAAATGATAAAATGTGTAAATTCATGCAGCTGCTGGACCCAATCTGTGACAAGAAATCTGAAGGCAACATTGGTAGCCCTGTGTCAAATTTCATATTCATCATCCATAGCTCACAGCAGGGGGAGTCGTGCTGGGCAGGGTTTAGAAAATGACACTGCCGTTCTACTTCCACATGGCTCACTGCTTCATGACATCACAAGGTGGAACAGAATATTTTTAGCTTTGTACAAAGACTAATAATAGAGAGTTACTCAAACAAACATATGTGAATGAAACAAAACACAACTCCAGGTATGTTTTTGATGAGGTAACAACATTCTCAAATGGCTTAAAGCGCACAAGAGTCCATTTTGTGTAATATAAGACCTTTAATTTAATGTGTTGTGCACAATTGCCAAAAGAAAGTTGTACTAATGAAACTTAATTTTCAAATACTACAACATAATTTTACAAAACACTGCAACTACATTCAACCTTCCATGGCCTACTTTAGAGTCAAAGAAACCCCCACACAGTATATTGTGCAGTTGTTACTCTAATAATCTGAAATGGGCTGTGACTGTAATTAGGCCAGTCTGAAAATGCCACAAAAGAGACACAACACAACATAGATTAATATCCTGAGGCATTGAGCGCACTACTATTATGATGCATTTATCTTGACACTGTTTGAAAGCTATCATTACGTCTGGGTCACTTGGCCCAGATGAAAAACAGTGCATGTCTCTCTTCGTGTTAATAAAGGTGGAGCTTTTGAATAGTTCCTTTGATATGAATCAGGACAAACCTGCACCTTTGCCCTAGGAACACCAAAGCTACATTCAGTGTTTAAACAAGGATAAGATGATGTCCCAGGGACAGTTTGGATCTCAGTATAATAAAATACATGTTTTGCATGATTTGTATTGCTGGGTTTCAGATGACATTACAACTTTCTATAGGCCAGTAATATTTAATACAGATGTGAATTAGCTAAAATTAATATTGTTAAAATGCAGATTTTTTTTTTTTTATAATGCAAAAATTACTGGGTCTAATCAGTATTTAAGTATTTATTTGTTGTTCATTTAAAAATTTGTTGTTCATTTATATTTACAATAGCAACCAATGTCATGTCCACACACCATCTAACCAAGGGTTAATTATATAAAACAGACAAAAGCAGACAGAGACGTAAATAGACATAAACAACATCAAGCACAGTAAAATATTACACTATTTACAGTGACGTACATAAAAATAATTTTAGTGTTCACTAGCCTGGTTTACTTTGCAGTTAAATTGGTTCCTGTGGTATCCCCACAAGGGGATACCACAGAATTACATTTCTCCACCAATAGTATCAAAATAAACTGGGTAAACTGGGTAGTTTTATTAATGTTCTGTAAGAAATTATCAGTACTTTATTATGATATCTTTTAGCAACTGACATTCATAATTGAGGCTGAAAAAAATCAATATTCTTATATGAATGAAATCTGTCATTTTAAAATATATTGCATAACTATCATATCATTCATGTGATGACTAGATTTCACCAAAAACTTATTTTATTGGCAGTTCAAAGACTGTTTGATACTACTACCAAACCATTATATAACACTTTGAAAGCCATATGTTCTGTGCTATTGAGGAAGAGTGTAATAACTGAGTGGGTTGTGCATATGCGTGTTAGCATGTGGTAAGTGACCCTTCAGCTCCGAGTCTGTTCCCCACAAGAAGCTATAAAAGTCACTGCTGTGACGTCTGCTTGGTCAAGGCTGCTGATCTCACCATTTGCCTAATAGCATTTTATATGTCCCTCCCATGTCCCTCTATCTGTTTGTGTGGGAGGAAAATAAGCAACATTTGGTGGAAGTGAGAGACTCTGAACTATTAACACGCCATGGATATTTCTATTCTAGTCCAAAAATAATCCGCACTGCTTGAGTTAGCGCACATGAATGCCTTTTGAATCTTCTTTAGAGACTTGAGTGTAAACCTGTTTCCAGCTGAAAAGGCTAATCCGTGAGACTATAAACCTAAAAATAAAGGCGAGGGGAGGTGCGGCTTCTATGGTGTCAGTTTGTAAGACTAAATCTAAAATAAACAATAATATATACTTGGTTTGAAGTGAGGTAAATGATGCTATTGTGGCATAGACAGTGCCTGTATGTTCGCCCCCTGTGGTGTTCTTATTTTCAGCCTCCCATAAAACAGCTGTTTTATTATCTTTTGAGAGTGAATATCTACATGTGCAACAATGCCATATAAAGAAACTAAAACTATTACATCCTTTACTATATAGAAATTCATATTTTTTGATAGCCTTCTAGTTTCTGTGTGTGTTTTTGTGTGGTGCTTGTGGGGTATGGTGTGTGGAGAAAGGGGTGGGGTGTGGAAGGGTTTATTTTATTTTATTTTGTTATATTTTTTGTCTGTTTTAGTTTTAGTTTCTGTAAAACATTAAAATTAATTTTAAAAATGGTTTAAGAAAAAAAGAATGTGTGTTACTGGCCATATCAGAATGGGAGCGTAAAGTGATCAATACCTTTATAGAGTACAACTGCACAAAAACAGTAAGTGTACTAAATATCTGCTCATTATCAAATACTTTTACCATTATAAATCTAGGCCTAAAAATAAAAAAATAGCAACCATAAATGTTACTTGATATGATAATGAAGCCATAACATCTCTGAAAAGCAAAAAAAACTACCATATTTTTGAGACAAAGTAGACTGTCGTTGGCAGTAGCTGAATAGCAGATTGTGTACCTGTGATGGCGTGATGAGAGAAAGCTTCTACATAGGTCAGGTAGTTGTGGGGACAGTGTTTCTTGAGCCACTTGCACACGTCTTGTTGTGTCCACAGCACCACTGGTTTGGACAGAGACGAGAGCGTGGGGCTAGTGTGGTACACGGCAAAGGCCTCACCCGGGCGTAGCTGGGACACAAGCAGAGAAAATGAGACACATACAGTAAATATAAAGATGAACAAATATAGAAAAGTGGTTCATAAACAGTGTCTGGAAGTAACCAACCAAAATACATATTCAGAGTATTTTGGTTCAGGTACTCTAGTCTGTTTAGAATACAGTATCAATTGTAGTTGCTCATCAAACTGCACAGTATTAATAAAACACCTTGCAGTGGGTTCATTTTCAATAAATGCATAACATAATAACGGTAAAACTGTGACTGGACCGTGTAACGCAATATGTTACAAAGTACATTTCAATACAGGTATTAAAGGTGCATTGTGTAACTTTTCTGGTGGGGCATTTGTCAAATGCTTTTCTTCATAGAGATGTTATTGCTTTGTCTGGAATGTTTCACTGTATGGTATTAAATCTTTCTATCTTCATGGAGACCAAACCAGACAAAGATAAAGGTCAGATCTGTGGAGAGGTAACCCCACTCACAATCAGAATGCCTGTTTTTCTAGATATTTTTGACTTGGAATTGATTAAATATAAGGTAGAACTGTTTATTGTCATATTGTGGAACATTCTAAGCAGACCAATAACATCTTCATAGAAACAAGAAGGCTACGGAAGTTACACAGCACACCTTGAAGTATTCTGTAACTAAATATATTTTCATTTAATTTTCCCATCACAGTTTATAACATAGTTTACTTTTTGTCTTTCCTAGATCTGCTCAATTATGAAAATGAAAGTCAACTGCTTGGGTCGTAATTTATATCTTTTTTCCCCAAATTGTTATTTTGTTCTGTCTGTTCTGTAAGATGAAGAATGGACTTTTGAGCCAATGAGTTGTTTTGTTCCATTTTTGAGGAGCAGAACACCCATTGTTCAGACCAAAATGTAATCAACAGCTAAAAGTTTTACTCTAGTGGAACCATAATTAATCATATTAGGGCTGGGACTCACAGGGTCCCTCACAATTCGATACACGATAAATGGCTCTTGATACGATATTGTCACGATGAGTCGATACTTGAGATAATTGAAATACTGCACATGACACTCTGTGATATAGATGGATCATTTATTTATCAATAAAGGAAATAATGCGCAGTAGAGCACCAAGTGATAATCCCTCTATACTGCTGTTTTTTAAGGACCAAATACATTTTAACAATATTTTGTTGCGAAAGTTAATATGAAATACATCTATTTTAATCATCAAAATAGTGAAAATGTCAAGTGTATTGCATAAACAAGTTTCCTTTCACTAAATAAGCTACAATAATGATACTGTATCACCAAATTTAGTAAAACGATATTTCAATATTTTGGCACAATCATAATATAACTGCTTTTAACTGCCTATAATGTATATTATACTCATTGTACGGCGACCTTGAGTGTCCAAAAAGGCGCCTAATAAATAAAATGTATTATTATTATTATAACAAAAAATGTATTGCACCATCCTTGTTATTCCAAAGTCAACAACAGAGACATTACTTTTCAATGGATGAGGTTAGGCTGTAGGTGATATCCCAGGAAATACTGTAAATAAGCAAACACCTCCAATGGAAAACAGCTTATTCCAGTGTTCATGTCAGCCGCAGTGAGCCTCTGGTAAACACATCCTTGTATTATTGTAAAAACATGAATCGTGGGGCTTTAATGAGCAATGAGCAGACGGCTTTAAAGCTTAAGGCCTAATTACAAACAGATGCTTTTCCTCCGTAATAATGGCCCTGCTTTCACATTTGAACTCTCATTTAAAAAGAAACATGCAAATTACCCATTTTTGCCTTTGACGCCTTTTCTCCAATCATCATGTAGACTGGCAGATTTCACCTCTGTCAAAAGCAAGCTGCATCTCCAGGCAGTAATTGCGATCTATACAGTCAGCGTGAACAAGGGCACTGGCATTTCAAAGTGGAGAGGCGTCTTCAGCGCTGCCTTTTCCAGGGATGCTCTGATTAATCCTGACAGTTTTACCTATACAGCGTTGCATCACTATTTATCTTATAGTTATATGTAGAAGTCAAAGTGGTAAGTTGCATAGCCTATTATTTTGAGCACGTTTCCTGCTGTCCCCTCAAACCTCTCATTTTGTGTAGGTGAGCACCATGAAAAAAGTCAAATTGGAATATCAAACTCTGAGAATATAATTTTTTTTTTTATCATATTAAAGGGCCCATATTATGCTCTGATCTATGTAATAATGTTGTTTGGTCATCAAAAACATACCTACAATTGTGTTTTGTTTCATTCACACATGTTTAACACATAAATCCTGCATATTTAGGCTGAATTCCTAAATAATAATTAAATTTAAAAAAAAAAAAGAGTTCAGCCCTGGAATTGCCAATCTCTACTGAATTCAAGTTAAAAAGTACCTCTTAACTTAAAAACTACCACTTCATGACATCACAAGATGAAACAGAGCATTTTGAGCTTTGGAGATGTTTACAGCACAACAATGGAACATTACTCAAACACAACCCAAATATGTTTTTGATGAAGTAACAACATTGGTCAAATTAGGATAATTGGACCTTTAAGCAAACATAAAAACTAGAACTAGAACTCTATTTCAACCTTGAGATTGCCAGATCCCATCTTTCCCCCAGATGTTGCAGTATATTGGTGTGTGAATAAGAGTATTTCAGAGAGGAACAATGAATAGAAAGATAATGGCATGTTTACAGTATTTATTTCATGTATGTTCATTAACATGCATAAAGTAATACAATTTTTTAAAGCATTTCATACTGCCAACACCTTATCTTGTAATCCAATAAAAAAGTGCACACAAATTTTATCTTAATATTAGAATATGAATAGTTAATTAATAATGATCCCCTTGGTGATACTATACAATGTAGTCACTTGAATATCTATATGATCAATACATCCTTTCAGTATGCCTCGTCTGTATATAAAAGTACTTGAGTTTTTTCACATACTTTGGCTTAGATAAAAGCATGCCCTCTTTCCTCTTACACTTCCACTGACCCATTAATCCAAAGTGTGTCAAATCCGGGTGTGGAGAATGAAGTAGACATTAATAAAGTCGTGCAGTTCACACATGGACAAAAACACACAATAGTACCCCCAGTCCCTTCAGCTCTGAGTCCCTCTCAAGACCCATAGCCTCATATAAGACCTATTCACTCACCCTCACTGAAACAGCTAATGTAATGACAATGACTTTGGCTGAATTTCAACAGAGAAGCACTGCAGTCTGCCAACATCTCCACTCCACAATCGAGGGGTTTTTAATGGGATCATGCATGGTGAAATGTCTAATGGACCCCAGGCTTGTATATGAAGGAGGGTGAGTCAACTTTTGTTAATGAAGGGAGAGAAGCAGAAAATAGTTGTGTGTATCATACTTAGAAAAACAGGGTATTGATAACATTGTTAAAGGTACTATATTACACAAAACTGACTCTTGTGAACATTAAGCCACATTATAAAGTTGTTACCTCATCAAAAACATAGTCAGAGATGTGTTTTGTTTCATTCACACACACACACACACACACACACACACACACACACACACACACACACACACACACACACACACACACACACACACACACACACACACACACACACACACACGTTTGAGTAGCCCTTTATTATTAGTTTGTTTACAACTCCAAAGCTCAAGCGCTCTATTCCACCTTCTGATGTCATGAAGCAGTAGTTTTCAAGTTAAGAACTACCCTTTACCTTTAGTTCAGTACAGATTGGCAAATACAGGAATAAAATGATCCGAATCATGATCCGAATCACAGGAGCACTTCCTGTATTACCACATGACATCACAAGCTAAAACAGAGTGTTTTCTGGCGGCAGTGGCTGAGTGGCTAGCGCTCTTGCTTCACAGCAAGAAGGTTCCGGGTTTGATCCCCGGGTCGCCCAGGCCTTTCTGTGTGGAGTTTGCATGCATGGTCTGGGTTCGATCCCCGGGTCGCCTGGGCCTTTCTGTGTGGAGTTTGCATGTTCTCCCTGTCTCTGAGCACTCCGGTTTCCCCCATCAACCCAAAACATGCACCATAGGTAAAATCCTCCAGCTTAGGTCCTGACCAAACCGAGGCAAGAAGATCATGGTGTAATGTGTGCTGCCCACTGCTCCTAATATATATTAGGAGCAGTGGGCAGTGCAGTGTATATTAGGGCTGTCAGTTTAACGCGTTAATTAGATTAATTAATTACACTGCTAATTAACGCGTTATAAAAATTAACGCAATTAATTATGAGTGCAATTCAATGCGCGCGCATTTTAAATTTGGCGTGCGGGGCCTTTGAACGGCGAGTTTATTTATAAAAATGTGACGGAGCAGATCCGTTTCTAAGCCCCCTGTCCCCTGTCCTGTCCCCGGGGAGAGCACGTGAAGACGCCGGGGAGAGCACGTGAAGACGCGCGCGTCCGTTTCCGTATCTGCTGCGCTGCGCGTGCTGAACCCTTTTCAATTCCCCATAACCTCTCCAGCGTGTTCTGCCGTGACTAAGGGTGCACACTTAAGAAGCGTTAGTTTTGCCCATCCAAATCACGCTAAACCCGATCATTTGCTCACCCCGCGGTGCCTCCTCCCTCCTCCTCCGTGCGATGGTCCGGACACATCCGCGCCGGGTTCCGGGGGTCAGGTGAGCCATGAGTAATTTACACGGACAATTATTTGTATTCTCTGTATATTTGAAGCTGTGTATATTATTTATTGACATTGCATGAAAGCTACTGTACGTGCTCACGTACACCAGAAATATTCACCATTTAATAGGCTAGTGGAATGGTGTAAATGAGCTTTCGAATGAATGTTACGTAATGTGGGAGGTGAATGGGGGTGTACAGCAGTCTTGTCTTGGTTACACTGGAGGTAACGTGCACTGAAAGAGTAAAAGACTGAAAGACTTAAAGGGGAAGTGCGTGAAGAGTCCCTCAGTCGTCCATGTAGAATCCATGATAAGAGAGAAATTCAATTTGTCAACTGGACAAAGTTTGTTTGGTCGAAAACGTTTCGCCGCTCATCCGAGAGGCTTCGTCAGTTCTGGTTCTAGTGCTGGTTAGACCCTGTTTAGAACCAGAACTGATGAAGCCTCTCAGATGAGCAGCGAAACGTTTTCGACCAAACAAACTTTGTCCAGGTGACAAATTGAATTTCTCCTTTTATCTTTTAAAGGGAAAGTCTGCATTCTTTTCACTGTACCACTATAAATCACACCTTTTTTGCACTGTGGGAAAGCACAATAAACCACCTAAAAAAATTATTTTAAAAAATGCGATTAATTACATTAATTAATTACAAATCCTGTAATTAATTAGATTAATTTTTTTAATCGCCTGACAGCACTAATATATATATATATATATATATATATATATATATATATATATATATGAGAAGAATTTCTCCAGTGTGAGATCAATAAAGTCACTTCTTCTTCTTCTGTTTGAGAGAACTCAGCATATGTAGGGTTTGTGTGTTAAACGTGTGTAAATGAATCAAAACTTTCTGTTCCTGTCAAAAAGTTTGTTTGTCTCGTGTTCATGGCGCTGGCCTTTTTTGGCCTTCTTTTGGATTTAGCGATTACTAAATGGACTATGGACACTGAATACTCTTGTGCGGAGCACCACTTGCGCTAACCGAGAGAAGAGCTGATTCAGTGCGCAAATCCGACAACAAGCAGTATGCCACCCAAAAAAAAATCAAGGAAATCGAGGAGATAAAAAACTCTCTTGATTGCCTAGTCGGGGATGTGCCCGCTGTCAGAGGGCAACAGAAGAAGCTGCTGGATTTGCTGGAGGAGGTAAAAACACTGCGCCTCAAGAACGCGGAAAAGGACCGGCGCATCTTGGAGTTAGAGCGGAGAGTGGGGGATCTGGAGCAGTTCTCATGCATGAACGAAATGGTCATCACCGGCATAAAGATCAGGCCTCGCTCATACGCGCTCTCGGTGGCCGTTGACATGGAGGAGCCCAGTGAGCAGGAGACGAGCTTGGGGGAGCAAAAGCTGGCCTCCTACCTCCAAAACAGAGGGACAGAGATGGAACCTGAGCACATCGAGGCCTGCCACCCACTGCCCACTAGAAATGGGAAACCAGCAGCCGTCATCATGCAATTTGTCAATAGCAAAAACAAGTTAGCGCTACTGAAGCAAGGACGCAAATTGAAAGGAACAGACGTTTACATAAATGAGCATCTGACAAGGAAAAATGCTGAAATTACAAAAAAGGCAAGATTGCTGAAGAAGGAACACAAAATCCAACACACTTGGGTAACAAAGTGTAACATCTTCATTAAACTAAACAGGACAGCTGAGGAATCTAAGGTTTTGGTGGTGAGGAATAAAGAAGATCTTGACAAATACTGACTTATTTGAACATTACAACACAGGGCCCAAATGGTTCCTACAAGCACAGAGGGGAAAGGAGAAAGAAAAACAACATGTGCAGAAAGTCCTCTCTGTTTGTGGATATCCTAAATGGGCTTTCAACAAAACTAAGAGAGACAAGGACAAGAAACAAGACAACAGAGAATCAGAACCCAGGAGAAAGGGTGTAAGCCTTTCTGTGTGGAGTTTGCATGTTCTCCCCGTGTCTGGGTGGGTTTCCTCCGGGCACTCCGGTTTCCCCCACCAACCCAAAACATGCACCATAGGTACCTCCAGCTTTGGTCCTGACCAAGCCGAAGCAAGAAGATCATGGAGATGGTCCCCGGGCGCAGTAATGTGCTGCTCACTGCTCCTAATAACAGGATGGGTTAAATGCAGAACTGGAATTTATTTAATTTGGAAATAAAGGCATAGCTTTCTTTCTTTCTTCTTTAACTATTCTTTACCTGGCCGGTGTTTCTGAAAAACTACAGATCATTTTCAGACATGAAATCCTAGTCTATTTCAAACCCACAAACACTTTAAGACAAAAACTGGTCCATCCAAAGCACAAAACACTGAGCCACAAACAAAGTAATGTGGTCTACTTCATTCAGTGTAGTGAAGACCGCAGTGAGCACTACATTGGAGAAACAAAACAGTCACTTCACAAGAGGATGTACCAACACAGACAGGCGTGCCAGAGTGGACCTCAATCTGCTGTACATCTCCACCTAGAAGCCACAGGCCACTCCTTTGAGGACAGTGAGATACAGATCTTGGCCAGAGAAAATAACTGGTTTGAGAGGGGAGTTAAAGAGGCTATTTTTGTCAAGAAAGAGAATCCTTCCTTGAACAGAAATGGGGGTCTCAGACATCATTTGTCTCCAATCTATAACCTAAATCAAAACAAACAAAGAAAACAATAGGGTTAGCCAGGTCAGGTCGGGAGGTGTAAAAACACCCATTATGGTCCTGAATGGCTATGCTAACAATACCCCACACTCCACTCCCACTGCATATTGAATAGGCTTACCCCAACAGAAACTGAAAACAAGCAGGTGGAGTAGTTTCAAAGTCATTTCATTGTAGTTAGCGCCTCCCTTCAGGCAGATTTAAGGCAGTGTCCACCAGCGTCTACCCGAACTGAAGAAGCAGTTTGGATGAGCTGCGAAACATAATTGACCAAATAAAGTTTTGTCCAATTGACAAATTGAATTTCTCCTTTTGCCAATGCGCCAAATGTTATTAAGGTAACTTTTGAGTCTCTACACATCCCATGCACAATACACCAATTACACAGGCATGTCCATGTCTGATAGTAATGACATGGACATGCTGCCTGTCCATACACAAATTGGTTGGAACTGGACACTTTTGCATAGAATGAATACAACACAACAGGCCCAACTGCAGAGATAGACCCTTATACAAACTTTCTCTCTCCTATTGTTAAAAAATGTAGTTATACTACACAAGAACAGTTTGAAAACAGTGTGAAATTAGAGGGTAAACTGTCAATCATACATTTTAGCAGCAGAATTATGTATACAAATTTCAACTCTAAAGAGTATTTGCAATATTTTGCTCACCCCTTTAGTATCATAGCTATCACTGAAACTTGGTTCAGTGATGACAAAGGTATAGAGTTTGATCTTGAAGATTAGGAATTAATATATAAGAAAAGAGAAAATAAAACGGGGTAGGAATTGCTTTTTACATTCATAATTCCATCAACTTTATGGTCTTATCTAATATTTCGCTTGCTATAAATGAAACCATGGAATGTTTACCGGTTGAAATCCAAAATGGAAAAAAGAAAAACATAATTGTAAGCTGTGCTTCTCGATCTTCTCGATGTTGAAATTTTCAATGAATGGATGGAGAAACTGTTTTCCACTGTGAACAACAAAACATAATTTAACTGTGGAGACAGATAAATTATGTTTTTACATTGACCTACTAAATCCAGCTAAACTAAAAATAATAGGTGACTTCTCAGATACAATGTTCAGCATGTCCCTTTATCCCACAATAACTAAACCAAGTAGAATAACCTCACACAGTGCTACAATTATTGATAATATCTTTACCAACATTATGGGGAATCAAATAACCAGTGGCCTCTTTATATGTGATATCTCTGACCATCTACCTGTCTTCGCTGTTCTTGACTATGATCTCCAAAAACTCAAGAAGGGAAGAAAATTAATTTATAAATGAACAAAAACTGAAGAAGCTATTAACTCTTTCAACAACTGTCTAATGCTTCAGGACTGGAGTATAATCTATAGGGAAATAGACGTCGACCAAGCATATGATAACTTTTTAGATATATTCCTGTCTTTGTATAATAAACATTGCCCAGTCATAGAACTCATTGTAGACAGCAAATGTACAAACAGCCCTTGGCTAACTAAAGGAATAATTAATGTTTGTAAAAAGAAAAATAATCTGTAGAAACAATTCATAAATTTAAAAACAAAAGAAGCAGAACACAGATAAGTACAAAAATAAATTAATAGACATAACTCGAGTGAGCAAGCAATCATATTATAAGAAAATATTATATGAAAGAATATAAAAGGAACTTGGGAAATGCCAAATAAACTAATCAAGGACCTACAAAGGTAACATATCCTGACTACGTCATTGACAAAAAATATGAAATTCAAAATACAAAAGTAAATAATTTAAATATTTTTTTGTAAATGTTGGCCTAGAGTTGGCTGCAAAAATTCCAGATCAGGTAACTTGTCATCAAAATGTTGAAAGAAATCCACATTCTCTGTAAAAGTGTAAAAGTAAACTAACCAAAGATTGTCATGACATAGACATTGTATTAGTTAAAAAAAGTAATAAAAAACATTGTTAAGCCCTTTATCCATATCTGCAACTTATCCTTTCAGTCAGGGCGTTACCTGAAAAAAATGAAAACTGCAAAAGTAATGCCAATTAGGGGTGGGTATTGGCAAAGAAGTCACGATTCAATTCGAATCACGATTCATATGCCGCGATGTGATACTATCACGATGCATCACGATACTTTAATTATTGCAATGCATTGCAATATATTCGACATACTTCAGTGAAAATGTACCAAAAAAAGAGGATAACTTAAATATCAGTGTCTGTGTATCTGGGTAGTGTCTTCAATTGATACATAACTCTGAGCAACTCAATTCATAACTGAATTTATTGAATAACAAAAACAAATAAACCAAACCAATAACAAAAAAGTGCATAGGATTTTTTCTAAAACAAAAAATGATGTTCAAACATTTGCCATTTTGGAGGTAGCTACCATCATAACAAACAATACCCTTTCACAAAGAAAAATAGTGCATAGGATTTATTTAAAAAAAATAAAATAACATAATAATAATAATAATAATAATAATAATAAATTATTAATTAATAATAATCGATTTTTGGCATCAAGAATCGATGCAGTATATTGTGAAAGTTAATATCGCGATGACGATTATTTTGCACACCCCTAATGCCAATATTCAAGAATGAGAACAAACATAATTTCACAAACTAAGGCCCAATTTCCCTACTGCCACAGTCTTTAGAAATCCTTGAAAAACTCTTCAACTCACATCTCGAAAAGTTTCTTGACAAACATCAAATAATAAATGAAGGACAATACGGGTTTAGGACAGAAAGAACCACCTCAATGGCAATAATTGATGCAATAGAGGGAATCACAAATGCACTAGATCAGGGGTCTTCAACGTTTTTTAGGCCAGGGACCCCCAAACAGATGGCGAACTGGGCCAGGGACCCCCTACTATATATACGGCATAGAATTGTGTTTTATATTAAATTGAGCTTAGTGTCATGTATAAACATTGCTACTCTGTTATGGTACATCCAATACAAGGAAATAATACACAGGTTAATACTGTATTTTACACTATAAAATATAAAATTATATTATTTTAAAGTGAAATCAAAAGATTTCGCAACCCCCCTGCAGTACCTCCGCGACCCCCCTAGGTGTCGCGCCCCCCCTATTGAAGACCTCTGCACTAGATGATAATAAATATGCTGCCGGTATTTTCATTGACCTTAAGAAAGCCTTTGATACTATCAATCACTCAATATTACTACATAAAGTCAAAAAATATGGTATTAGAGGGAACTGGTTGAAGAGTTATCTTACCGGCTGGTTAGCTCAACTGGTAAGTCACTGACTTTCCCCCTGGGGGTTGTGGGTTCAAATCCCCCCCGGGCAATGAGCTAGCCAGTGTGGGTCCTTGGGCAAGACCCTTCACGGTACTGCCCCCCGGGCGCCGAAAAAAAAAGATGGCTGCTCACTGCTCCTGAAAAGGATGGGTCAAATGCAGAAGTCAAATTTCTCCCGTGTGTCACTGTGTGTCATTGTGTGTGAGACCAATAAAGGCTTAATCTAAAATCTTAATCTTACAGAAAGGGTGCAATATGTTCAGATGGGGAAGTATACATCGAAAAACCTTGGCATTGCTTGTGGTGTCCCCAGGGGTCTGTTTTGGGATCAAAACTGTTCAATATACACACAAATTATAAATTTACTATATCTGTCACTAAAACTTATACTCTTTGCAGATGACACCAGCATATTTTACAGTAGTCACAGTTATAATGAACTCATAAGTACTCTAAGTGAGGAGCTAAACAAAATCAAAGTGGATGGATATTAATAAATTGTAATTAAACTTGAATAAGACCAAGGCAATGATGTTTGGCAATCACAAGATTAACACAGAGTTACCAATTCTGATTGACAGTGTCCCAATTGAAAATGTAAATGAGAATAAATTCCTGGGAGAGTTATAATAGACAGTAAATTATCATGGAAATCCCACATTCGGCGGCACGGTAGCTGAGTGGCTAGCGCTCTTGCTTCACAGCAAGAAGGTTCCGGGTTCGATCCCCGGGTCGCCCAGGCCTTTCTGTGTGTGTTCTGTGTGGAGTTTGCATGCATGGTCTGGGTTCGATCCACGGGTCGCCTGGGCCTTTCTGTGTGGAGTTTGCATGTTCTCCCCATGTCTGGGTGGGTTTCCTCCGGGCACTCCGGTTTCCCCCACCAACCCAAAACATGCACCATAGGTACTCCAGCTTAGGTCCTGACCAAACCAAAGCAAGAAGATCATGGAGATGGTCCCCGGGCGCAGGAATGTGTCGCCCACTGCTCCTAATATATATATGTATGTATATGTATACATATATAGGATAGGTTAAAATGCAGAGAAGAATTTCTCCAGTGTGAGATCAATAAAGTTCACTTCTTCTTCTTCTTCTTCTTCTTCTTCTTCTTCTTCTTCTTCTTCTTCTTCTTCTTGTTCTTCTTCTTCTTCTTCTTCATTAGACATATGAAATGCCCTTAGTACACTATACTGTTCAATGGTTCTCCCTTATTTCACATATTGTGTTGAAGTTAATCCATTGATTATATTACAAGAATGAGCTGTGTGAATCATCCATAAAGTTGTTTTTTAGAACACACTTATATAGAAAGTGGGTCTGAATATTAGTACAAACTGCCTTCTGTAGAGCTGGTTTATGTTTGTTGTTTCCTTTACTCAATCCAAGCTCCTAAAGATTCCTGACCTTGTAAAATATTACACACTGATAATATTATTTAAAGCATTCAACAGTTTACTATAAAACCTGTTCAAAATGAGAGAGCAAACTCATAATTTAAGAGGGTATGGTCATTTCAAATTGCCAAATGTTCAAACTACCCCTAAACGTTTCTGTGTGTCCACATATGGTGTAAAACTCTGGAACAGTCTGGATGCACATCTCAAGCAATGCCAAAATATCCATAAATTCAATAAACACATGGTCTGGTCACAGTATATAGAAAGTGGGTCTGAATATTAGAACAAACTGTCTTCTGTAGAGCTGGTTTATGTTTGTTGTTTCCTGACCATTGCTGGTATGTTCTGTTCATTACGTTACTTGTATCTGCTGTCTGTTACCATTGTTGGTATCCTTAATGTCCTTAACATTGTTGGTATCCTTTTATAAATAGTTCAAGTCTAACGTAAAATGTCAGAAGAATCAAAAGAATGAAGCTCATTATGTTAAATTAGAAGAGGGGGTGGGATTAAAAGTTTTCTTCTTCCCACTCCTTTTTTGTCAAATGTTTTGTTTTTGTTTTTTTGTTGTTGTTGATATTTCTGTTTATTGTTATTTCTATTACTGCACTTTAAAATAATGTAAATTGCTTACTTGCCCCAAATAAATAACTAAAAATAATAAAAAACACAACTCCAAGTATGTTTGGGATGAGGTTAGTGACGTTAGTGAAATTGTTGGTCAATAATTTAACAATGTGAGCTACAAATTGTACCAGTGGCTAGATCAATCATTTGGACAAGAAAACTGTCGTGCAAAGTCAAAGCTTTGGTAAAACTTTTTCATTGCAAGATAAAGCCAGTGCTATCTGGAAAGTTCTTACCTGGACTGGATAATAATGATAACTATTTTACATTATAAATAAATTTAAGCGGATCAATTTTTTACAACATTGCACAAAATAAAAGTTGTGCAGTTTCCTTATGATTTATAACAAAAGCTCTGCTAAGCTTTTCTCAGCAGAGCTTTAAGATTTACGCTGCATCATCTTTTAAAAAATACTGACACTGACAGCATCAAATAAATACTGCTGTGAGCAAGGCCCTGGCCATTTTCACTTTTCACAATTTATACAAAAAATATGAAATATATATCTTGTAGGAATGCATATGCTGTACTGAAAAAAATACCTTAAAATGTGCTATAGAAATAAAGTGAATTGGAGCTGTTTACATTATTATAGCAATTTGATGAACCTTTCTGCACCATATATGATCTTCACATGCTGTTCATATAGACACTTCATATAGTTTAAAGGTAAAATTCAAAGGCATTATGTAACTTTTGGTTAGGGGTCGTCACCTGCTTGTTTCTATGAATATGCCATTGCTCTCTCTGGAATATTCCACAGTACACATTAAGCAGCTCTATATTTATCTATATGATTTTATAACTCAAAAATACCTAGAAAAACAGGCATTCTGACTGTGAGCGGGGTTGCTTCTCCACAGAGCTGACCTGTAAGTTGGTCTGGTTTGGTCTCCATAAAGACAGAAAGGTAGGACAGTGAAACATGTCAGACAAAGCAATAACATCCATGGAGAAAATTTGACATTTGACAGACCCTCCACTAGAAAAGTTACACAATGCACGTTTAACAATTGGTACTAACAGTCAGTGACAGCCCCCTTGAAAACTAGACAGCACATCTTAAAGGGCTATTCCTCTTAATAATGAAAATGTCAAACAACAAACCAATAACCCATCCAAAGCCATTCTTCAGTTTAAAGAAAAAAAACTGCACACCCAATTCAGAAAGCATCACATCTTAACTCCTTTCAAACTGCGTGTATGTTTTTTATTTACTGGCCAAACAACAATGCCCAAAGTGATCGAACTCAACAGCGCCGCCCAGAAATGGACCCCTATGGGAGTGGGGACAAGCAAAGTTAGACGAAGGCAACTGTGATAGAAAACAATAAGACAAAAGTTGAATTGGTGCATGGCTCTTTGATGAACAGGAAGCTGGCCATATTGGATAAAAAAAAAATTATGCAGCTTTGAGTATGTGTTTGTAAAATGCATCTAGTCCCTGGTTTTTGGTCCAAATGAGCTCAGATTTGGTGTGTCACATCTAGACAAAAGTGTACACTATAGCCTACCATCAAAGTCAGAGTCAGCTTTATTGTCAATTCTGCCATATGTGCTGGACATACATTGAATCAAAGTAGGATATATCTTACACGCATATCGTGCTGAAATTTGAATCAGTAATGCATGATCTTAGCCTAAATATAGTATACTATAAAGCATATGACAAGTGTACACTATAGCATCCCCTACCATAGACACGAAACGTCAGCATTATCGGATTTGTACCAAATTTTGGGATTAAATTCTATGAATGACTAGAAGCAAAAAAAAAATACATACAGGTATGGGGCATTTTTCACTGGCCAGCAAGGGCACAAAGACTCCTAAAAAAAACAAAAAACATTTAAGGCTGCACTGTGTAATTTTCTGATGGAGAATCTGTGGGTCTGGACAGCTGTTGGAAAAGGACAATAGCATACCGGGGCGGTCGCATGAGAGGGGCGTGCGCACCGGGGCGAGGGCAATCATCACCACAAGTGGCTTTAATTATTTTTGTATTCCTTATTCCTTATTTGTTATTCTGTTATTCCAACCCAAAACATGCACCATAGGTAAATCCTCCATCTTAGGTCCTGACCAAGCCGAAGCAAGAAGATCATGGAGATGGTCCCCGGGCGCAGTAATGTGCTGCCCACTGCTCCTAATAACAGGATGGGTTGAATGCAGAAATGGAATTTCCCCACTGTGGGACTAATAAAGGCATAGCTTTCTTTCTTCTTTCTTTATTTTTTGTATAGATAGTATATAGAATTGTCCATGTCACAGAAAAGAATAGTCACTATGTAAAGTAACAAGCCACAAAGCACAAAGGGTTGAGGGAGTTCAACACAATTTTTTGAGAGTCTTCTCCATCAATACACCATCATAGAAGAAACAGAGTGATTGTCCCCATCATCTCCACCCCCTACTCTCCCTATTCTTCTCCCAGGAACACCCATTCTTCAGCCTGTATCTCTTGCAGCCAGTAGTCCCAATCGTACACCCTTTACTACCTCTCCCACCCCCCTCCTGAGTCCTACTTCTGTCCAGGGAGCGATGCCCTCATCCATTATGGACGGCACAGGAAGGGCGCCACAGGGGAGAGGAGACACTGTGTGGAGAGAGTAGTAGTGCCAGGTGAGAGCTAAAAGACAAAAGACTATGTACTTTGTTGGGTTTACAGGGTGCATATTCATATTCACTGTCTCATATGGTCCAGGGATTCACAACTTAAGCTATCTGTACATTTGAACTGAAGATGTTCATTTTGTCTTCTTATGTACTTTAACTTCTTGGGTTCTTTTTTAAAGACAATACAGTAAAGTTTATGCGGTAAAGTGACTGACCACGCCTCCCTCACAAGCATTGCAGGAAAACCTAAAATCCACCATATCAGACCACTGTAAAAGAAATGACCTCATTATCGATTGGGACGGGGCACGGGTCATTGGATCAGAAAACAACAAGTTGAAACGCTGGATCAGGGAGGCCACTGAAATCAGGAAATGAGGCACATACAACATTAACTGTGATGACAGAGCATTCCTCCTTTCACACACCTGGGACACCCTCCTCCAGACAGCACCGGGCGACGGGAGGTGTGGTCAGTCTCAACGACCTGCCAGGTCCATCAGGCTGACCATGCCTACAGAAAGTAACAATATCTGATACACGACACATCACCACCAACGCCGGTGACAGTTCTGAAGATGACTTGCAGCTAGCAGCCGAAACATGTCAACAAATACACTTTACTGTATTATCTCTAAAAAAGAACCCAAGAACATTTGTCCGTACTATTATGATATTTTCTGATCTTTGTTGTGTTGTTTCACATCACAAACATACCTGACATTGTGTTTTGTTTCATTCACACGTGTAACACAGAAACTCTAAATATTTTAAGTTGAGTTCTTCTCTCAAACAGAAAACACATCATTATCAATCCACCTGATGATGTCAAGTGGTAATACAGGAAGTGCTCCCCTTGGTTGTCATATACACTAAAATCATTTGGATACTTTCACTCCTTGAATTGCCAATCAAAAGGTAAAATGTTGCTGTTAACTTGAAAACTATCAGTTTATGAAATCACAAAATAGAACAGAGCATTTTGAGGTTTGGGGTAATATGGGATCTTTAAACATAATTAATCATTATTAACAAGAACAGGGTTGCAGTTAACAATTATTTTAGTAGCCGACCATTTTTTAAAGTGTGGACTTTAATACAAAACAAAACATGAAAACAGCTTTACATGATCATGATGATGCCCTATATTACTTCATGCATCCACAAGACCCCACATGCTCTGTCATTAATAAGAGACAAAATTAATTTACCATTCAACAAAGACTTCAACAAAGCAGGTGTACTATGGTATCCCAGTCCTGCCCAAGCCTCTGTTTTCTGCATTTCTATTGATCATTCTGTTTGTACCCTCCTCTGGCTGATATGCCATTCCTTTCCACTCTGCTCCATCATGCTTGTATCCTCTCTCCTCTCCTCTAGTCTCCTCCTCATAAATCCTTTTGTGTTTCGAGCCTCTTCCATTGTTTCGATCTTCCCATGACTGTTGTACTCTGATCTCGTCTTTAGTTCAATGATGAATTTGGTACATTGGGGCTGTGATTAGCTGTGTATCCGTGCAGAGTGCTGATTCAGGGATTGTCAAAGTCAAGGGAGCGTGGGGAACAGCTGAAATCCAATCCACAACAGCAATAAACTTTTTTCTCAGATAATTACTCCCAAAAATTGTGTTTTTTCAATTAAATAAAAGAGGACAGATAAATGAAATTAAATAAAAGAGGACAGATTCATTTGAATGGCTAATTCTCTTATTTTTCTACTTGAACAGAGGGTCAGATGTATTAGTGTTAAAAGTACACTAAGTAACTTTCATAATGGAAGGTCTGCCTCGTGGGGATTTTATGGCTTTGGCTAGAGTTTTCCACAATATGGCATTAAAGGACCCAAATTATGCTATTTTCTGATCTATGTTATGTTGTTTCCTCATCACAAGCATACCTGAGTTGTGTTTTGTTTCATTCACATATCTTTAATAAACAAACCCTGCATATTCAAGCTGAATTTTGTGTCAACGCGTCAACGTGCCATGATGACAGGTAGCGCCAGATTACTCATTAGATCTGTGGAAAGCTGACGCCGCACACTGTAAGAATGCATTATTTCATATTTTCATTTCAGCAGTAACAGCACTTGTATTTGATATTTGAATAAGTGCAATACTCTGGAATATTATAGGCAAAGCAATAGTATCAGCAAGGATAACAGGAAGCCGATAGTGCATCTTTAAAATGTGAATTTGTAGTATAGTGAATATAATGAAATAAAAGTGTTACTCTCTACAGCTTTCTCTCTTTTTTTTTTTTTTTTTGAGGTTAAAGATAATTAGCGGTCACATCTAAATTAATAATGCAGCTGACGTAGCTCCCACCTGCTTGGTCTACCTCTAAGCTGTCACTGAGGTCTCGCCACATGACTCTAAATGCTCACCCTGTCTCCATATGCTGCTCGGTCTGACCTAGCTTAGTCCTTCATCTACTGGCTGTAATAGGTTTCCCATCTCTAAAGCCAGAAGATCTGGTCTCATGATCCCTCATTTCAGCTGACACCTCTCCATTTCCACCTCTCATTTGATCTCATTCTTCATATTGTTGCTGTCACTAAAGCCTGGTCGAACATGCAGAGGTGGGAAGAAACTAAATAACAATGCACCAAATATTCAAAATTTTTTCAGCATTTAAGTGTAATCATTGAAATCTATTAAGCTATTTCTGTGTTATTATTTGACAGTTTAAAATGTTAGTTGGAGTATCACCTAAATTTAAATTACTAAGATGTGTGTGTGTATGTACAGGACATTCACACTTCTTGTGCATATGACTTGGTTGGTATGGTGGCTCAGTAGCTATAGAGTTTGATCCCTGGTTTGCCTGGGCCTTTCTGTGTGGAGTTTGCATGTTCTCCCTGTGTCTAGGTGGATTTCCCCCTTCAAAATGCACCAGGGACTGCAGGTGGAAATTAGCTCTAGTGCTAGTGCACTTCTCTTTGTGCTAATTTTATGATATGTTTTATATATATATATATATATATATATATATATATATATATATATATATATATATATATATATATATATATATATATATATATATATATATATATATATATATATATATATATATATATATATATATATATATATATATATATATATATATATTTTTAAATGTGCTCCTCACCTTCCACGGTGGTTGGTCTCTCACTCTCATTCAGCTCGGGTCCTCTACCAGAGGCCTGGGAGCTTGAGAGTTCTGCGCAGTATCTTTGCTGTTCCTAGTACTGCACTTTTCTGGACTGAGATGTCTGATGTTTTTCCTGGGATCTGTTGTAGGCACTCCTCCAGTTTGGGGGTTACAGCCCCGAGTGCTCCGATCACCACGGGCACCACTGATGCCTTCACCTTCCAGGCCTTCTCCAGCTCTTCCTTGAGCCCCTGGTATTTCTCTAGTTTCTCGTGTTCCTTTTTCCTGATGTTACCATCGCTTGGTATTGCAATGTCCATCACCACGGCTCTGTTCTGTTGCTTATCCACCACCACTATGTCTGGTTGGTTCGCCATCACCATTCTGTCAGTCTGTATCTGGAAGTCCCACAGGATCTTGGCTCGGTCATTCTCCGCAACCTTTGGAGGTGTTTCCCACCTTGACCTTGGGGTCTCCAGCCCGTACTCTGCACAGATGTTTCTGTACACTATGCCCGCCACTTGGTTGTGTCGCTCCATGTATGCTTTCCTTGCCAGCATCTTACACCCTGCAGTTATGTGCTGGACTGTCTCAGGAGCCTCTTTGCACAGCCTACACCTTGGGTCTTGTCTGGTGTGGTAGATCTGGGCCTCTATTGCTCGGGTGCTCAAGGCCTGCTCCTGTGCAGCCAGGATGAGGGCCTCTGTGCTGTCCTTCAGACCAGCCCTCTCCAGCCATTGGTAGGATTTCTTGATATCAGCCACTTCAGTTATGTTTCGGTGGTACGCCCCATGTAGGGGTTTGTCCTGCCATGATGGTCCCTCCAGCACCTTTTCCTCTGCACTCCACTGTCTGAGGCATTCCTTGAGCACATCATCTGTCGGGGCCTTGTCCTTGATGTACTTATGGATTTTGGATGTTTCATCCTGGACAGTGGTTCCCACACTCACTAGTCCTCGGCCTACTTCCTTCCGGCTCGTGTACAGTCTCAGGGTGCTGGATTTGGGATGGAACCCTCCATGCATGGTCAGGAGCTTTCGTGTCTTAACGTCTGTGGTCTGTATCTCCTCCTTTGGCCAGCTTATGATTCCTGCTGGGTATCTGATCACTGGCAGGGCATAGCTGTTTATTGCCTGGGCCTTGTTCTTGCCATTGAGCTGACTTCTTAGGACTTGCCTTACTCGTTGCAGGTATTTGGCTGTAGCCGCTTTCCTTGTTGCCTCTTCAAGGTTGCCATTTGCTTGTGGGATACCAAGGTACTTGTAACTGTCCTCAATGTCTGTTATTGTTCCCTCTGGGAGTGAGACCCCCTCTGTGTGGACTACCTTCCCTCGCTTGGTCACCATTCTACTACATTTCTCAAGCCCGAATGACATTCCAATGTCTGTGCTGTAGATCCTGGGGGTGTGGATCAGTGAGTCGATGTCTCGTGACTGATGGTGGCCCCATTTCTGAGTCGGTATCCGTAGCCAGTGCTTTCAATGATTTGGCTGAGGGGGTTCAGACCTATGCAGAACAGCAGTGGGGACAGTGCGTCTCCTTGGTATATGCCACATTTGATGGACACTTGCGCAAGTGGCTTGCCATTGGCTTCAAGGGTGGTTTTCCACAACCGCCTTGAGTTAGCAATGAATGCCCTTAGAGTCTTCTTGATATTGTACAGCTCCAAGCACTCAGTGATCCATGTCATAGGCTTTCTTGTAATCAATCCAGGCAGTGCACAGGTTGGTCTGACGGGTTCTGCAATCATGGGCGACTGTTCGGTCAACCAGGAGTTGGTGTTTGGCTCCTCTGGACTTTTTGCCGATGCCCTTCTGTGCTGCGCTCATGTATTGATCCATGTGCCCACTTATCTTAGCCGCCATGATGCCTGACATGAGCTTCCATGTTGTGGAGAGACAGGTTATTGGCCGATAGTTGGATGGGACTGTACCCTTCGAGGGATCCTTCAGGATCAGGATCGTACGCCCTTGGGTTAGCCATTCAGGGTGAGTCCCATCCCTTAGCAGCTGGTTCATTTATGCTGCCAGGCGCTCATGGAGAGCAGTGAGCTTCTTTAGCCAGTATGCGTGGATCATGTCAGGGCCCGGTGCTGTCCAACTTTTCATGCCTGAGACTCTTTCCTGAATGTCTGCCACTGTGATGGTGACTGGATCTTGTTCAGGGAGGTTGCTGTGGTCTTTCCTCAGAGCCACCAGCCACTGTGCACCTCTAGGATCACTGCTGCTGAAGTGTATATCAGCTCATTGGTTTCAGTGATAGCTGTGGTAGGGATCGCTCTCAGTGCTGCATTCACATGTTCTAGGAGACTTTCAGATGGTACAAATGGTACAGATGGTACTTCACTTAGCCTATATATATATATATATATATATATATATATATATATATATATATATATATATATATATATATATATATATATATATATATATATATATATACTTCCTCCAGCTCCTCCGGGGGTACCCCAAGGCGTTCCTAGGCCAGCCGGGACACATAGTCCCGCCAGCGCATCCTGGGTCTTCCCCGGGGCCTCCTCCCGGTGGGACATGCCCGGAACACCTCCCGAGGGAGGCGTCCAGGAGGCATCCGAAACAGATGCCCGAGCCACCTCAGCTGACTCCTCTCGACGTGGAGAAGCTCTACTCCGAGCTCCTCCCGTGTGACTGAGCTCCTCACCCTATCTCTAAGGGTGCGCCCAGCCACTCTATGGAGGAAACTCATTTCGGCTGCTTGTATCCGCGATCTCGTCCTTTCGGTCATTACCCAGAGCTCATGACCATAGGTGAGGGTAGGAACGTAGATTGACCGGTAAATTGAGAGCTTCGCCTTTCGGCTCAGCTCCCTCTTCACCACAACGGTCCGGTACAGCGACCGCATCACTGCCGACGCTGCACCAATCCGCCTGTCAATCTCACGCTCCATCCTCTCCTCACTCGTGAACAAGACCCCGAGATACTTGAACTCCTCCACTTGAGGCAAGGACTCCCCACCCACCCAGAGAGGGCAAGCCACCTTTTTCCGGTCGAGAACCATGGCCTCGGATTTGGAGGAGCTGATCCTCATCCCAGCCGCTTCACACTCGGCTGCAAACCGCTCCAGTGCACATTGGAGGTCCCGGTTCGATGAAGCCATCATGACAACGTCATCTGCAAACAGCAGAGACGAGATCCTGTGGTTTCCAAACCAGATCCCCTCCGGCCCCTGACTGCGCCTAGAAATTCTGTCCATAAATATAATGAACAGAACCGGTGACAAAGGGCAGCCCTGGCGGAGTCCAACATGCACCGGAAACAGGTCCGACTTACTACCGGCAATGCGAACACAGCTCCTGCTCCGGTCATACAGGGACCGAACAGCCCTTAGCAAAGGGCCCTGAACCCCGTACTCCCAGAGCACTCTCCACAGGACCCCACGAGGGACACGGTCGAATGCCTTCTCCAGATCCACAAAGCACATGTGGACTGGTTGGGCAAACTCCCATGCACCCTTGAGCACCCGATGGAGAGTATAGAGCTGGTCCAGTGTTCACCGACCACACTGCTCCTCCTGAATCCGAGGTTCGACTATCGGTCAAATTCTCCTCTCCAGCACCATGGAATAGACCTTACCGGGAAGGCTGAGGAGTGTGATTCCACGATAATTGGAACACACCCTCCGGTCCCCCTTCTTAAACAGAGGGACCACCACCCCGGTCTGCCAGTCCAGAGGTACTGTCCCCGACCGCCACGCGATGCTGCAGAGACGTGTCAGCCAAGACAGCCCTACAACATCCAGCGACCTGAGATACTCAGGACGGATCTCATCCACCCCCGGGGCCTTGCCACCGAGGAGCTTTCCCACCACCTCAGTGACTTCGGCCAGGGTGATGAACGAGTCCGCCTCCAAGTCTCCAGCCTCTGCTTCCTCCTCGGAAGACGTGACGGCGGGATTGAGGAGATCCTCAAAGTATTCCTTCCACCGTCCGATAACATTCCCAGTCGAGGTCAACAGCTCCCCACCCCCACCGTAAACAGTGTTGGTGAAGCACTGCTTCCCCCTCCTGAGGCGCCCCTCCTGAGACGGTTTGCCAGAATTTCTTTGAGGCCGTCCGATAGTCCTCCTCCATGGCCTCTCCGAACTCCTCCCAAACCCGAGTTTTTGCCTCTGCGACCACCCAGGCTGCAGCACGCTTGGCCCGCCGGTACCCGTCAGCTGCCTCAGGAGTCCCATGAGCCAACAAGGCCCGATAGGACTCCTTCTTCAGCCTGACGGCATCCCTTACTTCTGGTGTCCACCACCGGGTTCGGGGATTGCCGCCGCGACAGGCACCACAGACCTTACAACCACAGCTACGGGCGGCCGCATCGACAATAGAGGCCGAGAAAAGAGCCCATTCGGACTCTATGTCCCCAGCCTCCCCCGGAATCCGGGAGAAGCCGGAGGTGTGAGTTGAAGGTGCCCCCGACAGAGGGCTCTGCCAGACGTTCCCAACAGACCCTCACGATACGCTTGGGCCTGCCAGGTCTCTCCGGCTTCCTCCCCCGCCAGCGGACCCAACTCACAACCAGGTGGTGATTGGTTGACAGCTCTGCCCCTCTCTTCACCCGAGTGTCCAAGACACGCGGCCGGAGGTCAGATGACACGACAACAAAGTTGATCATCGACCTCCGTCCTAGGGTGTCCTGGTGCCACGTGCACTGATGGACACCCTTGTGCTCAAACATGGTGTTCGTTATGGACAAACTGTGGCTAGCACAGAAGTCCAATAACAGAACACCGCTCGGGGTCAGGTCAGGGAGGCCGTTCCTCCCAATCACCCCTCTCCAGGTGTCACTGTCGTTGCCCACGTGGGCGTTGAAGTCCCCCAGGAGAACAACGGAGTCCCCGGTCGGTGCACTGTTCAGTACCCCTCCCAGGCACTCCAAGAAGGCCGGGTACTCTGCACTGCTGTTCGGCCCATAGGCCGACATAACAGTGAGAGACCTGTCCCCAACCCGAAGGCGCAGGGACGCGACCCTCTCGTTCACCGGGGTGAACTCCAACACTCGGCGGCTGAGCTGTGGGGCAATTAGCAGGCCCACACCAGCCCGCCGCCGTTCCCCGCGGGCAACGCCAGAGAAATGGAGGGTCCAGCCCCCCTTAAGGAGTTGGGTTCCAGAGCCCAAGCTGTGCGTGGAGGTGAGGCCGACTATATCTAGTCTGTAACGCTCAACCTCCCGCACAAGCTCAGGCTCCTTCCCCCCCAGCGAGGTGACATTCCATGTCCCCAGAGCTAGTCTCCATGTCCGGAGATCCGGCCGTCGAGGCCCCCGCCTTCGACTGCCGCCCAGATCTCTCTGCACCCGGCCCTTATGGATCCTCCTGCGGGTGGTGGGTCCACAGGAGGACGGCCCCGCGTCGCTTCTTCGGGCTTCGACCGGCCGGGCCCCGTGGGGAAAGGCCCGGCCACCAGACGCTCGCTGGCACGCACCCACCCCAGGTCTGGCTCCAGGGTGAGGCCCCGGTGACGCCAGTCCGGGCGACGTATCTGACCTTGATTGGAAACTCATCATAAGGGCTTCTGAACCGCTCTTAGTCTGACCCGTCCCCCAGGACCTGTTTGCCTTGGGTGACCCTACCAGGGGCATAAAGCCCCCGACAACATAGCTCCCGGGATCATTCGGGCACTCAAACCCCTCCACCACGTTAAGGTGGCGGCTATATATATATCATATAATATATTATATATGATATATCATACAATATATGATATATATATATACAAAATAGTAGTTGTTTCTTTAATGATTCTGACCTTGTGATAAAGGCCATTCTGAAACTAGAATGTTTTCCCATCTCTATTTATACTAAATCAAATGTAGTAGTAATATAGCTATCAAATTTCAACACTATGAAAATGTTATTAACTCAATTTTGCGATATGAAACAGACCATGTGCAAAAGCTATAGGTATATAGATATATAATATCAGGGTGCCTATAGAAAAAAAATCTTGCATTTTGGTGCTGTATTACTGCCATTACTGCCACCTCAGTCCTTGTTATCTTGTTCTACATCAACAGAGGTATAATACTCCCTACAGTAGAAACATAGCAGAATAGTAGTCATGCATGTAGCATGACTAAATTGTACTAGTCTAGACTATCGTAATGTCTTAAGGGTTCATCTCTCTGGGTGCTGGGTCCTGTACTGATGGTGAATAAACTTTGTCAGCATCATGCTTCTATTCACATCTTGGGCTGTTACAATTTATTCTACAACATCTATCTTTTATCAAATTCCCAGCATGCTCCTCGATGTTTACCTTGACTAATAGTGCTTGTTTGGCTCTCATTGTTCCTTTTCTGCCACTGTGGTGCAAAGTGTTACTTCAAAGGTCAGTCTCTATGTCCTCTAATGGGGACACTGGTATAATTGCCTCCTGCTCGGATGCATGCACTCTCCTCCAGCATGACAAATGAGAGCCAGGGCTGCACCTTCTGTAGTGCTCAGTGAGGGTTTTGGAAGAAAGACGACACTCTTTGGCTCTTGCCTCCTAAATTGTCCCCCTGTTATTTCTCCAATTCCCCGCGCTCATCTCAAAGGTAGAACAGGAACTGTTTGAGGCAGCAAAATGAAATACAATTGTCCCTTTTCTCATATTAGGGCACTGTGAAAGTCAACTACAGCTAATACTCAGAGTTCCCAAAAGCAAAGAAGATATGGCAAGACCAGATGACAAAACTTCCTTCCCTTTATCTAAAAAAAATACCCCAAACAAATCACACATTGAATATGCATCATAAGTTGTGTATCTGTTGCTTAACTTAATAATTAATAAATCTAAATATTATATTAATGAATGAGTTACAAATACTATTATTTCTATTTACAAATTCAAATATATATTCACTAGAAAAAAAAAAGGAAAAATACTGTACGCTGATTGAAAGCTTCTATAGAGAATCTCTATGAATAAAGAAATAAAAAAAAACTGTTTTAGAGCCTAATAGATCATTCCAATTATAGTTTCAGTTCTATAGTTCAGATTTAGACTCCTATACTAACACGGCCTTTCTGCTCACTTTGCAAAATCCATATATTGGGACTGAAATGCTGAGAACAAAATTAATATTAGCGTTATCACACATTAGTTCCCCTGGTAGCAGTGTATAGGTTTTTTAACTTCTCTCTCACTACTGCTCAAGTGTGCACAAGCAAAGTAAAGTAATCAGACCAGTATAATGAGCGTTCCCAAGAGTAACGCGTACAAAATACAAGCTTTACACTGCAAGCTAACATTAAGACCAATGTAGATGGGAATATCACTATTTTAATGGACAAGAACAGGAATGATCTAGCATTTTCAGAACAGCAACTTCAATTTTTATCATCTTAAAAATGCAATGGTTCATAGGCCAAATGAAGTGTGAAATTGAAGTGTGATATATTGCAAACATAGATGATAAACGATAATAATGAATCCGAATCATAAAGCAGAATTATCCTCAAAAGTATTCTAAATGTACAATATTGTTAAAAAAAACATGAGCTGCAATAAATACATAGCAGAATGAAACACTTCACACACTAATTTGTTTATATCGATATAATCAGTCATACCTTATACAGCTTAAATCATAACATATTGCAAAAAAAAAAAAAAAAATCCTCACTAGTACAAAGAAAGAGAAACATAGAAAAATATACTGAACAATTAGTCAATATAGTAAATATCATGACAGGCCTAGTACTGTAGTTCAAAGTTATTCCTCACTTACCTTGCGCATTCTGAGCATCCTATTTTTTCACCATGATGAGTTTGAGAAGACCAGGGCATATATTTTGCCATCACTGTAATGCACAGTAATGGTAACACCTAGCATGCAAAGGCTTTATAATTGCATGCAGACAACAGACAGCTGACTTAGCTTGACCACAAGAGTTTCTTATACTGCACTGAAACATGAAGAAATACATGGAAAATACACAATTATGTGGAAAAAAATCAGATATGCCCTTTCAGTGAACTTTCCAGCCTGTAATAGTCAAAGGAAGCAATCTTGGAAGTGAATGCCTTTACTACACATACAATTATTTTCAGACAAATTCATCACCTAAAGAAATCCATAGACACTATACACTGTTTTGTGAATGATTACGCCAAAAAAAAGTACATCAACAACAAAAGTGGACTTCTTCTATTTGTTGAATAATGCATTAAGCCGTGTAGCCACAGGGAATGATAACGCTCACTCCTCATGCTATGGAGAGCTTTAATTATCCAGTCCTGGTGTAATCACATGGAAACAGCTCCATACCCATCTTTATTAAGCCTTTCATAGCTGCTAATGCTGAAGGGGCCACTCTTCATGAATTATTGAGCAATCCCGCACTGCACATGAACATCTCACAGCCTTACGGTAACAATGTTGCCTAATACCAGCAGAAAATTGAACAAATGACCCGCTCAGAGCTCTTTCATGTACGAGACAGAGGGGATGGCAGTTGAGAACATGCTATTTTTGAAGATAGCCCTAATATAGAAATCCACTACTGCTGGTGTCCAATTTGAAAGTATCAGTTAGTCTGTAAAGTTTCATTTACTTGGGAGAGAAACAGGAAAAAGTTGCAGGTATTGGTTTTCAGATTCTACAAAGTGATCATATCATACTCCCAGATGGGGGACAAGAGTCAGTTTTCCCAATAGATTACATTGTGCTTTGTCATGAAATATCCAAAAAGTAAATTCTAAATCTTGAACCTGGTCATTTCTGTTAGTGAGAACTCATTGTATTGCAACAGAAACCTGCTTTTAACAATATGAATTTTAGCTGCCCCGAATCTGTATTAAATAATATGATTCTATAGAATGTTGTGATGTCATCTGAAATCCAACAATACATAGTACTTGTAAAGAACTCCTTTTATCCATCTATGTCTGTGTATCTATCTATCTATCTATCTATCTATCTATCAGTGATGTGGGGTGAGGTTTACAGCTGGTGAGGAAGTGCAGTAGGCTCAATAGTGATGGGCACTAAACTGCTTATATTTTTTATACAAACACATAAGAATCACCTTTAAAAGCATTTGGTTTATAAACGAAAGGGGGGAAAAAAAGAAACTCTAACACAAGTCTTGAACTCCAATTGTCCACACTAAAGAGAAGCAGATTAACCAACTGAGCTAAACTCCATTATAGCATGGGTAAATCAGTTGTTCACATAAACTTACTGCACATAATCTGGACAGAACTGCTACATTAGGACTATAGATAATATGTTTACTAATGCTTTCTTTAGTTGTAAAAAGGCTCAGTTAAACAGTGCAGTGAAATGTGACACCTTCTAGTTTAAACTTATAATCCATATTCTGTAGTAAATGTGGACGTCCCCGCGCAGAGACAGAGACAAGAGGCCAGCCTCACCTCGGCTCTGGTCAAACGCCGTTTAATGTTAGATTAACTCACTAAATGTGCTTCTTTGTGCACAAGATTATTTGTCTTGATGATAAGAAGAGAAAGCACTTGAAAACAGTTCATATATAAGTTTTTGATAACTTTAAATGGAGAAACAGTCAGGCAGCGCGCTGAATGAATACCTGCAGTGTGTATGTGGCTGCATGAGGTGAGCCTCACCTCCACCATCTCTTTGCATTATATCCAAAACATGCATGATAGGTACCTCCAGCTTAGGTCCTGACCAAACCGAAGCAAGAAGATCATGGAGATGCTCCCCGGGCACCCTAATGTGTGCTGCCCACTGCTCCTAATATATAATATATATATATATAGGATGGGTTAAAATGCAGAGAAGAATTTCTCCAGTGTGAGATCAATAAAGTTCACTTCTTCTTCTTCTTCTATATCAGCAAGTACTGGGACATTTACACTGCCTGACAAAAGTATTAGGACGATTGTGTATTTCTAAACTTTCATAAATAATGATAACAAGACGTATTAGTAATGACAACAAATCAATTTATTGATATATTAAAGCAAATTTCATCATGTGTGAAGGCATACTATTGCAAAAATGGGGACTCATCACAGTGTAGGTCTAACTCAGGTCTAAACCAGGACTAGACTAGGACTATCGTCCTAATACTGTTTCTTACTTACTTTTTCAAACTTTTTGATCAGTGAGGCAGTTAGAGTAACAGCTCCCAGCAGTTATATATTTTATAGGACACGTTCTCTTGTATTGTCTGAGTGCTGTAACATGTCGTGTACTACACTTACCATATGTAATATAACTCCAAGTGACACCAACCCCACACATGTACAATATAATACACTTAAAGGGATATGCCACCCCCAGGTCAAATTTGGGCATCTCCCCACAGTCCAGAGACAAAATAAGTGGTGGAAAGCGTTTTCCTGCTCACCCAGCCATTGTCCGAGTCTGTCGCCACTGACCGCCGCGGTATCTGCAGCTCCTCCGCCTTAGACTGGAGTCTAACGTCGCCAGAGAAAGATTTCGTCCAAAAGGAATTAATTTGCTCTGTATTCTTCCGCACTGGAAAATAGTTCCCACCCAAAATAACCAAGCTAGCTCTCTGTGTTGATTTGCACATTTATTTGCACTCGATATGAATGCGCACTACACAGAAAGTAATTGGGAAACGCATCGAGCAAATTAATTCCTTTTGGCCGAAATCCTTCTCTGGCGACGTTAGACTCCAGTCTAAGGCGGAGGAGCTGCAGATACCGCGGCGGTCAGTGGCGACAGACTCGGACAATGGCTGGGTGACCAGGAAAACGCTTTTCATCACTTATTTTAGTCTCTGGACTGTGGGGAGATGCCCAAATTTGACCTGGGGGTGGCATATCCCTTTAAATGTCTGAAGCAGGGGAGTCCAAAGCAGAGGGCCGATCAAGGGCCACAGACTGATGGTCAGTACAGTGAATAATTGAAATATGTGTGTTTATAACAGCTTAGAGTCCTTTATTTAGGCTTAGATTCTCAAAAGCACACTGTAAATATTGTATATTGGCTTTATCAAGGTAGGTTAAAAAAGCCTACTAAATATAATATGGGCCAATTCACCTGAATGCCTGAGGGCCAAAAATTAGGGCTGCATTTGGACCCCGGGCCATAGTATGGACATGATTGGCCTGAAGGATGAAGCTTGTGAAATCATGGCCACAATGTTGTCTTACAATCTACCTGTAATAAAAACAATACTGATTTTTTTTTTTTTTTTGTAGCAAAGCCTTCTCTGTCTCGACTTTCCAATTTTATCTTCAAAATATCAAACATAAGCTCCCCTTTGATTCCCATTCCATCCTCGTCTGGAAGAAAGAGAGACTCATTATTTTCATTGTGGCTGCCTCTAGTTCTACCTGTTCCTTCTAAATGACATACGGCCAGCTGCTACTGTCTATTATTAGGGTTATGACAATACTAAAACTTCAAATTCTTCAAAAACTCAAAACAGTTATGGAAGCTGTTCTATATATGCGTTACCTGGATGCCCTCTGTCCCTGGCTGTTGCAGCAGTTTGACAGTGCGTGTGTTCACCCCATTCTGGCCACGCCCATCATGCCACGTCAGGTTGCTTCCTCCATTGCGGCGTGGCAGCTGGTAGCTCAGCTCTTCAGCAGACACTGTGTGCTCCAGAGACGCACGGCAGAAACTGAAGCTGGACGCCGCTGCAGACGAGAAGAACAATTGTAAGTATTTCATTTTGTATTTGTCAGAGTCTGTTTACACTCAGTAATGCACGAAAACCAACAAAATAAATGTTTAATAATCTTAAAACATCTTTAGATTGCATGCTTTATGCTTGGATTCAAATGCAGCTAACAGATGGTGATGCTATAAACTACAATTAGACTAAGTGCACAGTGAGCAAGACTGTGCGTGATTTGGAAATGGTTTCCACAAATAAGTCGTCCTTGATTATTTAAATCCAGCATCATGAATATTTGATTTCTGTTCTTCCCTTGTAGCACTGCTCTGTGTGTGTCTCTGTGCCTGTTGATCCTCTCTAGACCAGGCGTTAGTCCGCACCAAGGAAGATGACAGCCTGTCAGTGCTGGAGGGGGACAAGTGTATAACATCTTCAGAACTTTAAATCCTGTTAAACTGACAATTACGAAGGCAGAAGATGGAGGTTTTCTATTGTGACAGGGAATTAAAAATGATTCTACGATTCCAGTTCTTGATAAACTCACAAGTTGGTGACAGCTTTTCATTTAACCCTGGGAAAATTTAAACATGTAACTTGTCTGCAGGAAATCCGCCACCCGCTTGTCTCCATTGAGACTGCTTTGCCTGGAATGCCCCAAAGTATGGCACTTCATCTATCTTCAGACATGCTGGTAATGTGCCCAGGCCAAGTTAGAGGCCAGATCTGTGAAAAGGCAGTTGGTCTCACAGTTTTATTTTATTTCTTGAGATCAACTGATGTTTTTTTTTCCATATCCCAGTTGTTTAGAATCCAGAGAAACCAATGCCCGAAAAGAGCTGCCAATATTTCTGGGCCAATATATATGGCTGATTTTGATTATTTTTCCAAACTTATGGTATTCAAATTTACTATAAATGTAGTTCATTAGATATAGTCATGCAGTTCAAATAGACATGTGTCTGTGTCTTTTTGGTGACGCTCTTGTACAAATTGCATCATTCACACCACACTGAGCACAAGCACCATGAAACGAGAACTCAGTGAACCCCATACCTCAACTTGCCTCACATGCCTCAACTTATTCTCAAAATTGTAGATACCGTTTCATCTCGAAACACCGCACATTCACAGCAGAATCATCTTGTTAATTGTCTTTTCCTCTCTCTCTCTCCTGTCGCCTTAGGGATTACAGACAAAAGAACAGAGAGATTTGAAAGCGTGACAATGCGTTTCACTGTGATAATCTGTTCTATACCGTGTCATTTTACCTCAATGCATTCTGGGATGACAACGCACCCTTCAGTGGAGAGCCAGGTTAAAGAGAAGTCAAATATAACATGCCTGCACTGACAGAAAAACCTGTCACTGTAATTGCGTCAACTCAGTGTTCACTAAATGACAGATGGATTTCAATATTTAGAATGAGTTATTTGCATTAGCGGGGAACTTGTCCTATATTTGTAGTATGTTAACATTTGAGTTGAAACAAATCCATGGCTACTGAAAATGTTCTATGCCAATAATGTATAACAGAATTTGTTATCATGGCATCTTAACCAGTGATGGGAATAACAGCGTTAAAATAAACGCCGTTACTAACGGTGTTACTTTTTTCAGTAACGGGTAATCTAGCGAGTTACTTTATCTATCGTTATAACGCCGTTACCGGCACCAACACGCCGTTACCGCGCGTCACTAAACCAACTCATTTTGAAACTGGCATCATGCACGACTCGCATAGGCACAGGGGAATTTTTTTCTCCCTTTGGTAAGGGCGGGATAAGTAATGATGATTGGCTAAAGCAGAGTAAGATTTCATGTTGAGCCAACCAAAAACACCCAGTGGGCGGTGGGCGGGTATCTACACACAATCCCAGCACACAGTAGTAGCGCGCACACACAATACACACACCCCGTGTCAGATGGCGAGTCCCGAGTCGAAGACAGAAGTACAGTGGTACCTCACCTTACGAAAAACTCTACAAACGAAAAATCCAAGTTACGAAACGCCTTCACGTTAAATTTTGGTCTCTAGATACGAAAGAAAATTCAAGTTACGAAACGCAAAATCTCAAAAATTCAATTAATGCGCGCTCAGATGCACGCTCAGATGCACGCTCAGATGCACGCTCAGATACACTCTCAGATACACGCCCCGAAACGTAAATACACTTTATCAACACACACGGGGTTAGGTTCCAGAGGTGGCCCGCGGTGGGAGAGGTCTGCGAGGTAGGACAACTTTGTATTTTGCAATTGTTCTACATGTTTTAGCCTCACCACACACATTCTACGCTTTTCTCAGACTGGAGTTGGGCTTTTCTCGCATTTCTCTCTCGTTTGAACACTCGAACTTTCATAGATTTTCAACGGAATGTGTTGATAGTGAAGTGTATGTGTGTGTGTGTGTGTGGGGGGGGGGGGCACGGCTCAATATAGCGCCGAACGCGCAAGGGGAGCGGAGACACAACAACACATCATCAGTATGGTAAAACTAACCTGTCTCACGACGGTCTAAACCCAGCTCACGTTCCCTTAGTGAGTGAACAATCCAACGCTTAGTGAATTCTGCTTCACAATGATAGGAAGAGCCGACATCGAAGGATCAAAAAGCGACGTCGACACGGCGCAAGGCCGCGGGCGCGGGATGGAGCCGCGGCACCCGGGCTGTGCCTCCCCCTCGGGGCCGAGCACGTGCGGGGCGAGCGCAGGAGCCGCGCAAGGCCAGCGGAAAGCCGCACGGGGTGATTTAATCCTGCTCTGGTCCCGGTTTGGTCCGGATCTGGACCTGGTCCGGTCCTGGTTTAGTCCAGGTCCAGTCCAGGTCTAGACCTGGTTTAGTTCTGGTCTAGACCTGGTTTATTCCACGTTTAGTCCTGGGTCTACAGTCTCTTAGCCAATCAGGAAGAAGAACACAATGTTACACTATAAAAAAAAATGTTACACTATAAAAAAAAAACCTTGGAACGGATCAGGCCTTTTCCATTGAAATAGCTACTCAACTTACGAAAAATTCACGTTACGAAACCACTTCTGGAACGAATTAATTTCGTAAGGTGAGGTACCACTGTATAGGCAGTATTTTAATCTCGTCGAGGTAAAAGGTAAAAACGTACATGTTACGTGCACATTGTGTCAAAGACCAAAGTCTTTGTCCACGTCCAATGTAAACAACTCGAATTTAATGAAGCATCTCTCGACGGCGCACACTTCTGTTAAACTAATGGCCACCAGCAGGCCCCACTACCTCCATCTGGGCCCACATATATAATTGGTACACCCCACCCCAAGTCAGTAATTTTGACTTTAAGTTGAGACACAGGATCATCTACACCTGCACCAGGTTGCACGCAATACACCCTGACAGGTACGGCTGTGACTGTCTGTGCGGCTGTACGGCTGTGCGGTGAGGCGCCTGAAGACCTCCTCCATTTGGCCGCCCGGTGTCCTGTCGTGCGGCGGTTCTGGACCGGACTACTGGACCTTCTCGCTCGGAGGCTGGCGCTGAGGCTCCCACCGCCGGTGGCCCATGGAATCGATGACCCCGAGCTATGGTTCTGCCTCTTCGGACCTGTCCGACAGGAGCACGAAACCACCACCTCCACGGCGGCCGCGCAGCAGAGCACTGGCCCCTCTTCACAGAGCTCCTTCGCGCCCACGTTCACCACCTCCACTCCGCAAGAGAAACTGAGTTTTGCAACACCTTCACCCCAGACAATACGCTTTTCTCCATCTCGCGAACTGGCTCCCCTCGGTTGGACTTCTGATCCCGTGCCCACATCCCCCGATGTGTCTTCTGAGTGCTTTGCGAATGTTATTGTGGTGTTAAAATATGTATTATTATGTACCTAAAGTATGTGTTATTATGTACCTTGAAATAATAAAAGATTAAAAAAAAAAAGATAATCGCATGCTAGGTGCCGTTAACAATGAAGGCCACGGTGACGGAGCCACGCCAGCCAAGCAGCAAAAGCTGGATAACGCACTGTAAAAAAAAAAAATCAAATTATTTGACATTTTTTAACTAAAAAAAAAGTAAAGCATTAGTTACTTTCCTAGGTAACTAGTTACTTTTATAGTGTAGTAACTCAGTTACTAACTCAGTTACTTTTTTGGGTTAGTAACTAGTAACTGTAACTAATTATTTTTTCAAAGTAACGTGCCCATCACTGATCTTAACTGAGAGTAGAAGTTTCGGAAATTGAGTGAATAATATGCCCCAAATGCAATATAAGAACTGAAATGTTTATAATTAATACTATGGTCCACAAAACACAAAACAAAAATCTGTGTATTTAAGAAAGGTAGAGCTGTAGTTCGACTAAAAACTTGCCCTGCAGATCGATTGATTGAGTGAAAAGGGGGCATGTGAAAACCTCGCAAAACTGTATCTGACCATAACTGCACTCACAACTGCATGGGAGTTGATATCAAAAGACTAAAGGACTACAATACAAAGAAATTGAAAGCATCCTGTTATGTACCTTGTTTAGAACAATTCTAGTGTTTTGACCTCTAAAAAGAATGAAATTACTGACTAAATTTAATTAAAATACTGTCTAATCAAATAAATAACTCCTAAACTTGGGAGGTTAAATTTGAAATCCCTCAGGAACCACTGATGCCTGACCTCTCTCCATTATAACACTCCATTCTGTCCACTTTAGTATATTTTCTTATGCAGTAGCAGCATCTTTCTCTTGCTCTGTCCTTGTCTCCTTGGCTGCCGTCTGCTCTAGCTGGCTGTCAGGTCTTTGAGGTCGTGGTGGACAAACGGAGCTCGGGCTCATTGTAATTACTGCCATTCGGAGCCGAGAGGGATGGAGCAGACAGAGACAGGAGGAAGTATCGTGGGAAGCTAAAGCGCTGCACAAACTCTAAAGACCTGCCAATCTGACAACAAGAGAAAGCACAGGGAGAGGAGAGAGAGAGAATTGTCCTAAAAGAGCTGACACAATGTTTACATGCATACCAAACGAAGAATATTGCAGGCCTGGAAGCAACTTATTCTCAGGATAGGATCTGTTTGGACACAGAAACTGGGATATGTTGGCTCAGACATGTATTCAGTATGCACCTTTTATTTATAAGCTCTGTTTGAAACATTGCCACACAGAGATTACAGTTTATTATTTACCACTCTGCCTGGAGAGTAAACCAAAATCCTTGCCACTTTTTAATACAGCTTGGGATGAGAGTGTAAAATGTCAATGGAGATGCATTAGTCAAAACTTCGTATATTGCTGCATTTGTGTGGCCCTCGGGAAACCAGGATTCCGATATGAGATGTCAGGGTTGTTGGCGTTCATGTGCTTTTGTATCGGAAAGTCGGGATATTGATGTCACTATCAATGAAATCAATGAGCCCACTCATTAACAGGGTTTAAAAGGGCAAACTAGTAGATAAGAGAGATACTAGCCTTCTAAACATTAGGATGTTTGTTTACTTTTGCTAGTCAACGTTGCATTGGTAATTAAAGGAGAATTAACGTTGTTTTTACAATCTGAGCCTTATTTCGGTAATAAAACAAGTTGTTTTACTCACCCATAGCACTTTGGTGTCATATGGAGCACTTCCAGAGATGTTTTAGATTTGCGATCTCCATAATGTGAGTTCTTGGGGCAAATATTTGCAGTCTCAAAATAACACAAACTTTAGCACTTTTCAAATCATAGAAGCTCAATGTCTTAGTCTACGCTTTCGTTTGAGTCAAAAGTAGCCTGATTTATCCATAGTTTCGAGTAGATGAGGAGGACATTGCGCGTGTGCGGAGTCACAGTTTATTTCGCTCTCAGCTCTCGGGAACCAAACATGAAACGCAAAGCTGTAAATTATGGATAAATCTCGGATTACAGGCCACTTTTACTCAAACGAAAGTGTAGACTAAGACATTGAGCTTCTATGATTTGAAAAGTGCTAAAGTTTGTGTTATTTGGAGACTGCTCGGGGCATATATTATATGCTTGGGGCATATATTATATGCCCCGAGAACTCGTGTTACGGATATCGCTAATCTAAAACATCTCCAGAAGTGCTCCATATGACACCAGCAAGTGCTATGGGTGAGTAAAACAACTTGTTTTATTACCGAAATAAGGCTCAGATTGTAAAAAACGTTAATTTTCCTTTAATGAAGCAGTTATAGTCTCGGATCTTACTTGTGCAGATCAGTTTCTCTGACAGTAAGGCCCTAAATGTAATAACTTTTAGTCAAAGAGCTCAGATATGTTAATGATAACTAGACAAATCATCTGATTTTCATTCATCTCCTCAGAACAGGTGAAGTGAAATCCAAAACTCGGGCAGAGAGTTTTGGGCCAAGTTCCTGAGTTGTTTTTCCGTGCAAACATTTATGTGCATTTTTCAACTCGGATTTTCTGGAATTCCCAAGGGCCGCATGAACGCAGCTTATATTTTTATATATATGTATATATGTATGGAATGACCCCTGGGTCACTACTGATAAATACACTTTTTAAAGGACTAAGTTTAATTTTTAGCTTTTTAAAACTTTTTGCTAACTGAATGCATGAATGATACAGTATATGAATATTTTTCAAATTTCTAACTTTTTATTTACTTAAAGAGACAGTGAAAACTTTCCCTGCAGTACACTGAATCTGTTGTGTCCAGCTATTGTGTTAGGTGTTTATGGGAAGAAATTATTATTGTTAAACAAACAATAAACAAACAATAAACAACAATAAACAAAAAACAATCTCAGAAACGGTCAAGTCAACCTTGATAACTGTGATTCTCAAAAACATAATGAATGAGTTACACTACACCTACACTCATCAAAATATTCCATTTTGACAAAACATTGGCACTGCACACTGCAAAGACCTTTACTGATGAAAAAAAAATATAAATATGCAAATAAACATGGAATTTATTTAAGAGGCAGATGTTAACACTTTCATGAGCTGTTACAGGCAGATCTATGGAATTATAAAACAGCTAACACTTGGCTTCTTTATGACTAGTTCCTCTTCAGATTCAATCATTTCTCCGTATCTTCACACCTTGCAACCCAAGGCTGCCGTAAAACAGCGCAGCTCTCATTCTGCACACGGTAATAGAGTTGTGCAGTTCACCTCCTGGCTCTAGATGCAAGCATAAAATCAAAGTGAGCCAAAAGCTATTAAATATCACTAACTTCCTCCTGAAGTCTCCCTTAATCTTACATCTGACTGCATGAGTGCATGTCTCAGTTTCTGTTCATTAAATCTGCATATTCAGAAATTTATGAGATCTTACAGTTTCAGAGTTGTAATAGAACTCTCCCACTGAAGTCCACGGACTGGTGCCAGGAGCTCAGAGCATCATATGTCATATTGTGTATCACTAAGTGGTATTAAGTGTTCAAGTTCAAGGTCTTCTCAGTAACTTCCTTTGTGTTAAATTACAGAACAGTTTCAGGTTGAAAGAAAACAGAAAATAGTTTTATATATGACTTCTTTCTCACTATTATGAAAGTGTAATTGATTGATTGATTCTGTATAGGGATGTCAACAATTAATCGATTAACGGTTAATTGTCGATTAAGACGTTGGTCGATCAAAATGCATTAATTGTAATTAACCGCTAACCGCGGACACGCGGACACGCGGACCCGCGTGGTCATGAAACAAGGCAACCGCGCTGCGCCATGATCGACTCACAGCCGACCGCAGGCGCCAACGGCACTGCTCAGCAGCCCCGGGTGTACGCGCGAGGCGAGATCGAACCCGGAATGTGTGCCGCCGCTGCTGGTTTCGCCGCGGCCCGCGCCCCGCGCCCCGCGCGGCTGGCCTGCGGCTCGGGGCGCGGGCCGCGGCGAAACCAGCAGCACGTGGTGGTTTAATCCTGGTCTAGTCCAGGTCTAGACCCGGTCGAGTCCTGGTCCAGTCCAGGTCCAGTCCAGGTCCAGACCTGGTTCAGACCTGGTCTAGTCTCTTAGCCAATCAGGACAGAACACAATGTTACACTATAAAAAAATGTTACACTATTTAAAAAAAAATTGAATAGAGCGAGGGATTACTGTATTTTGTTATTCAGCATCAATACATTTGTCTGCTTTTTTACTAAGGAATAATTAATTGAGGAATATACAATATAATAATACTATGATATATTTTTGACTCAATGTTATGTATACTATAGCTTATATTCTTAAAGACCCTATTGTAACACTAAAATTCAGGTGAAAAACATCGCTTATCAGTTAATTGTTAATCGATCGATAAGGTCAATCAACTATCAGTTAATGAATTAACCGATAATTTGCATCCCTAATTCTGTATTATCTCTCTGGTACACAAAAAATAGGGTAGTTAAAGGTACTGAATATCAGATCCTAATCACTTTTAGAATCCATACTAAAAAAGGTTAATCTATAAGATGAAAGTTAAAGTGAATTAAAAATTTCACTGCTGTTCGGTCATGATAAATTGTAACAGAATACGTAACCAGTTCATAATACAACCCAACACATCTATTGAGAAAAAAGTACTGCAATTACAGTTGGTTTAATGATAAATGTTTACATGTAGAATTCTGTTAAGAGAGCACTTTGAAAACAACTCCAAGAGCATTTGAGACAACACTGAAGTATGAAGTGATGAACTGATAAACTACAGTAATTCATGGATTTCAGAAAATGTTTGTAAATAACTGCAGCCTTTGCGATTTGATAATTATGCCAACTCAATATGAGTGTGAGAGTTTGTATGTGTGTGTTACTTTGATATTTGATTTTCTTGACGAAGTCACTGTATTTATTGCTTTTTCAACCAATAATTGCACTGCTTTTTAATGAAAAGTTTAAAAGCCCTTCTGGGGACTGATGTTGCGAATTAGCCAAGGCTGTAAACGCTGTGATACCTGCATTAGATTACTGAATTGTTACTCTATGTTTGTTGTATCTTTCCCTATTGAAATAAACAAAAAATAAATAAATGCAATCTGCTGAGAAGCCCACACCCCCAAGTGAGAAATGTCCAGAAACAGCCATACTGAAGGATACATTGTCACATAGGTGTAGTGGATTTGTCAGAGTGCGAGGATCAACAGAATTGAACTAGTGGAGTGTATCCTCACATCACCTCCTCCTGACTGAGTGGCTGTCTCTGTGTGTGTGGAGGAGTGGTGGGCTCTCTGGGGTATTCCCTTTGAAAAGATAATTAAAGCCTTTAGGTACGGCAGCCCCAAAGGTCACTCCAATCCAGATCCTGCAGTGCATTTACATGGATTCACTGGACATTACTCGTTTGTCAAAGGGAACATCCAAATGGAAGGAGGTGGATTTTTGCTGCGTCGTGTTATTTCTATAACTTTTGCTGTAACCTTGGCTGTAACTTATACCAGTGTGTGTTCTGGACTTGAGATACAAAACACTGTTTAAAAATACAAATATCCTTGATTAGGACTGTGCAGTTAATCAAATTTTAATCAAACTGAAATAAATTCAATTCAGATTTTGTCAATTATCAACTTGGATCTTTATATTTGAGTTGTCTGCAGCCAATATTCTGTTAGTAAAACATGTTTGGAGTGGAGATTTTGGAGGAATACTTTTCACTATTTTGCACTGATTAAAAGTCTTGTTCACCAAATACGTTTTAAAAGACATTTTATATAATAAATATGTTTTTTTTAACACCAAATATTGATCCTTTGCAGCTGATGTCATCAACATCCCATGGAGGTGTGAAGCTAACTGAAATGCGTGAAAAGTCCCTCAGTCGTCCAGGTAGAATCCATGATAAAAGGAGAAGTTCAATTTGTCAACTGGACAAAGTTTGTTTGGTTGAAAACGTTTCGCCACTCTTGAGAGAGCTGATGAAGCCTCTCAATTTGTCCAGTTGACAAATTGAACTTCTCCTTTTATCAAGCTAACTGAAAGCACTACTTTGTTAGACTTAATCAGCTTCATTTTAACACAATCTGACCAGAAAGAGCAGACATAGCTGGAATTACAACAGGTGAGCTGATTTGTGTGTTAAACTATCCTCTCCCAAATAACATTACGGTCTCAAGCTATCTAGAATTAGTTTTTATTTCTTTATTTTTTTTAGTTTTTAGTCACACTCACCGTTATGTTGAAAATCAAAGACCTAAATAGGTTTTCAGACTAAACGTTTATGTCTGTGTTTGCTAAAGTGTGCATTGTTTTACCATGGTAACTGCTGATAAATGGTGATACATGTAGAACACCCCCAGAATGATGTCACTGCATAGTATCAATAGTCCTTTTTAATCTATCGAGTTAATAAAATTTTACCGTCACTTCTTGCAGTGTTAAATCTGTCACTGCTGCATCTATATTACATTACTTACACTTACATTATTGTACGATCATAATAAAGCCAATACTGTGCATTTACCATTGCAAGTATACACTTTCATTTACACATGACAATCAACAACTTCAAATAAAACAACTTCTTACAACATCTGCAGCTTTCACTACTTCAGCAACTTCTGTGTGTCCTTGGTAGATTCAAGTGGTCTGTCTTTCCCCCTCTCCTTTTAGACTTCACAACGAGGGAGGGTGATATAGTGGATTTCTGATACAGCTGTCTTTATTACAGTTCTGTGAAGGATCAAATTTCTAGTTTCAGTTTCATATAGAAAAGGAAAGAGAAAACTCGCGGTCACCCCTGCTCCTCTATAATCTTTGCACGAGAAACTTCACGTGGTTTCATGCATATTAAACAAAAAGCCCTACATATAGCCCTGACCATGCATGTGCTGCAGACTCTACCTTCACATTTAGACTTGCTGGACCTAGTGTGAAGCATGAGGCTATTTTGACTTCCACTCCACCAGAGGCAGCGTTAACCCCAGGAATGAGCCATGAAATTACCCCATTTTAAAAGGGTACTTGGGGGGTAGAGTCATGGATCTAGTGGTATGTGTTAAAAATATAAATATAAAACCAAGGAAGGACCTCAGGGTTTTTTCCCATGATGCACTGTGGTCTATTATCTGCAATGACTCACATGAAACGCTGGTGCAGAATATATGAAGCTTACTCATCACACATTGTCATTGTTACAGAAAGTTAAGAATAAACTATACATGCCAACTATGTAATTAATTGGCTTAATGATAGCAACAGGTTCATCAACTTGATGTTCAGAACTGCAGAAGTGATTGTTCCTACCTCTTCATAGTAGCATTTCACTGTAGCAAGCCACAGATATTCAGTGTTTTTTTTTTTCTTGAAAAATGGCTAAGAGACATTTTTAATGAGTGTGTAAGTGTAAGTGTAAGATCCGAACCATGAATCTTTGTATAACTGTAAGTACGTACAGAGCAGTGGGTGAAGATAGGGGGTAGGTGACAGCAGACATTTTCTGAGCACTCAAGTAGCAAGCCTCAAACAACAATACAACAAATCACCCGAAATACAGCTTTAAGTATTTAACAAATGATGAAAGAACACTGTTAAAAGCCAACATCATCATTTTCACCCCCTCTTTTTTCCTTTTAGGCCTGTCTGCTCTGATTTGGGACAGGATGTGAGAGGAGCTGGAGAGTGTGAGAGCATTCATGTGGAGGGGAAAGAGGCTGTGGGCTGTGGAAGCACGATGAGGATCAGGTGGACATTTGCTCAAATTATCCCCTGTCCATCTTTAAGGCCAAACACACACTGGCTGCTCATGTAGAGTGTATGAACTGCAACCAGAAACAAGGCATTTAGGCAAGTATGAGAATTATGGTAAATAAAAGTATGTACACACGGAATATGCATGAGGAGAAGAACAAACTCAGATTTAATAGCTGTGCCAACTGAACGTTTCGTATGAAAAGGGAGTGCTATCATAATATAGGAATCTTACACAATAGCTTTAAAGGTTAGTGCGACGACCAATTTAAATTAAAATTTAATTTTTCAATTATGTTATAACTGTTAATTAGAGATAGATTGATTAGCTGATATATTGGGGTGGTCGATATATCTAGCAGTCAATATTTAGTTTGAAATTAAATGATGAAATCTACGCATAAAGCTTTGTTTGAACACTTTACGCCAAAAAGAGTACTGCAAAAATGTGACTACACTGCTCTCTACACTGTAGTAAAAGAAGGTTAGGAGCTCAGTCACATGGGACGTGCTTGGAGTAGAGCCACTGCTCCTCCATCCTGAGTGGAGCTAGCTGAGGTGGCTCGGGCAACTGTTCCGGATGACTCCTAGACGCCTCCCTGGAGAGATGTTCCCTGGACCCTGGACATGCTGGAGGGACTTTGTCTTTTTCTCAGGATCCTCCCAGAAGAGCGTGTCTGTGGAAAGGGATTTCTGGGCCTCCCTGTTCAGACTGTTGCCTCCGGGACCTGGCCCAGGATAAAGCAGAATAAAATGGATAGATGGATGAGTTTGTACAAAATTTATTTGATAATTTCTGAAATATTACCTAAATTGGCTCTACATATTGGCCCAAAAATATCGGGAGAGATTATCAGCCATCAGCCTCTGGATTCTAAACCATTGGTATAATAATCATCATCATCATCATCATCATCATCATCATCATTAGCCATAAAAAATGCATATTAGTCAGTCTCTAAAGTAAATACAATTGAGTGATTTGACCTTTTCAGAAAATTTTGATTGAAAAAATATAGGGTTATCAAATAACAGTCTGTTCATTAATTGTTTTGCTCACACTTGCCACCTTGCCACAAACTCTTAAAGCATCCAATTCTATAACTAATCCAGTGATATCCAATGAAATGACTCTTTCTACAGCTGTGCATGAGACTTTGACATATAATGATTATGAATGACAGGACCATGTGAGGGAACATTTGTGGACCTAGTAACGGTCTCCAGTTCAGCCCCAGAGATAAAGCTATCGATGATCTCCCACTGCGTCAAAACATAGAATTACTGTTCCCCTTAGATAAAACACACAGTCGGGTACAGTGTAGTGCTTCCTCTCACCCTGGGCTCAGACTTGTCATAACCAGTTCTTGTCAAGAGCAGCTCTGTTAGCTCTGCGGAGAGACGAGATGGGATTCTGGGGTCAGACATGGCGGTGACCTCGGTAAAGCGTGATGGAACGAATTCAGGAGTGAAGGCAACATGGTCATTCAGGGAGAATACATTAATATTTATACTTTTATGCATCACGAGCAAAACATTTTCTGCTACACCGCGCTCTATACAGATAAATCCTGGTATGACATGGGAGGGTGGAGTGGTTCTCTGCTTCAGTGCGGACAGGGTCAGAGAGACAATGGTGGAGGTGTGGAAGTTGTTCAGTTGTTAATACAGTAATTCAGTCATCAAGACAATCAACAACAAACCGGAGCAGCCCCAGAGTTCAAATCCACGCCACTATAACATTGTAAGATAAAAATTCCCTCAGTCGTCCAGGTAGAATCCATGATAAAAGGAGAAGTTCAATTTGTCAACTGGACAAAGTTTGTTTGGTTGAAAACGTTTCGCCGCTCATCCGAGAGGCTTCGTCAGCTCTGGTTCTTGTGCTGGTTAGACACTGCTTATATCTAGCTAGATATAACTTCTCCTTTTATCATTGTAAGATAAATAAATAATTGCCCCTGAGCAAGGTCAGAGGGATCAAAACGTGAACCAAGAGTGAAACCGTGTGCAAGAGTCTTCTTAAAAATAAATAAATAAAAGCTAAATTTTGTATAATTACACATTTTGAAGAGTATAATATTGCTGAGGAAATTATAATAATATTGAACTTACCATAGCCACAACAGCTCTAAGGGTGTGTTCACACATATTCAAAAAACAGCACTACATCAGAGTATCATGTGTAATATGTTGGTTAACGCATTTATCGCCATATTGTGATATTGTGCCATCATGTATTGTATCAAATCATAAGGGACCATGTGATTCACAGCCCTAGTTAACATGAGCTATAACATGCATAAGGAACCATATGATAAATATTGAGTACCAAAAATATTTGTTCTACGATGATTGAATGGTTGAGGAATTATCATGACATGCCTATGCACCAACATTAATCTTGTATTTCTAAGAAATGAGGTAATTAGACAAATGTTCAGAGTCACTACTTTGGCAGATTTGTCTAAATGTTGCAACTGGCAAAAATTCAAAATGGAAATTAGTTTAAAAGGGCAAACAGGCAGAGCAATGCATTGGAGAAATGGCAATAATTCATTTAGCACTAGAGCCCCATAAGCAACTCAAATAAAGGTTAGGCACGATTGTCAATGCTTAGGTTGACTGATTATTTAGTTTTTAGCAAAGGTCACAATTTGGAATATTTGTATTGTGTTAAAAAATGTTAACAAATGTAATTTAATCATTTTTCTTCTTCCAGTGAAGTTATACCAGTATACTTTTATGATAAGGACATAAAACAATGATATGGTAACAACCGGTACCAGTGCAGAGTGAAAACAGCATTTATTTCCTTTAAACAAATATAAAATAAGACAAAACTGAGTTTATGTAGCTGTTATTAATCTCTTAAGTAACTACAGAACATCTTTGTATACATAAAAATTCAAATATTATGAGATTTTCTGGGCCGACTTTGACCAGTAAATAGTATACAGTATATATACTTTTAAGCCAATATGCAATCCTACAAATTTCTCAGTACTGGCGCCGATTTCCGGTGCCAGTATCATATCGGTGCATCCCTAATCTAAACACCATTCAAGGGGGAAGAATTGGCCAGCCAAAGTATTAAACTATCTTGAAAGCTATGGATTAAGCTGAGTTTTAATTTAGACTGCCAAAGCATATTAATTCAGATTCCAGAGCTCCTACAAGGATTTTTAAATATTTAATATTTGTTTACCATGGTTCCCTTGAGTGGCAAAATGTTCTGACTGAAATAACTAATGTTTAGCCACAAGATATAAAAGCCTGGAAGTGGTCCCAACTTCTGATGCAACCACAGAAACAAAAACAAACAAAAAAAGACTAACAAATAAAACTACTATCTACTTGAATACTTTGGCGGATGCTTTCCACAGTTACTTAGAAAATAGAAGTGATGAGCCAGATGGTCCACTAATGAAGTCTAAAGTGAATCCAGCAATCACATATACTTTCACCATCATTCTTTTTCTGAAGGTCTATGGGCAATCTGTCCTCATTACTGAGATAACCTTGTCCCCTGGTTTGGTTACAGCCCAAAGTGAACTGACATGAACCTTAAAATGACCCATCGAATCACCTCTATGCCCACACTGTACACAATCAAATCAGAAATAAGAAAACCATACAAACTGGTATGGGATTGGTAAGAATAGTGCAGTCACTAATAAATGCTAAAATAAAATGTTGTTAAATCTTACCGCAAGGGATAAGTAAATGAGCACAATATTAATTTTAGCAAAACATTTCCAATTGTTTAGTACAGAGCTTTGTGGCTTAGCAGAGAGAGACTGCACCTGAATATAGATTCCATAGAGGTATCTCCAAATGAGCTTTTGTTTGACATTAAGTTTTTGTTTTTGTTTTTTTTTTATAAAATAATGCTTTCCCAAATAATTTCCCTTGTGGATCAGTAAAGTTTGTCTATGTCTAAAGGCTGCAGTGAGAATTGTAATTGTAATACTGGATTTAAAATGTGAACTCAATCTTGATTCAAAAAGACAAATTCCAAATCTAGTTGGAATCACAGCATAAGTTGTGTGAAGAATCTATTCTGTGAGCAGGACACAAGACGGTCTATTAGTCTATGGATAGTGCCATTTTGATTAACCCTATCCTGGTGTTACCCTTTCATTTGGTGAATTCAGAATACAGTTACAGCTCTGGAAAAAAATAGAGACCACTGCATTTTTTTCCTGAAATGAGCATCTCTACATGTACACTCAACAAAAATATAAACGCAACACTTTTTTTTGCTCCCATTTTTCATGAGATGGACTTAAAGATCTAAAATTCATTCCAGATACACAATATTACCATTTCTCTCAAACATTGTTCACTCTAAATGTGTGATAGTGAGCACTTCTGCTTTGCTGAGATAATCCATCCCACCTCACAGGTGTGCCACATCAAGATGCTGATCTGACATCATGATTAGTGCACAGGTGTACCTTATACTGCCCACAATAAAAGGCCACTCTGAAATGTGCAGTTTTGTCTCACAGCAAAATGCCACAGATGTCACAAGCATTGAGGGAGCGTGCAATTGGCATGCTGACAGCAGGAATGTCAACCAGATCTGTTGCTCGTGCATTGAATGTTCATTTCTCCACCATAAGCCGTCTCCAAAGGCGTTTCAGAGAATATGGCAGTACATCCAACCGGCCTCACAACCGCAGACCACGTGTAACCACACCAGCCCAGGACCTCCACATCCAGCAGGTTCACCTCCAAGATCGTCTGAGACCAGCAACTCGGACAGCTGCTGAAACAATTGGTTTGCATAACCAAACAATTTCTGCATTAACTGTCAGAAACCGTCTCAGGGAAGCTCAACTGCATGCTCGTCGTCCTCATCGGGGTCTTAACCTGACTCCAGATCGTCGCCGTAACAGACTTGAGTGAGCAAATGCTCACATTCGATGGCGTCTGGCACGTTGGAGTTTGGAGGCACGCTGGAGGTGTTCTCTTCACGGATGAATCTCGGTTTACATTGTAAAGACAGACAGCGTGTGTGGCGTCGTGTGGGTGAGCGCTTTGCTGATGTCAATGTTGTGGATCGAGTGGCCCATGGTGGTGGTGGGGTTATGGTATGGGCAGGCATCTGTTATGGATGAAGAACACAGGTGCATTTTATTGATGGCATTTTGAATGCACAGAGATACCGTGATGAGATCCTGAGGCCCATTGTTGTGCCATACATCCATGAACATCACCTCATGTTTCAGCAAGATAATGCACGGCCCCATGTTGCAAGGATCTGTACACAATTCTTGGAAGCTGAAAATGTCCCAGTTCTTGCATGGCTAGCATACTCACCGGGCATGTCACCCATTGAGCATGTTTGGGATGTGCTTGACCGGCCTATACGACAGCGTGTACCAGCTCCCACTAATATCCAGCAACTTTGCACAGACATTGAAGAGGAGTGGACCAACATTCCACAGGCCACAATTGACAATCTGATAAACTCTATGCGAAGATGTGTTGCACTGCATGAGGCAAATGGTGGTCACACCAGATACTGACTGGTTCTGAGTCCCCAGACCCCCAATAAAGCAAAAAAAAACAACAACAAAGCACATTTCAGGGGGGCCTTTTATTGTGGGCAGTCTAAGGTACACCTGTGCACTAATCATGATGTCAGATCAGCATCTTGATGTGGCACACCTGTGAGGTGGGATGGATTATCTCAGCAAAGCAGAAGTGCTCACTATCACACATTTAGACAGATTTGTGAACAATGTTTGAGAGAAATTGTAATATTGTGTATCTGGAATGAATTTTAGATCTTTAAAGGGACAGTGTGTAAGATTTTTACCCAATAATTACTGAAATTGAAGATACCCATTCAAAAATACATTGTTTTCCAAGCCTTTTCACTTCCATCATGAAATCAAAGTATTCTTTTGGACTTTGATATAGTCACATAAAAGGGGGATCTTCCCCATGCAGAGGCAGCCATTTTGAATACGAGCGCCGCAGAAGGACATTTGGGCTCCGCCTTCAGCAAGGCTCGTGGTTTTGGGTAAACAACACAAGCATGCTGCCGGATCAGACGTCGTAATGGATCTAACACGTGTTTTGGACTAAATTGTTTTACTGGATTTTATTCGCTGGATCCTTACGGACAAATTGAGAGCAAGTTTATGGTGAAATACAGAGTTTGACCTGTGCAAAGCATTCTAAGGTAAGCTAACCTCGTTTTGTGCTTTTCCGTATAAAAGCCCCATGTGCTCGGGGAGTGATTGTTTTGCAGGGAAATGAATTGCATAGTCAAAAAGAGGAGACTGTAAGGTTTCATTTGATGTGTAGAGTGTCATGGTACATGATTGGGAATGTGTGTTTTCATGAGAAAAAAAACAAAACGGGACAGCGTTTTATTTATACAGTAGGCGCGCGCGGCTCGTGCACGGGTCCCTCGAGGTCTGCCGTAGCTAAAACAGAAAGTGCAATAGCACCATCCACCTATGCGCCACGAATCCTACACACTGGGGCTTTAAGTCCATCTCATGAAAAATGGGAGCAAAAACAAAAGTGTTGCGTTTATATTTTTGTATATATTCCATTCCAGCATCTGTTGAATTCCAACACAAAGCTGAGCTACTTCAGATCTTGCACCAGGAGTGAAATAAAGTCACCCAAGAACAATGTGAAAGAGTTGTGGAGAGCATGCCAAGACGCATGAAAGCTGTGATTAAAAATAAGGGATACTGCACCAAATATTGATTTCTGAACTCTTCTTAAAGGGATATGCCACCCCCAGGTCAAATTTGGGCATCTCCCCACAGTCCAGAGACTAAAATAAGTGGTGGAAAGCGTTTTCCTGCTCACCCAGCCATTGTCCGAGTCTGTCGCCACTGACCGCCGCGGTAACTGGTGCTCCTCCGCCTTAGACTGGAGTCTAACGTCGCCAGAGAAAGATTTCGGCCAAAAGGAATTAATTTGCTCGATGCGTTTCCCAATTACTTTGTGTGTAGTGCGCATTCATATCGAGTGCAAATAAATGTGCAAATCAACACGGAGAGCTTGCCTTGGTCATTTTGGGTGGGAACTATTTTCCAGTGCGTAAGAATACAGCCGTATCACGCAGCACGCTGCCAGGGGAATCCCTGTTACGCACCGGGAAGGGAGTTCCCCTGTTGCAAAACGTGGTGCGTGATACAGCAGGAAAATGCTTTCCACCACTTATTTTAGTCTCTGGACTGTGGGGAGATGCCCAAATTTGACCTGGGGGTGGCATATCCCTTTAAGTGTAAACATGAGTATGATGTTGTTTTAAATTGAATTTGATCTTGTTTCTTTGCATTGTTTGAGGTCAGAAAACCTGTATCTTTTTTGTTATTTTGACCATTTGTCATTTTATGCAAATAAATGCATAAACGATAATATTTTATTTGGAATTTGGGGGAAATGTTGTCAGTAGTTTCTAGACTCAAACAAAAATATTCCTTTTACCCAAACACATACCGATAAGTAGTAAAATCAGAAAAACTGATAATTCTGCAGTGTCTCTTATTTTTTTTCCAGAGCTGTACGTTCCTAAGTTAAAAAGAATAGACGGCAGTACTTCATCATGTAATTTTGGCTTTGAACGGCACAGTATTAGTTAGAAAAAAAAGAAAACACAGCTCTTGCAGTGCGGGGAACAAATGATATTTGCTCTCTAAATATCATAAGTTAACGCATAAAAATATAATGCTGGCTCATGTTTTTTTACACTATAATATAATACAGTTTGGTGTAGAAATATTTGAGGATACAGTACTCAGATCGGACCATGTATCAGAATACATTACAAAATACATTTTAATGCAGATATTCAGTATTGTGTAACGAAATAAATTTTCAGTATTCTTCCCATCACTGTCCATGGCCCATATGTTCCACTTTAAAAGAGCAGGCTGTAATAGTTTCAGTAATAGCCTACAGAGCTCTATAATTGAACTACCACACTCAGTTGAAATCGGTGCTTACATTTCCCCGCAAGCAGACTGCAGCCATCTTCTGAGGTTAAACAGCTTCATAGCTCCTATACAGACTAGCTTATGCTCTGACAATATCGAGCTGTAGTTCATTGTGATTGTCATATGCGGCGCATAAATCAATTAGGAGCACTTGTACGACCTGGCACTTCCCTATACTGTATTGAGTGCCCTTAAGCCCCCACTAACACACATTTACAGTCTGTTAACAGCGGACATGGTTGACATATTACACCAATGTAGCGTGTTGAAAAAAATACTTACAGCTCAGGACAAACACGGTGTAAATACAAAGGTTATTTAGCACCAAGGGGGTTCGAGACAGTCAAGTGAGAAAATGAATGAGACCATGGTTGATAATCCATCCCAAATTCACACAAAGAAAGCAAGATGAGGCTGTGAGAAAGATGGAAAAAATCAGCCAATACATGGGAGATCGGCGGTGGGAAAAAGATAAAAGTTAATGCACTGGAGAGATAAACAGACAGACAGGAAATGTGCCAGTGAATCTGAATAGGAAGAGCATTGTAGATTTGTAAGTGGAATGAGTGTTTAGAAAAAGCAGGGCAGTCGTTGTGATGGGAGGGATGATGATGGTTTTGTTGCTTTGTGTGTTGAAAGAAATACAGTCATGTATTTTCAATCTTCAGTACATTTTGTAATTAATATGAACATTGTCCAGGCTATATTACACAAAGTGGTAAAAAATAGTTTTCCTGAACACTTCTGCTTGAAGTATAAAGACAAACCGATATATCAGGTTGTTGATATTTTGTGTCAGCCGACCTGCTGCTTTAAGTATATGCATGAAACTTTATTTGGTCACTTCAGTGCGAATACATAATAACACCGCTCTCTTATGGGTTTATGGTGTTTATGGCCATACCGGCTTGTCAAAGCCTGATCTTCAGATGAGATCTCAGAAGCTAAGCAAGGCCGGGCCTGGTTAGTACTTGGATGAGAGACTGCTGGTGAAATCAGGTGCCAGTGACAAAAACTGTCAATATGTCCTTATGCAAGCACTTCACCCACATTGCCTTGTATGAAAGTGGTGTGAGTGTGAGTGATGGTGGTGGATGGAAGGGCCAATGGTGCAACTGTAGCTGCAATAGTAGCTTACCACCACTGAGTGTGGACTGAATGAATAAAGCATCTTTGAGCATCCCCAAAAACAAAACAAAATGCTATATAAAACTGATACATTATTAAAAGGGTAAAAAAAAAAACATTGTAGGTGAGTTTTTTGTAAATTTAGAATAAATAACTTGGGGAAAATGATCAGAATCTGCCCTGTATATTGTCTCAAGAATATCGACCATCAGTTTTGGCATCACCCAGAATACCTACAACAGTCTAAACCTTCAACCCATCTAAATAAGATGTGGTCTTTATAAGCAACTGCTAGATTCCTCAGCCTCGTGGATTACTGTCCTAGTCATTTTTCAAGGCATTCAAGAGAAAATAAACAGCCAATGTCAATAAGACAGAACGCCTACAGATGTAGCAGGGACTGGAGAGTATAATAAGACACAAAACTTGATGTGGCGAAAAAAGTTATGTTATGAGGCTAGTCTTATATTTCTTGTCCCCAAAACTCTGCATTTGTAATCTAAGATCATGTTAAAACTTGACGCAGAAAAAAAGAGTTGTAAAGATAGGGTCAAAAGGTGAGACTAAGTATGTGAAAAAGTTCAGAAACAAGAGAAAGGAGATTGCTCTGGAGTATAGAATATGGTTGAGGGAAAACAATGGTCAGATAAAACTTGAATAGGAAAGTTCCACTGGTATTTGGAGTTAGTTAATCAGACATATCTTTATGAGCCTGCTTCTGTGTACTGCATAGACTATAACATTATTTTACCTGAAATGATTTTGTCTGTTGTGTTGAATAAGAAGAGTTTTCTTTCCAAGTGCAAAAGGACAAAAATATCGACAAAATTGCCTCTTCAAAATGGGAACACCATATCTCACTTGAGTCTCAGTTTGGAAAATGGACTAAACCACTCTAACTAACCCATGGCCTGTGTCAAATTTACTTGAATCCTTGTTGCTTCTTTCATCACCTAACTTTGGATCTGTCATGATACATACTATATTGACTTATCATTCATTATACAGGGGGTCCTCGGGTTACGACGGTCTCGGGTTACGACGTTTCGTGGTTACGACGTTTCGTGGTTACGAACGCGCCCCCATTAAAAAAAATATGTATATATTACGCGTCATTCCGTCTTACACGGTTTAGCGTGGTAAGAGATGTAAACAAACGCGAACGGCGCGCGGCGCACGGCGCAAGAATACGCTCTGTTGTGGTTGTAGGGAGAAGACGACAGCCTCATGTGCGTGCCCAATGTGGGCGGAAGTACCTGATGTGGGCTCTGATCTGCTCCTATGAAAGCGGCAGTGATAACCAAGCAGCGTAGTGGTCTAATTATTGAGATGGAAAGGTTATTGGTGCTTTGGTTGGAAGATCAAAGGCAAAATCCAGTTTACGACGAAATTCGAGTTACGACGCGTCTTAAGAACGGATCAACGTCGTAACCCGAGGACCCCCTGTATTATAAATGAAACAATAATTTTAGAGGTCAATATTAATCATGGCTACTTTTTTTGTAATAGTGGGTCAGTTTTTGGTTATTTTTTTACTGTAATACAATAACATTTGATCTGCAAAAGATTGAATTATGAACTAAAATTCCACAAACATGTTGCATTCTGCTATTTATTTATACAGCCCAACAATATTCCATCGTCTATATAGACTTAAGCAATAAATCGCATGTCAAAATTTGTTATATTGACAGGCCTATTGGGGAGAATATATTAGTATATCAATGTCCCTGCCATCTATCACACAATAAGATGACTATTTACTTATCACCTGTCAGTATTGTAATGCCTTTATAAGTGGCCAAATTGAGTGTTTAGTTAAATATATTCATTAACTGTCTTTTTTCCCCCAGTAGAACAAATTAAAACACACACACAAGGGCCTCTTCATCTTCCTCTATCCTCCTTGTCCCAAACCATGCTGAACAAATTTAACTTTCTCTCAAGGTGTAAATGTTTTTGTTATCAGCTCCAGTCGTGCGCTTCCTGGACAACACAGTTTAAATAGACATGCCAATTACAACTGGTCCAAGCTCGTGCACACTGTCCCACCTGATTTCTTGGGCCTTGCTATCAGGTAACACAGCAGACGTCTGGTATCCTGAGGACAGTCAAAGTGGGTTATGTAAATCATCATCACTGTAAAATACACTGGTAGTAACACGAGTAGTGTAGTCCTATGGGAGCTTCTACTGTATGTACACTGCATCCCAATGGAAATCAGGACTGCATAATAATACTTTCGTTCAGTACAGCAGCTTCTGACCCCAGACACAATAAATCTGTATACAACAGCAATTTAAACTGCCATTTGTGGTGTTTACAACAAAATGAGCCCTATATGTCTGAGTACACATACTTTCTCTTTAATCATAAGGTTAGCTAGTCGCTGAAATAGGGCCTGAAGAAAAGCATAAGCGTAGTGTAGTATAACTAAAATGTATATCATAATTGCTAACTCTTTACAATTATATGTTGATGTCTTGATAGTTGCAACATTGGAAAGTTCAGGCTCTTTCATATTCTATTAGATAACATTTCTTTCATTTTGTCTTCCCATCGGTGACATCACTCCAATCAGCCATTCTTGTTACATTAAAATTCTTTGCTCTATAATTTATAATACTGGATAAGAAATATTTTAGCAACGTCCTTTACCAGATGCACAACTCTCATCAACTCTCTCTTTTTGAAGAATTAGCTCAGCCCTAATTAAAGCCTCTTTAAAGTTGCCTCCTGGTGCTGCCAGATGTTTTACACAATAAAGTGGAGGTGGCTTTAGGCAGATATTTAGGACTAAACCAGTGAATCAGATTTAAGGGAGTTCTTGTTAGAGCTCTGCTACACAGACTAGTCTATAGTTTTCTTCACTTTGCGATCTGATTAGTAGCCTTTACTGAAATTATGTTTTGTTTTTTGTTTTTTCATCAAAAGGCATTCACTTTGCTCTCATAATTTGAAATTCTATGTGGTACTACCCTGTCTCATTTGTATGTTATTGCATTTTGTGATCAACAAACACATAAACCAGTCTGACCATATATGTTTTTGATGTGTGTAAAACAATATGAAACAAATAAATATGACTGTAGTACTTTGTGTGGAGTAACTTGAACCTGGTAAGATTATTTAAAAGTTGTTTTATAACAGAATATTTCTCACGGACAGCAGACTTGACAGCAACTGCAGCTTTCATTGTCTCCACATGAATCTGTATTGAAAGCGCGTGTGTGTGTCTATGCGCGTGCATGTCTGTGTGTGTGCGTGTGTGTCTGTGTGTGTCTGTGTGTGTGCATGTGTGAGTGCATGTGTGAGTGCTGGCTTCTGCACAGACCCTGATCCTGCAGCGGGACCACTGACCCGTGTGGGGCGAGCACAGCAGCACAGAGTGGGAGACAGAGACGGAGAGAGGGAGGAAGGGCTCTGAGTGGCAGCCCTGTAACCTCAGCTGCTTCCCGCTACAACACTCTCCTCATGCTTTCACTCACACTTCTGTCATTTCAGAACAGTTCAGAAAAATGTCACTACACAACAAATACACGAGCTAGACAAGAGAAGACAGCGTGAAACCAACTGTCAGTATCAGAACCCTTTCAGTTCAGGGTAAACGTCTCTTCACTCTTCACTCCACTTGAGGTTACTTGTATGCTTGTATTGGTAGATAGATTTACAAATTGAGTATCTGAATGAATTATGCAATATTTCTTCATATGTTAAAAATGCACTAAAATTACATTTTTGGTACAACTCTGGATTCAGCCTTGTATCACAATGGTAAAGTTGTATTTTTATTTTTCTACATAACATATGATCCTTAGGAGAAATATTCTGTAAAATCAAGAAAAATAAAATCTGATGACAAGGAATGGCATGCTCCAAAGTCACTGAAAATTAAATAATTAAAATGCAAGTTGGCAGCAGACGCAGTGATACATGTAGGTTAAAAGCAGTGTTGGGCAAGTTGCTTGTGTACTGTACGTTATTTATTACTTGGTATTGTCATTTCAAAGTAATTTGTTACATTATAATATTACTGTATTTAAAATGTAAGGCGTTACACTACTATTGCATTACTTTTAAATTACTCTCGCCAAGATAAAAGAAGAAATTCAATTTGTCAACTGGACAAAGTTTGTTTGGTCGAAAACATTTCGCCGCTCATCCGAGAGGCTTCGTCAGTTCTGGTTAGAGTGCTGGTAAGACACTGCTTATATCTCGCTGCAGGGAGGAGCTAACTATACTGCAGTTTTTCCGAAACTATCTCGCCTATTTGGTTCTGTCTTTTGTTTCTCTGGCGTCAAGTTTAGCATACCTATTCATCCCTACACGACTGTTTTTCACACCTCTGGCCCTGACCTGACCTGACCTAGATCTAGGCAAACAAAAGAAACAATAGGGCTAGCCCTATTGTTTCTTTTGTTTGCCTTGATCTAGGCTTAAGAATGGAATTATAGATGGGAGACAAATTATGTCTGACTCCACCATTTCTGTTTAAAGAAGGATTCTCTTTTTTGACAAAAATAGCCTCTTTAACTCCCCTCTCAAACCAGTTCTTTTCCCTGGCTAAGATCTGAACCTCACTGTCCTCAAAAGAATGGCCCGTGGCTTCTAGGTGAAGATGTACGGCAGATGACGGCCCACTCTGGCACGTCCGTCTGTGTTGGTACATCCTCTTGTGAAGTGGCTGTTTTGTTTCTCCAATGTAGCGCTCACTGCAGTCTTCACTACACTACTCTCTACTCTCGCCAAAATAACTGGAAATATGCTTATGATTAAAAACCAACCACAGTGATGGCTCATGGCACATTACAAGGAACAATCGCAAGAACAGACAAAAGGTCAAAGTCTGGCAAATTGTGATAGAAATACTGTAACCTTAGGCCTTAAACGATTTTTAAACGTGTGACAAAAAGCGCACACCACAGACAAGGAGAATTTTATGAGACTTAAAATCTCTGATTGCTACAGACTACAGAGGTTAGCGGGACCAAAGAGTACACAGCTGTGAGCGTGATCACGTCAGCTGTACTTCTAGTTTACATACAAGTCAAGACTGTGTTATTACAGGGCTCTCAAGTCTCACGCATTGAGAGTGTGACACACGCTCACACGCCACACATGGCATTTCTCACGCTGATTTTTTGTTTTGTTTTTTTGTGCCCAGAAAATCGGTTTGTGTGGCTCAGTTTATGCAGGCACCGCGCGTTTTCAGCGAAAAAAACTATCCCCCTCCTCCCCGTCCCGCTCCCCGGAAAAAAATCAGCCAATCAGAAAATAGATTGTTCTGTTGTTGGGCAGACTGTAGAGTGTAGTTTCAGCTGCTAAGCGCACACTGCGGTGATGATAAAACAAACTGAGAACCATCAGGTAATAACTTCATTTATATAACTCTCATTAGTTGCTTTGTAGTTTAAGTTTGCTCTTTAGACAAACATTTACAGCAGGGGTCTCAAGTCTCACGCATTGAGAGAGACAATTCGACGCGTTCACACGCTCACACGGCATTTCTCACGCAATTCAAGCCACCCCCCCACCCACCCCCCCTCGGGAAAAATTGTTCACTCACACCCCCCCCCCCCCCCTCGGAAATTACGCAGTCTCACGCATGCTCAACTTGAGAGCCCTGGTTATTATTATTTGTGAAATGTGGTGCAACACTTCAGATACATGCTTTTAAAAGCATAAAAGATTGCCGATAAAGTACACAGGAAGCAGAGCCGCTAATCTGCAGCTTCACCTCGATCCGTGCACAGTGTGGATGTAAACAGACACATGTGAGAAGCTACTCTCGTCTTTTTACTTTCAAACTTTTTACGCTTCAAACTGGATTAATAGCGAGGTTTTGTGGACTGAATGTCAATATTTGCGGAGGACAATTTCTATGGATAATGTAGATGACATGCTGCACTTTAAATTTACAACTTTATGAGAGGTGAGTCATAAAGTCTTCTCATTATTTTAGCTCTATCCCGAGTTTGTATGTTGCGTCTCTGTGTCCGTGACTCCTCTGCCCCTGACACACACACAAACATATGAGAAGCACAGCAGCTTCACAATCGCACATGAAGTCACAAAGTGGGTTCGCGCCTCCCCCCAACTCGGGGAGAAACAAATCACAGCCAAAATCGGGCAAATTCTTGAAAGCGGTGGCATATCTTTAACATAATACTCCACGAGTCTCCAAACCTCTTGGGGTTGAAGAATCTCAAAGTGGGAGAAGGTTTTGGATGCTTTGTGGTTTAACACCACTCTCATCCTCCGCTTGCTTCCTTGCTAACTTCATGTTACTATAGCATTAGCACCTCAGTAAAGGTTTAGTTAAATTACTAGTGCTATTTAGGGAAGTGGAGAGTTCTTTAGGTTTAGCACACAAAGTGATTACGATGTTCTTCATATCCTTATTTTTCATAAACTTAAAGTAATGAGCGTATGCCCATCTGGAGAATGTGCTATCCGATGTTAGTTTATCTGCAGGTTCATTCATCTCTCTCTTCTAGGAAAAGGAAGTGAAATATTTTGCATGGTGATTTTAGCGAATTTGTATGAAGAAAAACAAAAAACCCACCACTAATCCAGGTAAAAAATGCATCTTAATGTGTGTTATTGACATTTGTACTGAGTAAAATATTACCATTTTTTTCTGTAATGCCTTACATTACTGCGTTTCAGCGAAAAGCAATGCGTTACTTTTGTAATGCGTTACTCCGAACACTGGTTAAAAGACCCGTCCTGCAGCCTCAGAGCAGCTACTGTTGTGACACAAACCAAAATCAAAACAGCCATCTCTCACTTGTGTCTGGGATGAAAAATACAATTACACTGAAAAGCACACAATCTGTAAACTTTATGACACAGCAAGGAAAACCACTGGGCTGAGGATTTACTCTGCACAAAACAATTTCAAGTGAAGTCATGTGACCAGTCCCAAAAGCCACTCTCTTTTAGTTTGAGAGACCAAAACAAACAGGACTCTTAAGGCTTTTAATATGAATATAGGACATAACTAAATTACATGAAAAGGATGCCCTGGTTAATAAAGGTTAAATTATTGGGCCTCCACAACGTCCCTAACGGCAAAGAACATTTCTTTATTTACTGCTGTTGTGAGGAGCTTTCTTTTGTGAGTCATTTCGGACCAGTTATACCAAACAGACTAGGCATTTCCTCACATCAATTAAATGTGCTTTAGACAACCTGATCTGGTCTTTAAACCTTGAAAAGCATAAGGGGTTCATCACAGTTTGCAGCTAAAAACAACTAGCATACTAACAGTGCACTTCCAGATTCTAAGACAATAATACTTTATAGTTAGATACAGACAGCTCATGGTGGTCTTATTTTTAGACTGCTTTTACAATATATCTGTACTCTGGCAAAACCACTTTTTCTCAACTAAACTGAAAATAAGCAGGTACAAACACTTTCACATTTCACCTATTTGAGGAATAAGAGAGTCAGGGAACATCACACCATGAAGTTCAAATTACTCTCAACATATTGCTATTTGTGGGTGTTATAAAGGGGGGTGGAATTATTTGAGACGTGGGGCAAGAGTGTAATTTATTCCAAGTGAAAAAGTAAAAGATGTTTTCTGAGATTTTAAAAAGGTACAGTGACGTATAGGACCACTGCCTCCTTTGTGCCATTGTCAGATGCCCTTCCACATTCTCTTTGGTCTTACTCAGGTTTGTGACCAGCACAAGACGTACATTAGTGCCTTGTGACTTTGTTTGTCCCTGGTCACTTCATTACTGCTAGATCGTGAAATTGAGGATTATTATGAAACAAGTTCACTCCTGTCTTTCTTACTTGCAAACCAGTGTTACTGTGCAGTTAAACAACTGACATTGTAAACAAAAATTCTCATTCTAATTTAAATTAGATTGCATATCTTTACAAATGTAGTTGAAAGCAGTTTACTATTTAAATAATTGGATACGATAGGAAAGAAAGAGCTTCCCCTGTTTGAAAGACTAGCAGTCATTGATCTGACTTAAATGACTATTTTATCACCCAGCCCTAATACATACATATACTATATCTCATGTAAATCTACATTGTGACAGACCCTGGCACAGACCGGGTGGTGTAATTGCTTGTAGAGTAGACAGACCTGAACGGGGTTCTTCGGTGTGTGAGGATGTGTGCCTTGTTAGGGGGGCCAATGAAACCATTAGCCAATTGGAGTAATGGGCAATTTGTAGCCTGGGCTTCAGTGACCCCCCCCCACACAGAAAGGGAGCGAGGGGCAGGTCCTACTTGTTCACCGAGCACACCCGACTTAAGCTATCGCACAAGGCCACTCTTAATTAGACTGTATAACTGTGTCCAAAGGGAGAGACCAGTTGAGAGGTCTCCTTGAAAAGTTCCCTCAAAGACATCTGGATGACTAGTGAGACCTGCAGACAAATAAAAACAGTGACACAATGGCATCAAATTATAACCATAGACAAGCTTTTACATAACTCCATAATGTTATAAATCATGATGTGTATTTTGTTTAACAGAACCAGCTTGAACTTGGTAGACTAGTTTAGATACACGTATGATAAGACAGACAAGGGCCTCCAACTAGAGGTGAGCTGATTATCAAAAATAGATTAAAAAGAGTTGTATGTAGAATCCCTCAGTCGTCCAGGTAGAATCCATGGCAAAGGGAGAAATTCAATTTGTCAACTGGACAAAAGTGTATTTGAATACAAGAATATTTGGTCGAACGTTTATGAGCTGCGAAACGTATTTGACCAAATAAACATGTGTCCAGTTGACAAATTGAATTTCTCCTATTGCCATTAAAAAGAGTTGATTAAAAATGTTTAAAAAAGGAACAAAATAAGGTTACTGCATGATATTTCAATACAATACATTTCAAGACATGTTTTAACACATTCCCGTTGGACTGACATAACATTGCCTGAAAAAATAAAAAATATAGACTTTTGTCAATGTCACCCACCTCTGCCTCCAACACATTAAAAACTATATGCTCAGTCTGTCCCACACTTTATGTTTTAGTGCACCGATACATTACTGGTGTTGGGTAAAATATTGATGGATTGGATATCGGTTCCAAGATATTAGACGATGTACTGGCCAATGTTGACCCAAACACCTTGTAATATTGAACTTATTTTTTCAAAGCTGTTCTGTGTTACGTTATAAGATAAATACTTGCACAAAATAATTACAAAACACATTTGGATAATTGTTTACCATACACTGTTTAAAGGAAATAGTATTTTCAGTCTCTGCCCTGGTAACAGTTGATATTGAGTATTGACAGTTATTTAAATCCCTAGTATTGAATGATTTAACACTGATAAAGACTCAGAAGTTGCGTTGATTCAATTGTGTAAGATGTGTGGATACTGAACGAGTTTATGAGGATTAATGTGTAACTAACGATGCTGAGCTAAACGAGGGATACAGCCTCTCTATGAAATTAAGCCTAATTAGAACAAACCTCAAAAAATGACATCCTCTGTACAACCCATCTCTATCCTCTAACCGCTTTGCCTTGATCCCTTTCCCTACATGAAGGGCTAATTAAGGAACAAAATTGGATATGGTTTTGTGCACACTCTTAATTCAAAAAGTAGAGGAGGGGTAGAACGAAGGCCGAGCTGGGACACAAAAGAAATATTATAGGGATGCAAGGTTAGTGCTGAGGGCAAATGGGATGGGGTAGTCGGAGTGTGACGCCAGTAAAGTGCACAACATAAAATGCCCTCTTTGCTCTTGCTAATCTACTGCAGATTCATCCAGGATGTCCTGTCTTCTTCGCTGCACTTATCTGAAAAGCACGAAAGAGAGAGAGAGAGAGAGAGGAGGAGGGTTTTTATCCACTGGATCATTCCCTGACAGGCTCTTAAGTTCAAAGGTCAAAGTGGTTGGGAGATTAGCGTGGAGAGGACCTCTTGATGTCAACATTAGACAAGTAACTGAAGTCATACATGTCTTTTAAAGTTGCTTTTGAGAATATGGTTCAAATATTGATTTTCCTTATGCTTCCATCAAATATTTTCTATGTAATTCCGATAAATGCACATTTAAAGGTCTTCTATTTCACAAAATTGACTCTTGTGAGCTTTAAGCGATGTTATAATGCTGTTACCTCCTAAAAAACATACCTGGAGTCGTTTTTGATGAGGAAACAATATTATTACATAATATGGGCCCTTTACAAACTATCCACAAATGTTGACAACGATATAATTATATTTTTCCTTATAATGCCACATCACTTCATTTTTTTAAATAGTATAAATTTACAATGAAGCCCTAAAACTATTAACAAAGGGATTATATTCTTATCAGGAGTTCAGTCATTATTTAGAGGAAAGAGAGCGCACACAGTGTAATCTTATTAAATGTCTTGCAGTCATTCAGTTGCTGAACTAAATAAAATTATCATAATTATTATCATAATTAAACATACAAACTGCAGTGCCACCTCTTAAGAACAGAACAGAGCAGCTATTCTTTGGTTTAAATAAAAAAGATGGAAAGCGATTTGAAATGAAATTTGAAAAAGCTAACAACCCTTGCCCCAGATCATGATGTGAATGTACAGTCTGAGTCCACTCTCTTTATCCCTGTGGTTGAGCGTGTAAATCCGGGCTTATACCAGGTGCAGCTGTGGTGCGGGATCACACAGACCGTAATGGCTGCCCGGAGGCTCTTATGACCATTCCGGGGGATTCTGGGAGAATTATATCCAGTGACGCGCTCCCTGCTGTGGGCAAAGTGGATGATGATGGACACGCCAAAGAGGTCAACAGCAGGCTTGAGTTTCTGACATGGATCAACACATAAAATCAACACACCTGGCAGTGTTAAGGTAACGGAAGGGCAGTGGTGGAAGGTAACAAAGCAAAAGTAGTAAAGTATTGTACTTCATGGACACCAAACCAGACCAAATTACAAGTCAAATCCATCATTTCTTTCTTTTCTTTTTTTCTTTTTTTTTTTTTAGGTATTTTTGAGCTACAAAACCACCTTTAATTGAATAAATGTAGAACTGTTTAATGTTCTACTGTGGAACATTCCAGGCAGAGCAATGACATTTCCATAGAAACAAGCAGGTGTAGTAAGTATCTTTTAGATATCTGTACTTTACTTGATTACATTTTAAACTGGATACTTTTTACTTTTACTTCATGACATTTGAGAGCAGGTATCTGTCCTTTTTGCTTCACTATATTTTAGAAGAGAACTGAAAAGTATTTTTAATGATAGTTTGAAACCTATTGAAAAGCCTGAGGGGTTTAATTTTAAGATGTTTCTAATTTGAGCAAACAAAACTACAAATAAAAACAGCTAGGAAAACACTATTGATTTAACTGTTTCTATTGAACAAAATTCAGCACAAATACGTATCAATATCATTACATTTGAAGCTTAATTAGATCTCAAAACCAGCATGAAATACTTTTTACTTTTACTTTAAGTACACTGATACTTTAATGTTTTTACTTTAATATTTTTACTTCACTATTTCTTTGCTCTGGTATCTGTACTTTTACTTAAGTATAAAAATTGAGCACTTCTTTCACAACTGCACAAGGGTTAATGTGCTCCTACCATTTTACTTGAGTGCAGAGGCCCAAAATAAATAAAACACATTTGGGAAACCAAATGGAGTTAGTTCTTCCAGCAACGCAACAACAAAGGTGTGTGTGTGTGTGTGTGTGTGTGTGTGTGTGTGTGTGTGTGAAAAGATAACAGTCCTCTCCTCTCTCTTCACACCAATGCATAAACACAAACTGCAAGGCAAGCTAAACTAGGCCACGCTGGCTGGACTACTGGCCTTGTTTTGCAGAACTATGCAAGACACAACAAAGCATCCATTTAAAATGTATGGAGCAACTGGAGCTGGTCCCAGTAACTACAGTGACCACAGGTTTTTGGCAGATACACCCTGGATATTACTGACCAGCAAGGTATGTTAGTGGAATGATATTTAGGGACAATGTTAAAGGGCCTATGTTATGCTATTTTCTGCTCTACAGCTCTGGAAAAAAATAAGAGACCACTGCAAAATGATCAGTTTTTCTGATTTTACTACTTATAGGTATATGTTTGGGCAAAAGGAACATTTTTGTTTGAGTCTAAACTACTGACAACATTTCCCCCAAATTCCAAATAAAAATATTATCATTTAGAGCATTTATTTGCAGAAAATTACAAATGGTCAAAATAACAAAAAAGATCTTTCAGACCTCAAACAATGCAAAGAAACAACATAAACAACATAAAAAACAAACAACATAATACTAATGTTTACACTTAAGAAGAGTTCAGAAATCAATATTTGTTGCAATAACCCTTATTTTTAATCACAGCTTTCATGCGTCTTGGCATGCTCTCCACAAGTCTTCCACATTGTTCTTAGGTGACTTTATTCCACTCCTGGTGCAAGAACTGAAGAAGCTCAGCTTTGTATTTGTGTTGGAATTCAACAGACGCTGGAATGGAATGGCTGTAATAAATGTAGAGATGCTGATTTCAGAAAAAAAATGCAGTGGTCTCTTATTTTTTTCCAGAGCTGTATAAATGTTGCGTCTTCATCACAAATATACCTGGAGTTTTGTTTTGTTTCATTCACATAGGTTTAACACATAAAAAAAGAACCCAGAAACAAATCATTTCAGATCGATCTCTACTGAACAATAGATAAAAGGAAAGTGGAACAGAGCATTTTAAGCTTTGGAGATGTAAACTAATAATAAAGGATTACTCAAACATGTGTGAATGAAAAAAAAACACATGTCCAGGTCACAACATACAACATGGCTTAAAGCTCACAAGAGTCAGTTTTGTCTAATATAGGACCTTTAAGCACTCTCTTTTATATTTGTAGGGGAATTATGTTTGTTATGACTTATGCATAATGGGAGGAGCCTGGTAGAATACACCATAAAGGAGGACCACCCACATAAACTTGTTATGCTAACTCAACATCATTCTATTCACATTTTACATGACGGTAATAAGCAAATCACCAAGCCTGTAATCCTCTGCAACCAACAAAATGTCCGTGTGTCACCATGGGGTCTTAGCCATGGAGTTGGATTGTTATAAAAATATAGCAAAATACAATAACAATATAATAATATATTTCCAGCTCTCTTGATAGACTGTTTGGAGTGGTTAACCCACGTAAAGAAAGCATGTGGCGAGAGCCTTTAAACAGCCCCCCACAGTCTGAGTAAACACACCAGTTGTAAGTGAAATTTAGTTTGACGACTCACAGAGATAATTATAATACCTCTGACAGATTGGCTTGTTTGGATTGGATTTAACAAGCTTTCAGGGAAAAAAAACAAAAAAACAAAAAAAACTACAAGAGCTTGGAGGGGAACAAATGCTGAGACCAGAACCAACTGTTTGTAAGTTATTTGTGACTCTGTTTTTACAAGCAGAAGTTCATGTATTATTCACACAGTAATCTGACTAGGGTAAAAAGTGTTCAGCAACCTAAACTGTCTCTCTTGGTCATGGGAAACAAAAAATTAAAGTGCATTATAAGTGCAGACCGGATTCAAAAATATGCATGATGTTGGTTATATTAATAAAAGCCTAGTTATAAATAACAAACGTATTATTTTTATTTTCTTGTATTGTTTTTAAAGTTTCACCCTGGGTCCTTAATACTGTGTTCTGAAAATACAAACACAAATCAGCCATTTACACAATGCATGGCTCGCGATACGATATTATCCCAGTAGAGCAATACATGCAATAATCGATATATTGCCCGTAATACACAGCACTATTTTTATAGAACCAAATATATTTTAACAACATTTTTTTGTTCAAACTTAAAATGATATACAGTGGTCCCTCACTATAACACGGTTCACCTTTTGCGGCCTCATTGTTTCGCAGATTTTTTTCTTTCAATTTTTTTTATAGTGTATCAACGTGGATTGTGTTCTTCATCCTCATTCAGTCCTAAGGGACTGTACGCCTTTGCTGGTTTGTCTGTCATTCTCCTCCGTGCCGTGTCTCCTGTACAATAATAATAATAACAATAATATAATATATATATATATATATATATATATATATATATATATATATATATATATATATATATATATTTTTTTTAATGGGGGCGCGTTCGTAACCGCGAAACGTCGTAACCCGAGACCGTCGTAACCCGAGGACCCCCTGTATAATATTGCGCTTTTTTTGTTGAAAATCTACGAAAGTTTAAACAAGATAGAAATGTGAGAAAATGTTAATTCCAGCCTGAGAACAGTGAATAAAGTGTGTGGTGAGGCGTTTATAGCCTTAACACACACACACGCACACACACTACATGGAGTGTCCACCGAGCAGACAGTGACAGGTCAGCCCACAGGCTAAAACACAGGGCTGGATTACATAAACATGAGTCTTATTTCTTGCACTTGTCTTGAAGAGTCCTGACAGGCTGATTGTGAGCATGGCTGGGTGCTCTCCTTTGAGATGTATGTTGTGTGTAAGAGTAAAAGTATAATATTTTGGATCGTGAAAGTTATCAGGTATTTATGGAGGCTTGCCTTATATTTAAAGTTTTAAATGGGCTCCTCCACCATTAATGGATTTTATAAGTAAAAAAACTACTAACCGAGTTAACACGAGAGCATTGACCATAGGAGACTGAAACATACAGAGACGCAGGACCAAATTTGGCTAAATGGTGACGTCTATCAGACGATCACAGTCATGGAACACCTTACCTGCTCATGTCAGGAACTGTGGGTCCTTCTCAACCTTCACAAACACGCTGAAACATTGGATGAAAAATAATCAAACATGCTCTCACAGGTACGTTTTCTTCTTCTCTGGGCCTCTTAAACTCAGAGAATGGTCTATTGTGGTGAACTTGCCGCCATGTCTATGTGCACTTCTGTCTCTTCTGTGTGTTCCTCTAAATGTTCTTCTGTTCTGACCTGCCTTAGGACAATGGATGTAAACTAGCTATTGAGCTAATTCCGGCATATTTACACTGATGCTGTTTGTTGTCATGTTGATTAATATGCATTGTCCTAATTCAAATAAAATAAAATAAATTAAAAATTAAAAAGTGAGCATTTATCACAATGTAGGGACTTAAAATCCGTATTAACATTCAATAGATGGAAACCGGCCTGCCTTACAGAGACAAAAATCAGAACCTTGATGAAAAGGGTGGGCAAACAATAAAAATGAAATGAAAATCTAAACAGAGTATATTTAGGCTGATTTCTTCTCTCACTTTGTGGTCATGTGGTAATACAGGAAGTGCTGCACTGTGTTTTTAAAATTCACTAGGATCATGTGGACAATTTTAGCCCTGGAATTGCTCTTCTCCATTGAAAAAAGGTAAAAGGCAGCTGTTAACTTGAAAACTCCCTCTGCATGACATCACAAGGTGTAAGAGAGCATTTTGAGCTTTGGAGATGTAGACAGACTAATAATAAAGAGTAACTCAAACATGTGTGAATGAAACAAAACACAACTCCTGGTATGTTTTTGAGGAGGTAACATTCTAACATGGCGTAAAGCTCACAAGAGTCAATTTTGTGGAATATAGGACATTTATGGTTAGAATCAGTCTCCAGGAAATGTATGTATGTTGATGTAATGTCCCCAAAAAAGCATGTAAACCCACCGTGTGTGTCTGTGAGTGTGTGGATGGTGTCCAGTGCCCACGTCACTTTATGGATGGATGAAAGCCATCCTGGCGCTCTGTGTGGCTCCAATGGATTGGCTCCCATTGAGTGCGACTGGGTCTGTCTCTGCACCGGGGCGACCCCACGCAGACTCGTCAAGTGAATCCAGCATGAACCACACTGCTCCCAGTTGCTGAGCAGCCATCACACTGTTTCCATGCACATTGTAAGGATCGCATATGGAACTATTTAGGAACTATTTACTTCCATTTGTAGTGGTAGATGTGAATGCTTCTGTAGTCTGAAGTGCAGTTTTATTGTAACTGTAAATTAATACTGATGGAAAAATAAAACTATTCTGCAATATGGACAAGTACGAAACTAGTTGTAGGTATAAGCTAGAAACAACCCGATCTTTAGGAGATTTCTTAATATTGTATTGTCAAAAGTTTCACAAGAATATCGTGGGCCATCACAATATCGAATTACATGTCTCTTTGCTTAAATTCATTGTTGTGGTGCAGCAATAGTTAAAAAAAACACAGAGTAACTGTATAGACCTTAATGCTTTGCTCTGTTTAAGTGCAGACTACATGAAGAATACATGATAGAAAAACTGTTATTGTCAAGACATTTAAAAAAGTAAAAGTAGCATATTCACTACGTTGTTAGCCTTGACAAAATACCACAATAAATATTTCACCGTGAGCTGCATATCGAAAATATAATACCAAGAGATTTGGATTTTGTTACATCCCTAATTGTGAATGTTGTTTTAAAGATGCAAAATTTGAATATTAAGTAGGTCTATATAGTTTATAATAAAACATGCTGCAAAAATGAAAATTATGATGCTATGAGGCTAACGACATGTACGTTGAAAGCTGCATTATTAGGATAAAAAGTAATATTTCTGAGTAATTTTACAGTGTTTTCACATAATTAAACCTGATAATTAAACCTAAATGAATGAACAGATTTCTGTTGGACTGACACAATATCATCTGCAACTTGTTATGCACAGAAAGAGCCAAGATATTAATTTCTGTCAATATCGCCCACTCTTATCTGCCTTGTATTCATTTGGACAGATATACGTACTTGCTCATATAGGATCATTCAAAATCATAACTACCTCGGTCTCTATTCTCTCACTTCTTTTTTAAACCAAAAACATTTGCTTCACGTTTGAAAGGAATCCTACATCTCCTCACTCCATCATCTCCTGAATAAAAATCTCTTCTTCTGTGGCCTGGACAACATCTATGAAGCATCCCTTATTGTGTGGCTGCTTATTTCACACACGACAATGAAGCCAGATGTCCCGACCGATTAAAGTAAACATTTGATGAATTTCAGCCACAGTGAATGGCCAAACATGAGCCGAGCATAATTATAAACCAAAATGGCAATGTAGCAGTCCAAAGAGAGGAAAATTGTAATTCTTCAAGTAATTTGCATGAAGATGAGACAAGGTTTTCAACATTGTTTAAAATTCGAGTCACCCTTTGTAACTGAGTGTCACTGGGCTGAAGCCGACAGCTCACTGCATAATGTTATTCTAGGATTGAACTCAAAATCAATGCAAAGTCAACTGGACAATTAAGATGGCATGTACACTGACACTCTGTCTACGATTATAAACAGCAACTGGTGGATCGTTTTCAACAAATGTTATGGTCCACTTTCACTCAGTGTTATTTGTTTATAATGTAGGGCTGCAACCGATAAATCAATATAATCAGGACTAGTCCACTAATAACATTAATGGAACTGTATTTCAGGAGGCACTGATACAATACTGGTATCGGATATTGGCCATAGTGATTGACTGATATTGGACATTTTGGTGGACTGGATATCGACTTCCAAGATATTGTTCCAGCCAATATCCCATTTTGGTCCATAAACTGGAGAATAAGACAATTTATTGGCCAATTAAACTTTTTTTACAAAGCTGTTATAATAGTTATGAAACACATCTGTATCATTTACCTTACACTGTTTGTGTTTAAAGGAAATTCATAATATTTTCATTATAGTTTCATTTGCCCTAGAATTGTATATCGGGTATCGGCAGATACTTTAAGTCAAAATACAGTGGTACCTCACCTTATGAATGACCCAACAAACGAAAATTTCAAGTTACGAAACGCCTTCACGGTAAATTTTTGTCTCTAGATACGAATGAAATTTCAAGTTACGAAACGCGAAATCTCAAAAATTCAAATAATGCGCGCTCAGCCACACACATTATACGCTTTTCTCAAACTGGATTTAAACTTTTATCACATTTGTCTCTGTTTAAACACTCAAACTTTCATAGATTTTCAACAAAACGTATCAATATTGAAGTGTGGGGGGAAGCGGGAGGGGGGAGAAGACTGCGCAGACACGTGTGCGCAGCATGACCCCACGCAGAGCTGACAGCAGGACTAGACCAAGATCTAAACCTGGACTGGACCAGGACTAAACCTGGACTAAACCAGGACTAAACTAGGACTGAGTGTTTAAACGAGAGACAAACGTGAGAAAAGTTTAAATCCAGTCTGAGAAACCAATCAGGACGCAGAACACATTGTTACACTATAATAAAAGTTACACTATAAAAAAAAAACTTGGATCGGGGCCTTGGAACGAATCAGACTTTTTCCATTGAAATAGCTACTCAACTTACGAATTTTTCACGTTACGAAACCACTTCTGGAACGAATTAATTTCGTAAGGTGAGGTACCACTGTATTGGTATTGGAACAGAAAAACCTGGATCTGTGCATCTGTAATAGTATTTTGATAACTGTAATTGTTATCTGGGCAATAAAGACTCCAAAAATGAGGCCAAAAGGTCTTTATATCATTTTTTCTTTAATTCTTGCTTTATAGTCAACATATTTCAGCCTTAATTTGGTTGAAAATGTATTTAAAATGCAGTCACTAATGGTTTCATTACCTCTAAAATTGTTTGTTGCAGCTTTTAAATATTATTATAATGAAGTCTTATACAGTCTTTTGTTTATTTGAAGGTACCTTAAGACACTTTAAGTGTGTGGGTTTCTAGCTGATACCATACAGATGTTCCTGTCATTATTTTTAATTATGTTGGCAGGAGACCTAATCAAGAAGAAATAATTGTTATGCACATTATCATACAAAATCTGCCCCCACTGTCTGCACTGTTTGAATAAAGCTTCAGCAGCTCTTAAAACAGTAGAGTATCTTACAATGACGCTCAAGGCAGCAGTAAATTAATGATGCTTAAGTAAACTATGGATTAATTATAGATAGTGCACTGTGTAACTATCATATGCATATGTGTCCTACCTGCAACCTTACTTCCTGAGTCAAACTTAATTGGCGTCTGACAAAAAACAACTGGCGCACAGATGTTCTCACACATATCATTGCTCTTGAGAAGAAACTAGCCCTGATTAGGGTAAGTTAGTCTGCCTGGAGCTATTGCACCATCATGCCAAACTGAAAGGGCAAAACACCCACAATGCCTTGCTTGGCACATAACATGACATACGCCTATTAACTGCTTATGAGCTTTGTCCCCTACAGCTATTTAATAAACAAGATGTCACTGATCTTAAATAGCTTAAACCTGAGTAAACAATGTTGAAAAAAACAGAAGTGGGTCTCTGCCTCACAGGGGTGCGAGTTGAAAACTAAAATAAAAACTGCGATTTTATACATAAATGTATGTATCTGCTGATCACATGATCTTAATGTCTTCTTCAGGCTACAATACAACAAAGAAACCTGAATTATTGTGTCAGGTAAGGCAGGTGGTACACAAAGAGATCTACTTCTATAACGCAACACAAGATTTGCATCATGAAGGCAAAAATGTTGCTTAAATTCGACTAAAGCCGCCTGAACTGGACCAAACATAAAACTTGAAACTGAGGATGTTTGTTAAATGAGATGATATAAAAGTAAGGTCGCCTATTGGTGCTGCAGGAGACACAAGTAGATTGGGGTTGATAACACTTGACAACAAACAGGACGTGGATAAAAGCGCTCTTACCGTCCACAGCCATTCCCGGTCTGAGCGTGTACCTCTCCGTGGTGTCAGCAGGACTCTATCATCCTTGTAGAAAACGGGGGAAACGGTCACGTTACGAGCCAAACAGTGCGTCCTCGTCTTCTTTATTTACTACATATGAGTATGTAGTGTAGTGTCCGCGTAGCAACTGAACTGTGAGAAGCGGAGAAAGAAAGGATGTACCAAACGGAGTCCTCCTCCTCCTCCTCCTCCTCCTCCTGTCGCGCACAGCCAGTTGTTGTCCGGACGCTGTGAGGGGAGTCCGGGATGAAGCGGCTTCTGTCCCCGCCCCCTTGTTCCGGAGCTCGTACCTGACCGCCGCCAGACAAAAGGTCATTACGCGTCCAGCGTCCGCACCAGCTGCTCTCGCGCCTCAGCTGCGCGTCTGCCCACTGCACGCACGTGTTATTAGGTCATCATGGCGTGGTATCATTTCATTCTTTCAAGGTTTATCTCATGTCAAGTTCAAGCGGGGAAAGATCACGGTTTTATTTTAGGAAATGAGAAACCAAACCAAAAATTGACTAGAAAAAACATGTTGAATTAAAACAAACAAACAAACAAAAATGAAACAAAGCTGGATTATTTCATATAGGCCTACCCTAGCATTAAAACAAAACCTACAAACAGCTATGTTGTCGGGGGCTTCATGCCCCTGGTAGGGTCACCCAAGGCAAACAGGTCCTGGGGGATGGGTCAGACTAAACGGTTCAGAAGCCCTTATGATGAGAAACACAGCAGGGCCAGTTGTGTCACCCGGATTGACGTTACTGGGGCCCCACCCTGGAGCCAGAACCGGGGTGAGTGCTCGACAACAAACGTCTGGTGGCCGGGCCTTCCCCCATGAGGCCCGGGTGGGCAAAACCTGAAGGAATAACATTGGGCCGTCCTCCCGTGGACCCGCCACCCGCAGGAGGATCCATAAGTGGCCGGTGCAGAATGATCTGGGATCCGTCCTGAGTATCTTATGTCTCTGGATGTTGTGGGGTTGTCTTGGCTGACACGTCTCTGCAACATCCCGTGGCGGTCAGGGACAGTACCTCTGGACTGACAGACAGGGGTGGAGGTCCCTCTGTTAAAGAAGGGGGACCGGAGGGTGTGTTCCACCTACCAGGGAATCACACTCCTCAGCCTCCCTTGTAAAGTCTATTCCAGGGTACTGGAAAGGAGAATCCGACCGATAGTGAAACCTCCGGTTCAGGAGGTGCCGTGTGGTTTTCTTCCCAGCCTGGACCAGCTCTATACTCTCCATCAGGTGCTCGAGGGTTCATGGGAGTTTGCCCAACCAGTCCACATGTGCTTTGTGGGTGTGGAGAAGGCATTCGACTATGTCCCTCGTGGAGTCCTGTGGGGGCTGCCCTTTGTCACCGGTTCTGTTCATTGTATTTATGGACAGAATTTCTAGGCGCAGTTAGGGGCATGAGGGGATCCAGTTTGGGGACCACAGGATCTCATCTCTGCTGTTTGCAGATGATGTTGTCCTAATGGCTTCATCGGACCAGGACCTCCAACGTGCACTGGGGTGGTTTGCAGCCGATTGTGAAGCAGCTGGGATGAGGATCAGCTCCTCCAAATCCAAGGTCATGGTTCTTGACCAGAAAAAGTGGCTTGCCCTCAGGTGGGTGGAGAGCCCTTGCCTCAAGTAGAGGAGTTCAAGTATCTTGGGGTCTTGTTCACGAGTGAGGGGAGGATGGAGCGTGAGATTGACAGGCGGATTGGTGCAGCGTCGGCAGTGATGTGGTTGCTGTACTGGACCGTTGTGGTGAGCCAAAAGGCTCTTGATTTACCCTTCAATCTACGTTCCTACCCTCACCTATGATCATGAGCTGTGGGTAATGACTGAAAGGACAAGATCGCAGACACAATAGGGTGAGAAGTTCAGTCACACATGAGGAGCTCAGAGTAGAGCTGCTGCTCTTCCATGTTGAGGAGCCAGCTGAGGTGGCTCGGGCATCTGTTCCGGATGCCTCCTGGACGTCTCCCTCAGGAGGTGTTCCGGGCATGTCCGGGGATGATGAGGCCTTGGGGAAGACCCAGGATATGCTGGAGAGAGTATGTCTCTCGGCTGGCCTGGGAGTGCCTTGGGGTCCCCCCGACGGAGCTGGAGGAAGAGTCCAGGGTGAAGGAAGTCTGGGAGTCCCTGCTTAGACTGCTGCCCCTGTGACCCGGCCCCAGATAAGTGGAATAAAATGGATGGATGTATATGATGAGTTTTCTTTAAGAGTGCATTCATGGTTGTCCTGGTTTGAGCCCAGTTTAATATGGATGATTTGGTCCTGTTAAAGTCCTCGTCTAGTCCAGGTTTAGTCCCAGTGTTTTTTCTCACTAATAACATGCAGTCAGTTATTTCAGCGTATTCATTTTAATTTAGAAAAGTAACCAAATCACCAAGTCAAAAAGTAACTATCAAATACAGTTACTCAAAATCAGAATATGTATTTTCAGTACATATTCAATTACTTTCCAACACTAGTCACGGTATATCTTAATTTTGGTGTTTTGTATGTGCAAGAGTGAACACATCCTAAGAAGACCTTTTAAGAAGAGTCCTTGTACAGCAGTGAGTAAAGGTGCATGAGTATGACTTAAAAAGTTGCTCACTCCTAATAAAAAGTAAGCAAAATTCTCTTCACGCTCACATTGCTCTATTTTAGCCCTGCTCCACTTGTCTGTTATACACTTTCACAGCACTTCAAAGAGCCACATTTCTAAGGTTTAGTGTGTCTTTTACAGTGTGCCATCTCCAAACATATTCAGCTAATTGATTCTGCTTCCTTCCCAATTCAGCACTTTGAGCTGCACTTTTCCTACAGTTAAAAAAAATTAAATAAGTTATAAAAGCTTGAGAGTGAATTGAGGAATTTGAACTCTCTGAATCATCAAAGTGTGAACAAGCAGACAGGGAAGGGCACAGAGACATACGGGTCTGTTTCTGTTCTTCATTCATCCCAGTAGTTTGTTTACAACTCAGCTACTTGTGAGTACTCTTTGTCTGGCATGTATCCCTCATTCAGAGGATAGACAGTGGTATAGTGAAATATACATGGGACTTGCAGCAGACCTAAAATGTAGATAATGTCTCTGCTGATTTTTGTATGCTTTGTGATTTATTTAAAGTTTACTGCTTGTCTCAAATAAATGATAAACTGTATATACATTTATATAACTGTACATTTCCACTGAAAAAACCCCCAAAACAAAACATGATTGGTTACACTGGTTTACAAGCAGAATGCTTCCGGAACAAAAGTAGTGAATTTTTTTTTGGTTTAGGTCACTAATAAAGAAAAAGTAAGTCAGAAGTAGCCTGGGAATTCCCAGGCCGCTTCCGTTCGTTTCGAACTGGAAACTCGTCCAAGCGAGAGTCCCAGATTTAGGGCCCCAATCAGAGAGCGGGGGAGGTGTGGCAAGACGGTGACGCGTACCACATGACAAACGGAAGCTTGTAGTTTGAACTGACAACTGACATGATTGGCTATGGACTTACGTATACGCTCAATGATAGACATTCATAACGCCCAATAAACGGCCGTTGGCAATCGCTAACCACACCTCCGCTACGGGATTTTTCGAAGCGAGTTTCCAGACCCATATCTCACTTGTGATATGGTCAGGTGTTAACCAGACTAAGTCAGAAGTGCTGATTGGCTATAGTTTCCAGGATATAGTATTGGGTAAAAATAGGAAATTTATGCAAAATAAGGCAAAAACGGTAGTTTATCAGAAGGTACAGTGTGTCTACAAGCAACCAGTTCTATCTGAAAGCCTGTCTGCTCATTCCAATACATTCATTTTAATATGTTTAGAGTTTTAACATCAAATATTTTTTGATTTCTCATAAGAGAGATGCCTCGAAATTGTGTGCACCTGATGTCTTAAGATATTTCTTGTTAATTTCTTGACGGATAAAGAAGTGCACGTTAAATATTTTCAAAATATAAATATAGTTTTTAAGCAAAAATGCCTAAATCTATTGTATAAACAGATGCGATTTTGATGTAAATCAATATCATTAAATATCTTGGATACATTAGCTAAACAGCACAGTTATCAATTGATTTTCAGTTCATCCTATCAATATAAATGAGATTTAGCCACTTTTATCTCGGAAGCAGATTGAGTCCAAACATTTGTAGACCAGTGATATTGGTTACATTGCAGTTTCCAGACTGATTGGCTCATTTAGCAGTCTTATATCAGCAGCTCAATAGGGGATGCACTGTGAGCCTTAGAATGGGTACACATTGATTAAGAAAGCAAGAAAATAATATCAGAGGCAAAGTATATTCCCTGGCCAGACAAGATTACAAGTTTCTCCAATACTTTATAAAGACATGAAGTCAGTTTTATGTCCCAGAATTCCGATGAGTGAGAGTTTTTTTTTTTTGCTAATTGGAACTTGCAGGGTCCACCCATGTTAAAAGCAGCGGCTCTACACCAAGCTCCTCTCGTGTGACTAAGCTCCTCACCCTATCTCTAAGGGAACACCCAGCCACACTGTGAAGCAAGCTCATTTCGACCGCTTGTATCAGTGATCTGGTCCTTTCGGTTATTACCCAACGCTCATGACCATACATTGACCGGTAAATCAAGAGCTTTGCCTTTTGACTCAGTTCCTTCTTCGCCACAACAGCCTGACACAGCGACCACATCATTGCTGACACTGCATCGATCCACCTGTCAATATTACTCTCCAGATACACCAAAAAGAACCAGTCTGGATGCCAGGCTAGAGGGCACATGCTGAAACCCAAACCTTTTTTTTAGAGCTGTGTATCATAAAAGAGTTTTCTATGGTACATAAGAGCACTTGAGAGTAGGCACATGTTGAAAAGTTACACAGTGCTTCTTTAAGAGCCTGAGTTGGAGCTGAGTGTCACTTTGGCAAAGTTTACCCAATGGGATTACAGCCACCGAGAGAAAAAAGAGATGGAAGGGGCTGCTGAGAAAACTTAGACTAACCCTGTGTGCATCTAAATGCATAAAAACAGCCCATTCAAAGAGAGTGCATTTCAGTGGAACTTAAGAGGCTCTCGTATGCCTGTATGTAGTGAGTTTGATCTGAACCAAGCAGCTCTTTCAGGTTCAAGTGAATAGAAATCGAATGAATTCCCACAGGAAGCTATTTACTCAGTTGAGATGCGTGTGGATGATAGAGAAGGATCCACTTTATAGTGTTAAGTTGTGGCCCTGAGCTGTTTTCCTAATCACCAACTTGGGGGAGTTTACCATGCTTCTGTGGAAACCCTGCGTCCCTCGTTAGATTTATTCAGCGCAAAGAGCAAAATATGACAGAACCCATTTAAGAGATATATTTCCCTGGCACTCCCTGCTCGTCCTCGCACACGCTCCTCTGCAGCCCCTTTGTGTGTGTGTGTTAGTGAGTGTGTCTCCTGCGCGTGGTGGTATTGATACACCATTGTCTTTGTAGTGTTTCTCGCATGGTGACTTCACGCTTATGCAAATCACATCTGTCTATTTTGTCAAAGGTTTCAAAACAGCATCTTTATCTGCTCAAGACGTGTTCATAAAACCATGTCAGAATCCAATGTGCAAAAGCTGTCCTCTATGATCAAATGACTGAATGATCTTGTTTATAGCTGGAATAATAAAAGTCCTATTCTATAGCATCACTTTTTAGCAAAGAGAGACATTTATGAGACAAAATACTGAATATATTGTCACTAATATATGAAACATGCAGATATTGTCACTAGCAATTCTTGAGGTAGTCCTCATGAATTGCTAAACCTGGTCTAGACCTTAGTCTTGACTTTGATTTAGACCCCGTTATGGTCCAAGTATTGACTTTAGATAATCCTGATTGTGTCCATTGGAGTTGGAGTGGTTCTTGATATACTATAACTATTTTATTCACTATTTTCAGCTCATTTTTCAATTCTTCTAGCTGTCTGTTCCTGTTCAACATTATACTATTGGCTTTCTCAGCTGAACAAAACAACAAATCAAAAAGATGTCATTATCACTTTCTTAATATGTATGAAATTAGTTCTGCTTTTCACATATTAGTTGTCACGCCAATTATATTTTTCATCTGCCCATTTAACCACGTGGTTTATGGCAATAGGAATCATATTATTATTATTCATGGACTTGAGTCAAGGTGACCTCTAAGAAGCACCCAGCAATTAGGCTAATGAATTATTTCCAAACTGCCTGCCCTTTAATTTGAAATGTCATGTTTATCACATCATTAGCATTCCGAACATCTCATATTCTATTGAAAGTTTTTGATTTGGTCTCATTATTTACTGCTTTCATATGAATTAGTGCTTTACATATTGCTCATCTGTTTTACTGTTGTTGGCTACAAAGAAAAAAACCCAGCTGACCTGCTCCTGTTGTCCCTTTTAATTTGTTCGTGGAATAGTGCATGATGCATAATCAAAGTTAAATAAATCATTAGTAATCCTCTCAGACAAATAAGGCAGACTTTGTGTTCAATGAAGGTCTGTAACTAGGAGATGATAATTGGGTCCAACTTGTGCCCATTGGTGAAAAACAATGTTGTCTGTATTCTGTTTTCTATTTTAGCATGTGTCTGGTGATTATGTAAATATGCTTTTTGCTAGGAGATCCAAGAAAATATGTCTTTCATCTAATATCTTCTAATCACCTCTGACAAACCACTTTTGTGGATCTTCATTTGTCTCTCATTTGTGTTCAACTCAGCACCCTTTGCTTCCACTGTCTACACCATCTCAATCTTGTCTTTGTTTCTATGTCTAATGTATGTCTATGGGTGCGTTCACACTTGCACAAACACCACATCACAATTGGGACTAATCACAGACTCAACCTAGACTAGACCAGGACTAAAACAATACCAGGGTGAGACTCAAACTGAACACATAAATGACACATTGCTACACCACCCAAATTACTTAAACTTCAACATTTCCCCTGAAGGCCAGTTTATACACTAAATAAACATGAATGCAAGACTTACATATGTGGGCCCAGATTTTGTTGTATTTTTAAATAGTATTAGTTAAGGCAATACATAGTAATAATAGCAATCATTTGATATGTAGCAAATAATACTACAATAAATTACCTTAAAAGTTGATGATTGCGGTTTCCTCCATTAACAAAAACATACATGTTAGCCCAACAGTACTGAGGGATGGGTCAAATGCAGAGCGCAAATTTCCCTACGGGTATTATAAAGGCTAACCTTAGCCTTATACACAGTTTAGAAATCACTTCAAAAATAAAGGTTAATAATGCCTCTTTATTCAGAAACAATTAAAGCAAAATGAAGTAACAGGCTCTTGTTTCTTCTTCACTACAATCATTATCTCTTCTCTTTTCCTTCTTAAATTCTAATCAGTTCATAAATGAAAAAATAAAACGGATGACTCATTAAACTGCAGATTTATGTAATGACAATTTGCCCTCACTGTTCAGGGCAGCAGAAATAATTATCTGTAATGCATCATATTGAATTGCCCTTGTTCTGTCTGCTAATGTCTGCTTTCCATTATTAGAAGTTATGTCTTTCAGACTTACAGATTAACTGGTTAATATATTTACAATGGACAGTACCGTCCCTCCCATTACCACAGTGCGTATAGGACACACACTAGACAGACAGACAGACAGACAGACAGACAGACAGACCACATCTTTATTCATTCAAAATTCATACATTCATTCATTTATTCATGCCAAAAATATCAGCCAACCAGCATGTTGAAATAGCCTAATTAATTACAAAATAGTTCACTCAACATAATCAATATGAAATGCCACCCTGTTAGGGGCATTCTCTCAGGAAAAAGGTGCTGTCTGAAAGAAAGATTCTGAATATGGCTCAGGAAGCAAATGGCTAGTGTTAAATATGACTGAAAGTAATTTATAAATGGCTCTCTAATGATTAAGCCCAAAAATATCACATCTAATTTTAATTACTTGCAATTATCTGCAAGTGACATGGTTTAAATATGTCTATGTGACTAACGATGTGAATTAGGCCAAGGTTACCTATAGCTCTACATAAGTAAAATGCTGAAGAATTATAGGCCTATAGGCCTACTGAATCCTTGAGATAATAATTTAAAATGAAAATAAATAAAAGTCACTATTCCAAGGTACTGTTAAGAGGATATCTGACTTAATTCTTCCCAAATATAAAAATATCACAGTTATTTTGAATATAATCTCTAGTCCTTTGGGCCAATCAACAGTGTAAGAGTCAGTATTTCTTTTAAGCCCTTGCGACCTCATGTGGCCATTTTAAAAAACTGCACCAGAGATAGCGCAATTCACAAATCTCGAATTTTATTTTTTTATATTATGTTATTAAAGATTAAATAAAATGAAACAGATTTTATGTTGATGTGAACAGGACAAAAATAAGCACGTTAGCGCTGTCACAGATTTTTATTATTATTATTTTTAAACACCCACACGTCACTTCCGGCCACCAACGGAAGTCCGTCTGTTTATTTGGCGGTGTGGATTTTCGTCGTGGGAGCAACGATGGCTACTGCTGCAAAACAAGCTCCTAAAACTGCCACCAAATCATCTGCAGGGGGCACCGGGGCGGCCAGTGCACCCGGTGCCCCTCCGGTGATGCCCCTGGCCTCGCCTCTGATGGGAAAAAAGAAGAAACCGTTCCTGGGGATGCCCGCACCTCTCGGATACGTCCCTGGTTTAGGCAGAGGGTAATTCATTAGCAGCACACAGAGCTAGCAACCCCAGAATAATGCATAAACATAGTTGTATTGGCTGAGTAAATATTAGACAAATAAACGCACATGTATCGTTTTCTAATACAACGACTCTTGTTAGACATAATTTCAGACACATTGGACACTGAGCAAATATTTTTATTTTTTAGTGCTACAGGCTTTACCACTCGATCTGATATCGGCCCTGCTCGCGATGCCAATGATCCCGTTGATGACCGACATGCCCCCCCGGGGAAGAGGACAGTGGGGGACCAAATGAAAAAAAGTCAAGATGATGATGACGAAGATCTCAACGATACCAACTATGACGAGGTAACTATAATGTTCAATCAGTTACATTCACACCTGTTGATTTACATACCATTTTACTGTAATTAATTGTAACTCTTCTATAGTTCAATGGGTATGCAGGCAGCTTGTTCTCCAGTGGGCCGTATGAGAAAGATGATGAAGAAGCGGACGCGATATATGCCGCACTGGACAAAAGGATGGATGAGAGACGGAAAGAGAGACGGTGTGGAGATGTTCAGCAGTACAGATTTATGAATAACTGTATATAACATATATATATATATACTGTTTTTAGGGAACTGAGAGAAAAAGAAGAAATTGAGAAATATCGTATGGAGCGTCCCAAAATCCAGCAGCAGTTTTCAGATTTGAAGGTTTGTTATAATGCTCACAAACATAAGGCTTGTATAACATTGTCCCATTTTAAATTCTAAGACCAAGGGACCCTTAAAATTGTATTTACTCATATTTGAAGTTTCAAGATTCAAGATTGTTAATTTGTCATATGCAGGATCAATACAAGGTCAACAATGCAATGAAATGCCTAGGATCAGAAGAACTGTTGACTTGCTAAGATGGTCAAGAAGTACTAATAGCATGCAAATAGTTTGTTTTGACCTGAACTAAAGAGGAAAAATGTTTATGCCTGACAGGCCCTTGTTCAAGTTAATAATAATAGGAGTGAGAGTAATAGACAAAAGCAAGTATGCTAATGCTATTTAAAATTGTATTTAAAGATCCCATGACATGGTACTTCTTGATGCTTTTATATGGTGCCTTAGTGGTTCCCTAATACTGTAAATTAAACCTTCTTCAAAATCAAGAGAGACCCATGCATGAGAAAGACCCATGAACACAGATATTTTTGACCCATGAACACAGTCAGAGTCAAAAATATCTCTCTGGAACACTTTATTATGGGCGTTGTTGCTTGAATGCAAATGAGGAGGATAGAGATAGGCCAGTGCAACGGGTGGGGGCATGGCCAAACTTTCCACTCTTTCCTCTTTAGCGGTGCGATGTGCGCTGGCCCCACTTCCGCGTTTTTGCACGGAGGAAGATATGAAGTTCCATTGAAAAATAAACACATTTTCTCAGAAAATAAAATTAAACCACTGCTGTTTCAGAGGTTCGGAGGCTCGGATAAAGGACATCCGAGCCTGGAAACATTCTCACGTGCCTCCAGGCAAATAAAAAAACGCATCTCGCATTGTGAAGCTGGTTTGCGGTCCAAACTCTCTGGGCGTGAGTTCCAGAGAGTGTGGGTAGAAACTAGGGATGCAAATTATCGATTAATTCATTAACTGATAGTTGATTGACCTTATCGATCGATTAACGATTAACTGATAAGCGGTGTTTTTCACCTGAATTTGAGTGTTTCAGTAGGGTCTTTAAGAATATAAGCTATAGTATACATAACACTGAGTCAAAAATATATCATAGTATTATTATATTGTATATTCCTCAATTAATTATTCCTTTGTAAAAAGCAGACAAATGTATTGATGCTGAATAACAAAATACAGTAATCCCTCACTATCGCGGTTCGCAGATTTTTTTTGTTTTTTTTTAAATAGTGTAACATTTTTTTTATAGTGTAACATTGTGTTCTGTCCTAATTGGCTAAGAGACTAGACCAGGACTAAACGTGGACTGGACCAGGTCTAGACCAGAACTAAACCAGGTCTGGACCAGGTCTGGACCTGGACTAGACCTGGACTGGACCGGGACTCGACCAGTTCTGGACCTGGACTGAACCAGGAGCGGCACGTTGCAGCGCATTCCTGTGCGCCGCGGTTCGATCTCGCCTCGTGCGTACACCCGGGGCTGCTGAGCAGTGCCGTTGGTGCCTGCGGCCGGCTGTGAGTCGAGCGCAGCGCGGTGCACGGTTGCCTTGTTTCGTGACCACGCGGTTAATTACAATTAATGCATTTTGTTCGACTAACGTCTTAATCGACAATTAATTGTTAATCGATTTAATTGTTGACATCCCTAGTAGAAACACAGACGGGCGGTGGAACTGCATTTGCATTTTTCCTTGAGTGTGACGTCAGAAACTTCCCTTGTTCAGAATCGCCCGTTTGGGCTGCCTTTTTTCCAAAGGCAGAAAAGGACCGCAAATGCTCAGTTTACACATTTCGCAACTTTTAGCCATGGGGGGGGCGGGCCCTAAACGGGGTAGGGGAGCTCACATTAACGTTCAAAAACCTCAGAAAGTGAAAATTTCATGCCATGGGACCGTTAACAAAACCTGCAGCTCATTCAAATATTAAAACCATAGTTTTTGGATTGCACCCTTTGTAACAAGAAAGAACAAATAGATCCAAATAGTAATTAAAATATATTTTTGCTTAACACAAGCGTATAAAATTACACTTACACTGTCTGCATGTTATGGTTTGCTGGTCAATGTTTGTTATATTTCACATTTCCCCCCTTTTGAAAAATACAGAGAAAGTTGGCTGAGGTGTCAGAGGAGGAGTGGCTGAGTATCCCTGAAGTAGGAGATGCCAGAAACAAACGTCAAAGAAACCCTCGGCATGAAAAACTCACCCCCGTCCCGGACAGTTTCTTCTCCAAACACCTGCAGACTGGAGAGAACCACACGACAGTGGACCCTCTTCAGGGGGTGAGTGTCATTGGTGTTAAAATATACAATGCATTGGCCTTTCACAATCTTTACTATATAAGTTCAGCTGAATAATAGTAGAATCCACATAATATTACACATCAAAAATAGGTTATATGTGACCAGCCCATTTATAACATGATTGTATGGCTTGTGCACATGATGTAATTACATCTCTGCCAGCAGGAGTCAGTAGAATTCACATTTTTACATTAATTTAGAATTTAGACTGTTGATCGTTTTACTGATCATCTGTTGATTAGTTGTTGTTTTTCTAAGTAACTGAATTGCTGATTAGTCAACTAGAAGCAGATTGTTCTTTTGATGACTATATTTGACTGCGCCACTGAAGTTTGCAGACAAAAGTTTTCATCAGAAACCCCAAAAGTGCACATATCCTGTGTCTTTTTGTAGTATTACTTTTTCTTTGCCAGAAGTTTCTTCTTTCAGCTCATGGAATGTTTTGGGGTCAGTATATTGACCAGATAAGATTATTTAATCTAAATTAGTTGCATGAATGTACAATTCTGTTTTTCACAAGGTTAATATAATCCTTATTTTATGGTACACTACTAACAACATTTGTTATTATTAACTCATTGAGTGCCGGCCTGTTTTCAGAATTCTATCCCCCAGAGTGCCGGATGTTTTAGTGTATTTTTACTGATTTTTCAAGACCCACAGAGTTCTTTGACTATATAAACACACATCAAAATAAAGTGTTGACTCTCTTCTTTCACCTAGAAAAAAAAATTATGTTTCTAACCTTTTCGGTTCTCAAGTAATTGATAGTAGAACATAGGGAAGTTTCAGCAAAAACACATTTTTTTTTTTTTTTTTACCACAAAGTGGAGAAAACAAGCATTTTGTACAAAGTCATTTCGAGCAGATCTGTGAATTTGACGTCAATATTTATGGATTTAGTGACACCTCAAACATCTAAAACAACAGAAAGAGATTTTTGATGACAAAGTATGATCAAAGGAGAAGTTCAATTTGTCAACTGGACAAAGTTTGTTTGGTTGAAAACGTTTTTCAGCTCATCAGAGCTGAAGAAGCCTCTCGGATGAGCGGCGAAACGTTTTCAACCAAACAAACTTTGTCCAGTTGACAAATTGAACTTCTCCTTTGATCATGGATTCTACCTGGACGACTGAGGGACTTTTCACGATGACAAAGTACATTTTTTATTTACAAATATAAGAATATAAGGCTCTGTGAATTGAAAATTCCTTCAAATCAATTGTGCCAAGAGATGTTTACAGGATATAATAATACCTTTTCCTATAAAATAGAACTTTGTCACTTCACAACAATATTGAGGCTCAGAGTACAGATCCATAATAAAAACTAATATACACACACATATATATATATATATGTACATACACACAAGCCCATGCATAAACCTTTACACACACACACGCACACGCGCGCGTACATACGCACGCACACGCACACACATATAGCTTCATTCATTACAATTACCACACAGCAGCATCATGTAAACTTAATTCTTCTCATCTCATGCCTCTTTGGAGACCAGGATCTACTGCTCCAAGTCAGTAAACTTCTTCTTTGGCGCTGTTGTAGTCTGATCAGAGTCCCTGCTCCGCGCAGCGCACACATGACACGTCCCCTGCGTCGGGCACAGCAGATCTCTGCTCCGACCTCGCTGCTTGATCCGGCTTGTCTCTGCGATCCTCTGATCCGGGATCCTGGGTCCCAAGAGCGATCAGATCGCTCCATAGGCGCTGATCAACAGTTATCTGCTTTTCCGGATTCCCCTCGCCTCGCCATCTTGCTCCTCTGGCCAATACACAGTACACAAACTACACTCCTCCTCTCTTCCGCGTCTCCGATCGGCAAATAATGATACAAGATCGCTACCTACAGGTTGGGAGACGTGAATTACACCTTCAAAGTTGCTCCAGGTCGTATTCTAGCGATCCCCGCTGAAAAACGTCCTTGACTAATATATCTGTCACGGCACTCAACGTTTGGTTTCAACATGACGTCAAAACTCGTCACCGGCACTCAATGAGCTAAGTACAGTGGTCCCTCGCTCTATCGCGGTTCACTGTTCGCGGCCTCGCTGTTTCGCAGATTTTTCTTTTTTTTATAGTGTAACATTGTGTTCTGCGTCCTGATTGGCAAAGAGACTGTAGGCCTTTGCTGATTGATAGATGGGGGATGCAGGGGGGACCGGGACTAGACCAGGACTAAACGTGGACTAAACTAGGTCTAGACCAGGACTAGACCAGGACTAGACCAGGACTAGACCAGGACTAAACGTGGACTAAACTAGGTCTAAACCCGGTCTAAACCTGGACTGGTCCTGGACTAAACCAGGACTGGACCAGGTCTAGACCTGGACTAAAGCGGGACTAGACCAGGTCTAAACCAGGATTAAATCACTCCGTGCGGCTCTTTGCTGGTGTCGTGCGGCTCTTGCGTTCGTTTGTGCATGTTCGATTTGTGGCTCGGGCTGCAAGGACGCGGTCCTGAGGGGGAGGCATGGCCGGGTGCCGCGGTTCGATCTCGTGCTCGCAGCCCCGGTGTACGCGCGGCCTTGCGCCGGTCACGCTGCTCTGTCACGGATTTGACCACGATGAGGGGTGCACGTGTCGCGCACTTCTCCAAGGGGTTGGTGCGCGTCGCATCCCGGGATGTGGCAGTGCCGTTGGATGAGCGCGGTGCTTCCAGCGAAGCCAGTGACTCATGTCTCCGCACTCCTCGCGCGTCCGGCGAGGCTCCTGGTGGAGCCCCCACGCTTCACTATTAAAGGGATATGCCACCCCCAGGTCAAATTTGGGCATCTCCCCACAGTCCAGAGACTAAAATAAGTGATGGAAAGCGTTTTCCTGCTCACCCAGCCATTGTCCGATACAGCCGTATCACGCAGCCGTATCACGCAGCACGCTGCCAGGGGAATCCCAGTTACGCACCGGGAAGGGAGTTCCCCTGTTGCACAACGTGGTGCGTGATACGGCTGTATTCTTACGCACTGGAAAATAGTTCCCACCCAAAATGACCAAGGCAAGCTCTCCGTGTTGATTTGCACATTTATTTTCACTCGATATGAATGCGCACTACACACAAAGTAATTGGGAAACGCATCGAGCAAATTAATTCCTTTTGGCCGAAATCTTTCTCTGGCGACGTTAGACTCCAGTCTAAGGCGGAGGAGCACCAGATACCGCGGCGGTCAGTGGCGACAGACTCGGACAATGGCTGGGTGAGCAGGAAAACGCTTTCCACCACTTATTTTAGTCTCTGGACTGTGGGGAGATGCCCAAATTTGACCTGGGGGTGGCATATCCCTTTAAGTGTTTAAACGAGAGAGAAATATGAGAAAACGTTAATTCCAGTGTTTTAAGGCATTTACAGCCTTAAAACATGTATAAGAATTGTAAAATATAACGTCCTACTTCGCGGATTTCACTCATTATGGGTTATTTCTGGAACCTAACCCCTGCGATAAATGAGGGACCACAGTACTTCAATTGTCTTTCTTGCATTTGTAAACCAGACACGTTTGTTTATTTGTTAAACTAGCTTGGAGGATTGAATACACCCTATCCTGGAAGTATGACTCCAGGACTGATGACCCCAGCATCAGGAGATCTGGACATGAGGAAGATTGGTCAGGCCAGAAATACTCTGATGGACATGAGGCTAAGCCAGGTGTCAGACTCTGTCAGTGGACAAACTGTTGTGGATCCAAAGGGTTACCTAACAGACTTGAACTCTATGATACCGACACACGGAGGAGACATCAGGTAGATATTCTTTAATTAATGAATGTGTGTAATTTGCAAACATGCCCTCTGACTGTATATTTGTGTGTTACTAGTGATATCAAAAAAGCCAGACTGCTTCTTAAATCTGTGAGGGAGACCAACCCCCATCACCCACCTGCCTGGATTGCTTCTGCCAGGCTTGAGGAGGTAACGGGTAAACTTCAAGTGGCCAGAAACCTGATAATGAAGGGCACAGAAATGTGTCCTAAGGTAAGATATTTTATTATGTGGCTAATAGAGAGCATGGGTAGTGCTTCTGTGTGGTTTTATTTTTAATGTGTTCTATTTTCAAGAGTGAGGATGTGTGGCTGGAGGCTGCCAGGTTACAACCAGGTGACACAGCCAAAGCTGTGGTGGCCCAGGCTGTTCGTCATCTTCCACAGTCAGTTCGAATCTACATCAGAGCTGCTGAGCTGGAAACAGATGTCAGAGCCAAGAAGAGAGTTCTCAGAAAAGGTAATGATAATGTTGTTTATTCAATGAAAGAGCAAGTAGACTTTAGGGGTGGCACGGTATATGTATTCGTATTGAACCGTCGCGGTACGGGGGTCACGGTTTGGTGCGTGCATATTGAACTGACCACGGGACTTTCATTTTGCAAGGATTTCCTTGAGGACTCTTTAACCATTGCCATTTGCGAGCCCTGATTAACATGTATAACAGTGATGAAAGTCATCAGTCATGAAAAAAGCGGAAAGTCACGGACCCCCCTCCCGCACTTTGTCTTGCTCTTCTAATCAGAGCGCATTGAGGAGGAGCTTATGCGCGCTATGAATAGGAGGAGAGAGAGCGTGAAAAGGAGGGCAGCGGTACGGTCAGATAGGATGAGGTAGGGTGTTTTATAAAGTTTAACCTGCCCTGTGCCTGTATACTTGGGTATAAACACATTTTATTGATGAATTAGGGAAAATCCTTGGATACCATAGCTCCCAAATGATAATATATGGGTAGTTCTTATTAACAAAAAGCAACTATATGTGTGTAAAAATAGCATGGGATCAAACAAGGTACAGATAAAATATATTTATGTAATTGTGTTGATGCTTCAAATGTGCGCCATGGTCTCCAAACATTAATATCAGCCAAAACATTGTGTACTTGTCTCAAGTTGTTAATAGTTGTATAAAAACACCCACTACGACATCTTACACTGGAATATCATATTATGCAGCTATAATTCTGGCTCTTAATCAACAACCCACATGAACTTTGTGTCATTGGCCTAACACATGCACATACACCTTCAGGTTCACACCATTTTTTCCCACCCGCATACTCCACTGACAGAGATGGATGGACTGTTTCCTGTAGTACTTCTCTCTAGCCTCTACATGTTCCGTTATCACACTCACAAGGGCTTTTTCCACATGCACTCTTTTAAAACACAAATGTTTTTTTGTAGTACTGTAGGCGGTAGAGTTGTAAATTGTAGAGAGGACATGTATGCACTATGCAGCAGTAATGTAAATATTATTAGTATTTGCTGAATCAGCAATGAAATAATTATGTAATTGAAGAAACTTTGAATTTTTTAACTGTGTGTGTGGGTATTTGTTGTAGCTCTGGAAAATGTGTCCAAATCAGTGCGACTGTGGAAGACCGCTGTGGAGCTGGAGGAACCAGAAGATGCCAGAATCATGCTTAGCCGAGCTGTAGAGTGTTGCCCTACAAGTGTTGAGGTATTGCCATACATAAAGGATATTGCTATTAAGTGACATATTAAGTAACCTAATGCCAAATAGATATTGAATCTATACCCATGTAACACATGTTTTCATTTTATAATCTTTGTGCAGCACTTTGGAAACGGTTTTGTTTGTAAAATATGCTATATAAATAAAGTGGATTTGTCTCACCCAATCAATATTTTTTCTTCTTTCAGCTTTGGCTCGCTCTTGCTCGGTTAGAGACTTATGAAAACGCCCGCCGTGTTCTGAACAAGGCTCGTGAGAACATCCCCACTGACCGCCACATCTGGATCACTGCTGCGAAGCTGGAGGAGGCCAATGGCAACACTCAGATGGTTGAGAAGATTATTGACAGAGCTATCACCTCGCTACGAGCCAACGGGGTGGAGATCAACAGAGAACAGTGGATTCAGGTGCTGTAAGATTTGTCACTGGTGTTTGTGTGGGAATTCAAGCTGACTGACACACACATGCATCATTGTTGTTGGATTTTGATGGTGCCAGCTCTGATATGTTGCCAGATCCAATACCAGCCATTTGTTTTGGCAAGTTATTTTTCACCTCAGGCAAAAGTTTGGTATTTTATATCAATACTTTTCTCATTTGGCAGGGCCTCAAAAGGTGTGTCATTTTGAGTCACGCACATATTTGTCATATTACAAATCACAGTTTTCCCCATTTTCATAGTTGTAGTTCATCTGTAGTTCATAGTAGGTCGTCTGTTTTGACATGTTTGAATAAATAATTCTGAATAATGGTTTACTATACAGGATGCAGAAGAGTGCGATAAAGCAGGCAGTGTGGCCACGTGCCAGGCTGTGATAAGGGCTGTCATTGGGATTGGCATTGAAGAGGAAGACTGTAAACACACCTGGATGGAGGATGCAGACAGTGTATGTTTTACAAGTTACAGCCTTGCATAGCTTTATAATTTCATGATTAATTTAGTTTAAAACATGATTGCTATTTTTGTTTCAGTGTGTTGCACATGGAGCTTTGGAGTGTGCCAGAGCCATCTATGCACACGCTCTCCAAGTTTTCCCCAGTAAAAAAAGTGTTTGGCTCAGAGCTGCATACTTTGAGAAAAACCATGGCACAAGGTAAACTCATTGGATCCATAATGTGTTTTTAACATGTTTTATACACCTATCAGGTGTTACATCTGGAAGGTTGTATTTCTTTATAATGACATCCCTTAGGCTATTCATATGTAGTGTTATTCCTGATGATTGGAGCTGTTCGTTCTAATGTAGCACTTGTTCCCAGGGAGTCTTTGGAGGCCCTTCTGCAGAGGGCTGTTGCTCACTGTCCCAAAGCCGAGGTTTTATGGCTGATGGGGGCTAAATCCAAATGGCTGGCTGGAGACGTGCCTGCTGCCAGAAGTATTCTGGCTTTAGCTTTTCAGGTATATAAAAAAAAAGAGTTCAAAAAGTTATGCAACACTGTAAATATCATAACCATTTAACTTTAACTTTTTATTTTTACTTTCAGGCCAACCCCAACAGCGAGGAAATCTGGCTAGCTGCGGTCAAGCTAGAGTCTGAAAACAATGAGTATGAGCGAGCACGTCGACTGTTGGCCAAGGCCCGGAGCAGTGCCCCTACAGCTCGGGTAGGTTTAAAACTCATCTAGGATATAGCATGGGCCAGAACTGAAGAAGCAACTTGGATGAGTTGCGAAATGTCTTCAGTCAAAAAACTATGCCCAGTTGACAGAATTTAATTTCTTTTGCTATTGAAGTTGTGTTTTATTACCTGGGGGAATGTTGCTATTGATCTATTACTGTTTTTTTGTGTATTCAGGTCTTTATGAAGTCAGTGAAATTAGAATGGGTTCTTGGAAACATTGAAGCTGCACATGACTTGTGCACTGAAGCTCTGAAACATTACGAGGACTTCCCCAAACTGTGGATGATGAGAGGCCAGATAGAAGAACAGTGTGAAAACATGGACAAAGCCAGAGAGGCTTACAACCAGGGGGTGAGCTAAGGCTTACTACTGGAAATGTTATTATTTGTCTTTTTTGAATGATTATGTTATATATGTTTGGTTGATTGGTTTTAGCTTAAAAAGTGCCCTCATTCGATGCCGCTGTGGTTGCTCTTGTCTCGCCTTGAAGAAAGAGTGGGTCAGCTGACCAGAGCCAGAGCAATTCTTGAAAAGGCTCGTCTTAAGAACTCTCAGAGCCCCGAACTTTGGTGAGAAACTTTGTGTACATTACATCCATTGATCATTCATATAGTCATTTGTACAACGTCATTAAACAGAAATGGGGGAGTGAGATATAACTTGTCGCCCATTTATAATGGGATTCTTAGACCAGTCAAACAGAGCCAGGGCAGAGGGGTGGAGAGGGTCGTTAGACGTTGAATAGGGGGTCAAAAACAGCCGTCAGAGTAATTTGAAAAACAAAGAGACAGATTAGGGGGATCGTTTTCAGAGCTTTTGTCATTGTCGGACGCGCCTCCCGGCAGCTAGATATAAGCAGGGTCTAACCAGTACAATAACCAGAGCTGACGAAGCCTCTCGGATGAGCGGCGAAACGTTTTCAACCAAACAAACTTTGTCCAGTTGACAAATTGAACTTCTCCTTTGATCATGGATTCTACCTGGACGAATGAGGGACTTTTCACGCAACGTCTTTATGGTTCTTTTATTTCAATTTGTCTATTAGGTTGGAGTCAGTGAGACTAGAATTCCGGGGTGGATTGAAAAACATTGCAAACACACTGATGGCAAAAGCCCTGCAAGAGTGTCCAAATTCAGGTATACAATATTTGTCCTTACATGAATGTGCTGTTTATTCAAAAACCTACTACATTAGTCACATATTCACCCCCCTTTTTTGTAGGTATCCTGTGGGCAGAGGCAGTGTTTTTGGAGGCCAGACCCCAGAGAAAGACCAAGAGTGTGGATGCTTTGAAGAAGTGTGAACATGATCCCCATGTATTGCTTGCTGTGGCCAAGTGTGTCCCATATATAATGAATAATACTTTGCTGTGGCATATTTGCTCATGAAATATTGTTTCTTGTCATGTGTGTTGTAGATTGTTCTGGAGTGAACGCAAAATCACCAAAGCCAGAGAATGGTTCCTGAGAACAGTGAAGATTGAGCCAGATCTGGGAGATGCTTGGGCTCTTTTTTACAAGTTTGAATTGCAGCACGGTACAGAGGTGAGGGTTACCGTAATTTAAAGTCAATATCCATCTTTAAAGTTTAAATGTTTAGCATTTGAATAGCTTTACATGTCCACCGAAGGAACTTTGTGCATATTTTATCTTTTGTCTTTCCCATTCTCTGTCCTCAGGAGCAGCAGGAGGAGGTGCGTAAACGCTGTGAAAATGCTGAGCCTCGTCACGGGGAGTTGTGGTGTGCAGAGTCTAAACATGTCCTGAACTGGCAGAAAAACACCGGAGAGATACTAGCTCTGGTTGCCAGCAAAATCAAGAACACTTTCTAATTTGAAAGATCTGATGGACTACTGTTGGCTGGACCACCTTCACGAAGTCACCCAGATTATCATCCCGCTGCAATATTTAAAATCTCTGTGCCCTGGATAAAGCCGCGAGTTTTGTCATTCACACATGGCTTCTGTTTCATGTATACAATGTACTTTTTGTTAGCTGTTGCTTTTTAAAACGTGAAATCATTGAAATAACTTTGTGTATATATTATGGAAACATCTTTAGATTTTGAGAATTCTCAAAATGACTAAAATGAAAACAGATTTGTATAAAATATGCATCTCGTTGCTTAAAAACAAAGTTGTTTTTTCTACATGGTTGTTTTCATTTGCCAATAAACAGTCAGGGCACATTACATGACAGCTGCATTGCTCCATGCCTTTTACACGCGCGCAGATAAAGCCATTTGGATGAACCTATTCCACCGGAAAAGTTGAAAGCAGGTGATTAATGGCAAAAAATTCCGTGAATGTAGTGAGCCTGGAGTTGGGTGGAAATTTAAAGCCAAGTGGTGACAGTCCGTGACGAGAGGCAAAACCACGCCAGTGATGTTGGAAAGATAGCCGCACCACAACGGAAGTACGCAGTCACAAAAGTAACCAATCTGCCAAACAACCCTCCAAATACAAGAAACCATCGGGGCTGGAGAAAGTTGGGATGTGTCTCCGTGTGGCAGTGATGCCTTTAGACTTTTGAGGATCCCACGAACTACGTGATAAATGGTAATGGCCCGGGAATGCGCAAGTCAATGATATCTTTAGCGCGCGTGGAAGTCTTTTTATGTACTTTTATTCTCTTATAATTTAAAGTTGTTTGATCAATTATTTGTTTGTTCTCAGTGTGTGACCAGAGCTCTATTCCGGATTGTTGTCGTGTTAGTCCTATTGGTGAACTCTGGTGGAAAACGTAGGTGTAATTATACCGAAATCCTTGGCACATACAGAAGACTGATCAGCATTGAGTTTCAGAATCTGGTGTGTTCACCTTTTATATGCGAAACTATGACTTTTCTACTATACCGTGGTGCCCTCTAGTGTTTAAAGTGAAATAAAGTGCTTTATATTTATTTTAAATCAGTATATCAATAATTTTTGTAACATTTTACTTTCTTCTCTTTTTGTAGAATATAACATCTTCCTATAACAGGTCCAAAGGGAAAAGCCTGTGTCCCTCTGTGAAGGTAATTGATGGAAGCCTAACGTATCCCTTTCAGCACCATGGACAGAGAAATCAATAACGACATTTTTAACTTAAAAAAAAAAAAGGTTATTGACGTGTTCAGTGTGATAATAGATTTGTTTCACACACAGGCGCACCGTATCTTGGGCTCAATTTATGATATGACACTGTGGATGCGATGTCAGATTGGAGACAAAAAGTCTGACCTGAACCAGCCTCTGGAAAGCATGGAGCACGTCATTATTCACAACTGCAGCCCGGATTATTTGGTAAGGAACAAACATTTACAAATCTGATTTGTAGAATGATAGATATATTCTGATTCTTGTGTTCTTGTTGAATCAGGGCAAACGCTTTTCTTGTACATCTGAAAAAAATCAACGAAAGAAAAAAAAGAGGATGCGGCTCATTGGAATGATTAAAGCCCTTACAGTTTGTTGGCAGAAACTTCACAGTGTATTTACAGCAAGAGTAGCATAGAGTATTTTTGTTAAAGAAGACATATTATGTATTCTTGTATTAAGGACCACATTATAGATCATTATTTTACATTTTGTTTATATTAAAACGGAACATTGATATAAAATGGCTTGATAATAGAAATGGGTGAAAACTACAGTGGCATTACACTGGAGTAATTGTTACAGTTTAAATTTTTGAAAAAGGCCTAATGTCACTTAATTTTGCGTATGACAAATCACATAATCTAACATATTTACAAGTTACAAGGAAACCTATGGTAAAAACACTCAAATATGCATGAATCATCATATAATAATGGAGAAATGTAAATTATGCACAATATGACTTCTTAAAAAAAAAAATAAATAAATAAATAAAAAAATAAAAAAATAAATAAATAAATATAAATAAATATAAATATAAATAAATATAAATAAATATAAATAAATATATATATATATATAAAAATATAAATATATATATATATATATAAATAAATAAATAAATATAAATAAATAAATAAATATAAAGATTCTAATGTAAAACTGTGAACGAAACTTCTGGTTCCAACAAGATAATGACCCAATGACTCATCCAAACTGTGTCAGGGTTATTTGGAGACGTGTGAACAGCGTCATCAACTGCAGGTTATGACATGACTGCCCCAGTCTCCTGACCTGTCACCCATCGAAAAAGTGTGGGATTATTTGGATATTAAAGTGCGCTCCAGGAATCTGACTAACGTTAAACAGCTGTGGAAATGTCTTCAGGATGAGTGGAAAACTATAGAGGATGCATATCGTGAAAAATTGTTGGACAGAATGCCTCGGATTTGTAAAGCTGTGATTAAGGCCAAAGATGGTTATTTTGATGAAAAAGCTATTTAACTTGATATTGTTACATTTTTGCAATAATATGCCTTTACACATGATGAAATTTGCTTTAATATATCAATAAATTGATTTGTTGTCATTACCAATACATCTTGTTATCATTATGAAAGTTCAGAAATACACAATCATCCTAATACTTTTGTCAGGCAGTGTAAGTGCTCCATAAAATCTTTGCCGTACTCAGTTATGCTAATAATATTAGGGAGACTGCATATTAGGGAGAATTGCAATAACTGCAAAAATATAATATTACAATAATATTATGCAAGACTTGCAATAACTTGGACAACTATAATATGTAGTACCAGCTTGTATAGGACTTTTTTTCTGCACTAGTTTTTTGCACTATTTTTTTTTCTATACTGTGTTGTAAATATCCTGCTGTGTTGTAGATTTAAGATTTAAGTTTGTATATATCCTACTTAAATGTCTGCACTGAAGTGAGATGCTTTCAATCTCATTAAGAGTATGTATAATGTAAATTGAACATGTGAACAGTGGCAATAAAAGGCTTTTTTATTTAGTACAAGTTTTAAAAGCTGTAAAATATACAAAGTGAAGTGCCAATATTTTAAGTAAGTTCAAGAAAAATATTCTTTTGGACGTTTTATGTACATATTATTTAAATTATGCTCGGGTATTGGAAAATTGTCAGAGCGGAACCAATGTTGTGTCATGTTTCAGTCCGGAATATGTTAGGTAGCGTACTATAACTACGACGCACGATTCAACATAACTTTACCTTTTACACAGCACATTTCTTAAGCTTTACATTTTTTGGATGCCTTTACCATGGGGAACACTACTTATCTCTGATATAAGCTTAATTTAAAATCGAGTAACACCTTTTGATTATCAAAAAATAATTTTCGGTTCGGTTGTTGTTTGATTTTGTCTTCGAATTTGATCGATATCCACTGCTAAGAAATGGCCAGTCGCAGCGTGGAGATGAATCCAGATGTTGCCCGGAATCTGTTTGTAGAAGGCGCGACCCTGGTGCTGCTCGGGGTCCCGCAGGGCACCGAACTGGGCATCGACTGCAAGAGCTGGCAGGTTGGCCCGAAATTCCGCGGGGTGAAGATGATTCCTCCAGGCCTTCACTTTCTCCACTACTCTTCTGTTAACTCCCCCAACTGTGGCAATGAGATTGGACCAAAGACTGGCCTTTTCCTCACGCTCAAACCAAGGGACGTCCTTCTGGCCAAGTGGGATGCTAAGGAGGAAGACTTGGACTTTTCCGCTTCTAAGAATGAGGAAGAGGTAAGAAAGATTAGAGCAAATCTACAGGAGCTAGACCCTCATCTAGGCCCCTATCCTTATGATGTCATGAGAAAATGGGTCTCCCTCACTGACCGTCTCAATGAAGAGGTTGCCACCAAGCTACAGCCTCTTTCAGGTCGAATCTGTGCCTTCAGTGATGTGATTCCCGAAGTCCAGTTAACCCACACCAAGGACAGAGCCGAGCAGCCGAGGAATGACACAGCCTGCCAGAGCATGAGAGAGGGACTGGACAGGCTACCGAAAATGAAGCAGAGAGAAGGAACTGAGTTACGGTTTTCTGTTATTCCCAAGAAAACTTACCCTCCAGGAGCAACTCCAGCAGAGATTACACAGTGCAGCATGGACCATAGCTATGCCCTTGATGTGGTACTGGAAAACTACTATCAGACTCAACCTCTCAACCTATTGGGTACATTGTACGGCATTTTACACCACTGTTATTCTAAATTTCACTTAATAATGATACTTATTTTTGCTTTTTCTGCCAGGGGAGCTACAGTTTGCCTTTGTGTGTTTTCTGATTGGTAATGTCTATGAAGGATTTGAACACTGGAAAACACTGTTGGCTCTGCTGTGTCGCTCAGAGGACGCCATGAGAAAACATAAAGATTTGTATCTAGGACTCATCGCTGTGCTGTACCACCAGCTTGGAGAAATCCCACCTGACTTCTTTGTTGACATTGTGTCACAGAATAACTTCCTCACATCAACTCTGCAGGTACAAAATAATACTAAAAACACTTAATACTTAATACATTATTGTGGTTTTGAGTTCATAAGAGATAATACCAAGTGACAGAATGGTCCACAAAAAAAGGAATAACTCCTTGGACTTGGAAATTTAGCACCTTTGAAGTACGTCTTCTCTACTAATTGTTTGTTCTCTCACTCAGGACTTCTTCCAGTTTGCTTCTGGACCTGGAGTGGATAGCATGCTACGTAAAAGAGCAGAGAAGTTCAAAGCTCATTTGACCAAAAAGTTCAGATGGGACTTTGACGCTGACCTGGATGACTGTGCTCCTGTTGTAGTAGAGCTGCCTGAGGGATTCACAGTTAACTAAAAGACATTGTTTTTATAGTGCAAATGTGAAAAGGGGAAATCACTTTCTATTCACTACATTGAATTCAGTGACCGGTGCACCTACAGCTACATGGCATATGTTGCCCTTTGATATTGGTGATGCAACTTGCTGCATTTGTTATATGAAAATAATGCTCTTTTTTTAACTGTATACAATATATTTGATGTATTGTGCACTTATAGTAAAAATCTTATTGCCCATGAGAATTAATTTGGATGCTTTATGCCCAATTTTGTAAAAGATATACTTGATCACAACTATTTCAAAGAATGCGTTTGCCCATATACAGTCATGGCCAAAAGTTTTGAGAATGACACAAATATTACAATTTCACAAAGTCTTCTGCTTCAGAGTTTTTATATGTTTTTGTCAGATGTTTCTATGTTATAATGAAATACAATTAAAAGCATTTCATAAGTATCAAATGCTTTTATTGAGAATTACACAGAATTCATGCAATAAGTCAATATTTACAGTGTTGACCCTTCTTTTTCAAGACCCCTGCAATTCTCCCTGGCATGCTGTCAATCAACTTCTGGACCAAATCCTGACTGATGGCAGTCCATTCTTACATAATCAATGCTTGGAGTTTGTCAGAATTTGTGGGTTTTTGATTGTCCACCCGCCTCTTGAGGATTGACCACAAGTTCTCAATGGGATTAAGATCTGTGGAGTTTCCTGGCCAAGGGCCCAAAATCTTAATGTTTTGTTCCCCGAGCCATTTTGTTATGCTTTATGGCAAGGTGCTCCATCATGCTGGAAAAGGCATTCTTCATTCACCAATTGTTGCCAAACAGGCTCCAGGGCGCCTAAGAAAGTCCAGCAAGCGCCAGGACCGTCTCCTGAAGGTGTTTTAGCTGCGGGATCGGGCCACCACCAGTGCAGAGCTTGCTCAGGAATGGCAGCAGGCAGGTGTGAGGGCATCTGCACGCACAGTGAGGCGAAGACTTTTGGAGGAAGGCCTGCTGTCAAGGAGGGCAGCAAAGAAGCCACTTCTCTCCAGTAAAAACATCAGGGACAGACTGATATTCTGCAGAAGGTACAGGGACTGGACTGCTGAGGACTGGGGTAAAGTCATTTTCTCTGATGAATCCCCTTTCTGATTGTTTGGGGCATCTGGAAGAAGGCTTGTTTGGAGAAGACGAGATGAGCGCTACCATCAGTCCTGTCTCATGCCAACAGTGAAGCATCCTGAGACCATTCATGTGTGGGGTTGCTTTTCGGTCAAGGGAGTGGGCTCTCTCACAATCTTGCCTAAAAGCACAACCATGAATAAAGAATGGTACCAGAACGTCCTCCGAGAGCAACTTCTCCCAACCATCCAAGGGCAGTTTGGTGATGAAGAATGCCTTTTCCAGCATGATGGAGCACCTTGCCATAAAGCAAAAGTCATAACAAAATGGCTCAGGGAACAAAACATTAAGATTTTGGGCCCTTGGCCAGGAAACTCCACAGATCTTAATCCCATTGAGAACTTGTGGCCAATCCTCAAGAGGCGGGTGGACAATCAAAAACCCACAAATTCTGACAAACTCCAAGCATTGATTATGTAAGAATGGACTGCCATCAGTCAGGATTTGGTCCAGAAGTTGATTGACAGCATGCCAGGGAGAATTGCAGAGATCTTGAAAAAGAAGGGTCAACACTGCAAATATTGACTTATTGCATGAATTCTGTGTAATTCTCAATAAAAGCGTTTGATACTTATGAAATGCTTTTAATTGTATTTCATTATAACATAGAAACATCTGACAAAAACATATAAAAACTCTGAAGCAGCAGACTTTGTGAAAATGTAATACTTGTGTCATTTTCAAAACTTTTGGCCATGACTGTATGTATGGCCATTAGATGGCGACAGCGAGCCATAATGCAGCACTTGAATTTTTGCTGCTGTTGAGCAATGTTTTTACAGTTGCAAGTGTTGCTACTAGAGTGGACTGTGATATATATTTTTTTCACACAAGCCTTTCTTTTGACAGATCACCCAGAAACATTTTAAGACAACAGCTGGATGCAGGAAGCTCACAAAAGCATAACAAGTCACATGTTTTGTGATCAGAGAGTGTGTAATCGCTATGACAGTGATGCATGGACAAGCCCTTGCTGTTGTCGTCTGCCCCGTCAGTAGATTTGATTAATTTATTTTCCAAGCATTCATCTTTCCAGCTTGTCTTTGTGACTGGAACTTCTATCGTATAAAGAGTAGAGAGCCTGAGAAAAGAATGAATGCTTCTAATATAATAAAATCTTTGCTGTTAGGATGATTGAGTGATTCAGGGAATATAAAGGAACAAATAGATCAACCTTCATATATATAATAATAATAAGTTTAAAAGTTTCTATGCTGAATTCTTGTCTGATCTCTAAAGCTATGTAGGCCTGGGCCTGGTTAGAACTTGGATGGGATACTCCTCAAGTGTGATAGTGGAGCAGCAGTTGCTTTAGTCTAGTGCATTCGTTTCTAAGCAAAACACTTCACCCACTTTGCATGAATGTTGTGTGTGATTGGTTGCTTTGTTTCTGTCAGTCTACCTCAGTGCAACTATGGCTACAATTGTATTTTACCACCACCCTAACCCAGTATGGAATAAATTAATACTGCATGAAATTCTAAAGCTACTTTGAGCATCTGGAAAAGCGTGATATAAATAGTCTATATGTAGGTTAGAAAGGCTTATTTACTAAGATGAAGAGAAAGGGGCTTGGGGCTGGTTTAGTTAAGTTCTTTGACATTTTACCAAATTTACAACACAAGAGTTCTTTTGAAACAGATTCTCTTGTGAAAAAGCGTGATAATACTGGGCTTCATACAGAGAGCTCTTTTTAAAGACATCCTCTGATTTTAAGAAAAGATCAATGCAGTTTGTGGTTAACTCTGGGACCACAGGGACCCAGCACTGGTTTGTTCTTTTGCCTTTGAATGCACTGAGATGGGGAGAGAGTGGTTTGGAACACATGGTGGAAACATATCAGTGGGACCTAGCAGGAAATGTACCCCAATTATGTGGAGACACTGGAGATAATCTGGGATGAAGAAGTGTATGTTGTGAACAAAAGAGTGCTTGGTTTTTAACCCCTTAATTAGCAATGAAATTTGTGGTAAGCACAAATCAGCTGTTAGGAACTGATAATGTGACCAATAAATCTTAATCTCAACATTTTGCATTACTAAAAAGAAGTTAAAAAAAAAACTTTCCTCCACCTGTAAATAAGGTCAATGCCAGGACTAAATATGGGCACTTGGCGCTAAACCTACCTCTTAACCAGGACCTGAAAAACATCTCAGATTAAAGGATTAAATCATTTAGTGTATGGACTTGAACCACCAGACCCAAATTACCAATAGACTTGCTTTTTACCTTATTGGCCCATATAGCAGTGTGTAAAACTATTCCCCCAAAACCTCTGACCCTCACTGTTCTCTCTTGTCATATTTCTAGTATGGTCACCTCTTTTTGTTCACTTTGGCGTAGAGCTGCTGTTGCATGCTGGGAAACTGACCGCATTGACAGTGCAAAACCCGAGGCCTTGCAGTTACCCTGTCAGTCATGGAGTGGCCTCATGATCTTATTATACTTCCATATGTGGTGTAAGCTGCTGTGCATAAGCTAACATTGAGCTGCCAGTGCTAACACAAGCCTCTATTCTGTACCAGTCCGTCTCCCACTCGCCTCCTCCTGAGCTCTGATGGCTTTCTGCGTTTGGACGAGGGAGCAGACGTCTTGACCTGGCCCTGTGATGACTGTGGTGGTTTACATTACACACTGCTGACTGAGCAAATCTCATCTTTGATAAGAGGGGGATCTTAATTATTAATAAGTCAATGTCTGCAGATGAGGAATATCTTATATACTAGTATAGTTATCCAAGAGACCGTGTGAACACCACAGAGGTACTTTTTTGTAATTCAGAAAACTCAGATTACAGCATTTGGAAATAACTGCTTTTCATTTTTGCACAGAGATGAATAATGAGCAAAAACATAAAAAGTAAACTGATGAAGTCCATCCATCCATTTTCTTCCACTTATCAGGTTGTGGGGGCAACAGTTAGGGTGACCACCGGCATGAAACAGGAGAGGAGGACACTTGGGGGCCTGTTGTAATGCTGGATATTCTACAGTGTAGCCATGTCCAACGTTTACTCTAAGCTGCGCGCCTGCACAATTGTGCACTGCTCGCACAATTGTGCACTGCTCGCACATTGTCAGCGCACAAGAAAACCTATGCAGCGCACTGTAAATCAGGGATGAAAGAGCTTTTAGCGGATCTCCATTTTTTATTCAGCCGCGGGATCATTTTTTTAAAGGTCCCATAGCATGAAATTTTCACTTTCTGAGGTTTTTGAACGTTAATGTGAGCTCCCCTACCCTGTTTAGGCGCCCCCCCATAGTTAAAAGTTGCGAAATGTCTAAACTGAGCATTTGCAATCCTTTTCTGCATTACAAAAAATCGGAGCTCAAACGGGCGATTTTGAACAAGGCACCTTATTGACGTCAGATCGATAAAAGAAATGCAAATGCAGTTCCACCCCCGTCTGTCTGTCCTCAGCGTCTCTGTAAATCACGCCCAGAGAGTTTGGACTGCGAATGCGCTAGGCAATGCGAAATGCGTTTTTTTATTTGCCTGGAGGCAGGTCCGAGTGTTTCTAGGCTCGGAAGTCCTTTATCTGAGCCTCTGGGCCTTTGAACAGCAGTGGTTTAATTTTATTTTCTGTGGAAATGTGTTTATTTTTCAATGGAACGCTTCAAATCTCTCCCCCCGTGCAAAAACACGGAAATGGATCAGCTGAGAGCTGAGAGCGGAGAGTTTGGCCACGCCCCCACCCTCTACTATAGGCCAGCTCTTTTCTCCTCATTTGCATTCAAGCAACAATGCCCATTATGGCCTGTTCAGAGAGAGAAAAAAAATACTCTTTCTCATCTCATCTCTGTTTCTCATGCACTGAGTGCTGATTTTGAAGAAGGATTCATTTACAGTATTAGGGAACCATTAAGGAGCCATATAAAAGCATCAAGAAGTACCATGTCATTTCGGATGTCGCGCACAGGGATCCAAGGAAAAATTAGGGGGAACATTGGCCATGTCCCATTTCCAAGTATTACTAGACGCAATAGAATAATATTTTTGTCTGTAGGGAACAAGGAGCAGACCAACCAGCTCATTGAGCTGAGGCTGGACCTGTTCCATTTTGCAGACGCCCATGTGATTCCCGGACTGCACTCAGGGCTCAGCGAGTATGCACCGCCTCGACTGCAGACTGAGACCACACTCCGAACCGTGCACTCGCTGAATTGGGAAACGGCGAACATCGCAGACTAGTGTAAATAATGGGTGGGGATTTATGACGATTTATGCAACGGTGGCCGACGAGGGTCCAAAAGGAGGACAAAATGTAAAAAAGGACACGTGACAGACGAATGGTCACCCTAGCAACAGTCTAAGCAGGAACTCCCAAACTTTCTTCCTCCATCAAGCCACCTTTTTCTAGTCAAGAACCATGGCCTCAGATATGGAGGAGCTGATTGTCATCCCAGCCATTTCACACTCAAACCACCCCAGTGCACGTTGAAGGTCCAGGTCTGATGAAGCCATCAGGACAACATAATTTGTAAACAGCAGAGATGAGATCCTGTGGTCCCCAAACTGAATCCCCTCCGGTCCCTGACTGTGCCTAGAAAATCTGTCCATAAATATAATGAACAGACCCGGTGACAAAGTCCAACATGCACTGAAAACAGGTCCAACTTATTGCCGGAAATGCGAACACAGCTCCTCCTCCTCCGGTCATACAGGGACCGCACAGTCCTTAGCAAAGAGACCCGGACCCCATACTCCCAGAGCACTCCCCATAGGACCCCATGAAGGACACGGTTGAATGCCTTCTCCAGATCCACAAAACACATGTGGACTGGTTGGGCAAACTCCCATGAACCCTCGAGCACCCGATGAAGAGTATACAGTTGGTCCAGTGTTCCGCAGCCGGGACGAAAACCACACTGCTCCCCCTGAATCCGAGGTTTGATCATCGGTCGGATTCTCCTCTCCAGTACCTTGGAATAGACCTTACCGGGGAGGCTGAGGAGTGTGATTCCCCTGCAGTTGGAACACACCCTCTGGTCCCCCTTCTTAAACAGAGGGATCACCGCCCTGGTCTGTCAGTCCAGAGGTACTGTCCCCGACTGCCACGCAATGTTGCAGAGACGTGTCAGCCAAGACAACCCCACAACATCCAGAGACTTGCCACCGAGGAGCTTGCCAACCATCTCAGTGACTTCAGCCAGGGTGATGGACGAGTCCGTCTCTGAGTCCCCAGCCTCTGCTTCCTCCTCGGAAGAGGTGACGGTGGGATTGAGGAGATCCTTAAAGTATTCCTTCCACCGTCCAACAACATCCCCAATCAAGGTCAGCAGCTCCCCACCTGCACTGTAAACAGTGTTGGTGAAGCATTGCTTCCCCCTCCTGAGGTGTCAGACGGTTTGCCAGAATTTCTCCGAACTCCTCCCAACCCCAAGTTTTTGACACTTGACCTGCCGGTACCTGTCAGCTGCCTCAGGAGCCCCACGAGCCAACAAGGCCTGAGAAGACTCCTTCAGCCTTACTTCCGGTGTCCACCACCGATTTTGGCGATTGCTGCCGCGACAAGCCATAGACCTTATGACCACAACTATGAGCGGCTGCATGGACAATAGCGGCTGAGAACAAAACCCACTCGGACTCCATGTCCCTAGCCTTTACCTGGAATCTGGAAGAAGGATCTGTGAGTTGAAGGTCTCCCTGACAGAGGGCTCTGCCAGATGTTCCCAACAGACCTTCACTATACGCTTGGGTCTGCCAGGTCCTTCTGGCTTCCTCCCCCGCCAGCAGACCCAAATCACAACAGGTGGTGATCAGTTGACACCTCTGCACCTCTCTTCATCCAAGTGTCCAAGACATGTGGCCGGAGGTCAGATGACACAACAACAAAGTTGATCATTGACCTCCGGCCTAGGGTGTCCTGGTGCCACGTGCACTGATGGACACCCTTATGAACATGGTGTTCATTATGGACAAACCGTGACCAATAACAGGACACCGCTTGGGTTCAGATCAGATGAAGTCACTAAGTTTTAAAGCAGATGATATTTCAAAAGGCCCTATATTACCATGTTAGCCATGTTATATGTTATAACCTCATCAAAGATACCTGGAGTTCTCTTTCTCTTTTGGAGTTTCATTCACACATGTTTGAGTAACCCTTTAAGATAAGATAAGATAATCTCACACAGGAGAAATTTACTTGCCACAGTAGCTCCAGGACATTTGAACAAGAAAGAAAGTGCATGCAGGCAGGAATGGGATAAAGTAAGTAATAATAAAAAATAGTAATAATAATAATAATAATAATAATAATAATAATAATAATAATATAATAATAATAATAATAATAATAATAATAATAATAATAATAATAATATAATAATAATAATAATAATAATAATAATAACAACCATACAAGCATCAACATGGAAAAGAGGATATTGCACGTCTGGCCTATATATTAGAGTTGTACAGTGATAGCGGTGGGGATGAAGGATCTGCGGTAGCGCTCCTTCTTGCACTGCGGGTGCCTCAGTTGGTTACTGAAGGAGCTGTTCAGCTCCTCTATAGTCCGGTGCAGAGGGTGAGAGGTGTCGTCCATGATGGACATGAATTTGGCCAGCACCCTCCTGTCAGCCACCTCCTCTACAGAGTCCAGAGGACAGCCCAGGACAGAGCTGGCCCTCCTGACCAGCTTATTAAGTCTCTTCCTGTCCCGCTCTGTGCTGCTCGGGGCCCAGCAGACGACAGCGTAGAGGAGAGCAGAGGCCACCACAGAGTCATAAAAAGTCTTGAGCAGAGGTCTGCACACTCCAAAGGACCTCACTCTCCTCTGGAGGTGGAGGCGATTTTGGCCCTTCTTGTACAGGGCGTCAGTGTTGTGGGACCAGTCCAGTTTATTGTTGAGGTGAACACCCAGGTACTTGAAACTGTCCACAGTCTCTATGTCCTGCCCCTGGATGTTCACCGGTGAGTGAGGTAGTGGTCTCCTCCTGAAGTCGATCACCAGCTCCTTTGTCTTACTGGTGTTAAGGCACAGGTGGTTTTGCCCACACCAGTCCACAAAGTCACTGATGACCGAGCGGTACTCCAGCTCGTTCCCCTCCGACACACAGCCCACAATGGCCGAGTCGTCAGAGAACTTCTGGAGATGGCAGCTGTCCGTGTTATATGTGAAGTCCGAGGTGTATATGGTGAAGAGGAAGGGTGAAAGGACAGTTCCCTGGGGGATCCCAGTGCTGCAGACTACCACCTCTGACTCACAGCTGCGCAGCCGCACGTACTGTGGACGGTCAGTGAGGTAGTCGATGGTCCAGGCAGCGAGATGTCCATCCACTCCCACATCCTCCAGCTTCCCCTGCAGCAGCGCCGGCCTGATGGTGTTGAAGGCGCTGGAGAAGTCAAAGAACATGACTCTCACAGCACTCCCGGCGGTCTCTAGGCGGGTGAGAGCCCGCTGCAGCAAGTAGATGACGTCCTCTACTCCTACGTTTGGTTTGTAGGCAAACTGCAGCGGGTCCAGGGTGTGGCTCACCACAGAGCGGAGGTGGCTGAGGATCACCCTCTCCATGGTCTTCATGAGGTGGGAGGTCAAGGCGACTGGTCTGTACAACAAACGCCGGGTCCCTGGCGTTTGTTGTTTTGGGAACTGGGACCACACAGGAGGTCTTCCACAGGACGGGGACCTTCTCCAGGCTGAGGCTCAGATTGAACATGTAATATTACATTTAATATTAATTAAATTAATTAAATTAAATTAATATTAATTTAATTAATATTAATCTGTCTACAACCCCAAAGCTCAAAATGCTCTGCTCAACTTTGTGATGTTGTGTAGTTGTAGTTTAAGTTAACAGCTACTTTTTACCTTTTGTTCAGAAGAGATTGACAGTTCCAGGGTTGAAATGATCCAAATTATTCTAGTGAAGGAGCATAGCATTTAAAAACCCAGTGGAGCACTTCTTGTATTACCACATGACATCACAAGGTGGAACAGTGTTTTCTGTTTGAGAGAAGAACTCAGCCTAAATATGCTGAGTTTGTGTGTTAAACATTTGCGAATGAAACAAAACACAATTCCAGGTATATTTTTGATGAGGAAACATAACATAGATCAGAATATGGGCCCTTTAAGGATTATAAACATCTTTTCAATTCCATCATATAGTGGAGGCCTCACATGGTGCCAGTATTCCAGTATTTGTTGGTACATACTGAATAGACTCTGAAATGTCAATATCCCTGGCCAGAGCACTACGGCCATTACTGTGCACAGCCTGGCCAGCAAAGGTCAGTAAATGTCTCTTGCTGATTGCTCTATTCTTCTGTTGCTATGGACTGGTTTTAACACCCCTGTTAGACACCAGTGTTAGACTGACACGTGCTCTCACCCCCATCATGAATATAGCTGTTGAGATCTGCTGGACTGGGGTATTAAAAGCCTGTATGCATGAGATTAAAATCCCTTTTGGAAACTCCATCCCCAGCAGTGATGAGTGAGCATGTCCGAACAGTACTTTGTGTTATATGTGTGATCTGTTTCTGTGATTAGCGCAGGAGCTAAAAACAAAGCGTCAAGAGCTCTGAGGCCTGTTTCTCTCAGTAGCAAAGTGTCTGTCTTTCAAATCATGTACAACACAAGCCCCCAAACAGCTGGCCAGTAAATTTGCTCTTACTGCTTGAGAGGGTTGAGATTTCACTACAGACGCTCCTCTACATACGAACATTCGACTTACGAACGTTCGGATTTATGAACAGGCTCGAAAATTTTTTAAAAAAGTTAAATGTTTGGGCAAAAGTGCTGTACATGTACGTAAGTGAGTTTTTGTATTTAGCGCCTATTCCGACTTCCGAGTACAGTACATAGTGCGTATTTCCGCCGCTGATAATAATAATAATAATAATAATAATTCATTGCATTTATATAGCGCCTTTCATGCCACTCAAAGCGCTTTACAGTTCATTGTTCATTCACTCCACACTTGGTGGTGGTAAGCTACTTTCTGTAGCCACAGCTGCCCTGGGGCAGACTGACGGAAGCGAGGCTGCCAATCAGCGCCATCGGCCCCTCCGACCACCTCCAACACTCACGCACACTCCACTTTCATACTAGGCAAATGTGGGTCTTGCCTAAGGACACAGCGACAGTATTTTGCAACCGGTGCTCCACTGTGGCACCTGGAATTCCCAGCGGTCTCCCATCCAAGTACTAACCAGGCCCTGCCTTGCTTAGCTTCTGAGATCTGACGGGATCAGGCTTTGACAGGCAGGTATGGCCACAGGCAGGGCGCTGCGATCATGTGCCCAGCATCCCCCAAGCATCACACCCACTCAGTTGAAACTACCCAAGTGTTCAGACGTACTTGCGGTGTTACGAACTTTGTTGTTTTATTTTGCATCCGTAATCCAATATGGTTGGTGAAAAGCGAAAAGATTCTAGTGAAAGTGGAAATGTGAAAAAGCGGCAAGCCCTCTCATTTGAAAAGAAGGTGGCGATAATAAAGAAACTTGATGCTGGTGAGAATATGGTGAATGTGGCACGCGCATACAACATGAACCGTTCAGTACGATCAGTACGATCACACATACATTCACACACACATGCTCTCTCTCACTCGCTGGCTGGCTCTCTCTCTCAGCTGTGTCTACTGCGTCTGCCTCTGTGTCTCTCTTCTTTTATCTCATCAGTTTTCCATATTTTTAAAAAGCATATTGTTTTGTTACAATTTAGTGTTATTTAAATGCAGTACAAATCCATATAGATTACTTATACAAGCCTTAAACATACATTCCCTTCTAAAGAATGCCCTATAACAACTTACGGACAAATTCAACAAACGAGCGGCCGTTTGGAACGTAACTCGTTCGTAGGTTGAGGAGCGTCTGTATAGCGATTGTTAGAAACACAACATTTCACCAAAGATTTGTCTGCTTGTCTTGTCACATAGGTAATAAAAGTGTCTACACCTCAGCTATAGATCTTCCTTGAAAGCTAAACTAACATTTGATATTTCATTTTGGCTTAGATAAACCACAGCAAAGACTCATTTCCATTGAACTCCTAGGCCCCAGTCTATCAGATCCCTATCACCGACCTGCCTGTAGATGACTGATCTCTAACTTCCATTTTTAGTGAATATGTGTGTTGTCTTTGGCTGTAGATGGAGAGCGCATGAACTCTGGCAGACCTTGTAGCGGCAGAGCGGATTTGAATACCCATGCACCCTGAATACACACAGTCTGAAAAGGCTAATCGGCCTCCTTGATCATGACTGAGTGAAGTTTTTTTGGAAGCAGGGCCCTCTCTGCCCCACACCCAGGGGAGCACAGCTGAATGGAGAGGAAGGGCGAGAGAGGAGCCTGATTGAGCGGCTATATAAAAACCCTCATCTGTCAATGTTTTCTATCAGCTATTCAGGCTATTACTGATGTGCTTTCCGGCTCACTTCAATTGTCCCTATTTTTATTCGCGCCGTCCTCACTTCCCACCACTCGCACAAAGCCGTCCAGTGTTTGAATAATGCAATGATTCTTGATGTATTATTCTGGCATTTCCCACAAATCCACTGCTGCTGTCTGCTACTGTCCGAGTTCAAAATATTACCTAAATGTGACATAACTGAGCAAAATTGGGAATAGAGTTGACTTTTACAGCAAAAGAGCTCACATACTGGGTATCTGTCATTCGGAAAGACTAACTTGGCATTGATTTAGCCTTATTTCTGATTCTTTAAAGGTCCTATATTATGTAAAATTGGCTTTTGTGAGCTTTGTTGTTTCCTCATCAGAACCATACCTGGAATTGTGTTTTGTTTCATTTACACATGTTTGAGTAATCATTTTTTATTAGTTTATACATCCACCTTGTGGTATCATGAAGCAGTAGTTTTCAAGTTAACAAATAATTTTACTTCAGTAGAGATTGCCAATTCCAGGTCTGAAATCATCCAAATGATTCTAGTGAAGTTGTATGGAGTTTAAAGACACAGTGGACTAATTCCTGTATTACCACATGACATCACAAGGCGGGACAGTGTTTTATAGTGTGGGAAAAGACCAGAATAGATCAGAAAATAGTATGTTTGGTTGAGGGTCTGCCAACTGCTTGTCTACATTGAATTGTTATTGTGTTTCCTGGAAGATTTCACACTATGAGATCTGTCTTATATTAAGTCGCAGGTACCTTGGAAAAACATACATTCTTATTGCGAGTGTGATGTGTCACAGTTTTGCCTATTGTATACATGTTTATCCCCAGTCCAGCTCCATTTCTTAGCCTGATCCAGTCCATCTTTTGCTTCCTCCCTGTTTTTCCTGCAGATGCCACTCATTCCCCAGTCATCCCAGGTAGTGTATATAAACTCCCTCTGCCCAGTCAGTTGTTGCTAGATTGTCGACCAGCCAAGAGACTCTATAGCTCTGTATCTGAAACTCTGAATTTGATATCTGCTGTTCTGCATTATAATAGTACTATCACAGAGGCAACTTGGACTCAAATGCAACCCAAAAGAATGCAGTCAAATGCAAAAGCCGTGGTTCAGTTCAACGTGTCCTTCAATAGGTAAAGCTTAATATGACAAATCAGGCTGATAAACAACACAGGAAGATAAGATATAATTTTATAACTAAAATATCCTCCAAAATGGGCTGGGAATAACTCAAACAGATTTTTCAAACGGGGAATAATGCAGAATTGCACAAATTGCAAACAGCAGATCAGATTCAGAGTTACAGATACAGAGCTACATGGAGTCTCTTGACTGGTCGACAATCTAGCAATAACTGAGGGAGTTTATATAGACTACCTGGGGTGATTGGGGAATGAGTGGCATCTGGAAAAACAGGGTGAAAGCAAAAGACTGGATCTGGCTAAGAAGTTGAGCTGGACTGGAGATAAACAATAGGCAAAACTGTGACAGGATGTCTTTCATAGATCTGACTTGTAATTTGGCCAGGTGGCACCACTTCTCTCCATCAAGATAGATCTAAGTTAATGTTCCAGATGAAGTTAAATCTCAATGGCATGGAGACAAGCAGGTGGCAGACCCTCCATTAGATTACAAATTACAACCAAATGAAATGAGTAATCTAAAACAGTTGTTCTCAAACTTTTCATACCAGTGATACACATACCACAGTTTGAGAAATACTAATCATTGACTCTTGCCTCCCAGACTTTGTGTTTTGGAAACTCTCAATATTTTATGTTGGCTTGCGTCACAAACTCAGTGCTGCTGTCCGATTTAATTTCCTCTTTCTTTCTTTGCTAAAATGGGAAATCCTCTTCCACCAGTCACCAGTATAATCCTGCTTTGAGCTTCTGCTGCCAATAAAGCGCCAGACTCTGTGGATATTGTGAGTAGGTGACAGGTGTTTCCATTGTGCAGCTAAACGCAATATAAAACTTATCATTGGGAAAAGTGCTGTAATGAGGAGCCACTTAATAGATTTTCCCCTGAAAGCACCATAATACCCTGCTGCTGCCTTCATGGGATTTCTCTGTGTGTGTCAATGATTCCATGTTTGGCTGAGCTTATCTGGACTCTCCATCCAACAGGAAATTCCTCACACTTATTCATCGAAAGCACCTCTCAGCTGTTTCACTAATGAAAAGTAGGCCTGCTGAAGGACTGTAAATTCTACAATGCATAGATCCAGATCCAGTCCAAGAAACTATTCATATCAATCTGTCTGATGTATGTGATGTGATTCCCATAATCCTCTTGAATGGACCCATATGTAACAATATTTCCACATCACAAACATACACTCAACAAAAATATAAACGCAACACTTTTGTTTTTGCTCCCATTTTTCCTGAGATGGACCCAAAGATCCAAAATTCACTCCAGATACACAACACTACCATTTCTCTCAAACATTGTTCACAAATCTGTCCAAATGTGTGACAGCGAGCACCTCTGCCCCGCCGAGACAATCCACCCCACCTCACAGGTGCGCCACATCAAGATGCCGATCCGACATCATGACCAGTGCACAGGTGCGCCCCAGACTGCCCACAATAAAAGGCCACCCCGAAATGTGCATTTTTTTTTGCTTTATTGGGGGTCTGGGGACTCAGAACCAGTCAGTATCTGGTGTGACCACCATTTGCCTCATGCAGTGCAACACATCTTCTTCGCATAGAGTTTATCAGATTGTCAGTTGTGGCCTGTGGAATGTTGGTCCACTCCTCTTCGAAGGCTGTTATGGACTAAGAACACAGGTGCATTTTATTGATGGCATTTTGAATGCACAGAGATACCGTGATGAGATCCTGAGGCCCATTGTTGTGCCATACATCCATGAACATCACCTCATGTTTCAGCAAGATAATGCACAGCCCCATGTTGCAAGGATCTGTACACAATTCTTGGAAGCTGAAAATGTCCCAGTTCTTGCATGGCCAGCATACTCACCGGACATGTCACCCATTGAGCATGTTTGGGATGTGCTTGACCGGCGTATACGACAGCGTGTACCAGCTCCCACTAATATCCAGCAACTTCGCACAGCCATTGAAGAGGAGTGGACCAACATTCCACAGGCCACAATTGACAATCTGATAAACTCTATGTGAAGAAGATGTGTTGCACTGCATGAGGCAAATGGTGGTCACACCAGATACTGACTGGTTCTGAGTCCCCAGACCCCCAATAAAGCAAAAAAAAAAAAAATGCACATTTCGGGGTGGCCTTTTATTGTGGGCAGTCTAAGGCGCACCTGTGCACTGGTCATGATGTCGGATCGGCATCTTGATGTGGCGCACCTGTGAGGTGGGGTGGATTGTCTCGGCGGGGCAGAGGTGCTCGCTGTCACACATTTGGACAGATTTGTGAACAGTGTTTGAGAGAAATGGTAGTGTTGTGTATCTGGAGTGAATTTTGGATCTTTGGGTCCATCTCAGGAAAAATGGGAGCAAAAACAAAAGTGTTGCGTTTATATTTTTGTTGAGTATACCTAGAGTTGTGTTTTAGTTGTGTTCTTCTCTCAAACTGAAAACACTCTGTTCCACCTTGTGATGTCAATACAGGAAGTGCTGTATTTTTAATCTTCTAACTTTGCTGTTAACTTGAAAATTACCAATTCATTTTGAGTTTTGGAGATGTAGACAGACTAATAATGCAGGATTACTCAAACATGCGCCAATGAAACAAAATACAACTCCAGATATGTTTTTGATGAAGAAACAACATTCTAACATGACTAAAGCTCACAAGAGTCAGTTTTGCATAATATAGGACCTTTAATCACCAAATTATTTACAGTAATCAAAGTGAATCAATTCAATATATTTTACAACAAACCTAGCAGTCACTTTTCACTATTTAGCCAACAAAAATCAAACAATGAAACCAATAAAGTTCAGTCATGATGATGGCAATTTAAAGGTGCAGTATGTAACTTTTCTGGTTGAGGGTCTGTCTACCGCGTGTCCTCATGGAAATTTTATTCCACAGTATGTCATTAAACACATCTATCTCCATGGAAACAAGCAGTTGACGCTCCTAGGCCCGGATACAGGTTCAGATGTGTGTATAATTTCAGCATTAAAATCTCCATGGAACACAAGTTTTTTCCGATGGGGTACTCTCCATCAGAAAATGTACATGGCGCACCTTTAAGTATCCTATAGCACAGCCTTTTGAATAACTTTTGACAAAGCATCTTAAAACATTTCTTAAAATACTGCATATGGAATACTTTAGTCTATTTCCTGTGCAACACCAACATCAGCAGACAGCAGGAGTTTGAGAAGCATCCCCACATGACTTGAGAATAAGCACACAAATGTCACACAAATAATAAACATCTGTTATAAATTCCAAGTGACAACACAGCTCTTCTATAGAGAGCGTTTATTTGTAAGATTTGGAAACATACAGTATTCCCAGTGTTTCCTCTCCTCTTCCTGCACTATCTCAGAGCTCAGTACAGATATGTAGTCTAGAGCCCATTTATCACTCAGCAGCTCATTCCTTAAGGCCTGGGATTTGTTTTGTGACACTTGGAGATTTTAGAATACATCACAAGCCTCCCTCTTCCCCAACACTATTCCCGCATCTCTTTTAAGAACCTGTAAATCTCTCTCTTCAGGACGTTGTTCACTGTGGCTGAGTCTCCTACTGTATCCCACTGGCTTTTCCCCATCACTTGTGCCTGTCCTGACCGGATCTGAATTATGGAGCTGTGGTCTGGAGAGCAGCAGGAAGAGCTGTTGTCATGATTTCCCTGTTATGCCTGTGAAAGGGGGAGATGTGACTAAACTATAATAGGTTATATATGTATTTTAGTTAGTTATTCAAAATGATTAGACTCTGAAAACACAATGCTGATTTAGCGCAATAATTTTGGATGATAAGAAGATAATGATAATTCGTTCATTCTTTTCTATTTTGGATTACACTGGTCTACAAAGTTTTGGACTCGATCTGCTTCCGAGATAAAAGTGGCTAAATCTCATTTTGATAAGATGAACTGAAAATCAATTGATAACTGTGCTGGTTAGCTAATGTATTCAAGATATTTAATGATATAGTTTTACAACAAAATTGCATCTGTTTATACAATAGATTTAGGCATTTTTGCTTAAAAATAATATTTATATTTTGAAAATATTTAACTTGCACTTCTTTATCCATCAAGAAATAAACAAGAAATATCTTAAGACATCAGGTGCACACAATTTCGAGGCATCTCTCTTATGTGAAATAAAAAAATATTTGATGTTGAAACTATAGACATATTAAAATGAATGTATTGGAATGTGCAGACAGGCTTTCAGATAGAACTGGTTGGTTGTAGACACACTGTACCTTCTGATAAACTACAGTTTTGCCTTATTTTGCATAAATTTCCTATTTTGACCCAATACTATATCCTGGAAACTATAGCCAATCAGCACTTCTGACTTACTTTTTCTTTATTAGTGACCTAAACCAAGAAAAATTTCACTACTTTTGTTCCGGAAGCATTTTGCTTGTAGATCAGTGTTAGTACTCACAATATATTTGGCATTTATAGCATTTTATAGCGTACCGTAATGCCCTCTCAATTTCAGTAGTGAAACTGGTAGAGCAGTCAGATCTACTAAGCCACAGGTTGGAGGTTTGGCCATAGTGGTCACATCTTTATATAGCGCTTTTCCACCTTGAAGGTGCCCAAAGCGCTTTACAACAAGGAACCACTTCCCATTCACACACACACACATTCACACACCAGTGTACGCAGACACTGGGGGCAAGGAGGGTTAAGTGTCTTGCCCAAGGACACAATGGCAGCATTCATCTGTGGGAGCTGGAATCGTACCAACCAACCTGTGGGTCAGTGGATCTGACCGCTCAACCACTGATGTTTCTTATGTCAAGAGCGGGATTTGAACCGCCAACCTTTGGATCAGTGGACAAACGCTCTACCAACTGAGCTACTGCCACCCTATGGTGAATATTGCTGTTGTGTCCAGACACTTAACCTGCCTCAACCAGTGTTAGTTTGAATGCTAAGTTCTCCATTTATGAGGACTATAAGGAGTGGTAAAAAGTTCACAGTTGTTGCTATAACCACATGTTATCTATCTGCACATCTAGGTCCTGGCAGATTTATTTACATACTTTGAATCAAGCCACAAGTCCCAAGCCTCGATAAACGGTCATTTCATCAGGAAGGGCATTCAGTTTAAACTTTAAAGTGTATGCCAAAGACCCCGCAAACCAGAAAGTAGAAAGAGAGCTATATTCTTTAATTCAAGCAGTTTTATCAAAAATGCATGGATAAAAAGGCTAAGGGCTGGATAAAATTACAACTTGTGCCAAAATTCTATCTTTCCCAACATTCCATAATGGTGAGTAGCCCCTGAGAAACAATGGCTCTTCGTTTGGGGTATGTTTAACAGGGATATTAAGTAAATGACTCTTAATTACCATTCTTTATAAATCCTCTGTGTTGTTGGCCCTGATCCCAGACAGGGTCTCAGCTCATCACAGGAGCAGCTGTCTCTGGTCTGATTCTGCTGCTCTCAACACTGCAATTATCTGTCTGAAGGGACCAGCTCCTGTCAGTGTGAAGGGACCAGCTCCTGTCAGAGTATAAAGAGACCAGCTCCTGTCAGTGTGAAGGGACCAGCTCCTGTCAGTGTGAAGGGACCAGCTCCTGTCAGTGTGAAGGGACCAGCTCCTGTCAGTGTGAAGGGACCAGCTCCTGTCAGTGTGAAGGGACAAGCTCCTGTCAGTGTGAAGAGACCAGCTCCTGTCAGTGTGAAGGGACCAGCTCCTGTCAGTGTGAAGGGACAAGCTCCTGTCAGTGTGAAGGGACAAGCTCCTGTCAGTGTGAAGAGACCAGCTCCTGTCAGTGTGAAGAGACCCGCTCCTGTCAGAGTGAAGGGACCAGCTCCTATCAGTGTGAAGGGACCAGCTCCTGTCAGTGTGAAGAGACCAGCTCCTGTCAGAGTGTGAAGGGACCAGCTCCTGTCAGTGTGAAGGGACCAGCTCCTGTCAGTGTGAAGAGACCAGCTCCTGTCAGAGTGTGAAGGGACCAGCTCCTGTCAGTGTGAAGGGACCAGCTCCTGTCAGAGTGTGAAGGGACCAGCTCCTGTCAGTGTGAAGGGACCAGCTCCTGTCAGTGTGAAGGGACCAGCTCCTGTCAGTGTGAAGGGACCACCTCCTGTCAGTGTGAAGGGACCAGCTCTTGTCAGAGTGTGAAGGGACCAGCTCCTGTCAGCTCCTGTCAGTGTGAAGGGACCAGCTCCTGTCAGTGTGAAGGGACCAGCTCCTGTCAGTGTGAAGAGACCAGCTCCTGTCAGTGTGAAGGGACCAGCTCCTGTCAGTGTGAAGGGACCAGCTCCTGTCAGTGTGAAGGGACCAGCTCCTGTCAGCTCCTGTCAGTGTGAAGGGACCAGCTCCTGTCAGTGTGAAGGGACCAGCTCCTGTCAGTGTGAAGGGACCACCTCCTGTCAGTGTGAAGGGACCAGCTCCTGTCAGTGTGAAGGGACCAGCTCCTGCCAGTGTGAAGGGACCAGCTCCTGTCAGAGTATAAAGAGACCAGCTCCTGTCAGAGTATAAAGAGACCAGCTCCTGTCAGTGTGAAGAGACCCGCTCCTGTCAGAGTGAAGGGAACAGCTCCTGTCATAGTGAAGGGACCAGCTCCTGTCAGAGTGAAGGGAACAGCTCCTGTCATAGTGAAGGGACCAGCTCCTGTCAGTGTGAAGAGACCAGCTCCTGTCAGTGTGAAGAGACCAGCTCCTGTCAGTGTGAAGAGACCAGCTCTTGTCAGTGTGAAGAGACCCGCTCCTGTCAGTGTGAAGAGACCCGCTCCTGTCAGTGTGAAGGGACCAGCTCCTGTCAGTGTTAAGGGACCAGCTCCTGTCAGTGTGAAGGGACCAGCGCTTGTCAGAGTGTGAAGGGACCAGCTCCTGTCAGTGTGAAGGGACCAGCTCCTGTCATAGTGAAGGGACCAGCTCCTGTCAGTGTGAAGAGACCCGCTCCTGTCAGTGTGAAGGGACCAGCTCCTGTCAGTGTGAAGGGACCAGCTCCTGTCAGAGTGTGAAGAGACCCGCTCCTGTCAGTGTGAAGGGACCAGCTCCTGTCAGTGTGAAGGGACCAGCTCCTGTCAGAGTGAAGGGACCAGCTCTTGTCAGTGTGAAGAGACCAGCTCCTGTCAGTGTGAAGGGACCAGCTCCTGTCAGAGTGTGAGGGGCAGTGCTGTGACCAGGCAGAATGGAGCCAGGAGCCACAGGCTTGGCTCAGTGCTGCTCCTGCACATTTAAGATCTCAGTCATTAATACAGCAAAGGAAAACTGAACACCAATAGCTTACAATAGTGAGAAAACTTTTGCATATTGATATTGACAACAAAAAAAATCAAGTTCAATTCCTCCACTTGTGAATTTTTCTTTCACATTTCCCCCCCATTTTTTCCAATTATTGTCAGTTGTAATTTAAAAATAACCCCAAGCCTTCTAGGGTTATCAAATTTATATGAGCAGGTTTGGTCATTGTCAGGTGCTTGAGGATGCCAAGAGGGTACACAGCAGGTACAAAAAGATACCGAGGTGAAGACACAGCAGGTACTAGACTCAATGGGAGACACCACAGGTAGCACAGGATACTGAAGGGGATAGACCACAGGTACCAGAGCTAACCAAAGTGGACACACTAGTATGGTAGCCTGTACCCCCCAGGGACTGCCTCTTTTCACTTTGGAACCGCACTGATCTGCTCCAAATTGTGTCCCAAACACACATGAAGACATAAGGTGAGGGATAGTTGGCTGTAGGTTACGTCAAATGTTCAATCATTTGAACTGAAAGTATAATGTGTTTTATAAGCAATTTTATTTATAGACAAACTACCAATACATGTGTCTGCGATGGTCCAGGAGGGTTGAGGGTTGACTCTTTATGTGCATAGGTTCTTGCTATTACTGCAAAGTTTCATCACTAAATGAATGCCTTTAGATTCTTTTGTTTTCATAAGTTTAAGCATTTTTTATCAACAAAATGAAAATAATTTTCCCACACAGTGACAACTTAAAAACACGTCATTGTAAATTCTAATTTTAACATCCTTGAAGTGTGGTTGAACTAGGGCATAACAGTTAATTACAAGCCTTATGCAATTTTACTCATAGTCACTAACAAGCTACAACACAATACTGTCAATACTGTATTTACATCATCACAGCTTGTCTCTCCATTAATTCACTTTTGCATTCTGTCAGTATGTATTTTTTTGTACTTTTTTCACTGTGTCTTGTCAATAAACACTATATGAATCTAGTTTTGGCTCAGTTCTTTGTTTGAGCGCTGAGTCTCATAAATATCTTTCTCAACCACCAACCACAGCAGTAATGTCATGCTTTAGAGCCGTGCAGACAGACTAGTGTAGTGTGCATTACAGTGTTTGATGACGACCACTGCAAACATGCCAGGAACTTTTCAGATTACAATATAAACATCATGGGCTCAATCGCATGTATACTATTGCTATGTGATTATCCTGATTTAAATATCTTTTCAAATATTCACTAGCCGAATTATTTGTACAAAAAGATTTTCATATGTATCTAATTGTTTCCTTATCTTGAAAAAAGTGCTTCTGTTTATTTGAATCCCTCTTTATTCGTATGGCAGAAGTCTGAATGTGCTTGGCAGTGAGTTTATTATGTTATGAGGACACTAATCTGACATGCCACAAGCCAATGGGATGGAGGCCCACTATTGTGTAAGAGAACCACAAAGTGGCTAAACTTAGGACCATTTGACACTGTACAAAGTAGTCAAGCCATAGGGTTTGAGGGAAAATTCATGTTTAAACTGTATTCAAGCAAGAATTGTAGAATTGGAACTGTATGTAACCTGCATTCTTACTGTCACAAACAGGTTTTTCCTCAGTATATGGACAGCCCATGGCTCATGTTAAAACACAGAACCGCTAGAATTCAATCACTGAGCTGCAGAGGCTGCATGTGCTGGGGTTTAGGTAGTGACACTTCAGATCAGAGACAATAATTTTAGGCTTAAACCAACTGGATTTTTCTCCAGAGATTTCTTCAGAGATGAATTTCCAATAAAAACAGCTTTTATTTTATCATTTTATCACTTTTATCACTGAAGGTTTATGTTGAATCCATCAATGATCTAAACTTTTTAAATGCAGCATTTAGTGACTGAGTGGTGAGTGCAGCCAAGACTGCACACTATAAGATAAAATGAGTGCTGTTGGGTGCTGTTATGTCAGCTGTTTCCTGTCTAGAATAAAGGGACTCACTTTGAGTCTCTCATCTATTCAAAACTTGTAAATTATATGCAATTCAAAAGTAGATAGATGGATGGATAATAGTTTATTATACAGAAGGAAATTTATTTAAAACATAGCTCAGAAAATGTTTTGCACAGACAGAAAGCTGCCAATGCCAGGAAATATAGCATACAGGTCAAATATAATGGACTCTTCTAACACCTGAAACATGGCTGATAAGTGTCTGAAACATTTCTTGTCTGTGGCAATTGTGTGATAATAGTCCCACACTAAATATTCATACATATTTCAAGTTATTTTGACCTTCCAGTGTTTAGATTGAGAACAGACTCCGTATGTTATAAATTTGTGTAAAGCCCTTCAAAAGCCTCTATACCTACACTGACTGCTCTGCATGACATTTGGCAAAAAAACACCACATACATTGCATGTATAAAACGCAAAATAGAAAGATGTCTATCCATCCATTTTCTTCTGCTTTATCTGGGGCCGCGTTGTTGAGGCAGTAGTCTGAGCAAGAGACTTCCCTCTCCTCACACACTTCTTCCAGGGGGATCCCGAGGCATTTCCAGGCCAGCCAAGAGACATAGTCCCTCCAGCGTGTAAGTCTTCTCCAGGGCCTCCTCCTGGTGGGACGTGGCCAGATCACCTCTCCAGGGCATCCAGGAGGCATCTGCAACAGATGCCTGAGCCACCTTAGCTGGCTCCTCTTGACATGGAGGAGCAATGGCTCTACTCTGAGTTCCTCCCATGTGACTGAGCTCCTCACCCTATCTCTAAGGAAGTACCCAGCCACTCTGTGAAGCAAACCAATTTCAACCTCTTGTATTTGCAATCTTGTTCTTTCGGTCATTACCCAAAGGTCATGCCCATAGGTGTGGGTAGAAACTTAGGTTGACCGGTAAATCGAGAGCTTTGCCTTTTGACTCAGCTCCTTCTTTACCACAACAGTCCGATACAACCACTGCGCACTGCGTAGAAAGATGTAGGTTTGCATAAACCAATAAAGTCATTATTGTCCTTTGTGCTAATTCTCGTGTTTGTATCTTGCATCTCTGTGTCCACCAGAGATGCTCTGTTATATTGGAGTGCAGTGGTGGTGATGTTTTGTTGTTAGGATATGGCAGAGCAGTTCAGAGTTGCTTGGACACCACACATGAGGAGCACAGAGGCTTCATAATTGCATATAATGACCTATAGTCAGGTCACGCCTCTCTGATATCAGGAAGAAGCAAATCAGGCCCTAAATCGAACAAGTTATCCTGCAGTGTGTAGCAGCCATTACTCCAGCCACGAGGGGCCAGTCTAGGAACAAATCATTATCTAGATTGCCATATTATGCTTTAGTGGAGGTACAATATTTCCCCCCATGGGTTCTGTCTCGTTTTAAACATGAATAAAAATCATTAGACTAGGCGTGTTATGCTAAACGCCAGATCCTGCCAAAAGAATACGTCTTGAGAGCTTGGAGAAAACACAGAGCTCCACATAGATGAGAGAAGCACTGTGTTTTGCCAGGTGTGGTGTCAGAGCTGACAGGAGTACTCACCTCTATGTCCAGATCCATGCTTCGTAAAGAGGAGGCGACTGGTCCAAAACAAACATGTAAGGAGAGTAGCTGAGTTTAGACACAGACATGAGAATTGAAGATCTGCCTCTAGCTAATCATATTCCATTCACACAGCCTCCAGTCTGGATCCTTTCCTGCACCTCCCGGCACCCAAGATAGCAGGATTTGTGGGTAGACAAACAGAGAGCTGCACAGAGACGGAAACCCCTGCCGCGCACTAGTCATGTTTAATGGGCAGATTGGGGAAGTTTTCATATGGATGGATTGCTTTAGCTGTCAATGCTTAATCTGCTGAGAGCACTCAAAACATGCCCCTGTCGTGTAAAGAGGTGTGTAGGTTTGAGAGACTGCCAATAGAATAACCTCATGGGATAAACAATTCGATAATAATAATAGATGCTTTCATGATTTTGAATGTGCTTGGATGAATCCTGGTAACTCTTAAAGGGCCCATGGTACACTGTTTTTTGATCTGTCATAATGCTGTTTCCTCATCACAAACATACCCGGAGCTGTGTTTTGTTTCATTCACACATGTTTAACACACAAACCCTGCATATTTAGGTTAGGTTAGAGTTCTTCTCTCAAGTAGAAAACACTCTGTTCCACCTTGTGATGTCATGTGGCAATACAGGAAGTGCTCCACTGTGATTTTAATCTGCATACACCTTCACTAGAATCATTTGGATAATTTCAGGAATTTCCCTGGAAATGGAAATCTCCATAAAGGTAGGTAAAAGGTGGGTGTTCACTTGAGAACTGCTGCTTCATGACATCACAAGAACCAGAGCATTTGGAGGTCTGAAGATATAGATAAACACATAATAAAGGGTTACTCAAACATTTGTGAATGAAACAAAACACAACTCCAGATATGTTTTTGAGGAAGTAACATCATAACATGGTTTTAAGCTCAGAAGGTGTAATATAGGACCTTTAACATAGGTGCTCTATGTGAGAGACTAACTAAGCGTAATTAGTTTTATTATTTGTTTTAGCTTGAAATATAATATTGTACTTTTTATATGTATATTTCAAATATTCAGTGTCCAACGATGTCCCCTCATCACATGGAGTGTTTCCCTCAGTCTTTTCACATGTCCAAGTAAAAATCCTCAATTACTTTTAAGTCACAGGAGCCAGTACAGATTCAAGAGAGGAGGATACATCAAACATGTTCACCAGCCCCAGTACTGCAACCCCTTTCCTATCGGGACTCTCTGCAGACGCCTTCATGCTTAGGAGAGATTGAGAGCTAATCTACAAGAATTCCAGACTTCTCCACTTGGGAATAGCCTCCCTCCGACTCCTTTTATAAAGTGTGATTCAAGCAGATATAGTGTGCCTAACATCAGCGTCTAGTGATGTACGTGTACAAAGAATGATGGTTTAAAACTTTATATCATGAAACACATGAAAAAAACATGAAGGAAAATTACTCACTAAAATGATGAATTACATTTGATGTTGGTCAACTTTTTCAAATGCCTTTACAGCAGGTAAATGCCTTTGCTGTTACTAGTTGTTTTGGATTATTATGTATTAATATTTTTTGAACAATTCTTGGCATGGCCACATCAGAATGCCCTCTATAATGCAATTGCAATTATAGTGTTTTGTTAAGTGGCCCAAGATTAACTTGAATACTGATTCATGTTGTATATCTTAAATGTATGGATATTATATTCTTTTTCTTTTTCTTTTTTTTCTCTTTTACTAGATGCAGTGTTTCTCACACATGTGCCCACATGTTGGCCAGTGGCTGCAGCTGAGATCCCTCATATCCTGCTGGGTAAAGAGCACAGATTTGTTCATTTTAAAGATGCCCAGAGGACCTGCTCAAATCTGCCCTGTCACCCCTCTGCAGTCTAATCATTTTTCACTTTATGAAACAAAACTCACCCCTCAGGCACATAAAAGTGAGCTCTTAAAGCCAACAGGAACAGGATCAACCTGGCCAATAAACCTCTCACTGCTAAAGTCTGCAGGAGCAGAGGGTGGCACTGAAAATCCATCTACGGACACATGGAACAGATGGACAGGCCACACACTCTCCTGCAGCTCTGTTTTATTTAGAAAATGAACACAACTTCAACAGAGGAACTGGGGCACAAGAAAGAATCCATCAAGGGGAAACATTGATGAATATGAAACCTTAATGAAAGATGATGTTCGTTAGTGCTGCAGCTCTGGAGCACATGTTGCAATAGGCATAAAGGTATGTTATGACTAATTGACTAATTGACTAATTGCACAGGGGGCTGAGGGTCATGTGATCTTTACAGGATTGAAAGACTGGATCTGAATGCGAGCCTGGAGATGTGGGTGTATTGTCCTCAAGTGTTTGCTTTAATTTGTAAATGTATTTATTTCTAAAGCTATTTCTAAATTTAAACAAATAAATAAAACTGTAATTTCACCTAACTTGGGAGAAGCAATATTGATATCTGTATTATATTGAGTGTTAACAGATTGGTTAACACTCAACAACAACATTACCTTTGTACTGTGTATCATGTTGTTGCTTCTTTCCTTTATAACATTCACAATACAGTCTCAGTTTATAATGATCCAATTGACTCTGAGACCCCAGGGACAATAGAGGCCCCACTAAACACACATTTCTAGTCCTCTCTGGAGACTCACACTCGCCCAGCTCTGATTGCCTTAGTCCACAGTAGAATTCCTGTCTTTATTAAAATGTGAGATTTGTTTGGCTTGTACTGACTCATATGAAGAATTACACTGTCCTTCAAAAGAACCCGTTCATACCTCACTGATCTTTTGCTTTCTTTCAAATCGATATTTCACTGTGGACACCTCAGTATTGATTTAATGACAGTAATACGCTGATTGCATTCCTCTGTGCATTATGGCCACAGCCCTCCAGCGCTGAGGGGAAATCAGATGTCAGACAAGCAGGCTCCCGCTAACTCATCTGTGTCGACGTGAGCATGCTGTAGAATAGATAATTCAGATCTTTGGAGATGAACAGTATGATTACAGGAGTCACTGGCACCTACTGTTTGGTATTTGTGACATGAATTATGAATTGATATTTAATGGATTGTTTTTCTTTGGTTAATGGAGTTTTAGAGAGTTGCCACATGGGTAATCAAATTCAAAACTGATGAGGTATAAAGTTGATTTTATTTAGTGTGGTGTCACATTGTCATGGTCATGCTCACATTTTTACATAGCACTTTTCCACCTTTCACCTTACATAAAGGAACCACAATCAGATTCATACGTCAATGTACACAGACACTAGGGGTGAGGTGGATTAAATGTCTTGCCCAAAGATATAATAACAGCATTCATATGTGGGAGCTGGAATAGCACCAGCAACCTGAGAGTTAGTGGATCTTACTGCTCAACCAATGATATTTATGTCGAGATTGGGATTCAAACTGCCAACCTACAGATCAGTGAACGCTCTAGCAGCTGAGATACTGTTACTGGCTACATTACATCTGTACATAATTTACTTAATTTATTGTTATTTTTAAATATGCGTCCCTATACTACAGTTAAAGACACAACTACACACACACACCTCATGACACGATATTAACCTTACTCAGCGTTGCACCACTTCTCTGACCCAGAGCAGCAGGATCTGAAATGAGCTGATTAGGTACAAAATGAAGCACTTATAATCTCGACAAATTAGGGTTAAACACATACATCAGATTAGAGTGAGATAGCCATTTAAGGAGAGGGCAGAATCACCAGCCAACCACTTATGCTTACATTTATTTACCTGTCAATAGCCTGCAAGAGGAAAAGCAATCTAGATAGTGTGATAGCAGTAAACTCATCTCTTCCAGCGTGAGTTTCAATGCTAAATGAAGTCAGGTTGAACAAATATTCTTGGAGGCCCCAACTGTGAATCCTCTCACTGTAATGGCATTCCCCACATACCTGCACCTCTTCTGACAGGGGCACATGCACAGGTCACAAAGGAACACTGGGGAGCGGATATATGTGCGTTAAACCTGATCTCCAGTGACAAGAACATGTTCCCATTTTGAGAGAAGCAGCTTTCCCAGGATGCAGTAGTACAGGGGTCATGAGCAGAAAGGTGGCCAGGCACTGTGGGAGGGCATCTGGGTTGTATGTTGGAGCTACAGTAGAAATTGCATTTTCATGTTTCATGGCAGCGAGACATGGGAAAGAAGGAAGCTTATGTATCCTTTAGTGGCTTAATTAGCTTGAACAATAAAGTATGATTTGTTATGGTAAGATTAGTTTGGGATTGTCTTTAAAAGGCATGACAAAGTGGCTCAGAGAGATGGCACTGTTTAGAAAATAAGTTAGTATACTTCAGGGGCTGTGCTTGACTAGAGCCCAACTAGCAAATAACTTGGGACCTTAGGCAGAGAGGACACTGGATAATGGTTATAGGATATAAATGATCATTTGAAGTATTTTATAAATTCATTAACTATTGGCAATTTTTAGGACTTTTAGGACTACTTAAACCTGCATATTTTTGGACAATTGTAATTTAAGGAGGCAGGCAGAGCATGACAAACCATCCATTAACTTTTTCAAATGATATTTCATGCTCCGTGTCAGGAAACAGCAGTTATATGGAGCAACATTGTATGCAGAGAAGCTTTGCTAAAAGAAAAAAAAACTAAACAACCACATGTCCTGTTGTTGCAATATGTTGGCAACTGACAAACATGACAATTTATAATTAGGCCTACAGGCCAGCATCACTCGAAATAAGATAAATATATATTTTCAATCTAAAATAAAATGAACTTCAATTGAATCTTATTGAATCTAATATGTCTAATACGCCTTTTATCTGTGTACACCCACAAAGACCATATAACCTTCTCTGTCTTATAGTGTGGCCAGAGTAAACAACTGTAATACATTAAAGGTCCCATGGCATGAAATTTTCACTTTCTGAGGTTTTTGAACGTTAATGTGAGCTCCCCTACCCTGTTTACCCCCCCCCCCCCCCCCCCCCATGGTTAAAAGTTGTGAAATGTCTAAACTGAGCATCCTTTTCTGCGTTACAAAAAATCGGAGCTCAAACAGGCGAGTTTGAACAAGGCACCTTATTGACGTCAGATCGAAAAAAAGAAATGCAAATGCAGTTCCACCCCCGTCTGTCTGTACTCAGCGTCTCTGTAAATCACGCCCAGAGAGTTTGGACTGCGAATGCGCTAGGCAATGCGAAATGCGTTTTTTTATTTGCCTGGAGGCACGTCCGAGTGTTTCTAGGCTCGGAAGTCCTTTATCTGAGCCTCTGGACCTTTGAACAGCAGTGGTTTAATTTTATTTTATGTGGAAATGTGTTTATTTTTCAATGGAACGCTTCAAATCTCTCCCCCTGTGCAAAAACAAGGAAATGGATCAGCTGTGGGCTCTGAGCTCTGAGCGGAGCGTTTGGCCACGCCCCCACCCTCTACTATTGGCCAGCTCTTTTCTCCTCATTTGCATTCAAGCAACAATGCCCAGAATAAAGAGTTTGAGAGAGATATTTATGACTCTTTCTCATCTTATCTCTGAGTGTTGATTTTGAGTGTTGAGTGTTGATTTTGAAGAAGGATTCATTTACAGTATTAGAGAACCATTAAGGAGCCATATAAAAGCATCAAGAAGTACCATGTCATGGGATCTTTAAGGAAAGAAGCAGCTCTGTTTCACCCCGGTCTGATCCCGAGACTGCACTGGTCTGCTATATCCCCCCAATCCTCCCACTCCTTCCCATTCAACCCACCAGACCTCAAACACCCAGAGAATACAATAATAACTACCTTATTCTTTCAGGAGACATGCTTAAATCCCATTGAAATATCTTCCTGGGAACGTAATATTAAAGCAACTCCATATTTTATTTAGCCACAACATTGCATTGTAAGCCATAACTATATAATTTGACCATCTCCACGGTACCATTTTGTGTTGGTGTATTTATTATTTGCTTGGTAGAAATGATAAGGTGATTACTTTTACAGTGCATACTCTTCTAGATTGCAGAGGTGATTGGCTGTGTTTAGTCTTTTGAGTGGAGATTGATTGCAGCTCTCTGTGTTTACTGTTGTGCAGTCCATTCCAATGTTATTAACAGAACCTTAACAGAACCATCCAGACCATTTGTTCCTGTTTTTTTCCCGCATCAGCAGCAAACCTACTCCAACTTTCCCTCATTCACTTAAAAAAACAGAGTGGTTAAGAGAATCCACTCCAGCATTTTAAGTGTGTTGGCAGACTATGATTCTGCTATAGAGAAGGCATTAGTTCAGGCAGGGACAGTCGAGGGTGACCAGATGTCCCAGTCAAAACCAGCGATTTGTCCCAGTTTTATACAAGAAATGTCCCAGGAGTCCCTATTTATTTCTGATGCCAACAAAGTTTGTGTGTTGTGCATTTATGAGCAAATTACTATGATTTATAACAACCACCAACAACACCTGTGTTTGAACAGGACTGTGCGAAAAAGCAGCGCAACAATTTAAATGAGCCGTGTGCGCCGTACTTTTGCTTTCAGGAACGTTTGCAGCACAAATCAGTACAGCAGGAAGGTGGGTAAATGTGCTTTTTTTGGATGGATTAAACCTATTACAGCACGTGTGAGTGAAGAAATTAAGATTCATGAGGCTCATTTATTTCACAGTAACTTTATGGACAACAAAAAGTATGTGAACTAGGTAAGACCCTGATTAATCGACGCCTACAGAAAACATTTGAAAGTATTGTCTGAAATATCGCCCAGAAATATCCAATTGCAGACTTGTTGCAATTAGAAGCCAGATGTAAGCCAAGCATTGCTCAAAACTTTACCTCTTTTTTTTTTTTTTAATTACACAAAAATAAATAAAATAAATAAACAAATTATGCAGTGAATAACAAACAATACTGGAAAGGGGGAGGGGTAGCCAAAGGTCACACATAACCAAAATTCATGTTTACAATTTTGTTAAAGTCTAAAAATAAAATATAGCTTTCATCATCTATAAGTTCTGAGTATTCAATAATATAAATCATAAAATAATCGTATATTATTTGTAATGTGTCTTTTTTCATAAACCTAGACTGAAACTCCTCCACCACATATGGTAATGCTTTTTTAATTCTATTAGCAAGTATGGTAGCTAGCATTTTATAATCACTGTTCAGAAGACATATAGGACACCATTATTATAGAGTAAATCTTTTGAGTTTTGAGGTTCTCTGCTACATATTCAACCTGAGCCTCAGCCTGGAGAAGGTCCCCATCCTGTGGAAGACCTCCTGTGTGGTCCCGGTTCCCAAAACAACAAACGCCAGGAAACCGGCCCACTACAGACCAGTCGCCTTGACCACCCACCTCATGAAGACCATGGAGAGGGTGATCCTCAGTCACTTCCGCTCTGTGGTGAGCCCGCTGGGAGTGCTGTGAGAGTCACGTTCTTTGACTTCTCCAGCGCCTTCAACACCATCAAGCCGGCGCTGCTGCAGGGGAAGCTGGAGGACGCGGGAGTTTTAAGCTTAAGATTAAGGCTTTATTTGGTCTCACACACAAGAGCAGTGAGCAGCCATCTTTTTCGGCGCCCGGGGGGCTGTACCGTGAAGGGTCTTGCCCAAGGACCCTGGCTTGCTCATTGCCGGTTGGGGGGATTTGAACTCAGGTCCCCCCGAGGAAAGTCAGTGACTTACCAGTTGAGCTAACTAGCCTGTTGATGGACATCTCGCTGCCTGGACCATTGACTACCTCACTGACCGTCCACAGTACGTGCGGCTGCGCAGCTGTGAGTCAGAGGTGGTAGTCTGCAGCACTGGGGTCCTCCAGGGAACTGTCCTCTCACCCTTCCTTTTCACCATCTACACCTCGGACTTCACATATAACACAGACAGCTGTATTCTCCAGAAGTTCTCCGATAACTCGGCCATTGTGGGCTGTGTGTCTGAGGGGAACGAGCTGGAGTACCGCTCGGTCATCAGAGACTTTGTGGACTGATGTGGGCGCAACCACCTGAGCCTGAACTGGTGGTTGCGCCTGTCTTACTGGTGTAAGACAAAGGAGCTGGTGATCAACTTCAGGAGGAGACCACTACCTCACTCACCGGTGAACATCCAAGGGCAGGACATAGAGACTGTGGACAGTTTCAAGTTCCTGGGTGTTCACCTCAACAATAAACTGGACTGGTCCCACAACACCGACGCCCTGTACAAGAAGGGCCAAAGTCGCCTCCAGGGGAATTCCAGGGGAATCCCAGGGGAATCCCAGGGGAATCCCAGTTACGCACCAGGAAGGGAGTTCCCCTGTTGCGCAGCGTGCTGCGTGATTCGGCTTTCTTTTTCCGCACTGAAAAATAGTTCCCACCCAAAATGACCAAGTCAAGCTCTCCGTGTTGATTTGCACATTTATTTGCACTCGATATGAATGCGCGCTACACAGAAAGTAATTGGGAAACGCATCGAGGAAATTAATTCCTTTTGGCCGAAATCTTTCTCTGGCGCCGTTAGACTCCAGTCTAACACGGAGTAGCTGCAGATACCGCGGCGGTCAATGCTGACAGACTCGGACAATGGCTGGGTGAGCAGGAAAACGCTTTCCACCACTTATTTTAGTCTCTGGACTGTGGGGAGATGCCCAAGTTTGACCTGGGGGTGGCATATCCCTTTAAAAGTTTTATAAAATTCCCCAGATATCCCATCATTCCCTGGTGATTTGTTACATTTTAGTTTTTTGATTGCATCCTGGACTTCTGTCAGTGTTATATAGCCATCACACTGCTTTTGGATTCAACTGGGTGACATGTTTTTATAGATTGTAACATTTGGGCTGTATGTTCATTAAAATTACTATTATAGAGATCACCATAGAACTCTGAACAGTGTGAAGCTATAACCTTTTGATCGGAAGTGACTTGGTCTTGAATCATTAATTTGTCAATAGTTTTTCTTATTTTGGCATTTCCCAGGCAAAAAAAATGCAGAGCATTGTTCCCCCTCTTCCATCCACCTTACTGTTCTCTCTGTCTATACATTTCATCAAATTTAATTTGACATTATGAAAGTTGTAATAAATCCCTCTCTGAGTTTCCCTTTTTTGTTGGTTAAGAAAGCTATTTTATCACATAAGTCATTCTTTTCAAGTTTGCATTGGTTAGCTAAATCCGTCAATGGTTTTACCTGTCCCTTGTCATTTTAACAGTAGACTTGCTCCACTCAAAACCAAAAACTTAAAAACCAAATTAAAACCTCCATGGAGAAATGAAAGTTAAGAAAATCCAAGAGAGAGTGCAGGAGAGCAGAACACAGATGGAGATCAATCAACAACAATGCAATTAGAAATGCAAGAAATCATTACTTCTCCACAATAATCACCAACCACAAAAATAATCCAAAAGTTCTCTTCTCTACCACTGGAAACATTTTAAACCCTGATTTTAGCACGTTTTACTTGACACCCACTGACTCTCTCTGCGAGCAGTTTGCAGACCACTTCATGGGAAAGATAAACACTATCAGATGTGATATTTTATCTCGTCAAAGCTCTGTTTCTCTGAGTGTTTGTCTGGATCAGAGGAAACACTGGACAGTTTTGTCCTGGTTAATGCTGGGATGCTTGACAAAGTTTTCTCCTCAGTGAGGCCCACCACATGTCTTTTAGATCCAATCCCTACCCCATTTTTTAAGTCATTTTATGGATTTTTTAAGAATGAGCTTTTTTAATCATGATGAATTGCTCTCTTCAGACAGGAGTCTTTCCCGCTGCTTTCAAAGCGGCGGTGGTGAGGCCCCTGCTGAAGAAGAGCAATTTAGATTTTAATGATTTTAACAACTACCGACCAGTATCTAACTTACCATTTTTAAGCAAAATTTGAGAAAAACTTGTTTTTATCCAACTAAATGATTTTTAGATGATCACAACATTTTGGGAAAAAAGTCAATCTGGTTTTAGGGTGAACCACAGCACTGAGACTGCATTAGCAAAGATTTTAAATGATTTTAGAATAAATTGTGATTCACAAAAGGTGAATCTAATGGATCTGAGTGCTGCCTCAGCGCTTTCCTCGGTCAGACTAGTGGCACTTTAGCTTTTTTTTCCAACATTCCGCCATTCTGATAAACAATGTAATTATCAAAAATATGTGGGCCTACTAGGATGAGCTAGAATGTATGAAGTACAAAAGCTTTCAGAAATAATTCATGTGCATAGGATAGAAATATGTGCATATTTGTGAAATCCATGTATATTTGGCTGTAGTTGAGCATAAAATAAATAGTCGCAAACTTTTGAATGAGTCCAGTCGCACATAAAATGTATTGTTTATATTTTATCCATCAGAATACAAGAATGAGAACTTTGCACTTCAATTTCTTCAAACAGGTGCGTTGGAAGTGAGGGAACATACTTGCAAGTAAGACAGAGTGCGGGATTATTTTCTCCTCGTATCCATCAGAATACGAATTGAAAAGTTATGACATCAAGAATTACAATCACAATCACAAAATGAAAATTTGCAATTATGCTTTCTTCAGTACGAATATAAATTCACAGACGCGACTCTACTGTCATAAGTACATCTCTTCACTTCACAGGTTTGGGAGAAGAACTCAGCCTAAATATGCAGGGTTTGTGTGTTAAACATGTGCGAATGAAACAAAACACAACTCCAAGTATTTTTGTGATAAAGAAACAACATCATCACAAAATAGAGTAATACAGGCGTTTTAGCCTCTTGGCTGAACAACAACTCACTTGTGGGTCAGAATATAATCTGAGGGACTTCTGTTGGTGGATTTTGTTTTACCTTATGCTCATTTTCAAGCATGGTTTTCTTTACTTTAGCCAAACAAATGATAATACAGTATATTCCGCTCTTGATTGTTGACAGGTATCAGAATGGTCTAAAATAGGGACACCTGGAACATTGCTTGTATAAAACTGGGACAAATCAATGGTTTTGGATAAATCTGCAGGGACATGGGGGACAAGTATAAAACTGGACTATCCTGGGTAAATACGGATGTCTGCTCACCCTAATAATGACTTGAGAGGATTTGTACTAGACCGTGGCTTGAACTACCTCTGACTTGTTTCAGGTGACTTACTCCCACCTCTGCCAAACATGAGTCTACTTAAAATGGAATACATTCAAAAATGTCTGTAAACATTGCGTGCAAGAGGTGTCTGTTCTAAAAACATTAACAATGGAATTATTTAGTTTTATCGAATATTCAACAAACCAGGAACAACAACGGCCTAAATCATGTCTAAACCAGGTCTTGAGCGTTAATACCGACCAAACATAATACTTAAATACAGGACCAATCCATCTTGTATCTTTTGCAATCAACCTGAGGCAATCTGAGTAATGGGATACAAGACCGGTGGAGAAGTGTCCAGAAATCTTAGTCTACACAAACCTTACGTAGCCAGGCGAAGTGCACAGGGCAGTGTCATTAGCACACGGTGTCGGGGGAGAAATAGCCATTACCTCTGATTGGCAAGACTAAAATTATTCCCATTCCTCCATCAATTAAGTTCAACAAATCAAGATCCATCTGTTTGTGAATAAAGCATTTTGGCTCCAAACTTCATATCCCACACTGTATTACTTTATTTTTTCATAGTAGAAACAAAAAGAGCAGTTAGTAATTTATAGTAAACATAGTCTGATACTTGAAATGTGTCCAACAGCGCTATACTGTATTAGAGTTTGGCTTCCACACAATAGAACAGTATGGTTTTGGTTTGGCCAGGAATGCTGTGTACAAACCAGCTTGTAAATCAAGTCTGTTAATGTGAGACAACGATAATGAGGAGCTCTTTGGCCAAGAAGACCTACAATTAATGAACGCATTTATTCTGATCAAGGGAACATTGTGTGCAGTGCTTAAAAACAGCTGGACCTTTATTAAGAACCAGTAAAAAGAAAAATAATGTGATGCAAAAAGGTAAAACCCACCTAATGTGATTATGGTATAAACGGACCAGAGCAGCAATAAAAATATCAATCATCAATCAATCAAACATTATTTATAAAGTGCTTTTCATCCAAAAAAAAATGCAACACAAAGCGCTTTACAGTGATTAAAAACAACCCCACTCACCCAACCCACTCACCCCTATTTTTCTTTTATAAAGTATTTTATGGAGCTAAATTATTTCCTGATTGTGGGAAAGATGGACTGGAGTGGGTAATGTTGTGTTTTAGATTTTGTTTTTCCTCAAGTGATGCAGAAAAGAGGGAGCCACTGTCTGTGTTCATGTATGTTAGTTTGCTGCCCGACACCACACAACCAAGCAACCCACCACAGAAACACACAACCACACAACCAAGCAACAACACACAACCAAGCTACCCAAACAGTAACACGCACACACACATGCTAAAATACTAAGATACATGCTACTACTACTACTACTACCGCTGATACTAACACCACCACCACTACAGCTATCCCTAAATTTAATACTATCACTGCATCGCAAGTATGGTTGCAACGCGCTCCGTTATTTTCCAACTTTTTTTCTGCTCTTACCTGCTTGTTCGTTTGCACACTTTGAAGATTATGTGTATAAGGATAAGTGCTTCAGAAACACGATGTTTCTGCTCCATTTCAACCTCTATTTTGTCTGGATTTTAACTTTTTCACCGTTGCTATGTGCGTTGCTATGTGCGCTGCGCGGCGCAGTTGTGCGCCGGAGGAGCTGCTACGGAGGACACGCAGAGGCTGACGTTACTTTTTTGTGCTGTTCCTGATCTGTGCGTTGCAACACTGGAATTTCCCCACTGAGGGACTAATAAAGGCATATCTTATCTTATCTTATCTTATATACTGCTATGTGCTAATACTGCTAACAAGTAGTATAATTTCTACCTTAGCACCACTAATAATGATAATTACTACCACACTAGAACTGCTTACTATTGATAGTAATGGTACAATATACCTAAAATCGATCAATCAATCAATCAAAACTTTATTTATAAAGCACTAATCATACAAAAGTGATTTACAGTGATTAAAAACAACTCACATTTCCTTCCACCCACCCAACCAGACCCCCACAGCTGCCCGACACCAAAGGCCAAGCTAAACAGGTGAATCTTGAGCCCAGTCTTAAAAACATGAACGTTCTCTGCATTATGTACACTGCTAGACAAAAACTCACCTTCTCATTCAATGCTTTTTTTATTCTACTTGTCCTGGCTCTGGGGTGCTGCAAATCTACATGGACATTGTGGTTATGCATTCATTTGTATACAGTTTTATAATACATGCCTTTCTAGATGTTAACCTCTTGTCCAAGCAAGGAATAGGAAAAAGTACAATTGTTGATTTATCATTATCATGTAGCAATGTGCAAAGATACTAAAATATCCATATAACGTGATACTAAATTCGCTGCTGTATCAATACGTATATCACCAAGAGTATCGTTTAGAGATTTCTTTGTGAGTACACTATAATTTTGTTGCTTATTTCATTGAAGGAAAGTTGTTTATGAAATACACTTGACATATTCTATGAGTAAAATACATTTTGCATAAACACAAGAAGTAATTTAACAAAAAAAACAAAGAAAATGTATTTGGTAATAATATCGACTAATGTGTAGTATATACTGACCAAAAACTAAATGTTCCACTTTGCAGAACAACACTCAGATATTTCATGAATGAATTGTACTGACTGTATTGACTGATTCCTGGTTACTCATTTTGCACTGTTTATTTAAGGCAGCGTGCCATGTGAAAATGATTCACAGTGCTACCAAATGCTTTTCCCCCTCAGCTGTAACAACAGCAAACCCTTTGAAATGAGAATAATTTCAATTGTAAATGATATGGACATAAAAAAATGCATTAATTTGCCCTTCAATGATACATTTCATGCCTCATTTGCATTTAGATAAACCCTATTTAGCGTTTACTCAATTAGTTGGCAAGATCAGCACATATCAGATTTGCAGTTGTCCATTGCTCCATATGGAAGTCATATTGTAATGGAGGCAGGGCTGCTTGGCCTGCAGCTCGTGTTAGGAGGAGCAAGCACTAAAAACTTGAGGATTTTCGTTTCCAATTTGTGTTTTTAATCTTGATCCAGAGCTTATGTAACCTTATGACCAGTGGTTCACATCAGCCATATGAACAGTGTCCTTGGAGCGGTCACTGAATGTACCACACGCATAGAGGCTAAATGGGGCCTGACTCTAACACCATTTAGGCTTGTTATTCGAAAGTGAGATTTATTTCAGCAAGCTTTTATCTACAAAAGATATGCCTGCTGCTTCAAACTGTGTCTTGGAAAGTACAGCTCCCTCTGGACAGCACAAGTCAGAGGTAAAAGTTTTCTGGAAACCCTTGGCTCTGTCCCTGAATGAGGTTATTAAATGTTCTGAGCTTATGGGTTTGAAAGGTTTACATCTGGACATTGTTTGACCAGCAGACCTCAGGGCCAATGTGCATCTCCGGATCTCTATTGCCCCAATAAACAATGCCGCTATATCAGTAACCATTATGGAAAGTTTGCCAGTCCAAATCAGATGAAAAATATACAGCGTATAAGCTAGCAACAATATTAAAACTGTTGATCTCAAGTGCGTGCAATGGGGTTAAGAGATCTTCTTATGCAGTATACTGTATTCTGTGTTTGTCACAATACCACAATTTCATTTTCTCTACTAGAAAATAGACTTGATTCTTGATACTGATTTCGATACCACAATGATAATGGGAAAAAAAGCTTTTTTCTTTAGACAAAAGAATGTAAACTTTTCAACACAAAATAATACTCTCTTTATGTTACTTTCTTTATGTGGTCTTATACTAGTTCTGATAAAGTTCAAGATCATTCTAAACTATTCAGAAAAGTCAAATTTTGTCCTGTTTATGTGTGTGTGTGTGTTTTTTTTAAAATATCATACTTCAAATTCCTATCTGGTTTTAATACTCCTTTTAGTATTGATTAGTATCTGATTTTTGATCTTTTTGACAGGCTCATTTCTTAATATTGGAACAATTATTAAGAAATCAAGTCTAACTTTGATGATGAATAATTTAAAACTGTATGAATAGATAAAATGTTTTGTGACCCAGGTGCACTATTCTTCAACTTAACAAGCTGTCCCAGAGCGACCCCAGTCACTTTCTCATGACGTTGCCGCTTCTCTTTGGCCTCCTCTGTCTCGTGGATTACAAAGTGCTTACATGCAGAAGGCCTTATTGGCTGTATTTGTCGGACATAAATAAAGTAACATCACTGTTGTCTTCAATTGACCATAAAGTAGATTTATAGCAGTCATTTTCAATCAGCCTGTCCAATCTTTCAGTCCGTTGTGATGCTGATTTACGTTGTGTTAGCTTTCGTAAGGACTCCGTAGGATAACTCCAGTGACCAGTAAACACCCTCACAGCTTTTCCATCTTTGCCCTGTGCACCTACATGGAGACAATGGGCATACCTGTTGGATAATTACGAGAGAGACAGAGAGAGACAAAGAAAGAGGGAGACAGAGAGAGAGGGAGAGGCAGAGAGAGAGAAAGCGAAAGCTAGACTGAGATATAGAGAGACAGAGAAAGAGATAGAGTTAAGGAGATAGAGAGAGATCCCGAGGGAAATTCAGAGGTCTCAGTGCAGTTTAACAGCAGGACCGATCAGGTAGGGTAGGCAGATTTGTGTCAGAGCATCTTGAGGAGAAGAGAAATTCCTCAAAGAGAGATGCAGAAATACTTTCTTATGTTATGTTGTGTTATCGTACTGTTCCCGCCTTTTTAAGTGGATCTCTAATAAGGGATGGCAGAGGGCCACGCTAATCCAGCTGTTCAATGTTGCGTCATAGCAACTGCAGAGATTGTTGAGAACATAACAGAGGAGTGGCACACATTTGTCCATCAACAAAACTCAGGAGAAATACTTGAAATCAAAAAGCTGAAGAGGTGGAATGTTGCTAATACACAGCTCAGCAAAAGGAATAGATCATAGCAGTTACGGTTTACTCCTGAATTTAGCCTCATTTGTACTGTAATAGTGTCAGACTATAGTGCAGTGGGGGATTTGTGCCTTAAAGGTCCTATATTACACATCTTATGATGTTGTGGTTTGTTTCATTCACACATGTTTGAGTAATTCTGCATTATTAGCAACGTTCCCTCTAAGCTGCGCGCCTGTGCAGTTGCGCACTGCTCACACATTCTCAGCGCACAAGAAAACCTATGCAGCGCAGGGATGAAAGAGTTCCGCTTTTTTTTCAGCCGCGGGGTCATCTGAATACGGGGGAATCGTCCAGTATTCAGAAACAAAAGTATGTGTCTCGTATTAAACTTCTACCGGTGTAAGCCACGAGCACGCGCAAGCCGCGAGCACGTGCAGCTCTTTCGCAACAGCGTGTAGCGGGGTGCATGTCGGATGTCGCGCACAGGAGTCTAAGGAGCACTCAGGGCGTTAGTGTGTTTGCTCAGACACATAAAACATTAGGGGGAACATTGATTATTAGTCTGTCTACATCTCCAAATCTTAGAATGTCATGAAGCGATAGTTGACAGCTACCTTTTACCTTTTATTCTGTAGAGATTGGCATTTCCAGTTCTGAAATAATCCAGTTTATTCTAGCTAAAGTGTATGGAGTTTAAAAACACAGTGGAGCACTCCTGCATTACCACATGACATCACAAGGTGGATCTATAATACAGATTATACTGATCTAATAAGTTCACAGTGGCTGTTTTTAGGACTGTATTTGAATGGCTAAACTAACAGTTAACCCATAGGTCAAAGTTCAGAACCTGGTGGGACTTCATCTCAAGTCATCTCAACCTTTGGACCTCATTAGCAAATAATCAGAAAAAATCTAAGCTCAATATGTATTGCTTTGTTGAAGAAAGATGAACGTGGCAGGTGAAAATTAGACAGTGGGACAGCTCATGAGATGTTTATGAGAGAATGAGCACTGAGACAGTGAGGCTAACAGCTCCCCAGCAGGACGGCCTCCACAAAACACAAGCACTGGTCATCGGAGATGGAGAGATAGCACGGAAAAACACACTATATATTTTCCCTAAAGAAAGATGAGACTCGGAGGAAGGAAATACCGGTGGTACTGGTGTCACCCAGACAGGAAACCGTATGGAATGCCGTGATTCTGCCCCCCAGAGAGAACCACTGGGAATCACGTACTGCAAACTGAGATGTAGTATCTCAGCCTTATGTATGACAACAATACTCCTCTAATACTCGCCATATGGCCATGTTTGCAAATGTGCCTTTTAGAACTGTACCAAAATCATAAATATTAATCAAAGACAAGTAACAAAAGATTTTACACACACATTACATTACCTGCAACATTTTTTGGATGGTTAAAGGTGCACTAGTGGAGTGGAGGGTCCGCCACTTGGTTGTCTCCACGGAGATATTATTGCTTTGCCTGGAATGTTCCATGGTATGACATTAAGCATCTATCTAGTATTTATTCATTACAGGTGTTTCTGTTGATCAAAAATACAATAATTCTCTCTGTGAATAGGGTTGCCTCTCCACAGATCTGACCTGTAATCCTCACTCACCATCATAGACTGTATAAAAGAGGAGGACTAAGTGAGTGTAACGTCACCCATAACGTTCAGCTCCATTCAAATAAAGCTCCCGATGCTAAAGGTTACATGAGCGAATTTGGAGCCAGGCTCCTTATTTGGAAATCCGACCACGAGTATCATAGCAACCACAAGAGCCAATCATGATTGAGGTTGTTAAATTTGCCAGTCCTTCTCACCGGAGAGCAGCAAATACTCTGGTAGTTTGGTGTTTTTTGTTTTTTGTTTGTTGTTTGTTGACCTCGGGGAATGAAGGCATCTGATTGGTCTGTTATTTATGTTCATATCTTGATTTAGGGACAAAATATTGAAAAGAAAAATTCAGGATCATGTAGAGTGGGTTAATACGAACATTTCAAGACCAAAATTTAGCTATGCCCATTCATATATATGGTCTATGCTCACATTAGATAGATGTCATCTCAACCGTGGAACATTCTAGACAAAGCAATAACATAATATCTCCATGAAGACAAGCAGATGACGGACCATCTAGCAGAAAAGTTGCTCAATGCACCTTTAAGTTAAATACCAATATTAATCAGAAATTGGCCAAGATATAGTAAATCCAGGGTAACGAATCATTGTGAGTGAGGCTTACAAGTCCGACCATAAGAAGTCAGCAAAAGAACAGATGTGATGTTTTGGGTGGACATTTGGATCAATGGAATTCTTATTACCTTCATACAAAAGGACTCAACTGGATATTTTCCCTGCAGTGATTGAACAAGACAATCACTATATCATCTTCAGCTAAACTGGAAAGATTTGTGCTCTCAGTTCATCTATTATGGATATGTCATGATGGGGTTTTATTCCGACTGACTGATAAAACTTTAACCGATACAATATGATTTTTTTTTTTTTTTCATTTACTGCTATTTCAACCATTTTCATTCTGATTACAACGCCATCAGAACCACAGAGAACACCAGCCTGCCTCGTGGCCAAACACTTTGTGGAAGTGACAATTGGGTGGTCCTCACTGGAGCCCCTTTCACACAACTATAAACATAAGGGTTGAGTTAAAACTGCATTAACTTGCCATAAGTTATAAATACACACTTGATCTGAACATGACTGTAGGAAAGTTTTCTGTTTGAGTGATTGTGACTGGTGATTTTAGCATGTTAGATCACCAATGACAAAACAAACCAGAGCCAAGTCAAAGACCATATATGTAATTCATTTAAAAAGAGATTACTTCTAACTCACAAGTGCTTTTTAACATTGTTATCAATTGTTCTGAGTGCTTATCAAACATATGGAACCGGTATGTGACAAAAATGTGTTGGTCGGACATAAAAGAAAAAAATTCAAAGAAAGAAATGTGAAAATAAATTCTGAGGATGGACTGGTAGAAGTGTAGGTCACATAGTTTAGCTTGGACTCTTTGGTGTGGATTCACTCTCATATTTCACTTAAGTCTTCACTATTGGAGAGCATTTCTAACTCTTGACATGTATCTAGACATCCTCTGACCCACATGTAAGGTCTTGAGTCTTTTGTGTTTTTGGGTGGATCCTGATTTTTTGGCAACGATAGTGTATATTCTCTCTTCAGACTGTAAAACATCACCACAATGTGCCCTTGACCCCAAATTATTTTGAAGCATTGTCCAGTGCCTTTCTTTTCAGTTTTTAAAATGTATTTGGTTTTATATGAAGTGAGATTACCTTTAACAATGTGGATGAGTTTAAAATGATGCTTTTGGTTTAGTTATCCTTTTTTTTGGTTGAATTATTTTGATTTTTAATCACACTTTCTATCGTCACCGTCCTCTTCTCACAATGGTAAAAGATAGCGGTCCACAACTTCATGGGGCAAATAATGTGATCTATCAATGTTATTAGAAAAGCAAATCAGCATTTCGTGATTTACTATATTACTATACCCCTGGAGTTTGTACTGTGATTTAAAAAAGCTAGTAGTTTTAGTTGGGTTCGTAAATGCTCTATAGTTTTTTTTTTAAAAGGGACACTGGTATCATTGGCACTATTGAAAACCACAACTTTATTAGCAAGCTTAATGGTTTATTGGGTTATTTTACATCCACAGCATAATCTTTCTCCTGTGGTTCACTATAAGTGTTGCAGATTTTTTTTTTATATATTATACAAAGTTTCCAATGAAATGTAAGTGCAGTTCTAATTGCTTTAGCGTGTGTATTCACTGTTGTGGTGTTGCAAGTCACATTTTGCACTGCTGAGTAATTTTGCTTTTGGTTGGTCCACTTGACATTTAGTGTCAGTGTTGAACCAGTGCCCGACAGGTGTTACAGCCAGGTGTGTGTCGGTTTTCCTCAAACATTTTCCCACAGGCAAACATTGACAAAAAAAATCAACACTTTTTTTCCCGTCTATTTTCCATTCTTCAAAATGCACCAGAGGATTGAGGGCTAGTGGCACGTCCAATTCTCCCAGTCACCACTGCAGGCTGTACGTGTCAAGGCAGCTTAGAGTCATCACCTCCCACTGAACACAGCTGTCCTCCTGCATTAAAATCCAAATCTAACCCCAGGCTCTAGGCCCATAACACACACTGTGGTGAACCTGTCCAATGATGTTGGCTCTGATTGGACTGAGTGGATGAAAATTGGCCTATAAATGATATATCGACCAAAGTTAAATTTCATAACCTTTAAGCTACTGAAGTCATTTTGATTCCACAAAATATCTGGGGTAACCTTTTGCCTTTTAACCTTCTGACTCAACTGAGCACTATGTAACCTTTCTGTCTGGAATTTTCCACAGTATGGCCTTAAACAGTTGTATTGCTATGGAGTCAAGCATGGTGGTGCAACAATGATAAGTCAAGTCTATGGAGAGACAAGTCTGCTCACAGTAAGAATGCATGTTTTTTGTTTTTTAGCAATCAAAATACCTGTGCTTGAGCAAACTTTTGGCCAAAATTCAATGGTGGCCTGTGATTGCTCTGAACCACTTGTTAACTGGCAATCATAAAAGTGGGAGGTGGGCAACATGAATTCTCTGGAGTTTGTGATCTCACAGATAATGCAAGAAGTATTTTTCTGGCTGACTATACTAATAACTAATTAGTCCATATTGCACTATTACCTGATCTATGTTATGATGTTGTTTCCTCATCACAAACATACCAGGAGTTGTGTTTTGTTTCATTCACACATTTAACACACACTCTGCATATTTAGGAGTTCCTCTCTCAGACTGAAAACACTAAGGTAAAAGGAGAAATTCAATTTGTCAACTGGACAAAGTTTGTTTGGTCGAAAACGTTTCGCCGCTCATCCGAGAGGCTTCGTCAGCTCTGGTTTTCATGCTGGTTAGACCCTGTTTATATCTAGCTGCAAGGGAGGAGCTAACTACCCTGAAAAAAGGTCTGAACAAACTTTGTCCAGTTGACAAATTGAATTTCTCCTTTTATCATGGATTCTACCTGGACGACTGAGGGACTCTTCCCGCATCTTATGAAAACACTAAGGTAAAGGTAAAAGGTAGTTAGCATAAAAACTACCTCTTCATAACATCACAAGGTAAAACAGCATTTTGAGCTTTGGAGATTTAGACTAGACTAATAATAAAGGGTTACTCAGACATGTATGAATGAAAAAAAAAACCAATTCCAGATATGTTTGTGATGAGGAAACACAATTTTAACATGGCTTAAAGCTTACAAGAGTAAATTTTGCATACTATAGGACCTTTAAGTACGTCTGATTTACACTGTGTCCGCCATGTTTACGTCCCCTTTTAACTCTTGTGAGAGAGGTTAGTGATGAGGACAGGTCCGATAGTCTTAAAAACAGCAGGTTGGCTAGTGTCCGAGGCCCTAATATGATCCAGCTGCCTCCCCCTCACCTCTCTCAAGGGTCCAATGCAACCCAGATGTGAGCTCTGCCAGGCTGGACACTCATCACATCTGGCCTGCAAAGAGATAATATACCTGCCAGGGCCATGCTTGTCAATGCCCACTCTCTCTCTCCATCTCTCTGCTCCGTATAGGACTACAAATGTCACATATGATTGCAATGTGCCCTTATGGAATTTGTTTGGGCTATGATTGGTCATGCTTGATGCTGCATTGCTGCATGGGACACTTTTCATGTTCAGAAACAAAACAAAAATCACATTGAATTTCTTTCATTTCAACTCGCAGTTGTCTTCTGGTCTTCATTAGTCGGTTGCTTTTGTGCTCTGTGTCCAGTCTGCCTTTACATAATATGACGCTAACAGGCTTTTAAAATTTGTCTTCCTGTTTTTTGGGAAACATTTTGTTATTTGGAGCTGCTGCACTGTCTCTAAACTATAACAGAGATGAACCCTGGCAAAAGTTAATGTCTGTATCCAAAGTCAATGTGCTGCTTCATAGTAATTCTTTAGTGAATGGTAGTACATCAAAGCTTGACCAAATTCACAATGTCTTGGCAGCAGTAACCAAGGGAGTTTTTGTTGGCTCTGTATGGCAAAGGTATATTGCAGTTAAATCACTATCTTGAATCTTTCATTTCATTATCAGATAATCTCATTACCTCTCTTAAAGGTGCACTATGTAACTTTTTTGTTGGGGATCCGTCACCTGCTTGTTTCTTTGGATACATCATTGCTCTGTTTCAAATGTTCCACAATATGGCATTTAACAGCTCTACCGTACATCTTCACCTAGAAGCCGCGGGCCATTCTTTTGAGGACAGTGAGGTTCAGATCTTAGCCAGGGAAAAGAACTGGTTTGAGAGGGGAGTTAAAGAGGCTATTTTTGTCAAAAAAGAGAATCCGTCGTTAAACAGAAATGGGGGAGTCAGACACAACTTGTCTCCCATTTATAATTCAATTCTCAAACCAAGTCAAAAACAGACAAAGAAACATTAGGACAGACAAGCCATTGCAGAGGGGTGGAGAGGGTCGTTTGGTCTTGAATAGGGAGACGAATATGGACGCCAGAGAAATTTGAAATACAAAGAGACAGATTAGTTGATAGTTTCAGAGCTATTTCAGTGTAGTGAGCGCCGCCTAGGGCTTATAGATATGCTAATACTAGACGCCAGAGGAATTCGTAAAACGAAAGAGACAGAGTAGCTGGGATAGTTTTCAGAGCTTTTTTTTTTTTCAGTGTAGGTAGCTCCTCCCTGCAGCTAGATATAAACAGGGTCTAACCAGCATGAGAACCAGAGCTGACAAAGCCTCTCGGATGAGCGGCGAAACGTTTTCAACCAAACAAACTTTGTCCAGTTGACAAATTGAATTTCTCCTTTTATCAGCTCTACCTTACGTTTATTCAATTAGAGGTGGTTTTATGCCTCAAAAATCCCTTGGAAAAACAAGCATTCTGACTGTGAGTGGGGCCGCCTCTCCACAGATCTGACCAGTAATTTGGCCAGGTTTTATCTCCATGATAATAGAAATGTGAAACATTTTAGGCAAAAGCAATAACAACTCTATGGAGAAAAGCAGGTGATGGACCCTGCACCAGAAAAGTTGCACAATGCACCTTTAAAGGGACAGTGTGTAGGATTCGTGGCGCATAGGTGGTTACTAGCTATTCCACTTCCTCTTTTGGCTACGGCAGACCTCGAGGGTCACCCGGACGCGACGTACCGCCGACATCGCGCGTGCCCGCGCACGAACCGCGCACCGCTGTATACATAAAACCCGTTCACTTTTTTTTTTTCTTTTCGCATGAAAACACACAATCCCGATCATGATTCATGACAATCTACACATCAAATGAAACCTTACAGTCTCCTCTTTTTGACTATGCAATTAATTTCCCTGCAAAACAATCACTCCCCGAGCACATGGGGCTTTTATACAGAAAAGCACAAAACTTAGCTTACTTAGCTTACCTTTGAAGGCTTTGCACAGGTCAAACTCTGTATTTCATCATAAACTTGGTCTCAATCTGTCCATAAGGATCCAGCGAATAAAATCCAGTAAAACAATTTAGTCCAAAATACGTGTTAGATCCATTACGATGTGTGATCCGGCAGCATGCTCCCCCCTCCCCCCCTCCCCTTCCCCTTCTCTCCTTCGCTCCTGGCTGCATATGGGAGCAGAGGAACGAAGGAGAGAAGGGGAAGGGGAGGGGGGAAGGGGGGAGCCATATGCAGCGCGGCTGAGCAGGCGCTAGCAGGAGCCGAGGCAAAGGATGAGCCCAAATGTCCTTCTGCGGCTCTCGTATTCAAAATGGCTGCCTCTATATGGGGAAGATCCCCCTTTTATGTGACTATATCTAAGTCCAAAAGAATACTTTGATTTCATGATGGAAGTGAAAAGGCTTGGAAAACAATGTATTTTTGAATGGGTATCTTCAATTTCAGTAATTAACAGGTAAAAATCTTACACACTGTCCCTTTAAGAAGATCATCAAAATATGACCATCTTTCAGTATTTTATTTCAATCCAACTCCGGGGTTGAGGAGGTGTTGTATTTTTATGATCTGCAGGGTGTATTACTTTTTATGTAATTGTAGTGAGACGCGCACCTTAACCAGCGGGCCAATCACGTAGCGCCCCAAGCCTTGATGAGGGAGACTGGTTTCACCTGTTGCACTCTCTCCTCACCTCTGGCATCCAACACGGTGTAGCAGCCACTGGGACAAGAAGGCTCCGTGTTTTATATTAACTTAAACCCGCTCAATTCCCGGTCTACGGTCGTGACTTGAAGCTGCGGCACGTTGCTCCGTCCTGCCTTATTGGCAGTGTCTGTGTGCGGGCTGTCCCTGGCGGGTGCGTGTACAAGCTGTATTGGGCTTAGGCAGAGCAGGTGTGTCCTGCGTTCCACCCCCCTCTCGTTCCGAGCGGAGCGTCTCCTCGGCTTTTGAGTTCCCCGCGGGCCTCCCCTGTGGGATTGGGTCATCCCCTCTGGAGCTAGCTTTCCCCCGGCGGAGTTTGTCGCTCCTCTGGGCCTGGACGCCTCCTACCTTCGTGGTGTCGGCCCCTAATGGACAGTACCATTGCCGTATTCACCGGTCGAGTTATAACTTTTTTTTTGGTTAATATTTTATTGTGTGTGTGTGTGAGTGAAAGGAATTGTAAACATTGTTTAAAACACTTTAATATGGAATAATAAATTTTTGTATCATTTTGTAAACTGGTGTCTTGCCTACTGCTTATGAATTACCCCCCCACTCGGTCACTACATACTACACCCTGTACATGTTGACAGCTAACATAAACCACCACTATCAGCTGTTTCCTGTTTTTATCTACTGTAGATAAAGTACAGGAGAGTGAGAAAAAACTGAACTTCACTTTGTCATAGGGCCAATATTTGCACTTTTTAGCGTATCAGATATCAGCCTTAAATCTCCAGCACAGGCCGATATTTTGTTTTCCTCGACTTGCTGCCTAAAAAGTGCACATAAATATTTATTTTTAACACTTAAGTGCGAAGAGATACAGTAACTGCCCAAAATGTGACTACCCAGCGCTCTTAAATGTGACAAAAAAAATAAAAGTAAAAATAAAAAATAAAGGCCTGTGGGGGAACTGGCAGAAAATAATCTAAATTGGCCCTACATATTGGCCAAAAATAAAAATATCAGCAGAGCTCAGAGCTTCTCTGGATTCTACAGTAAACTATTGGTATTGACATTGGCCATGAAAAAACATGTATCAGTGAATTAAAAATGATCTGGGCCTCTTATTGTAACATTATATCATTATATTCAAGATTCAAGATTGTTTATTTGTCATATGCAAGATCAACACAAGGTCAACAATGCAATGAAATGCTTAGGATCAGAAGAACCCGTTGACTCGCAAAGATAGTCAAGAAGTTCTAATAGCATGCAATAAAATACAAGGAAAAAAGTAAACAATATAATACAAAAAATGTAATAAAATACAAGGGTACAGGTAGGATTAAATAAGGTGTAAATAGAGTATTTCTCAGGTGGTAATGCTGCTCAAATGAATTTATATCATACAGACACGACAGTATTTTAAAGGCAGCCACACAACTGTGACTAAAAGTATTTTCATAATCTAACTTGTGAATTTGAAGTGCTTTTCATCAACATAGGCAGTACAATTTGCTATCTCTATTCTAGATACATCACATTGCAACATAAACCACACTGTCATTGTAACAAGACACTGCATCTGACCATCTCTATGAAACAATCCTAGTGCTTTAGGGCATACCGTGACTTTGCTCATGTTCAGCAGATCTGTACAGTAAATTTACAGTTCCCTCACCTCTGTAAAACTATGCAGACTTACCATCTATAATCAGGCTTCAGCTCGGACCAGTCCCATGTGCTTTAGTCTGGAACAACCTATAAAATTGCCTCAATAGGTCTTTGGGGGATGATATCCAATGCACATTTCATTAACTGCTTTGACATGCTCTTGTTTTATTTATGGGCGCTGTCATGAGAAAGGGTTCATTTGACATCTTCTTCCATTGGAGCGGGCAGATGTCTGTGTGTGCAAGGCATTGTGGGGTATGGGGTGTCAGGACCAATGGCTTAAAAAATTCAGATTCACCCTTTTTATACTGGTGCAGTGAAGAGTTACAGATGTGGTGGCTCTTGTTTTACATCTCAAAATCCAGCAATGGGAGATGGATTCCAAATCTTACTTAAAGGGTTCATGTTATGCTATATTATCTACAGTATGTTATAATGTTGCTTCCTTGTAAAAAACAAACAAACAAACAAAAAAACAAAAAAACAAAACAAAACTGGAGTTGTGTATTCTTTAATTAATGCATACACATTCACTAGAATAATTTGAATAATTCCAACCCTGGAATTACCAATCTCTACTGAACCAATTTATAATAATAATAATAATAATAATCTCTTTTCTCTAATCGCTCTTGACGGGTTTACCGCATGTGATCCCAGCTCCCACAGATGAGCGCTGCCGTTGTGTCCTTGGGCAAGACACTTAACCCCACCTTGCCCCCAGTGTCTGTGGACACTGGTAGCCCCCATGGCAGAAGATACATCAAGGCCTGTTGTGACGTGAGCCGTCCTCCTGTGGACCCACCACCCGCGGAAGGATTCATGGGGGCTGGTGCATTGTGTTCTGGGCAGCAGAACACTGCTTGGACTGCTGCCCCCGCGACCCAGAAAATGGAAAAAGCGGAAGAAAATGAATGAATGAATGAATGAATGAATGAATAATAATAATAATAATAATAATAATAATAATAATAATAATAATAATAATAATTATAATAGGCACAAAAAAAACAAAAACAAAACAATTACAACATAATTAAAATGACATCCAAATTTGTTAAAACAGGCAGTAAAAAAGACAATTACAACACACTTAAAATGACATACAAATTAGTTAAAACTGGAGACAAAAAGACAATTACAACCCAATTAAAATCACATATAAATGATTTAAAACAGATACAATTTATGGAGGCTGTCTCCTGTGCTCTTAGTCTGGATTTAAAGCCATTCAATGAGATAAGTTCAGTTAATTTCCAGTCCTTTTGCAGCTTGTTTCATGTTGAGGGGGCAAAGAAGACAAAAGCCCTTTTTCTCCTTTTTGCGAACAAACAGAACAGAGAGCAACAACTGATCATTCAAACGCAAACCATAAGAATTAACACTTCTCTGTGTGATTAAGTTACATATGTGGGAGGGCAGTACAGTAATCCCTCATTTATTGCAGGGGTTAGGTTCCAGAAATAATAATAAGAGAAATCCGCGAAGTAGGACAACTTTATATTTTACAATTATTCTACATGTTTTAAGGCTGTAAATGCCTCACCACACACATTATACGCTTTTCTCAGACTGGAATTAACCTTTTCTCACATTTCTCTCTCGTTTAAACACTCAAACTTTCATAGATTTTCAACAAAATGTATTACTAGTGAAGTGTGGAGGGAGACACGGCCCCAGAAGCCCTGCCGGACGGAGACATGAGTCACTGGATCCGCAGGAAGCACCGGGCTCATCCAACAGCACTGCTACATCCCGAGACGCGACACGCACCAACCCCTTGGAGAAGAGAACGACACGTGCACCCCTCATCGTGGTTAAATCCGTGACAGAGCAGCACGACCGGCGCGAGGCCGCGCGTACACCAGGGCTGCGAGCACAAGATCAAACCGCGGTGCCCAGGCCGCGTCTTCTCAGCCCGAGCCACAAACCAGCCACACGAAACCAACAAAGAGTGGCACGTGGTGGTTTAGTCCACGTTTAGTCCTGGTCTAGTCCTGGTCTAGTCCCGGTCTGATCCTGGTCTAGTTCCAGTCTGGTCCCGGTCCCCCCCGCGTCCCCCATCTATCAATCGGCAAAGGTCTACAGTCTCTTAGCCAATCAGGACGCAGAACACAATGCTACACTATAAAAAACAGTTACACTATTAAAAAAATCGAAAAAAAAAAGAAAATCTGCGAAACAGCGAGGCCGCGAACAGTGAACCGCGATAGAGCGAGGGACCACTGTAATCCAAGCATGGTCTTGTAGATAAAAGTGTACAAGTGAGTGTACCAATGCTAAAAGATAGCTGTTAACTTGAAAACTACCGCTTCATGACATCAAAAGGTGGAAAAGAGCATTTTGAGCTTTGGAGATGTAGGCAGACCAATAACAAAAGAAGTAAGTCAAATTTTCATTGGGTAGAAATCACTTTGGATATTATACTGATGTAATGTTTTGATAATCCTTCGAAGCTGATAGAACTAATCCATTCTTCATCCTTCAATAATTTGCTTGCACAACATTTCTCAAGCGTTTGTGACATGGTTGTAATCTTAAGGGACCTCTATGAACTTTCATCCATATTCGCAGAAAGGCTTGCACTTGCTTCCCTTTATTCACACCACACGTTTTGCGGCTCCTCTGGGGTCCCTCCGATCATCACCATTTTACTGGAGTGCGTGCTTCCCTGGTTGAGTCAGATGTTTGGGCTTTGACTGGTTGGAGGCGTGTGTGTGACTCCGATCTCCCCGCTCCTCCCTGGGATTCTGTACAGTCTTTGCCATTAGACTTCCGGCATCAATAGGGGCCCTGTTTAACCAGATGGTCCGTCCATTACTTTGCCAAAACTTGGGCCCACGCAGGACACTGGCCCGGGAGCACATGGGGCACTAGTGCTAATGAAATGCTGTCATGAGATGCAATGAGGAAGAATTTGTTTAGTGCCTCTGTTTCATATCTGTTTAATTTTGGGAAATGTTAGGGTGTCTAAGAATGACATGAATGAAAAATGTGAATGGATAAGAGCCTAATTAGTTTTTCTTATGAAAATCATTGAAACTGATGAGATGTGCATTTGTTCTGCAGTATTTCTAAATGTCAAATTCACCGAAGTTTATTAGTTTTTAAGATGTGTGAAGAATCCCTCAGTCATCCAGGTAGAATCCATGGCAAAAGGAGAAATTCAGTTTGTCAACTGAACAAAGTTTATTTGGTCGAATACGTTTCGCAGCTCATCCAAGCTGCTTGAGTTCTTCTCAAAACTGAAGAATTTGACCAAATAAACTTTGTCCAGTTGACAAATTGAATTTCTCCTTTTGCCATTAGTTTTTAAGCCAAAATCGCAAATGTAAATCTGGGTATGACTAAATACAATAGAATACAATGAAAACTTGATTCAAACCTGCACTTAAAGGTCCTCTATTATGCAAAAATTACTCATGTAAGGCATGTTATCAACTCAAAACATACCTAGTTTTTGGTCTGTCTGCATCTCCAAAGTTCAAAATACTTACCACCTCGTGATGTCATGTAGTGGTAGTTTTCAAGTTAACACCTATCTTTTACCCTTGTTCAGTAAAGATTGTCAATTCCAGGGCTGAAATTATCCAGATGAATCTAGTGAAGGTGTATGGGGCTTTAAAAGCACAGTGGAGCACTTCCTGTATTACCACATGACATCACAGGGTGGAGTGTCTTACGTCCGAGAGAAGAACTCAGCCTAAATATGCAGGGTTTGTGTGTTAAACAGGTGGTTAGCATGTAGGTGGACTGCTACTTAATGCAGGTGTAAAAACAGTCACTTTTAAAAATGTACAAGTGAATGGTAGCCTGTCATCTGCAACACTAACAGGCAGAAGATGCTTTTGTATAGGCAATATAATATCAAAACATGTAATATCTCTTATGGAATACAAAAGAAGATATGAATCCAGTGTTTATAGGAAATGGTGAGGTGTGCATGATATAGAGCACGCAATAACAAAATGAAAAGGTGAAAAGGAAATGAATTGGTTGGATGGTCGGAGGAAGATACTGCTTATATATGATCTATTAAAAGATGGTGATGAATATTAATTTCTCATTGATGTGTTTTAGAAGGCAGGGAAAAATATACTGTAACTGTACTGCTAATTCAGTACCAATATATTTGATGATCGTGGATAACTATCTCCTTACGACCTCTTGTATATAGCTGAAATATATTTATTTACTATTTCTTTAGTTTATTTTTACTTGTACATATACATTTATATAATTGTGCCTTATCTGATACCAGTCGCTTGCTATTTTTGCACACTGTTTTGAATGTATTATTTACCACTTATATTTTCACTCTTTGTTATTATAATACACTCAACAAAAATATAAACGCAACACTTTTGTTTTTGCTCCCATTTTTCATGAGATGGACTTAAAGATCTAAAATTAATTCCAGATACACAATATTACCATTTCTCTCAAACATTGTTCACAAATCTGTCTAAATGTGTGATAGTGAGCACTTCTGCTTTGCTGAGACAATCCATCCCACCTCACAGGTGCGCCACATCAAGATGCTGATCTGACATCATGATTAGTGCACAGGTGTGCCTTAGACTGCCCACAATAAAAGGCCACCCTGAAATGTGCTTTTTTTTTTTTTTTTTTGCTTTATTGGGGGTCTGGGGACTCAGAACCAGTCAGTATCTGGTGTGACCACCATTTGCCTCATGCAGTGCAACACATCTTCTTCGCATAGAGTTTATCAGATTGTCAATTGTGGCCTGTGGAATGTTGGTCCACTCCTCTTCAATGGCTGTGCGAAGTTGCTGGATATTAGTGGGAGCTGGTACACGCTGTCGTATAGGCCGGTCAAGCACATCCCAAACATGCTCAATGGGTGACATGTCCGGTGAGTATGCTGGCCATGCAAGAACTGGGACATTTTCAGCTTCCAAGAATTGTGTACAGATCCTTGCAACATGAGGCCGTGCATTATCTTGCTGAAACATGAGGTGATGTTCATGGATGTATGGCACAACAATGGGCCTCAGGATCTCATCACGGTATCTCTGTGCATTCAAAATGCCATCAATAAAATGCACCTGTGTTCTTCGTCCATAACAGATGCCTGCCCATACCATAACCCCACCACCACCATGGGCCACTCGATCCACAACATTGACATCAGCAAAGCGCTCACCCACACGACGCCACACACGCTGTCTGCCATCTGCCCTGAACAATGTAAACCGAGATTCATCCGTGAAGAGAACATCTCTCCAACGTGCCAGACGCCATCGAATGTGAGCATTTGCCCACTCAAGTCTGTTACGGCGACGATCTGGAGTCAGGTTAAGACCCCGATGAGGACGACGAGCATGCAGTTGAGCTTCCCTGAGATGGTTTCTGACAGTTTGTGCAGAAATTGTTTGGTTATGCAAACCAATTGTTTCAGCAGCTGTCCGAGTGGCTGGTCTCAGACGATCTTGGAGGCGAACCTGCTGGATGTGGAGGTCCTGGGCTGGTGTGGTTACACGTGGTCTGCGGTTGTGAGGCCGGTTGGATGTACTGCCATATTCTCTGAAACGCCTTTGGAGACGGCTTACGGTGGAGAAATGAACATTCAATGCACGAGCAACAGATCTGGTTGACATTCCTGCTGTCAGCATGCCAATTGCACGCTCCCTCAATGCTTGTGACATCTGTGGCATTTTGCTGTGAGACAAAACTGCACATTTCAGAGTGGCCTTTTATTGTGGGCAGTATAAGGCACACCTGTGCACTAATCATGATGTCAGATCAGCATCTTGATGTGGCACACCTGTGAGGTGGGATGGATTATCTCAGCAAAGCAGAAGTGCTCACTATCACACATTTAGACAGATTTGTGAACAATGTTTGATAGAAATGGTAATATTGTGTGTCTGGAATGAATTTTAGATCTTTAAGTCCATCTCATGAAAAATGGGAGCAAAAACAAAAGTGTTGCGTTTATATTTTTGTTGAGTATATTGGGATGTCCTACTGTGTTTGTAATTTCTCATGTGGATCAATACATTTCTCTAAGTCTAACGAGTCTGCTATTAAAATCCCCTATAATCATTATCAAGATTGAAAGAATAACAGTGCCAGCTAGCATTACAATACATTAATATAAACATATCAGTGTTTGTTATCAGCTGAGGGGTGAGAGTGAAGAAAGAGAGGGAGGAGGTGGAATGCAGCAGGAATGTTTTGTGATGGACGGATTCCTGAGATCACATGTAGCTAGCTGTAAGCAGCAACTGCATGTGTGAAAGAGCTCTTTGTCCAAGGCCCAGGTTCTTGAGTTCAGCTAATCAAATGGATTAGAGACGGCTTTGAAAGTCCACCCACTGGACTGGAGCCATCCACAGAAAACAAACAGAGTGGAGTGGCTGCATGCAGACGCCCACTTTCACTTAGGTGTTTGTGTGTCTACATACCAGAGCACTGGACTGTGGCATGTATGTGAGAGTTATAAAGGGAGGCGGAGCTAAGGGCCACATGTTCACACTCCACAGAGAGGCTCATTAACAGTGGCTTAATTGCAGTTCATAAGAAAAACATTGATGAAAATATGTTAGATCAAAACACAAAAGCTAATCTTGCCCTTGGGGTTCTGGCCATGATCCTAAACATGCATGAAATCTCCACATAGTATTATTACTAAAGTACAGCTCAAGATTCTATATTACACAAAATGGACTCTAGTGAGCTTTAAGCCATGTTATAATGCTGTTACTTCCTCAAAAACATACCCAGAGTTGTGTTTTGTTTCATTCACACATGTTTGAATGCTCTGTTCCACCTTGTGTCATGTAGTAGTAGTATTCAAGTTAACTGATACCTTTTTACCTTTAGTTAAGTAGAGAGAGGCATTTCCAAGGCTGAAATTACCCAAATGATTCTAATGGAGGTTTACACAATGATGTCACAAGAATTCAGCCTATATATGCTGGATTTGTGTTTTTACCATACGTAAATGAAACAAAACAGGACTCCGGGTGTGTCTTTGATGAGGAAACAACATTATAATGTTGCACATGATGAGAAAATAGCATAATATAGGCCCTTTAATCAAGATACAGAGAGCAGTGTGCTTTTTCTGCCAGTCCTAGTCCCCTCTGGTTAAATGAGGACTTCATCGTGGAGGGCAAAGCAGTTTGTCATGTTGGTATGCAAATAACTCTTGAGTTGATCTTAAACTTTGACAGTACTTTAATCACAGTACGGATTGCACTGACATTGTTCTTCAGTAAAACATGTAAATAAAAGAAACCACACCAGTGCTATAGCAGTTGACCTTTGGATGCTGAGAGGTCATGTGTTATCAGTGCGGATACAGACTCCTGATCCTAAAGCTTGATTACAGCTCAGCATGGACCACAGTGAGGAACACTATAGGACTTTCCACATGGGTCCCTCTGCACGTGTGACTGTTTGTGTTTTCTTTCCACTGATTTTCCACTGACTGTTTTCTTAAGAGAAGAAAAGGTCAAATACTGTTGGCGCTTTTTGCAGGATTACGCTCCACTGTTGTTTTTCAGGCATTGATTCAGGGATCAGGCCTCTGAGTTATTTCTATTCCCACTAACCAGACCTTACTGTTTTTATGATCACAACCAACTGCAGGACACACTGAACACAATGAACCCTTTACTGCATTTTTACTGGAAGTGATGGAATGTGGAAACTCGGGGGACAATCAAAGATGGGGAAATGAACATTATTTCTAACACATGTGATTAGATTACTGTTGCTGCAAACCTGGAAAAGGATGTTCCATTTGTTTACAAAACTTCAAAACTGAAATTGTCTATTCATTTAAACGTCCTGTATTATGCAAAATTGACTTGTGAGCTTTAAGCCATGTTATAATGTTACCTCATCAAAAACACCTTGAATTGTGTTTTGTTTAAATCACACATGTTTGATCCTTCATTATTAGCCTGTATAAAGCTCAAAATGCTTTGTTCCACCTTGTGATGTCATGAAGCGTCAGTTTTCAAGTTAACAGCTATTTTTTTTTACCTTTAGTTCAGTAGAGATGGGCAATTTCAGAGTTGATATTATCCAAATGATTCTAGTGAAGGTGTATGGAGTTTAAAAAAACAACAACAGTTTAACACTTCCTGTATTACCACATGACATCACAAGGTGTAAATATGCAGGATTTGTGTGTTAAACATGTGTTAGTGAAACAAAACACAACTCCATGTAAGTTTTTGATGAGGAAACAAAATCAAATCAGAAAACAGAATAATATGGGCCCTTTTATCCAAGTGACATTATCATCACAAAGATTTTTATTTGTAAAGTATGAAAATTCAATAACACCTACATGCATTTTGTGTGTGTGTGTGTATGTGTGTGTGTGTGTGTGTTTTTAAACTGGCAAGCTGATGATGTGATAGTGGACAGGAATGACTGCTTGAGTTGAACCCTGTTTCTAATCTTCTCTGTGTCTCTGTAATTGTCATGTTTTAATGTTTATTTGTGGTATTTGATATCACACAGCGTAACAAGACTCTCACTTTCTGCCTGTAATTGCATTTGGAAATGTAAACCTGTCAGCTGCCTGCGTCCATGATACTCACTGCATGTTTACTTTGCATTTCTGGTATGCATATGTGGGCCTTCATACAAGTAAAACAACAAGCATCTTCCACGTAACTGGGCCCCAGCGGATTCATGCAGGGTCTCAGCAGGGACACATAGGCTCATCCACATGAGAGGAGCCGATGTGAAGGCAAAGCTGTTATTTATTTGGGTAAATAAAGTTCAAACATTCTCAGACTTTCTGATCTGAATACAACCAGTAAATAGTCTTATTACATCAGTATATATGTCCAACCAGCATATCGACTGACCCAATATTAGGAAGCAGATATCCGATTCAGCTCATTTTTCAGTATCGGTGGATCCCTACTCTGAACACACTTGGACACCCTGTCTGTATGAGGACCATGCAACAAATGTGATCTTCATTTTAACCAAATCAAACCTTTTCAAATATTATGCACATAATTAGAGAAGACAAAAAGGTTAATGTGGAAAATTACTTTCTCCCAAATAAATGTCAAAAGACCAAAAATATCTGTCAGCACACAGTCTTTTATAATGAAAACTGGCCTCAGTAGACGGCAAAAGGAGAAATTCAATTTGTCAACTGGACAAAAGTTTAAAATTTGATAAATAAACTTTTGTCCAGTTGACAAATTGAATTTTTCCTTTTGACATGGATTCTACCTGGACGACTGAGGGATTCTACACACATGGCTTCAGTATCACAGTTCATAATTCACAGATAATGTGTCATTATACATGTGAACTCACTGCACATGTTCAGAAGTCATGGAGAGCAAACAAACTCAGAACAGCCACGTAGCTCTCCATGTAAACAAATGCACCATGCTGTAAACAGATACAGATACTGGGGCACTGGGATCTCGTGCTGTGCTTTAGGGCCGGCGCCTGGTGCCAGTTACACAATCTTCTCTAATTGGGGTAATATGTATCAGAGATGCTAATTTTGAAGTGGGACTTTACTGAAGTTCGTCAAATATGGCATTGATTGGAATAATATGTTTCGCTACAAGGAGACTAAAGGCATAAACATCACCTTGCTGAAAAGGCATTGTGATACATAAAAAGATGGATGACTAACAGATTAGCAAGGAAATTTGCTAATTATCAGAGCCTGTCTTGTGTGAATCTCTGGATCCATCTGATGTATATTCCCGGAAAATTGTTTCTCCACATGTTACCATACTAGCGCCAAGTATTCATTTTCAATCAGTTGTTTTGAATTCATTTTCAGAGAGATACAATAAAAGCACTCTTCCTTTCCTACCGCTAATAAAGTAAATGAGTGTTCAGTGTTTGGCCCAAGTCCCTGTGGTCCCAGTGGCTCCTCGGGTCTTGTTTTGTCCAACTGGCATGTTCCAAAACGGGACAGCTGGAGAAGCTTTGGCCACCCAGATTATACAACAAGCTACTCACTTTCATCAGCAGCCCATCAAGAACCAGAACTGAATTCTGTAGTAATCTCTCCAAGTTCTCAGAGGTAGGCTCCAAATTGTTGTTTAATATTTGGAAATGAAACAGAAGTTTTCCGAGCCCACTTCACAAAGCCCTGACTTTTCCTAACCACTTTCTTAAGCGAGTAAGTAATTTAGATAGATATCTGATTTGTATACCGCCTATATACCTGCTATTATGGGTCTCTGGTTGGTATCCAGTGTTGAGACAATGAGAAGGTTTTGGCATCAATGTCTTCACTAGATATGGTTGTAAGCACTGTTGATCTCAGCAAAGCAAAGACAGGAAAGGCCTTTCATCATCTAAACACCCATCCAAATCAGGGAAGCTCTCTGCTTGAGAAAATGGCATTTATGGATCATGATAACTTTGGCTCAGAGACAGGATGCAGGGCTGCCAGCTCGCCATCTGTCTTTGAACTTTGGATTGCTCCACAAGTAAGAGAATGTGTTTAGATGAACGATAAACTTTCTACCATACTACTGGCTCCAGTAACATTATTTAAAGTGGACATGGTTTGTGTCTCTGGAACAAGAACGTTAGAATATGTCATGCAATTATATCATTCAAAGGTATACTACTTGACTTTTCCCATCTTTATGGAGATTACATTTCTTGTTCCACAGCATTGCATCAATGATATCTGTATCATTTTTCAAATTACATGCCTTGAATTACATGCATTATACCTGCTTCTCTCCATAGAGAAAAGATAAGTTAAATACCACAATGGAATATTCTAAGCAAAGCAATAACATCTCTATAGACACAAGCAGGTGGCAAACCTACATCTCTTGTGCACCTTTAATTAACTTTTTTTTTCTTTCTTGGGAGTAGTTGTAGACTACTGTAGACTGATTCTTCACAGGCTGTGTAGCCCTCTACTGACCACCTATACTCCATCTGTCCTTGCAGAGTTCAGTGCTCTGTGTCCTGGTTTGTCCTTGGTGGTCACACATGGGCGGAGGACATAAATGCAGTGACCCTGGGCCCCTGTTTGGGCATTGCTAGGGCCTCTCGCTCTGTGCAGACTGCCTGACTCCTGCTTTTGTTAAAGTCTACTCCGACCCTGAGAAAGTCTGACATCCATGGTCTGAATGTTGCCCCCATGCGCTAATGGTAAACAGCACCGAAATGCCACACAAACAATGCAAGATGGAGAACTACAGTAGTGTTGGTAATGGGCCCTCATAGATCTGGAAGCTACTGTGGTCAAAGATAATTGTACATGTGAAAGAGGAACAACCCAAGTATTGGCAGTAAGCCTGCATGGAAATCTTGCCTATGCCATTGGAACAAGAATGGGAGTGAACCAGGATGGAACAAGGACTACCCCAAGTCTTAATCGTCCTGTATCCATGCATTTTCTACCTCAGAGTATATATGCAGTTGTACTTATATTTATTTATAATTCTCATATACATTTTTAGTGACTTAATACCTTAACCAGGACTTGGACTGAAAAGATACAAAAAAAAAAAAAAAAGATATCCACATCAAACTGCCCTGACACATCAAAACTTGAATTTCCTTCAACATATATTGACTAATTACATAATAACTTCTAGCCCATAGAAATTTTCTAAATTAAAGAAATAGATTTTTCTTATCTACAAGTAGAAGGATGGAGCCAGACTAAATGCTGATTCAAACTAATGGTCAGATAATCACAGCCCGACTGGCCTCACACTGCCAAGAAAAACAATAATTTAGATTATGACTTTGAAAAGTGCAGCACTCTGAGGAGTCTCACTAGATCTTTACAGTAGTCTTGGTGTTTGGCCTCTATCGCTCATCCCCCTGTGGATCTATGACCAGTGGTGGAAGAAGTACTCGAAGTAAAAGTAAAAGTAAAAAGGTACTTCAGCAAATAGCTACTCAAGTAAAAGTAAAAGTATCACATGAAAAAAGTATTAAAGTACCAGTTTAAAAATGTTATTAACGAGTAAAAAGTAAAAGTATTTTGTGCAGTTAAGGTTTAAGAAAGCTTCCAATTTAGTAACAAGGAAGAAAGCAAGGGAGAAACTTCAAATTTAGTGATTTTTAATAAGATTTCTGTTGAATTTTGTTCAACAGAAAGAACAGCTTTTTTTCCTAGCAGTTTTTAATTTGTATATTTTTGTTTGTTCAAACTAGTAATATTTTTTCAGAAGTCTCAAACAATCATGAAAAATACTTTTACTTTTCAGTCCTGTTCAGAAATGTAGTGGATTAGAAAGTACAGAAGTACAGATACCTGCTCTCAGATGTAGTGAAGTAAAAATAAAAAGTATCAACTTAAAAATGTACTTAAGTAAAGAACCTTTTTTTAAAAAAGGTGCATTGTGTAACTTTTCTGGTGGAGGGTCCGTCAGATTCTTTTCTCCATGGAAATGTTATTGCTCTGTCTGGAATGTTTCACAGTATGGTATTAAACCTTTCTATCGTCATGGAAACCAAACCAGACCAAGTTACAGGTCAAATCTGTGGAGAGGCGACCCCACTCACAGTCAGAATGCCTGTTTTTCCAGGTGTATTTGAACTGGACATATAAAACATCTGGAATTTAATAAATGTCACGTAGAGATGTTTAATGTTGTACTGTGGAACATTCCAGGTAAAGCAATGGCATCTCCATGGAAACAAGCAGCTGACGCCACCCACAACCAAAAAGTTACACAGTGCACCTTTAAGTGTAGTACTTGACTACTTTTTCTTCTCTTCATTCTACCACTGTCTATGACCCATTGTGGTTAGCTATAACTGCATATTTGGACATACAGAAGTGGAAGGCGAGCAGTAGCTGTTAGCCACAGTTCATTCAAATGTCTCATTTACAGTAAATCCTGCTCCACCATATTCTTTGAAGACAGATTTGGCCCTCTTGGTCTTGATGTAGCTTTACTTCTCCCTTTCCTCTCCATTTAATGCTCTGGGTTTGGGCTTGAACTCGCCTTTCTGCCAGAGAGTCTCCAAGGACTCAGTGCACATGTGATGAATGTTGGTTTCCTCTAGCACCATCACAGCTGCCATAATGGTTAATAGCCCATAGCTTGGTCTGTATGAGCGCTCTCCCACATAAACATCCATAGAAAATGCCAGATAGCACGCCAGTTTGTGGTTATGAGGTAGTCCAGTCTTTTTCAAGCCTTTTTCACCATCTCAGCAAATATTTGGGTTTTCAGGACCATGAGCCTAAACCAAATCTAAAACAGATTAAGATAAAACAAGAACTATAAACTAGAAAACAGGATCAAATGAACAAACTACTGAGGCTGAAGTAAAGACAAATCTAAGTTCTGTTTTTTTTTAATTTTTATTATTTATTATCCAGAAGTTCAGAAGAATACGAACAGTACTCAATTTAGATACTTAAGTAAAAGTACAGATATCGGAGCACTTAAAATACACAAATAAAAGTAAAATCATCAAATGAAAAAATCTACTTAACCCTCCGGTCGTGTTCGCCTCCAGCCCCCTACTTTAGTGTTTTGTGTTTGTCTGTTTTAACTGCTCTTCAATTAGCACACTTTTTTTTTTTCAACACCAATTTTTTTGTTAAACATGTTTTAGTTGAGAACAATGTTTCAAAGTAGTGTCTAACAACAATTTATAGAAGTAAACATTAAATAACATCAGTTAAAATACAATTAGGCACTGAAAATGAACTACAAAATGAACATATACAAAAAATAAATGGAAAACCAAACACCAAACTCAACAGGGTGTGTGTGCGTGTGTGTGTGTGTGTGTGTGTGTGTGTGTGTGTGTGTGTGTGTGTGTGTGTGTGTATGTGTGTGTGTGTGTGTGTGTGTGTGTGTATTCATGCACATGAGTGGCATGTGACACTCGGGTCAGAGTGAGCCTTGCAAACATAAGCATGACATTTGCAGCATGTCAGGCTCGTTTTGATGTCTCTAGGGGCACAGAGGCCACAACGCTTCCTTTTCTGCCCATGTCCTTGTTGGGGGAGAACAGCCAGGGCTGGGGCTGGAGCTTGCATGCTCCTAACCAGACTGGCGGAGGCTGGTGTGCGGGGAATGTGCTGGCGTTGCTGTATAAGAGGAGTCACCAAAGCGAGGAAAAGTTTCCTCTTAAAACTTTTCCCCTGATTCCAGGTTGGGTCGATTGCTGTCCACACCACATACGTGTTGAAAGCTGACACATCCAGGATGTTGTGGAACAGTGCCACAGGCCAGCGAGCCGTCATCCGCTTACAGGTGTATGTACCAGTAAGCTTCAGTGAAGGAACAATAATAATAAGAGATTAGGAACAATATTCAATCTGTTGTACACAAAATGCTATGATTCACCTAGATAAAAATAAAATAAAATGCATGATGAGACTTTACATTACCTTATCAAGGCAGTCAACGCCTCCCTTGTTCTTGTTGTAGTCCTGGATCATCAGGGGCTTCCTGTCCTCTGTGGTCCTGAGCGGCGTCTTTGTGTACTGTGCTCATCAGGATGACATTTCTGTTCTTCTTGGGAACGTATGACACAAGAGTGTGAGTGTCAGTGAATGCAAATTGTGATGAGAGTGCCTGTCTTCCTCTGGTCGATACCAGCGCAGGGGGAAGTTCGGGCTTGTTCCTCACTGTCCCTACCATGGTGAGCTTTCTTTTCAGTAGCTCCTGACCAAGAGCATGTGATGTGAAGAAGTTGTCACATGTGATATTATGCCCTTGGAGACTGGTTGACATGTCCAGCACAACACACATACCCTGGTTTGTGTGTTTGTGTGTGTGTGTGTGTGTGTGTGTGTGTGTGTGTGTGTGTGTGTGTGTGTGAGTGAGTTGGGGCAGTGTGTATGGGGATGTTTTCTGTATGTTGAATGAATTTACTCTGGATACCCATTCATTTCCTATGGCGGTCACTTTTGACCGGGAACACCACAGGTGTAACAAGGTTGATTAAAACACTCAAAATTGAACGAAATAGGTGATCATCACTTTTATATGTTCAAGTCCACAGTGTGGAGGATATCATAAGGTCTTGAGGTAATCAGATGAAAAACATAATATTTATGAATATTATAAGTTGTAAAACGGTCAGATTTGACCCGAACACGACAGGAGGGTTAAAGGTAAACTGTGCAACTTTTCTGGTGGACGGTCCATCAAATGCTTTTGTCCAAGGAGATGTTATTGCTTTGTCTGGAATGTTTCACAGTATGGCATTAAACTTTTCTATCTTCATGCAGACCAAATAAGACTATGTTACAGGTCAGATCTGTGGAGAGGCAACCCTGCTCACTGTCAGAATGCTTTTTCTAAGTATTTTTGAGCTATAAAACCACCTGTTGCTGTTTAATGTCACGCAACACAAGCCCCAAGCTAAAAGTTACACAGTGCACCTTTAATTAAAAGTTTTAACGTACCCCAAAATGTATTTAAAAAGTACCAAGAAAAGTATTTTGTGCAAAATTTAAGATCAAATAAAGCTTCAAATTGAGACATTTTAATTCAGATTTTTGTTGATTTTTGTTCAGCAGAAACCATTGAATTATATTTTTTCCTTGCTGTTTTTGTATTGCTGTAATTGTATATATAATTGTGTATATATATTATAATTGTGTATAAATATATTTTTAATATATTAATATATTTCATATTTCAAATTTTTTACTTAAAGGGATATGCCACCCCCAGGTCAAATTTGGGCATCTCCCCACAGTCCAGAGACTAAAACAAGTGATAAAAAGCGTTTTCCTGCTCACCCAGCCATTGTCCGAGTCTGTCAGCACTGACCGCCGCGCGCAGCTGCTGCTCCTCCGCCTTAGACTGGAGGCAATGGCGCCAGAGAAAGATTTCGGCCAAAAGGAATTAATTTGCTCGATGCTTTTCCCAATTACTTTCTGTGTAGTGCGCATTCATATCGAGTGCAAATAAATGTGCAAATCAACACGGAGAACTTGCCTTGGTCATTTTGGGTGGGAACTATTTTTCAGTGCGTAAAAAGACGCACGCACCACACTGACAGGGGAATCCCTGTTTACGCACCAGGAAGGGAGTTCCCCCGTTACGCTGCGTGCTTTGTGCTTCGGCTTTCTTTTTCCGCACTGAAAAATAGTTCCCACCCAAAATGACCAAGGCAAGTTCTCCGTGTTGATTTGCACATTTATTTGCACTCGATATGAATGCGCACTACACAGAAAGTAATTGGGAAAAGCATCGAGCAAATTAATTCCTTTTGGCCGAAATCTTTCTCTGGCACCATTGCCTCCAGTCTAACGCGGAGTAGCAGCAGCTGCACGCGGCGGTCAGTGCTGACAGACTCGGACAATGGCTGGGTGACCAGGAAAACGCTTTTCATCACTTGTTTTAGCCTCTGGACTGTGGGGAGATGCCCAAGTTTGACCTGGGGGTGGCATATCCCTTTAAGTTCAATTCTTTTCTACTTTTACTTTTTTACGTTCCACCATTGAACAAGACCCATAGATCATGGTTTTAAATGATATCGGAAGTAGAACTGCCAAAGTCTGTACCTGCACCACATGTTGAGAAGCACTGATCCATGGCAGGGCTCCATTAGGAGTTTCATAGAGGCCCAGTGATCCGAACTGGCCCACTGCCTCCAGACACTGAGCTCTGTGGTCCTGGCCAATGCCCACAGGATTTGCACTGATTGAGAGAGTAACCACACTCTTCCGACATTCCACTTTCCCGCTGTAACGGACACTAATCCTGTAAATCCTAATAGATATTATCACTTTACTTGGAAAACCCGGAAAACCACAGGGCATTTAATTAAAGACGGCTGCTTGCATCCCTCACAAAGTACCTGGTGATGACTATTTGTAATAAAACTAATTAAGAATTATACTCAAACTTTTTATAGAATAAAATAATACAATTTAATCTCAAAATAATTCACATGTTTCTTCAACATTGTAACTGTTTTTTTCCCCAATATTTTTTACTTAGTGGCATAGTTGCGATGTACGTGACCATTCTAAAACTACTAGTACTACATTATCTAATTTACTGTTCAGAGATGCATTTTGTTTGGGGGCAAGGTAGATGAATTGACATGAAAAAATGTACTGCTATTTACTACTTTTTGGTTCATGATATCTCAATAAAACAAATTATGCAAATTATCCTGTTGCTAAACACTGATAGTAGTAGCAGTGGTAATGGTAATATTAAAGGTCCCATGGCATGAAATTTTCACTTTCTGAGGTTTTTGAACGTTAATGTGAGCTCCCCTACCCTGTTTAGCCCCCCCCCCGGCTAAAAGTTGCGAAATGTCTAAACTGAGCATTTGCGGTCCTTTTCTGCGTTACACAAAACCAGTGTTGAAACGGGCGAGTTCGGACAAGGCACCTTTTTGACGTCAGATCGGCAAATGCAGCTCCAGCCCCTCCCTCTGTCTCCGCTCAGCGTCCCTGTATATCCCGCCCATAGAGTTTGGACTGTGAATGCGTTACAATGCGAAATGTGTTTTTTTATTTGCCTGGAGGCACGTCCGAGTGTTTCTAGGCTCGCAAGTCCCTTACCCGACCCTCTGGACCTCTGAAATACCAGTGGTTTAATTTTATTTTCTGTGTAAATATGCTTTTTTTCATTGCAAAGTCTCCCATCTGTCTTCCTGTGTTAAACACGGAAGCGAGCAGACAGCGGTGCAGAGCTGCGCTTCCAGCGGTGCAGAGCTGCGCTTCCAGCGGTGCAGAGCTGCGCTTCCAGCGGTGCAGAGCTGCGCTTCCAGCGGGGGAACCCCCCCCCCCCGCTCCTTAGCCAATCTCGCTGTCCTTCTCATTTGCACTGAAGCAGCAACACCCAGAATAAAGCATTTTAGACACATATCTAGCCTCATGAAGACTGTCAGAGTCATATCTCATGCAGTGAGTGTTGATTTTGAAGAAGGATTCATTTACAGGGAAACATTAAGGAGCCATATAAAAGCATCAAGAAGTACCATGTCATGGGACCTTTAATAACAATAGCAATAGCAATACTCTGAAGAAACTGAACACATGTACTGAGAATAATGCATTTTGAATACTAATTTTGAGTACCTGTATTCAGGTACAGTTACTTTTTTAATTTGGTAGTAATCAGAATACCGTTACTTTTCTTAATTCATTGGAATGAAATACAATATAGTGCTTGATTCACAAATTAGGTTTAAAATTAAAATAGAAAACATCGCTCTTGTGGTGAGTGCATGCACATTTTTCCTTCTCCAATTAGTGATAAATAAATGCAGGGGAGTCGACAGGAGGGGACAAGGGGGTCTGTTGTCCCAAGCTCCAGGATCCTAGGGGCCCAGAATTGAAACCTCTGCCTATAATTAATATTAGAGGGGGGCCAATATGAGTCTTCTTGCCCCAAATTTCTGTCTTCGGACCTGAATAAATGCATAACAAACAGCCAAACAAACATAAAGCTGTTTTTAATCCTACATTGCTTCTTTACACTCTAACTTCAATGCAACTAGATGTAAAAGTATTCAAAGTATTCAGAATACAGTACTCTGATTGGACCATGTATCAGAATATGTTACAATAACATTTTAATGCAGGTATTCAGTATTCTGTAACTAAATGCATACATTTTCAAATTCAATAGTAATAGCAACAGTAATAGTAAATGTAATAGCAATAATAATACTAATAGTACTATAATAGTAACAATAATACTAATTGTAACAGTATTGGTAATAGTAACAATAGTAATAGTGCCTGCTCTTGCTGTATTGAACCTCTGCTTTTCATTGGCTTCTTGAGGACTCTAAATTCCTGAGTGTGTAATGTCTCACTGTGGGACATGATCCAGTTTTCCCTCCATTCGTTGGATCCCCGAGCTCTGCCTGCTCTCACTATAACAGGCTGGTGAAGGCCCCGCAGCACACCTTTAAAACTGCTCTTGGCTTGTGAAACATGGACAACAAATTATGAGGTGATAATTACACGGCTACAGCTGATGGAGGCAGCAGTGACGGAGCTGGAGTTCCCTGTTGTAAATTTCCCCAGAGAAATGTTATGAACAGAAAAGCAGTTGGGTTGAGGACAATACTACCAAATGCAAATCTTATTTTCATATGACACTGGTCTACAAGCAAATTGCTTCCGGAACAAAAGTAGTGAAATTGTTCTTGGTTTAGGTCACTAATAAAGAAAAAGTAAGTCAAAAATGCTGATTGGCTATAGTTTCCAAGATATAGTATTGGGTCAAAACTGGAAATTTATGCAAAATAAGAAAACGGTAGTTTATCAGGTACAGTGTGTCTACAAGAAACCAGTTCTATCTGAAAGCCTGTCTGCACATTCCAATACATTCATTTTAATATGTTTAGAATTTTAACATATATCTATCTATCTATCTATCTATCTATCTATCTATCCATCTATCCATCTATCTATCTATCTATCTATCTATATCTATATCTATATCTATATCTATATCTATATCTATCTATATATATATATATATATATATATATATATATATATATATATATATATAATTATTATTATTGGGGCCAAGCAGCGCTAAGCTGCAAGGCACCTATAGTGTTTGTATTGATTCTTATTATAAAATATTCTTCCGCCTCTGGGAGTCTATGGCAACCCCTAGAACCGTCTGGTAAAAAGTTGTGAAATTTGGCATGCACATTCCAGCCAGTCTCCTCATTACCCACAGCAGGAATTTCTGCGTGTAACTTTTGAACCGTATGTCCAATTTTAAAAAACTTGGTATCCCTGGAGTCCTTGGGCCAAGCCAAATCCAACGCACCCTATGACGACATTTTCCGCCAGGGTAGATTTTCTGCCATTTTGCATTTTATGAAAAACACTCAAAATGCTTCTCCTCCCTCAATTTTGGACCAATTTTGCTCAAATTTGGTACATAGCATCTTTGGACTGAACCTCATCAGAAATAACCCTGGATTTTTTTTATATCTCTTATCGTTTTGTCGTGACAGCCAATCAAACTCATCCGAAAAGTCGCCAAACAGGAAGTGAGCTCATATCTCGGGAACCCTTAATAGGATTATTTTCACAGATGTTCGCATCCTTCCCAGGATGCCCCCCAAAAAATTACAGGGCCCCAGCTCAAACCCTCTAGCGCCACCAACAGGTCAATTATGAAAAACACTCAAAATGCTTCTCCTCTCTCAATTTTGGACCAATTTTGCTCAAATTTGGTACATAGCATCTTTGAGCCTCATCAGAAACATCGCTGGATTTTTGATATCTCTTATCATTTGGTCGTGACAGCCAATCAAACGCGTCTGTCCGAAAGCCGATGCACCCGATACTGACCATTCACGCACGTTGCTAGGCAACGCCCTGATCAAAGATCTTTGATCTTTATGTACCTTTGATCTGATATAACTGCAAGCAGCAATGTGGGGCCAAGCACCGAAGGTGCATGTAGGCCTCAGCATGTATTATTAAAATTCCTGCAACTTTGACCTTAACAGGGTCTAACAGGGTTTAACAGGGTCTAACAGGGTCTGTTAGCCAGGCTTCCCAGGCTCCCAGGCTTCCTATGAAGGGTTCCCAAGATATGAGCTCACTTCGGCTAGATCAAAGACACATCAAAGACAGGTCAAAGGTACATTTCTGCATTGCCTAGGCAACGCAGAAAATACCAGACGGTTCTAGGGGTTGCCATAGACTCCCATCCTAACAGTCGCCAAACAGGAAGTGAGCTCATATCTCGGGAACCCTTCATAGGATTATTTTCAAACTTTTCACACATATTCTAGTCTGTCCCAGGATTCCCCACAAAAAATTACAGGGCCCCAGCTCAAACCCTCTAGCGCCACCAACAGGTCAAAATTTGAGGGACATTTCTGCTTGTAACTTTTGAACCGTAAGTCCGATTTTCAAAAACTTGGTATCTCTGGGATCCTTGGGCGAAGACTGGTCCAACACATAATCATCAAATTAGGCTGGGTCACTGCTTGGCCCCACATTGCTGCTTGCAGCTATATTTATTATTATTATTATATCATTACATATCTTGAATACATTAGCTAAACAGCACAGTTATCAATTGATCATGATTGATTTCAGTTCATCTTATCAATATAAATGAGATTTAGCCACTTTTATCTTGGAAGAAGATCGAGTCCAAAAATGTGTAGACCAGTGTAATCTATACAGTGTAAAAGTTTGGTGTATCATTGGGATAGGAAATCACCAACTTAAATGTGCATTGTGTAACTTTTCTGTCAGAGGGTCTTTCAAATGCTTTTCTCCATGGAAATGTTTTTGCTTTGTTTGGAATGTTTCACACCATGGCATTAAACCTTTTTATCTTCATGGAGACCAAACCAGACCAAGTTACAGGCCAGATCTGTAGAAAAGCAACCCTGCTCACAGTAAGAATGCTTGTTTTTCTGTATATTTTTGAGCTATAAAACTACCTGTAATTTAATAAATGTTAAGCAGTGCTGTTTAATGTCATACTGTGGAACATTCCAGGCAGAGCAATGGCATATCCACAGAAACAAGCACCCCCTACCAAAAAAAGTCATATCGTGAACACACAATATGATTTAGGGCTTTATATGACATTATACCTAAAAAGTCATTTTAGGAAATTACTGACTAAGCCAATAATCTCGCAATTTCATGTGAATGCAACTGTAACCCTATGTATGAGAATAATGTAAAAACAAAAACAATATACTGGGAAAATTAAGAAATAAGAAATCTGTCTTTTTTTTTTTTTTTTTTGCATTTCGGCCATTTCAGTATTGGTTTATTGAAATGTATGTAGCATAAATTAAATTCAGATTTTATAAAGTAGACATTTAGATGTGCAGTTGTGTGATAAATGTTAAGTGATAGGTTAACTGATATTACAGATCATTTTCCTGTGTAGAGCTATAAAATGAGAAATGTCTGAAGAAGCGATTGACCCTGAACCATCACATTGTGGTTATTTCTCTATCTACTGGTATTATTACAGGTAAGTGCCATATACAGTATGCCTGATATATCAAGACATACAAGCGACCTGTTTATGTGAAAGTTCAGAAGCTCATCTAAATTATTTTACACCCATGATCTACAGAAGCAAATGTTGTTCTTGTATTACAATAACTAGGGCACGACTGAAATGAGCACTTGGAGACAGATCTGGCCAATATTTATACCTCATTATAAAGCTTACATCCTCTATATTACAGCAATTTAATCATATTTACAGATAGATAAATGTCTTAATATGTGGCACCGCACCAGTATTTATCAGGAGTAATTTGTGTGTGTGTAACGGCGTACTGCCCCTGAATGCACCCCCAGCAACATCGAGGCGCTGGCTTTAAATGCTCTTGTGTCCGACCCTAACCCTAGGCCAACAGCAAAACAACGGCTTGTTTTTATCAAAGTGTGAGTGCAGAGCAGAGAGGATTGTTCCATAGACAGAGGACACACACAGCTGCTGTCAACATGCTGGATTATATTCTTTTTACGGATAATCGTTTTGAGTCAGGATTAAAAGAACGCTTATCTGTGAAGACTTGTGATCTAAGGGGTGCCTGTGTGATCGATGAGTGTTGCAAATGTATTGGTTTTGAAGATACATTTTGTTCTTTCTCACTGGTTAATGCTTAGCTGCTGTGAGTGACCACACATAAACAGCCATAAACAGAGGAAAACCTCTTACATTGGCCTAGTAGTGTAAAGTGACTATAGTGACTGTATACACGTTACAGAACACACATTGATATGTAGATGAGCTGTAATTTTAAAGCTAAAGGCTAATTTACTTTGTTTACAGCTAGTATGTCATGCAAAAATGCCATTAGGCCTGCTTCCTGTCTTTAATATGACCACAAAGAGGCAGAATAACAGTAAGTGTAGCCTAAATAAACCCAATTTACAAATCCAGTAGAGCCAAATCTAAGTTTCAGAATAAGTTGAAGATTAACAGTAAATCTTTAGATCACTAAATATATTGGCTATCAGCACCTCCAAAGCCCCTTTTATCGGTATTATTTTGGATCCAAAATCCATATCGGTCAGGCTCTAATAATAACACCCATTTTTACAGGGCCATTGTAATATAACAAAAGAAGTGAAGGGAAACCAGAATCTTTAGTTCTTAACACCTAATTAATTATAGTCCACAGAGCCATTTCCAGGTTTGAGGAGTAACGGAATACATGCAACGGCGTTAAGTAAAAGGATACCAAAAAAAAACCTAACTGTATTCCCCTACAGTTACAAGAAAAGAAGACCTACTCAGATTATAGGTACATTTAGTGAAAATGGGGATTATTTAGCAGGATTACAATTTGAAAGCATTTTATGTTATTTAATTTTTTCATTTGAAGCTGGAGATGGATTGCCTGGAAGAATCCATGACTCATCGCTGTACCAGCGAGTGAGTCTGGTAACGCTTGGTCCAAAATGCGCTGCAGTTGCACGTAGACAGACAGCTAAGTGAACCAATCAGAGATTGCGCCATCTTGATTCAAAACTGAGGCGGAACTTCCGCTGCCTAAGAGTGACTTTGCGGGCAAAGGCGGGTGCACTGACGTCACCATCTTTGAACGAATCAGAATCGCGGAGTCCGTTGTTAACCGGAGGAGCGAGAGTGGAGCGAGGGTGTCCAGATGGTATTGCGCTGTATAGGAAATACAGAGAGATATCATTTGGCTGGCCAGGTAAGGAGATGGAGGGAAATCAGAAAAAAACTGTTGTATAGACAAGCGAGCACACTATGGCAGTACTATGGAACAAACTTGATACTGACATGGCTTCGACCGAGAAGAACGCATTTAGTGGGTGGAAATTTCTACATTATTTAAAGACTTGTGCACTTTCATTGTAGGACTATAAGCTACTGTTCAAATGAGCTTTCCTTAGTTTCTTTTATAATGCACAAAATTGTTTTCTTGTTGTTATAGGATATTTGGTGTTAAAATCATCCAAAAGTAATTGAAAGTAATCAAGTTACATTACTTTAATATTATGGTTCTTGGATTACGTTACTGAATACATATTTTAAGAGTTAACTGAATAGTATCAGAATAAATTTCTAAAGTAACCATCCCAACCCTGGCCATTTCTCATAATTTTTTATGAATCCCCCTTCTCCTTACAAAGGAGAAGCTAAAGAAAATATTGATGCTAAAATATTATATGAAGTATAGGTTGATTTATGTAAAATGTTCATGTTCAACAAGTCAACAATGCACCCTATATAGTATAACTTGTTGATATTTACAGCCCCATGCTAAATAAGGTGAATAGAAGCACTCATGCTTCACAGCAAGAAGGTTCAGGTTGCCCGGATCTTTCTGTGTGGAGATTGCATGTTCTCCCCGTGTCTGGGTGGGTTTCCTCCGGGCACTCCGGTTTCCCCCACCAACCCAAACATGCACCATAGGTAAAATCCTCCAGCTTAGGGCCTGTCCAAGCGTAGGATAAATAACAAAACAAATTATGGGGATGGTCCCCGGGTCAAATATAGAAACAACTTCTCCTGTGCGAGATCAATAAAGGTCAATCTTCTAATCCTTAACCACTGTAAGGTGCTTTGTGCTACAATTTTGTATGAAAAGCGCTTTATAAATATTGTTTGATTGATTGATTGATACTGATTTTCTAACAAATTAACTGCACATTCTTTAAAACCTTAAAATCCTTTTGCCCCAATAAATTCCCAATCCTGTAGGTGTTGGAGGTGCTACAGTGGTTTCCTTCCTGGACAGTTGAGCCAAGTTCAGGCACTCAGTTGACCTTTACTTTTTACTTTGTACTTTGCCTATTATATTTTTTCTGGGATTGTTTCTGTATCCAAAGTGAACGTGCATGAGAGCGCTGCAGATGGGAGAGAGGAAATACAAGGGATCATGGCCAGACGTGGTGACTGAGGAGACCGAATAATATTGTGAAGTTGAGAGCGAGTGTGTTTGTGATATTGCCGGTCAAAGGAGCCTCTTTGACATCTGCTAATGATTTTGACTGTGCGCATTGGGGACACTGAAGGGTGAGTTTGACTGTAACAACAGAAGCCGCTTTGTGCTTTTGGTCTAATTTCAGCGCATTATGTTCTTTCTCCTAAACCAGAAGCTCCAACAGCCCTTTATTACCACTAGCATTAGCTAAAATCAAATGTAACTACCATGAAAATGCTTGAGGATAGCCTAAACAGAAATGTAATCCTTCATATTGCAGTAATGCCGGTAATGCAGAAGGTATGCTAATGCTTAACCTTTGAGTTTCCCGTTGCAGTCTTCTACTAATAGCTGGATGTCAAAGGTCATTGTTAAAGGTAGCTAACAAGAGAATATAACATTTGGACTTGAAGTACTGTATAGGTTCTGTATCTTCTGTATTTCTTTAATCCAAGATAAGAAGTACATAATATGTGAATTATGTTGTAATCTAAAGAAAGTTTTGAAAATCAAGTTGTAATATTGTGAGAATGAAGCCTAAATTTTAAATTGGAAAGACCCATTTCTATCAAAGTTGCTTTATTCCTCCAAGCAAAAGTTATTCCTTTATTTTTTATGACTTTATTTCCAGTGCATGGAATGGAATTATTATTTAGTGCATGAGCAATCGTAGTAACTGTATGGAGGACATTACAAACCACTGTTACTTATTAATTAACTGTAGAAATACCAATACTAATATGTGAAGAATTCCTCGTCCAGTCGTCCAGGTAGAATCCATGGCAAAAGGAGAAATTCAATTTGTCAACTGGACAGAGACTCCAACTAGAGGTCTTCAGGAAGCCCACACACACGGACCAATACCTGCTTTTTTATTCACACCACCCACTGCAGCACAAACTTGGAGTTAGTTGGACATTATAACACAGGGCCCAAGTGGTTCCTACAAGCAGAGAGGGAAAGAAGGAAGAAGAATAACATGTGCAGAAAGCCCTCTTTGTTTGTGGATGTCCTAAATGGGCTTTCAACAAAACTAAGAGGACAAGAAACAAGACAACAGAGAATCAGAACCCGGAAGGAAAGGTGTAGCAATTCCTTACTTGGTCGGCGTTTCTGAAAAACTGCAGAGGATTTTCAGACAATATGAAATCCCAGTCTAAAACAAACCACAAGACAAAAACTGGTCCACCCAAAGGACAAAACACCGAGCCACAAACAAAGCAATGTGGTCGACTTCATTCAGTGTAGTGAAGGCTGCAGTGAGCGCTACATTGGAGAAACAAAACAGCCACTTCATAAGAGGATGTACCAACACAGACGAGTGAGCCAGAGTGGACCGTCATCTGCCGTACATCTCCACCTAGAAGCCACGGGCCACTCCTTTGAGGACAGTGAGGTACAGATCTCAGCCAGAGAAAAGAACTGGTTCGAGAGGGGAGTTAAAGAGGCTATTTTTGTCAAGAAAGAGAATCCTTCCTTGAACAGAAATGGAGGTCTCAGACATCATTTGTTTCCCATCTATAACTCTATCCTCAAAACTAAATCAAAATAAACAAAGAAAAAACTAGGGTTAGCCAGGTCAGGTCCAGAGCTGTGAAAATACCCATTATGGCCCTGAATGGCTATGCTAACAAGCCCCCACATAGAAACTGTAAATAAATAGGTGCGATAGTTTCATAGTAATTTCATTGTCGTTAGCTCCTCCCTGCAGCTAGTCATAAGCAGTGTCCACCAGCACTCTAGCCAGAACTGAAGAAGCAGCTTGGATGAGCTGCGAAACGTATTTGACCAAATAAACTTTGCCCAGTTGACAAATTGAATTTCTCCTTTTGCCACTAATACTAATCGAACTAATATGAATCTAGAAATAGATTGAGTGATGGAATCATTCTAAATGTTCAGTATAATTCCAAATTGCTCATGCTATATCTTAACCACCTCAGTAACTTTAAATACAAAAGAGACTTCCTGTTGTACACATAGAATTTCTTGCCTGCATAGTACGGAATATAATGGAAACAAAAATGCCCAGAAGTGAATGAAAGTGTGTTGGGTTGTCGGTGGGTTTTTGTCAAATGGTTGGATGTCCATCACTAATAGCCTGGCCCTCTTTTCACACACTCTTCCTGTGTAAAGGCCAAAGCCCCATTATAGCAAAGTGTAGTGCTATTGTCCTTTGTTTGCTGTGGAAATAGAGGGTTTTAAGCCCCAAGGACAAACCCTCTTCAAACTACCTGTCTCTGCTTCATTCCAGACTTACAAACCTTGAAAATGTACACATATCAAGCACAACATAATGGCACTGACAGGTGCATAACACAGCTGTCATCATTCTTTCTTCATTCTTAAAACATAAAAATGCTATTGAAAGATGTTCCCAAGCTTCAGATGTCACTATCAAAAGTGACTCAGTGAAGGAAGAGAGGTGCACCAGCGACAAGAGGACAGTTTTAATCGAAGCTTTGTTGAGAAAGATGCTGCATTTAGTTTTATCAAAGGTGCACCATGTCAATCCTACTTGAAGAATGCTTCTACACACTTTTATCTTTATTGTTGCAGGTGCATGCTATAGCCAGTTCTGACTTTGAAGAACCAGACCAGGAAATCCTGAGAAGTTTTTGATGAATGAGTTAAAAGTGGAGCTGACCATGTGGAATGTACACTGTAGTCTGTTTTAACCATAAGACTTTCAATTAAGGTTTATGGAAAGCAGTTCCTTTAGAGCGGACCTGAGCAGCGTCTCATTCACCCGTGCCTTTAGTGGGTATAATGGGGTTGGGCTGGGGACGGTAGCTCTGCTGTGTGACCCCTCTGTTAAAACACCTAAGGGTAGTTATACAGAGAGAGGAAACAGCTGCAGTAATTAGTCTCCTATTGGGGTTTATCTCAGAGGAAGAACTGGACAAGATTTAAGGCCAAGGGGTTTGTGGCAAAATGAAAGTGAAATTAAAACTGTACTTTTTAGCCAAACAATAGCATGTGTTTTTCATTTTTGATGTTTTCATTGCACAAAAATAGAGTCAGCCTTAGAGAGTCTTAAAAAGCCTCTGTACGGTTTTAACTTTCCTTTTCAGTGGAATCATGCAGGTGACGTACCACCTCCAGAAAGTTCCAGTGTTGCTTTAAAGGTCCTATATTAGGCAAAACTGTCTCTTGTGAGCTTTTGTTAGATTGTTGTTACCTCATCAAAAACATACTTAGAGTTGCATTTTGTTTCATTCACACATTTGCATCATCCTGCATTATTAGTCTGTCTACATCTCCAGAGCTCAAAATGCTCTGTTCAACCTTGTGATGTCATGAAGTGGTAGTTTTCAAGTTAACAGCTACCTTTTAGTTCAATGGCAATTCCAGAACTAAAATGATCCAAATGATTACGAAGGTGAATGGAATTTAAGGGTGTATTCACACCTGCCTAGTTTGGTTTGTTTAAAACGAACCAGAGTTCGTTTGTTTTCTTTTGGGCTGGTGTGAATAAAAACCAAAAAATCTCGATCCGGAGCAAACAAGCGAACCGAGACCACCTAAAAAGCTCGGTCTCGACATGGTACCATACGAATCCTGGTGCGGTTTGTTTGAGGTGAGAATGCAGACCGGACTCGATCCAACACAAGTTGGCTTTTTGTATTTAATGAGCTCCCGTCGTATGTCGAGCATTATGAGAAACCGAGGCTTACGAAATGAAAAGAGGCTTACTTACATTTTGCGTGAAGAGCAAGAGTCAGAACTTGATGCTTGACATGAGCGCTGTCCTCCGTAGCCGTATTGCCCTGTGTCTTCGTCATTTGGAAATTGATTGTACAATAGTGTAAACCTCAGGATGCTGCTCAAACATTTGTGCGAATTGTAAAAACTGTGCAAACCATATCGCTATGACGACACTGAAAACAGCACGCAATGCCATGACTCTCCTTCACTTGTTTGGACACAGCGCTTTGACACTGCTCATTTCTGTCCAATGGCTGAGCGACCTCAGCACACGTGGTTTTGTTTACAGATGCTGGTCCACTAACAAAAAAAGTACAGTGTGAAAGCGAACCACACCAAAAAAGAATTGGTCCGGCTCAAAGCAAGTGAACTATCGGACTTTCCTGGTGTGAATACGCCCTAAATGAGAGCACTTCCTATACTGTATTAATGACATCACAAGGTGGGACTGAGTGTTTTCTGTTTGAGAAAAGAACTAAATATGCAGGGTTTGTGTGTTAAACATGAGTGAATGAAACAAAACAGAACTCCACGTATGTTGGTGATGAGGAAACAATACAGAAAATAGCCTAATATGGGCCCTTAAATTTACATTTTTTTATTTTTATTTTTTTATTTAACCTTTATTTAACCAGGAAAAAAAAGGTTACAGGTCACTTTCAAAACACACCACACACAATTGATAAAATTTTACAGTTCAGAAATCACAGTTTCTAGATAAAAACTATTTCACAATAAATACAACACAATCAGGAGTAGCTGCTACATACAGATGTTACAGCATCCCGGTCAGTTAAACATTTTTTAAAAGATTCTAAGGAGACCAGCTCACTCAGTTTCAAGTCTTTCTGTAAAAGGTTCCATGCAGAAGGAGCAGCAAACTGAAAAGCCTTCTTTCCCATTTCAGACCTGACCTTTGGAACTGACAATAAAAATAAATCTGAAGAACGAAGATTATAAGAACCACTTTGTTGAGAAATGTAGGTTTCCAAGTATGGTGGCAGCTGGCCAAGTATACATTTATAAATCAGCACATACAAATGCTTAAGTCTTCGGGACAACAAGGAGGACCAGCCAACACGAGTATATAAAACACAATGATGGGTAAGAGTTCTAAAACCAGTGATGAACCTCAGAGCTCCGTGATAAACTGTGTCCAGAGCTCGCAGACTCTGGGCTGATGCATGCATATACAGAACATCCCCATAATCCAGGACAGACATAAATGTGGCGTCAACAAGCCTCTTTCGGGCCTCAAAAGAGAGACAGGCCCTGATCTTGAAATAAAACCCCAACTTGACTCTAAGTCATTTTACTAGCTGTTGAATATGAAAAGAAAATGACAGAGTGTTGTCGATCCAGATCCCAGATATTTGTAGTGGGTAACTGATTCTATTTCAGCGCCCTGTGCAGTGGTGATTTGTGGCAGATTCTGTGAGTTTGATTTTGAGTTGGACAACAACATGAATTTGGTTTTATCTGAGTTCAGGATAAGTTTAAGATCCAGGAGGTTTTTTTGTATAATGTCAAAGGCCGATTGTAACTGATTAATGGCTTGTGATGGCTGTATCATCGGCATAGAAAATGTGAATGTGCATTTGTGACATTCAGGTTTATACAGTATTATTGATATAAAGGATGAAAAGTAATGGTCCTAGAACAGATCCCTGAGGTACACCTGTATTGATGGTACGTGTTTGCGATGTGAGTCCTTCTGCCTTTACACAGTGAGTTCGGTCTGAGAGGTAGTTACGAAACCATTTGACAGTATGATCTGACAAACCGCATGTAGTGAGTCTGTGTTCTAATATGGTGTGATCAACGGTATCAAAAGCTTCAATGAGGTCTATGAACAAAGCTGCGCAGTGGAGTTTATTGTCCAGTGATGAAATTAAGTCATTAGCTACTTTTAAGGCTGCAGTTGTTGTGCTGTGTTTTTTCCTGAAACCAGATTGTAAATCAGATAGAATATTGTTGGCGGAGAGAAAGTCCTTTTAGTTGTGCGCTAATGAGAGATTCAAGAAGTTTGGCCAGGATAGATCATTTTGAAATTGGTCTGTAATTGTTAAGAAGTGCAGGGTCACCACCTTTGAACAAGGGAAGGACAAAAGCAGATTTCCAAATTAGTGGGATTTCATTTGTGGACAGAATTAGGTTGAAAAGGTGAGTCAGGGGTGAGGCAATAAAGTCAGCAGCTAATTTTAGAAAGTAGGGCTCAAGATTATCAGGACCTGGAGATGTTGAAATGTTAAGAGACTTGAGGGATTTTTGTACCTCAGGGACAGTGACAGGAGTAAAACTAAAAGGCTGATTTATAGCAACAGGGGAGTCAACAGTCAAGACATTCTGATTTTTATGCCTACTGTGCAGCGAATCAAACAGGGAACCAGAGGCTACAAAGTGTTCATTGAAGCAGTCCAGCATCTCTGCTCTGTTGGAGATTTTATGGGCGTTTGTCACTATGCAGGGTGGGAGCGCTGTATCATTATTAGTTTGATCAATAGAGTTAATTATTTTCCAAAACCGAATTGGGTTGTTAAGATTGTTGGAGGTTTGACTGAGGAAATGATCCGATTTAGCCTTTCTGATGGCAACTGTAAATGAATTGCGAAGTTGTCTGAATTTAAGCCAGTCATTATTTACATTAGTTTTTCTTGCTTTGGCCCAAGCAAGGTTGTGTTCATGTAACAGGTTTGATAATTTAGGGGTGAACCAAGGATTGCTCCATCCTTTCACTCTAAATTTTCTAAAAGGTGCATGCTTATTTACAATACTGCTAAAACCATCATAAAAAACCTCCAGGCATTTTCAACATCAACAATTACATGAACCTTGTCCCAGTCAAAACTATACAAGTCGTGGAAAAAACCCTGCTCTGAGAAGTGTGTCATGTGACGCTTCATAATAATGCGAGGTCTTGTTTTGGATATTTTTGTATTCTGTGCTGTTGCAATGACACAATGATCACTTATGTCATTAGCAAATACTGAGGCAGGTGAATATTTGTGTGGCACGTTTGTCAAAATTAAATCTATCAAGGTAGATTTTTCTGGGTTTTTTGGATTTGGTCTTGTGGGACTGTCTACAATTTGACAAAGATTAACTGAATCACAGTGGGTTTTGAAATCATCAGATACTGGATGCAACCAGTTCAAATTAAAATCACCAGCAACAACAATCTCAATCTCAACAACAATTAAATTTCAGTTCTGACAGGAGCTGCATTAAAGCACTACTACTACTACGAGAGAGCACTACTATCAGCTGAGGGCATCCTGTAACAACCAACAACAGTTACATGCAAATTTTTAGACATTTCAACATCCAATGCTAAAAATTCAAACTGCTTGACCATGGATTTAGAGGATAAAACATTTACAGGGAACCTGTTCTTAATGTAAATTGCAACACCTCCACCACGCCTGGGTCGATCAGCCCTAAATACGTTATAACCATCAATATGAATATCCTTATCAGTGACAGATTTACTAAGCCAAGTTTCAGATACAACCATTATGTCAACATAGTCATGTCCATTTTGTTGACCAAGCTACGGACATTGAGATGGAGAAAGCCAAGACCAGTCCTCATCTTAAAATCAGCAGGTGTATCAAACCTTGTTTCAGGACCTGGATTGGGCTGTACATTTCCAGAGATCAACAACAATAATGCAATCAACAATTTCTGCCTCAAATGATTTTTTAAAGACTTCTGACAAGAATTATGAGCTTCAGATACCAGGTTAAAAGAGACACACTCAGAGATGGTGAAATTTTCCTGAAGAAACATAACACTGGAAAACCGGATAAGCTCTAAATTATCAGTTGTAAACAGCAGGGAATACCGTGTGGCATCTGGGAATCTCAGTGAACCCCCAGTACGTGATCCCCTATCTGCTGTAACAAGGAGTGGAAAAGCTGGACGGGAGTCTGTAGGCACATTTAGTACCCCCTTGCTCCAGTAGGAGGTTTGCGAAAAAAAAATGCAGCAAGATCGCCATTATTCCTTTTGGCTTAGATTCACTGGCAGGGATATTAAACTTCTTACATTTCAAGAGATGTGCAATGATAATAAGAAACAAAAGCTTGCAGGCTGAAAAATATTCCTACTTGTGTATGCATCAACAATGATTCCTGGCTTCGACAATTCGCTGTATGTCTCACCCACTCTTCACAGTGCCATATGTCCCAATTTTGAGGATGCAGATAGAATTCTTCCTTCGTTCAAGTCCCAAATTGTGGTTCCATTTGAAACTGGTCACACACAGAGCAACGACATGGCATCAGGAAGTTATAGGGTGTAACACAGGAAGATCAATTTTAGCTTTTGGCTTCCATCACTTGAATAATGACACAAAAAGGTCTGGGTCAGGAAGTGGAGCACAAAGATGCAATAAATTACACTTTTATATCTCAGTCTCTCTCATACAATATGGAATTTAGGACGATTATCCATTATGTTGCATGAGTATGTCAAACAAATCTTGAATGATCACAATATTTATCAGTTATAACATTATTTCTTCATTAAGTCAAATTTTGGTGGCTGCGTAATCCTGTAATGTGCACCAGGTGACAGTGTGAGGGCTGGTCTCTCTTGTCCAATCCAAAAATCTGGTTAGGATTGCTGTAGTGTACATTATTGTTCTGTTTAAGACTTATGTGAACAAGCTTTGGTCAAATCATAAAACTCAAATTCCCATGATCTTTTTAAAAACAATGATGTCACCCCCAGTGCCATGTATTTATGGTCCATAGTTCATTTTTCACAGCAGTTCTGAGATCCCAAAGTCTTTCTGTGGTGGTGTTTAGTATTACCATGAGCACTGGCACCAGCTAATATGGCCTTTCTTTGGTTTCCTGGTTTTCTTTTATACCTAATTACTCACCACATATGTGACAAATGACGCCAGATGCCACGCTGGGCTAGAAATCCAGCTTTTGGAGATTTATGAGTTGAAGGGGAACAGTTGGCTGTATATTTATAGGGGCTATTTTACTAGAATTGGCCCCAGGGAATCGAGAGTGACTGGACCACGTACCAACACAAGGCCTGGCACGTGTGGGCAGTTAATGTGGAATAATGCAGTCAGGTGTGTGAGACGCTGCAGGTCATGTTATGAGGCTCTGGAGTTAAAAGGCAAAGTGCAGAGTCAGGTTTTAATCGGTTTGACATATGGGCTCACATACAGTATATACTTTCTCTCTTGAAAAAGTTCTTAAAATGTCAACAATTAGAGGGGCTTTCAGAGAACAATGGCTGAATGGCTAGTGCTCTTGTTTCACCACAAGGTCCCAGGTTTGATTCCTGGATCTGGTGGGGCTTTTCTTTGTAGAGTTTGTTCTTTCTGTGTCCTTTGGGTGATCCCTTCTTAGCCAGTGGTGAAAGTAGTTTTCATTTCTTACAGGTGCTATAATGTCCAGTGCATCACTTATTTTTTTTTATTTATTTTTTTTTTACACTCGTTTTATGTTTTACACCTTTTTCATAATTAAATAACTTTTTTAATATACTTAATTTTTTCCTATTTTTTTAGTCAGCATAGAACCTCTCTTACAGGTGCAGGCAGCGCGCCAGCCTTAAATCTTCTACCAGTGCGCAGCACCGCCTCACAATGGTTTAGGCTACTTTCACGGCTACAGTCAGATAAGTTTTGACAATCCTTGCTTAACAGACTGCAGATATCTCTGCACGAGAGTTTCGGGTAGCTTTCAGTTATTCTCGAATGGCATAGTGTGGTTGTTTGTGTTTTCTACTTAAGGTGTTGTGCACCTTTTTTTTTTTTTTTCAAATGTGGGTTTTGGCCATGATTAATCATATTCTCTTAGCAGTGCTGCGTACCGGCTGTGAATTTTATACCGGTGCTGCGTTCCGGTGCGCACCGCTTTACTTTCACCACTGCTCTTAGCCTAGAACAGGGGTGCTCAAACTTTTTTTGACCGGGATCTACTTTTCCGGTTGATGGTGTGCCGAGATCTACACACACACACACACACACACACACACACACACACACACACACACACACACACACACACACACACACACACACACACACACACACACACACACACACACCTTAGTCCTGGTTCAGAACTGGTTTAGACCTGGTTTAGTCCTGGTTTAGACCTGGTTTAGTCTTGGTTTAGTCCTGGTTTAGTCCTGGTTCAGACCTGGTTTATACCTGGTTTAGTCCTGGTTTAGACCTAGTTTAGTCTCGGTTTAGCCCTGGTTTAGTCTCGGTTTAGTCCTGGTTTAGTCTCGGTTTAGTCCTGGTTTAGACCTGGTTTAGTCTTGGTTTAGTCCTGATTTAGTCCTGGTTCAGACCTGGTTTAGACCTGGTTTAGTCCTGATTTAGTCCCAGATTAGTCCCGGTTTATACCTGGCTTAGACCTGGTGTAAACCTGGTTTAGTCCTGGTTTAGACCTGGTTTAGACCTGGTTTAGTACCGGTTTAATCCCTGTTTACTCCCGGGCCCCTGCTGTCAGCTAATCTGTCCCTTTGATGCAGAAATAACACAATAATATGACTCACCCATAAGAACGCGGTCAGCTCTGTTGTAACAGTTTGCCGTGTTGTCGATAGTTCGCTTCTCCATGTGTATCGCGCTGTACCTTAATTATCCGGAGCTCTGGAGAAAGGGACATATCCCGAATGTATTGGCGAATTTTGCCGAAAGGTGAGGGATTTTCATGCCTGCAGTGAAGCGGCGAAGCAAGTACTACTGCAACTTGACTTGCGGTGACTTCCGTAAACACTGAGCACGCTCGCTGCGTCGTGTCCTCTGGGGCGCATGAGCAAAAAATCTGATTTCACAAAAAAATCGGAATTGAGCATTAAGCCCTGACGATCGACTGACACTTGGCTCCCGAGCTACCGGTCGATCGCGATCGACGCATTGAGCACCCCTGGCCTAGAACATTCACAATATGCTCATCAACTGGCACTCTTGACCAAAGCTGGCTCAGTATCTGGAGCTATTCAGTGGAGACAGATCAATATGATGTATCGATATTTGCACTTTTAGCATATAGACTAAATCAGGCTTACATCTCTAGCACAGGTCGACATGTTTAATACAACCTGCTGTCCAGAAAATAGACACAAAGCCATGACTGCGCAAAACATGACTGCACAGCTCTGTTAAACGTTTATGTTAAAAAAAAAGGGGGCAGTTGGTGAGTTTGTAGTAAATTTAAATTACAGTCTTTGGGGGAAATAATCAAAATCAACCCTGCATATCGGACCAAAAATATCGGCAGTGCTTATCGGCCATCAGCATCTCTGGATTCTAAACCTTCGGTATTAGCATCAACCATGAATAAAAACTCATTGTTTGATCTTTAGTCCCCAGGTACATTTCTATAGCGCCATTCATGGAAGGGTCAAATCATGAATATTGCCTTAGCTTACCAATAAATTAACATATTTTGCAAATCATCTATTGAAAATGAGAGCCAGTGTCAGTGCTATTTTCTTTGTGTAAGCATTGTACATATCAGTGTTTTTTGTCTATACTCCCTATGACCTGCTCTCCTCCTGTTAAAGCCCCTCTCCTTATGAACCATGTGATGTGCATTGGTCTGAGAGCTCCAGAGGACCAGGGCACCGCTCAGATCTAATAAAGCCGTTTGATCTGAAAGCCTCTGCTGTCTCCTCCATCTCCTCTGCCCCTCGGGATTTCACTCCTGCCTAATGCTGCTCAAAGTTCAACTTAAAGACTGTATTATCACCCGTTTTATTCAACGAATTTAAAATGAATGACACCCACTGTAAACTCTTGAAATATGAAGAAGAAGAAGAAGAAGAAGAAGAAGAAGAAGAAGAAGAAGAAGAAGAAGAAGAAGAAGAAGAAGAAGTGACTTTATTGATCTCACACTGGAGAAATTCTTCTCTGCATTTAACCCATCCTATATATATATATATATATATTAGGAGCAGTGGGCAGCACATTTCTGCGCCCGGGGACCATCTCCATGATCTTCTTGCTTCGGTTTGGTCAGGACCTAAGCTGGAGGTACCTATGGTGCATGTTTTGGGTTGATGGGGGAAACCGGAGTGCCCGGAGAAAACCCACCCAGACATGGGGAGAACATGCAAACTCCACACAGAAAGGCCCAGGCGATCCGGGGATCGAACCCAGACCATGCAGGCGACATGTCCCTCATTTGACTCCTGCATCAAAACAATGTCTCAGTTCAGGGGATATATCTGGAGCGCACACAAAGGCCCTCCTGGAGTAGAGAAGTTTGAGCTTCTCTACAAAGTCTGTTTTAATAAAGTCTGTTTTAAGAAATCTTTTGTTCTCTGTGCTGTGGACAATCTAAATACAGCAGAGGTTGAAACGTTAGCCACAGTAATTAATTGATGTTTTTATTATGTATTTAATTTATGTATTTAACCAGGGGTACTGCTAATTTCATTTGTTTTAATTTGCTGTCCTTGTGATATTTTTGGAAAGAGAGCGAGAGAGATTTCTCTGTTGATCCCAAGGGAAATTCAAACTATTTTAATGCTGAGCCAAAAATTAATTTCTACCTCGGTTAGACAACGAATTAGAATAATTGTGCTTTCTTTGACTGATTCCGTTTGTGGGAAAAGGTCAGAAAGGGATAAATGGCGCACAGACAATTATAACATTTTATTTTAAGTGCATTTTTGTATCTGCTATTAAAGAGTTGTGGCTGTATTAAATGACTGGGTCATGTGGTCTATAGGAGGAGACAAGTGTTGAAACTCTGGTCTTACCTCAAAGAGGAGTTAACCCAATTGATGATTTGTGGTGTGGAAAATAAAGCAGTTTTCCTATGCAGCCTCATAAATGTCATGGACAGCTAGCTTCTGTAGTGTGACTAAAACAGAGTGCATTTTGGATGTTTTGGGGAGTGAAGGGTGGGTGGTCTAATTATGATACAGACGACTGAATTCTAAGCCAACACTGCGTCAGCCCACTGTTAATCTCACTCTCAAAAGACCACTTCTGCCAAATGTTTTCTTGATGCTGTTTTCAAACTGTGCTGTTGATAAATCATCAAGTCAGCGCATGGGCCTCTGCAGACTGATATACAGTGTGGCCGAAAAAAATGACTGGAACATTTTAATTTTTTTAAATTTTATTGAACCAGAAAAATCCCATTGAGATTCAAATATGTCTTTTTCAAAGGAGGTCTGGCCAAGAGGCATCAGCAGCATCTATAGATAAAATATTCTTTCACTTTTTATGTTTTCACGCATTCATTAAAAGACTATTGCTTTCATTATTGTTTTGCCTGGAATGTTTCACTGTGTTGCATTAAACTTATATCCAGTGTTGTATAGTAACAAAGTAATAATACTTCACTACTGTACTTAAGTACTTACTTGAGTTAAAAAAAAAATGATAACTTTTACTTGTACTTCACTACATTTCCAAATTTAATTTTCAATGTGCTGTTTAGTTACTCGTTACAAAAAAAAACCTCTACTGATGCAAGGAAGTCAGGACGTGCCTGGGCTTGTTCGCTACTTGCGCATGACAATCAGCCTACACCTGTTGGTTTCATGCAGCTAGTTTAATCAAACAACATCCCTGATGGAATTACAAATAACGTATTTTGTGCCTGCATTTACTTGCTCATAGGACGGCGTTTCATGGATATCACCAAACCCAATATCTTCGACAGTGCTCCATATGACACAAAACTACCATGGGTGAGCCGAACATGGTGTTTTACAGTAGAATTAAGGGCCCAATTGCAAAAAACCCTCTTCCTCCAAAAACACTCCTTCAATGGTGTTATGTATGCCTTATTTTCAGCTTGATCAGCTTGATACTTTTACTTTTACTTTTACTTTTAATTACATTACTTGAGTACATTTATTTTGACATTACTTGTCATACTTAAGTACAAGAAGTTCCAGATACTTTAAGACTTTTACTCAAGTAACATTTCAGTCAGTGACTTTGACTTTTACCAAAGTCATTTTTGGGAGGGAACCTATACTTTTACTTGAGTTTGATTTTCCACTACTTTATACAACACTGCTTATATCTCCATGGAGACAAGCATGTGACCCCACTAGACAAAGTAACAGGTCATATCTGTGGAGATGGGAGCCTGTTCAAGAAAAAAATGAATGTTATTTTTTGCAATAAAAACACCTGCAGTTAAATGAATGCAAAATCAATACATTTTATGACATACTAAACATTCCCAGCAAAGGAATAGAGATGGAGATGGACTCTCCTCAATATTACATTGCTGATCTTTAAAGTTTGTACCAGACGGTATGAGAGCAATACCTGTACTATAATTGAAAATCATGGGTCTGAATCATTTTTAGGTGTGTAATTTTCAGTTCAACACACTTCAACACCTCATGTTTCTTTCTAACTCTTAAAATAAATTATAACTATGGCTTTGTTCTTTTGCATTTTTCTCAAGGTACCACACCTTACTGTACTCTGCTTTCTCTTTCTTGTGTGTAATACATTTGGTTTGGGACTCTTTGCTGTTCTGTAATGTTTCCCATTGAGACTATAACTTACACAATTGCTGTTCACACATCGGCTCGGCTTTAATCATGGACACTTGTGAAGACCCACTGCCAAAAGCACATATTTTACATTCTTATTGCAGCAAACACTGGTCTGGACAGCTGTGCTTCATTCATTTAAGAAATACTCTGTTTGCTGGATCCTCTTCTTTGGAGAGAGTTGTTTTAATTATGGGCTAATAAATCTTTGAAGAGTCGTGTTGGGGATTTCTCAAGTTAACTGTGAATTATTGTTAATTACCGCAAACACGGAGGTATTCCTTTGTAGTTTGGCCTGTTGGTCTCTTGTGTATAAATAAATGTTGTAATTTAGATTAGAGAAATGAGATGGGGAAAAGATTAACATTTCTGTCTAGTGCTTACTGAATAAAATACATTATACTTCAAGATCAAGTAAAACACAATTGTATGTTTTGGAAGAGTGGGAAAAAAAAAACTTCCATCATAATACGTCTATTGCATATAACCCCTTTCAGATGTATGGAAAATGCCACTTTTATTGCAAGTTCACAGTTGTTTTGAGCAAATCACTGCATTGGATCCCCTGTACTAAATGCCATAAAATTCAAAAAGTAAGTGGCAGAAAGTTTTCCTGTTTTGACAGACATTCAAAGAGACATTTTGCATGCAGGAGCAGAGACCAGTTGGCACCACCGAGCAGCTCTGGAAATCTCATTCCCAAAAGGCGGATTTGGCATGTGCCCAAACCGAATGTCACTGATTACAGTGGCTGCACTTAAGACTAGAGCCATTAGACATCCAAGAGCTGACCAGGAGGTGCATTCCGCTGTTATAATGTGGTGATGAAGGAGAGAGAGGGCAAGAAGTGCCGTGATACAGATGCACAGTATTAACTGGGCCCAATGTGCAGTGGACTAAACCACTTAACAACATGGTGAGTGATGCCAGTGGATATACAAGAGGAAAAGGTAACGATGGCTTAAAGACCCTACAAAGAGATGACCTTAACTGAACCATTAACAATCCCCTGTGCGTTGAGTGATAATGTCCAAATATATCACTCTGGCTTGTAAGAGTAATTAGCCTGTTCCTGTTTGCAGCGAAAGTGGCTATTGTCAGTTGTGGTCTCTAAGAAAGATAAGGAAAAGTACAGCGTGTATCAAAAAAGAGATTAACTTCTTAGGCAGTGTGGTAACAAACATGGAATGTTTGGCAGCTAAATTATCCACAGTCAAAACATAATCATTATACTACTTTGATGTATTTTAAACTTGATGACTACACATGAGACATTTGGTAAATAAAGTGGAGGACAATGGGAAATATTACACTACCGGTCAAAGGTTTGGACTCACCCTCTCATTCAATGTTTTCTTTTTTCTTACTACTTTCTACAATTAATACACATACGGAAGACATTAAATATATGAAGCAAGATATATGAAATGATTTAGTGAAAGAAAAAAGTTCAAAATAAATCGGCAAAATATTTATTTTATTTATTATAACTATGATTTTTCTTTGCTACATAATTCCATACATCTTACTTCATACAGTATATTTGATCTCTTCTGTATGTATATCAAAGGTGGAATGCAGAAAACATGGAAGAAAAAAAAACATTGAATGAGAGGATGAGTCCAATCTTTTAACTTGTAGTGTATATAAAAACAATATTTGTTTTTCATAAGTACATAGTTGTAATGTAAAACTTCCCAATTGAAAAAAGATCACATTTAATTTTTGCTTTCAGAGAATCCTTATATCCAACTCCAAAGCTTTTGCCAGGACCTCATAATTTGCAATTCACACACCACACTGATAATGTATTGCAATGAACCAATAATATTTAACCTCCAAATATACGTGTACTCAAATCATCTGCTCCTGTTGAAATAAAGGGTGGTGGTTTGTTTTTCTGCTGGCACCACTGATTAGATAAATATTATTTTGTGGTAATATTACACAAGAAAAATATGAAAATATCTATTATTCTAATAATGGAGAGTCAGTGGGAACTACATTGATTATTTAATATTGAGAGAAAGCATGATCTAATCAATAAGAATACTTTATATAGGAGGGATGTTGCTAGAGGCCTTGTGTAAATGAAACAATAAAAGGAACATTTGGTGAAAACTGTATATATGAATGATAGCCCGCTAGCTGTCGCATTCCAAATAGGAAATGAACATAGGGGCACTTCCGGCTCCACCGACTCCAACTCCAGTTCATTTTACATTGAAAAACTGTCACCCCTCTCTCTGTAACTGCTGCAGGGAGTCTCATCATTTTAGTCTTAATCAGTGTTGCCATAGTTACTCTGAAACAATAATCTGACTACTGACTACTTCTTTAAAAAGTAACTTAGTTAAGTTACTGACTACTTGCTTTTAAAAGTAACTAAGTTAGATTACTTTTAGTTACATTCAGCAGAGGCTTATTATAGCAGAAGAAGAAGTGAAGAAGTGACTTTATTCATCTCACACTGGAGAAATTCTTCTCTGCATTTAACCCATCCTGTTATTAGGAGCAGCACATTACTGCGCCCGGGGACCGTCTCCATGATCTTCTTGCTTCGGTTTGGTTAGGACCTCAGCTGGAGGATTTTACCTGGTGCATGTTTTGGGTTGATGAGGAAACCGGAGTGCCCGGAGGAAACCCACCCAGACACGGGGAGAACATGCAAACTCCACACAGAACACACACGGAAAGGCCTGGGTGACCCGGGGATTGAACCCGGAACCTTCTTGCTGTGAAGCATGAGTGCTAGCCATTCAGCCACCACGCCACCAAATATTATTACAAATATATTATATTATATTATATTATATTATATTATAGTATATTATATTTATTATATTATATTATATTATATTATATTATATTATATTATATTATATTATATTATATTATATTATAATTATATTATATTTATTATATTTATTATATTATATTATATTATATTATATTATATTATTATTATATTGCTTGTCCAGGTAACTAGAAAAGCATGTTCTGTGAGGCATCTCAGTATCGTTACTGTAGGGATCTTAGATACAATGGCATGAAACGATGGTGAGTCAACAGTGTTCACAACCACTGTTTCGTCAACCACATAATGCCCAACCATCCTATTCAGCTCCGCCCCACTTACTGGTTTTACACCGAAATCCAGCTTCCTTTGCTTGCTAGATCTGGGGCCTCTTTCACCTGTGACTTTCGCATCGGGCGGGACTTGCTGTTAGCTTCGTTGTGCTGTGCTGTTTCTCCAGATGTTTTTTCAGATTTGACATGTTTTTGAAGGTAGACAGCACTCTGTCACCAGCACAGAGTGCACAACGGACCTTAATGTTGTCATCCTTAGCCGAAATAAAATCAAAATAATGCCTGTATTTCCAGCTGGAAAAGGCGAACCTCTCCCCTTCCATATTGACATCTGACGAGATAGAATCTTTGATCTGACTTTGGCACCGCGGAGCCTAGATGACGTAACCTCGTAAGAAAACCCCTAAGAAACGTGTAGCCAAAAAATCATAATAAATAAATGTAACCTACGTTCCCCCGAAATGCAGAAATAGTAACGAATGGTGTATTAGATAAGTAACTTTAATCTGACTACTGGTTTTGAAATAGTAGTTGCGTTAGACTACTTGTTACTGAAAAAAGTAGTCCGACTACAGTGATGCGTTACCGGCATCACTGGTCTTAATGTTCATATTATATGATCCTGGTGTTTTTATTTCTCTGTTTTGGCCTTCACCCCTGTAATTGCTAGCCTTGTGAGCTTCATTTGACTGGATCTGAACACTATGAATGACATCACACTCGCTTAAGATAAGATAAGATAAGATAAGGAAAGACTTTATTGATCTCACACAGGAGAAATTCACTTGCCACATTAGCTCCAGACAGTTTAGTGCAAAAGAAAGTTAGAACAGAAAGTCCACTTCTTTATACAGTCTATGAGTGAAGGACTGTTGGACTTTGCTCTGTTAGACATACAGCTCTGGAAAAAAATAAGAGACCACTGCGAAATTATCAATTTTCTGATTTTACTACTTATAGGTATATGTTTGGGCAAAAGGAACATTTTTGTTTGAGTCTATAAACTACTGACAACATTTCCCCCATTATTCCAAATAAAAATATTATCGTTTAGAGCATTTATTTGCAGAAAATGACAAATGGTCAAAATAGCAAAAAAGATCTTTCAGATCTCAAACAATGCAAAGAAACTAGATCAAATTCATTTTAAAACAACATAATACTAATGTTTATACTTAAGAAGAGTTCAGAAATCAATATTTGGTGCAATAACCCTTATTTTTAATCACAGCTTTCATGTGTCTTGGCATGCTCTCCACAAGTCTTTCACATTGTTCTTGGGTGACTTTATTCCACTCCTGGTGCAAGAACTGAAGTAGCTCAGCTTTGTGTTTGTGTTGGAACACAACAGACGCTGGAATGGAATGGCTGTAATACATGTAGAGATGCTGATTTCAGAAAAAAAAAAAAGCAGTGGTCTCTTATTTTTTTCCAGAACTGTATGCGGAGCAGCTCATCTGAACCATTGTCAGATACAGTACAGTGGAATAAAGCAGATGTCTTGAGCCATGAGGTTCAGTCACCAAACACTACGTCATGGCAACACATTATACTGAAAATCATTATGTTCGTGAATGACTAATATACCAAATATGTGTTCTGACATTTTTATGAGTTTTTGGGCAGAGGGCATTATGGGTGATCACGTGGAGCTGACGTCTTACTCCACCCTTATATTTAAGTCCACAGCTGATGTTTAACACTGGGACCTGTATTCCCAAAGTCAGTCAACATCTTAATGAGCACTTTTCTACTGTAAAATGTCTTATGGCTTCATCGTCATCATTACAAGCTATTATCCAGGCCGTACCAGAGTTGAGGCAATATAGTGGAGTACCCAAGCCAGGTTCTTGCTAAATAATGTTTGGACATTTCAGAATGCACTACAAAAACTAAAATCAAATGACTTGAATCAAGAGCATTTGATACTGATTTGACAACAACAGCTCTTTGTACTTAGAGGTGCTCTGTGTAACCTTTTGGTTGGGGGTCCGTCACCTGCATGTTTCTATGGAGATGTCATTGCTCTGGCTGGAAGGTTCCACAGTATGAAATTAAACAGCTCAACTTTACATTTATTCAATTACAGTTGGTTTTATAGCTCAAAAATACCCCGAAAAACAGCATTCTGACTGAGCAGGGTTGCCTCACCACAGATCTGACCTGTAACTTGGTCTGATCAAAAGGTGAAAACATTCCAGACAAAGCGCTAACACCTCCGTCGAGAAAAGCATTTTGACGCACCAGAAAGGTTACACAGTGCGTTTTTAAAATAAGAAACTAAATCATGTGTTGTTTGAATTAAGAAAAACACTTAATCCATTGGTAGATATCTTTACTTGTCAAGTGAAATCTACTCAAATCATGTTAAATCTTCTTAATTTGAGTAAATGGAACTTACTCAGATATTACCTTTTGCAGTGTGTGTGTATGTGTATCTACCAAAATACACAAAATTCCTCAACTGAATATGAACTGATCCTCTAACTTAGTAAAATGCTCTTTCTCGTTATCCTTATCTTCCTTTGATTCGTTAAATGTGTTTATGCGTGTCTCTAAATGATGCATGCTGCAGAATCTAAACAGTGATCTGGATCCCGCTGGCTTGCGTCACCTCCAGAAGAGCAGTCTTGGCTAGTAAACTGGTCTTTAATTGCTTTGCACATTTTTGAGGAAACAAGGGGCTCATTGTTAAGCCATGTTCATCTCAGCACACCTCATATTTTCTGCAGATTGCTCTGACCCCCACCAGCCCAAACATTCACAATAAAACAAAATGCAATTAAGACCAGGGCTTTCTCAACTTTTAAAACAAGAACGAGCTTTGAAAAGATTTGGTGCTGTGAGGATGATTTTAATAGAATAAAATGAGGTAAAACCCAAAGAAAGAAATGAGGGTTAGCCCTGCACAGAAGCCTATAACAGTACACATGTTTGGACCATTTCTAACTATAACTAAATACATTTTAAATCAGAACTTAAACTGTTCTTGTTTCTGTGTGACTGCATGTGGGGTAAAAATGTGGAATGCTCTGGATTTACAGCAAAAGCTCTGCCAAAATATTCACAAATTTAAGTTCTTGTATAAAGACATGGTCTGGTCTGAATACAGAGAGAGACGGGTTTGAATGAATCATCAAATGGCACTTTTTGGTATCAGTTTTTGCTTTGGTATCTGCTGTTGTCTCACCATTGTTGGTATTATGTATGTGTGTTATTGTTATTGTGTTATTGACTTTAAATGTTCCTGATAGAAACATTGTATGTGTAATTTATTGTCCCTGATCAAAAGGGTTTTTTGTACAAGAATGGAATTTGCCGTTTTTTTTTGTGTGTTTTTCAACTGAACTGACATAGAAGTTAAATCTATCATTTATAATTTATGTTTGGAAGACCGAGGTGGGATTCAATACATTTTCTTCTTTCCACTCCTTTTCGAGCAAAAAAAGTAAATGTATTTGACTGTATATTGGTTACATGTATTTATTTCCTTGTGTTGACCTGCTCGAAATGAATAAATAAATGAAAATAAATGAATGAAATTAATTCAGGACAAAGCCAGTTAAAGATCTGTGTAACTTTTCTGGTCCTCCACCTGTTTGTAATCATTGAGTTGCTAGTGCTGTTTTGTCCGGAATGTTCTTCTTTAATTTTTTTAATCAAAAATACCTTGAAACATGCAGTGGGATCTGAATCACTGCTCCACAGATCTAACCTGGAAATTGATAGAAATAGAAATGTTTATGCCATACTGTGGAACATGAAAAGCAAAAGCATCTCCATGCCAACAAGCAGGATGGCGTGGAGATGACACTCTCTAAAAACGTTACAGAGAGCCTATTTAAGTAATAAAACTAGATTTAACTTAAAGAAGCCTTAAGGAGAGTGTAGAAGTATAATTTCTATGGCGTGTTAACTGATAACACCTATATAGATCACCATGTTATCTTTTATTGTTTTCAAAATGCTATATTCACCAAAAACACCTCATTGTTTTATAAGTTTCAGTTTTGTTTTTCACAATTTGAGTCCTTCTACCCTTTACTCCCCTTCACAGCGTTTTCATATTAATGAAACTACTGCACATTCCATTAGGTTTGTGACGTTGTAGTGTATAAAATGATATATATTATGTATTATGTATTATGTATTATTAAAAATTGAATGGGTTGTCTTTTGGGCAGGGCATTGGACAGAAACATAGTGCTGAGATAAGATAAGATAAGATAAGATAAGACTTTATTGATCTTACAGGAGAAATTCACTTGCCACATTAGCTCCAGGCAGTTTAGTGCAAAAAAAAAAAGTTAGAACAAAAAAAACTGGATGCAGACAGTTGAGATAGTAATACTAATAAAGTAAGTAAATAAGAGAATATAATAAAAAAAGAAATTGCACATTAAGACTATATAGTGGAGTTATACAGTCTGATAGCGGTGGGGATGTCAGGAGGCTAACCGTCTAACCGTCAGGAGACTTCAAATAGTTCCCGAGACAGATCACTAAATTGCTCAAACATGCATGAATGACATAAAACTTATAAAGCATGTTTTTGATGGGGGAACAGCATTATAAAAAGTTCCAAAAAGTTGATTTTGCATAATACCTCCAAACCAAAGCACAAACATTTACAAGTAAAATATTAGTGTACATGAGCTGTAAACAAGAACAAAGCTTAGTCCACTCTAAACAACCAAATCTAAACCAAGGAAAGACCATAAAACCAGGTCAAAACAAAACTTAACCTTGTCCAAACCAAGAAGTCCCCAAAAGCCAACCAGCACCCTCCACTGTAAAGCCCCCCTCCCTCAGTTTTGGAACGCACACTCGTGTCTTTGCCTTGACATATTCCAACAGCAGTTCAATGTTTTGGATTTAGACTCAAGTCAGTTTGCTTTCCGGTGTATGAAGCAGAGCATTGTGCTTCTGTGTTTTGCTGTGAATTGGCGAAGTATGACGGCGTATTAAAAGCGAAGGAGATTGAAGCGCACGTGGGACGGGTGGTGGTGGTGGTCCCTCTATGATGCAAACCAGATGTGCCCATAGAGCCAGCGTGGATCGTACCCACTGGAGCTGTGTGCGTGCCTGCGCGTGATAGCATTGATTACAGATGCAGTGTAATTTTGCAGTGAACCCACCGCACTTGGCAGAGCGGGAGATGGCGCTTTTGGTTGGAGTGATCTCATGCTTTATACGTCTGTCCCATAAATCATAGAGACTGTAGTCATTGTCCCAGCACAGGGCGGACAGGGGATACAGATAGCATTATGGTTGTTTTAAAGGCTGCTATGTCAGGATATGGTGATTCAGCTCAACCTGTGCACTTCCACGCGAAAACTAAATTACATTAGATTTGAAGTGGAGGTAAAACAGACAAGTGATGATGAGATTATCTAAGAGCTCCCAATGGACACACGCAGACGGATCCAAACTGCCGATCTCCTTAACAGACTGGAGCTAATAACTATAATAGCTCCGAATAAATGTGTGCTTAAAACATGTCAATCAAAAACTTAAATGTTGTTTTGCTTGGAACAAGATGTGAATCACTAACCAATCATAGCTTAATAGGAAGATAGAATTGTTCCCCAGTAATCAAAGCTTTGGGGGCTGAAATTCAGATGTTCTTAGTTCTCTGTATTGAGGCCTTATGTGTACAAAGACAGCCACATCTCCAGCAGTTTGCCACAAGGAAGCTGTAGTTATGCAGTTTCCTCTTGAATATCTTTTAAGTCTGTAACTTTTTAACCTCAGTTTAAAGAATTGAGAGCTTTTCTTGTTTATTATGAAGAAATCTATCTTGTTCTTAAACCAATTTTTGTTATTTTTGTTACTTTGTTGACACAAACAGACACAAACATGCATTTCTCTAATTGGTTAATTCCACATGTCAATCACAGCTATCAGAAGTCACAGAGTCAAGATTTGGTTCAAGGCTTTAGTCTTTGTAAAGTATTGCAAAAGCGTGTGGTTGTGCAAGCAGTCACCCAGCTGTCCATCCCCACATGGAAAATAAAATAATCATATAAGTTTTTTTTTTTTTTTTGTAACACACAGTTTACTTTAGTCTAGTCTGGTCTCTTTCATGTGTGTTTTGTGTGTGCTGTTTACACTCTCAGGTCTTTATTTGCGTGGCCACAGACTGTAAACAGTGGTGCATACCTGACACACACTGACCACAACATGGACACAGATCCTGAGTGAAGCGGAGGAGAGGAGAGTGTTCATGTGTGCCCTGAAATGCTTTGCCTTTCCCTCACCTCTTTATGACTTCATATCCTCCTGTTGCTTTTGTGGAAAATACTGCAGTTTCCATCACAGGAAGGTTCCCTTGACCCCAGTAAAGTGTTCATATTTGACCAGCATTGTCCAAAAAATGCTGCTCTTGTGGTGTATTATTTAAGACATTTCTACAAACAAGGCTGTGTTTCCCCACACATTTTGTTGAATGAAACATTTCCTTTCACCACATTTCTTTTAAAATGACCTGTCAGTCCTTAAAGTCCAATGTAAAGAGGGTAATGGTTTTATTTGCAATTCCTAAGTGTTGTCAGGCTGGTTTACTGCATGTTTTAAGGTCAAAGTGGTAGAGACTGCATTTTATGAATCAAGAGAGAAAGTGGTGAGGTCCTAAATATTTCTAACAATGGAAAAACAATGGAAACTGGTATCTTGCTCCCCAAAACAAATACATTTTTAGCTCTGCATCTGCTTAGGTAGCAGCTGTGAGGCATCTGCGCTCAGATGCTTAAAGTCTGGACACAATGGACCTCCTCCTGTTTCACCTCGGTCACAGTTTAAAAATTAATTAATTCAGATGTTATTGTTAGCCACCTGTGATTAATTCTCTCTCTAGCTAGGGTTTGTTGCATTAAAATAGTAACATTAACCCAAAAACTATGTTAAGACAGAATGGAAAAATAACACAATAATTATTAGCATGCATTTATATTTTTAGTAGTATTATTTTGGCGTATTTAACTGATCTTTTCACAACCATAGCAGGAGTTGTGTTTTGTTTCGTTCACACTTTTAATACACAAATCTGGAATATTTAGGCATATTTGAGTTCTTCTTTCAAACTGAAAACACTCTGTTCCACCTTGTGATGTCATGTGATGTGCTCCACTGTGTTTTTAAACACAAGATTCAAGTTTATTTGTCATACGCAGGATCAACACAAGGTCAACAATGCAATGAAATGCTTAGGATCAGAAGAACCTGTTGACTCGCTAAGATAGTCGAGAAGTACTAATAGCATGCAATAAAAATACAAGGGAAAAAAGAAAAATAATATAATAAAACTATGTAATAAAATATAATAAAATAGAAAGGTACAGGTAGGATTAAATATGGTGTAAGTAGAGTGTTTCACAGGTGGTAATATGCTCAAATGAATTTCATATTGCATACACCTTCACTAGAATCATTTAGATCATTTCAGCGCTGGAATTGCCAATCTCTGTAGCTGTTAACATGAAAAGTACCACTGCATGACATCACAAGGTGGAACAAAGCATTTTGAGCATTGCAGATGTAGACAAATTAATAATTCAGGTTTACTCAAACATGTGTGAATGAAACAAAACACAACTCCTGGTAGGTTTTTGAGGAGGTAACAATATTCTAACAAAAGAATCCATTTTGTGCAATATAGGACTTTTAACAAAAGTCGAAGCAATCTGTATGCCATAACCTCAACTATTTGTGTTGGACTCACCGTGTTCTTTTGCTTCTATTGATTCTTCTGTTTTTTCCTACAAAATATACTTCAGATACTACACTCTCTAGTAACTATGTGTTCTTTTATGGTGAAATAATGACCTACTTGACTCATTTGCACTTTTCCACTTTGGGTTTAAGTTACCAGAAAGCCCCGCCCCCCCCTCTCCATCACCCTGACAGACGAGAGGAGACAGAGATGGAGTCTGGGGCAGGTGTCCAGGATTGACCCTTTGTTTGAGCTGTGGTCTTTTCACCCAAGTGAGGGCAGTGCACAATTTACTCTTCTCTACAAACTCCTCATTTTCAGGCCAGTGTGAAAACAAAACACTAAAGATCACACAAGAGCTACAGTCCACAATGTGCCGTCCATCAAACTGTGAGTTTAGACTTCAGAAAAGCTCGGAATAGTCTGCTTTTATCTCCGTCCATGGTATGCTCCACTTTGACAACCTTATGGGCTTTTGGTTTGGTTTAGTACAGGATTCAGAAAGTGATCCAGATTTGGCCAGAAGAGCCAGCAGTAACTACGTGTCTTTCTGGTGGACAGCTGTGCGAAATGTTTCAAAGAGGTGGAGAAGATTTTCAAAGTAAAATCCAAGTAATCCAAATATTTATCATTTATAATCCAATTATGCCAGTTATTAATGAAAAAATCATCCAAGAATGGACAAAATAAAAGCATCTCTACATCTGTACTGTCTTGTGGTCTTTCTGGTGGACAGCTGTTATCTCACAAGTCTCAGAGGAAAGCCTAAAGTTTCTCTCTCTGGACAGTGAACCCATAAAATGACTGATTGTTTGTGATATATTTAATAAAACTGTTATGTCATGATGTAGAGCAGACATTGCACTATACTGGTATCAGGCGTGCAACACAGTTACCATAAAACAGGGGTCTTCAACGTTTTTCAGGCCAGGGACCCCCAAACAGATGGCGAACTGGGCCAGGGACCCCCTACTATATATACGGCATAGAATTGTGTTTTATATTAAATTGAGCTCAGTGTCATGTATAAACATGACATTTTAAGACATCAAAGAGGGTGGAGGGACAAGGGAGAAATTGATTGGGGAAAAATGAAAAAAATATATTGTTTTTAAAAATGCGTGAAAAGTCCCTCAGTCGTCCAGGTAGAATCCATGATCAAAGGAGAAGTTCAATTTGTCAACTGGACAAAGTTTGTTTGGTTGTTTTCGATGAGCGGCGAAACGTTTTCAACCAAACAAACTTTGTCCAGTTGACAAATTGATCTTCTCCTTTGATCATGTTTTTAAAAATATTAAAATATGAAATTATATTATTTTAAAGTGAAATCAAAAGATTTCGCGACCCCCCTGCAGTACGGGTCGCGACCCCCCTGTTGAAGACCTCTGCCATAAAATATAATAAAAATAACTTCTTTTAGCCTTTATCACTCCCCTGAATGAATGCGCTGTGTCCAGTAGAGTCAGAGTCAAGTTGCATGTGTACCAAAGACTTTAGTGAAAAAAGACTATGCTAATGAGTCCACTTCAGGGTAAGGAGACACCAAAAGTCAGTCTTTTTCAACGCTTTAACCCTTTAAAGGTGCATTGTGTAACTTTTCTGGTGGAGGGTTCATCATATGCTTTTCTCCATGGAGGTGATATTGCTTGAATTTTTTCACAGTATGGTATTAGAACGTTCTAACTTTCTTACAAATGAAGGTGTATGGAGTTTAAAAACACATTAGAGCACTTCCTGTATTGCCACGTTACATCACAAGGTGGAACAGTGTTTTCTGTTTGAGAGAAGAACCCAGCCTAAATATGGAGGATTTGTGTGTTAAACATGTGTGAATAAAACAAAACAAAACTCCAGGTATGGCAAAAGGAGAAGGTCAATTTGTCAACTGGACAAAAGTTTATTTGAACAGTCAGAACTGAAGAAGCAGCTTGGATGAGCTGCGAAACGTATTCAACCAAATAAACTTTTGTCCAGTTGACAAATTGAACTTCTCCTTTTGCCATGGATTCTACCTGGACGACTGAGGGACTCATGTTTTTGATGAGGAAACATTTTAACGGAAAATCACATAATATGGCCCCTTTAAACAATTGAAAGTGTTAAACAATTGTATCAACCTTGATTATGAACAGACATGAGCACCCTAAAAACACCATTCAGGTCTGTGTTTGCACATATTTTGGGGTTACTATCTGGGACCAGAGCAGGAGCCTCCCCCCCTGTCCCTGCACGTGGAGGGCTGGAGTTTGGGGAGGGCTATGCAAATGCTGTCAGCCTGCCCCTTTAGGCTCACTGCTGCTCCACGCTGTTCTCACTCTTTCAGAGCACTACAGGAGCCTACGCTGCCCCTGTCCCGTGCACGCAAACAGCTCCCAGTTTAGACACACTCTGGACTGGACCCTGCAACCCCCACCTCCTGCACACCTCTTCTCTCCTCCTCTCATCTGCCTATGGACTATTCATTTTGCCACATCCTAATCACTGAGCTGGAGGAGATGCTGCTGGTGCATCGACTGTTCGGGCTCCCTATCTCCATCTGGGACCTATGAAGAAGACTGTACAACTTCTGCAACTTTGCTCAGCTATTTCTCGGATTTGTTTAGGCTTTAACCAACAAACAAAATGAGGACCAGGTCGTGTTTTGCACAGCTGTTGCTTTTAGGAGCACTTCTAACTTTGGTGCACAGTAAAGGGACATATTATGGAGGACATGTCAACCCTTACTATGGAAGCAGATACAACTTATACAAGGCTGGACTGACTCCCCAGCACCTGCCAAACAAACCAATGTCAAGACACAAGTAAGTGCTTTTGTAACATAGATAGATAGATAGATAGATAGTATATTAATATTTAAAATTGGCTTCTACAAACAACAAAAAAGGTTAGATGTAGCTTAGTCCTCATCTTGTATTGTTTTAGTTTCCTTTTGGTCCTGGTTTAGACTTTGTCAGGTCCCAAATTGTTTTGTCCACGGTATCTACAGTATTCTGGTGAATGGTCAGTTTTGATCTTGACTTGATTTTATCCTGGTGCATTTTATCTTCCAATCCTTACTTATACTAATCCTTACCTACTTTTTTATTATACGTTCAATCTGTCTCTAAAAAGTCTGATATTGAAGTTAAGAAATCACTGTTCTAAAAGCGTGTTCACCTTTTGCAAACAGTTAGTGTATGTGCATTGTAGCAGAAGCAGGTGAGATGCACATGTATAGTACTGCTTATTGCCCTGCAGCCTCCTTTTTACTGGTTCACACCTCAAACCATCTGTGGCCCAAAGACTCAGCATTATAGAGCAAATGTTGCACCTCATATTAGGGAAACAAAGACATAATTTGAAGTTTCCATTGCAACCTCTGAAAATGATCACCTAATTATTGACCCATCTTAGATTAACTGATGTAGTGCTGGAGTATATGGAGTAATGGAGAGTGGTATCAGTATCACAAATCAAAACCAAAACAGTTGTTCAAATTGAGAGTTAAAAGAATGGTTAACTCCTACAAGAAATTCATGCCCGGCCTGAGAAACTGAACTATGCTTGCTATTTCAAAGCTACAAAATACAATACAAAACAACCATATTTCACATAACATATTCTTTGTTAAAGGTCCTATAGTACACAAAATTGAATCTTGTGAGCTTTAAACAATGTTATAGTGCTGTCCCCTCCTCAAAAACACACCTGGAGTTGTTTTGTTTCATTCACACATTTGAGTTTGAGTTATCCTTTATTATTAGTCTGTCTACATCTCTAAAGCTCAAAAAGCTCTGTTCCAGCTTGTGATGTCATGTAGTTGTAGTTTTGTTAAGTTTGCTTAAATCCACATGATTCTAGTGAAGGCGTATGAAGTTAAAAAAACAAAACAAAAAACAAACAAACTGTGGAGCACTTCCTGTATTACATCATGAGGTGGAACAGAGTGTTTTTTGTTTGAGAGAAAAACCCTAACTATGCAGGGTTCATGTGTTAAACATTTTATGAATTAAACAAAACACAACTCAGGGTAAGTTTTTGATGAGAAAACATCATTATAACATAGATCACAAAATAGCGTAATGTGGGCCCTTTAATCATCTTAACATTCTAATAATATGCACAAGCATACTTATCTCATCTGTCAGGTTTGACCCGAGGGTCTTTGCTCTCTTGTCTCTTTTGCTTGGCTTACCTCGAGAGCTGTTATCCCTTTGGACAGCTCCCTCGGCTACCTGCTGCTTCACTACATCTGCTGCAAGAGTGGTTCTCAAACTGTGGGAGGCGTGCATGGGATCCTTGTTTAATCATTCATGTTTAACTTCTGCTGTAGTTATAAGGACTTAATGGCATGCTTTGATTTAAGTTAAGAACTGCTTGGATGACCCTAGTTTACTCCTTTGTAGACCTATTTAGAGTTATTTATTAGTTTAGTTATACCAGCTTTGATTTTATAAGCTGTATTAAAAGACCCATACTACGCTATTTTCTGATCTATGTTTTACTGTTGTTTCCTCATCAAAAACATACCTAGGGTTGTGTTTTGTTTTATTTGCACAAGTTTATAGTTTTATAGTTTTTATTAGTACAGTATTTATACTTTTATACTTGCGTTGTGTGCACTTTGAAGGGAGGCTTCAAATCTCATTGTACCGTGTATAATGACAATTCTATTCTATTAACACATAAACCAAACATATTTAGGTTAAGTTCTTCTCTCAAAATGAAAACACTCTGTTCCACTTTGTGATGTCATATGGTGATAAAGGAAGTGCTCCACTGTATTTTTAAATGCCATACACTTTCACTAGAATTATTTGGATAATTTTAGCACGGGAATCTCACTTGAACTCAATGTAAAACTTGAAAACTACTTCATGACATCAGAAGGTGAACAGAGCATTTTGAGTTTTTGAGATGTTCACAAAGCATTACTCAAACATTTCTGAATGAGAAAAAACAACTCAGGGTATGTTTTTGATGAGATAACAGCATTATAACATGGCTTAAAGCTCATAGGAGTCAATGTTGTGTAATAGAGGACTTTTAAATGTGGGTTAGTCCTGTTGTATATAGTATAGTTTATTTATTATGTTGCACTGTTTTAAGATTTTAGATCGTAGACTTTAGTTTTAACTTTAGATCTCTGTCTTTAGATAGTTTTTTGTTGTGTTTTGTCTTCATATTGTATTTTGTACACTGTCTTTTGCACTACCTGGCCAGAGAGAAACAAAATTTCGATTCACTGTATGTTGAACACATATGGCAGAATTGACAATAAAGCTGACTTTGAACTTTTGAACTTTGAACTTTGGTGGTCCAGGTTTCAATCTAGATTTGACCATTGTTTGTTTCCACCTTGTTGGTTAAATCCAGTATGCACCTGCTTTATACTAAAATTAGACATGCACTTTTTAGTTTTAGTTTTTTAAATGTAAAAAAAGCATGATTAATTGTATAAATGCTACCTGGCCCATTGGGTTCACATTACTCTCTTGAATGGTATGGTCTTTAACATCATCATCACTAGTTATTATAATAGGGAATTCTTTTATTTTTCCTGCCTGGGACCACCTCTACTTTAAGATTGAGTCATCATAATTCCTACCCACCACTGTACATATACACGTAAAACCTCGCCATCATCACAGCAATAGGTTTACCAGCTGGCCTGGAAATCTACCCTCTTGACACTGGCTCCATATTCTTTATTTATAACGCCACATGCCAAATAATGACAGTTATATTACACAGAGTGGCTGTGACAGATGCTGCTCATGCTGGTACGGCCTGTATATTGAAAGATGAAAGGGCCATACTACTGTACAGTGTAAAACATGAATGGTAGAAAATATTTATAAAACCTCAATATATCCAATCCACTTCATTAATATAGCACATTTTATAAACATGACAGTTTCCAGTTTCCAAACTCAGACAAATTAAGACAATAAAATAGAGTAAATCATAAAATACAAACACTAAATAAAAACATCTTCAAATACATAAAGCCAAAAATGGTTATAACTATAAAATGAATCAAATCGATTTCACATAATATGTATTGTTTCGTTGTTGTTGTTATACACTTTATTGTGTTTATGTTCTGTTTTAGAGCTTTGTAAAATAGATTCTGAAACTCAGTGGGAAGTCCTGGTTGAAAATAAAAATGAATAACTAGATAAACACTAAATGGAAATCTTTACTAACTAATCTAATATACTACTTTGGTGATTCCAGTTGTTTTTTGCAGTGAAGAGAGCATTTTCCCCTGAATTATAGAACAGAAAACTGGGTACCACTTTATAATAACTGCGTAGTGATTAGCCTTAGTAAAGTGATCAATGCCTTAATTCAGAATGAAATGATTAAGAATGCTTCAGACTTAGTAACAACTTGATTAAAGGGTTAAGGTTACAAGTCAGGGTTATGAATTAAATCTTTGTAAATCTCATGTTTTATTAAAAGGTGTATTATGTATGTGGCTTTTTGAATGTTCCACAGTATGACATTAAACAGCCCAAATTTACATTTCTTCAATTACAGGTGGTTTTATTGTTCAAAAATACCTACAAAAATGTGCATTCTGGCTGTGAGCGGGGTTGCTTCGCCGCAGATCCGTTTATCTTGGTCTGGTTTGGTTTCCATGTAGATAAAAAGTTTTAATACCATACTGTGAAACATTCTAGACAAAGCAATAACATCTCCATGGAGAAAAACATTTGACAGACCCTCCACTAGAACAAGTTACACAGTTAGGGCACTATATCTTCACCTTTGGAATATGCCTTAGTGGAGATCTACTTTACATTGTCTTTTATTTAATTTGCCTTGTTCATTCTTGTGTATTTTCATTCTTCCTTAGCCTTCTTCACTCTAGAGCTTTGATTGCAACACTGAGGCTAGTCTGTGCACAGGCCCTAGTGACCCTGGATGGACACATGGCACCCCTCGAGACCTGTTTGTCAGAGTCAGACCACCTCAGCACGGTTATATGAGCTCAGTTGTTGTGGTCTGCAGTGGTCAGTGGAAAGAGGGGCTTAAAAATAACACACAGCCCGCAGTCTAAGTGTGCACTCCCAGTGGTGTCTACATGTTTATTTGTTCCTGGTAAGAGTTTTGCTTGTAAAATCTGAGAGGCCACAAGCGTCACGTGCTACAAACATGATTTTCTGCGACATTTTCTGAAGCGTTCTCAGCTGTTGGAAGGTCTTTTGTTCTTCCCCATGAAAGATTGTCTGTGTTTTGGAAGCAGAGCAAGTCTTAGATTTAGCAGTCATAGCAGTCGTTAAACTCGACCACTGACTGCTCCCCAGAAAATATATTGTCCTCAAGTGAACACCGAAGCTAAAATTGTAATGTCTTCCATGGCCTTGTTGTCATGGGAGATTCTCCTCAACTCAATGTACAAAATAAATTCACTGTACTTCTTAAAACGATATATACAGGTTTTATTTGTTGCTGAAAATATTTGAATTCTTCCACTGTGGCTCAAAGATGCAGTGGCCCTAAAGGCTTTGAATCTGAGTTCCTTTAAAGATCCCATGATCTTTAAAGGAACTTCTTGATGCTTTTATATGGTGCCTTAATGGTTCCCTAATACTGTAAATGAATCCTTCTTCAAAATCAACACTTAGTGCATGAGAAAGACACATGTACAGAGTCAGAGTCATAATCTCTCTGTCTGAACAACTCATTCTGGGCCTTGTTGCTTGAATGCAAATGAGAAGGACACAGATTGGTTAGAGGAGTGGGTGGGGGGGCAAATGCGCCGCTGGTTCCTTGTGTTAGCGGTGCGCTGTGCCTGGCCCCACTTCCGCGTGTGTAAGCGCGAAGGAGGAAAGGAGAGACTTTTCAATGAAAAAAAACACATTTTTACAGAAAATAAAATTAAACCACTGCTGTTTCAGAGGTCCAGAGGGTTGGGTAAAGGACTTCCGAGTCTAGAAACACTCGCACGTGCCTCCAGGCAAATAAAAAAACGCATTTCGCATTGCGTAGCTCCTCCGCAGTCCAAACTCTCTGGGCGTGATTTCCAGAGACAGTGGGTGGAGATCCAGACGGTGGTGGAACTGAATTTGCATTTCTTTTTTCGATCTGACGTCAATAAGGTGCCTTGTCCAGAATCGCCCATTTGAGCTGTGTTTTTTTCAAATGCAGAAAAGGATCGCAAATGCTCAGTTTAGACATTACGCAACTTTTAGCCATTGGGGGGGCTAAACAGGGTAGGGGAGCTCACATTAACGTTCAAAAACCTCAGAAAGTGAAAATTTCATGCCATGGGACCTTTAAAATTCATAAGATTTGACAAAGAATGAACAATCCTGAATCAAGAGACTGGTCATGATCCAAACTAGATAATTCAAACACAAGCTACTTAAATTTTCTGTTTAAAATGGAGAAAATATCGAATTTCCATTTTATTACATTTTTAGTGGAGGGCTCTGACACCTGCTTGTCTCCATGGAAATATTATTGCTTTATGTTTTTTTAAATGTTCAACAGTATAGATTAAACCTATCTACACACACAAGGGAGACAAGCAGGTTACATTACATTATTCAGATCTGTGGAGAGAAGGAATTATTGTATTTTTGAGCAATAGAAACACACGTAATGAATAAATGCTAGATGTATATGTTTAAAGTAATACCATGGAACATTCCAGGCAAAGTAATAACATCTCCATAGAGGCAAGTAGGTAGCGGACCCTCCACCACCTTTAACCATTAGCAAAAAAGTCTTTATGTTTTGCTAAAAGAGCCACCCAGATTCCCTTCATCCCCATTAAGTTATTTCGATGTCACTGGTGTTGTCAAGTGTAAAGAACTAACAGCTGCTCACTGAATAAATAATTGCTCTCACAAATTCCTGTCATTACTGCCGGAATCTCCGAGCGCAGCATCAGACACATTTAGGACTGTCACTGTTCATTCCCACAGTCTCCCATAAAACCCCGAGCTCAGCTACAGCATCACCATTTCACCAAATCTCTTTAGTATAACTCAATTATGCCGCATGTCTTGTCTGATGAGATTAGAGCGTATATGCATGGGCTTTCCTGTGATGAATGAGATGGAGATCAGGGGGTAAGGGTCGCCGAGTTGAGAGAGGTTAAAGGTTGAAGTTCGTTGTTGTAACTTTGTGTGACACATCCAGCGGAGGACAAGAATGGAGCCAGTGTCCTGCTACGGGGTCACACGGGCTTGGCAGTAAACTATGTATTTATCTGCTGATCTTCGTGGTGGTTCGGCTTTGAAAACTGGGAGAAGATGAATTTGATACATGACCTGGCAACGTAATACTACTCTATGGGGTTAAAGACTTGTTTTGAGGTCAATAGTTTTGTTTTTAATTTGTAGAATGAATGAATGAAAGGTGACACTGAGGTCAATTTTGTCAATGAGATATATAAGTGTTTTAAGTGGATCATTTGTTAGCCTTGAAAAGCAATCATTAAACCTTGAACTTGTGAATATTAACAATAGAGATGGACTGTCATAAATCAGTGGTTGCCAGTCACAGTGTCATCAATAACAGAAAATGCACTATTAGTATGATTTATTGACCGTGTAATGAAAACTTGCTAATGACCTTATTCTACCTCGACAGTTAAAGTTCCTATATTACACAAAATTGACTCTTTAGCTTTACCCATGTTTGAATGTTTTTACCTCCTCAAAAACATACACAAGCCTTGTCTCAATTTGCAGTGTGCGCAGTTCGGAGTGTGGTTTTAAGGGCACATAGGTGCGACAACTGCTGTCCCATTTCATTTTGGTCCCATGCATACTTAAAATGCACCCTGAAAACCGCAGTCGTTTCCATGGAAATCAGGGCATGAACCAACTGTGCACATGCACACTTCGCGCAGTCATATATCCCAGCATGCACCGCGTGCTACTTCTTCTACGGGAGAAAATGGAGTCGGCGGCTGCGTCTGGTAGTTGCGGGACCTGTCCCATTTCGGTCTGTGGAGTGCCCTTAAAACCCACACTCCGAACTGTGAACACTGCGAATTGAGACATGGCTACAGAGTTGTGTTTTGTTCCATTCCCACATTTTTTTGTCTCCAAAAATCAAAATGCTCTGCTGGGATGTCATGTAGTGTTGTTTTCACGTTAACAGCTACCTTTTACCTTTTGTTTAGTAAAGATGAGCAGTTCCAGATCTGAAATTATGCAAATGATTCTAGTGAAGGTGTTTGAAGTTCAAAAACACAGTGGAGCACTTCCTGTATTACCACATGACATCACAAGGTAGAACAGAGTATTTTCCCTATGAGAAAAGCCTAAATATGCAGGATGTCTATGTTAAACGTGAATGAAACAAAACGCATGATGAGGAAACATAACATAGATCAGAAAATAACGTAAAATGGGCCCTTTAAAAGCCTGTGCAAGGAGCCTCATAATATAACACCTATAGCAATAACAACAAGAGTCTGTTCCCACATAAAGCAGATTATAAACTTGTTGAAATGCCTGGGGATAGGTTACCATTGTAATTTTTCACTACAGGTCCTGATCCGCTTGCTGTGCTCCCAGTGAAAACACACATTATCTCAAAACAACATTGACGACTGATATGTCTTGAGCCAAACATTCTACTTGATTTACTGAGGTTAGAAGTGACGCCTTTTAGCCAAATTCTTAGCATTTGTTGGGGTAATAGTGAGCCTCTGAGCTATAATAACAGTTAGCTTAACGTGAGACCTTATTTATGGAAGATCTCCTCTGTCCTAAATCTGGCGTGTCCTCCCTTTAAGGCTAATCAGTATCCACAAGAGCAAACTGTGCACTATGGGGGCATAGCATGGCCAAGAATAGGCAAGTATATACTGTATATGGAAAATATGAGCCATGGAAAGGGAGTTGTTATTGGTAAAAGTCCCAATAAAGATGTATGCTTTTGTATACGGTTCATCGGTGCTCGTAAATCTCACAGAGTTTACCCCATGGCCTTGAGTTCAAACAGTCACGGAGCCTGCAGGTGAGAAAGCCATCAGCGACAAGGAACCTCCACATAATTGGAGGAAACGGCTGAACTGTGAATCTAGCCCAAAAAAAGAATTCAATTTAAAACATACTCAAGTTAAAGTGACTGTAGCTAAGCAAAATGTACCTTTCCCTAGTACAGATAATTTGTAAACGCAGCTCTTGAGCTCAAAATGAGACCAGTGTGTGCGGTGGTTAGAGATACAAATACGATCGTCGTGAGATTTCTTTTGGACCAGGTTCAAGAAAAATTTGCAAGGCATGGCACATTTTAGTCAAGTAATATAAGTGCCTGAAAAATGAAGTTGAGCTCACCTGAAGCTGCTGATGGTGCAGAGCTGAAGCCTGCACCAGGAGGTTATGAGAAAGAAGCAGAAGATGAAAGGTGAGTTGTCTTGGGCCCGGCGTGGGGTGGAGGTCCAGCAGAAATAATATTTGCCAAAACCCTCCACATGAGAATCCGAGATGGGAATTCTGCCTTTTCCCCCGGGAGCTTGTGAAGCGATTTAGGAACTGTAATGCTATACTGGAAATATTTACAGTGAGACTAGGCCTGTAATAAAATTACATGATGTGATGACAAAACAAGACAATATGAGAGATGATGGAAGCGGGGACATATGCAGTACAGTCTTATCCTGTGAAAGTGTGTGTTAAAACAGAATTAGAAGCAGCAGAATTAGTTGTTTTTCTAGGGCTGCTTAACAGTAGTAGTAATAATCACTGCAGTAATGTGACAGGGAGGAATGCTTTGGGAGATAAATTGGATTCAACATTCACTATATGGAGCTTTCTATTAACAAAAAACAAAAAACAAAACTACTCTTATTTCCTGTGGAATATTAAATAGGTCTAAGGCTTGGGCCACTGGTAAAGATGAAGGGCAATTGAAGGACGCCACATACCCGTGACTAATGGCAGCACCGCCTCTAAGAAACACCAGCAATAAGAAGAAGAAGAAAGAGAAGAACAAACGAGAAGTGATGATGCTCTCAGTCATCTAAATGATGTTATGTTTGAGCAATCCTGCACATTGTATGTAATTCATGATTGGATCTGATCATGTCAGTGCTAAAATGTAACATTTAGATGGCGTCAGCTTCATACAAGCTACGCGCAGTCCGAGTGCCCTCTCCTGGTAATTTGTAAGGACAAATTTCATGTCAAGTAAGGCTTTGTATTTCCAAGACATACATTATTTTGTTTTACTATGAAAATTAGGCTACATATGTAAAGAAGTGGCAAGTTTAAAACTTTTGAAATGTAAAGGTCAGGACCTTAAAGAGGCACATGATTTGCTGATTCCACCCACTGAGACACTACCTTAGACCAAAGAGGCAGTAGAAGAAGAAGCAGATGTCCCTGAGTGCTTATTTTTTGCTTCAAAGATTTTTAATACACTTAATATTCCAATAATAATTGTATGAATGAGGTAATCATACATGTGTTCTTCACACGCATATTAAATATCATCTCGCATTTTGAAATCTGAAAATGTCGAATAAAGTTTGAGAATAACTTTGGGGATATGACAGCGAGGTCAGGTGAGGTCCTGGACTAGCCTAATCACTAGAGCTTGGGTGGACCAATCATGGCGTAAATGGATTTCTGGACTGATTATTGGGAATTCCTTTGTATTTGCTTGTTGTTCTGGCTAATTTAGCTCAGTCGTTGCTGTGAAAGCCTGAAAGGTCACAGCACTTAAACAGTCATAAACTATCACTGAAGCTAAAGGGGTTGAGTGGATCCCTAACTTCCCTTTTTAGTGACTTTCTCTGCTCTTCTATTTTGGGGTCATGTCCAAGCTGAAGGTCATGTCCTGTGGGCCTTTCGTGGCTCTACTTCTCAGTAATATTTCACCTACTTATTCTATTTCCATCCAGAGGCTTGTATACTGCTAATGATATCCCTTGGATCAACTTGGACAATTTCTAAAATTGGCATGCTAACAAAGTAACTTCTAATGCTTTATTTTATTTACTTTCAGATTGACAGGAAGCTTCATCCCTATTATGACATCTTGGAATAGTTCAGGGGTAAATGACATTGACCCCCAGTACAAAGCATTATAGTTTTAGACCTGCACCTGTTTGTTTCCATGGAACAAACTCCATGGAGTCTGATGCTGTACTGTGGAACATTCCACTCAAAGCACTGCCACCTCCATGGAGATTAGCAGGTGGTGGACTCTCCATCGGAAAATAACAAAGTGCACCTTTAATATGTTTGTCCTTTGGACTGACTCACTGCAAGTGACCTGCTTCAACAATGATCGAAAGCACTCCAAAACATGCAAGTGATGACTGTAACTGTTCCATTCCCACAATTCCACTGGAAAACTAGGAGTTAGAACCAAGAAATCACTCATCCGAGCAACCACACACCTGCTTGGCTAACCCTGACTCTGTTACTTGGCATTACATGGGGTTTATTCTTTCTCCTGTGGTGCCGCACTATTCTCTCAGTGTCAAAGTGGAGTTAGGTTTGCTATCTCACTCGCACTATCTCTAGTCACCTCTCAGCTTGTTTGACAGTAAATGTTTGTTTTTACACAACCGAGGAGGGGAGCTGCTGCTGGCCCATTCACCAGTGCAGTTCACCCTTGGTCCCATTCTCTCAAGGCCCAGCCCCAAATCTTTAGTGGAAGGAGCAGGGATAAAATGTCAGTCCCAGACACAAATGACATGGACAGATATGTGAACGCAGGGCCAGGATCTGGACTGTGTTTTCTTTGTACATCTGGATTCTTGGAGCAGCTATAGTATGTGTGTTTTGGTCTGAGGGTCAAATAAGGGTCCTCCAACAAAACTGTATAAACACAACGAAGTATTGACTACTTTATTGTATGAATGGTAATAATTTAGAGAGGCTAGCAGTATTACACATTTGTATGAGTCTGTGCTGCACTTTTAATATAGGTGACTGTATATACATATTTTGTATTTATTTATCAATGTATTGACATATTAAATTGAATTGTGTGCAACTTCATAAATGTTGTAACTATTAATGGTAATGTAGTGTTCTCAGCTGATGTGGCTTCAAGATATTATAATTAGCCCAAATGACCCCAAATAAGAATGACAATTTCAATATAACAGTTGCAGATTACTTTTATTGAATAGTATCATTTCAAAACAGTAAAATAGGATGGACTGAACACTCAAGGGAGCACCTCTCTTTTGTTATGTTTCTGACAAGTTTCTGTAGAAAGGTACAAAATCCAACATCTTGAGAAGAGTTTTTGATTTTTTTGTCAGCTGTCATCTCCCGAAAAGCTGTGACAACATTCCATAATTCCCCATAAGCATGATGTAACGCCGTGTGTCAGCCATACCACCCGTGTGTTCAAATGAAGGTTTATAAGTCTGAAATTGAGAATTGGCGTTAAAGCTTGATGCGTTCACTTGTATTGAAGCGCGCAGGGAGTGATCGTCACGGCGATGTCCCTGTGGGATTGTAAAGCACAAAGCCAGCAGGTGGAGTTGTTGTTGATGTAACAGAGCATGACAACAATGCTGAAATTCAATCAACATTTTTTGTACTGACACAACAAATGGATGCAGTGTTGTGAAATATTATGACTCTGGTGAAATGATATGCTTTTGTTTATTTCATAATGATTGGAGCATTGTAAGTGAATGTGAACCAGAGCTTTTTGACGGGCTACACGTGTTAGACCTCATGTAACCTGATCTGTCTACTGGCCTGCATCACACATTGGTAGCAAAGAGTCTGCAGTAACAATTCAACACAATGATGGAAAACATGATAGTTACTATTTTATTTTGCTTTTGAAAGCTTATGTGATAGAGGTTTTTTTGTGAGCAGAATACTTTCACATTTTTTGCAATGATTAATTAATTAGACTTTGACTTAGACAAACTTTATTGATCCACAAGGGAAATTGTTTGGGTACAGTAGCTCACTTATCAATATAATATATAATAGTAACCAGATCAGACCACATCAGGGTGAGTTGTTGTACAGTTGTAGGGAGTATTATCTGTTACATCAGGGTGAGTTGTTCTACAGTTGTAGGGAGTATTATCTGTTACATCAGGGTGAGTTGTTGTACAGTTGTAGGGAGTATTATCTGTTACATCAGGGTGAGTTGTTGTACAGTTGTAGGGAGTATTATCTGTTACATCAGGGTGAGTTGTTGTACAGTTGTAGGGAGTATTATCTGTTACATCAGGGTGAGTTGTTGTACAGTTGTAGGGAGTATTATCTGTTACATCAGGGGGAGTTGTTGTACAGTTGTAGGGAGTATTATCTGTTACATCAGGGGGAGTTGTTGTACAGTTGTAGGGAGTATTATCTGTTACATCAGGGGGAGTTGTTGTACAGTTGTAGGGAGTATTATCTGTTGTTGTACAGTTGTAGGGAGTATTATCTGTTACATCAGGGTGAGTTGTTGTACAGTTGTAGGGAGTATTATCTGTTACATCAGGGTGAGTTGTTGTACAGTTGTAGGGAGTATTACCTGTTACATCAGGGTGAGTTGTTGTACAGTTGTAGGGAGTATTATCTGTTGTTGTACAGTTGTAGGGAGTATTATCTGTTACATCAGGGTGAGTTGTTGTACAGTTGTAGGGAGTATTATCTGTTACATCAGGGTGAGTTGTTGTACAGTTGTAGGGAGTATTACCTGTTACATCAGGGTGAGTTGTTGTACAGTTGTAGGGAGTATTATCTGTTATATCAGGGTGAGTTGTTGTACAGTTGTAGGGAGTATTATCTGTTACATCAGGGTGAGTTGTTGTACAGTTGTAGGGAGTATTATCTGTTACATCAGGGTGAGTTGTATGAATGTATGGTATGAATGTATTCCTGTATCTCTTACTGTTTGAGCGAGAGATAAACTAATATTTTGATTATTAGATGCTCCTTCGCTGACCTTAAAAAAACTGTACTAAGAGGCACCTTACAATCAAGATAGATACATGTGACACACAAGGTATTCACCACTGAAAAATGAGCCCATGTGGATTTGTACTAATAAAACACTCACTGCTTATCACAGTCCTCTGTGAATGAAAATGAAAATTAGATTTAATAATAATCTTTTTAAACTTATATAGCATCTTGCAAGACACCCAATGACAATGCAATGATTCACGCCACACTGGTGATAAGCGACTGTAACCTGGCAGCGTGCTCTGTGCTTCGGCTTTCTTTTTCCGCACTGAAAAATAGTTCCCACCCAAAAATGACCAAGTCAAGCTCTCCGTGTTGATTTGCACATTTATTTGCACTCGATATGAATGCGCACTACACAGAAAGTAATTGGGAAACGCATCGAGCAAATTAATTCCTTTTGGCCGAAATCTTTCTCTGGCGACGTTAGACTCCAGTCTAAGGCGGAAGAGCTGCAGATACCGCGGCGGTCAGTGCTGACAGACTCGGACAATGGCTGGGTGACCAGGAAAACGCTTTCCACCACTTATTTTAGTCTCTGGACTGTGGGGAGATGCCCAAATTTGACCTGGGGGTGGCATATCCCTTTAAGGACACAACAAAAGGAGGCACTGGAGCCGATGCCGTCCCAGTACGGCACCTGGTATTCCCAATGGCTTCTCATTCAAATACTTCACAGTCTTAGTTACAGATCTGCATCACTATTGTATCCCTGCCTTGAGCCTTATGGAACTGTACATTATCCTGTTAATTAGACAGTTATTACGTTATTTTCTGATTATGTTTTAATGTTGTTTCCTCATTAAAAACATACCTGGAGTTGTGTTTTGTTTCATTCACATATGTTTAACACACAGACCCTGCACATTTAAGCTAAGTTGTTCTCTGAAACAGGAAACACTTTGTTCCACCTTGTGGTTATACAGGAAGTGCTCCACTGTGTTTTTAAACTCCATACCCCTTCACTAGAATCATTTGGATAATTTTAGCTCTGGGATTGCCTGTCTCTACTAAACTCAATGTAAAAGGCTGGAACAGAGCTTTTTGAGCTTTAGCGGTATAGACAGCCCAATAATGCAGTGTTACTCAAACATGTGTGAATCAAACACCACTCGGCATATGGTTTTGATGAGGTAACAACATTCTACAGGACTAAAAGCTCACAAGAGAATTCTGCATGATATGGAACCTTTAAAAAAATGAAATGAAAAAAGTAATGGTACTATTACAAATCTGGCAATGGAAATGCACTCAGTTGACCATAGACTGGCAAACATGTACTGTAACACAAATCTGTCTTTTGCTTCAAATGCTGTGGCCATATGACAGGTCGGTAAGCGCTTCATTCGCCCAAAGGCATCTCCTCACACCACATCAGTTGCGCTCACATCCACATTTCCTCGCACAGCTCTGACTGGGCAGCAGGCTGTCGGACTTGGATGAAAGAGGCTCTGTCACCGAGAACCCCTCCCACTGCTACCCCACTGCTCCCCAGACCTCCCCCCTGCTCCCCCCTCTATTAACATATGTCCTCTGAGTGGGCACACAGACTGACACACTGCTCCCTGTCAACACAGCTGTGATGTGTACAAGGCAGTAGTGCTGGGATTTCAGAGTTTCTTCCACTGTAGATTTCTTCTGATAACATCCAAATGTAATGTACATGTATCTTAATGTCTATGATAACTGTTTCAAAGTATATGGATGGATTTTTGCTTTTGTGGTAGAGGCAGTGATACCAATTTCACTCATGAGAACCCAGTAATGTTGTACTCAATAAACTGGCAGTTATGCCACTTTGCTTATAACCAGAAGATTTGTGGATGATCCATCATGCCAGTGCATAGGGTATGCGTGCTGTTCTGTGCATATGTATGAATGTGATGTGAGAATGAGTGATTGTGGTGGTTGGATGGTCCTCAGCTGTTGCTACAGGCCCTGTCAGCATACCATCAAGAGTGAAGAGTGAATCATCTAAAGCAGGATTTTAGTATCTAAATATAGCACTGTATACATGGAATGTCCTTTTATCATTTTGCAGGGGAAGTCTTGGAATATTTATCAAATCAAATCAAAAAGTTGACTCATGAGCTGCCAACTAAAATGTTTGTGAATGTTGATGGCATTGTGGGTCTATTAAAAACATAAAACTATGTCAGTATCTAATTAAGTGATTCTTTGGAGCAGGAACTGAAGATTTATTAACCGAGTTCTTACTGTACCACGTCCAAACCCAAATAAACATGCAAATCAATTCCAATGAGCAAATTATGACCGTAGAAGTTCTATCTCTGCCCACCAGGGGGAATCCATACACACCATCTCATCCATTCTCCACAGATGAGGTTTGCAGAAAGGACTCGTGCAGCGCTTTCTCACACTTCTGGACATGCCATACTGTCTGGATAAGCCCACTGAATTTGTTCACTTGGCATTCGGCCTCCACTCGGCCCTCTCCCTCCCTCTCCCTGCCAATCAGAGTCCTTGTATTTGTCCAGAAACAGCTGTGGAGCAAAGCTAAGTGGTGCATGTGCTGCTAAACGCTCCCCTCAGGATGGGAGAGACTTCACATGAGGCTGGGGAGCGCAGATCATCGTTTCCTGTGCAGTGGGGAGAGAGGCCAAGGGGACATAAGGCAGTTGCTGTTGCTGCACTGGCAATGAATGGAGCGCAATAGAAGAAGACAGTCAGGACATAAAAATGATGCAACAACTGCTCTAAGTGGATACAGTGGAGTTATTATGTGTGGGACTCACATTACACGAATAAACACTTCGACAATTGAAAACAGCCATGAGCATTTCAAATCTAATTCTCCTTAACCCAGAGACACGCCACAGATACAGTGCTGATAATGGCATTAGAACAATAGGTCCCGCTGTTTTCCAATGGAATTTAACATGCCTAAACCTCCCCATAACCTTGTGACAGGCCAGTTCAATAAATGATGCAATATGTGCATATTAAAAACAGTTTTTATCACATTCACCCTTAATTTAAAAAACTGATGACATTATTTTATGCATTTATTGCTTACAGTTCTTTCAACCTTCAACAACAGATTCTTATCAATGTTTCATAAGCTAAGCAAGGCGGGCCTGATTAGTACTTACCATTTATTATTCATGTAAAGCACTTTGTGATTTTTATCCATGAAAAGCACTGTACAAATAAAACTGTAATACTTACTTGTGAGTGAGAGATGGGAATGGGAATATCAGCTGCAGCAGTGGCTCCAGTTGAAACTGTTCTTGTTGTGTCCTTAGGCAAGACACTTCTTCCACATTGTCTAGTTTATACAGGAAAATAGTCTCAATGTGTCTATATAAATGTAAATCTGAAGTAGCCTTTTAAACTCTTAGTTATAAATATATTCAGTTGTGTTGGTACCAAGGCCATAAAGAGTGGTTAAATGGCATCAGGAACAGGAGTATATAATCAATGTAAATGTAACAGTAAAACTGGGATACAGATGACCAGACAAACAGTGAAAGATGAATAACTTTCCATAAACTGTTTTTTTAAGTGTGTGGAATCTGAATTGCTTTGTATATTTTGTCTATGATGATAACCAATAAAATATCTTCTCTTCCCACAGAAACCACTGTGCCTATGTGGTCCAGAAGAACATCACATGTATCATGCAGGACGGAGCCATCCCTTTTGTGAAGGCTGAGTACACCACCAAGTGCATCTGGGGCCAGAAGTGCCCTGTAGTTATGTAAGTGTTTCAATAAAAGATGATTTGGGGTTAGTCAGCGAGAGGAAAACCTTCACGTTATGATACTGCTTTTAAATGCTGCCCTCTAGTGGCCACAGTCAGCACTTAAAATGTTCATTGTTCAGTATAATTCACTCTAATATTGATACATTTCAAATCAGTTAAAATATTTGAACAGTGAAAACTTTTGACAATACAGGAAGACCCAAACTCAACTGAAGGGGTACAATAGATTTTAAAGTTAGTTTAAAAGTTATTAGTCTGTACATCAAAAGGCGTTTGGCACGTTATCAGAATCTGTTTGGATCAAATATGGTAAAGTGAAGTTTGCCACTGACCCGAGTCCAATCCTCGGATACCACATCATTTACATTACCGCCACCTTAATCTCATAATCTCCCTCTAATCTGGTCAATCCCATCGCCAACAACTTCATCCTTTTATTTCTGCTCCGCTAATCCCAACTTCCCTTCACCCTCATTCTGATTCTACACACAACCTTGGAAAAATCAAGTGTTTAATTTATTTTCTCCACAGTTCTATATATTGCTATAAAATGGTGATCTTTTCAATAAATTAAATCATTAAAGGCCTATACTACAGTACACTATTTTTGATCTATGTTACAATGTCATCAGTACCTCATCAAAACCACACCTGGAGTTGTGTTTTGTTTAATTCACACCTGTTTAGCAGACAAACCCTGCATATTTAGCTCTTTTCTCAAACTGAAAACATTGTTCCACCTTGTAATGTCATGCCATAATACAAGAAGTGCTCCACTGTGTTTTTAAACTCAAAGGAAACAAAACACAACTCCAGGTAGGTTTTTGAGCATTGCTTTAAGCTCACAATTACCCATTTTGCATAATAGGACCTTTAAGAACTCATTTTGTCTCTTTGCATTCCTTTTTTTAAATTCAGGTACAGGACCATATACAAGCCAAAGTACAAAGTAGGTTATAAAACAGTGACAGAGCTGGAGTGGAGGTGCTGTCCTGGATACTCTGGGGATACCTGTGTGGAAGATCCCACGTCTGAGCCCGGTGTGGCCGTGCCCCCGTTCAAAGGTGCAGGTCTGCCCCATCGCCCCAAGGTGAAAGGCTTCCCCCATGGCCCCCGCCCCCCAGTGGACCACAAACCTGGAGAGGGCCAGATCGAACCAGGCAGACCACTTCCGAATGTGCCCGATTCAAGGCCCATACCGTCAGGACAACTGCCGGCTGGCACTGGAAAACCATTTGGTAACGTCCGACTTAAAGGGCTCATATTACACTATCTTTCTGATCTATGCCATTATGTGGTTTACTCCTCACAAACATACCTGGAGTTGTGTTTTGTTTCATTCACACATGTTTAACACACAAATCCTGCATATTTAGAGTTCTTCTTGTAATGCCACATATTAATACAGTAAGTGCTCCACTGTGTTTTTAAACTGAGCAAAAGGTAAAAGGTAGCTGTTAAAGGAATATTAAAGTTTTTTACAATTTGAACCTTATTTCGGTAATAAAACAAGTCGTTTTACTCACCCATAGCACTTTGGTGTCATTTGGAGCAGTTTCGTAGATGTTGTAGTTTAGCGATATCCGTTAACGTGAGTGCTTGGTGCAGGTGATTGCAGTCACCAAATAACACAAACTTTATCACTTTTCAAATTACAGAAGCTCAATGTCTTAGTCTACACTTTCGTTTGAGTCAAAAGTGGCCTCTAATCCGATATGTATCCATAGTTTCGAGATGAGGAGGCCAGTGCGCATGTGCTCATTCACAGCTGATTTGCAGATAAGAAGACGCTCATAACTTTTCTGTTGCGAGCGACACATGGCAGAAGATTCGGACTTTGAGGCTGAAGAGGACTTATGGAGGACTGAGGACTGAAGAGGAGTATACGGATGAGGAGACAGAATGGATAAGGAAAGAATGAAGGGGAGACAGTTTTAGGAGCAGCGCACCAGAGAACACCCATTGGTATCGCATTACTTCTCAGAATCATGCGCTGAGTCCGCTGGCCTTCTTTCTTTTCCTTTGCTGGTAAAAAATCGTCCTGACTGAAGTGGGTACTGCAAACACGATGGCTTTACCTTCCATGTTTGGGTGTCGAGAGCTGAGAGCGAAATCAGCTGTGAATGCGCACATGCGCACTGTCCTCGTCATCTACGCGGAACTATGGCTAAATATTGGATTAGAGGCCACTTTTGACTCAAACGAAAGTGTAGAATAAGACATTGAGCTTCTGTAATTTGAAAAGTGATAAAGTTTATGTTATTTGGTGACTGCAATCGCCTGCCCCAAGCACTCACGTTAACGGATCTCGCTAAACCACAACATCTACGAAACTGCTCCAAATGACACCAAAGTACTATGGGTGAGTAAAACAACTTGTTTTATTACCAAAATAAGGTTCAGATTGTAAAAAAATGTTAATATTCCTTTAACAGCTACCTTTTACCTTTTGCTCAGACCTTATCAGACATGATAAGGTGGAACAGGGCATTTTGAGCTTACACATACACATACATTCTCTCATTCTAATCCTCTAACTAAAAGTATCCAGTTAGCATATTCAAGATTCAAGATTGTTTATTTGTCATATGCAGGATCAACACAAGGTCAACAATGCAATGAAATGCTTAAGATCAGAAGAACCTTTGACTCGCTAAGATAGTCGAGAAGTACTAATAGCATGCAATAAAAATACAAGGGAAAAAAGTAAGCAATATAATAAAAAATATGTAATAAAATATAATAAAGTACAAAGGTACAGGTAGGATTAAATAAGGTGTAAGTAGAGTATTTCACAGGTGGTAATACTGCTCAAAAGAATTTCGTATTGCAGCAGTATTTACAACTTTTTCTGACTAAAATGGTATTTAATCTGAGTATTTCAAAATACAATAAAAGTAATAGTTTGACTTGTCAAAGCCTAATTGAAAAATATATATAAATATATTGTTGACTATTCAGCTACTAGAATAAAAAATTGACCATCACTACTTTTTTTAAAATTTTTATTTTGCTACACAATTCCTCTTTCTTCAAATAGGAAATACATTTGTGGGATCTGGAGTGACAGGTGAGCGCTTGGACCGGATGGAGGCAGATCTGCGACGCCTCTCCCAGAGTTTGGACACCCTGAACGGTGTGGTAGTCGGACTAGAGGAGCGTTTGAGGACTTCACTGAGAGAAGACACCAACAAGATCCTGGTGTCTCTGCTCCCAAACATGCCCCGGACCCCAGACTCCGGCGTGGGCTTTGGAGTGATCCCAGATGGCAGTCCGGATGGTTTGGAAGGCCAGGAGAGCTTTAATGGATTTGGAGACCTGGTTGGAAGAGTAACAGAAGTGAGGGATGAGCTGAGGACCAAAACACACATCATCCAGGAGATCCAGGTAACATGAGTCACCCATGTCCTTTTACACTCCATATTTTACGTGATTATAAATACATTTCTCAAATATTTGAAAAAGGTAAACAGTAGTTGTTCAATAATCTATTCAAATAAAGGTTAACAAATAAATAAATCCTTCCAGTAAAAACACAAATACTTGAAGATACACTATGTACAACTGGTGGATGGTCTCCATAGAGGTATTGCTTTGTCGGAAGAGTTCCACAATATGGTATTAAACTTATCTCCATGGAGACAAACAGATGATGTCACCAGGCAAGGTATAGGTCAGATCTGTGGAGAGCCAACCCCATACACTTTCAATACGATTGCATGTTTTTCAAGGTATTTCAACAACACCTTATCCAACTTATTGGAATAAATGCAAGAAAACATGTGGAACATCTAGGCAAAGCAATAATGTAGTAATAATAATAATGGAGATGGGCATTTCTTTTTGTGTATGTGAAATTAGCTGACTGATACTTGAAATTTTCTTTTTATTTTTATGAAACTAAACCTAATATCTAATCTTATCTCAAACCATAGTAGACCTGTAATACCATTCTACTCTGTCTCTAGGGCATGGTCCTTGGTCACGACGATCAACTGAAGAAGTTACTAGAAGGCCCCAGAGGAAGGCCCATCGCTGGCTCTACCCTGAATGTGGAGGAGATCGTGAATCAGAAGCTGTCCAGGGTGCGCTCGGAGATCCTTGATGGTTTTGAACGGCGTCTGACTGGTCTGGAGTCCCACTGTGACAAGAGGATCAGCGCCGTACAGCAGCAGTGTCACCAGGACCACATGAATGGACAGGAGCAGATGCAACAGTCTCTGGACGGACGAGAGACCGGTCTGAGGAAGGAGCTGGGGACACTACAGGCCCAGATCCAAGGACTCACACTCACTGAGAGCTGCTGCGGACAGGTATGGCTATGATTTGTCACAAAAGATGTTCAGCTTGGCTATATATTGGAAACAGAATTTTGAAAACAGTTGCAGCCAGAATTAGTCCCTTTTGTCCCATTTCTTATTATAATGGATGAAGGATGAAGTTTATAGAAGTCCACCCTTCCATGATAAAATCCACTCAATATTATTTTTACTGACAATATCTGTAGAAAATGGTAGCAAAATGTGTATATAATTTTTCAAAATGGAATTACTAATTATTGGAATAATAGATTCTTTTTAGATTAGAGCAATATTTTTCAGACTGAGAATATTTCATAACACATTCACTGCAAAGCAATATTTGTTCAATAGGAAAAACAGATGTTGAAACATTGGCACAGAATTCTTATTTTCTTATTGATATTATGAATAAAAAAAAGTAAGAATGGAATAATAAGTTGATTGCTGTAAAATGTTTCTTCTGAAAACATTCCTATACAAAGAGTAAACTGCAAATGCAATGAAGACATTTTAAAATATAAAGCATCAGTTTGCAAAGGAACTCTATACTACACGCATAAAAAGAAATGAATAAATATAATCATTTGTTATTCCGACAGGTGAACAGCCTCTCCCAGCGCATGCTCTTGCTGGAGGACTCTGTGAAGGACCTGACGGAGTCTCAGAGGCAGATGCAGAGGGCCCTGGTGGATCACGACATCGAGGTGGAGACCCTGATAGAGACCCGCCTCCTGGAGATCGAGAACCGCCTCAACACCACCACCACAGAGGGCGCCACCATCACCGCCGTGTCCGGGCTCCCCTCTCAGCTGGACGGGTTCAAGACCATGCTGGAGGACAAGCTGAAGACTCTGGAGGAGAGAGTGTTTGTGGCTGTGGGAGAACTGAGCAATGCCACCTCCCCTGCTCTACTGGAGGGTCAGGTGATTCCCGCTCTGGAGATCGAATCTATCAAAAGGCGATTTGAAGGCGAAATCGGCGGGATCCAAAAACAGCTCATAGACTTGGAGCTCCTGTGCACCTCATCTTGTGTTCCCTCTACCTCACCAGCAGGGGGCATCGATGGCAAGGGGGTAGAAGACTGTGAGGATGTGGAGAAAAAGATGAATGGTAGGATAGACAACCAATCCAACCAACTGGATCAGCTAAATAACACATTACAGAATTTGCTTTTCAAGATTGCCCAAGAAGAACTGGAAGGATCGGTCAGCGGTGAGATTACACTTCTTAAAGTCAACATTCACTCAGTAAACAAGACTCTGAGAGGGTTAAAAGACTCCATAAGGATTATTGCAAGTGAGGTTGGACACGCTAACACTACCTGGGAGCAGAGGGAGAACCAGCTCGTCAACCAGGTGCAAGGAATATCAAAAGTAGTGGGTCACCAAGCTTCTCTCCTGGGCGCTGGGGAGAGGAGACTAGCACATCTGAAGGGAGAACTACTGGCACTCAAACGACGCCTATCAGGCGAGCTTCAGGGCTGCAAGAGCACAGCGTTGGAGGTGAAGAAGGAGGTGAAGGATGTGGACAGTCGGGTTAGCCAGGTGGAGGGACAGTGTAGCGGTTTGGGAGAGCTAGCAGAACACTTGGAGCAGATCCGTGAAGAGTTGGAGAGACATTCGGATACATATCTTGCCAAAGTGAACGGGACCCTGACTGTGCATTCAGAACAACTGGCTGAACTCAAAGACGAGGTCAAAGAGTGTATCGCCAAGGAAGCCGAGAAAAGCCAAAAAGGTGACCAGTAGCATCATCGTCAGTGCTACAGAAAAAAGACTTAAAGTGACTTCCTTTATTGTCATTTCAAATTAAAACCAGCACAGATGCAGATTAACTGAAGTACTGAAAGATACGGATACGCTTCCTGCCCCAGTCCTCTAGTGCCTCCAGATGTGTGGGGAATTCTGACCAGCCAAGTTGAACGACCCGAAACACAGAGACACGCCTATATTGTGCATAGTAATGTTTTTATATAGGGTATTTTCTGCTTGTACAAATGTTATGTTTTCATATGATTTCATTTTTTAACTTATATGAAGTGACTGCATTGTGTTATCATGATTAAGTGACAAATGTAAAAGAAATGTGTAATGTTGATGCGCAAAAAAACTAATACGCTGCTACGGGTCTCTACTGACAAGCACACCAGATCTGTGTGGACACTTTAATAATACTGTACTGTCACTATGGTGCTATATATGTACATTGTGTATGAATTATAATTGTGTTCCTGCTTTAAAAATGCCTTCCAGGATATGTATGTTGGTATGTACAAGGAATAAATTCTCAAACTATTGTGGTGTTTTTCAAAAAAACAAGTTGAAGTTATTGTATTTTTCAATAGAAATTCAATAAAGATATGCCTTTATATATGATATGACTTCAATCTTAAAATCATACGGTACATTTAAAATTATAGTTATTAAAGGTTCACTATGTAGCTTTTCTGGTAGTGAGGTCGACACCTGCATGGAGATGTTATTGTTAAAGGTCCCATGACATGGTACTTCTTGATGCTTTTATATGGCTCCTTAATGGTTCCCTAATACTGTAAATGAATCCTTCTTCAAAATCAACACTCAGTGCATGAGAAACAGAGATAAGCTGAGAAAGAGTAATTTTTCTCACTCTGAACACTCTATAATGGGCGTTGTTGCTTGAATGCAAATGAGGAGAAAAGAACTGGCCAATAGTAGAGGGTGGGGGCGTGGCCAAACGCTCCGCTCTCGCTCTGAGCGCTCAGCTGATCCATTTCCTTGTTTTTGCACGGGGGGAGAGATTTGAAGCGTTCCACTGAAAAATAAACACATTTCCACAGAAAATAAAATTAAACCACTGCTGTTCAAAGGTCCAGAGGCTCAGATAAAGGACTTCTGAGCCTAGAAACACTCGGACGTGCCTCCAGGCAAATAAAAAAACGCATTTCGCATTGCCTAGCGCATTCGCAGTCCAAACTCTCTGGGCGTGATTTACAGAGACGCTGAGTACAGACAGACGGGGGTGGAACTGCATTTGCATTTCTTTTTTCGATCTGACGTCAATAAGGTGCCTTGTTCAAACTTGCCCGTTTGAGCTCCGATTTTTTGTAACGCAGAAAAGGATCGCAAATGCTCAGTTTAGACATTTCGCAACTTTTAACCATGGGGGGAGGGGAGGGGGGGCTAAACAGGGTAGGGGAGCTCACATTAACGTTCAAAAACCTCAGAAAGTGAAAATTTCATGCCATGGGACCTTTAACATACACGATTATTAAATTGCAGGTGTTGTTAATGCAAAAAACAAACAAAAAAAACCCCTGAAAAACTGAAAAACATGTATATATTTATTCTTATGAGGGTCTCTGTGGGGTCTCCTCTCCACAGATGTGACCTGTCACTTGCCCTGATGCCTTAACCTGCTTCTTTATGGAAATACAGCTCTGAAAAAAAGAGACCACTGCAAAATTATCAGTTTTTCTGATTTTATTACTTATAGGTATGTGTTTCGGCAAAAGCAACATTTTTGAGTCTATAAACTACTGACAACATTTCCCCCAAATTCCAAATAAAATACTGTATGTGTTTAGAGCATTTATTTGCAAAAAAATGACAAATGGTCAAAATAACAAAAAAGAAACATGTTTTCAGACCTCAAACAATGCAAAGAAACAAGATCAAATTCATTTTAAAACAACATAATACTAATGTTTACACTTAAGAAGAGTTCAGAAATCAATATTTGGTGCAACAATCCTTATTTTTAATCACAGCTTTCATGCGTCTTGGCATGCTCTCCACAAGTCTTTCACATTGTTCTTGGGTGACTTTATTCCACTCCTGGTGCAAGAACTGAAGTAGCTCAGCTTTGTGTTTGTGTTGTGTAGGATTTTCTTCATTTCATTTCGATTAAGATGTTTTCTTCATTCATAAGTTAGTGAACAGGATAGTAGCCATCACTCCGGTTTTCTTTTAGTTGAAGTGCCATTTATTTTATCATTTTGATGACATACGGCAGCGTCAGGTGAAGTGGACATGTTCACATATACCCTGAAAAGAACAACATAATATAATAACCAAAAAAATAACATCCATATGAGAACACAACCTAACATGTTGGAATTCAACAGACGCTGGAATGGAATGGCTGTAATACATGTAGAGATGCTGATTTCAGAAAAAAAATGCAGTGGTCTCTTATTTTTTTTTCCAGAGGTGTAAGTTTAATGCCATCCTGTGGAACATTCTAGCATAACATGTCAATGGAGATAAATAGGTGGCAGATACTCATCTAGAAAAAAATACATAGTGCACTTTTAAAGGTCCCATGGCATGAAATTTTCACTTTCTGAGGTTTTTGAACGTTAATGTGAGCTCCCCTACCCTGTTTAGGCCCCCCCCCCATGGCTAAAAGTTGCGAAATGTCTAAACTGAGCATTTGCGATCCTTTTCTGCGTTACAAAAAAACAGTGTTCAAACGGGCGAGTTCGGACAAGGCACCTTATTGACGTCAGATCGGCAAATGCAGCTCCAGCCCCTCCCTCTGTCTCCGCTCAGCATCCCTGTATATCCCGCCCATAGAGTTTGGACTGTGAATGCGCTACGCAATGCAAAATGCGTTTTTTTATTTGCCTGGAGGCACGTCCGAGTGTTTCTAGACTCGCAAGTCCCTTACCCGACCCTCTGGACCTCTGAAATACCAGTGGTTTACTTTTATTTTCTGTGTAAATATGCTTTTTTTCATTGCAAAGTCTCTCATCTGTCTTCCTGCGTAAAACACGGAAGAGAGGAGAAAGCGGTGCAGAGCTGCGCTTCGAGCGGGGGAAACCCCCCCCCCTTCCCCCCTTAGCCAATCTCTCTGTCCTTCTCATTTGCAGTGAAGCAGCAACACCCAGAATAAAGCATTTTAGACACATATCTAGCCTCATGAAGACTATCAGAGTCATATCTCATGCAGTGAGTGTTGATTTTGAAGAAGGATTCATTTACAGTATTAGGGAACCATTAAGGAGCCATATAAAAGCATCAAGAAGTACCATGTCATGGGACCTTTAAGGCAAATCTTAGCAACATTTCAACAGTTACAAGCGTCTGGTAAACACTAGCTTATACGCACAGCTTCCAAGCAGAAAATTGTTCCAAATATTACCAAAACATTGACACTGTGGCTGGTGAATAACCTTTTACCTTCTAACAATGTGTGGCATCCTCACCACTATCTGATGAGCTCAAACACGTACGGCATCTAACCAAGATAACAGGTCCTTGTGACAATGCACATCTGTTAAAATAAATCAACAAAACCCTGCACAGTGTTGCTTTATAGCCAGGGGCATGGGTTTTCTATTGATTCAAGCTACTGTTTAAATACTTTATCTGCAAACTGTATATCTAGCATAAAAATGTGAAAATATTTGAAGTGATAAATTGTGGATTTGAATTAATACCGGTAATTAAAGGGTCCATATTACTTTATTTTCTGATCTATGTTACAATGTTGTTTCCTCATCTCAAACATACATACAGTTGTGTTTTTTTCCCATTCACTCATGTTAAACACACAAATCCTGCATATGTTAAGTGCTCTCAAACAGAAAACACTCTTTTCCACATTGTGATGTCCTGTGGTAATATAAAAATTGCTCCACTGTGTTTTTCCTTCATGCACCTTCACTAGAATCATTTGGATAATTTTCAACCAATTGTAATTGCCAATCTCTACTGAATTGAAGGTAAAAAGTAGCTGTTAACTTTAAAACTATCACATGACATGACATCACAAGGTGGAACAGACAGACAAACTAATTAACCAGGATTACTCAGACATGTGTGAATGAAACAAAACACAACTCCAGATATGTTTTTGATGAGGAACAGCATTACAACATGGCTTAAAGCTCACCAGAATCCACTTTGTGTAATACAGGACATTTAATATCTTATTTATGTATATGGATTTTACACATTAGATTATTGTTATATATTTTAAACATATTTTAGGCTGACAGAACTTGAATAGACCAAAACTCAAGCTCAGTTTAATACAAGCTTTTGCCTTTACTCGTCACTTTCCACAATATTCACCTCACAGTTGTTCCATTCCCTCATTCCCTGTATCCCACCTTCGACCTCTGACCCCTTCATCCGCTCAATACTCTCGCACCGCCAGGATTTTTTTATTGTTATTATTTTTATACCTCGCCTCTGGTTTTCATTATGCGGTGACTGCTCCATCCTGCTCTGGCTCTTTCGGTAGGAGATGTTGTGATTAAAGAACAAGAGCATAGGCTGATGTTATCCAGAGATCCAGGTTTGTATCGCAAGTCTAACTTCATTTCATGGCTCATTTTAGTCAGCTTCATATATCAGGTGCCTTTGACTCAATCTGAAACACTAGGCCAACTTACAGGTCAGATGAGGTAGCAATAAACACACCTGTAATGGCAGCAGTGGAACATTCCAGGCAAAGCAATAAAAACTCCAAGGAGACAAACAGGTGGGGGAAACGCTGATAGTGCACCTTTAAGTAATACTTTTATTTTAAGAGTAATAACACTTTCTGTGTCTTTTTTGTAACAAATTATTGTAGAAATTCATGAATATTTAATGATGAGTTGCTAAGTAGTATTTCCAGTACTTTCACTTCCAGTTTTACAAACATTTCCAGTATTACTACTAACAGTTGTAGTAGTAGAAGTTGTAGTAGTAGTAGTAGTAGTAGTTGTAGAAGCAGCAACAGCAGTAGTAGTTGTAGTTATAGTAGTAGTAGTAGTAGGTGTAATAGTAGTAGTAGTAGTAGTAGTAGTAGTAGCAGCGAGCGGTAGTTGTAGTAGTAGTAGTAGACGTAATAGTAGTAGTAGTAGTAATAGTAGCAGCAGCAGTAGTAGTTGTAGTTGGCGTAATAGTAGTAGTAGTAGTAGTAGTAGTAGGCATAGTAGTAGGTGTAATAGTAGTAGTAGTAGTAGTAGTAGTAGTAGTAGTAGTAGTAGTAGTAGGTGTAATAGTAGTAGTAGTAGTAGTAGTAGTAGGCATAGTAGTAGGCGTAATAGTAGTAGTAGTAGTAGTAGTAGTAGTAGTAGAAGTAGTAGCAGCAGCAGCAGCAGTAGTTGTAGTAGTAGTAGTAGGTGTAATAGTAGTAATAGTAGTAGTAGTAGTAGTAGGTGTAATAGTAGTAATAGTAGTAGTAGGTGTAATAGTAGTAATAGTAATAGTAGTAGTAGTAGTAGTAGGCGTAATAGTAGTAGTAGTAGTAGCAGCAGCAGCAGTAGCAGCAGCAGTAGTTGTAGTAGTAGTAATAGTAGTAGTAGTAGGTGTAATAATAGTAATATAGCAGTAGTAGTAGTAGTAGCAGCAACAGCAGTAGTAGTTGTAGTTGTAGTAGTTGTAGTAGTAGTAGTAGTAGGCGTAATAGTAGTAATAGTAGTAGTAGTAGTAGTAGTAGTAGTAGTAGTAGTAGTAGTAGTAGTAGTAGTAGTAGCAGCAGCGGTAGTTGTAGTTGTAGTAGTAGTAAGCGTAATAGTAGTAGTAGTAGTAGTAGTAGTAGTAGTAGTAGTAGTAGTAGCAGCAGCAGTAGTTGTAGTTGTAGTAGTAGTAGTAGTAGTAGTAGAAGTAGCAGTAGCAGTAGCAGCAGCGGTAGTTGTAGTAGTAGTAGTAGTAAGCGTAGTAGTAGTAGTAGTAGTAGTAGTAGTAGTAAGCGTAGTAGTAGTAGTAGTAGTAGTAGTAGTAGTAGTAGTAGTAGTAGTAGTAGTAAGCGTAATAGTAGTAATAGTAGTAGTAGTAGTAGTAGTAGTAGTAGTAGTAGTAGCTGAAGCAGCAGCGGTAGTTGTAGTTGTAGTTGTAGTAGTAGTAAGCGTAATAGTAGTAGTAGTAGTAGCAGCAGCAGTAGTTGTAGTAGTAGTAGTAGTAGTAGCAGCAGTAGCAGTAGCAGTAGCAGCAGCGGTAGTTGTAGTTGTAGTAGTAGGTGTAATAGTAGTAGTAGTAGTTGTAGAAGCAGCAGCAGCAGTAGTTGTAGTAGTAGTAGGCATAATAGTAGTAGTAGTAGTAGTAGTAGTAGTAGTAGTAGTAGTAGTAGTAGTAGTAGTAGTAGTAGTAAAGAACACCAATTAAACATTATGAGCAAGTACCTCCTCATGAGACCACTAAAACTACAAAAAAATCCGTGACAACCACATTTATGTCAATATAATAAAATAAAACTGTTGTTAAACAGCTGGGTCTCCTCCTTGACAAAATGCTTACGTTAACAGTGCATAGTTCTTATTCCCACAGACAATACAGGGCGAGGCATTTTAATAATGATACTTTTCTGGATCCTATTACACACTGACAGGAAATTAATCAGAGAGGGATGTCGCTGTCTAAACTACTTGCTGATATTGGCTGAAATCTGCAGACAGAGCAGCCTGCCTTTGAGTTCAGTTGTAATTTAAAAATGTGTTTACTGTATCAAACTTGGGGGCAGTGAGAAAGAAATGTAGCCCTTTGCGAACCTGCATGTATGAATCGCTATTTGGAAAATCCAAAATGCAATACGATTTAGGGTATAAGCCAGGGGTGGGCAAACTTTTTGACTCGTGGGCCACAAAGGGTTCTAAAATTTAACAGAAGGGCCGGACCAGGAGCAGGTGGATTTAGTGTTTTGGTAAAAACATGGGATATGTAGAAAATATGTGCTTTATCTCTTAAAAAATAACAAAAGCATTACAACAAAATGTCCATCTTTCAAGTTCCACGGTATTTAGCAACTTATTGAAATGACTCTTAAAACACAGAACATTTTATTAATAAAATACAGCTTTTTTTTATTACTAACAGTTACTATTTTAAAGCACTGAAAGTTCTGTTATCCTTCAGGTTCTTTTATTCTTTCGTTGACTGCTTGTTGGCATGTTTTGTGGCAAAGTGACGGCTGATATTATATTCTTTAAAAACCGCAAAATGCCGCACGTCAACAAAGGTCAATGTATGTAGTGCGCCAGCTATTGGAAAACGCCAGAATTGCAGGGAAATTAAAACATTAAAACATTAACAAGGTTTATTAAAGATCCCATGACATGGTACTTCTTGATGCTTTTATATGGCTCCTTAATGGTTCCCTAATACTGTAAATGAATCCTTCTTCAAAATCAACACTCAGTGCATGAGAAACAGAGATAAGATGAGAAAGAGTAATTTTTCTCCCTCAGAACAGGTCATAATGGGAGTTTTTGCTTGAATGCAAATGAGGAGAAAAAAGCTGGCCAATAATAGAGGGTGGGGGCGTGACCAAAGTCTCCGCTCTCGGCTCTAACTCTCAGCTGATCCATTTCCTTGTTTTTGCACGGGGGGAGAGATTTCAAGCGTTCCATTGAAAAATAAACACATTTCCACATAAAATAAAATTAAACCACTGCTGTTCAAAGGTCCAGAGGCTCAGATAAAGGACTTCCGAGCCTAGAAACACTCGGACGTGCCTCCAGGCAAATAAAAAAATGCATTTCGCATTGTAGCGCATTCACAGTCCAAACTCTATGGGCGGGATATACAGGGACGCTGAGCACAGACAGAGGGAGGGGCTGGAGCTGCATTTGCCAATCTGACGTCAATAAGGTGCCTTGTCCGAACTCACCCTTTGAACAATGGTTTTGTGTAACGCAGAAAAGGACCGCAAATGCTCAGTTTAGACATTTCGCAACTTTTAGCCATGGGGGGGGGCCTAAACAGGGTAGGGGAGCTCACATTAACGTTCAAAAACCTCAGAAAGTGAAAATTTCATGCCATGGGACCTTTAATATAATTTCCGTAGCGCCGTAGTTTGCCCATGCCTGGTATAAGCCCATAATGAATGGCGTGAGAAGAAAAAGATCCACACAAGGTCCATGTAGTTGCTCAAACTTGTTCCCTGATAAGTTATACTATACTACTAATAATAATAATAATACATTTTATTTATAAAGCGCTTTTCAAGACACTCAAAGACGCTGTACAAGAGGTAAAATCAGTAATAAAACAAGTACCAAAACAATAAACAATCAGAAAAACATTAAACATTAAGAAACATTAAAAGCAGTTTTAAAAAGGTGAGTCTTGAGCAATTTTTTGAAGGTGGGGAGTCTACTATATTATGTGCAATCTGTGAAACACTCTACTTACACCTTATTTAATCCTACCTGTACCTTTGTATTTTATTATATTTTATTACATATTTTTTTTATTATATTGTTTACCTTTTCCCCTGCACTTTTTGCAACACTTTTTTAACATGCACTGTTATTGCATGCTAGCCTGGGAATTCCCAGGCCGCTTCCGTTCGTTTCGAACTGGAAGGCGGCCTGGAAACTCGTCCAAGCGAGAGTCCCAGATTTAGGGCCCCAATCAGAGAGCGGGGGAGGTGTGGCAAGACGGTGACGCGTACTACATGACAAATGGAAGCTTGTAGTTTGAACTGACAACTGACATGATTGGCTATGGACTTACGTATACGCTCAATGATAGACATTCATAACACCCAATAAACGGCCGTTGGCAATCGCTAACCACACCTCCGCTACGGGATTTTTCGAAGCGAGTTTCCAGACCCATATCTCACTTGTGATATGGTCAGGTGTTAACCAGACTAATTGCATGCTATTAGTACTTCTTGACTATCTTAGCGAGTCAACAGTTCTTCTGATCCTAAGCATTTCATTGCATTGTTGACCTTGTGTTGATCCTACATATGACAAATAAACAGTCTTGATTCTTGAATCTTGAAAACATAAATACTGTACATACTGAAGCACCATTGCAAGATAAGACCTTAAGATGCTAAGTTCAGCCACAAGGGGTCAGCAACATGAAAAAAATAATATTGGAAAACGATCAAATGAATGTTCACACTTGAGTGGATTTTAGTCCTAATGTAGCAATTCCAGGGCTTTAATCGTCATAATCAATACATAAAATCTAGTGTAATGTGGAGGTATGAAAAAGAAAACTAAATTGCTGTGCTTAAGCTTTATGTTTACAATTGATTAATAATTGTGATCGAAATGGAATGTATTGATGGAATGTTTTATAGTCACTATAGGTGTTAATGTGTCTGGAAATGGAATGTATTGATGGAAAGTTTTATAGTCACTATCGACACTGATGATGTCTTTTTATACTTTATGAATGAAATACATAAAAACAAACAATCAAATGATTATAGTGAAAAAAGCACCAAAAGTGGAGTAACCCTAACCCTAACCCTAACCCGACATCACAAGATGGAACAGAGTGATTTCCGTTTGAAAGAAGAACTCAACCTACATCTGCAATTGGTTTTGTCTTGTTTTTATTTAGTTTTAGTTCTGATTTACTGATTTAAGTTTATGTGGTGAATGTGTAAATGTGTACCCGGTGTGTATGAGTCTGAAAGTGACTAATGGGAGTGACAAGTAAAGAAGAGCAGAACAGACAGAGCGGCAAACAACAAACAGTCTCGAGGACATGTGAAGTGGAAGCTTGTACGGACAGGAGTTACAACATGCTGCTCATGACTGGAGCTCTGAGGCTGAGTCCGCTTTGGTGAGAAAGACAATAAAAATAACAAATAGAAAATACACTACTGATGATCACTATAACACTTTACATGTTAAAAGTGCAATATTTAACTCTTCTGTCTGTCTGAAACAGTAGCTCCTAAAACATTCCCATATTTCTATATGGGAATGTTGATGTCATCAGCTGCAAAGTATCAGCTGTTGGCAGGTTCAGGCTGCTGCACCTTTGACACATTAACAGTCAGCTGAATGTCATAAAACAGGAACAATAAGTTAACACAGACACTAAAGACTAAATGCAGCAGAAGGGCGCTCCAACACAGGACTGTGGACCTATAAAATAAAGTGAATAGCCTACATTGTTGTTCTGGAGCCAAAGAGGGCGTCAAAACAGACTACACCTACTACCAAGGCACAACAATAAACGATAAAGTGGACGGGTGCATGTGACAGTGAGGCTGACAGGTGTCGTGGAGCTGATGGACTGACAGCCACACCACAGGAGCTTCTGCAACAGTATAACAGACACAGGTTTGACTGGAGTGAAGCTCTTGAGGCCTGTGGCACTGTAAACAGAGAGGAGGAGCACAAGGCAAGACCTGGGAGTATGTAAGGTCAGAGGTCAGACAGCAAAAGGCTTCTTCTTCTTCTGTGGAGTTTAACATTGGCTTATGGGCGTGAGGCAAGAGGGCATGCCCTTTTATAGGCAAAACCTGGGGGCAGAAAGCAGTAGGCGCACACTGCTGTGTATAATGTTTATCAGGCCCATCAACAGAAATTTGGGGGCCTAATTGTTCATTTGTTTTTTTGGGAAATTTCCAGGGAAATTCTGTGATTGGTGGGACTCAAAAACAGTAAATGTAAGCCAAACCACAAATGTTCTTGCTGTTATTCACACTTTTGGCATGATGCCCTTCAAGTAAGCCCTGATTTGTGATGGATTAACAATTCTGAGGCAGATCCAGTTTAGATATGAATTTCCATTGTGTAATTTTTTCCAAACATGTACTAATACCATGTAATACCACATTACAAACACAAGATTTCAGACCAGACATCATATTATTATCTTTATTTCTATGGATAGATTTACATAGTTGAAACCAGACAAACATGAGAGAAGCCCTCAGGCCAGTCAGGTGCCTGTACTGGGATATCCCATGGGAGACATCACACCACAAAGGATCAGCCTATTGTCAACCCAAAGTCAACATGTGCACGAACAAAACAGCAGATATATGTATGTATGCCTGTGTGTGTATGTGTGTGTGTGTGCGTACATGTGTTGGAGCGTGCGTTTGTGTGTAGGCAGGGGCACAGCTGTCTTCATGCTGTAACACTGATCTCTTCTTTACACCTGACAGACCATGACAAACAATTACATAACAGCCTGTGATGTGAATGCATATTACATCTGCACACATACAGGAACTCAGGGGATCCTGTGAGGCACTATTGTCCTATATTCTTCAGACCTCTGATTGAAGCTGATAGGAGAGAGCCCTGAATGCATGATGTCAGCACACATATCATAGAAAAACAAGAGGAAAGCTAAAAACTGCAGCAGGCTAAAGGGCATTTCTGGCTGATTGAATCTCAGAGCTGAGCTAGGCACACACACAGGCAGAAACGTAGGCCTGTTTTCACTGCGTTTGCACAAGAATTAGCAAAAAATAATAAATACACAGGCAGGATCTTTATTATTCAGCCGTAACAAGGAATTGAATCTGATCAAAATGATTATTACTTGATTACATTTCTGTTCACCAGTGCACATACTGATTTATGTACGCATGTGGGTCGACTTAAAGGTACTACATTAGTAAAATTGACTCTTGTAAGCTTTTATACATGCTAGAATATTGTTACATCCTCAAAAACATATCTCAAGTAGTGTTTTGTTTCATTCACACGTCTGAGTAATCCTGGTTAATTAGCCTGTCTACATCTCCAAAGCTCAGAATGCTCTGTTCCACCTTGTGATGTCATGTAGTGATAGTTTTAAAGTTAACAGCTACTTTTTACCTTCACTTCAGTAGAGATTGGTAATTCCAGGGTTTATTGTTTATTATTAGTCTGTCAACATGTCCAGAGCTCAGAATGCTCTGTTCCACCTTCTGATATCATCAAGCGGTAGATTTCAAGTTAACAGCCACCTTTTACATTTTGCTCAGTAAAGATAGTCAATTCCAGGGAAATGAAATCACCCAAATGATTCTAGTGAAGGTGTATGGAGTGGAGAACTTCCTGTATTACCACATGAGATCACAAGGCAGAACAGCGTGTTTATATCTGAGAGAAGAGAAATACGAGCCCTTTAATCATTCACAGATTAACGGAATTTTCCTTCCTGTTGCATGGTGATGAATAAACGGGTTTTCCAACTGTCCCACGACCATGTCATTTTAGTTTTGTTTTAGCTCAGATAGAGAAGAAAAAATGTATACGTTTGGTGATAGATGGTTTTCCGGATACCACCATATCCCTCTGAATTTATCCAGTCAAAAAAATCACATGGCATAGGTTACATTCTGAGGCATGTACACGTATAGTTATCATACAAAGTTATCATAGATTTAGTTTATACATGTAGTTCATACCGCACAAGTAATTTATAACATCAGAAGTTTAATTTTCAATAAAAAGTTAAGAGTGACAAACTGGAAACCTGTTGGTTAATGGTAGCTAGCTTGTTTAACAGCACAGATCAACTCACCTACTTAAGCAGCTCTTTTGGTCACATTTTGTTACAATAAAGCTTAGATTAAAGTCTAACTTGAGTAACAGCTCAGTAGTAGAGTAGAGTAGTGCTTAACGGCAGCTCGATACTACATAAAAGATTCTTCTGTAACTTAAATGGGTTGATGATTAGTGACAATAAGGAAAAGTGTGAACATAGTTTATATTTAACTTAAATACAGTCCAAGTGGAACTGTTTGAAGTCAGTTGATGAACCCTGTGCTGTTTACTTGTTTTTTCTTTATCTGTCACTGGGTTGCCGCCCAGTGCATACAGAAAATCTCACTATCTTGTTCTTGTAATGGCCAGAAATGTCATGAAATAATGATTAATGTGTGCTCATTTAGAAACAGAGACATGTGCAGCTCTGGCACTCAAAACTAAAGGAAGTGTTATGTAAGGTTTATTTAAAAGGATCCTTGCGGAGTTGCAGATCATGGAGCTCTGTTGGGAAAAGTGCAGTGGAACAACAAACAGCATATGAAGACAAAGATGGATACATCAAAGACACACAGAGAGAGAGAGCGCTGGAGACTGAGAGGTGCTGTGAACATGAATTAATGTGGGCAGAATAATGCCATAAAAGAACAGCTCTTGGCATCTGAAGAGGCCCCTCCTTATATGTACAAACAGGCAGTGTTTGGGTGAAAAATATATATTGTTGAATGAATTGAGTAATTGAACAGCATTGAACAGCAAGTAGTGGTATTGACTTTTCTTTGCAACATTATTTCTTTAAGCCAGCCAATGACTTTGAATACTTATGTTATTTAAATAATAACTAATATTCTTAAATTTTTGAGTCTTGCATCCACAGAGTTGACCTGTGACTTGGTCTGGTCCTGACACTTGCTTGTTTCCATGGAGACTGATAATTGAATATCATATTTAAAGCTGATTGTTCCCTCGGGATGTGATGCTCACTGTAGACTCACTGCTCTGTCTGAAGCTCTGTCACTCAAATTAGACTTTAGTCTGACCTTTGTTTTAACACAATCAGACCATAAAGATCTGATTTGTGTCTCTCACACATAAAATTACAGTCACATGCTAGCTAGACGTAAACAACACCATGAATGCTCGTGTTTATCGCAGGCATCGGAAAATGTGTTGTTTAGGTAAATCCATGTAGTATTTTTGTTGAGTTTTCAGACAGCCATAAAACATTTTCGACCGTGTATGTGTATTTTGTTTCCATAATAACAGACTGAACATTTCACCATAGAGATACGTGTAGAACACCCCCAGAGTGCTACTGTAAAGTAACAATTGTGGAATATTCTATCCATATAAATGACATGGCATGTGGACAAGCAGCTGGCAGACCCACCATCAAGAAACCACAGCACAAAGCACTTTAGTGTCATATACTTTTTAATGTGTAATGTTGACACCTCACATCAGTTCACACTGTTTCAAATGGAGCTTTTTTCCTCTTCTGTTCTCTCCTTACAGCCCTGATGGTGTAACAGAGTGGAGAGGCGATGTCTGTGCAAATAACTCCAGTAGTGTGCTTGTGCCAGAGCAGCTCTCACATCTGAAGAGGCTGCTCCTTGTGTGGCTCTGTTTGAGGAGTGAGAACCAAACAGTCTCTGCCAGTGATCCTTCACACATTGGTCACACTGAGGCACCAGCAGAAGGGCCTTTCAAACAAGAGATTTTTTTATTGGAGAACAATACACCACACTTCTTTTGACACTTCTAAAATGAAACTAGCTATCTGATGGTCTTGTAGCTGCTGTCCAAAAAGGGAAAAAAAAAAACTGAGGGAGTGGCGCTGAATGGAGAATTTGTTGAGTCCATGGAGCTTAAGAAAAAACATCTGCAGCTGATTTAATGTATTGCACAATATTTTCATCTATTTGAGCTTTTAAACATGTTATATACTGTAGATATAGTCCTCATCAAAAGTTGAACATTACTGTTTTTGGCTATGTCCCTCTTCAGATCTAAAAAGGGCTCAGACGTTTGGGTTGCGTTGATGACATCGCATCATTCAAGAATAGTTTCAAAGGGATCAGGTCAGAATTCTGTGGTGGAATTTGCTGTTTAACTGTCAAATTGCAGATTTGTTGACGTGGATATCCCTGTCATCCTGAAACAGACACTAGCACAATGTTTACCACCTTTTCTGACATCAGCTCTTTGGACTGTAGACATAAGCATATGCCTGACAAGAATTGACAAGTGTTGATTCCTGAGAAAAACAATTTTGATTTGGGTCACGGAAATTCCCTCCGATGCCTTTTTGCAAATTTACGTGGGTGGAGAAACAGACTAATGACGGTGCAGGCTGCATTAGAAATCCCCCTCCTCTTTGGTGTGTTTTTTTTTTTGGAATTAAATCAGTTGTCTTCACTAACAGGCCGAGATGTGTAGTTAATGTGCTAATCGCTACAGGGCTGCAGCTGTTTGGATTAAATGGATCTCAAGTGACCTCCACAGTCAAAGCTCCTCATTCTGCCTCTTGCTCCGCTCTCCAAGTGTCCATATTTGGACTTTGCTTTGTACACATCTTAAAAATGTCCAGATGTCCAGTGCCATGTCCAGATTGATGACTCTTTATAAACGTTTAGCTGAATCTATTGAGGTGATCTGCAAATACCTACTTTTACTTTCAGTGGTTCTCCATGTCGGAAGATGTGTTCATGGGATTTACTAGTTCATTTTTGCAGTGGTCCAAAGTTATTCCTCACTTACCTTATGCACTCTGACCATCCTAATCATTCACACCAATGAGTTTAAGGGGCATTTTCACATCTGTTAGAGAACTGAGTGGAGTTTTGCTGTCACAGTAAAGCTAACAACTGATTACTGGACAAAAAAACAATTTATAATTTGATGTAGACAACATAAAGCAGGTTTGTTTTGACCTCAAGAACTGCTTATACAATATATCTGTTCCGGGGCAAAACAAATTTAGCTCATACATGGGGAAATTTGGTTACAGAGCACTAGTTTTCCAGGCATGTATGTAAATGTAGTCAGGCTTTCTCTGGAAACTCCAATTACACCCAAAAACATAAAATCCTCCAGCTAGGTAGTCCTGACCAAACCTAGCCCATAGTCTGGAGATAGGTGGGCATTGAATACTGGATCAAATGCAGATGATAATTTGCCATACAGGGACAATAAAGTACATCATTACACCTTTTACACAGTTACATTATTTATGTTTATCATGCATGTTCTGTGTGCTTCCAAAAATCTTACACAATCATTTTGTTTTGTGCTGTTACTCGAAGAGGATGGGGTGACAGCTATATCTGTACCTGTAAGCAGAACACTTTCTCTGCTCGAGCTACTGCTGTTTCATCTGCACAATAAAATCAGGGCTATTTTTAAACAAACCTTCAACTCTTCTGTCAACATCTAAAGTGTTCAAATGCTTTTTACCTTTTTCATCATTTTGAAGCATTACCTCATAGTTCAGCACAGTGATAGCAAGGTTCCTTTGGCTTCTTTATTTGAGCTGTGTTTTATAGATGTTATAAATGTCTCTGGACAGAAGAAGATCTGTGCATACTGTAACCACGACACTAAAGTGGAAGCAACTATGTCGACTATAGTATTTAATGGTGCTGTGACCAAGACGGGTAGAGCGGCTGGATTGCAGTGAGTTCCACAAACAGATACTGGAGGCAGGGTTGACGTGGTCCACAGTTTTTAATGTTTTTTTCAGTTTTCACAAAAAATATAAAGTGCTCACGTGCAAAGTGCAGTGCAAAATAAATTAAGGTGCAAGGAGGATAGGAGCGTGGCTCTTCTCCAGCAGCAGAGCAATCAATGATAGGTTACAGGTGGCTTAAATACTGTTGGGTAAAACCATAAAAACTCCAAGGGGTGTATAATTAACCTTAGCTGTTTAAAACTAAGTTAAAATCCTCCAATAAAATACCCATCATCAAATAAACCATATAAAACCCACATACAAAAATAAACTCTTAGAAACCAAACACCTAAAGTATAAAATGAATAAACCCAATTAAAATAGGTGGCATTTCCTCCCCCCGATGTCCGCTGTCTTGAGCTGGCCCGGAACTCTTAAATGGTGTCTGGTCCCCCGGGGAATCTTTTGGCCAGACACCTGGACATGAGACACAGGTAAGTAAAACCACAACTCAACCCACGCATACCACTTTCACACTTTAAAATATCCACATCCCACACACGCAAACACACACAAGACACAACTAATTTAAAAAGTGGCACATATTGCACATTGATTGTTGTTGTTTGTCTCCACAGACCGGCGGCCACCATTACCGGAAGCACCCGCCCGACCGGACTCCGTGACAAACGCTAAAAATGTTTTCAATAAATACTTTAAACCAATACAAATGTGTGCAATCTTATATGTGCAAATTAGCGTATCTTGTAAGTGCTCTAAAAGGTGCAATGTAAATATATATAAAGTGCATGTGTGGATACTCATTCCGTAACGAACGGCCTGTTCGTTACATTTCCCCCTCCCTCTCCTAAGGCGCAGCCTCCTCCTCAGCACTCCTGGAGAGACAGTCCGCTACCATGTTCTCTTCCGGGCCGGTACTGGACTGTAAAGTTGTATGGCTGCAAGGAGAGGTACCATCCAGTGATGCGGTTGTTGGCATCCTTCATTTTATGCAGCCATTGGAGAGCGCGATGGTCTGTCTCCAACAGGTCATCTATCCGAGGCATTGGATAGGGATCAAAATTAGATCTCGCGTTGAGATACCTAAAGTCAATACAAAAGCGCAAAGAGCCGTCTTTCTTAGGTACCAGTACAATAGGACTGCACCATTCACTACTTGACACTTCAATCATTCCTAGCGCCAACATTAGCTTACTTTCCTTTTGCAACACAGGGACCAACCGCTCAGGGATCCTGTAGCTCCTCTGGCGTTGTTGCATCCATACTGTTAAGACTGATGCTGGTAAAACCCAACTCTTTACCTAATAGATTCCTATCAATGTCAGTAACAACCTGGTCATTTCTGCTACGACCAGTATGCAGCTTGCCTGCAGGAGCACCAATTAGCTCCTTCACTTTTTGATAATTGTTGGAGTGGCGAATGTCCATTTGCACAAAAGCGCTGCGTGCCTTGCCAGTCAATAGGGGACAAGGCGGACCGCCCACTCTTCCTTTGGCCAATGACAAACTTGGGCCATCCGCTCAAATGTGATTAAAAAATGTTCAATGTCATCTTCTGGGGTCAAGATTGGCAGTTTGGGCTCCCTCTGCGGTCTGTAGCCATAGCCGCCAGGGTCCGGGCCATAATCTTCACCACCATCATCCTCATCATAGTCACCTGATGGCTCATTTTGTCCTTGCACATACAACTCAGAGTGCTCGGACCTCCTCTGCTGCTGCTGGATTTGCTGGAACTGCCGCTGCATGGCCTTCCAGCGCTGCTCCTGTTGAAGCTGGTCTTTCTCCTGCTTCCTCTCTCTGGCATCTTGCCTCTCGATCAATGCTTTCACGAGAGCAGTCAACTCCTCCACTTTATCATGGGACCCACTTGTGCCCTCTTGGGGGTCAGATGTTACAGCATTTCCTTCATCTGGCTCCTCAGCTTTTCTTCCTCCTCTTAGCATCATGTTAATTTGCGGACTCACTGTGGCGGGGCAGCACTTCTGACACCAAATGTGACCACTGTGGCGGGATCCCACTTCTGACACCAAATGTGACCACTGTGGCGGGATCCCACTTCTGACACCAAATGTTACCACTGACGGGTCGCATTCCACGCCCGGCTCCAAGCCAGCGATCCCACTTCTGACACCAAATGTGACCAAGACGGGTAGAGCGGCTGGATTGCAGTGAGTTCCACAAACAGATACTGGAGGCAGGGTTGACGTGGTCCACAGTTTTTAATGTTTTTTTCAGTTTTCACAAAAAATATAAAGTGCTCACGTGCAAAGTGCAGTGCAAAATAAATTAAGGTGCAAGGAGGATAGGAGCGTGGCTCTTCTCCAGCAGCAGAGCAATCAATGATAGGTTACAGGTGGCTTAAATACTGTTGGGTAAAACCATAAAAACTCCAAGGGGTGTATAATTAACCTTAGCTGTTTAAAACTAAGTTAAAATCCTCCAATAAAATACCCATCATCAAATAAACCATATAAAACCCACATACAAAAATAAACTCTTAGAAACCAAACACCTAAAGTATAAAATGAATAAACCCAATTAAAATAGGTGGCATTTCCTCCCCCCGATGTCCGCTGTCTTGAGCTGGCCCGGAACTCTTAAATGGTGTCTGGTCCCCCGGGGAATCTTTTGGCCAGACACCTGGACATGAGACACAGGTAAGTAAAACCACAACTCAACCCACGCATACCACTTTCACACTTTAAAATATCCACATCCCACACACGCAAACACACACAAGACACAACTAATTTAAAAAGTGGCACATATTGCACATTGATTGTTGTTGTTTGTCTCCACAGACCGGCGGCCACCATTACCGGAAGCACCCGCCCGACCGGACTCCGTGACAAACGCTAAAAATGTTTTCAATAAATACTTTAAACCAATACAAATGTGTGCAATCTTATATGTGCAAATTAGCGTATCTTGTAAGTGCTCTAAAAGGTGCAATGTAAATATATATAAAGTGCATGTGTGGATACTCATTCCGTAACGAACGGCCTGTTCGTTACAGGTGCATTGTGTCACTTTTTTATATATGGAGATGTTATTGCTTTAAGATAAGATAAGACTTTATTGATCTCACATAGGAGAAATTTATTTGCCACAGTAGCTCCAGGCAGAGACAGTTTGAACAAGAAAGACAGTGCATGCAGGCAACAATAAAATAAAATAAATAAATATAGCTGCAAACAGCAATGTGGGGCCAAGCACCGAAGGTGCATGTAGGCCTCAGCATGTAGGCCGCATGCAGGGTCTGACAGGGTCTAACAGGGTCTGACAGGGTCTAACAGGGTCTGACAGGGTCTAACAGAGTCTGACAGGGTCTAACAGAGTCTGACAGGGTCTAACAGAGTCTGACAGGGTCTAACAGAGTCTGACAGGGTCTAACAGAGTCTGACAGGGTCTAACAGGGTCTGACAGGGTCTAACAGAGTCTGACAGGGTCTAACAGGGTAGTTAGACCCTGTCAGACTCAGAAACAGGGTTTAACGGGGTCTAACAAGGTTTAACAGGGTCTGACAGGGTCTAACAGAGTCTGACAGGGTCTAAAAAGGTCTGACAGGGTCTAACAGCGTCTGACAGGGTCTAACAGAGTCTGACAGGGTCTAACAGAGTCTGACAGGGTCTGACAGGGTCTAACAGAGTCTGACAGGGTCTAACAGGGTCTGACAGGGTCTAACAGAGTCTGACAGGGTCTAACAGAGTCTGACAGGGTCTAACAGGGTAGTTAGACCCTGTCAGACTCAGAAACAGGGTTTAACAGGGTCTAACAAGGTTTAACAGGGTCTGACAGGGTCTAACAGAGTCTGACAGGGTCTAAAAAGGTCTGACAGGGTCTAACAGCGTCTGACAGGGTCTAACAGAGTCTGACAGGGTCTAACATGGTCTGACAGGGTCTAACAGAGTCTGACAGGGTCTAACAGGGTCTGACAGGGTCTAACAGGGTCGAGCGCTCCCCCTCCACCGCGTACTGAGCCTTGGCCCGGAGGATGGCCCCCTCTTGCAAAACGCGGAGCTCAGCCTGTAGCTCCAGATACTCTGGGTCCACGGGGCCCGCCAGAGACGCCACGGCCAGCACTTGGAGGCGGTCACGCACCGCGCGCTCCCGCGCAGCCTGCCCCCACCTCCTCTGCTTGCTGTGACCAATGGCCAGTCTCTTTATCCGGGCCTTCGCCCCATCCCACCAATCTATTAGAGAATCATACACTTCAATTTCAATATCGAAACAGTCGCATAACCTCTCCATTTTCCGAATGAAGCTGGGATCGTCCAGGAGAGAGCTGTTGAACACCCAGCCCCCTCCGTTCCTTTTCCCACCTAAGAAGTCGAGGCCGACCGAAAGGAGGGAGTGATCGGTCCAGCCCAAGCACGTATACGTGGCCCCGCTGATAAACCTCCATATCGTAGACGAAACAAAGCACATGTCCAAACGCGACTGGCGAAGAACCCCCCTCACCACCTGGCGCCGAGAAAACCCCCTGGCTCTGTGGTGAAGGCCCCTCCAGACCTCAGACAGGTCATGATTACCGGCCAAATCAAAAAGTGCAGTTCTGCTCGCATCGCATTTAAAAACATTATTTGGTCCAAGGTCATTCTTTGAGAGGACCACGTTGAAATCCCCTATTATAATTGTGGATTCGTTTACGAAGGAGAAAATGCTGGCGAAGAACCTCTTCCTCTCCATCTCATCATTCGGCGCGTGGATATTTATGAGGCGGATCTTAAGAGGGCCGCGAACAAAATCAATCACTAAAAAGCGACCGGACGGGTCCGCGTAAACCAGCGCGGACTCCCCCAGCATCCCCGGCTTGACCAGACAGTCACAGCCGTACCTGTCAGGGTGCATTGCGCACTGTTCCCTCTAAGGTGCGCGCACTGTCCAGACGTTCAGTGCGCACATCAAATCCTTTTCAGCGCATAAAATAAAATCTAACCTGAACTCAGCGCTGGTTTGACACACGGAATCCAGTCTGATAGATTCAGTTTGCACATGTGAATGTGCACATGCGTTAGGGACAAGCCAACTACAAACAGATTCATTTCGATCGCATTTCGCTCGCTTCCTTCAGTAAGAGTTGTCGTGCGCATCGCCGTGGGTCAGAGCGGCAGGTCCGCACCAGCCGACGGGAAGCCGCCCGCACAGAAGAGGAGACAGGTAGAGCCATAATGTAATCCTCGGCTGTTTTCTTTGTTTCTGTCCAAGCCATAGGTTTTTGTGAGCAAAAAGACGGGACTTTCTGTGTGAAGTGTGAATCCTCTCCCCAGAGCATTAAACCACAGAGCTCTGTCACTCTCACAAAATTACTTAAACTGGGTAATGATTAAAAAGCAAGATATAAACTGATAAAAATGTATACTTATTTTGGAGATCATTATTTTGAGAAAGACCCATCTTATAGTGTCCTATAGGTCCTACAATCATGCCTAAAAAATCTGCAGCTACATGTAGGCTATATTTATCAAGCTGAAAAAATCTCTCTTCATGTGGTTTTACAGGTTTATACACAGGTATATACACAGGTTATTTTTCAAAATATTGTAATGTTCAATGTTTCACTGACCCTCACACTGACATACAACATGTGCAAAGTTCATGAACAGATTTTTGAGAAGTGGACTAAAAAAATCAGTTATTAAAAGTAATCTAACAGAAATAACAGCAGTGATTTGATTCATAAGCTGTAACTTGCCATGATCTCAGGTGTGATACTGGTGTGGCCACAGTGTGCATGTCGGATGTTGCTCACAGGAGTCCAAGGAACGCTCAGGGAGTTAGTGTGTTTGCTCAGACACATGAAAAATTAGGGGGAACATTGATTGCATGCAACCTGGTGGTGCTACGGTGCTTGGCCCCTAATAATAATAAAAAACAGTAACTAGGAGAGTAGGGAAAAATAACTTAAAAATAACTTAAATCCTCCACAGTACGGGATTAAAACAATCTATTTATCTCATATATATTTTTAAATTAAATTATTCTTATTGTGAGAACATCTGATCTGTAATTTGGCCTGGTGGAGTCACGTTGTCTTGTTTAATGCCATACTGTGGAACATTCCAAGCAATGCAGACACCCCACCAGAAAAAAAAAAAGTACATAGTATATGACATTCACATTGTTATACATTTTGTACTATTTAGGGTGAAGTGGCAGTATTTCGGAATATATTTTAACATCCTCTTGCTATGTCATCAGTTTGAAAAGTATATACATACATGATTTCATTAATAAGAAGCGCTCAGTCCACAATGTGAATCTTTACAAGTTTCTCTTTTATTATCGGTGTACTCTGACAATAACAGTGATGGTATAAAAAAAAATCTCCATCATACAAATTTCAATAATCAAAAAATAATATGCCAATACACAAACAGATACACATAAGGCTGACATCAAACTTTGACAAGTGGCTTCAAATGGCTTCAGGTCAAGGAGGACTAACCCTCCTTACAATCAGGTATAACGGTATATGTAGCAGTATTTTTTCATCATTTTTATTACAGTTTGCTTTCCTACAAAATATGTGTTTTTGGAGTGGGTTGTGGCTCTAGTTTCGGTGTCATTTTCAGTACTGTACTCCTCGTTGCAATCCTACAATGGTTTATACTGTATATTGAAAAAGATTACACAAAGATGGATATAATTACACCAATTTATGATACTTCTGGGACACTGGGATGAAGTAATGGGAGGAAATGAAGTACTAGAAAGTATTTTGAGTACCTCTAAATGATACCATAATAACTTGTCCACAACCCCTCCAAAGTCTTGTTCTCTAGCATCTGTAGTGATTTAAGTCTTCATAATAAGCTAAAACACTACACACATTATTTACAATGATTTTTTTCTTGATATCAACATTTTTCTCAATTCAAACATTTCTCTTATAAAAATAAAAACTTAAATGTAAAAAAAAACAAAACAAAACAAAACACTGCAATAAATTAATAAGCTTAAGGCTGCCAGTTTCATCAGGTGCATGGTAAATCAGCGTACCGTCATTGAAACTAGCACAGAATGGAGAGCTCAACAGGTGTCAAAGGTCAAGTTTGTTTTCAAATGAGCAGCAGGAAGCCTGGTTTGGGTCTACCATGAGGCCACAAGATAAACAATATATTTTGGCATGCTCTTAGAGGGGTTGCCATCCATTTCCTTTTTTAGATTTTGCAGAAAGGTAAAACATGCTCCTATTTGGTTACCCTTTTTTGAAATCACATGGATTGCTTTGATAAGATGGCAGTGGCTAATGAAGCTGCAGGTTCATTGCACAAATGAAGAGTTTTGTCTTTTTAGTTAACATTTGGCTTCTGTTATAAGTCCATCTAGCTTTTAATTTAAAGCAATGAAAAAGAAACATGTGAATAAAATAATAAAAAAAAGTAAATTTGTTATCAACTATACATTAGCCATTTCACTCAAACACACAAGGAAAAGAAAACTTAACACATACATTAAGTCGCTAGGGTCCATGACTGTCACAGTCACCTCTGAGTGAGTGGCTACGAGGTATACAACGTGCTTTTGAAACGGCATTGAGCCACCAACCAAATATACATGTGCATCTTACGACTGGAAAATGAAAAGGAAACAGCTGAATGAACGACAAAGCACAAGATTCACACAGTGAAAGATTCTAATTATGCAAGTAGGAAGGAACATGTACTGAGGATTCAGTAAACAATTTAGCAAGATTTATTTATTTAGTATTTGTTTACTTATGTATTTACTTATTATTAATAGCTTAATTTGTCACTTACGTTGATTTATTGTGGTAAAAAAATGAGGTGATGTAGATGTAATATGACAACTAGTAAAATCTTCACACTGGGTATGGGCTAGGAATTTGAAGTGGACATGTATTGAAGCACGTATAGCACAGAGCAGCCATTGCAAAAGGTTAGCTCTGGAAAGTCAGCACCATTGATTATCAATTAGTCCACAAGGTGCTTAGTGAAAGACAGGGACCACTAGCTCTTTTAGGCGTCTTGCTTTTCCTGTGGTTGTCACACAAAATGGCTTTATCAGATATAATACATGTCAGGCTACAAGGGCAGGTCCATTTCATTACAGTGTATCAAAAATGTAAAATTTTGGTAAAATACATACAGCTGTGGTTGCTACGTTTTTACAGCAAAAGAATCCAAGTCACCTACACTATACTCTGCTTTTTATACAGGAAAACATTCTGCCAACCACAGCTGCCATTATTTTACTGTAAAAATTTTAGCTTTTCATTGCACAATGTAGATAAGATAGACCACTTCCTGTTTAGCCTCAAAATCCCACATAAATACATTTTAGAAACTACAGGTTTCAGTGCATCTAACACAGTCTGTCATGTGAGCCGCCTACTTAATTATCACATCAACCACAAGATAATAGAACTCAACAATTACACAAAATAATTCTTAAAAGATCAAATAAATAAAAACGAGGTCCAGCCTCTTGCTATTTCATTGTGGTAACATAAACAATTAGCCACATATTCCCCCCCAAAGACACATCTTATAAATGCATACAAGGCGATTTGTGTGAAGTATAGCTTCATGACTAAAGACACACTCTGATGTGTTGGTGAAAAATTAACAAAGTTTTACAATAGTGGTCTGAATTACTAAATGTCAACACTGTTAAACACACAAATCAAAAACACACTGTGCACTGCTGCTAGTCCACTGCATGCCATTTCAATAAAATCTCCAGTCTGACATTAGGGCTTTGAGCTAACACACTAACAGGCTAATGAGTAGAGGATCACCTGATGTCTGTTATAGCATCTACATGTGTGCTGTATTTTGAACACACTTTATCAGACAAGTGGACTTATTTCAATAGTTAATAATAATAATAATAATAATAATAATTTCAGTATACATGCCTACAGACATTAAACTTGAAAAAAACTTGACTTTTTTGTCAATGTAATTGTGATTATTAGTGGCCATACCGGCTTGTCAAAGCCTGATCTTGTCAGATCTCAGAAGCTCAGTGGGGCTGGGCCTGGTTTGTACTTGGATGGCAGACGCTGGGAAAATCAGGTGCCACAGTGGGAAAAACTGTTGTTGTGTGGCACTTCACCTACATTGCCTAGTATGAAAGTGGAGTATGAGTGAGTGATGGTGGTGGTTGGAGGGACTGTTGGCGCACATTGGCAGCCTCGCTTCTGTCAGTCTTCCCCAGGGCAGCTGTGGCTACAAGTAGTAGCTTACCACCAGAGTGTGGAGTGAATGAATAAATGATCTGTATAAGTGCTAGATAAAGCTTATTATTATTATTATTATTATTGTTATTATTATTATTATTAAGTGTCTATCCTTAATGCCAACTCTATGTTCAGAGGATCTACAATGTTGATCCTAATTGGATCAGATAATGAATCATGTGTTGAGAAATAACATTGAAATAATTCCACTTTACTCTACTTTACTGTATTCAATTTCTACGATGTGTAGTGTTTCTGGGAACACTTTTTTTGGCTGCAGTGAAGCAAGGCCCAGACAACCATTTTATCAACAAACGACATCCAAGCTTCAAAACAGCTTTGGTAAACACCAGTGGCAATGACAGCAATCAAGTATAGTCTCCAGATCCTCCTAAAACTGAAAGTGAGTAAACATTATGGAACCTAAAATAGCCATCTCATCCTCTTCCTCCCCCTTTCTACACACTATAAACACACACGCACGCACGCACACACGCACACACACACACACACACCAGCCCAAAGCTATCGTCAGTGCCACTCGTGCACTGGCAGGCTCTTTGCATAGCTCCCCCTCGCCTCCTCAAACACACATGCATGCGCACACACACAGGGTTGTAGGGGATGGTTATGTTTGTTAGGCAAAGGTGTGTTCGGTGGAAACGTTTGCATACACAGTCACTCCTTTTGAAGTCCACTGGCTAAGCTAGCACCCGGCTATTGCATCTGTATTCAGAGAGGAAGTCGGCTAAGTTCGGAGCTGTATGGTATGTTACAGCTTATTATTATTATTGCTAACATTGATACAGTCACATATGCAAGCCCGAGTATCCGGTTCTCCTACGCAAAGACGAAGACATCACAGTAATTAAATGGAGCGATGAATATAACTATTTCAATAAAACAGTCTTTCTATATCTTGTTTCTAATATAATTTGGCGTACTATCTGCAGAACCAGCTGCAGGAGTCCAGGCTTCAATCCCACGGCTGTGTATTGTATGTGTACATGCAAATATCTTTACTGCATTTGTGAAAATAAGAAGTGCAAGAGCAGAGCAAATCCCCAGGACAACGTCAGCCCAGTAAAATGTGTGCATGTATGTATGAGGGACTATTTTTTTTTAGCAAAGACGGAGCTGAGGCTTGTGGGAAATTGATGCTGAAGGCCAAAATGGTCTGAAAAGGCATGTGAAGACTACAATAAGCCCAAATGAGTAGAGTGATGGGGACAATGGCACAAATTAGCGCAACATTGATCCACATTTTTGTATGATTTACAAAACATACTTGTTTTGATCATCCATTTCTGCATACAAAAAAAAAAAAAAAAGAAAAGAAAAAATTAATGAAATGAAATTTCCTAAACAGTGCGGCGACTATGGTGACAATATGGCTGCTGTCCCAGGGGACTTCCCAGTGAGGGTCGTGTTTTTTGCAGTCCAGCTGACGGGGTAGGTCAGTAATCAGCAACTGGAGCTAGTTTCCTGCTCAGGCTGACTGTGATGTTGGTGTAGAGAGGCCTCCTGGACACCACGGGGGAGTAGTTTAGGTTGTTGAGGCCATCCACTTTCTGACGCTCCTTGGAATGGCGCAAAAGACTATACCTGTAAGAAAGTAACAGATATTACAAAGTCAATAAAGGGTAGAATAAGGATAGAATTAGGATAAATTAAAGTTACATAGTACAACTTTAATTGACAATAATTTAGGAGTAAGGGTGTGTTATGGTACAAACACACGAGTGGTTCGAAGTGAGAGTGAGGTGAGTTGTGAATTAACAAACAGAACTATGAACCTGGACAGACTGGTTTTCACGCCACACACGTGGAGACTACATATCTGTCTCCCTGAGTGTGATTTTACAAGGAGACTACACAGCTACAATGGACATATACAGTTGGTTACATATTTTAATTGAGGAAAAAATACAAACAAAAAAATTTGATTTCATTATTTAAATGATTGTAGATCATTTGCAGTGTACACTTTACCAACACTTTATAATACAATTTTCGCAAATTTTACTTTTTAATCTTTTTTTAATCTCCAGACTTTCATGTCTGTTATGTTGAATTCCCAAATTGAGTAAAAGTGCAAAAGTATGACTGGAATCCAGCCCTGACACATGATCACATGATTACATGCAAAGTCTTTAAAGGTTTCAAAACTTTAAAAGTCACTGCTCTGGGCCTTTCATGTGACTGGCTTACATCACATGAGCCTAAGCCCCCAGTGCAATTATCAGCTGCCACTTTTTGCCATAGACCAGAGTTTATTTCCGACTGGCAGACAGACTCACCTCCCCAAGAACTGGACCTCTCCGCGATGGTGGTGTGGGATAGACTTGTAGCGCCCCTGGTTTCCTCGTGGACGGCTCACTGTGTAATTGGCGTAATGCACCCTGTACAAACAAAGTTACTCGTTGTCAGTCTATACAGCACACAGCAGGCTTTGAATGGCAACATTCTAGAAAGAACATAAGAATTCTAGTAAACTCAGTTATCTCAAAGGATATGCATAGAGTTTAATTTAAATGTTGTCCCAAGAGATAATCTACAGATAAAACAGATGAATACAATACTAGATAATCATTATAGTTAAATGCAAAGACAGCTTATTAAAGTACACCTGCCTTTGAGCTGATAGCTGGACAACAATGTAGTGTACCAAAGACAAACAGGGAAAACCATTATCTGTCAAGCTGCCAAAACCATAGGTTTGCAAACTGTCCAGGCAATGTTGATTGTGCTTATTCTCTCTAATGACACAAAAAACGAGTTTGTTCCCAGGTTAACTAGGTGGCACAAAATAAATATTTGCTTTCTTTAAAGTAGCCAGTGCTCTTACAGTTATTAAAAAAAAGGTCTTACAATCGTAACGCCAGTGCCTTAACTTGCATAAAGAGGACACATATACATTTTTCTCATTCTCAATGCTCAGAACTTCCAGAATTCACTCGCTGAGCTGCAGAGGATGCACTAGCACTGAATAATGATTGGCTGCAGGTGGTGGGGTTCAGATAGTGAAGATTCAGATTTTTTTTTAAACCAACTGGATGTCAGTATTTTGGCACCCAAAATGAAAGATTCATGTGAGGCTCATTTTGCTCATTTGGATTTGATCATCTTGTATCTGGGAATACAGTTAGGTAATATTAAATTAATTTAAAATCCAAATCTTACATACGGTTCTTTTGATTGGCTAAAATGAACCTCTAACAAAATAACAAATAGCTGAGATTAAAATAGATGGTGGCAAGTGTCTCTCCCCATTCTCCACCCCACCCTATGCTGTACTGTCAATAAACAAAGCCTAGATGGTGAGTTTTTTGACCCCGAAAAGACAAATATTTGTTGTTGTTGTATCTGGAGTCAATAGCTTGATGTGCAGGTCTCACAGGTCAATGAGCCTCTTTATGTCAGCACTTGCTCACCTGTTCCAGAGGTCGTCGTCCTCTCCTCCCCAGCCCCAGAACGCATTAGGAAATCCATTAATCTTTTTGAACTGCTTCACCGTGAGGCCACTGACACCGCCAAAGAATTCATTATATGGAAGCCTTGGAGGGACAATAGCATTAAACACTACCGATTAAGGAAACAGATACTGATAAATCTGAATGCAGACGGGAGGGAAATACTTACATGTAGGAGTACTTGTCCAATTGTACTGCAAAGTGCCGGGGCATGTCAGTGCAGCCATAGTAGTTTCTGTCATTCTCCATGAGGTGGTCTACGTCATGAAAGATCAGGCAGTCCCAGTCGAAGTCCTTCATGGCCTCCTTATAGCCGACGTTAAATAGCATAGCTCTGTTGAATGGCTCTGTACCCCCCTGGAGAAATAATTTATCAACACTGAAGTGAATATATTTTATAATTTCTGCATGATTTGTTTTTTTTTTTACCAGTTCTCTGAAACTTTGCAAATTTTGTGTTCGCATACAGTAATAAAAACTTTTGAAATGTACCCATTAAATTGTAAAAATATCTTGTGTATACCAGTGAATGTTTAAAGGTGAATGTTAAATATTGCACTATTTTCTGATCTATGTTATAATGTTGTTATATCAAAAAACAGTTGAAAACACACTTCCACCGTGTGATAATACAGGGAGTGCTCCAATGTGTTTTTAAACTCCATAGAATCTAAACTCTAGAATCATTTGGATGATTTCAGCCTTGCAATTTCAATCTGTACTCAACAAAAGCTAAAATAGCTGTTGACTTGAAAATAACCTCTTCATGACATCACAAGGCTTTTGAGGCTTTGGAGATGTAGACAGACTAATAATAAAGGGTTACGCAAACATGTGTGCATGAAACAAAACACAATCCATGGATGTTTTTGAGAAGCAGTATTCTAACAATAGTGGTACTACTTTCACCACAACTATGGGTAGTCAGTTGTGTGGTTCCACATTAGTGAAGGCATTTCAGAGTTGCAGAATATTCAAACTACAGAATTGCTATATACTGCTGATTTCCTGCTATGCATAAGTACACATTAGCTTTTTTTTTTTTTTTTTACATTAGAAGCATGTATCATTTGAACAGTGTTTTGTGTTAGTAGAGGATATGTACCTGCTCTATTACATAAAAGGCAAATTGGAGTCTTTGTTTTTGCAGCACGGGCACCAGGTGTCTCAGGAGGATGGGTAAGTGTTCATGACGATTTCTAAATGGAACTAGAATTGCCACCTTAAAAAAAACAACAGGAAAACACAGAATTCATGACACTGTAAAAAGATAAGCACGTAGTAACAGTATAGTAAGATGCGTGAAAAGTCCCTCAGTCGTCCAGGTAGAATCCATGATAAAAGGAGAAGTTCAATTTGTCAACTGGACAAAGTTTGTTTGGTTGAAAACGTTTCGCCACTCATCCGAGAGGCTTCGTCAGCTCTAATAAGAATACTGGTAAGACACTTGCTTATATCTTGCTGTAGGGAGGAGCTACCTAGCTAACTACTTTCCGGAACTATCTCATTGGTTTCCGTCTTTTGTTTCTCTGGTGTCTAGATAACGATCCCTATTCATCCCTACACGACTGTTTTTCACACCTCTGGCCCTGCCCGGCTAGCCCTATTGTTTCCCTGTTTGCTTGATCTAGGCTTAAGAATGGAATTGTAGATGGGAGACAAATTATGTCTGACTCCACCATTTCTGTTCAGAGAAGGATTCTCTTTTTTGACAAAAATAGCCTCTTTAACTCCCCTTTCAAACCAATTCTTTTCCCTGGCTAAGATCTGAACCTCATTGTCCTCAAATGAATGACCCGTGGCTTCTAGGTGAAGATATACGGCAGATATAAGATATAGTAAGATGAAAACAGTCGTATAGCTGTAAATCAATTAAGGTTACAGAGCAGAAAATGAACATTTGGCTGCTGAAGAAAGGTAATAATTGACACTGCTCTAGGGCACTCTGTATATAAAAAACACTGACAGATGGTATGCATTCAGTATAAAACTGAAGCATAGAATGAGTATCAAAATGCTCACGTTTAAACAGGTTTGAACATCCCTGGCATGTGCAGAGTTAATGTGCAGGCCAGGGTAAACACATTTTTCTTATTAAGTAGTCATAAATAAAATTAATAATTATAAACGTGTCCTTATATTGTATAATTTCTATTTTGAGTTGTTGCTGAAAACTGCTATTATTGCTAACTTCAGTAAATTCATTCAGTGGTCAGAGGGAATAATAATCAACAGTATCCAAATTCTAGTATTCAAGTATTTGGCAGGATTCAGGCTTTTGGGCATAAAAAAGTTGTAGTGAACAAATACATGCGTGTGAAATGGCAGTCTTGTAATAGGTGTATAATATTTGGTAAATATCTGAGATGTATTACTATATTTCTACATTTTATTTAAACTTGTACATTTATATAATATAATTGTGGCTATTTTTGACACCAGTCTCTTGCTATTTTTGCATTTATTTTGAATTTAATATTACCATTTATATTTCTGCTCTGTGTTATTATACTATTTTGTGAGCTACTGTGTCTAAATAACATTACTCAAAATGACCAAGATTGTATTTATTATTAGTATCTACATTGTATATTCATGACTTTCTTACTTTCCATCGAGGTAAACAGTCTTGGGGTTTCCAGTACCCTCCGACAGTTATTCCAGGCTGCACCTCCAACAGTGACTGCTCCACCTCCTCCAAAGACACCTCGCTCATGTTCACTTTGATTCTACCCACTGAGAGAGCAAAAACAAATGGCAGAAATTACAATCTGACTCACTGACCTTGCATAGTAAAAGAACTGAGCCACAACTAATTGCCCTGGCGCATAAATCACCAATCCATTAGTTGCAATAACCCCATTTTGCATGCATTGTAAGAGTAATAATGGGGTTGTCTATTAAAAAGATGTGTCATTAGAAGGAGCAGCACAATAAATCTCATAAAGCAATCTTGTTAGGGTAGTTTGAAATGCCTAGGAGATATTGCAACATTAGCCACAAGTGTGATGTTGAAAGATAAACTGTAAAACTGTACTTACTCATAGAGGGCAGTCTCTCGGGGCAGGGCTGTGATGGGAAGTAAGTGAAGCCCTCTGGAAGGTATGTGGTTGGTGGAGCATCACTGTCGCTCATGTTAAAGTCATAGGAGTAGTCTTGAATATGGAATCAAAAGAAATTCCTTAGTCATATTAACGTTACAATATATGTGATTACGTACTAGGGATGGACAGGATCTTGGGAGATAAAATTGTTACAAAATTGAGCACACACGATTAGCTTATCTGGACAAGATGTAAACAAGATTTCACAATTATTTTATTATAGATGATTTCAAAATCACGCCTTATCTCATTCTTATGAGACTTAACCTTGTGTAAATTCTGTCTCGTCCCAACCCTAATGATTACAGTATGGATGGGATTATATCATACCTGTGCCGTTGCTGTAGGCGCCCCTCACCACCTGCTCCAAGACCTGAGCTCCAATGTTCTTCACGTTCTCCCTGATCTGGATCCCTCTGGCTTGGACCATGAACACATACTCATTCACTGTGGACACAAGAGACAACAGGCAGCGGTGTTAAGACAAAGCAGATGTTAATGACAAGCACCAATAATAATAATAATAATGCAGTGGATTCATATAGCACCTTATCTATCTTCTCTCATCTTGCCACTATAAATAAGCAAATGGTGGAGACCATTTAACCTGATTAGCTGGAATAAAAACAAGCAACAGCAAGTCCTAATCTAAATCCATTTGGGCGCAACAGTTTCTGGATATGGAATCTGGAATGATTTTTACAAAAACAACCTAGTCGGAATGCTTTACAGTTGTAACTGTGCAATTTTCTCTGTCCTAATTCTTGGTCTTTATAGAAAATGAATAATCCATATGGTGGGATGAGATAAATGGTTGAGTGCTCACAGTGCTCACGGCGGTTAGAGCCTGTCCACCTGATCTGCCCTGGTATTTACTGAGGGCTTCCCTTCCCCACACCGGGAACAGACACCGGGAATATGTGATAAAACAGGAAGTCTGCAGGAGGGGAACTGTTGTCGAATTTAAAAATAAGAGAAAATAAGCTCTACAATGGTCAAATGCAGTGCTGTCGCTCCGCACACACACACACACACACACACACACACACACATACACACACACACACACACACACACACACACACACACACACACACACACACACACACACACACACACACACACACACATTACACAAAGAGCGTATGGCACTAAGTTTTAACTTTCATGTTTGGTGTATTTGTTTTGGAAATAAAGTGAATTGCACTGATAAATTCTGCATTATTGTTCATTCCAGGTGGGGTGGGGTGGTGTGGTGGGGCACCACAAAGCATTTCTGGTTAGGGAACCCAAATGGTCAAATGTGTGCGAAGTGGGTTGGAGTAAAATTTTCCCTCTAAATTAATGGTGAAGGAAATTGTTGTTAGTTAACTGTTAGTCAGCAAAGTGACTAACTTGCCATTGTCCAGACTGTACCCCACCTAAAGCTTATCTTGGGATAGGTTCAGTCATGTGTCATAAGTATGATTAAAGTATGTGAACAAAATCAGTGTTTTAAATATGTTTCTTGAATGCCCATAAGATCAAATCAGTGTGAAAGTATCATAATCTATAGTTGTGACCCATAAATGAAAGTTAAGATCTAAACTTTTGTTTTACTTTCCATGTCTAACTTTTGTGACTCGTTTGTAGCTCAGCACAAAACCATGGCATCAGACCATGCCATACAGAGATGTGTGATCATGTAACTGTTGGTGCACTTTTTTCTCGCTTGTAATCCATTTGCATGAGAGTAAATATAAGAAAGTTTGCCACATTCTCTTTGCATGAATGTATGTCTCTGGTTCCATTCTAAGAAGTGCATGGCGTGACCCAGATTCAACCACATTGGACTAGTCTGCAGAGCGTTTTCAGGGTATTGGAACAAAGAGGAGGGATGTGGTCCAACTGTGAGTCACTCTGATACTCCAGACACCTACTGTCTCTCTTCCACGTGCCACTTCACGTTCAATTCAGAGTAAAAGTAATCTGAGACTCAGACAGGTGTAGCTCACATGATGCTGCCTCTCTGCCATTGGTAGAAACTGCGGACTGACTTCTCATTTGACTCAATCTCACACTGGAGGTAGGAAAAGAAGCTAAAATTTGTATCAAAGCAAGAATAGCGCTTCTTTTAAATAATATTCCTCAGAAGTAAAAAGTAGTAACCAATAAATTACTCAAGTAAGAGTAAAATATATTTGGAGAAACATCTGATCCATGTGGTATATGAGCAAGGTATTTCCAAAAAATAGACCCCCTAAATATAAAAACAAAAACAAATCTGACGCGTAGGTGTAAGGAAGCATTAGAACCAACTTGCATGGTGGAGTTCAGCACGCCACACACAAAGATAAAACGAGCACCACAACCAAAGTTATTCAGCTAACACATAAAAAAACATCATAATTTGTGCCAATGACAGGCCACAAAAGTCGTATTTCATGGAGAGCATCTGGATAAAACCAATACATGAATCAGAGCTTGTTAGCTGGGGAATGAGACCAGAAAATTCCCAGTGTATTTGCAAACCAAATGTCAACAGTCTGATGAATACATCTTTTGTTGTGCAACATCACACACAATAATCTGTTAATTTATTTATTCAGCAGCATCTTTAGCTGAAAATCACGCCTACTCTAATGGACCTATATGCCTTGCAAGTAAAGCTAAGCTAGCAATGCACTGGATGCAGTTAGCAAATGCATTACTTTCCCATCACATTTGTATTTGTCTTGTTTCAACGCAAAGTGCCAACGCCAACAGGCTATGTGTGCCAACTGAAATCAATGTTCTCATTTGATCTCAAATATTACATACTGTAACTTGGAGCAGGGCAGCACAGGATACTAAATGAAAAAAAAATCTATGGTATCACCTCAAAAAAATATTGTCTCTCAAAACAGTGTGTCCAAGAACTAAAGCAGAAAAAACTAAACAATGGGCTAAAATCTGAATTGAATAAGGTTGAAACCAGCTTTCTCTTAAAAGTAAACTGATTTAATCTTCCTTGTTCTGGTTCTAAAACAGTCTCTTTTAAAGGGCTCATATTACACTATTTTCTGATCTATGTGTTCAGTGTTGTTTTCTCATAAAAAAAAAATACGTAGAGTTGTGTTTTGTTTTATTCACAGATTCACATTTAACACACAAAAACTGTTACAACGGAGCTGACCATGTTCTTATGGGGTGAGTCATATTATCGTATTATTTCTGCATCAAAGGGACAGATTAGCTGACAGCAGGGGCCTAAACCAGGACTAAACCAGGACTAAACCGGGTCTAAACCAGGACTAAACCGGGTCTAAACCAGGACTAAACCGGGTCTAAACCAGGACTAAACCAGGACTAAACCAAGACTAAACCAGGTCTAAACCAAGACTAAACCAGGACTAAACCAGGTCTAAACCAGGTCTAAACCAGGACTAAACCGGGTCTAAACCAGGACTAAACCAAGACTAAACCAGGTCTAAACCAGGGTTAGGGTTAGCGCACCCTTCTCACCTTTTTCACCCCTGACCCGTTTTCATGCCTGCTTCTTTCCTCAAACAGAAAACACTCTGTTCCACCTTGTGATGTCATGTGGTAATACAGGAAGTGCTCCACTGTACACCTCACTAGAGTCATTTGGTTGATTTCAGCCCTGGAATTGCTCATCTCTACTAGGGATGTCAACAATTAATCGACTTATGATTAATCAACTATAGATTAATGAATTAATTGATAATTTGCATCCCTAATCTCTACATATACTTTACATAAAGGTTAAGTAGCTGTTAACTTGAATACTAGCTCTAACTTGAAAACTAACTGCTTTCATGACATCACAAGGTGGAACAGAGCATTCTGAGCTTTGGAGATGTAGACAATAATAAATGGTTATAAATGGTTACTCAAACTTTTTTTTTTTTTTTCCTGGCGGCACGGTGGCTGAGTGGCTAGCACTCATGCTTCACAGCAAGAAGGTTCGGGTTGCCCGGGCCTTTCTGTGCGGAGACTGCATGTTCTCCCTGTGTCTGGGTGGGTTTCCTCCGGGTACTCCGGTTTCCCCCACCAACCTAAACATGCGCCATAGGTAAAATCCTCCAGCTTAGGGCCTGACCAAAGCCTAAATAACAAAACAAAATCATGGGGATGGTCCCCGGGTCAAATATAGAAACAACTTCTCCTGTGCGAGATCAATAAAGGTCAATCTTCTAATCCTTGACCACTGTAAGGCGCTTTGTGTTTCAATTTTGTATGAAAAGCGCCTTATAAATATTGTTTGATTGATTGATTGATTGATTGAAACATGTGTGAATGAAACAGAACTAAACTTAACATGGTATATTTTTGAGAAGGTAACAACATTCTAACACGGCTTAAAGCTCAGAATTGTGTGTATTTTTTTTTTTTTTTTACTCTTTGTTATTGTAATATAATGTGATGTGTGAGCTACTGTGCCCAAGTAATTTCCCTTGTGGATCAATAAAGTCTGTCTAAGTCTAATATGGGACCTTTAAGGCAGCAGTCTGCACTAAACCTGGGCTACTTGAACACCGCCACTGCATAATAATACTGACACTTGTCTTATATTCTTTAAGAACAACAAAAAAACAACTACTAATATATAATAGCTTGAATCCACTATCATAAGTAGAGCAGGAGCCATGTGGGCAGACACATGGCATGGCTCACTGATGCCCTCTGAGGCGCCATATGATGGGAAAACGCTAAGAGGCTGTGGGTGAGGCCAGTCCTGCAGGCACCCACACATCTAACACTGTCCTGTCTGAATGCCCATCGGACATATGGGAATGCATTATTGAAGCAGGCATATGTACATAAGCACAGTAAAAGCTCCAAAAAGAAAGTCATGTGACGCTCTTGGCTGAGGTTTAAAAATCACACATGATCACACAATGCCTAGGGATGCACTGATCCAACTTTTTGAGTTTAAATACCGATTAAGATACTATAGCATTAAGTATCTGCCAATACCCGATATTGACCGATACCAGAGACTGAAAACAGCATTTATTTCCTTTAAACAAAAAGTAAATGAGACAAAACGGATCCAAATGTGTAGCTGTTTTGTTACCCCTTGAGTAACCATAGAAAGGGCAGAGTATAAGTCTTATTATGTCAATTTATACTATATGTCCAACCAGGATATCTGCTGAACTGATATTTGGAAGCCAGACAATTTTTCCAATAACGGCACCAATATCTGATAGCAGAATCAGATCAGTGCATCCCCAACAATGTCTGTACAATTGCAGACATATTACTTTAACCCTTATTATTATAGTGCATAAATCTTCATTTATCAAGACATTTAATGGGCTCCTTCCACCTCCCATATCAGCTACAAAACTATACAGCATGACAGAGAGTATAGCACTTATCCACTGTAGCACAACCAAGAAACCCACAGCAATTTAATGTAAGTCCATTATCATAATGACAGCCAGCTCTGAATACATACGCACAACATCTTTACAGTGGGCCAATGCATTAGTACTCCATATATATCCCACCACCCCCACTGTAACCATCACGCCTGACAGAGGACCTTGAATGACCTTGTCCTCCTCAATAGGACAGGCTGTGCTCGTGCCAAGTCCAGCCCACCTCCTCTGTCCCTCTCTCTCTCTCTCCCTACATATTTCTGCCTCTTCCAGTTTATCTGTTCTCCTCCTATCTCCCCTCTTCATCTCATTGTGTCGCTGTCGAGGTAATGTGGTTTGTATCATTTTGTGTCAAGTCTGTTTGGGGCTAACTAAATAAAGTGCATGATGGATAGATAGCAGGCTTACACACGCGCAGACCCAGTAGATATGGACTATAAGGTTTGTATTGTATTGTTATTGTAGCAGGGCCAGTAAAGCAAAATACCAAAGCTTGTATGGCTCAGTCAAACATGTCAAGGATAGACTTATAAATACTGACTTGTTTTGACATAGTTTATTTTCACTTATCAACACATATGGGAGTATAGGAATGTATAGGGCCCAGAGCGTCAGGGTCTGCAGAATTCAAAATCAGAGTTGCATTCCTCTACATTTCATACAAGTCAAGATAATTGTTCCAGTATATAGTGCATTAACATTAACTGTCATTATACAGAAATTAAAAACATAAGGATCATACTGTGCATTTAAATACACCATTCATTTGCATGAACTAAGAAATTGCTCAATAATTCTAAAACTGAATCATGTTTTGATTGATTTGATATTGATTCCTTGTTTCTCAAACTGTGGTACATATTCTCATCGCTGGTTAACATCTTGAAAAGCTAATTTTATCTTAGAGCTTGAGAAACTGCCTTATACTAAGCTACTGTAGAAAATTCATAACAATCAGCATAAAACGTGAAACTTGACTCAAGACTATCACAGTTGCAGTGATGGGAGGAATACTTTGAAAATGTATTTAGAGTGTAAACACGCAACATAGGATTAAAAGCAGCTTTATTTGTTTCACCATTTATTATGCATTTATTTATCGCTGATAAAAGGAAAAATCACCCTTGCTCGTACCAGTAACCACTAATTCTGTAGTTTGAAGCCTAAATTGTGTGATCAAGTACCACCATGTACTGATTTGATTTTAGAAAAGTAACCACCAAATGAAAAAAAAAAATACTGAAATGGAATACAAAATGAGTATTCAGAATATGTATTCTCTGTACATATATTCCCAACACTGCACAACTGATCTTTGTCACATTGAACTTCGACCTCTTAATCATAGCGCAGACCTTCCTCACAGCTGAAAGCATCTGGACTTTCTTTCTTTCTGTCTTTCACACACATGCAGGTGCTTTCCCGTTACACAGAGCATACACATCACATTCACATTTTGAGGGACATGCTGAAATATCCCCTGACCACAGCTGCTGCAGTGGTGTAGGCCTCAAAAAGGAAACGCAATTAACTTCACATTGATAGCTCAGCAGTGGGAGGCCATCTCTGCTTTTCTGCTGGCTCCCTGATAAGCACTATACCAGCACTTTCCCCTCCCCTCGACGATACCACTCCACAAAATGCCTTCTACAGTATAGTACGTGCACGCTCGCTCAGACACGTCTGCATGCTCCCACACACACATACCCATGTGGCTTTCAGACATTAAAGCTATCACACATTTTTAGCACCAATGCATATCGGTGACACTCATAGCCACACGTGCATACAATTACGAGCTAGGAAGTGGGGCAAGCATACAAATGAATGTACAGTAAGTATGCCAGCCTTTGAAATAAATAGATATTGCTATCCAGGAAATACAAGTCAAAATTAGCCTAATGCAGCCCATTTGAATCCCAGATTGTAAAGTAAACAGCTGATTACTCAAAGCATTACCTCTAAATCCCTCACAATTAGCAACTACAATGCCGCTAATTCCATATTACTGACAAAGTGAGCTACCGTACCCAAACCAATTTCCCTTGTGGATCAATAAAGTTTGTCTAAGTCTAAGTCTAAGTATAAAGCAAATGTTCAGAATTAAAGATTTTCAATTGAAGTTTTTTCTTCTCCTTTTTCCCAGAGAGGCATGTGAAATATGCGTGGAGTTGCTGGATTATATTGGACATCATCAGTACAGAAACAGCCTCTACCTCTCTTGACCCTGGGTAAGTGATGCCAAGGAGGCCCTGAGGTGCTAATCAATACAAACGCACACACGCAGCATCTGGTCAGTCAATACTAAAACATGCGGTCACTAATGCCATATGTGTTAGTCAGCGCCAATAAATCCTTCTTTATGATGACTTTAACAGCAAATGATGCAGGACAAGGGAAAGGCTGAGGCTGGTATTTATGAGGGTATTTAAAATTATAAAAAATTATATATATATATATATACATATATATATATATATATATATATATATATATATATATATATATATATATATATATATATATATATATATATATATATATATATATATATATATATATATATATATATATATATATATAATATAATATTATATATATATATATATATATATATAATATTATATATATATATATATATATATATATATATATATATATATATATATATATATATATATATATATATATTGACCGCATATGATCCCAGCTCCCACAGATGAGCGCTGCCGTTGTGTCCTTGGGCAAGACACTTAACCGCACCTTGCCCCCAGTGTCTGTGGACACTGGTAGCCCCCATGGCAGAAGATACATCAGAGGCCTGTTGTGACGTGAGCCGTCCTCCTGTGGACCCACCACCTGCGGAAGGATTCATGGGGGCTGGTGCATTGTGTTTCCTGGGCAGCAGAACTATCTGCTATGGATTGCTATCTATCTATCTATCTATCTATATGTAAAAGTGGAAGAAAATGAATGAATGAATGATGAATGATATATATATATATAATATTATATATATATATATATAATATTATATATATATATATATATACACACACACAGGGGGTCCTCGGGTTACGACGGTCTCGGTTTACGACGTTTCGTGGTTACGAACGCGCCCCCATTAAAAAATATATATATATATATATTACGCGTCATTCCGTCTTACGCGGTTTAGCGTGGTAAGAGATGTAAACAAACGCGAACGGCGCGCGGCGCACGGCGGAAGAATACGCTCTGTTGTGGTTGTAGGGAGAAGAAGACGGCCTCGTGTGCCTGCCCAATGTGGGCGGAAGTACCTGATGTGGGCTCTGATCTGCTCCTATGAAAGCGACAGTGATAACCAAGCAGCGTAGTGGTCTAATTATTGAGATGGAAAGGTTATTGGTGCTTTGGTTGGAAGATCAAAGGCAAAATCCGGTTTACGACGAAATTCGGGTTACGACGCGTCTTAAGAACGGATCAACGTCGTAACCCGAGGACCCCCTGTATATATATAATATTATATATATATATATATATATATATATATATAATATATATAATATATATATATATATATATATATATATATACATACACACATATACATATACATAGATAGATAGATACATAGATACATAGATAGATCGATCGATCCATGGGCATAAGTCTTAAATTTGTTCTGATACAGCTCAAGATCATTCTAAAGAATGATACTTGTTCAAATGAGTATCTAGTTTTGATACTAGTTTTACTATAGATTGGTATTTGATTTTCAAAATTTTTAACAAACCTGGTGTATAAGGAATCAGAGATTCCAGTGAGGCTCAGTGAAAAAGCAAATAAACTAATAAAATGAACCCCCAGTTTAGGGTGATATTCTGGGCAGAAGATTAATATGACCAAAAGTATATATTTTTCATATTGAATAATCTCAATGTATTATTTATTTATTTGTCTTATTATCTTATTAAAACAAATAAATATGACCTCCTGAACATAAATAATACAGACCTTTTTATTCCTCCTAAGTCTGACCTCTGCTTCAAACTAGGGGTGGGTATTGGCAAAGAAGTCACGATTCAATTCGAATCACGATTCATATGCCACGATGCGATACTATCATGATGCATCACGATACTTGAATTATTGCGATGCATTGCAATATATTCGACATACTTCAGTGAAAATGTACCCAAAAAAAGAGGATAACTTAAATATCAGTGGCCGTTTATCTGGGTAGTGTCTTCAATTGATACATAACTCTGAGCAACTCAACTGATAACTGAATTGAAAACAAATAAACCAAACCAATAACAAAAAAAGTGCATAGGATTTTTTCTAAAACAAAAAATGACGTTTGACATTTGCCTTTTTGGAGGTAGCTACCATCATAACAAACAATACCCTTTCACAAGGAAAAAAGTGCATAGGATTTATAAAAAAACAACAACTAATAATTAATGTATTTATATTAAATTATTAAATATTAAATTATTAATTAATAAAAATCGATTTTTGGCATCAAGAATCGATGCAGTATATTGTGAAAGTTAGTATCGCGATGCATTGTCATGACGATTATTTTGCACACCCCTACTTCAAACCACATGCTTCACTCACAGAACTGGCTGCAGATCACTCGAATCAAAAGACCTGAGCCTATTATTGACAAAGAATTCGATCTCAGTTGAAATGTGATTAATTGCACAGCCCTATAAAAGAACTATTGAACAAATGTTCTGAGGAGACCTGCACGATTAATCGATTAAATTGATTAATTTGACTTTACAGTTCAGGACGATGTGTTTTTATGAAAATCGATTTTTTAATTATTTTTTACATGCGAGCGGAACTAATGCGCGGCCTCGTTTTACACGGGTAAGTTAGCGGGGCATACCCAAACATTGTACGGGTTAGCGCGGCTAGCGAGTGAGCTAAAGCCGGAGCTTGTACCAAACAAAGGTGTTTACATCTGTTATATGGAACTGGTTCGGTTTTGTTGTGTCGGACTTAGAACAAACTAGTGCTCGCTGCAAGGTCTGTTAAAAACCTGCTGCAGCACGAAAAAAATGTATCCTAGTGCCTAAAGCAGAGGCAGCGGAGTGGGACAAGTGCAGGTCCGAACGGAATGAAAATAACCACCGTCCAGTCCCTAAAACATTTTCAAACTGTTTGCACTATGATAAGCACGGCTCACGACAGAAGGCAATCACACACGCTGTTGTAGGTTTCACCAAAAACATGATGTACTGTATATTGTAAAAGACATGGTGCTAACACAAGCTAGCACAAGCTAACATACATGAACACAGACAGTGGCTTTTCTGCATCACTCGAGGAAAAACTAAAACACAACACGACCCACTCCAGTCCATTGTTCCCACAATCAGGGAATAATTTAGCTCAAAAAAATGCTTCTTTATAAAAGAGAGTTTTTATACAACTGTTATTATTGTTATGTATATATTTTGTTGTAATATAATTTTGAGTTGATAAGGAGCAGATATCATAAGCTTATGCTTCTTTCTGTTCCTTTTTCATTCATATTTAAATTATAATTGTATAGATGCAATTGTGTTGCATCTGTTATTTTTGTTTTGTTTTAACGAATGAAATAAATAAATTTATATATATATGTATATGTATATGTATATATATATATATATATATATATATATATATATATATTAAACAATAACAGCTTAATTGATGCTAGGTGTAATGTATTTGTTTTATAAAAGAACACTGCATTGTTTTGAGCCATTTGTCTGTCGTCTGTTATTTGTTTATGAGTAGAGCAGAGAAAAATCGATTAAAATCGGAAATCTGATTTTTTTTTTTTTAATCTGAGATTTTATTTTTAGGCCATATTGCCCAGCTCTAGTTCTGAGTCTGTCAGTAACAGACTTCTTTTATTAGGGTACTTAGTGCAGGTTTTATGTCATGTGAGGAGAGCATTCAGTGCCAAGCCTTTCCCTTGTTGTCACCTGGTTAGTCATTGTTTAGCTGAGATTAGAATAATACACCTATTGTTAAATGACTTTGCTAAGATGTGATAAGAAAAGTTGCAATACAAAGACCAAGCTAAAATGTATCCACAAAAACTATTCATCTCTTCCTGTGAATGGAGATAGTATCCTTCAAATCAGCATTCCCAAATTCTCATAATCACTCCCTGAACTTGTTTCACCTTTTGTCTGATGACACAAACTCTTTGGAAACCACAAGTTAGCACTTCCTGCTTGACTTGAGCCGAGTCATTCTCCTCTCATCTTTGCCATTTTTTGTCTTTCCTGTGTCTGTTTCCCCTACTACTCTCCAGGCCTGTTGTCATGGGTAGCTTAAGGTTATGCAAGCAGCACTGTACTGTCCCAAGAGCCCACTCAGCACACACCTTAGGGACTCTTCCCACTTACTGTACAAGGGTATTTACATCACTGGTACAATGAAATCACACTTTTAAACAGAAAAGAGCAACATTGAGCATATTTTTCGATTTAGTGTGATGTGGTTAACTAGAGTCTACAAAGAATTGGGTTGATTTGTGTTGTCATGGCTTAAAGGACATAAAAGATGACAAGATTACCCAGGCAAATACACATGCATGCTGCGCTTGTTAACCTGAAGTAGCATGCATGCAGAGGTCTAACTCCAGTAATATATGGTCACATGACTGCTGGTCATAAGTGGATCATGTGGCTTCGTCCAAACCCACAGCTGCACTGCATAGCTCTTTCACACCACACCCACATGCCTCCACAAAACACATCCTGAATGCATTAACCTAAATTCTTAAGTCTGCAAAAAATATAATGGAGGCATTTTTGACAATAAGAGCAGTACTGTCAATTTAATCAAGTTTTAATCAAATAGTTTGGAGATCATGAGGTTGAGCTTCAAGATTTTAAAAAGGCAGAACACAAGAATAATAATAATAAGATAATTACTTTTTCAATTAGAGCAGTATTATTACATGTGATTAACTGCACCAGCTGAACAGCATACCCACAGCATCAAAAGGACAGACAGTGAACATAAATGGCTCTTGGTTTACCTCATCTGATATGACGTCAGCACTTATCGCACAGGCCTGGCATTGGGCCCACTTCCTCTTCAGAACATCCTCAACCTATTCTGCTTCTGCTTCCACTGGCCTACCTCACGCTCATTCATTCTCTCTTAGATGATATCTACAAATGTTCCTCTTTCTCTAAAAGCAGGTACTGAAATTTGGGAAACCCAGCACAGGAGAGAATTCACAATGTGGCGACATGTTCAGTATTTTGTCAGAGATGACCTTGAGAAATCAAACTACTTACATCAGTTGTAACATACAGTTTCCAGGGATGAAAGTGGCCAATCATGAAAAAAGCGGAAAGTCACGGCGCAACGCAACTTTCTCAACGAATTTGCAGATATAAAAAAATATATAAAAAATTACCCCGCGGCTGAAAAAAAAAGCGGAGATCCGCTAAAAGACGGAACTCTTTCATCCCTGTAGTTCCCTTTTGAAATCAGGAAGTTTGCATTTTGACTTGACACCTAATAGTGTAATGCAGATAACAAAATATACTAACAGTATTCAAAAAGTGTCAAATTTAACAACAAATTTAACAAAATACATGAGTATTTTACCATGGTATGTGCTTTAAGGCATGGAAAAATTACCCCTGGACTACATAATTTCTATACAAGATTAGAAATAATGCAGCTTTTAACTGTAAAGCAGACCTTTTACATTCTATAAGTTCCCACTTCAAAACCAGGAAATTCACACTTGCATAGCTACAACATCAAGTCTGTGTCATTTTATATGAATAGATTTTTCTACTTCTGCTTTTAACAGGCCTCTGTTAATCAATGCCACTAATCAATTGATTAACCTGCGGCGTGTGTGCTATCGTAGCTAAAAGACAAAGCGGGCCATTTATAAGTGATGCTGAACTTTTCCAGTTGATATTGAGAGGACTGTAGATAGTGGGCTGGGAGTGGAGCTGATAACATATAGTCAAGGAAGAAAAATAACGAATGGGATTTTATTTTGGAGATAAGATAATGACTTATTACACAAGATGAAGGTGCATTATTCCATAATGTAATCTGACTTTCAGCAGCCTGGAACCTGGAACTTACATTACAGCATTTTTACTACAACTACTAGAAAACAACAACTACAACAAACTTGGTACCAGTACACTAGGGCAGTGTTTCCCAACCTTTTTTGTCTTGTGTACCCCTGATCCTTTTTGTCATACCTCAAGTACCCCCTCACTCATATGTGTTGATAATTCTCCAAAAGTAGAACGTGACACAACAAATTATTAAATGAAAATCATTTTATTTCATCTCCTTAATTTGAAAATTTAATTCTCAGGCATTTTCTCTCTTTTCTTTAGCTCAAATTTACTCAAATAAGAATTAAAACATTCCAAAAAATCTCCCCTTGTGCCTGGCAGCGACGCTGCCAAGTACCCCCTGCAGTGTGCTCGAGTATGCCTAGGGGTACTTATACCCCTGGTTGGGAAACACTGCACTAGGGCACTGAAATTAATAAAATTTTTAAATGAAGGTTGAGGTTTAGAGCCAATCATCGGTCAGTAAAATCATATAGTTTGGAGTAGAGGTCTGACACATTTTTAATACAATAAAATTGAAGTGAAATGTGTGATCTCTCAATCCAGGCGAAAAAGTGAACAACTACTTCTAGTATTACCACTGACACAATACCAACATAATTATTATAGACTAGGGGTGTCTATACTAATTATATTTTTTTTGTGACCGTACTATTTTGTTGCTTTTAGTGGCATGAAACTTGTTTCTGCAATACACTTGACATATTATCTGTTTTGATGAGTAAAATAGATGGATATCATATGCACTTTGCACAAGAAGTTAAACAAATGTTATTGTACTGTTATTAAAATGTATTTGCTTCTTAAAAAACAGCAATACATCAGAGTAACATGCGTGAAAAGTCCCTCAGTCGTCCAGGTAGAATCCATGATAAAAGGAGAAGTTCAATTTGTCAACTGGACAAAGTTTGTTTGGTCGAAAACGTTTCGCCGCTCATCCGAGAGGCTTCGTCAGCTCTAATAAGAATACTGGTAAGACACTTGCTTATATCTTGCTGCAGGGAGGAGCTACCTAGCTAACTACTTTCCGAAACTATCTCATTGGTTTCCGTCTTTTGTTTCTCTGGCGTCTAGATAACGATCCCTATTCATCCCTACGACTGTTTTTCCCACCTCTGGCCCTGACCTGGCTAGCCCTATTGTTCCCCTGTTTGCTTGTTCTAGGCTTAAGAATGGAATTGTAGATGGGATGCAAATTATGTCTGACTCCACCATTTCTGTTCAGAGACGGATTCTCTTTTTTTTCTTATTAGAGCTGACGAAGCCTCTCGGATGAGTGGCGAAACGCTTTCAACCAAACAAACTTTGTCCAGTTGACAAATTGAACTTCTCCTTTTATCATCAGAGTAACATGTACAATATATCGACTACTGCACGTATCATATAATATTGTGATAATATCGTATGTATCGTACATGGTATTGAATTGTGAGTGACACAGTGATTCCCATCCCTAGTATACACTGGTTAAACTCTGACTAAACATCAATAACACCTAAATGGAAACAACATAAAACAAAGCATTTTGGAGCTCAAACAAAAGGCCATATTATGCACCAGCAGGGACAGCATGGGTTCAGCTCAGTACATTTTTTTCCATCTTGTATTCGTCTGTCTGTCCATCTGCTCCACTATCCCTGTGTGGCTTTGGGTCCCCTGAGACTTATACTGTACATGACAGAGAAACAAACAGATGTACCACAGAACATTACATGAATGCTACAGTAATGTCAAGAGTCAGGGCTTATTGTTTAAAATGGAAATCACATCAGAATGAAGACCTGAATGACACCAAATTACAGTGCAAATGTAACGTTGGTTCTTTTTAATTCTTTTATCATACTAATGTTTTATTCTGTGCACTTTCTATAATGGTTGATGGGGGAAAGCAGAGCACCTAAAGAAAACCAAGCCAAACACAGGAAGAACGTGCAAAATTCACAGAAAATATCCAGCCTAAAACAACATGGAATCTCAAAAAGAGAATTCAGTCAATAATTAGTAATTGCAATTATTCATGTCACAATGTAATCCTAAAAACTAATCATGACAGACTTTAAAGCAAAAATATTATCAGAAACGTTTGATTACATAAAGTGTAATGTTTTGGTAACACTAAAATTCAGTGTTATGACCTTATCATTAGTACATCATTAGTTTGAATCATTGTGTGGGGGCTGGACAATTTTACTATGACATTGTAATGAGTTGACAACATGGCTTAATGCTTCCTCCAAGACTGTGGAGTCTCTTCACTACCATTCTTGGATTTGAGACCTGACCATTGCTCTTTGTAAATTGTTTAGGTAATAACCAGGTGCGGCATGTCAGTACAGCACAGCCATATCTCAGGGTCAAAGTCTTTTAAATAAGCTTTTATCTTACCTGACACTGACTGAGAGTAACAGCAAAACCACTGTGAATAAATCATACATTTAATCTAAACCTGAGTTCAAATTCAATCAAATGACAGGAGGAGTGGACAACCCTGCAATGAGGAAGGACTTGGTCCAATCGATAGCCTAGTGGCGGTTTAGCTAATTTAATTTCTATCCAAAGTAATGCTATGGGTCTACTAACTTAACAATATACTACAGTGGTATGATTAGAAGGATTCATGTTACAGCCCAGCGAGCTGAAGCAGCTGCCTTCTTTCTTCTTGACAGTGATAAACCTTGTGCTGATCAAGGCCTTGCGCAGAAATGTTGCTATTTTTATAGATCTGTAAAAAATCTCATAACTTTTACCAACCCAGTGTTCTGATTTGAGATGATTTACCAATACATGTCTAGGGCAGTTTTTCTCTTATTGTGGATTGTGAGATAAAAGAAAGATATGATAGGATACTGCTTTTCTTTAGCTTCTAGGCATTCAAAGCAATTTACCAGTGAGTCAAGGTTTGACTCAAATTTGAGCCCTGTGACTTGAGAATATATGAACATATTTTTTCTATATAGTTGATACATATGGTGCTTAATTTTACAGGAACAAACTTTCCCTCACATTTTGTGTATTTGTTACTATGGATGTAATAGTGACTGAAGTACTGTGATATAGTCATATACAAAATATTAAAGGAAAAGTAACGTTATTTTACAATCTGAGCCTTCTTTCGGTAATAAAACAAGTCGTTTGACTCACCCATATCACGTTCGTGTCATTTGGAGCCGTTTGGTTAAAGTTATGTTGTAGCGTATCCGTTAACATGAGTATTCGGGGCATTACTTTGCGGTCTCCAAATAACACAAACTTTAGCACTTTTCAAATCATAGAAGCCCGATGTCTTAATATATGATTTCGTTTGAAGCAAAAGTGGCCTGTAATCCGAGATTTAGCCATAGTTTCGAGTAGATGAGGACGCCAGTGCACATGCGCGGACTGTGCTATCAGCTCCCGGGACCCAAACATGAAACGCAAAGCTGAAAACTATGGATAAATCTCGGATTACAGGCCACTTTTGCTTCAAACGAAATCTTACATTAAGACATCGGGCTTCTATGATTTGAAAAGTGCTAAAGTTTGTGTTATTTGGAGACCGCAAAGTAATGCCCCGAATACTCATGTTAACGGATACGCTACAACATAACTTTAACCAAACAGCTCCAAATGACACGAACGTGATATGGGTGAGTCAAACGACTTGTTTTATTACCGAAAGAAGGCTCAGATTGTAAAATAACGTTACTTTTCCTTTAAATGTCTTACAGTAATATACAGTATAATACAATAAAACAGAGGGAACTGCATAAATCATGATACTATAAAATAATTTGTGTCATGTAGTCATGCACTTTTAAATCTTAATAAGAAAGATAAGATAAGATAAGACTTTATTGATCTCACACAGGAGAAATTTACTTCCCGCAGTAGCTCCAGGACAGTTTGAAAACAAGAAAGAAAAGTGCATGCAGGCAAGAATGGAATAACGTAAGTAATAATTAAAAATAAATAAATAAATAAATAAATAAATAAATTAAAATAAATAAATAAATAAATAAATAAATAAATAAATAATAATAATAATAATAATAATAATAATAATAATAATAATAATAATAATAATAATAATAATAATAATAATAATAATAATTTCTATTCTGGCTAATGATTTGCACTAAGGTCTTGCCAAGACAAGAAAAAATGCCATATTCTGGAAAGGCTTAAAGAATTGTAGAAATGCTCTTCAACTCTTTAAGCCTTCCAGAATATTGCATATATAAATATAGCATTATATTGTAAGTACAATTTAGTTTAAAAAAATCATATAAATTGCAAAATTTTGAGCTGTATTTAGTACTTCGGTTTAAAGACTTGAAAGGGTTCAGAGCAGAGGACTTGGACTCGACTTGTGAGCCACTGACCTGGGACTTGACTTGGACTTGCGTTCAAAGACTTGAGACTTACTTGAGACTTGGCACTCACCCATTCACGCACAGATGCATACACAAGTGTAGGTAGACACTGGGGTGAGGTGGATTAAGTGTCTTGCCCAAGGACACAACAACCTGTGGGTCAGTGGATGTCAGTGATGTTTTTGATGTCGAGAACAGGAACCTTTGGATTAGTGGACAAAACACTCCAACTGAGCAAGCACTAGTCTGGAAACCTTTTTTTTAAAAAGCCAAGCGTTTCTCATAGTGGAATAGAAACTGAATTCTATGTATTTAAATCTGATATTAAAAGTTATTCTATTGTCAAGTCAAATATATTACACCATCAGGCTCTTGGGCATTAAGCATCCTTGTTCTTTCCTAAGATCACTGCCCAGACCAGTCTATTCCTCTATCTGATTCATAACAAATATTTTAAACTATTGTCAAACAGCACATTATCAGTGGAGCAGTTTGAATGATAAAAACTACAGTAATCTGCTGTGACCCTCTGCTTACCCCTCTTCTGCGGGGCCAGCTCATTTGCCCTTGTGTTTTCATATTTGGCAGTTATTCAAAACATTCTTCTCTGTACACAGGTACACCGTTTCTAATGAAGTGTTTCCCGCAGGAGAGACTGGCCCCCATAGTCTCATTTTTGCCCTCATCTCAAACAAGCTAAGCATTAAAGGGATATGCCACCCCCAGGTCAAATTTGGGCATCTCCCCACAGTCCAGAGACTAAAATAAGTGGTGGAAAGCGTTTTCCTGCTCACCCAGCCATTGTCCGAGTCTGTCGCCACTGACCGCCGCGGTATCTGCAGCTCCTCCGCCTTAGACTGGAGTCTAACGTAGCCAGAGAAAGATTTCGGCCAAAAGGAATTAATTTGCTCGATGCGTTTCCCAATTACTTTCTGTGTAGTGCGCATTCATATCGAGTGCAAATAAATGTGCAAATCAACACGGAGAGCTTGCCTTGGTCATTTTGGGTGGGAACTATTTTCCAGTGCGTAAGAATACAGCCGTATCACGCACCACGTTGTGCAACAGGGGAACTCCCTTCCCGGTGCGTAACAGGGATTCCCCTGGTAGCGTGCTGCGTGATTCGGCTGTATTCTTACGCACTGGAAAATAGTTCCCACCCAAAATGACCAAGTCAAGCTCTCCGTGTTGATTTGCACATTTATTTGCACTCGATATGAATGCGCACTACACACAAAGTAATTGGGAAACGCATCGAGCAAATTAATTCCTTTTGGCCGAAATCTATCTCTGGCTACGTTAGACTCCATTCTAAGGCGGAGGAGCACCAGATACCGCGGCGGTCAGTGGCGACAGACTCGGACAATGGCTGGGTGAGCAGGAAAACGCTTTCCACCACTTATTTTAGTCTCTGGACTGTGGGGAGATGCCCAAATTTGACCTGGGGGTGGCATATCCCTTTAAGCAATAAATGGACATAGACAATGATACTTTTTGCTTGTTGTATCTAACTTTATTTAAACTTTAATAAGTCTTGTTTGCTTAGTGGAGGCAATACTTGTAAATGTTGAATACTCCAAACATTGTATTCAATAAAATTACTCAAATTTACCACCTGTACCACCATACTAGTAGTCTCGTATATAAACCTGTGGGAAACACTGACATATGAAACCACTGTTTATGTGAGGTCCCACTCAAGTCTGTGTGCTACTGCTACTGGTACTTCTGCCAACATTCCTACACAATACAGCCACTAATACTCCATGTAAATGACAATGTACAAGATTATAATGACTATAATGACTACACGTACTATACTATTACTCAAAACAAATATTATTGCTTCAACTTTTGACCTGCTCTGATCTTTCAACTGATACTAGCTCCTTGAAAGCGCCTTTACCAAAATATGGTAAATGGCTTGACATAAGGAGCAGAAAAACTATAATATCCATCCAAACAAGTTACATCTTCAGAACATATTTTCTGTTACCATGCCATGCATACTGTTCAGTAATGAAGTCACACACTGAGTAGCACGTCCAACAGCTGACTGCATGTATGTTTCATAGTTTTTGTGTGTGTTTTGTCTTGTTTTTTTGTTTTTTTTAAGGTCCACTGCGTAACATTTCTAGTGAAGGGTATCCATGGAAATGTTATTGCTTTATGTTGCTTGAATGTTCCACAGTATAGCTTAATCCTAACCCTCAAGAGGGAGACAGGTTTCAGAACTACACTACATTACAGTTCAGATCTGTGGAGAGGGGCCCCTATTCACAGAAGGAATTATTGACTTTTTGTGCAATAGAAACACCCATGATGAACAAATGCTAGTTGGCTATGTTTAATGTCATACCATGGAACATTCCGGGCAATGCATCTCCATGGAGACAAGCAGGTGGCTGCACAGTGCACCTTTAATGTTCTCATAGATAAAACAGTTGTTAGCCTAACCTTAACTTGTGTTTGGAAATTGATACCTTTTTTCTTATGCACCATGTATATTGATTTCTGTTCTTGTTGAATCCATGTGAAGTGGACATAAAGATGCACTGTGTAACTTTTATGATAGTGGGTCACCTGCTTGTCTCATGTTGAGGTTATTGCTTAGCCTGGCATCATGTTCCACACATATATCTTGTATTTATTCTATTGTAGTGTATTTATTTATTCTATTCTAGTGTTTTTATTTCTCAAAACTACATCAAAAAGCATGTTTTATTACTGTGAGTGGGCCCACATCTCCACAGATATGACCTGTAACTTGGCCTGGTGATGTGGCCTAGCTTGTCACCGTGGAGAAGGTTAAATTATACTGTAGGAAATTCCTAGAAAAAAACATCCACATAGAGTCATGCAGGTGACAGACCCTCTACTGGAAAAGTTACACAGTCCACCTGTAACAATCCCATAGTATGAGTGTAGGAAACATAAGTGCTTGGCTAATCAATTTGAACTCACAAAGAATTTATTAAAGGCATTTCTAACAAGTCTCTTTGGTTGTGTGCTCACTGTTTATATTTGCTGCCATGGCCAACAAAAGCTGCTGATGTGGACACCTGAGAGGAAGCACTGTTGGTTGACTGGAAACTATGGCAACCTGGTTTCTAATGACAACCTTTTGTGTAGGTTTTATGGGGATTTTAAGGCCAAAGCAGCACAGCAGTGGCAGCAATATTTTAGAAAACAATCTAACAAAGCCACTGTGGCATGCCAAAGGAGAAAACTGACCAGGCAACATTGTTCTTGCAGTGCACAATATTCTGAGGACTAAACTAATGTTCTCTGACACCCTTTCATTACAAAGTAAAACTATAGAAATGTTACAAGAGTACAAAAAATGCTCATTTGCCAGTGCTGCATGTAAGAAAGATAGATATTGAATTAGGAGAAATGGTTGCATGGTTAAACGCATTGTCCAGCATCCAGCCAACAGGTTTTCACAGTTGGACCAGGAAACATAATACTTAGGTGCACAGTGTATTACGTCACCTGCTATTGGGAAGCGCACCTGTTGTCATAATGTGTTTCTGTAGTCCACCTCAGCCTTATCTTATGACCACTGTCACACATGACTCAGGTAACCACGGAAACACTTTCAACAACAAAGACAGACTTGGACCAGGACAGCAGAGACGGGATTCTCCTCAGGATGATTAGGTTACATAAATAATTAGTGCACCAAACACAAGACTCCCATTGTGTCTGTGACAGGAACCCTCCGCACATCCTCCCCTTCTCACCTCTGCTGCTGTGCCATCTGTCCTCCAAGCAAGACAAAGAGCTGGTCATCTTACAGCCATCACACAATGGATTTGTAAAGATACAGTAACAGTACAGTTATTCAGTTGAATTTATCCTAAACGTCAGGATTTATCAGTACCTTAAATGCTAGAATAAAAATTCATAAACTAGAAACTTTCTTTGGTGGTATAATGCAGTATAAAATAACAAATAATACAATACTGACATCTTACTATTTCTTGATTTCTCAGTAAATCTTAAAGGGACAGTGTGTAGGATTCGTGGCGCATAGGTGGTTACTAGCTATTCCACTTCCTCTTTTGGCTATGGCAGACCTCGAGGGTCACCCGGACGCGACGTAGCGCCGAAATCTCGCGTGCCCGCGCACGAACCGCGCACCGCTGTATACATAAACCGCGGTCCCCCGTTCACTTTTTTTTTTTTCTTTTCGCATGAAAACACACAATCCCGATCATGATTCATGACAATCTACACATCAAATGAAACCTTACAGTCTCCTCTTTTTGACTATGCAATTCATTTCCCTGCAAAACAATCACTCCCCGAGCACATGGGGCTTTTATACAGAAAAGCACAAAACTTAGCTTACTTAGCTTACCTTTGAAGGCTTTGCACAGGTCAAACTCTGTATTTCATCATAAACTTGGTCTCAATCTGTCCATAAGGATCCAGCGAATAAAATCCAGTAAAACAATTTAGTCCAAAATACGTGTTATATCCATTACGATGTGTGATCCGGCAGCATGCTCCCCCCTCCCCCCCTCCCCTTCCCCTTCTCTCCTTCGCTCCTGGCTGCATATGAGAGCAGAGGACCGAAGGAGAGAAGGGGAAGGGGAGGGGGGAAGGGGGGAGCCATACGCAGCGCGGCTGTGCAGGAGCCGAGGCGAAGGATGAGCCCAAATGTCCTTCTGCGGCTCTCGTATTCAAAATGGCTGCCTCTATATGGGGAAGATCCCCCTTTTATGTGACTATATCTAAGTCCAAAAGAATACTTTGATTTCATGATGGAAGTGAAAAGGCTTGGAAAACAATGTATTTTTGAATGGGTATCTTCAATTTCAGTAATTAACAGGTAAAAATCTTACACACTGTCCCTTTAATGCTAGGTGGGAATATTTCAAAATGTTTAAATGGTCACATTTGTATAGGGCTGTTATAACGTCTAGGCACTCAAAATGGTTTAGATCAAGGAACCGCTCACCCATTCATACACCAGTGTTCGTAGATACTGGGGTGAAATGTTTTGCCCAAGGACACAATGACAGTATTCATCTGTAGGAGCTGGAACCTACAGCTCCTACAACCTGTGGGTCAGTGGACAAATACTCCTAAAGGGCCTAAAGTGTTACAAGTCAAATCCTGAGCTTCTAACGACATGCTTTTGACTTATCTCTTAAATGCAGTGATCAGAGTGACAATGTTTAGACACAAACAACTTTAGTTAAAGTTGTTAAAGCTGATATAAAGACACAAAGTAAGTTTAGATTTAGCACATACACAAACTAATCCACAGCAGCTCCACAGTCTAAACTTTAGACTGTTGTCTTTAGACTCTAAAGACAATGAATGTCATGTCATGGTCTAGTGCTTAGATAGACGGTTGGGACAGGAAGGGAATCTGGAGCTAACACAAGAACATAGAGGTGCTATAAGGACAAATCTTTCCCTTGCAGAGGTCATGTGAGCTCCAGAGGATAAAAGGGAGGCTGAACTTAAAACTTCAGTCTATTCACACAACACACTCATGCTTGCAAACATTCTTATCACTGGTACACCGTGATGGAAAGGGTGCATTTTCTCTTGTCTTTTGTGCATTTTCTCATGTCTTTTCAATACCAAAGCACCTTATCAGACTTTCTGAATAACTCAGCAAATACAACTATTTCAATAGCATAATAAAGAGACAACTGTGACGTAGTAAAACTGGGCTTTAAGTGTTTCCTATATCAACAACGGCAGATATCCCCATAGAAACTCAATGATGTAAGGCTCATTACAGTGTAAACTTGAACTGAGTGTTACTTAAAGACAAAGATGTTTTAGTATTAATGTTTAGTGCAGGATTATCTTATCATTCTGAAGCAGTATTGCCTAGCAGAGAGTTTACTCATTTTCCTAAAAGGGCATTTGTCTAAATTTAAACAGTGCCTCCTGGTCTGTCACAGACATAATAAAAAGTTTATGTCTTTATTGTGATTATTGAAATGACATTTATGCAGTTATACTCATTATATACTCATCCTCAAGCATGGGGAGTTGTGGTTTGACAATGGCACAATGAAACTATTAGGTAACCCATATTAAGGATAATACTTATTGTACTTTTAGCATGTTCTGAACAAAGTATGTGAGTTGGTGTGTATAAGCGCGAGACAGAGGGGTTAGGTATCACACGGTCAATGAAAGGCTGTAAGAGGATTGCTGCTGCTGCTCCCTCTAACTGACTCACAAGGTGCAGTGAACTGCCAGTCTATTGATGTTTAACTGAATTCCATTGTTAATAGAGTATTTAGGGTCACATGGCCTTGGACTGTGCACATGCATTTACAAGGCAATACTCCCCCCAGCTAGCCAGCCAGCAGATTTACAAGTCGAAGAGAGGAAAAACACTTGACTTAATGTTTGTTTAAAATCTCGGACAAGTGGAGTACTGTGACACAAATTTGATTGTGCCCTAAGGTATTCAATTTGTATTTAAATTGTTTTACATTTAAATTTATATTCACTGCTCACAAGTTGCTTATTTAAGACATACAAAAAATATATAGTATAATACGTGTTGATAAAAGGAGAAATTCAATTTGTCAACTGGACAAAGTTTGTTTGGTCGAAAACGTTTCGCCGCTCATCCGAGAGGCTTCGTCAGCTCTGGTTCTATAATACGTGTTGTCTTGTTATTATATATTATATTTGATGAGTGAGCTACCATACCCAAAACAATTTCCCTTGTGGATCAATAAAGTTTGTCTAAGTCCTAAGTCTTAGTCTTAAGCCATGTTAAAATGTTGTTAACTCATCACAAACACACCTGGAGTTGTGTTTTGTTCCATTCACACATGTAATCCTGCATTATTAGCCTCTCATCACCAAAGCTCAAAATGCTGTGTTCCACCTTATGATGCCAAGTAGTGGTGGTTTCCAGATACCTTTTATCTTTTCTAGAGATTGGCAATAGCAGGGCTGAAATGATCCAAATGATTCTGGTGAAAGTGTATGAAGTTTAAAAACAAAGTGGAGCACATCCTGTATTACCAGGAGGAAAAGAGTGTTTTCTGTTTGACAAAAGAACTCAGCCCAAATATGCAGGGTTTGTTAAACATGTGTGAATGTAACAAAACAAAACTCCAGGTATGATTTTGATGAGGAAACATTAGAACAGATCCGAAAATAACATAATATCGGCCCTTTAAGTACAAACAACTTCATTAAATCCAGTCAAACCATTACAGTGTACCATATAGCTTACAATGAGAAGATGTGTGACGTGCAGTGGCCCTGTCCCAAATGACATTAATAGGGGTTTCTTAGGGGGACGAGGATGGCATGTTTTGGTGGTTGCTTTGACAATAAAAAAGGAGACAGTTCTGGATGGGAACACGTCCTCAGGGAACCATGGCAACTGCAGTGGAAATGTCAAACGGGAAACTTTAACAAGAGCAGTGGTGGTGGTGGTGTGATATACTAGTAATGCTAAATTTACTTTAAAATGACCAAATACAGTTTCACTGTACTAAATATCAAAAGCATATTTTAAAAAGTCTAGAAATGAAATATGTATTACAAATATGAATCAGGACCCTTTTTACTGCATCACAATATTCAACAATGCATGTTTGTTTGTTTTTAGAATATGATGTTGACCTAAAGATTATATAGCACTTCACAGCAGCAACGCAGTGAGTGGCTGCATAATTTATAACCTGCTTGTTTAGTCACAAAGGAGTCCATCTATAGCAGGCTGGCACCAAGTTAATATTTCACTCATGCTAACCATCCCTGTAGGACATTGGAAATTAGCCCAAAGGAAGTTGGTTTAAAATGGATAGATCAATTAGCCAGGTGGAGGATAGGGACAGTAGAGCGGGACAGCCCAAACAAAGGCCGTACTGCATACATACATACATGGTAAACATTGAGGCATTAGCACAATTACAATGTCTGGGTGGACTTCAGTGTCTGTAGGCTCTTGTGACTATGGAAACCTATAAAACAGCTGCTTCGATCACATCAGCAGGGGGTTTAACTGTTTTTGTGTTGTTCTTTGAAGAGATGTAAAAAGTAGATTCATAGTTATTGGCCTTTAAGATGTGATCCAGGCTTGGAGTTACTGTCCAAAAGTTTGGACTAACTTTAATTTTATATTAGAAATGTTGGAATAGGCTACTTGAACTTAAGCACTAAAATAATACCAAATCTCAATGATCTGTGAGTCTGTGAGATCTTTAAAGCACAGTAGATTGATTCACTCCTCGTGGGTTACTTTTACCCAAATTAGGATTCAAATTCGATGAGGGTAAGGCGGATGTGACTGCGACTGTGTGACTGTGCTATTATATAGGTGTAGGCTTTTGTTAAATGACACATTGCACATTAAATCTTCACAAATAGACCATGTGTACATTTCCAATTAATTATTTCATTAGGAGATTGATATCTAAGAACTAAACTAAGAGCTGACAAGCCTTAAGGCATAAGACAGATGTTTTGGTTTACCATTTGTTCATTTTTAAGGATTAATGGTTAGCAATAAACCTGAGCAATGCTGAAACTTGCACATTACTTGCAGACTGCCACTGGTTCAGACTTGCACCAATCCTAGGTGTTAATTTAAACATAGTTTATGATGTAACTTTGACACAAAAAATCCAGATCTTCCTTTTGAATATGTTTTGCAAAAGTGCATTGCTTCATATGCTAGCTCAAATGTACTGAGCTCATTGTCAGATGGGAGACTGTGTTCCCAGATGACTAGTACCTGACGTTTCCTTTGTCTCTCTGGACCTGGAGGTGTGTGTGTGTGCATGTCAAAACTATAAATAGTGTGTGTGTGTGTGTGTGTTCTCTTCTTTTCACTCCAGTGGGATTCTCTCATGTTTTAATTAAATAAACTACTCAGATCAGGCCCAGCTGTGGCCCGGCTCCCCTCGCCCACATCGCTCAGCATCCCGATCAGGGCACCAGAGGCCATGCTATCAGAGGCGCACTGAGGAGGAATAATACAACAAAAGTGGGGCATGGCGCTCTCCACCACCTGAGTATAAGGCAGGAAGAGGAAGCCCTGTCAGGTGCTGTGGTTGGGTTCCCCCAGAGCAAAGCTCAGCTAATCTCATTCATCCAAACCACTCCCTCTTACTATACAACCCTTTTCATACTGCTCTTTATGTATTCAAAATAATAAACAAATAACAAGAGTATTGTAATTGTTTAACCTCTAAATGTGAATTCATATTAATGCATATCAGGTCAGGTCTAACTAAAAAAGTCAAAACACATTAGACTCAGACGTCAATAGATCCATTTACAGGATTCAACTATGACTGTATAATTGGACAAAGCTAACCCTCTAGCCACTGCTAATGGGTTATATAGGGTTAAAAGGAAGAAAATATGAGGGTGCTTCCAGCTGCATCAACTCTGTTTCCATTTGGCTTTACATAGAAAAACTGTCCTCTCTGTGTAACTGCCGCAGGAAGCCTTTTCCTTTTTATTCTTAAAATGTTTGTATACAACCTGCTCTTCATGATCCTGGTGTTTTTATTTCGCCATTTTATCCATCAATAAATTCCTAATCCGAAAATAAAACTTGGCTCCACATTCGCTCCTATAACCTCTAGCACTGTGAGCTTCATTTGACTGGAGCCGAGCGCTATGGGTGACGTCATACTCACTTTGTCCATTTCTTTATACAGTCTACGTAAACCAGGAGTTATTAAGGTCTTACTGTTATAATAATAAACCAAGACTAAAGCTAAATCAAATTATTCTTCATACAAAACCCTGAACATTTTGTGAAACACTGATAAGACACCACCTCTAGATGCCATTCATTCTTGCCTTGTCTGTGCACTTCACCTGCCACCTTGACCTCAAAGGTCAAATACAGGCCTGAGAGACGGTGGTTTTCGACAGCTGCCTAACAGTCCAACGAAAATGTCAAACTGCTGAAGAATGTGGCATCTTTAGAGCTTAGGGTTAGGGTTTAAAATACACACTAGTACCTACAACATCAAAACACCAAAACGGATGACTGGATATTACACGCTTCATTGTCAACACAATATTTTTTGTGATAAACCGTTTCCACAGTGAGATGTCTTATTACACTGATGACTAACTTTATGCAGGTTTTACTCTACGGGAAGTTTTAGGGCCGATCAATGCTGGAGATAATTTTTTTTCTCAGTCTCAACCCAATTTCTTTATGTCTCGATCTCTCTCTCTCTCTCATCTATCTGCTTCTTCATGTGTAAAAAACCTTAACCTTGCAGCTTTTAGTAACAGTAGCTAAAACAGTCTTTTCTGCATGTTAACATCAATAATGAAGTATTTAGTTCTCAGACGAGCTCACCAAGGCCAATAATAAAAACCAGCACAAGACACTGGAGACTGGTTTCTTATGGTCAACTTCAAGAGCAGTAGTAAAGGAAGAATCATTTTTCATATCCTCCATTTATTTTGCCTTTCAAAGAATCACTGACATGTTATTTGGAAGTACACGCCGGGCTATTCCTGTCAGTGAGGTGTACAGCGTATGAGAATTGATCGCGTTATTGATTACATTGTCAACAGCAGGTAAAAAGTGCGAATGGGTCGATGGCTATTCTAAAGCGTAAGAGATCCAAGGGTCCACTTTCCACACCTACATCACTCAAACACCAGCTCAATCATACACTTGCTTTTCTTCTTCAAATTGGTAGATAAAACTAAAATCACCACTGCAGACAAGTAGACCGCAAACAGGCAGTATTTGGCTGGCAGGCTCGGAAATTCCCCTAGAGGGTGGTACTCAATTTCCTGAATACACAAATAGTGGAAAAAAAAGGTAAACTATTGGATACTTTCCTGATGCCTTGTTGTTAGTAGTGGTATTAGTAGTATGTGATAACTGATTTTGACTGTATTGTAAACATTAAGCCAAACTGAACACAAAACTATTGGAATGACCCTATATGTGGTGATACAATCCTAACCAATATCCCAATGTTACCTAGTACATTCACTGTATTGTAATTAAACATGGTTATCAAATTAAATATACTACTGCATATGGCCTACTACACAATTTTGGATATGTGTCATCTTCCACATATATCGAAAGCTGCACTGACACTGGTTCACATTCAAACCTGCACTTCCAACAAAAGCCCTGCATCACATTCCTGCCTGTCCTATAGATAAAAGTATATGCAACCCTATAAGGGGATGGACTGTGTACTCAAGAGGGCCACTCAGCAGAGATGATAGCCATGACTCACAGTGAAGTATGAGTAGAGAAAAGGGTGATCAGGCACATTTGATGTAGTCATTGCTTCGGGAATTCAGGGAAGTTCAGCAAACATAAGACATGCCAGGAAACCATTTTTTGTGATTTGTAGGCTATAGTGTATCAGTGTGCTATGTTCAATGGAAACAGAGCCATGCTATTAGCCTGTTATGCAGGCAAGATAGAAAGTACTACTGAAATAAGTGCAGAAATAGCTGAACTTTTTAATGATATACGATGACCATGAGAGCTTGATGGTTATGCTACCCAGTCCAGACATGCAATCACAGCTTTTGGGCCTACTTACAGTAATTACAGTAACAATTATCATAGGTAGCAGTAGCACTACTAGGTCTACGTGTCATTATAGGAATTATGGGATCCAGCTTCTAGTTCCAGCTTCTAGTAGCTATTAGAACAGACTGAGCCAGTTTGGAGACAGGCGCATGGACCCTTCCCTTGTCTTCTTCAATGAGGAGGAGAGCTGTCAAACACGACCTAACAGCGCATGGAAACAATCTCAGCGCGTCTACGCTCACTTATGGTCAATTCAACATAATCATGGTCACAATTATGTTCGCTTTTACTCACCGATACCAGGTGCTGAGTAGATGAAATACAATGCGGAGGTGGACAGCGAGAAGAGGAATAAAAGCCCAAGGAATGACCTTCTCCGAAACCGCATATGTGTCGGCATCATACAGGCAGCACGGGCACACACGCACACGGCCACGGATCTACAAGGACGGGAGAGTGGTTCCGATGTGTTCAGATGTGTTCAGATGTGTTCAGATGTCCAGAGCCAGTGGGTGAGATGATCCGAGTCCTGTGACAGATCTGCGGCAGCGGTGAGACACACAGCAGCAGCAGCGATTGGAGGAAGTCAGTCTATTACCGCGGCAGGTCGAACACAGGAGAAGACCTCCAGATTAATGAGGACATCGAGAACCCATTCCTCGAGCGATGGTTTGGTTTTGATCTGAAAGTAAAATGTCTCCGTTTCAAAGGCAGAAATGACTAGTCTATTCCACAGAGACCATCCTTCGGCTCGCACGGTATGTTACTGACGGTGGAGTGCCGCTCCTGTGTTTCGCCTACCGCCTATCAGCCGTATGAATGGAGCTTCCCCTTTGCGAAATGAGCAGTTCCTACGGGTGGGCGTTAACCATCCGTCCATGGCCGTCCTCAAACAGTGGTTCACAACAGCGCCCAACTGTCATAATCAAACAGGCGCACTAAGACGACGTTAGGAGCTACTATAGTTAATCTGGTGAAAAAAAAGGAAAAAAGTAGGCTTGGCTCATTGGCGTGCTCTTCCCTTTCTAGTACAAGATCACGAGGTTGCCTTCCTCCTGACAACCAAGGGGAAAAAAAAGTGTCTTACAATTTCTGTTTTTGTGTGATTTCCTGTCTATTTGGGCCTAAAAACACCTTACAATTTTAATTTTTTTAAATATATTTTTTAAATTTAATTTCACAGCATGTCCATTGTAGAGGACAACAGGACGATATCTGTGTGAAAATAGAACTGAATTTAGAAAATGAGAAAAAAGGAGCAGATAATCTTTAGAGTGATATTCACCTAAGAACACACAGATTTTGACAAAGTCAAAGATCAAAGTTGGCTTTATTGTCAATTCTGCTATGTGTTCAACATAGAGTGAATCGAAATTGTATTTCTCTCTGGCCCGGTAGTGCAAAAAGACAATGTACAAAATACAATATAAAGATGAAACAAGACAAAAAAATCTAAATTTGAAAGCAGATTTGAAAGCAATTTGAACAAAAACCAAAAACCACAGAATCACTCTTCTGTTACTTGTTGCTTACAAGAACAAAATGTATGTAATAATACATTACAATGTTATGTAAAACATGTATTCAGTTCAACGGTGAACTATAAGACATAGAACATAAGTAGTTCTACTTTTCTTCTTCCTCTGGATATTTTAGCTGTGATAATCCTGGAAGCATGTTTTCTTTTTGGTTATGCAGAGGAACATCTTGCATTTGGTGCACCTGATGTATGTCTGGCCATTGTAGCCCTTGTTCCTGCATCTTTCTGCATGTTTCGTGTCCATCATCTCTGGCATGTGTGTCGCTCCTAGCCTGCGTACAGATGGCTCTGGTTGTGGGATCCTTGTTTTGGTTGGTGGTTGATACTCTTCCTCACTGTCTTCACTGCTGTCATCAAATGAAGGACTATCCAGCAGCTCTTCAGCCAGGTGCAATTTGAAGTCCAAGTACTGCTGTGTGTTCTTAGCTGATCAATTCAGCGCTTTGCTGTCAGACCTGTATTGGATCCAAACATTTGTGATGGCAACACCAAAGAAATTCGTCCACTTCTTGGTCCTGGTCGACATGCGGTAGAAGCTCAGCATTCGGTCACAGAGGTCTACACCACCCATGTTGTCATTATATTCCCTGATTACTGCTGGCCGTCTCACCTGGACATGACGTTTGTCTTTGTCCATCTGCTACAGATATCCTCTGGATCTTTCCCATAGACAGTGGAGGCCATCAGAACTGGTTATCAAACCATTTTGTCTTGATTTCTTGGGCAGTAGTATTCAGTGACACTCCTGTAGTTTGCAGCTGTCTTTGATTTGTAAAAGCTGCCAAATCCTCAAAGGTTTTGTCATCGATGTACTGTGAAAAGTACTGGATTGGACTCCAGTATTCATGGATTTTAGGGTAATCTCGATAGGAAGGAAACCCAGGTAGCACAGGTGTGAATCTGTTATGAGGGATGATAAAAAAAAAAAAAAAAACACACACAAAATGTAAGTTAATAAAAGGAGTAACAGTTAATTTTTAGTTTGGATTAATGCAGTAATCTCAGTGTCATGGATGTGATATGACTCCCTATTGACCAACTTTATAAGCATTATTTTTAGGTAACTGGCATATATTTAAAAGAATTTACACATAGTACAAATACTACAATAATCTAACATGATCATAAAATGTAATACATTAGCCTGAAACTAAGTAAAACATACAAGTTAGTCCTGGCCCACAGAGCACGACGACTTAGCTGTTCCTTCTCTACCTCTGACTCTGTCTCATCAGATTCTCCTGCATCTTCCTCTTCTTCATCATCATCTTCATCTATCACAGGCTGATACTCATCCTCCTCATCCTTTTCCTCATCTGAAAGCTCCAAATCTGAATCTCCCTCTACTATCCGGCACAGAATCCTCTCTGCTTCACTTCTTTCTCCTACAACAATGTTCAGTCATTAAATACATTAAAATGGTCCTGGTGTCCATTACAGTTGATATTCATTAAATGCCTGTTATTTCAAAACAGAAATAATGAAACTGTTTTCAGATGTAAAAATATTGTTCTTAACATGTTTATGAACAAGAATATATGTATAAATATAGCTGCAAGCAGCAATGTGGGGCCAAGCACCAAAGGTGCATGTAGGCCTCAGCATGTAGGCCGCATGCAGGGTCTGACAGGGTCTAACAGAGTCTGACAGGGTCTAACAGGGTAGTTAGACCCTGTCAGACTCAGAAACAGGGTTTAACAGGGTCTAACAAGGTTTAACAGGGTCTGACAGGGTCTAACAGAGTCTGACAGGGTCTAGCAGGGTCTGACAGGGTCTAACAGCGTCTGACAGGGTCTAACAGCGTCTGACAGGGTCTAACAGAGTCTGACAGGGTCTAACAGAGTCTGACAGGGTCTAACAGGGTCTGACAGGGTCTAACAGCGTCTGACAGGGTCTAACAGAGTCTGACAGGGTCTAACAGGGTCTGACAGGGTCTAACAGAGTCTGACAGTTTTCATAAACTATAATAACCTTGTTGCAGGTGCTGGGGTTTAGATAGACAGAGTCTGACAGAGTCAGACTCTTCTCTCTCCTTCGGTGCTTGGCCCCAATTATCATGGTAAAAATAGCAATAGATAAAGAATATTTGACTTACCTCTTCTCTTTCCATAAAATGTGGTTGTTGGTATGGCAGCCATCTTGATAGAGAAAAAAAACTAAAGTTCCCAGCATGCAAACCCATCACATGACACATCACAGGAAAGCCCAGGATGTCCCCTACAGAATACTAGAGTTTGGAAGGGTAACTCCAAACATACAGGTGAACAAAATGTCCATTATGAAGGACATAAATGAATGGGCTGGGTCTCAGGAGGCTATGGCATCTGCCTCACCAGGTTTCTATTGAACATAACATTCACTTTTATGCCAAAAGATCCCTTTAAGCACATATAGCCTAACTAAACATTATTTTCTGTTGGCTTTTCTTGTGCTTTTGGGTTGCTTTATGGTGACAAGGTCAACACCTAAAACGTTTGATTGAAGTAACACTGCCTTAGATAATACAGCCTATATTATTATTATTATTATTATTATTATTATTATTATTATTATTATTATTATTATTATTATTATTATTATTATTGTTATTATTATTATTATTATTATTATTATTATTATTATTATTATTATTATTATTATTATTATTATTATTGTTGTTGTTGTTGTTGTTGTTGATAATAATAATAATAATAATAATAATAATAATAATAATAATAATAATAATTATTATTATTATTATTATTATTATTATTATTATTATTATTATTATTATTATTACGTAAACTACGTTAACTACGTAAACCTGAACGCGTCTTCGCTGCATTGATTCATGGGAAATGTAGTATCAGTTGACACTCCTTGGGCAAAATGACATGGTATTCAACAATTAAGTGCAATTAAACATTTACATTTGTTTTTGACCTATATATTTACATGCATTAATTAAAAAAAATATATAATTTGCACTATACATATATTGTTTTATTAGGAATACACGTGGTATTCATTACACAACCGGACTACAATTTTCAACAAGCGCTCACGCACGCACGTCACCAGGAAGTGGAGGAGCGACAGATACCCTGAGCTGTCGACATGGAAGATGCAGCGTATTTTCTTGTTAAAGATCAATTTAAGTAGCAAAACATATCAACAGTTAGTTTTATCATAATGTTTGGCTTCCGTGGCCTAGTTTTGTTATCATCTGTAGCGCTGCTGCTGTTGCTAAATCCGTCTAAGCTAACGCTAGCTCAACAGCAGGAGAGAGCTGGAGCTGGAGAGCCTGATGACCAAGAGCCTACTACAGTTAAAAAACAGGTTTTATCAATAAACAATGAAGAAAATGATGGAACAGCTGAAGGTGAAGAACCAAAGGACGGGCAGCCGGCCAGGTCTGAGAGTTTATTTATGCAACCCTAACCTCAGCTGACTTCTTCCCTTGCCTTGGAAGTATTTTATTTTATTTTTACAGTCAGTGTTGGTATTATGTCTTGTAATTTAGGTTCACAGATGTTTATGTTGTTAAAATATTATGCACCTATCTCTAGTTTTCCTCTCCCTAGGTTTATATGCTTTATAAGATTGTGATTTAGCTTGCCATTAACTGCACTTGTCATTCTGCAGCAAACCAAATGACACGGATATCTACAACAATGATACCCTTCATTCTCCAACATCAACAAATAAACCAACAACCCTGTCACCCCCAACTGCCAAGCCAATCCTGCCTGTGCAGACTGGTGTCAAGGCCCAGGAAGAGGAGCAATCCAGTGGACTGACTATATTCTTTAGTCTGCTAGTTATTGGTTTGTATTTAGCTATTATCATGTTTCATGACCCACATATGCTGAGGCAGAAAGATGCTGCATTGGTATTCAATTGAGTCAGATCAGCAATTGTTTTTGTGGAAGTAAATTGACAAGGAAAGGGATGTGGTGGTTATGTGAAAGACCACAAAAAATCTCCTCAACACATTTAAGTGTCCATTATGCTTTTTTTTGTTGTTGTGAGTAGTCATATGTTTTTCACCACAAGAGCTATGCATTGGACATAAATTATGAATAATGGTCACAGTTGAAAATGCATATTATTGTTGCATTCAGCAGTTAACACAATATAATACTGTATTATTATCATATATTATTAGATACATTTGTAAAGTCACTCTTTTCCCCTTCACCACAGGTATCTGCATCATATTGGTGCATCTTCTTATTAAGTTCAAGCTGCATTTTCTTCCTGAAAGTGTTGCTGTCGTTTCACTAGGTGAGTGATGTACTTAATTAGTTTACTTCATTCATTTGCTTTTGGTCTTATAAAAGTGTATTGACATTTTAGCTGAAACTCTTCCCTGATCTACAAATTATAATATTTAGAAATCGATCGATATGGGTCTAATCATGGTATTTCAATCTACATACTCACCCACTGCTAGACCTGTCACAGTAACAAATTTTGAAGTACAATATATTGTTGAAGTAAATTTAGACTATAAACAATAATATTGAAACCAAGCAATTAAGCAGAATTATTATAAAAAATATTATACATTGACAATATTTTAATAAAATATGAGCTGCAATAAATGCAACACTTAAAGGAAAAGTAACTTTTTTTTACAATTTGAGCGTTATTTCGGTAATAAAACAAGTTGTTTTACTCACCCATTGCACTTTGGTGTCATATGGAGCACTTCCAGAGATGTTTTAGATTTGCGGTTAGCCTAGCACGACTTCTAGCCATAGCTCGGGGCATATAATATATTCCCCGAGCATGCAATATGTCCCGTGCGGGCTCCAACTAACACAAACTTTAGCACTTTTCAAATCATAGAAGCTCGATGTCTTAGTCTACGATTTCGTTTGAATCAAAAGTGGCCTGTAATCAGAGATTTATCCATAGTTTACAGCTTTGCGTTTCATGTTTTGGTCCCGGGAGCTGAGAGCACATGCACATTGGCCTCCTCATCTACTCGAAACTGGCTAAATCTCGGATTACAGGCCACTTTTGACCACACGAAATCGTAGGCTAAGACATCGAGCTTCTATGATTTGAAAAGTGCTAAAGTTTGTGTTATTTGGAGACCGCAAACAAGTGCCCCGAGAACTCACATTATGGAGATCGCAAATCTAAAACATCTCCGGAAGTGCTCCATATGACACCAAAGTGCTATGGGTGAGTAAAACAACTTGTTTTATTACCGAAATAAGGCTCAGATTGTAAAAAATGTTACTTTTCCTTTAAGTAGTTGGCTTGTCTCTATAATGAGTCATAGAAGTTCATAATTCAACCTTCCACAGCTAAAACCTTAAATCAGTACAGAACAATAACCAAAATTTTCCCACTAGAACTAAGAAAAGGTACACACTGATTGACCCCCAAAAATGATTGTTCCATCTATCGTGTATTAAATGATTAAATGACAGATGCCTCCTGGACGCCTCCCTCAGGAGGTGTTCTGTGCATGTCCCACTGGGCGGCGGCCCCAGGACACACTGGAGGGGCTATGTCTCTCTTTTTTTTGTTTTTACCACAAAACTACAAGAGAACAGCATATTCAAATTTTGTGCAGTTATCTTTCCACACTAAAGCATCCAAATAAAGCTTTATGCACATTCTTTATCTAGCAGGTCGGGCCAAGACAAAATAACGGCCTATGCTGAAAATTGAAGTCCGACAGCTAAAAAGTTTAAATATCTGAAATTTTTACCATTAACAAAGCACCTTTGTGTAATTAAATAAATTAAGTTTTGTTAGTTCATCCTAAAATATTTCACTGCCTTGGTGTTACCTGTGATAACGTATACAACTTAAATACTCTCTTTATGTTTTTCCTTAAGCACACCCTGTGTTTAACACAAGTGTCCTCTGCCTAACAGAGATAACAGTCGTATAAGCCAGGAAGCTCTGCTTTTCCTTCCTCGTGGTTTCCTTTTCTTTGTGCGTTTTCCTTTGCACTATCCCTTTCCTTTGCCTCCTACACAATTCTTTTCATGCTTGAACTTAAATTCCAGCGTGTCATCTCTTTTTATGCCCTTTACACATGTTTTTTTTAGCTTTATCCGCACCTTTTTAATTAATGTCTTTATCTAGTAAGTGTAACATGAGAGCTGAGAGCCCAAGGGGACAATCTCAAAGACAAAACTACACAATAGCATTTTAAAAACACTTTTCATTCAATTGTGTGCAAAGCTGCCATTTTTTTTAACTACCACAATAGCGCCCACAGTTTAGATATGCAGCATTTTAACATTGAGAGTCTGAAACTTTAATGATGTGATAAAACTTTAAACACTTGTGGTGTTTTTCCTCTTAACAGTGTTCTTCTGTTCTTTCTAGGAATTCTAATGGGAGGGTTCATTAAGATTATTGAATTCCAGGAGCTGGCCAACTGGAAGGTACACAATCTGTTTATATTGTTTTGGGACTATTGATTTTCTATTGATTTCTTTACTTTAGTTTAGTTTAAAAAATAATAAAATAAAATAAAAATAATAAAAATTAAATAAAAGGTTAGGCCTGAATATACTTTGCATGATGGGTAAGAAAGTCTTGTAAAGCTCTCTAATCCATAACCCTAACCCATAAAAAATCAATTACCATGTTAAAAAATATGTATTTGTTATTGCTTCCATTGTTTTGGGTCTTCATGGCTATTATTATTCAGTTATTAAATTTGCTATGGCTTTGATATCATTTCAAAACAATTTCAAGGACTAAATGGTTGCAAGAGACTTAATTACAAAAACATAAATCCAGACTGTAATCATTCCCCACTCCCTGAAGTAAATATAATTACTGGGCAGGAACTGTCTATTGGTTAATACATTTCTTTGATAGCTTTAGCTTTTGACTTAAAACTTTTATCCTTGTTTCGTGCATGGTGTAATTGAAACCACTATGAATCTCTCTGGAAATCCCCTCCCAAATCCTGTAAGCCACTGCTGACTGTCATGTTTTTACAAATTTGTCTTTTTTCATAGCACCCACTCATCCCATGCCTATTCTATCACTAATTCGTCATCCATAACAAATCATTTTTATTTTTACTCACTACCTCTTTCCTCTATATTTCATGCAGCTATTCTTTTTCATGCACATTCTCACAACCTTTAATTAACATTCCTCATTCTTTGCCAGTGAGTGAGGGAATGAACAAGAGCGGAAGGGGGGGTGGGGGGGAAAGCGGGACAGGTTGTGTCAGTGCTTCTCACACACAGGAACTCATTGTTATTTCCCCCACTGGGCCCCATGCTGGACCCAGTAACCAGAGCCCCCGGAGCCCCCTTTACCTCTTTGGCCCTGTCCTTTGAATATCTGAGCCACCATCAAATGCTCACCTGTCCATAAAGGCAACATTCTCTTCCTGACTCTGCAGCCCTTTGTCAGAGCTGGAGTATACAAGTTACTCAGTTACAATGGGTAGCTGTACCATTTCTCAGCTGTACCATTTCTCAGACAGGTTTTTTTTTTTTGTATTTAAATGTGAAGCACAATTTAAAAAGTACAAAATAGTTGAGAGGTCAAGAATACAGTGTATAAGGAGTGGTGGTGCTCCGGGAAATGCACTGCAGAAGATGCTCTTTGTTTAAGATCTGGATAGAAAGGATTCACTGTTGGAGAGCAGATGGTTTAGGGGGTGGATGTAGTCTTTCAGGACATTTGCACAATTGGCCAAAAAGCTCATAGAAACAATGCAAACACAAAATATTTAATTCCAAACATTTCGCAACAGTTGTGACAAACTGTTTGATAGTCTTATATTTTCCTTTTAATTTTCCATTCTAAAACAACAATATATTAAAACATTAAAAATTAGTTAATTAAAAATTTAGTTCACAATCTTTAGATTGCAACTTTATGTTAGTAGAGTAGTAGATTTATTAGTTAAATCTGATGGGTTTTTGTGTCAGCCCTCCACAAGTGAATAATCATGTTATGTGCTGCGTGTGTTACCAGCTTGCATGGTGTCCCAGTTGGCAAATCTTAACAAGCCCTTAGCGCCGACCTGGAAACCACCAGGCGAGTCGAATCCCCAAAGGAAGCATCCTTCTGTCGTCATCACAGTGGCTATAACCTCCCCTATCGCAAATTAACTCTGTGTTTGTTAATGCTCTTGTTATATTCAGATGTAAACACACTACCTCTTTCTACACCTTCCTTTTCTCATCCTAGTGGTACCTATAATACAAGGAGTCCTGAAATGAAACTGAAACAATTTTAAAAGTTGATATACAGTGAACCCTCGCTCTATCGCGGTTCACTCTTCGCGGCCTCGCTGTTTCGCGGATTTTTTTTCCATTTTTTCCCCATTTTTTTAAATAGTGTAACTTTTTTTAATAGTGTAACAATGTGGTCTGCGTCCTGATTGGCTAAGAGACTAGACCAGGACTAAACATGGACTAAACCAGGTCTAGACCAGAAGTAGACCAGGTCTGAACCAGGATTAAATCACTCCGTGCGGCTTTTGCGTTCGTTTGTGCGTGTTCGGTTTGTGGCTCGGGTTGAGAGCACGCGGTCCGGGCGCCGCAATTCTATCTCCCCGGTGTACACGCAGCCTCGCGCTGCATTTTCTCATATTTGTCTCTAGTTTAAACACTCAAAATTTCATAGATTTTCAACAAAATGTATTAATAGTGGCGTGGGGGGAGACACGGCTCCAGGAGCCCCGTCAGACGCACGAGCAGCACTGCAATGTCCCTGGACGAATTGTCCACGATGAGGGGTTTATCGTGGACAAATCCGTGACAGAGCAGCACGTGTCGCGCACTTCTCCAAGGGGTTGGTGCGCGTCTCGTCCAGGGACGTGGCAGTGCTGCTCGCGCGTCTGGCGGGGCTTCCGGAGCCGTGTCTCCCCCCACGCCACTATTAATACATTTTGTTGAAAATCTATGAAAGTTTGAGTGTTTAAACTAGAGACAAATGTGAGAAAATGTTAATTCCAGTCTGAGAAAAGCGTATAATGTGTGTGGTGAAGCATTTACAGCCTTAAAACATGTAGAATAATTGTAAAATATAAAGTTGTCCTACTTCGCGGATTTCACTTATTGCGGGCTATTTCTGGAACCTAACTCCCGCGATAAACGAGGGATTACTGTATCCCATCTCAAAAGCTTTAATTTTTATATTTTGTAAGAAATCACATCAGTGCTTGTATAATTGGTTGTAGTCTAACTACATGTAATATTCAAAAGAGTCAAACACAGAGTACAGCTGTACATGTCAGATTATTGTGCATGGGTGGCCTGCTGCCTCCTCCTCTTTCTGCCTCTTCCTCTCTACCTCTTGCTTTCACTCTCTCCCTCCCTCCCTCCCTCCCTCATATTAATATTAATTTATGACCTTTCTCCCCCTGAAGGGTAAGGGCTGCCAGTGAAATGCCAGGCTCTTATTTTAACATCCTGTGCTTTGACCTCAGTTTAATTGATTGAAAAGAGATTTAGCACTACAATTATAATAGCATTCTGTCTAAGCTTGATACATTTGAACTTGCAACACTTTTCAATTGTTAGAGTTGCCACCAGCATCTCATAACATAAAAAAATCATAATTTTAATCGTAATCAAAATAAGTATTAGGGATATAACAAATACAGCGGTATCATATCATCAGAAGTCTCAGAATAGTATTTTAGGCCATTGCAATATATGTTGAATTACACTCTGCATAAATTCATTGATATGGGGCAGCAATAGCTAAAAAAAAAAAACAGTAGGAAATGCATAGACCACACATTGTGGCAGAGGTGCAGTCTCCGAACCCGACCAGGTGAAGCCGAACTTTAAATAATCAGGATCATACTTCCTAAGTTTTTTGCTGGGTCCTCTCTCCTCCCTTGCTGTTGATTTCTGTTGAGATGAAAACAGAAATTGATGCATTTTACAGCTAATACACACACGCACAATTACCGATATCAATACTGCTGCAGATGTGTACAGATGTGGACTAGAGTGTGGATCGGGCCGAATTCTTCTGTCCGAGCCCGGCCCACATCTGACAGAGCAGTGATCGAATCCAACCTGAGCTGGATAGGCATTACGATATTTGTGTCAGAACCCGATGTAGGATATTTTTGTGTGGCTTCTAACAAACACAGAGACACAAAATACACAGGATAAAGTGAAAATCATGAGAAGGCTTTATTCCTCACCTCTCAAGTGGTAAATTTAAATTGCTGCATCTCATCCATTATTAGCCATCCATTATCCACAGAAATTGTCCTCCACAAATAATGACATCCACTCCAAAAAAATGCGCTGTTCAGACCCTCCAGGAATTCGCGATGCTGCGATTTGCAACTTCAACACAACTTCAGCCAATCCCCGCGAATTCAGGGCGGTGTTGCAATTTTGACCAATCACCGCAACTTTCCCGCAATTTTTAGTAATTTTGACCAATCATCGGCGACGTATTGAATGCCGACCAACTTCCTTGTGTGTAGGAGACATAACTGAGATGAGGTGCACGGTGCGTTTGTGTGTGTGTGTGCGGCAGAGGCGGTGGGTCACGTGAGTGGGTGTGTGCACGTACGGAAATGTGTGCGTGTAAAAGCGCGCGCTCACCTGTCACACAGAGGAGAGAGTCCGGGTTGGGGTGTAGCCGTATTTTTTGTTGAACGCAAACCATTCATTCATCTTTCACGTTAATCTGTTCATCCTGCTGGTTTTCATGAGTTCCATTTCATCCTGCTGCGCTGTCATAGCTGTGTGCGCTCTTTTTGTAATAAATGCTCAAAACATATCTGGATCTCAGCGTATCTGTCACCATAGCCTCCTCTTTGCGCGTCACAAATCTGCGAGCCATAGGACCCAACCTCATATTCTCGCCGGCTAAAAGGTTTGAGTTTGGCAGCCGCAACATTCTGCTTTACTTCCGTAAAACTGCGGCCGTGTCCCAGTTCCCAGAGCGCACAGCTCGGAGCGCGGCCCGAAGGGGGCTCAGACTGCAGTCAAGGCGGTGCACACTTGCTCAGCCCCGACTGCAGTCCGCGGACCGCTTAACGACTGCGGTCTTCGGACTGCGTGTTAACTGCGCATGGGACAAAAAAGAAGTGGGACAGCAGTCGTCGTGCCGGTGTACTGTCGAAATGTGTGACGCACATGCGCTTCGGGCCACGCTCCGAGCCGCGCGCTCTGGGAATTGAGACACGGCTTCTAATGGCAAAGAAACGTCATTTGCCCACAAAAATAACTGCAAAAGACCGCGCCAAACAGTTCCCCTCCTAGTAGTAATTTATTTTCGATATTGGTAAGGTTGTTTTAGGACCATATCTGTGATCTCTGTGTCTTTGTATTATTCTTTGTCAGTAATAACTCAGTATTTAAATATTATTCAATTTTAATTACAAAAAGCGAAAATCGCAACTATTTATCGCAACTTTCACTTCCTCCCGCAACAAAATCGCAACAAAAACCTTAAAAGCACCGCAACTTTCATCGCAACTTTTTGGAAAAGCTCCTGCAAATTCAGGCATTTTAGCCCGCAACAATCACAAAAAATGCCCGCAAAATACTGGGGGGTCTGGCTGTTGATCCAGTTTGAGGCGTTATCTAAAAGTAAAAAGGCGAAAAGTTCAAGTGTGTTTACGTTCACACAATGCATAGATTGAGGTGAAGCTGCAGATTGGCGATAGTGACTCTACCTGTGTAATTTATTGCCACTCTTTTATGCTTTAAAAATCATGTATCTGAAGTATTGCACCACATTTCACATATAATAGTAACACAGTTTTGATTTCTCCAAATGTGTCCAAACTCGTCCAAACACGTCAGTGAACCTATGTGTGCTCTTGCCTGTTTACATCTACTGAATATCTCGTAGCGGAGGTGTGGTTTACGATTGCCAACAGCCGTTTATTGGGCGTTACGAATGTCTATCATTTGGCATATATGTTGCCCATAGCCAGTCATGTCAGTTGTACTTGATGACATAGTTAGAGCGACGACCGGAGAGAAGAGAAGGAAACGCCGCCATTTTCCCCAATCTCCGCGAAAACAGAAGGCAAAACAAAAATACGATTAAACAATGGCACCGAACGATTACTGCCGTTTGTGTAAGATAAATATGAGAGAGCTTCCCTTTGTCGCGTAGTACGCGTCACCGTCTTTCCACCCCTCCCCGCTCTCTGATTGACTCCCTCGCTCAGGATCCCTCTCTTAGCCTCGTTGCCAGGCTGTCTTTCAGATCGGAAAGATTGTGCAAAGCAGCCTGGGATTTCCCAGGTTATGTGTGCTCTAATGTGGACCGTTATGTTGTCTTTGCGTGTGTGTTGCGCCTCCCCAGTGGGTCTTGGGGGGCCCCCCCAGGATTTCAGTGCAGACAACATATAGAAATATCTGTTAAGCGCTTATAAAACTTAATTCTTTGTATTATAACAGAACCAAAGGACTGTCATTTTAAAAGGAAAAAGTAGCATATTCACATTTTGTTGGCCTCCACAAAATAAATGCAATAAATATTGCACCGTGAGATGTATATCATGAAAATACCATACAGATAAATTTGGATATCCATCCAAGTATAGAAGCATAGATGAATGTGAAAGCATGTGAAATCTGTTTTGTCATGCCATTATGCAAGAGAGAGGTTTACTGCAGTGAAAGGAGAAATCAATAAACAAAAGGGGAACAAAGCTTGAAATAAAGTTACTAACTATATAACAGAATTGTTCCTCATTTTGATATGAATTGCACATAATACAACTTTTCGCAGAGAGATGACACACACGCACACGCACACACACACACACACACACACACACACACACACACACACACACACACACACACAGAGGCTTGTGGCTCAGACCACATGGTGCATCACGCTCTGACACATTGGCACATGATTTCTACGCCTGATCTAGGAGGGCAGCCCATTTAGTCAACAAACTACAATGATTTCATTATATGCCTGAACTCATCAAGCACACTAAGGTCACCAAGATACCTCCAGTTTGTCTTTGAGACAGGAATTAACAAGACATTTATGGTCTTTTTGTTCTATGCAGTGTGCATGCGTGTGCGTGTGAGTGTCAGAGAGCGAGTGAGAGAGCGAGTGAGCTGTACGCTGTAGCATGCATTGGCTGGCAGGGATTCCCTTCTGTAGAGTATGCCACCCACACGTATAATGGAAATGCGTTTTGACAAGTTTGTTAGTCATAGCAAATGCTCCACTTCCTGCTGCTCCATTTTCCTCATACTATGACTGAGGTTTTTGTATCAGATGATTACCACAGAGCTCATCACAAATAATGCTTACGTAATAGACATCATGCATCACTTTATGGGATGTTTAATATAACATAGTTGATGGAGACTGCTTATCACTACCCAAGTTAACCAGTATTTGAATCCTTGCCTCTGAGCACTTTTGTTTCCATGAATAAGTATGTTCTTTTGTCTTTTTCTCTTTTTTAAATTAAAGGAAGAGGAGATGTTTCGTCCCAATATGTTCTTCCTTTTGCTGCTGCCACCAATCATTTTTGAATCAGGATACTCCTTGCACAAGGTACAAAAGTATCTTATAATACATCATAGTTAATAATGTATATAAAGCACAAAATGATATATTATAGTTTGTACCATTTTTCTTTAGGGTAATTTCTTCCAAAACATTGGTTCCATCACTCTCTTCGCTGTGATTGGAACAGCCATCTCTGCATTTATAGTCGGAGGAGGCATATATTTTCTGGGACAGGTGAGGACAGTTGGACAGTTGTCTTTTTGTGTTATACAAGTCACTGTAAATACTGTCCTGTAAAAGTCTAAATATCATGTCCTTACTTACTTGTGATATTTTCCCCTCTTCTAGGCTGATGTCATTTACAAAATGACCATGACTGACAGGTGTGTTCTCCTTGCTACAGTCCTTGTAGTGATTGTCCACAGTCTGCTTGGGGTCTTACTGGAGTTACTAGATTTCTTTCATCTGCTTATATAATAACTTACTTATTATATATGGATTCCTGTTTGTCTTTTTACTTGTCTATTCTGTTAATTTAAAATGCCAGTGCTATTTTGGTACTTCAAGTGATTTTGAATATGAAGCAACAGTATGTCTCCACCACCTCATATTCACTTTTGACTTTTGATAAAATAATGTACATCATTGTATTATCAGTGGATATGTTGCTGGTTACATTGCATTCATATTCCATTATTTTCTTTAACTGGCTTTGGAAGAGGAAAGTAAGTTGTTAGAACGTGTAACTCTTGAGGATAATTCAGATTTAGGCAAATAATTATTTCTATAACATTTCATGTTTTGTCCTCTTTCCTCTGTAGCTTTGCCTTTGGGTCCCTGATTTCAGCGGTGGATCCTGTAGCCACCATTGCCATCTTCAATGCCCTCAATGTGGACCCGGTGCTCAACATGCTGGTATTTGGAGAGAGCATTCTCAATGATGCGGTTTCTATTGTACTGACAAAGTAAGACACATTCATAGAATTCCACCTTTGGAGTGGAGTGGATCCATGTCATTGCACTTTGATAACTTCTGATTTATCTCCAAATATAAAGTTACCTCAGCAGCAAATACATCAGCAAAAATATAATTATGATCTCTTTTTAATGCATGAAATATATAAAAATGTATATTATGTATTTTCTTTAACTTTTATTTTGACTATTTAAAACATAATTATGGTAGTTGTAATGTTACTGGCAAAAGGTCAGCTACCTAGTAAGGAGACACTTTTTTGAAACTTTCTAAACGTTACTATTAACAGTAATAACATTACTATTTCCAGGAAGTATCCCATGACTGTGCAGTAAACTCCTGATAGAATCATTGTGTCTTGTCTTGTGGTCACAAGAAATAGTTGTACTAATCCTATGCCTCTCTGATGACTTGAATAGCAAGTTTGACAGAGAAAGTGTATGTGTGTGTGTGTGTGTGTGTGTGTGTGTGTGTGTGTGTGTGTGTCTGTGAGGAAGCTGGTGTCTCATCTGTTAACGCCCACACATAGGCCTTATCTAGCTTACGAGCAGCTAAATGTGCAAAGTGATCTCAAGTGTCTGAGCTGTGCCCCTACAGTAAATTGAAGGCATGAATAATGGATGGGCTGGACCGGATCGACTGCCTTGGCCATTTATTTGTTTGTAGCACGTCAGGGCATGTAAACAAGCTTCTTAGAAAGAGCAAGCCAGAGGTAAATAGAGTACTGGTTACCCATTATAGATAGTATCTATCCATTCTTTATTGGGGGTTCAGAAGTTTGACACCAATTTGCACACCATTAAACTGGAACGGTATAAAATGATATCAAATGTATTGATGGTTACTTTTAAAAAAAAATAACTTTTTAATGCTAGCCCCTGTTTTTAGCCCCTATTAAACTATTTCACCCCATAGGTGGAGACAGACACCCTCTGTTGCAAGAGTGGCTTTTTCTGTACTTCTAAATTATGAGCAAGGGTGTGCTTTTACTTGTTTTTCCACATATATGTGCAATTCATTTTATACAACATTACCACATTAATTTTGCCCATAACTGAAGGTTCATGTATTGTTCTGGTTGGAATGGAATGTTTTGAATGTTGTTGTTTTTTGTTTTGTTTTCTTGCTGTGTTTTTCAGCACTGCAGAAGGGTTCTTTTCACAGTCAGACAACTCGACAGTCACTGGCTGGGATATATTTATCCAGGCTTTGGGCTACTTTCTCAAAATGTTTTTTGGTTCGGCTGCTCTGGGAACACTCACTGGATTGATCTCAGCTGTTGTATCCTCAAATAATCCGTTTCCCTCATTTACAATTGTAATATTGCAAGTTCATAGTTGGTGAATATATAGTGAATACTATTCAGTTTAAAGGGGACATATGATGCAAATTTCTCTTGCTTGAGCTTTTAACCATGTTATATTATTGTTCCAATTTCACCAGTCAAATTGTTTGCTCTACAACTGTAAGTACATTAGTATATCAGTCACTTTACTACATTGTTGCTTTGTTTTTTCATGGTCATGTCTATTGTTATCAGCAGAGGGAGCTCAAACACAAATCTGATCATGTACAGTGAACAGTGTACAGTTCGCTGTTTCGCGGATTTTTAAAAATTTTTTATTTTATAGTGCAACATTTTTTTTTAAATAGTGTAACATTGTGTTCTGCATCCTGATTGGCTAAGAGACTAGACCAGGTCTAGACCAGGTCTAGACCAGGTCTAGACCAGGTCTAGACCAGGTCTAAACCTGGACTAAACCAGGTCTAAACCTGGACTAAACCAGGTCTAGACCAGAACTAAACCAGGTCTAGACCAGGTCTAAACCTGGGCTGGCCCTGGACTAAACCGGGACTAGACCAGAACCAAACCGGGACTAGACCAGGTCTACACCAGGATTAAACCGCTCTTTGCTGGTTTTGTGCAGCTGTTTTGTGGCTCGGGCTGAGAGGACGCGGTCCGGGCGCGGCGGTTCTATCTCGTGCTTGCAGCCCCGGTGTACACACGGCGTCGCGCCGGTCACGTTTCTCTGTCACGGATTTGTCCACAATGAGGGGTGCACGTGTGGAGCTTCTCCAAGGGGTTGGTGTGCGTCGCTTCGTGTCCAGGGACGTGGCGGTGCTCCTCGCGCGTCAGGCGGGGCTTCCAGGGCCGTGTCTCCCCCCACGCGTCACTATTAATACATTTTGTTGAAAATCTATGAAAGTTTGAGTGTTTAAACGAGAACAAATGTGAGAAAAGGTTAATTCCAGTCTGAGAAATGCGTATAATGTGTGTGGTGAGGCATTTACAGCCTTAAAACATGTAGAATAATTGTAAAATGTAAAGTTGTCCTACTTCGCGGATTTCTCTTATTGCGAGTTATTTCTGGAACCTAACCCCCGCGATAAACGAGGGATTACTGTACAATATAGGCCTTTGGTATTTACAGCATGTTTTCCAAATCAGTCATTATTTCATTACTATTTTATGTTTTGAAACATCAAATACAATTACATGCACCTTTAATATGTCCATTTTAAAGTATTATAAAGTAACTTGATGAACTTAACTCACTGGTCAGTTTTTGAAGCATTTTGACCTGAGGAAGACCCCCTCTCTAGAGTTTGGCATGATGCTTATCTTTGCGTATCTGCCATATGGACTTGCAGAAGGCATCCAACTCTCTGGTGAGTGCACATTTTCAGAGAAATAAATGCAGTATAGTTTTAACGATATCTTGTATTATCTCGTATTACCCCATGATGTTCTCTACCGCAGGGATTATGTCCATCCTGTTTGCTGGTATTGTGATGTCCCACTACACCCATCACAACCTGTCTCCAGTCACCCAGATCCTCATGCAGCAGACCCTACGCGCTGTGGCCTTCATGTGTGGTCAGTCACACATTTTTAAGCTCCAATTACCGCAGTACATGTCAAACTGTGTGCTAGACCAGCTTGTAATAATTACTGCTGTATTTCTCCTCTTTTCAGAAACATGTGTGTTTGCATTCCTCGGTCTCTCCATATTCAGCTTCCCACATAAATTTGAGATATCTTTTGTCATCTGGTGCATCGTAAGTATTTTAAATGTTTGTATAATATACTATGAAGAAACGGCTAAAAAATATATTTTTGGTTCATCTCAGGTGTTGGTCCTGCTTGGTCGTGCAGTCAATATCTTTCCTCTATCATTCTTGCTCAACTTCTTCAGAGACCACAAGATCACCCCTAAGATGATGTTCATTATGTGGTTTAGTGGTCAGTACTACACTGAAATTGTGAAATATATGTTTTGAAATATTTAATGCCTTTCTTACTTGTGTTCATATTTTTGACTTAATTTGTTCTATTATAGGTTTGAGAGGTGCCATTCCATACGCTTTGAGCCTCCATCTTGGCCTGGAGCCTATAGAGAAGCGCCAGCTCATTGGCACCACGACCATCATCATTGTTCTTTTCACCATCCTCCTCCTCGGGGGCGGGACTATGCCTCTCATCCGCATCATGGACATTGAGGAAAGCCAATCACGACGCAAGAGCAAGAAAGACGTCAATCTCAGCAAGACACAGAAAATGGTAATTACTTTCTTTGATATTAGATTAGGTTTTACCAGCAGATTAGAGTACTCATTTTAAATTTTTCATCTTTTTATTAAGATGAATTTGTTGATGAATGGTTCCTGACAAATATAAGAATAGACTGAACTAATTTGAGTAAATTCAATTTACTGATGTCTCCAGTTAGACTGAGGTTAGGTCACTTGAGGTCACTTTTCTACTTTCTACAACTTTTCTACTTTTTTCACAGACATTTCCAGAAACAATTAAAAAAACATAGGTGGGTAAATTGCTAACCAAGAACTGTTTTTTGTCCATAATTTGCTATGGTTAATGCCATTTATGCCTTACACTGCTGAAATGTGTAAATTCGGCCATTAACTCTAACTGCTAGATTGCTAAACTTGTGTGTTTCATTATTAATAATGATTAATTGCAGTTGCAGTACAATATTTGTACATTTTCTTAATTCTTAAACCTACTCCAGTTATGTAACAAGAAAAACTGAGGTCGTCTGAGGACTGCAGTTGTGTATTGGGTATTTACATGTTTGATGTTTCCAAAGCCTGTTAAGACCTTTGAGTAGCAGGCATAGATCTCTCACTCCTGGCCCTTTCCCTGCTCCTCTTTGATATACTTCCCTTCATGCCTCCTGTATTTCTGATGTGATCATCTACATCATCCTTTGTGACCCAAGCACGTCATCTGTTCGTTTCAGATTCTGCTTTTTTTGCTTCTCTCATTTTATCCTGTCTTTCTCTGTGTGTCCAGGGAAACACAATAGAGTCGGAGCACCTGTCAGAGCTGACGGAGGAGGAGTATGAAGCCCACATCTACCAAAGACAGGATCTGAAGGGCTTTATGTGGCTCGATGCAAAGTACCTTAACCCTTTCTTCACCCGCAGACTTACCCAAGAGGTACGCCGCTGTCAGTTCAAATCAGTCACATACTGTACACACATGGAAAATGAGAATTTCTGCATTTTTAATTAACAGAAACATAAAAGCCACTAAATTAATCTAAAAACACATTAGAGTTACATAAAGGTCAAAAATTGCATTGCATTACATCATAAAGCTTTCAAGTTACTTTGAAAGGGAACTGGGCCTCAGAGGTAGTGTGACAGGGGACTGAATAAATAATTGAGTGTCTAGCAAGGCCATATATAAACATTCAATACATTATTTAAAAATGTCACAATATTAATTGGATATTATGTGACACATGAATGAAACTAAGATCCTGCATGACTCCTAACTTATTTAATATAAGGTTATATGTTATATCACCAGAATGTTGCATGAAGCCATCTCTACCTAGTCTGGTTAACACCTGACCATATCACAAGTGAGATATGGGTCTGGAAACTTGCTTCGAAAAATCCTGTAGCGGAGGTGTGGGTAGCGATCGCCAACGGCCGTTTATTGGGCGTTATGAATGTCTATCATTGAGCGTATACGTAAGTCCATAGCCAATCATGTCAGTTGTCAGCTCAAACTACAAGCTTCCGTTTGTCATGTGGTACGCGTCACCGTCTTGCCACACCTCCCCCGCTCTCTGATTGGGGCCCTAAATCTGGGACTCTCGCTTGGACGAGTTTCCAGGCCACCTTCCAGTTCGAAACGAACGGAAGCGGCCTGGGAATTCCCAGGCTAATCTCTACCCACTCAGTGAATCTTTATAATGTAAACAAGGGTTTCTTAAAGGGATAGTGCGTTTTTTTGTTTTTTTTTTAATGTTAATCTGTATGGGTTTCCTTTTGAAAGTTACGTGCGGTAACACTGGCTTACCTCGAACAGTTTGCGCTCAGCCCGGTTCTGCTCGGGTTCTGGAGCTCACGTAATTAGGCCCGGTAAGTTTGCGGGGACTGTTAATAAAGCTTGTTTTTCTTCTCAAAACAAAACATTTGTCTGAAAGGTGATACATTTGCATCCCAAACAGTTGTCCACGAAAAATGAAGCAGCGTAGTTAGCATTCACATATCTCGTCTCGATTCGTATCACTGAGCGCCTATTACTTATTATTAGCCTGTTAACCTTTAGCGGAAGTGTGATCAAAGGAGAAGTTCAATTTGTCAACTGGACAAAGTTTGTTTGGTTGAAAACGTTTCGCCGCTCATCCGAGAGGCTTCGTCAGCTCTGGTTATTGTACTGGTTAGACCCTGCTTATATCTATATTCTACATCTACATCTATATCTATTCTACCTGGACGACTGAGGGACTTTTCACGCATCTTTAGCGGAAGTGTATGGCAGATGCGGTCCGGCGTAAGGGGAAGTTTACAAGTGAACAGGCAATAGAGCTAAAGTGGGCGCATTGATATGAATCTAGAGAGAAAATATGCAAATGCTAACTACGCTGCTGGATTTTTCGTGGACAACTGTTAGGGACGCAAATATATCACCTTTCGGACAAATGTTTTGTTTTGAGAAGAAAAACAAGCTTTATTAACAGTCCTCGCGGACTTACCGGACCTACTTACATGACCTCCAGAACCCGAGCAGAACCGGGCTGAGCGGAAACTGTTACTGTCTGAGTTAATCCAGTGTTACCGCACGTAACTTTTAGAAGGAAACCCATACAGATTAACATAAAAAAAACCAAAAACGCACTATCCCTTTAAACTGAGGTGGTGGTATTTAGCTGCATCTTTTGCAGTTCTTTACCTAAAGGTGAAGTGTGTAACTTTTATGCTGGGAGTCTGCCACCTGCTTGCCTCCATAAAGATTTTATTCCTTTGCCTGAAATGTTCCACAGTATGGCTGTGTAGTTGGTGTCTGCAGTAGTACTTAGTAATGCCATTTCAGTATCCGGTCTGTGTTCTGGTGAATGACCACTAGAGGGCGGTAAAAGTTAGTTAAAGAATAATAGAAAAAGAAAAACTGCAACAAGAAAAACAAACATGGAGGCACCTGTGGCTCTATTTACATTTGGACATTTTGTGGAAAGCAGGTGGAAAATTAGGTGAAAATAACATTTCATAGCCTTTTTTACTCACGTGTTTAAAACTCTGTGATAACGCGGGAAATGACGGACAGAAAGAAGCCTCTTGGAGCATAATGAGCCTTTATAGTGAGTGCGCTCTCTCCCCCAATTTGACTGGTCTGGTCATATGCTTATTCCTATGAAAATAGAAAGGCTGATGGTACCAATGGTTGATGGAAGACACTCCACCAAGCAGTTACATAATAATACATAATAATGTTGTAATATTCTGTAATGTAACTATTTTTTGTCATGATTTAGTTTGTACTGGGCTTAGGCATCGCTGATGTTGTTGTGTTTAACAGGACCTCTTACATGGGCGAATTCAGATGAAAACTTTGACTAACAAATGGTACGAAGAGGTACGCCAGGGCCCCTCTGGGTCTGAAGACGATGAGGATGAGGCTGAACTACTGTAAAGTACTACAGTACGAGTACTGTACATGAGAACCATAAATGGACAGTGTGAATCCAGCTCATTTTCACTATGGTAACAGGACTTGTCCCAGTACTGAAGGTTTTTACTAAAATGTTGAATTTTTTGTACTGAATTTTTTATAATGATAAGATGAAGGATGATTCTGCGTAGCAAAGTGAAGAATTTAAACCCTATGCTACTGGTGTTTTTGAAGTGTTCCTGCTGACACTGTCCAATCTCTAAGGGATCTGTTTGAGCCGTTGATGGGGATATTTTGTGAAGCAATACAAGAACAACTTTTCATTTAAATGTCATGTACTGTAAGTTGTCTTCAACACTTTTGGTGGTTGTCTTTTGTTTGTTTGTTTGTCCAAGCCATGTTACAGTCACAAATAATTTAATCTGGACATCTTTAATTGACAGATTATTGAAAGTGTTGTTTACCTGAAAGACAAATTAAGAAACATGAACTGTAGATTTCTGATTCAGTTTTGTTTAAAACTAAAGATTGCACTAGTTTCCATGGATTTTAATTAATTTAGACAACAATGAATGTGTGGGTAACATGAGACTGTGAATGTGGTTTTATTTATCACATATGTATGTTTAATGTGGGTTTACGTGGTATAAAGGGCTTTTATAAAAAAAAATATTTATGAAGTGTATGGACAGAATTAAAATGCATTAGAAAGTATATTAAAATAATTTATTTGAATCCAGATTTTTTTTGTTTTGCTTTGTGAATATAGAAAAGGAAAAAACTGGTCTTTCTTAGCAAAGAAAGACCAGTTTGTTCCCATAAAGGCTACGTATATTATTGACTTTTGGAGCGTGGTCTCCAACTACAAAGCATTCTGGGAGGGGAGACAAGCGTCTTAATTACAGTTATGAAGATATGTTACTTTGCTCTGCCAACATGAGCGCATCATATCCACGCAAAAGCTTTGTTTAAAGGTGGATTATGTAATTTTTCTGGTAAGAGTCCGGCATGTGGTTGTGTCCATGGAGATATGCTAGGGAGATTGCTTTCCCTGAAATGTACCATAGTATGGCATTAAACATGCATTATGTAATTATTTGTGTGTGTGTTTTTATTTTTTATTTTTATTTAAAAAAAAATATAAACTATAAAACAATACCTTTAAAAAAAATATATATACATCCGGATCTGTAAAGTGGCACGGCACTTGTATTGATGGAAATAGTTAAGTTTAATACCATAACTATGAAAAATTCCAGGCAAAGCAACATCTCCATGGTGACAGACCCTCCACCCGGAAAGTTACACAGTGCACCTGAATAAAACTGTATTATACCAGCGGGTTGGGTTTAGTGTTTGTAATTGTTTGTCAAAAGATTTTAAGGTTTTAAATTATTTGCAAAACAATCACCAATAGCCGCTCTGAAGTACAGCTAAACATATGGCATAGGGCCATTCTGTAAAATGTAAAGGGCTGGGAGATGATGTGTAATAAGAGTTTATGGCCAGTAGGTGGAGAATATGGACCATGAAATATTAATAACCCCATATACCCTGCTAGATTCAAGACAGTGATGCATTATTCACAACCCCCAATTATAATCATTTACTCAGACACTGGACATGGTTAAAAGCACATGGCTCTAATGAGGCTGTATGACCCTATTTGAACAGGTGGATTTGCAGTGTAAAAATTCCATGGAGCAGTTCCTCAATATATAATTGATAAAACTATTATCTTATAACCCCTTACATACATCTTGAGGCTTATATATACACAAAAAAAATCTCTCTTTTTTTTCTTTCTTCAATATTTAAACGTAAGTTGAAACATTGAGTTGAAACAAAAGCTTGGAGGGAGTCCATGAAAATCTTATCTGAACACAAAACAACATTATGATCCAAAGTGTCTTGATGCTTAATGCACTGTACCACTGTCTCATAAAAATACATTAAAATGTATTACTATAACTGCTTGTTATTTTACATCTAAAGACTTTAAGATACATTTATTTATAGATACAGTAAAATACAATGTATTTAATTAAGAAAACAGTAAATTTAATGCAATCTTTCTACAGGAAATATATCATGAACTTCATTAGCGTCATGCCTTATATAGATGTGTTCTGTGGCTCTGTCCAGTGCTCAGTACACCTACTTTACACTTTCGGCTGTTAAAAATGAGCTTGTACATCTGCCCATTTTGAGTCTCCAATTAAAATATCCATGACTCTGGAGATAGTGAATGCTAGTACGCTCTCTGCATCCTCATGAATAGTGATGTGATTGGCCCACAGGTGAACTCTGCAGAGTTGCTCTCATGCGTGAGTGATGTACTTCTTAGTAACTTTCAAGGGTCAAGACGCTTTTCCTTCCTGTAGAATATTTCAGAAATCTGTACTTCATGATTTTATGTAGCAATATAAAAGAAATATGGTTGAATTCTGTCAAAGCCACTTACATGAAAATCTGATTCTGTGCAGACTGGAGACAGTGGAGGAAATAAATATTTTATTCCTTGCTAATTTTGTAGGTTTGCCCACTGACAAAAAAATAAACAGTCTAATTTTAATGGTAGGTTGCATTTCAAGAGTTCTGGCTCCCACAGACTAGTTCCTAATCAACTTGTCACCTGAATTAGACACCTGTTTTAATTAGTCACCTGTATAAAAGACAAGTTGGTGCAATTGTTCGAAAATTTAAGAAATACAAAATGTCCAGCAACCAACCTCGGTCTGGGGCTCCACACAAGATCTCACCTCATGGGGTTTCAGTGATCACGTGAACAGTGAGAAATCAGCCTAGAACTACACGGAGGAGCTAGTCAATGATCTCAAGGCAGCTGGGACCACAGTCACTAACAAAACCATTGGTAACACTTTATGCCGCAATGGATCAAAAATCCTGCAGTGCTCGCAAGGTCCCTCTGCTTAAGAAGGCACATGTGCAGGCCCGCCTGAAGTTTGCCAATGAACACTTGAAAGCAGTAGTCGAGTTGTAAAATGAAACCAGGGGGGATGGTGAAATTTTTCACCAGGGGGGGCATTAAGCTATGCCCTCCCCCATCACTGTGGTGTTTCAGGGCAGGGCAGAATTAGAAGGTACTTTGTTAAAATGGAAATGCTTTTATAACAAAAAGTCCATATAATCATTCAATAATTCAATAATACACAGGATATATGTTATCACACACGTACACACACACACACCTTAGTCCTGGTTTAGTCTTGGTTTAGTCTTGGTTTAGTCCTGGTTTAGTCCCAGTTTAGTCCCGGCTTAGTCCTGGTTTAGACCTGGTTTAGACCTGTTTTAGTCCTGGCTTAGTCTTGGTTTGGACCTGGTTTAGTTTTGGTTTAGTCCCGGTTTAGTCCTGGTTTAGTCCTGGTTTAGACCTGGTTTAGATCTGGTTTAGTCTTGGTTTGGACCTGGTTTAGTCCTGGTTTAGACCTGGTTTAGTCTTGGTTTAGTCCTGGTTTAAACCTGGTTTAGTCTTGGTTTAGTCCTGGTTTAGACCTGGTTTAGTCTTGGTTTAGTCCTGGTTTAGTCTTGGTTTAGTCCTGGTTTAGACCTGGTTTAGACCTGGTTTAGTCCTGGTTTAGACCTGGTTTAGTCTTGGTTTAGTCCTGGTTTAGTCTTGGTTTAGTCCTGGTTTAGACCTGGTTTAGACCTGGTTTAGTCTTGGTTTAGTCCTGGTTTAAACCTGGTTTAGTCTTGGTTTAGTCCTGGTTTAGTGCCGAAATAGATGCAGAAATAACCTGATAATGACTCACCCATAAGAATGCGGTCAGCTCCATTCTAACAGTTTGCCGTGTTGTCTTTAATAATCCGGAGCTCCGGAGAAAAGGACATAATCCCGAACGTATCCCGTGTCCCGAGGCGAGAGTTCCTTCTTACGTAGCATTAACGTATCAAGTTAAGGATTCTTCTTCTCTTAGAAATGCCGTGTTAATATCAAGCTCACAGCTGATCGGCGAACAGGCGCAAACAACAGCGGCAATCGTCATGATTGGCGGGAGCGCATATCGGTGCGTAATTATGCTGCAACATGATTGGAAGCTGGAGCGCACTGGCCATTTTGACTTAAAAACGGCGAAATTCGCCAAAAGTTTAGGGATTTTCATGCCTGATTGATAAAATGCCATAAGGAATGGAAGAAGGGATGCCCGTTTTAGAAGAGGGATGATTTTGACTATTCCCCCCCCCCCCCATCCCCCCTCAACTCGAGTACTGCTTGAAAGATTTAGAGAGTGATTGGGAGAAGGTGCTGTGTTCAGATGAGACCAAAATCGAGCTCTTTAGCATTAACTCAACTCGCCGTGTTTGGAGGAAGAGAAATACTCTCAATGACCCCAAGAATCCCCACGGGGGATGGCATGGAGGTGGAAACATTATGCTTTGAGGGTGTTTTTCTGTCAAGGGCACAGGACAACTTCACCGCGTCAACGGGAGGATGGACAGAGTCATGAAAACTGCCCGCCCCGCTCTTTTTCCCGCTGAGGTACCACTGTACATATATTTTCATCCATTTTGTGCTCCCCGGTGGTGCAGTGGTTGCTCATACTGTATTTAGTTGTCACCTTGGCCTCATGTTCATCTCTGGCCACCACTGTGTGCTGAATGAACCTCTCTGTCCCCACTTCACGCTACAGCTGCCTTCTCCAGTAAAGCCTTTGGGCCAGAAAATCTATGATTGGAAACAATGTGTGCTGACCTCAACCAAAGCTCTCAGCCAGACCTCATTGTCAAAGCCTGAACTTGTCAGATCTCAGAAGCCAAACTAAGGCCTGGTCAGTGCTTTATGCAAGACCACTGGGAATATTAGGAGCCACAGCGGGTGATTGTGGCCTTAGGTATAAGAGACTTCACCCACATTGTCTAGTATGAAGGAGGCGTGAGCTTGAAAGTTGTTATTGTTTTAAGCCAAAACATATTATTATTTATTTGTTTTTTGTTTGTTTGATCTTTTGTCCAATGATAACTTTTGCTGACTTTCCCTATGCATGGTCATTAATCTTAGCAAATGCATGAACAATCAGCAAGCCATTTTTAGCAGAACACTAACCTTGTTGGCATATGGTGAAGCATGTGGTTCACAGGAACAGAACAGATGCTGCTGTTCTGTATGAGGGTCTATGGCAGAAAAAAATCTATGTGGACCTCTGAAGAGAGCAGCAGGAGAGGAGCAGGTCACTCACATGTGAAGGCTTTACGCATCGTCTGTAATGAACAAAAACCTCAGAATGATCCTGGAGGTTGAGGAGTGACCGGAGGTAAGGCTCTCTGCAGGAACACCACACACTGCCATTGTCACTCCAGCTTTGTTTATTTCACCTTTACTTTTGGGTGAGATGGGGCCGATGTACACATTCACAACCATTACAAATAATTCCATGGGTGATACAAAACACACAGAGGATGAAAAAATGCTTGTTTATATTAGTGTTGTCAGGTGATTAAAAAAAAAATCTAATTAATTACAGGATTTGTAATTAATTAATCTAATTAATCACATTTCAAGAGTGTGAGAGAGAGAGAGAGGGATTGTGAGTGAGTGATCGAGTGAACGAGCGAACAAACCCACTTTGCCATTGAGTTTGTCAGTTTTCAAGTGGTCGCTTTGCTCATTCATTTCCCAAATTCTGTGAGCATGTTTGGTGGTTTGGTGGTTTGGTGGTTTGGTGAAGTGCGCACTATCACTCGTAACAATGGAACTTGTCTGGACGTGTTGAGCATTCAAATGATCCGTCATCGGAAAATCCTTTTTGACAAAAGCTACAAATCAGCACGTTCTTGTTGATAGTCTCGTCTTTGTTCTTTTTATAAATAAACTTGCCGTTCAAAGGCCCGAGCAGCGATTTGCTTGCCGCACACCAAATTTAAAATGCGCGCATATTGAACTGCCATTCATAACTTAATTTTTATAACGCGTTAATTTGCAGTATAATTAATTAATCTAATTAACACGTTAAACTGACAGCCCTAGTTTATATATTTATTTATAATATATTCATTTATGTATTTATTTACTTAAAAGTGCACTATGTAACTTTTTGGTTGGGGGTTTGTTAATTGCCTGTTTCTATGGATATGTCACTGTTGTGGCTGAAATATTCCACAGTATGACATTAAATAAGAAGTGACTTTATTGATCTCACACAGGAGAAATTCTTCTCTGCATTTAACCCATCCTGTTATTAGGAGCAGTGGGCAGCACATTACTACGCCCGGGGACCATCTCCATGATCTTCTTGCTTTGGTTTGGTCAGGACCTCAGCTGGAGGATTTACCTATGGTGCATGTTTCGGGTTGGTGGGGGAAACCGGAGTGCCCGGAGGAAACCCCCCCAGACACGGGGAGAACATGCAAACTCCACACAGAAAGGCTCAGGCGACCCAAATCTTACGGCCATACCAACATTCCACTGGGGATCAAACCCAGAACCTTCTTGCTATGAAGCGTGAGCGCTAGCCACTCAGCCACATTTATTAAATTACAGGTGGTTTTACAGCTCAAAAATACCTAGAAAAACTGGTATTCTGACTGTGAGCGGGGTTGCCTCTCCACAGATCTAACCTGTAACTTGGTCTAGTTTGGTTTCCATGGAGATAGAAAGGTTTAATGCCATCCAGACAAAGCAATAACATCTCCATGGAGAAAAGCATTTGACGGACCCTCCACCAGAAAACACAATGCACTTTTAAAATTACAGGAAGCAGTGCTACGCTCTAAAAAGAAATGCCTCCATTATGTCACCATCAATACATGCAAATCAGAGACAAATAAATGCTCAAAGAACACATTTTTCTAACTTCATATTCATTTAAATAAATATATTTGCATCTGTCAAAACAAACTGTTATACACATTAGACACGGTTCGACCCTTGTTGACATATGGTTGCCATGTAACAATCACGCACTTACGTCCATGTCTAGCAAAGATTATGCACTTCTAGTATCGTCTTAGTCCTGTTTAAGTGAAGAAAGCTGCATCTTTGTTTGGTGTTTAAGATGCACTGGAAAATACTGACATTGATTCACACTGATAAAATTAAATCTTTTCCGCTGTTATGTTTGTGTCGCCCGGTGTAACTGGGGGGGCTTGGGAGTGACTGCAGTACACTAATGTTTTATCCCCAAATTTGTTCCAGCTGTGGACATTTTAACATTTAATCATTTGTTAAGGACACTTTTATGGACCTTTATCTGGGCATTGTAAATATGGTGCTTATTCTATCTAATTAAACTGTTCAACTACTGCATGGTCTTGGCCTCGTTTCTAAACAGTCCGGTAGAATAAACTGACAAAGAATCTGACATATGCAGGAAGTTGCCACCAAAACAGACACAGTGCTGCAGCAGCCATATTCAAAGGTGCCATCATTCAAATGTCGTCTTTTTGAGGTAAATTAAGGGCACGATGGGCTTATTATGTGATATTATGTCAATTTAATGAAACCTTATCTTAAAATAACTGCTGTGGTCTTAATGTTTAATGTAAAGTTGAGATGATTATAACGGTTTGCACTTCTCTAATCATTTTTATTGGAGAGAGAAATAGCGTCCATAAAGAGGATTGTGGGCGACTTTTATGACCCGCCCCCTGGTTTATGTCATGTTGTAAAAATATTGAATTACAACCTGTACATGAGCAGCCAGGTTACCTCCCCGTTTACCTTCACGTGTCATATAGACAACATTTATGAAAATGTTATTTGTCTGTCAACAGCTAGTCCCAAGGTTATAGCGATACATGTATATATTATGTAAATGTATTTACAACTTAAACAGTCCTCAACAGTCTTTTGTACCTGTACTGGATTGGCTATGTCTACAGAATCAGCTGTTAAATATGTTGAAAATCGATAACCCTATTAAAGGTACACTATGTAACTTTTTTGTTGGGGGTACAGCACTTAACCTTGTATAGCAAGATGGATTTTCGTGATATTTGTGAGTTCACAAACTCAAGTGAATCCGTCTTGAATGGATTCCACTGTATGGTTACAAAACACACATGGAGACTCTGACAGACGTACTTTGTGGATTTATGGACAGGGAAGTCTGTGCCTGTCTCTCAACTGGATGTAACAGTTAGATTTTTCAGCTTGTTCCTCTGTTGTAGTGCTTCCACCAATCAGATTCAAATAGTGCTCTGCGTTTTCTGATCACTTTCAGAGAGAGCCACCCCAGATTGATAATGTGTAGAACTCAGCTCAGAGTGACACACATATCAATCTGGTGAGCTGCTTATATACCAGGCCTGGACTGGTAATCGGGCATACCGGGCATTTTCCCGGTGGGCCGACAGTCCTAGGGGCTGATGCCGTTCTTTTTTTTTTTCTTTCTTAGAGACAGGCCCACAATTTAGAACTGAACCAGGACTAAACCAGGACTAAATCAGGATTGAACCAGGACTAAACCAGGACTAAACTAGGACTAAACCAGGACTAAACCAGGACTAATCAGGTCTAAATCAGGACTAAATCAGGACTAAACCAGGACTAAATCAGGTCTGAACCAGGACTAAACCAGGATTGAACCAGGACTAAACCAGGACTAATTATGAGGGGCCGGTCTAAGCCAAAAATGCCAGGGCCGTTTTTTTGTCCCAGTCCAGACCTGTTATATACCACACATATGTCTCCATGGAGATATTAATGTTTTTCCTGATGTGTTTGACTACAGTGCACTGAACTAAACCTGGTACTCAACAGTGACAACTCACCTCTGGAAGTAAATCTCATTAATTTTTCCCCCATACATTTTCTGGAAAAAATGAATATTACAATTTTCTGAGCCTGCTAATCAGCTATGTAGTAACTAATGACCACAAGACTTACCACATTATGGATTTTGGTTACCACATAGCTAGCCTCTGCGATGCCTTTAAACTCTTATATTTAAGATTTTCAAAAAGTCCATGGGAAAAATGAATGGAAAATTTAATTTGGTCCTCAAAGCAGACGGTCACTGAGCTCCATATCTTGGATTTGCTCAATTACAGCTGTTTTCTTGCTTATAAAACATTCATTCTCACTGTGACCTGAAATTTGGCCTGGTGGCCCCATGAAGAAAGCAGTTAAAAGTTTAAAACCATACCATGGAACATTCCAGGCAAAGCAATAATGTCCTTCAGAAAAGTTACATAGTGCAATTTAAGCAGGAATGTTATCTTTTGGTAATGAATTCTGAAGTTGCATTGTTAAGACAACTTGAACAGTTATCATAATTTTGCTTTCACTTCTTTATGTCAAATCCACAGTGATGGACTCAGGGTTTTGCCAGTTTTTTGCACATAATTAGTGAGAGAAGTTTAATGCAGAGCTAGAAGTTTGACTTGGCACAGCGAGGAGTCGAGCAGACCAAAGCGGACCCCTCACAGTTCTTCTGACAGAGGGAGCTTGACAATGGCACCAAGCAGCACAGTAGTGAAGAGCTTTGAACAGATGTAAGCTGATGTATACAAGTCCAAACGCACAACTCCCACAAATAGCTACAGAATCACACTTACAAATAGTTTATTTAACACATTCAACTGACACAAAGAGAAAATCACCACCTCAGCAAAAGAGTTCTATTTGTTCTTAAATACATTTTCTGATAATGCATAACAATATAACACACTTTCAGTGATGTTATTTCAGTTGGAATATGAGTGTAGCTGTCGCTGAAAGAAGTGATTTCTTTGCTGCATTTGAATATTTTGTACCTTATTTTTGTATATAATTGTTGTATTAAGATGTTATTGTGATTTTTTTGTTTCTCATAATATGTGTGTGCATTGCTATTGGAGTAGATGATGAGGTAGTGAGGTCATGTGACTAAGCGCAATGCATAGCGGGAAGAGCATTCTGTGTTAGTGGGACCTGCGATGCTCAGAGAGCAAGATGTGTAGCAAGAGTCGTCAGTAAACCCTCAGCAGCTCCTGATTTCTGGTCAGAAGGAGCACACGGTGTGAGAAATTGCAATATGTGCATTTTATGTTGATTTAATATGTTTTATGTTTCATTAAGATGTTATATTAAGTTTGTGAAGGCCAAATCGGACACTTAAAGGAAAAGTAATGTTTTTTTACAATCTGAGCCTTATTTCGGTAATAAAAAGTTGTTTTACTCACCCATAGCACTTTGGTGTCATATGGAGCACTTCCGGAGATGTTTTAGATTTGTGATCTCCATAATGTGAGTTCTCGGGGCACATGTTTTGCGGTCTCCAAATAACACAAACTTTATCATTTTTCAAATCATAGAAGCTCGATGTCTTAGTCTACAATTTCGTTTGGTCAAAAGTGGCCTGTAATCCGAGATTTAGCCATAGTTTCGAGTAGATGAGGACGCCAGTGTGCATTTGCGGACTGTGCTCTCAGCTCCCGGGACCCAAACATGAAACGCAAAGCTGTAAACTATGGATAAATCTCGGATTACAGGCCACTTTTGACTCAAATGAAATCGTAGACTAAGACATCGAGCTTCTATGATTTGAAAAGTGCTAAAGTTTGTGTTAGTTGGAGCCCGCACGGGGCATATTACATGCTCGGGGAATATATTATATGCCCCGAGCTATGGCTAGAAGTCGCGCTAGGCTAACGCAAATCTAAAACATCTCTGGAAGTGCTCCATATGACACCAAAGTGCTATGGGTGAGTAAAACAACTTGTTTTATTACCGAAATAAGGCTCAAATTGTAAAAAATGTTAGTCAGAAGTTAAAATGTATTATTTACTTTTATTTTCAGTTTTTCACGGTGTTTGGGAGAATAAAGAGTCTTTGAAAGTAAAATACGAAGAAGGAAGACAAAACGTTCGTAAAACATCAGTTGACACGTCATTCTATTCTGACCAGAAGAAAAGCATTGGGGGCAGCTATAATGAGCTTTATAATACATTTTCACTTTAGGCGTTGGTTAAGGTATCTGTCTGTTGTATTTGATCTATCCTTAATGCTGTTGTGCCTGTCAGGAGCAGTGAACTCAAGAACTCTTCTATAAATCTTGAGGCCATTAGAAGTAACAGCTGGAGAGTTACTGTGCACATTTTTAAATGATGCATGCACAGCTGTTGTTACAGAGTATTGGGGTACTACTTTACAGTAATTACATCTTAATTAGCCTTAGTAATCCCTGAACAAATACTTAATTCATAAAGAAAAAAAAAGCTTAATTACTACTTAATTAAGGGTTTAGGAGTTAGGTTAAGTGAATCAGCTCTTTGTTCATTGAATTCAGTTCTGTACATGCTTTACTGGAGCTTATTAAAGTGTAGGTTTTAAAAACTGTTACCAGAATATTATACATTTTTTGATTATAATTTATTTTACAAAATTAAATTCCTCTCACCCCACTGATTCTACAGTTATGCATGATGTTTCTTTTTTTTTTAAAATCCCTTTTGTTGATAGGGACGGATCATGCATTTCCCTGATTGGCTATTCCAACTGTCAATCATGCCCAGCTGAAACCTGACAGATTCAGCAGTGACCAGTGTGTATTCTGGATCTCAGACTAGAAATATAATATAACCTGTTTTGTGCTGATAAATTTCAACAATTAACATTTTACCAACAGGCCAGTTGTCTTCAGATCAATTAATTGCATTTTTCAAATAATTATTTTCAAATGTGATCTTATTTTACTGTATTACTTTTTTGAAGAAGAAGAAGAAGTGACTTTATTGATCTCACACTGGAGAAATTCTTCTCTGCATTTTAACCTATATATATACATATATTAGGAGCAGTGGGCAGCACACACATTAGGGCGCCCAGGGACCATCTCCATGATCTTCTTGCTTCGGTTTGGTCAGGACCTAAGCTGGAGGTACCTATGGTGCATGTTTTGGGTTGGTGGGGGAAACTGGAGTGCCCGGAGGAAACCCATCCAGACACGGGGAGAAACATGCAAACTCCACACAGAAAGGCCCAGGCGACCCGGGGATCGAACCCGGAACCTTCTTGCTGTGAAGCAAGAGCGCTAACCACTCAGCTACCGTGCCGCCACGTTGTGTTGTAATTTGCGTCTGACTTGCCCTCCTGTAGCTATAGATGCTTTTCACCAATAAAACAAGATGGCATCCTGAATACAAATGTGATTTTATTATTTGTACAAATATTTTGGGTAATATAATCTGGCCAGGAATGTCACTCATCGATGGTTCAGAGTGACAGCGACAGACGATTTCATTATCACCGTCTTGTCAAAGACAATTATAATCCCCATCATCTTAATGTTTGGCTGTAACGTCCACTGGGAGACCTCATTTTACAATGTCCCCATATGTCCCGTGTTATCTAGATTAAACACTGCTAATGGCCGCGCGCATTGACCACTCGCCAGAAGTGGGCGCAAAGTCGATGGTGGTGATGAAAGCAGTCGATGAGGCCTAAAGCACACCCTTCGTAAACGTTTGCGTGGTAATTAGATTGAATGGATACAGTACCTGTATTGACATTTTCATTAAACTTCTCTCCACATGATGCCATAGCTAAAAGTTCATCCACATAAGGACCTCTGAGACATTGTTAACTGTGTCCACAACCCGGCTGTCTATAGGAGCCAGATCATTAGACGAATTATAGTCTGAGGTTTACAGCTTTGACATTTGCTCAAGAAGCCCTGTTGGCTGGCACATGTCACTTTAAGCCTCTGGTAAATATATAAATATATGTAACATAGGCAAGGTGGTGTTATGACAAATAAGTCATGGAGCTCTGGAGTGTTCGGGGCCAAATGTTCCAGATTTTAATTAAAACTATGAAGCTATAGTCCCAAGGTTATAGTGGCTAGAAGCATGAATGAATTTGATGATTAAATTTAAATGGAGTGGGGTTATGCTATACAGCTCCCAGTCAGGCCTCAGGGTCCAAGAAAGCAGTGGTTCTGTCATTAGTGGTTTTGTCACTGACTTAGAGCAAAATCTGTCTTGCCTCAGCACAGATATATTGTAAGTAGCTGTTGAGGTCAAAATAAATCAGCCGCTTTCTTCATTGAATTATAAAACACTTTTCAGGAAATGCACATGAGCATGCTGGTCCCTTGAAAGTTGTGAAGAGTGCGACCTCTATTTTCTCTGGATTTTGACTTTTTCACCGTTGCTATGTGCGTTGCTATGTGCGCTGCGCGGCGCAGTTGTGTGCGCCGGAGGAGCTGCTACGAAGGACGCGCAGAGGCGGACGTTACTTTTTTGTGCTGTGCAACACTGGAATTTCCCCACTGAGGGACTAATAAAGGCATATCTTATCTTATCTTATCTTATAAACTCATCACAGTGAATAAACACGATGCTCAGTGCATAAGGAAAGTGTGAAATAATTTTGGACCACTGCAAACTGTTTATATTGCACTTGTTTTATTTTTCACATTTTAAGACAGTAAAGGTGGAACAAAGCATTTTGAGCGTTGGAGATGTAGACAGACTAATAATAAAGGGTTACGTAAACACAACTACAGGTATGTTTTTAATGAGACATTCTAACATTCTAACATGACATACAAAAATTTTGTGTAAAAGCAATTCACAGTCTTGCTGAATCCTCTTAATGTGTGAGTTGGAGTATTTATTAAATAAGATAAGATAAGATAATCCTTTATTTGTCCCACAATGGGGAAATTGCAGTGTCACAACGCAAGTTTCAGAAACAGTTGGAAAAAAGAGCATGCATCAAAAATTAAGATAAATAATAAGTATGTACAATCAACTAAAAAAACAACTACACTGTAAGGTTAAAAGGCACAGGAACGCTGCACAATAAATGTCTTTGATTCTGAGCAGTGAACAAACAGCAGTTAAAGTGACTCCAGTTCAGTAATATATAATATCACTACAATAAAGTGACTCAGATGATTGTGTACAGTGCAGTGATGGACAGTGGTTGTTACACAAATAAGTAGCAGGTAAAGTGACTTTAAATAATATTGCACATGTAATTATTACTATGGAGATGACACATGGTTGCTATGGAGATGAACATGACTAGCATTGATCATTGTACAGTCTGACAGCAGCAGGAAGGAAAGATCGCCGAAATCTCTCTTTAACACAGCGAGGGTGAATCAGTCTGTCACTGATGCTGCTCTCTAGAGCCGACAGAGCGTCCTGCAGGGGGTGACACTCATGGTCCAGCATAGACATGAGTTTAGCCAGGACCCTCTTGTCCCCCACCTGCTGCACCGAGTCTAGAGGACAGCCCAGGACTGAGCTGGACTTCCTGATGACCTTGTCCAGTTTCTTCTTCTCCCTCTCTGTGACGCTGCTGCTCCAGCAGACCACACCGTACAGGATGGCTGATGCCACCACAGAGTCATAGAAGGTCCTCAGGAGTGGCCCTCTCACTCCAAAAGACCTGAGTCTCCTCAGGAGATAGAGCCGACTCTGGCCCTTCCTGTACAGTGCATCTGTGTTATGAGTCCAGTCCAGTTTATTGTTCAGATGAACACCCAGGTACTTGTAAGAGTCCACTCTCTCAATGTCCCTTCCCTGGATGTTCACTGGTGGGGGGGCAGTAGAATGGTGTCTGCGGAAGTCCACCACCATCTCCTTGGTCTTACCCGCGTTGATGAGAAGGTGGTTCCGCTGACACCAGTCCACAAAGTCCTGCGTTAGTCCTCTGTACTCCGTGTCATCATCGTCTGTGACGAGACCAATGATGGCGGAGTCATCAGAGAACTTCTGCAGGACACAGCTGTCCGTGTTGTGTCTGAATTCTGCAGTGTAGAGGGTGAAGAGGAAGGGCGCGAGGGCCGTGCCCTGGGGCGCCCCCACACTGCAGGTCATGAGGTCAGACACACAGTCCCGGGCTCTCACAAACTGGGGCCGGTTTGTGAGGTGGTCCAGGATCCACTCAGCCAGGTCACAGTTTACTCCTGCCCACTCCAGCTTGTCCCTCAGGAGCAGCGGCTGGATGGTGTTGAACGCACTGGAGAAGTCGAAGAACAAGATTCTCACAGTGCTGCCGGGCCTCTCCAAATGGGACAGCGAGCGATGCATCAGAGAGATGATGGCGTCCTCTATTCCGATGCTGGGCCGATACGCGAACTGCAGCGGGTCCATCGCCGAGCTCACCGTGGAGCGGAGGTGACCCAGGACGAGCCTCTCCAGAGTCTTCATCAGATGAGACGTGAGAGCCACTGGCCTGAAGCTGTTGAGGTCTTTGGCGTGCGGTGTCTTGGGCACAGGTACCACACAGGAGGTCTTCCAGAGCTGTGGCACCACCTTCAGCTTCAGGCTCAGGTTGAAGACATGCTCCATAACTCCACACAGCTCATCTGCACAGGACTTAAGGAGCCTGGGGCTGATCCCGTCTGGTCCAGCAGCTTTTCTACTCCTTATCCGGCTCAGTTCTCTCCTAACCTGAGCTGTTGTGAAGGACAAAGAGCGAAGGCATGTGCTGGGGGTCTGGCTGAGTACTTGATGTGGATTTGGGGGCTGGGGGGCTGAGGCAGAGGTGTGAAGAGGTGACAGACTGGGCCATTGTGCAGGGGACAAGGTGAGCCCATGCAGTGGTGCGGGGGGAGGGGTGAGTGATTGATCAAACCTCAGGAAGTGTGAATTCAGATCGTTCACCCACTGTTGATCTCCCTCTGTCTGGACGGGCGGAGGATTGAAGCCAGAGACACTCTTCAGACTCCTCCACACCTCCCTGACATTCCGCTGCTGCAACTGCTGTTCCATCTTCCTCCTGAAGTTGGCCCGAGCCTGTCTGATTTTCCTCCTCAGCTTCTTCTGTACAGACTTCAGCTCCTCTTTCTTCCCGGACCTGAAAGCTCTCTTCTTCTCCTTCAGCAGAGCTTTAATGTCCGAGTTAATCCACGGCTTGTTGTTCTGAAAACACCGCACCATCCGAGAGGGTACGGTGTTTTCAAAACAGAAGTTGATAGTCCGTAATACAGTCAGAGATAGCGTTGATGTCCTCCCCATGAGGCTGGCAGAGCTCAGTCCACACAGTGGTGCTAAAGCAGTCCCTCAGAGCCTCCTCGCTCTCTGCTGTCCACCTCTTCACCACTCGGGGCTCTACAGGCTGCCTGCGTATGAGGGGTTCGTACACAGGCCTCATGTAGATGATGTTGTGGTCTGATGTTGTGGTCTGCTCTTCCTATGGGGGGGAGGGGTGATGAGATATAGGCCTCCTTGACGTTAGCAAAGAATAAGTCCAAAGTTTTATTGTCTCTTGTGGGGCAGGTCACATACTGGGTGTATGTTGGCAGGACAGATGAGGGAGATGCATGGTTGAAGTCCCCTGTGATGATGAATAGGGCCTGTGGATGCTGAGTCTGAAGAGAGCTGATGCAGGAGAGCAGAGTGTCACAAGCATTCTCCGCGTTAGCACTGGGAGGAATATACACAGGAATATAGTTACCAAAACTGAAACCTTCATAATAGACTATGTGTACATGCTTTATTAAGGCCAATCAAAGTGTATATAAAGTGTTACTTTTTTCAGTTAAAAACAATGGAATGAATAAGAAGATGCATGTCATATATCACTGTTTTAATGTCCCAGTATAATAATAATAATAATAATAATAATAATAATAATAATAATAATAATAATAATAATAATAATAATAATAATAATAATAATAATAATAATAGCTGCGAGCTGCATTGGCCCTTGCTTGCAGGGGGGCACTAATGCGCCACAGTCCTCCCCTTTTTTCTAGGCACACAAACTGTTCTCTTGTTATTTTTGTCCGCTATTTTGTCCATTATAATTTTTTGTGTCTCAACTATTAACCAGTTGGGGGCGCTAATGTGCCTTTTTGAAGATGTGCCCATATTTCAGGTTGTGGCTATTTTAAAAGTTTCATAAATAAAAAATGTGGCAGAATTAGATGTGTACATAGAACTACATTATGGCATTTGTCACATAATTAATTCAAGATGGTGCATTTTGGTTTGTGAGGGGCCATGATCAAAATATATTTTTTGGTCCTTTTCCCATGATGCATCTGTGTACCAAATTTGGCTACAGCAAGTAGTACAAGTTTTTGTCAGTTTGTCACATTGGCAATGGCAGATTTTTGGACAACACGGTGAGAGATGGCATGTGGGTGTCATTGACTTTTTTCATCGACAACATGCCATGAATATGTGTATCAAATCTTTTCCGTCACTTTGATGTAACTGCACATAAACCATGACATTTCTCAAAATATATTGGCTAACTTTTGATGCCCTACTTCTCTAAATGATGTACAGTGATTTTCAGCCCTGTCTGTGAAGCACCTTCAGAGTTCGTTAAAATGCGATGTGAGCAAAACTGCTGACTCAGCATTTTGAAAATTTAAATCCAAGATGGCTTCTAGTTTGTCAGGGGCATGGCCATAATAATATTTTTTTGTTTATCTTCACATGACGAATGTGTGTACCGAATTTAGTGACTGTTCGACAAACTTTACATTGGGACGGCTCCCATAGGCGCTTCACCCACGATGCACTCATCTTTGTGAAAGCAATAATCATTTCAGCAAAACCAATATATCCATTAAAGGTCCCATGGCATGAAATTTTCACTTTCTGAGGTTTTTGAACGTTAATGTGAGCTCCCCTACCCTGTTTAGCCCCCCCCCCCCCATCCCATGGCTAAAAGTTGCGAAATGTCTAAACTGAGCATTTGCGGTCCCTTTCTGCGTTACACAAACCCAGTGTTGAAACGGGCGAGTTCAGACAAGGCACCTTTTTGACGTCAGATCGGCAAATGCAGCTCCAGCCCCGCCCTCTGTCTCCGCTCAGCATCCCTGTATATCCCGCTCAGAGAGTTTGGACTGTGAATGCGCTACGCAATGCGAAATGCGTTTTTTTATTTGCCTGGAGGCACCTGCGAGTGTTTCTAGGCTCGCAGGTCCCTTACCCGACCCTCTGGACCTCTGAAATACCAGTGGTTTAATTTTATTTTCTGTGTAAATATGCTTTTTTTCATTGCTAACTCTCTCATCTGTCTCTCACGGAAGGGCAGACACAGCGGAGCCAAGCTGCGCTAAGCTGCGGGGGAAACCCGCCCCCCCGCTCCTCAGCCAATCTCTCTGTCCTTCTCATTTGCAGTGAAGAAGCAACACCCACAATAAAGAATTTTAGACACATATCTAGCCTCATGAAGACTGTCAGAGTCATATCTCATGCACTGAGTGTTGATTTTGAAGAAGGATTCATTTACAGTATTAGGGAACCATTAAGGAGCCATATAAAAGCATCAAGAAGTACCATGTCATGGGACCTTTAACATGGGAACAGCATTTTATACATTTTTTGAAAGCTCTTGACCTTTCCCACGTCACCATGGGGGTCGACTTCCACTCGACTTCCATTCAGTTAGCAGCGATAAATATGGTTTGGCTGAGTTACTGGGATACTGCTGTTCATGCCAGGGGCGACCGAGAGGACGAAGCTGCACGATGCTCTGGCTACTCTCTATGCCCGCTCTAGCTAAGCTGAAGCACTGATTGGTTAGAGCGGTCATGTGGTACGACATGAATGAGCATGTGAGTGATGTGAACGAGCTGCAGCTTTAGAGCAGGGATCAGAAGTGCCGTGGAAGCGTAAATAATTTTACTCGTCAAATTATTTACTTATAATAACTTATTCGATGTATATGCATTATAAATAGTTTGTAAATAGTTGTCCTAGTTGCATTTTTCGTTTCTATTAGGTTTTATGTTAATGTTCAATTAAATCTGAGAACTTTTGTACAATTGTTTAAGATAACTTTAAGATAACTTTTGTATAATTGTTTAAGATAATTTATCAATTCCATGTACATTTACTTAAATAATCAGCTCAAATTCAGAATGGTATTAAATCAGTTATACTTCATAGTGCATGGTAACAACATTCTGGGCAAAAGCCAAATGTTGTTCCAGTTAATGCCTGTAAATGTATTATTCCATTTAAAAACAGAAGCTGGTTTACTGATAGACTCTCTTGTGAAGTTCTCTTATACATTTATTATTTGTTTTAATGCTTAAAAACGGGTCAGACTTACCAAAAAACAGCTCAGCTCTTAGCTGATCCATATAAGAAACGTGTACATAAGTGGACATCAGCATTTTCACACCAGAAGGAATGGCATCAAAAACAACTGCATATGTGACCGACCGCGGCACAACCAGTTACAAGTTGTCTCAGAGGCGTTTTGAGTTATTCACATATTCTGAAAGTGTAGATTCTAAGCTTTCCAACAATACCTTACACATGGAAATCTGAGAACATTTGAAGAATTTGTGGCCATTTGAAAGCAGCACATCTGAAAACACAAAACTGAGAAAAGGCCTCTTGACCATTTGGCAGTTCTTCTCATTGTAGGGCTGGTGCTCATTTGCATGACATTAAAGATCCCATGACATGGTACTTCTTGATGCTTTTATATGGCGCCTTAATGGTTCCCTAATACTGTAAATGAATTCTTCTTCAAAATCAAGACTCAGTGCATGAGAAAGACCCCATAAACAGGGTAGGGGAGCTCACATTAACGTTCAAAAACCTCAGAAAGCGAAAATTTCATGCCATGGGACCTTTAAGATAAACATTAAGATATGATGGAAAGAAAAAACAAGGTCGAACTTGCAAAGTAGGGGTGAAGTGAAAGAGAGAACAACAAAAACAAGTCTTAATTTTAAAAAATGGTTAAATTTATTGTAGCATATGTTTAAGCGTGTTTGCCATTATCGGGGGACAAACAGAAAGATGTATTCATGAGCCATTTTAAAGTGTCTCAAAAGAGCATGAGGAGGACATCTGGAAGGAGTTGTTTTGCTAAAATTTAAACACGTAAGATGTGGCAAAATCTTTGGGTTATCATTTTTGTACAAATTCAAATGACAACCAAAGAGTTGACAAGGGCATTCTCTATATAAACACATGTCTTTTTAGCATCACTTTTAAAGATCCCATGACATGGTACTTCTTGATGCTTTTATATGGCTCCTTAATGGTTCCCTAATACTGTAAATGAATCCTTCTTCAAAATCAACACTCAGTGCATGAGAAACAGAGATAAGATGAGAAAGAGTGATAAATATCTCTCTCAAACTCTTTATTCTGGGCGTTGTTGCTTGAATGCAAATGAGGAGAAAACAGCTGGCCAATAGTAGAGGGTGGGGGCGTGGCCAAACGCTCCGCTCAGAGCTCAGAGCCCACAGCTGATCCATTTCCTTGTTTTTGCACGGGGGGAGAGATTTGAAGCGTTCCATTGAAAAATAAACACATTTCCACAGAAAATAAAATTAAACCACTGCTGTTCAAAGGTCCAGAGGCTCAGATAAAGGACTTCCGAGTCTAGAAACACTCGGACGTGCCTCCAGGCAAATAAAAAAAACGCATTTCGCATTGCCTAGCGCATTCGCAGTCCAAACTCTCTGGGCGTGATTTACAGAGACGCTGAGTACAGACAGACGGGGGTGGAACTGCATTTGCATTTCTTTTTTCGATCTGACGTCAATAAGGTGCCTTGTTCAAACTCGCCCGTTTGAGCTCCGATTTTTTGTAACGCAGAAAAGGATCGCAAATGCTCAGTTTAGACATTTCACAACTTTTAACCATGGGGGGGCTAAACAGGGTAGGGGAGCTCACATTAACGTTCAAAAACCTCAGAAAGTGAAAATTTCATGCCATGGGACCTTTAATCACTATATAGAAAGACCTAATTTCATTTGACTATTGTATTGTTATTGACTTATTCATCTAGGGATATGTGTGGCTGGCTGTTGAAAATACCAGAAACACATGGAAAACAAAGAGGATACAGGGCAAAAAATGTTCCAGATGCACTACTTTTAGCTTAGTAGAAATGGGCAAATCCAGTGCTGAAATAATCCAAATGACTCTAGTGAAGATGTATGGAGTATAAAAACTCTTCTTGTATTGTCACATGACATCACAGTGTTTTTTGTTAGAAGAACACAGCCTAAATTATAATATGTGTGTATGAAACAAAACACAAATCCAGTTATGTTTTTGAGGAAACAACATTATAACATAAATCAGAAAACAGCATAATATAATATGAATGATCAGAGGGACTATATAGTTCTCCCACCATCTTGTCTTGAGTTCTGAACGCAGCCTTTTTGCTTTGGTGTGAAATGGCTTTTATGGAAACATGGTGCACCCTATACATCTAAATGTAAAACACGGGAAACCAATGATGCTCAACATTATAATTTAAAGTCTGAGATGAAAGCCACACCTGCACCTGGCATTCAAACATAAACCCAATCTTACATCAATCACACCTTCAGCACAGAGGAGAAAACTGACCTCTGCCGTATTTATGGTTTACATTTTCATACAGACAACCCTAACCTTTGCCAGTGATAATCCTTGCAACATCTGCTCAACAAAACAGACCATGCAATTTGTTGTCTATATGGAATTTTCTGCCAAATTACCAGGAAATAATATTTTTCACTAGAGCGTGCACATTTCCACGTGATGGATCTGAGAGTGAAAAATGGTTGAAAATACCACTGTGGCATAAAATATAGTTTATTACTGGTGAATTCATATAGCCGACAGTGTGGTATCATGGCAAAATGGGCCTAATAAGTATTCCTATTTGGTTACCTGCCACAGAATGTAATGATGTGCGACGTATGCAATTTATGCTGGTGGATTCTCCCAAATGCATTGATCAGACAGCAATCTCGTCCTCCATTGGTATGCATAGATGCCTCTGAGGTCACTGGCCCCATATAAATATAAGGCACAATCCTATGGTATACCTAAGGAAGCAGCCATTTCCAGCACCGCTTTACCCTATACAATACACGTGACTCTTGCTAGAGCTGATAGTATTTGACAATGGTTAGGATTGTACACATTGTTATTTGGTCTATCAATTCAGATATGTGCTTTTGCATGGGAATATTCCAATGTGTTTTTAAAAAGTCACCACAGTTTTATAGTCTTATTCCCCTGCATCTTCTTTTCTTAAACCAACATTCTTGTCCTCACAGCATTCTTTTCTACATGCAGGTTTAGCAGGGCTGTGGAAGGGAACAGTTGGCAGGTGATAATGACATTTTTCTGAGCTTTGTCGTCTTGAATGGGGCAATACAGGATTACTCAAACATGCACGAAACAATGAAAGTACGACTCAACTTATGGTGATTAAAAACATTATGGCTCTTAAAGGTGCAATGTGTAACTTTTCTGATGCGTGGAATTTTCTACAGCAAGGCATTCAACGTATCTATTTCCAAAGACCAAGTTACCGGTCAGATCTGTGGAGAGGTGACTATGCTGATGTGAGGAAAATAGCTTTGTTATGAAATACGTCAAAGGTCGCTGATGTCCTGTTCTTGTGTTATCAATCAATAGTTACCAATACATTGAGGTTTACGACAACTATGGCTGATTTATGCTGATTCAGTTAAATTACCTAGAGACGTGGTCTTTTAAACTGGACTTTGCCTGTGTTTTACTACCATGTTATGGACCACCATGACCCGTTGTTTGCATAAGTTCATTACCTAAGTGTCCTAGTAATGAGTTAATGGTTAACTACTCTGTAGGTTAAATTTAGCTCAGTTCTGTACCAAGACTATGGGAGACGACAAGGAGACGACAGGAGATGAAGAATCATGTCTGTATCCTCTGCTGATCAACATTAAGGTGCCTGCATTTTTTCTACGAGGTCTCGAGAATTTCTTCCAACACTGACAATGAGAATGCATGGTTTAAGTTTTTTTTTTTTTTTTTTTAAGATAATAAAAATAAAGATAGATGTGTATTATGGCATACTGTGGAACATTCTAGGCAAAGCATTTCCATGGAGACATGTGTTGGACCCTCTACCTAGCTCAGTTGGTAGAGCGTTTGTCCACTGATCCAAAGATTGGCGGTTCAAATCCCGCTCTTGACATAAGAAACATCAGTGGTTGAGAGGTCAGATCCACTGACCCACAGGTTGGTTGGTACGATTCCAGCTCCCACAGATGAATGCTGCCGTTGTGTCTTTGGGCAAGACACTTAACCCTCCTTGCCCCCAGTGTCTGTGGGTGAGTGGTTCCTTTTGGGTGCCTTTGGGTGCCTTCAAGGTGGAAAAGCGCTATACAGGGGGTCCTCGGGTTACGACGGTCTCGGGTTACGACGTTTCGTGGTTACGAACGCGCCCCCATTAAAAAAAATATGTATATATTACGCGTCATTCCGTCTTACGCGGTTTAGCGTGGTAAGAGATGTAAACAAACACGAACGGCGCGCGGCGCACGGCGGAAGAATACGCTCTGTTGTGGTTGTAGGGCAGAGAAGACCGCCTCATGTGCGTGCCCAATGTGGGCGGAAGTACCTGATGTGGGCTCTGATCTGCTCCTATGAAAGCGGCAGTGATAACCAAGCAGCGTAGTGGTCTAATTATTGAGATGGAAAGGTTATTGGTGCTTTGGTTGGAAGATCAAAGGCAAAATCCGGTTTACGACGAAATTCGGGTTACGACGCGTCTTAAGAACGGATCTACGTCGTAACCCGAGGACTCCCTGTATAAAGATATATAAAGATGTGACCATTTGCCTGAAAAGTTGCGTAGTGCTAGCCTGGGAATTCCAGACGTTTCCTGTAGTTGCAGACTAGACGGGCACAACGATCAGGAGAAATCTTGCACCATTCCTCTGTGCAAAACTGTTGCAATCCAGCAAGATTCCTGGGATGCCTGGAATGGATGGCTTTCTTGAGGTCATGCCACAACATCTCAATTGGGATTAGGTCGGGGCTTTGACTGGGGCATTCCAGAATGTGGATTTTGTTCTTCTGGAACCATTCTAATGTCGACCTGCTTCTGTGTTTAGGGTCGTTGTCCTGTTGCAGGACCCATCCTCTTTTGAGTTTCAACTTTTTGACAGATTGCCTAAGGTTTTTCTGCAAAATATCTTGATATACTTGAGAATTCATTTTCCCATTGTCTATAGCCAGTTGTCCAGGCCCGGAGGCAGCAAAGCACCCCCACATCATGATGCTACCGCCTAGCCTGGGAATTCCCAGGCCGCTTCCGTTCGTTTCGAACTGGAAGGCGGCCTGGAAACTCGTCCAAGCGAGAGTCCCAGATTTAGGGCCCCAATCAGAGAGCGGGGGAGGTGTGGCAAGACGGTGACGCGTACCACATGACAAACGGAAGCTTGTAGTTTGAACTGACAACTGACATGATTGGCTATGGACTTACGTATACGCTCAATGATAGACATTCATAACGCCCAATAAACGGCCGTTGGCAATCGCTAACCACACCTCCGCTACGGGATTTTTCGAAGCGAGTTTCCAGACCCATATCTCACTTGTGATATGGTCAGGTGTTAACCAGACTAGCGTAGTGCACCTTTAAACTCAATTCTGCAAACATTATATTAATTTGCTGATACCTAAAATAGGATTATGAACACACATAACCACCTTATTTTATAATGATATTTTAACGTTTCCATTGGCAAAGTATTGGTTTACTGTGTCTCTTATGTTTCATGTCTGAAGTCACAGTACAGTGTTTGTTTATTTCCTGAATCCGCTGTATTTGCAGGTGGTGATGGTAATAATCAGTGTGTGAAATACCTGTCAATATTCGGGGGTCCCGATATACATTTTCAGTATGCAGTAGTTTATGCAAAGTTGTACATTACAATGCAAGTAAACTACTGAATAAATGTGAGGTATCGACACGCAGTCAGTGCACTTGTCAAGGATTAGGGTCCTGGGACAGAGACTGAGGGTGCAATACATATTTGAATGTATTTATTTGATTTGCGCACATTTGTTTACGTTTTACAGTTACAAAACTTCAAACCACATGACTAAATTGCATAAACTAAATAGACACGTGTGTGTGTGTGCGCGTGTGTGTGTGTGTGTGTGTATGTGTGTGCGTATGGGTGTGCGGGTGCGTCTGTGTGTTTCTTTTTTCACATTGAGTATCTGTTGGCTCATTGATGTATCTGTCTAATCATATTCTCTAGATCAGGGGTCGGCAAACCTTCAATACTCAAAGAGCCCAAACCATTTTGACATCTAAAATGAGAATAACACTGCATATCATTTGTTACCTGTATGCCCTGTATGAAAGACTATACTGTAGTATATATGAAAGGCTACGAACAATAATATGTCCATTCATACGGTCTATACTCCTGCTCCTGGCACTAATGTGTGTGTGTGTGTGTGTGTGTGTGATAGGTTAATCGGGGGTCGGACCCCCGTGCCCCCTTGTATTTCGCACACTGGTAATAACCAAACACTCCGTTGTTTATGTATCCCTATTGTATATGTCACCCACATTATGCTTAAACAATATCAAGGTTTTGTTTTTATTTTAAACACGAGAAACCACAGTTATGCATCCACACGAGAACTTCTGCACTAAGAATATATCATAAGTCCAATAACCCACTGCTCCAAGTGGCATTTGAAATTGAAGTGGGGTCAAGAGGTCCTAGCTTCCTGTATATGTTTTTGAGGAATATTGACCAATGAAATACCTCCACTAACTGAAGCATGTCTGTGATGAATGAAGACATAATGATTGACCTTAAGGATGCCAGGACACACAGCTCACATGGGTTAGTGTGAATCTGTGATGGATAGCATGGTGAAGGTGTCAGTAGCAGTGGTTGTCACATTGTTTATAATAATAATACTGTACATTGGATTTATATAGCGCTTTTCAAGGTAACTCAAAGTCACTTTACAATAAATGTTAATGTTAGAGTTAATGTGATTAACTGAAATTCAGGAGCAGGACCACGCCTCAACCACCTTCTCCTCCTCACCAGCGAATCACAGTTCACCATAACCACACCTCTAATTTCCCGGAGCTATTTATAACCACTCATCCCTTCATTCCAGTTCGTCTCGGTTAACTCGACAGCTCCCGACTGCGTCAGCTCGCTCGAGCTGGGCTAACAACCTATCACTAGTGATGTGCAGATGAAGCTTTATGAAGCGTTGAAGCCTTTCATCAAATTGGTTCACCCCAGCGCAAAGCCCCTCGAAGCCTCGTTTGCTCTAGTAGGACATCTACTGGATGGAAAAATATATGTTGGCATGAATGAAAAGTGTGTGGAGAGCTGATGAATAAAATCAGGTTTAAAAAAGATATAGATTTGTGTTTGTCTTTGATCATTGTTTTTTATTTAAAAACAATAGTTTCTCAACTATGGCAGGTTTTAGGCGATTTCTTTTTTTTGACAAGATCTCTCCTGCTTTTGAAAATACCCGTTCACAGGGCACAGATGAAGCAGGTGTGCACAGGTAACACTTGGCTAATTTGTACAGATGCGGATATACATATTTTTGTCTGTCCCAGTATTGAAGAGGGTCCTCCAGCCTTCCAATATTTGGCTCCACTTCAACATAAGCATCAGCAGTCACCCTGGCACATAACAAACACTTCACCTTGTACAAAAGTACAGACAGATGAAGAGAAATTGCATTGCAAAATCAATATTTATTGTAAATGTAAAACAAATATTCTATAGAAACATTATTGTATATACTTTGTTGGGAGCAATGAGATCAAAGTGTTCCCACACAGTGGACGCCCTTCTCTTTCTAGCTGGCTCCATTCTTTCCTGGCTGTCTCTCCTCACTTTTCTATCTCCAACCTGTCTCCAACCTGTCTCCAAACTGTCTCCAACCTGTCTCCAAACTCTCACTAACTGCAACTCTCCATCAAACACCCACATATTGAATAGCGCGCCAAGGGTTTAAACAGCTGTCAAAACTCGCGGAAAAAATTTGAATTCCTTCCTGAATCAGTCACGTGGTAGAGCCGGAGCGCGAAGCTTTGGCTGTCATCGTTTTTGGCTCCTCCCCTGAACGAAGCAAGCCTCGAATCGCGCATCGCGGAAACACCACCTCCCCTATTCGGCACACGCTTCGCAGCCTCGCCTCTGAGCGTCACATCACTACCTATCACATTCAAACACCGACCTGCCTCACGTTTCCTCATTCCTTCCAGTTCGCAATTCCTTACGCCGCGACGGATTTCTATTCAGGAATCCGCAGCCGGAGGATCTTCCACCGCATATCCGCGGCGTCCAGCCCACGGCCCGCGCCGCCCAGCGAACGCTCCAGGCGCGCGCTCACGCAGCAGACCTCCACCTCTAAGGAGCACCCACCGTCAATATCTCTGTGCTGGCGGTATATACGGGATATCCACATTGTCCCTCTCGTCGCCTCCTCCTCCTCGTGTAGGCGAGCGCGCAGCCTGGCGCAGCCCGGCTCTCGGCGCGCAGACCGGCTTTGGCAACCACGGCTTTCGGCACAGCGCGGCCTGGCCTCCAGCGACCACAGCGTTCGGTACCGCCCAGCACCCGCCGTGCCCCTTCAGGCTGACACATCAAGACAGACCTTCAACAGTTTAGAGAATGTAAGCCCGGCGCCCTGGAACGAGACGAACGAGCTTCCGGGTTCCCATCAAGTTTCCCGCGTGCAGCTGCAGACGTCGCCACTCCTTCCTCTCCTCCACTACAGTCTCATAGCTCCCCCTGCTGGGGGCTAAGTAGTATCACCACCAGTGGCCAGTAAACGTATTCTGTCTACTGTGCAGTTTCGCTTGAATTCTCTTGTATCATCTCAGCCTGCTTTCAAGCAGGCCATCTCCCCCTGTGCATGCACCCTTCGTGTCTCATTCTTGTCCCCGCCTCACAGGCTGCACAATTCCCCATGCACATGCATCTTCTCCCCATCTCTCATTTCTCTCTTTTCAGTCATCATGAGCTAGATAGCTTCTCGCTCCCTACCCACATTAGGTAGAGCCTCCATTTCCCGTCTTCTGCTCTACCCTCCCCCATTCCCCAACGCCCAAATGTTTTTTCTCTGTCGTTGCAGCCTACACAAGTCACCACGCCCACTCACACTATTTTCGTTCACACTCCAAAACGTCATACCAATGTTTTTGTTCACTTAACTCCTCTCTGCACTGGCACACTGTCATCTCGTATTCAACCTCTCCTACCGACTCGCATCCGACCACTCTAACTCAGGCTAGCTTACACCATTCCATCACATGCTAGCTAAGCAGTCTCTACATCCTTTCTCTGCTATTCCGATATTCAGCACCCATCGACTCACGTCACTCACTCAATTTCAGCTCGTGCTGCTCACGCAATTTTGACGTACGCTAGCTGTCTTTACACCCGCTCGCCATCAATTCATATTCCGGCCCTTGCTGTTTCACGCTATTATAGCTCGGGCAGCTCACATCATCCATTACAAGCGAGCTTAAGCCATCATAACCACATGTCACACTATTCAGCTCCTCCCAGTTCCGCCCTCACCTGAGCTACACCATCTCGGCTCACCACCTCTTTCCCGATCGAGGATCCTACCATCGACGTCAGCTCATGACTTCACCATTCTATCCTATACGCGTCCTCAGCGATGCTCTCGCCATCTAATCCTCATCTCCTCCTGCTCATGCTACATCATTGCATTCTTTCATCATTCTCTGCTCTCATGTCGCGACTACTATTACGGTCTCCAAATTCGACCACTCTCATCTGTCCAGCATTCAACCCGTACCCGCCCTGTGAACATCCCCAGTATGCACCTCCACCCTCAGGTCCTTAGCTGTTCCACAGGTTCCAAGCTGACTGACGACTGGCCGATTCTCACGACGTTTCACCAGCTCTCATGACAGCATGATAACCGCCAGCTCACCCAGCTCTCACGACCGCATGACAGCTCGCCTGGGTCTCACGACGGCTCGCCTGGCTCCCGCGACGGCACGACAGCTTTCCTGGCTCCCACGACGGCTTGACAGCTCGCCTGGCTCCCATGACGGCTCGACAACTCGCCTAGCTCTCACGAAGGCACGACAGCTCACCTGGCTCTCACGACGGCTCGCTTGGCTCTCTCGATGGCCCTCACAATGGCTTGCCTGGCTCTCTTGACGGCTCTCACGACGGCTCGCCTGGCTCTCACGTCGGCTCTCACGACTGCTCGCTTGGCTCTCAGGACGGCTCTCACGATGGCTCGCCCGGCTCTCACGTCGAGTCTTCTGACCCACAACGGGTCTTCTTCTCCTCCACCTCTGTCCTGACCCACAAAAGGTCTTCAGGTGTGTGTTCTGTGTGGAGTTTGCATGCATGGTCTGGGTCTGATCTCCGGGTTGCCTGGGCCTTTCTTGTGGAGTTTGCATGTTTTCCCCCTGTCTGGGTGGGTTTCCTCCGGGCACTCTGGTTTCCCCCACCAACCCAAAACATGCACCATAGGTAAATCCTTCTTCTTAGGTCCTGACCAAGCCGAAGCAAGAAGATCATGGAGATGGTCCCTGGGCGCAGTAATGTGCTGCCCACTGCTCCTAATAACAGGATGGGTTGAATGCAGAACTGGAATTTCCCCACTGTGGGACTAATAAAGGCATAGCTTTCTTTCCTCCCATCAGATCTTCCTCCCATCATGTCTCCCTCCCGACCCACAACGGGTCTTTCTCTGCCTCTCTCTCATGACCCACGACGGGTCTCACTCCCTTCCGACCCACAACGGGTCTTTCTCTGCCTCTCTCCTGACCCACGACGGGTCTCCCTCTCTCCGGACCCACGGTGGGTCTCACTCCCTTCCAACCCACGTGTCTTTCTCTGCCTCGCTCTCTCCCAACCCACGACGGGTCTTTCTCTGCCTCTCTCCCGACCCATGACGGGTCTTCTTCTCTCCACCTCTCTCCTGACCCACAACAGGTCTTCCTCCCGTCAGGACAACGGCACGACAGCACGCCTGGGTCTCACAACGGCTCACCCGGCTCTCACGACCGCATGACAGCTCACCTGGCTCTCACGACGGTTCGCCTGGCTCTCGACGGCTCGCCCGGCTCTCACGTCGGGTCTCCTGACCCACAACGGGTTTCTCTCTCTCGACCCACGACGGGTCTCTCGACCCACGACGGGTCTTCCTCCGCCTCTCTCTCTCATGACCCACGACGGGTCTCCCTCCCAACCCATGACGGGTCTCCCTCTCTCCTGACCCACAACGGGTCCCACAACGCAGCTCCAGTTTCTCCAGTGTTCAATCCAAATCTTCGGCAGTAGTCGGATTGCTTCCAGAGCCCTCGAATCGCACAATTAGCCTTCAGCTTCATCGGAACTTCGTCCTACTTTTCCACCATTCTTTGAGGGTCTGATTAATCCAGGCATTCCCATTCATTCTAACAATAATAGATCAGTCAACACCACCTTCATCAGCTTCCCTTCTGCTCATCTGACGTCACCATCATCTGCAATTTCATCACCCTCTCACGCCACTCCAGGAATGTCTGCGTCTCCACCGTCCAGGCTTACCATCCATCCATCCATCTATCTTCTGCTTTTCAATTTCTGGGTCACGGGGGCAGCAAATCTGCTGCCCAGAACACTATGCACCGGCCCCCATGAATCCTCCAGCAGTAGGTCCAGGCTTACCTCTCAGGGATAAATCTCATATACAAGCTGACAAGACTGCCAGTCTCATCTTCATGTTCCCGTGCTGATTAAAGGACTGCAAAAACGGAACCTCGCCTTCCTCCGAAACGCCTACCACTTACTTCGGACCTTCTCTACCGTTGCACTCTCACTCTGCGCTCCGGTGACCTCTCGCCTTTCACGGACCTCTTCTGGCATAACACCCCATCCATTCTCCATTCATTTATTTCGCATTGGTGCCACTACGTCCACGGCCAGGGCAGATGTACCCGACCGGAAAAATTCGAACCCTTGGTTGTCGGGTGTCCAGCACCTACCTCGTGTACATTCGTCACGACCTCAACGATCTCCTCCAGACCCATTCCACTTTATGCTCTTTCCAAAACTTTTGGGGGTCCCGTTCCGCTGGGCCAATCGAAGATTGAGACGGAGCCCCCACCCATCGTCTCAACCCATCCATTACTGCCTATTCACTCAGACATCCACTATCATTTAATAATAAATATCTTCACTGCATTATGTTGATGGCGTGGTCCTAGCTAGTGAAACTAAAAAACAAGTAGTGAGGACGCCGTCATGTGTGGGGCTATAGGCTGTAAGGAAACATTGAGTTTTGAGCTGTTTTTTGAAGATGTTTAGTGAGTCTGAGAGGGAGAGAGTTACAGAGCATGGAGACAGCAACGGCAACGACTCGGCCACCCAAGGTCAGATGCTTTGATTTGACCGGGGGAGGGAGGCAGTTAGAGTCAGCTGATCGAAGGAGAGAGGGGGCCTGGGGCTGGACAAGGTCTGTGAGGTATGGAGGGGCCTGGTTATTCAAGGCTTTGTAGGTGATCATTCGGATCTTGGAGTTGATGCACTGTTGGAGGGGAGCCAGTGGAGTTGTTGCAGAAAATGGGTGATATAGTCTTGTAAGCGGGTGTGGGTGAGGAGGTGAGCAGTAGAGTAGTTAAGTAGTATCAAAGTGATACAAGCTGATCACTAAAATGGTCAGCTCAGCTCAATGAAAAAACTAACTGGAAAAACATATGGCCATACCTGCTTGTCAAAGCCTGATCCCGTCAGATCTCAGAAGCTAAGCAAGGCAGGGCCTGGTTAGTACTTGGATGGGAGACCGCTGGGAATTCCAGGTACCACAGTGGGGCGCCAGTTGCAAAAACTGTTGCTGTGTCCTTAGGCAAGACACTTCACCCACATTGCCTAGTATGAAAGTGATGTGTGTTGGAGGTGGTCGGAGGGGCCGATGGCGCAGACTGGCAGCCTCGCTTCCATCAGTCTGCCCCTTTCCTTGTAGCTGTGGCTACAAGAGTAGCTTACCACCACCAAGTGTGGAGTGAATGAACAATGAACTGTAAGTACTTTGGGTGTCATGAAAGGCTCTATATAAATGCTATGAATTATTATTATTATTATATTGTGGACTGATGAAACCAAGGTAGAATTGTTTGGGGGGAGCAGACCACATCATTTGTGGAGGAAAGTTGGTACAGCACACCATCAGCAAAATGTCATCCCCACCGTTAAGTATGGTGGCGGTAGCATCATGATGTGGGGGTGCTTTGCTGCCTCCGGGCCTGGACAACTGGCTATAGTCAATGGGAAAATGAATTCTCAAGTATATCAAGATATTTTGCAGAAAAACCTTAGGCAATCTGTCAAAAAGTTGAAACTCAAAAGAGAATGGGTCCTGCAACAGGACAACGACCCTAAACACAGAAGCAGGTCGACATTAGAATGGTTCCAGAAGAACAAAATACACATTCTGGAATGCCCCAGTCAAAGCCCCGACCTAAACCCAATTGAGATGTTGTGGCATGACCTCAAGAAAGCCATCCATTCCAGGCATCCCAGGAATCTTGCTGGATTGCAACAGTTTTGCACAGAGGAATGGCGCAAGATTTCTCCTGATCGTTGTGCCCGTCTAGTCTGCAACTACAGGAAACGTCTGGTTGACGTTATTGCAGCCAGAGGAGGGTCAACCGGCTACTGAATCCAAGGGTGTACTTATTTTTGCCTCCCTATCCTGTGAATAAGTCCATCTTATGGTCAACAAAAATATGATAACATGCAATTGTTTGGGTGGTTTTGGTTCAAGCAGACACTGTTTGTTCATTCTTGAGATTGTTGGAGAGATCAGACAATATTTTATGACCAATTTAGGCAGAACTGTAAAAAATTCCAAAGGGTGAACAAACGTTTTCCTCTGACTGTATATAACTTATTATAATGTTAATACTTAGTCAACTGATTAAAAAAAAAGTCAAATGACTAAATGACTGCAGCCCTACTAAAATGAGCCTCAAATTAAATATTAAAATAATGAGTTTTAACTAGGAGTCCAATGTAGATTTCAAACAGGTATAAACCAGGGTTGAAGCAGACTAGACCAGCACAAAACTCTCAAATCTCTCTAAATCAGGACAGAAACACTGGCATACTCATCACAATTGGAACTAAACTTAGAATTAACCTGGATTGGACCAGGATTATTCAAGGACTAGATGCACTGTCTAGATCAGGATTAAAGGGCCCATATTATGCTACTTTCTGATCTATGTTATAATGTTGTTTCCTCACCAAAAACATACCTGGAATTTTTTATTTTTTTTTCTCAAACAGAAAACACCCTGTTCCACCTTGAGATGCCAAGGTGGGAGTAATGGTCGTGTTCCACTGTGTTTTTAAACTCCATACTGCTTTAGAATCAGGTGGATTATTTCAGACCTGTAATTGTCAATCTCTTCTGAATTAAAGGTAAAAGGTAGCCGTTACATGAAAACAACCGCCTCGTGACATCACAAGGTGCAACAGAGCATTTTGAGCTTTTGAGATGTGGACAGACTAATAATAAAGAATTACTCATACATGTGTGAATGAAACAAAACAGAACTTGTTATGTTTTTGATGAGATAACCATTATAATATGTCTTAAAGCTCACAAGAGTCAATTTTGTGTAATATAGGACCTTTAAACTGGGACCTAAAGCAACAGTGGACCTTTCTAATTGGCAAATAACAATCAACAATCAAATTAAATGCAAATGAATCCAAAAATTCAATAGTACCCACCCCACAGTTTGGAAACCCCAGATGATCTGTGTATGATTGATATTAAAGGGCAGTTCCATGTCAGATTGTACTTGCATAAATTAGATTAGGGACACATGTGAATCTGGTTTAATATTGTGATGGATGAGCCACCTTTACAAACACATTATTGAGTTCCTGCCCTTGTTCCGCTCCTTCCTCATCTCTTCTTCAAAATCACCAGCAATAATTTAAAGGGCACTCGTGAGAAGAAGCAAAGACCCTGAATATGAAAATCTACGTTGGGAATACAGGCAGGAGATGTAGTGAGTGAAAATAAAGTACACAGATTATGGAGAAAGACGTTGGCAGCATTGTGTAGTCATTTTGGTATGAAAAAAAATAAATAAATAAATAAATAAATAAAAATAATAATAAAATCTGTGCCTTGTTTGAGTAATGTGCAGACATCCATGCTGACAACTTCACCTCTCTTTGTTGTTAGGCACAGCAGTTTTCTGGCACAGATGTCAGTGGACTTTTTATTTATGTTTTGTTTATTTCATTTTAGATCAATATTGGGAAATAAGATGTCCTAATAATAATAATAATAATAATAATAATAATAATAATAATAATTAAAGCCGCAAGCGGCGTTGGTCGGGACCTCGCACCTGCGTTTGTTCATCTTACTGAGACGCACAGCCATACCAAATTTCGTGTGCCTGGCACAATTATCTCACTTCCTGTTGGGCGTGGCCATGACATTGTAGATACCCTGTCAGAACAGACCCTGTCAGACCCTGTCAGACCCTGTCAGACTCTGTTAGACCCTGTCAGACTCTGTCAGACCCTGTCAGACCCTGCATGTGGCCTACATGCTGAGGCCTACATGAACCTTCGATGCTTGTCCCCACATTGCTGCTTGCAGCTATATCAGATCAAAGGTACAAAGATCAAAGACCTTTGATCAGGGCGTTGCCTAGCAACAAATACCTCCCATTCATAACTCATCACTTCCATTCAATAAATACCTAATTTTATCGATCCGCCGTATCGTCATATTACCGCCTATTTGAAAATCCTTCGCAATTTAACATCTCCAACGTCTTAAGATTATGTTCACCAAAATTTAAGCCTATCTGAGGTACGGTGTAGGAGAAGTGTTTCAAATTCCATACCTAACTTTATCGATCCGCCGTATCGTCATATTACCGCCTATTTGAAAATCCTTCGCAATTTAACATCTCCAACGTCTTAAGATTATTTTCACCAAAATTTAAGCCCATCTGAGGTACGGTGTAGGAGAAGTGTTTCAAATTCCATTCTATGTCCAATACCCAAAAATCACACAAAAGCCCAATTATCTCACTTCCTGTTGGGCGTGGCCATGACATTGCAGTGAGGCGTTTGTTCGTCTTATTGAGATACACGTCCCTACCGAATTTCGTGCGCCTATCTTAAACGGTATGCCAGCCCCGAAAGACAACACGCTAGGGGGCGCTATCGAGCTCCTGGGGGTCACTGGGGGACGGGACTTTGTGTGGTCGTACTGGCAGCACTTTGTGATGCCCGTGCAAAGTTTTGTTTTGAAGCATGGGAACATGCTCAAAATTGCCCCAATTATCTCACTTCCTGTTGGGCGTGGCCATGACATTGTAGATACCCTGTCAGAACAGACCCTGTCAGACCCTGTCAGACTCTGTTAGACCCTGTCAGACCCTGTCAGACCCTGTCAGACCCTGTCAGACTCTGTTAGACCCTGTCAGACCCTGCATGTGGCCTCCATGCTGAGGCCTACATGAACCTTCGATGCTTGTCCCCACATTGCTGCTTGCAGCTATATCAGATCAAAGGTACAAAGATCAAAGACCTTTGATCAGGGCGTTGCCTAGCAACAAATACCTCCCATTCATAACTCATCACTCCCATTCAATAAATACCTAACTTTATCGATCCGCCGTATCGTCATATTACCGCCTATTTGAAAATCCTTCGCAATTTAACATCTCCAACGTCTTAAGATTATGTTCACCAAAATTTAAGCCCATCTGAGGTACGGTGTAGGAGAAGTGTTTCAAATTCCATTCTATGTCCAATACCCCAAAATCACACAAAATGCCAATTATCTCACTTCCTGTTGGGCGTGGCCATGACATTGCAGTGAGGCATTTGTTCGTCTTATTGAGATACACGTCCCTACCGAATTTCGTGCGCCTATCTTAAACGGTATGCCAGCCCCGAAAGACAACGCGCTAGGGGGCGCTATCGAGCTCCTGGGGGTCACTGGGGGACGGGACTTTGTGTGGTCGTACTGGCAGGACTTTGTGATGCCCGTGCAAAGTTTCGTTCGTTTTGAAGCATGGGAACATGCTCAAAATTGCCCCAGCGTGTATGAACAAGAATAATAATAATAATAATAATAATAATAATAATACGGAAACGAAGCAACAACAATAGGGACCTTCGTCCCCTTCGGGCTCGGTCCCTAATTAAAGCCGCAAGCGGCGTTGGTCGGGACCTCGCACCTGCGTTTGTTCGTCTTACTGAGACGCACAGCCATACCAAATTTCGTGTGCCTGGGACAATTATCTCACTTCCTGTTGGGCGTGGCCATGACATTGTAGATACCCTGTCAGAACAGACCCTGTCAGACCCTGTCAGACCCTGTCAGACCCTGTCAGACCCTGTCAGACTCTGTTAGACCCTGTCAGACCCTGCATGTGGCCTCCATGCTGAGGCCTACATGAACCTTCGATGCTTGTCCCCACATTGCTGCTTGCAGCTATATCAGATCAAAGGTACAAAGATCAAAGACCTTTGATCAGGGCGTTGCCTAGCAACAAATACCTCCCATTCATAACTCATCACTCCCATTCAATAAATACCTAACTTTATCGATCCGCCGTGTCGTCATATTACCGCCTATTTGAAAATCCTTCGCAATTTAACATCTCCAACGTCTTAAGATTATGTTCACCAAAATTTAAGCCTATCTGAGGTACGGTGTAGGAGAAGTGTTTCAAATTCCATACCTAACTTTATCGGTCCGCCGTATCGTCATATTACCGCCTATTTGAAAATCCTTCGCAATTTAACATCTCCAACGTCTTAAGATTATGCTTACCAAAATTTATGCCCATCTGAGGTACGGTCTAGGAGACCCCCCACTGGGGGTCCCCCAGTGACCCCCAGTGGGGGTCACTGGGGGACGAGACTTTGTGTGGTCGTACTGGCAGCACTTTGTGATGCCCGTGCAAAGTTTCGTTTGTTTTGAAGCATGGGAACATGCTCAAAATTGCCCCAGCGTGTATGAACAAGAATAATAATAATACGGAAACAAAGCAACAACAATAGGGACCTTCGTCCCCCTTCGGGCTCGGTCCCTAATAATAATAATAATCCATGGGTGTAATAGATCAGTGGTCCCCAACCTTTTTTGCGCCACGGACCGGTTAATGTCACCCAAAATTTTCACGGACCGGTGGGGGTGGGGAGGTGTGCACGCAGATATTGGCGGATAAATACCAAAAAATAAAATTATGCGAACAACACAAGAACTGTGGCATGTTATAAATATAATAGTAACGGTGAATCCACTGTGTACTTGTATATAACTTTAATAAAAGCGTCCTCATGACATGCACCAACAACATAACAAGAGTCACAACATCCTCTCTGCCCCGACGCTCTCTGGTCGCTATGGTAACGCTTAAACATGCCTTCAGAATAAGATACATCACAAAACAAATATAAAGTACATGAAAAATACAACTCACCATAACGCTGAATCAATGAGAGCCCTGAGCTTGTTTCTCTGCTACGAGATGTTTGGGTCCATCTCACGATAAATGAGAGCAAAAACAAAAGTGTGTTGCGTTTATATTTTTGTTGAGTATATATATAACTTATATATATATATACCAGTATATATATATACGTTTAGGGCTGTCAAACGATGGTAATTTTATGCAGAGCGGGGCTTGATCCGTTGCAACTAATCTCAGAAATTTCAGTAGTTAATCGCGGTATTGTCTGTTAAATCGTGATTTATTTTGCATGTTTAAAATTGATATCTTGCAGTAAGACCGTTCGAATCTAAAGTTAAACTCACAATGCAAAGTATTTCTCACCATTTTTTTTGATCTTCAAAAAAGTGCAGAGAAAGGAAAAAGTAACAATGCGAACCAGGCCAATAGTGCTTACTTTGAGAAATTGATACATATCCGATCTTTTAGCATGCGACTTCAGTCTGAACGGCCAGGTCACATTCATCCGACCTGGGCGTGTTTCCTCCAGTGAGAGTGATACAAGTAGGCACTCACAAACGTTCTTCTCGTCATGTGAAAATAGTATATGAACTCCGTGAATCGGCGAAGCACGCAGCAATCAGACCCCCTAGGATTTCGAGGGCATTTTTTGTGATTGTTGTGGGCTAAAATGCCTGAATTTGCGTGAACTTTTCCAAAAAGTTGCGATGAAAGTTGCGGTGCTTTTAAGGTTTTTGTTGTGATTTTGTTGCGGGAGGAAGTAAAAGTTGCGATAAATAGTTGTGATTTTCCCGATCCCCGATCCCCGGGTCACCCAGGTTCTGTGTGAAATTTGCATGCATGGTCTGGGTTCGATCCCCGGGTCGCCTGGGCCTTTCTGTGTGGAGTTTGCATGTTCTCCCCATGTCTGGGTGGGTTTTTTTCGGGCACTCCGGTTTCCCCTATCAACCCAAAACATGCACCATAGGTCCTAACCGAAGCAAGAAGATCATGGAGATGGTCCCCGGGCGCACAAGTGTGCTGCCCACTGCTCCTAATATATGTATATATATATATGTATATATATAGATATATATAGGATGGGTTAAAATGCAGAGAAGAATTTCTCCAGTGTGAGATCAATAAAGTCACTTCTTCTTCTTCTTCTCTTCAAAACAACCTTACCAACATCGAAAATAAATTACTACTAGGAGGGGAACTGTTTCGCCCGGTCTTTTGCTGTTATTTTTGTGGACAAATGGCTGGCCGCAGACATGTTTCTTTGCCATTAGAAGCCGTGTCCCAATTCCCAGAGTGCACAGTTCGGAGCGTGGTTTGAAGGGCATGTGCGTCATTTCTTTTTTGTCCCATGCGCAGTTAACACGCGGTCCGAAGACCGCAGCCGTTTCCATGGAAATCGGGGCGTGGACCAAGCGCGTGAAAAAGCACGCTTCGCCGCACTCATATATCCCAGCATGCACCGCGCGCTACTTCTTCTACGGGAGAAAATGGAGTCGGCGGCTGCTTCCCGTAGTTGCGAGACCTGTTGCATTCCGCAGACAGCCATGCGGTCCGCAGAGTGCACTCAGGGCTGAGCAAGTATGCACCGCCTTGACTGCAGTCTGAGCCCCCTTCAAACCACGCTCCGAACTGGGGACACGGCCGCAGTTTCGTTTCGTCACACGAAAGTAAGGCAGAAGGAAGTTGGTCGATGTGAGTTCAATACGTCGCCGATGATTGGTCAAAATTGGTAAAAATTGCGGAAAAGTTGCGGTGATTGGTCAAAATTGCAACACTGCCCTGAATTCACGGGGATTGGCTGAAGTTGCGTTGAAGTTGCAAATCGCGAATTCCTGGAGGGTCTGAGCAATCCCACTATTCGTCTGCGATTCCGCACCAACACGTTCATTTCTACGGACGTTGCTGCCACTGCCCCACAAAACGCCGTGGCCAAAAACCTTCTCTTTCTCCATCTGCTCCTTAAAACTCTTTCTCTACCGGAGACGTCGTTTGACGTCAGAGCGATTCCAGACGTAGACTACCGAGACGTCGATTGACGTCAAAGCCGTTTTTCAGCGGGGGTTGCTAGGATACGTCCGGGAGCAACTTCATAGTTCAAGGTGTAATTCACACCTTCAACCCGTAGGTGGCGATCGTGTGTTTTAGTTTGGCGATCGGGGGCGGAGAGCGCAGAAGCGCTCACCGTGTGTAGTGAGTAGTGGAGCAAGATGGAGAATGCTAGGCAGCTAACAATCGGTCGGTTTTTACGGAGTGATCCGAGCGGTCGGAGTGGTCTTGGGACCCAAGGTCCCGGACCACAGGACCACGGAGACACGCCGGATCAGGCAAGGACGGCAAGAAAGAGATCTCGTCTGTTCGAGGCAGGGGCCATGTCTATTCGGGTCTCAGACCCGGAGGACAGCGAATTTGAGTTCAGTGAGCCAGACCCTGATTCGTCTGATGAGTGGCTGCCGTCGGGATCCTCTGGGAGAAGCAGATCCCCCTCTCCAGAGGAAGAGATGGGTAAGAACTAAGTTTACGTGCTGTGTAGAGGTAAGATCGGGCCTAAAAAATCCAGCCCGATCCGAACCGGCCCGCGGGTATTAAAGCCCGACCCGGCCCGAACCCGACCAATTAACTTGATTTGCAGGCCCGAGCCCGAAGCAAACCCGAAATTTCATATTTTATTTGTGATGAGGAGGGAGGAGGAGGGGTGATTTATGATAACAAATTAAAGCCTGTCTTTTGTAACGAAATCTAAGTTAAACAAGACTGTATAAACATTTACATCTTTTATATTTGTTTCTGCAGAGGGTACATTTACCGACAATTTTCCATCATTGACGGATTTTTTAAAGAGTTGACGGGAAAATTTTAAGGCCGTCCGTCATTTTGACGGGTTGAAAGTTGGACCATAAACCACAGCAGCAGTACGTCCTTAAGAATCTAGCGCGGCGCGGCACTAGACAGAGAAGCAGAGAGAGAGCGGAGCAGAGGAGAAGCAGAGAGCGCGGAGCGGAGGGGAAGATTATTAAGAGGGGGGCCGTCACATGCACAGAGCTCTGGCTCTGCGGCTCCTGTTTAGTAGTTAAATAGCAATTACATTACAGCGCCTTCTCTGTTTTATCCAAATTATTTATTTTAAAACAAGTATTCCTTAGTTTAGTATCCACACATCGTTTGAGTATACATTTTTATAAACAGATATTTATTTTTAAAAAAGTCAGCGAGAGAGAAGCCCGAGCCCGAACCGACCCGAATAATGATTGACATTTTAGGCCCGAGCCCGACCCGAATTTCGGGTCGGGTCGTGTCGGGCTCGGGCTCGGGCTTAAGATCTTACCTCTAGTGCTGTGTGGTGAATCAATGAATGAACTTACTTTATCCCCTCCCTGCCTGCATGCACTTTTTCCCTCTTGTCCAAATGTCCTGGAGCTACTGTGGCGAGTAAATTTCTCCTGTGTGAGATCAATAAAGGCTTATCTTATCTTATCTTATGAATGAATGCAGGCGTGCGTGTGTGCGTGCGCGCGTGCGTAGCTATGTGTATAAAGGTTTATGCGTGTGTGTGTGTGTGTGTGTATGTAGCTGTGTGTATGTAAAGGTTTATGCTTGGGTATGTGTGTGTGTGTATATGTAAAATGCCACTATTGATGTGAAGGAATTTCCCATTTACAGAGCCTTCATCCAGCAGAGGACCTACTTTGCGAGCAGGGGTGGGGACCTCTGCTCGCAAAGCGGAGAAGAAAGGTAAAAAATAAAATAAAATTCTCCCCATTACACTGCAGCAATACAAAAAAATTACATTAGGTAATGTTGTACATTTCTGTAATTTTACAGGTGGTGCATCTGCCACACAAAGTGTGGAGTGGCAACAAAAAGGTTGGGAACCCAACGTGATTCCCTTCACGGCCACCCCTGGACTCCGGAGCGCTGCAGCAGAGCTGAAGTCTGACGTGCCAGCAGACTTCTTTGAGCTCCTCATCACAAATGAGCTGCTGGCACACATTACTGAGCAGACAAACCTTTATGCTCGCCAGTACTTTGCCGCTCTCCCTGAAGGCCAACAACACACTCACACACACACACAGACACACACACGCATACATGCACGTGCACACATTGTTCACGCACATGCACATATTGTTCACACACGTGCACACATTGTTCACGCGCGTGCACACATTGTTCTCTCAAGATTGTTCTCTTTGTCAATTTGTATATAGTTATTTCTTATTTCTTATATTTGTAAATAAAAAAAAAATATTTTGCAATCAAAAATCTTTCTCTGTTATTTCAGATGTTTGAGGTGTCACTAAATCAATAAGTATTGATGTCAAAGTCACTTATCTGCTTGTAATACCTCTTTTCACAAAAAGCTCATTTTCTCAAATTTGTTGTCAAAAAACAGTGTTTTTGCTGAAACTTTGCTATGTTCTACTATCAATTACTTGAGAACCGAAAAGGTTAGAAACATAATTTTTTTTCCAGGTGAAAGATGAGAGTCAACACTTTATTTTGATGTGTGCTACGTTTATATAGTGAAAGAACTCAGTATTCTGTGAGTCTTGAAAAATCAGTGAAAATGCTCTAAATCTCTGGTAGTCTAGGGACTTAGATTTTGAAAACAGGCTGGTAGTGAAAGAGTTAAAATAAATAAGCTGCACATGTTTTGGCTCCGGTACGCAGCAACTTTTGGCTACTTACGTAAACATTGAACACGCTCACTGCACGTGACCTCGTCGTGTCCTCCGGGACGCATGTGGGGCACTTTTGGGGCGTTTAAAGTTCACACTGGAGATCACATACAAGTCACTTTTTTTTTTTAATGCAAAAAAATCAGATTTTACAAAAAAATTAAGCCCTGCAGTCTGAACATAGCATCATGGAAGTTGACATGCTCTTTTCGCAACACGGACGGACCACTCAAAATGAAGGGTTGGGGGAATGAGCCACCGCGGCCCGGTACCAAATGGCCCACGGACCGGCCCGGTGGTTGGGGACCACTGTATAGATTATAATTATATAGCAGACACAAGCATGAAAGGTCTTCACTTACATAACTATTAGAACTAAACCCAGAACTAAACTAGACCAAGATTAGAACCAAACCAAATCTACATCAGGACTAAACTGGGCTAAAACCGGGACTAAATCTGGAATGCACCCTTGGTTTAGTTGCTCTCCATGGTGCTGATCACTTTCTTGTTTTCTTTAATCAGTATAGATTCAGTGTAGATCCAGTTAATATTGTACAGTATTTTTGTGTATTTTTACTACTGTATTGGTCTTACTTGTACAGCACTTTCACCTGTGGTTGTTTTATATGCGCTTTATAGATAAATGTGACATTTCACCAATCACACCAATCTGAACATTTAGAAAGAAAACCATATGTGTATATTAAACATCTTTTTCAAAGTACTGGAGAAGTAAGTATTCATGGCTAGCCAGGTAATGTGGTATTAACCTGTACCCTTTTTACTCTGCCCATGTTCTTAGCAGCCCTTCTAAAAGTGAAACTGTAAGACATACAACAATTATTTAAAAAAAAGAAAAAAAGAAATTAAACCCAGCTCAGACTTAAATATTTAGCCTTATTATCTCCTCTTCCAAAGCAAGTGCTTATGCTTATGAAAACAATGTGTAACTAAAAAAAAAACAAAAAAACATTTGCATTGCTGTCAAAAGGAGACTCAGATTAAAGTGTTTACTCCCAATGAGAAAAAAAACACTGGCCTATAAGAAGCCCACAAAGCAAAGGGTTAATGACAGAGATTAAATCAGATCTGTCAAGCCACAAGGCCATCCTCCTGCACAAGGGCACTCTGGGTACATGTGCAATAATGCCTTTGAACTGCAGTGATATACAGGGCTGCATACATGGCAGGCTGTGGGCGTCAAGTGCATCACTGTACAAGAGAAAGAGAAAAAAATCTTCCAGCGGTCCTGTCTTCCAATAACATCTCCCAAGCCTCCACTCAAATGTGAAGATTTACAAGTTGAGGGCTAATTAACTAAAAACACTTTAAATGAAGGTTCCTGAGTAAAAGTGTTAATGAGAGCTATTCATTGATTCTAAGCATGTTTAAACTTTTAATTGGAATGAACCCAGTAAAGCATGTGTGCAGCTTTGGACACAATTACATCAAATGAAGTAGCTAGCTAAGAAAAAGGCTCTCTATTGCTCTCCAAAAGTTATTTTTTTTATTTTAAATAATCAGACAAACCTAGATTGATAGATTTTTAAAATGAGAATCTAGAGTTTTCACTGCATTTGGGTATCAAGCTTTCATTTAAAATTTCCCATATCTTCTGGGGACCCCCTGAAATTACTTTGCAAACTCCATGAGGACCTCGACCCCCATTTGTTTGCATTTTGTTTACTAAAACCTTAAAACTGTAATTTGTTGATTGGTTTTCCCATGGGAGCTTAGGGGTGCTTTGCTCATTCTGTCTTGTTGAGTTCATGGACAACCTCCTGTTCCACAAAGTTGGAGGACCTGAGCTCTCTGGATAAACTGCTGTGAATCAGCATCACACAATCCTTAAAGAGATTATTGACACTTCATTTAATAATAAGTTTTGATTAAACCCTAAATTAACATTCATGATGACTAGTTGCTCTACAGATGGGAAGCTAATGGTACACAGAAATAGTAAAATGTAATTATGTATCAATTATGGGTAGCTGAACACATAGTTTAAGACCTGTATTTTGTATATAACATGACGCATTACACCAAAATATTGAGCATGCTATTTAATGTATACAGACAGGGAACTCTATTGGAGTGTGAGCTCTTCTAATCCTGGGATCTGCTCAAGCCCTGGAATCAACTAGATTCCTGGAATCTGCTCAAACCCAAAGATCTCCTCAAGACCTGGGATTACCTCAAGATCTGGGATCACCTCTTGGGGCCCAGGAATGTTCTCAAGTCCTGGGGTATCCTGAAGAGCAGGGGCTCTTATGACCAGAAAGAGTGAACTCCACAGGCTGTAAGTCACACAGGACTTCAGAGGAGACTACCTCAGGGAGGACAGTCTCTGTGAGCAGGTCTGAATTGACACAGGATAGGCATGTTGGTTCCTCTGAGGCTTCATTGATGATGTCCTCAGGAAGACGAAAAGCAGGAGCAGCAGACTCTAGGTTTGCAATGAGGCCTTCATGGTTCAGGTTCTTCTAGTTCCTCAGGAAGGAAGCATTTGGTGGATTTCCTTCATGATCTTCAGGACCATTTGGTCCCAAATAGAGTCTGAAAAGTTAACTCTCTGGAACATGTTTCCCAGCACTTCAGTGACACTGTCCAGCACACAGTGAGTCAGTCCAATGGCCTGGATGCTGAGCTCAGAGGATGGCATACTAAACAAGTCTGTATCAGCCAGAGGGTGCCACAGGCTGTGCAAGACCTGTGTTGCAACTGCCAATACCACATCCCTGGGCTGGAGCAGGCAGGGACACTCCTCTGTCCACTCAGACAGAGTCCAAAAACTCCTGAGCCAGGCAGGCAATCTTTGGATTGCTGGGGACAGAGACAAAGTCAAATGAGCTGAACATTCATTTCAAACATGATAATGAACAGTGAGTGTGTCACCTACAGAAAGTTCTCAGGGATGTCCTCAGGAGACATGAGGAGCCTCTTTGCCTCAAACACATCATCTCTCATTTTGAGCTGGTTCATCACATCCCAAGTCTGAGACAAAGCAAAGAATCAGCATTAATGCACAGGGGTGTCACAGGACCGGACTTAAAGGCTTCACAGAGGATTGAACCTCTTAACCAAAGTCAGAAAAGGTCTGTCTTCCTTTTTGTCTTTTCCCTCTATCTTAAAGTCCCACATCTGGACACAGATGGACCTCTTTGCCTGCTGTTGCACTGCCCTGGTCATGTGGTCAGTAGTGACCACAGAGGACAGCAGGCCCTCCTCCTGCTGCCTCAAGAGGTGCAGGACCATCGCAATCTGAGGGACACCAGAAAACAAACCCACTTTCTACCTTTTTCCTTTTTTCTGACAGAAATGCATAAAGAGAGTGACTTTATATGAGGGCAAGGGCCAGCAGAGCTGGAGAGCTCTCCTCCATATCGTTGTGATGAAGAGCACCTGTTGGAAAACATATCCTTGAATCCATCACAAGATCAGTAACCATATATATATAAAATTATATATATATATATATATATATATCCCTGATTGGTTGATAGATACTATATAATATATAATATATATATATATATATATATATATATATATATATATATATATATATAATATATATATATATATAACATATATATATATATATATATAATATATATCACAAGGCGGAAATGGGCGAGATGCGAGAACAAGGCTCTGTTGGAATGCTACACAGTCCAAGCAAACGGCCAAACAACTAGTAGCTCAGTGTTCCAACATCCACAAACGGCAACTGCTATCACAACTACAGATTGACGAGGTACAACACAAATGCTACGGCAAGGGGGAGCCAGGACACCAGGTCAGAGGGGAGTTAACACCAACTCCCCAACCAGAGATTGGGTACAAAGCCCCAATAAGTATCACGTTGAGCGAGGCAGCATCTGACCTGAAAGATAAGATCATGGCCCAAATGAACACAAGGCAACCCCGACGCCAGTTACAGAGGCTAAGTGAAGTACCATCTGAAAGTCTCCTAGAACATGTGAATGCAGCACTGAGAGCGATCCCTACCACAACCATCAATGAAACCAATGAGCTGATATACACTTCAGCAGCAGTGATCCTAGAGGTGTTGGGCTATAAGATCAGCCATGGGAGCCATGAGAGACAATACCCACCATGGAAAAGACAGTTAGAGGCTAAAATCAAGCAGGTGCAGAGAGAAGTGAACCAATTGTCAGAGGCCCAGAAAGGTGCAATGAAAAAGCAAGTACCCAAGAGGTACAACCAGATGCCCATACCTGAAGCACTGGAAACTGCCAAGCAAAGGCTACAAGCCTTAGCCAGCCGCATAAAGAGGTACACTCGAGATAATAAGGCCAAACGAATAAACCGGTTGTTCGCAACACAACCTACAAAAGTGTACGCTCAATGGCAGGGGGATAACACCAGAGCAGACCCACCAAGGCTGGAGACTGAAAGGTATTAGAAAGGCATATGGGAAAGGGAGGCATCACATAACACCGATGCACAGTGGCTGGTGGCTCTGAGGGAAGACCACAGCAACCTCCCTGAACAAGATCTAGTCACCATCACAGTGGCAGACATTCAGGAAAGAGTCTTAGGCATGAAAAATTGGACAGCACAGGGCCCTGACCTGATCCACGCGTACTGGCTAAAGAAGCTCACTGCTCTCCACGAGCGCCTGGCAGCACAAATGAACCAGCTGCTAAGGGATGGGACTCACCCTGAATGGCTAACCCAAGGGCGTACGATCCTGATCCTGAAGCATCCCTCGAAGGGTACAGTCCCATCCAACTATCAGCCCAGGTTATTAACTGTCTCTCCACAACATGGAAGCTCATGTCAGGCATCATGGCGGCTAAGATAAGTGGGCACATGGATCAATACATGAGCACAGCACAGAAGGGCATCGGCAAAAACTCCAGGGGAGCCAAACACCAACTCCTGGTTGACCGAACAGTCGCCCATGATTGCAGAACCCGTCAGTCCAACCTGTGCACTGCCTGGATTGATTACAAGAAAGCCTATGACTCAATGCCACACACATGGATCACTGAGTGCTTGGAGATGTACAGTATTAATAAGACTCTAAGGGCATTCATTGCAAACTTGATGTGGTTGTGGAAAACCACCCTTGAAGCCAATGGCAAGCCACTTGCACAAGTGGCCATCAAATGTGGCATATACCAAGGAGATGCACTGTCCCCACTGCTGTTCTGCATAGGTCTGAACCCCCTCAGCCAAATCAATGAAAGCAATGGCTATGGATACCGACTCAGAAATGGGGCCACCATCAGTCACCTCCTCTACATGGATGACATCAAGCTGTACGCTAAGAGTGAGTGAGACATCGACTTGCTGATCCACACCACCAGGATCTACAGCACAGACATTGGAATATCATTCGGGCTTGAGAAATAAGAAGAAGTGAACTTTATTGATCTCACACTGGAGAAATTCTTCTCTGCATTTTAACCCATCCTATATATATACATACATATTTTAGGAGCAGTGGGCAGCACACATTAGGGCGCCCCGGGACCATCTCCATGATCTTCTTGCTTCGGCTTGGTCAGGACCTAAGCTGGAGTACCTATGGTGCATGTTTTGGGTAGGTGGGGGAAACCGGAGTGCCCGGAGGAAACCCACCCAGACACGGGGAGAACATGCAAACTCCACACAGAAAGGCCCAGGCGACCCGGGGATCGAACCCAGACCATGCATGCAAACTCCACACAGAACACACACAGAAAGGTCTGGGCGACCCAGGGATCGAACTCGGAACCTTCTTGCTGTGAAGCAAGAGCGCTAACCACTCAGCTACCGTGCCGCCAGTAGTCCACACAGAGGGGGTCTCACTCCCAGAGAAAACAATAACAGACATTGAGGACAGTTACAAGTACCTTGGTATCCCACAAGCAAATGGCAACCTTGAAGAGGCAACAAGGAAAGCAGCTACGGCCAAATACCTGAAACGAGTAAGGCAAGTCCTAAGAAGTCAGCTCAATGGCAAGAACAAGGCCCAGGCAATAAACAGCTATGCCCTGCCAGTGATCAGATACCCAGCAGGAATCATAAGCTGGCCAAAGGAGGAGATACAGACCACAGATGTTAAGACACGAATGCTCCTGACCATGCATGGAGGGTTCCATCCCAAATCCAGAACCCTGAGACTGTACGTGAGCCGGAAGGAAGGTGGCCGAGGACTAGTGAGTGTGGAAACCACTGTCCAGGATGAAACATCCAAAATCCATAAGTACATCAAGGACAAGGCCCCAACAGATGATGTGCTCAAGGAATGCCTCAGACAGTGGAGCTCAGAGGAAGAGGTGCTGGAGGGACCATCATGGCAGGACAAGCCCCTACATGGGGCGTACCACCGAAACATAACTGAAGTGGCTGATATCAAGAAATCCTACCAATGGCTGGAGAGGGCTGGTCTGAAGGACAGAGGCCCTCATCCTGGCTGCACAGGAGCAGGCCTTGAGCACCCGAGCAATAGAGGCTCAGATCTACCACACCAGACAAGACCCAAGGTGTAGGCTGTGCAAAGAGGCTCCTGAGACAGTCCAGCACATAACTGCAGGGTATAAGATGCTGGCAGGGAAAGCATACATGGAGCAACACAACCAAGTGGCGGACATAGTGTACAGAAACATCTGTGCAGAGTACGGGCTGGAGACCCCAAGGTCAAGGTGGGAAGCACCTCCAAAGGTTGCGGAGAATGATCCTGTGGGACTTCCAGATACAGACTGACAGAATGGTGATGGCGGACCAACCAGACATAGTGGTGGTGGATAAGCAACAGAACAGAGCTTTGGTGGTGGACATTGCAATACCAAGCGATGGTAACATCAGGAAAAAGGAGCACGAGAAACTAGAGAAATACCAGGGGCTCAAGGAAAAGCTGGAGAAGGCCTGGAAGGTGAAGGCATCAGTGGTGCCCGTGGTGATTTGAGCACTCAGGGCTGTAACCCCCAAACTGGAGGAATGGTTACAGCAGATCCCAGGAAAAACATCAGACATCTCAGTCCAGAAAAGCGCAGTACTAGGAACAGCAAAGATACTGCGCAGAACTCTCAAAGTCCTCTAGTAGAGGACTCGAGCTGGATGAGAGTGAGAGACCAACCACCGAAGGTGAGGAGCACATTTATATATATTATATATTTTACTTTTGTAAATTAAGTTTGATCTAAAAAGCCCTTTTAAACACTATGTCAGAACTTTTTTTTTTTTCTATCATCAATTTTAATCTAAAAAGATATTTCAGTTTTGAAAATGTAACAGTATTCATGACAATATAGTTATATGATTTGCTCAGGGAGGTAAGATTTTTTTTTTTTTTTGCTTTTGAAAACACTGTTAGACAAAGAGTAATTCAAGCATCTAAGATTTCTTTCTTTTTTTTTTCAAATGACATTTAATGTGTTTTTCTGAAATTTACTATTTGAATAAGAACCTTTTATATTTTTCCTTCTTCTTTGTTTTTTCTTTATCAAAGTCTGATACCTTTTTTCATCTGACTAAAACTCTTACACAGTATTGCATAATAAATCCCTATTCCTAAAAGGCCCTTACAGTAAGACGTGAGTGTTCTATTGCAATCAAAAAAACCTGAGTGCTCCATACACATGCAAATTTCCTTCTAAAAAGCCCCAGGAAACACATCGCAGTCATATTGATGCAACGCTCTGACAATATTTACAACAGTGCATTATTATTACACTTATTACAGCTTATCATACACTTCTTTCTCCTTTCTTTCTCCTTTGACACTCACAAACTAACATCTTGTTTACTCCCCATAATGGTGAATGTTTAGACAATTTCACAGCGAGACGTATGGGAACACCAAGTCCTACCTTAACAGTCAGAGGCATCATTTTGTTACAACAGAAATGCATGAACAGCCCTGGAGACTCAATACATTCAAGTGGAATTACACTGTATGGAATTATTATATATATCCGTGCTGATGTACACAAATCAATACAGACAATGCGGGAAGCTTAGTACAGAGTTGTCCTATGCCATTTACACACCAGGACTTGCCCTTGAGTAAAAATATCCCTGCCAAAACCACAACACCACAAATCTATAAGCACGGATAATAATTGACAATGAGAGGGGGGTTATTGGCTGTTCATGCCTGGAATTGCAATGAAAGTGCATATACGCATGGATACTGGCCTTTACCTCAACCCATACACACTTCTTATCCTTCTTCAATTAGGATACAGCACCTTGGGAAAATTGGTGCTAAGAGGAACATTGGATTTCATATGCCATGAGTTGAGATAGGTGTAGCTTGCTAATTAAAATGTTCAATAACCAAACTCGGGAGTGTATATACTGTATTTGCAATGTGGCCAATTATTAAACAGATCACTCCTCTGCTACTGAATACAATGTAGAGCTTGAGGGAAAACTGTCCGTATAGAAGAAGGTGATGGATTTTGAGCGGGAAGCAGAAGGAATCAATTGTCCGATGAAAATTTCCCCCTGCCTGAGTTATATTCACCCACGGGTTCTATCAGCGCTATAGGCAAGGGAAGCAGATGGGTGGGCTGCACACACGTGAGCCGAAAAGGGACAAAGACAGATAGACGCAGGTGCATGGGATATGCTTGAAACTTTTTGGAATCAGAACAAGAGCCGAAAGTGAGAAAGTATGTAATAAGGAAAAAGGATTGTTCTGAGAATTGATTTAAAACATTAAAGAATTATATTGGAACAAAACATCTGCTCTAGTTTCTAAAATGTTGGGGAAAAAACACAACATTTGTCCCTGTTTTGCAGTCCTCCGGGCTATGAAGACCAAAGTCCATGATTAAAAGCCAATTTTTCATTCAAATATTTATGTGTTCCTATGCGCAGATGTATGCACTGTTCTAAACTTTAAGGCCAACACAAATATTCTATCACACGGAATTGTCTTGATGCATGCTTTGTTTGCCTTGAATCCAGACTTTTTCTATATTTTCAGACACAGCCGTGCGATCAGGTTCCTTTATTTATGTGATACAGACAAGCTCATCTTTTATTTTCATCTTTCATCAATCATTCACAACAAAGTGCTGCTCTCATCGCACATTGAGTGTTAAGTACTGTGCATTCTGTACAAGTCTGCGATCTTTCTCAGTTCTCTGTGTAATGTTTCTTTTTTTTGCATGAGCAGTGATGTTTGTTTTGATACTTTGATCCAAATTGACCATGTGTTTTCTCTGTTTAGCTATTTAACAGAGAAACACATGCTGCTTAAATGACACCATTTGAGCTTTATTACTATTATTATTATTATTTATATTATATACAAGTTTACTGTACTTTGGCTACGAGTATATATGATGTTTTAGTCACTGTGTTTATTGTCTTGTACTTTTGCTACGAGTATATATGATGTTTTAGTCATTGTGTTTATTTTCTTGTTTATCAGATTATGTTCACTGTGGCCCTGGGAGTGCTGCAATTTCAAATCCTCTGTGTGCAACCTGTACATATGGTTTTTGACAATAAAGCTGACTTTAACCATTGTATAGGAAGCACGTGTAGCCAACCATGTGTAACCAGTGAGACTAAAATGCGGGTTTCAGTCTTTCTAAATTCCTTTTTATTTTTTTGGTGTGCCTGTGAACGCACAGTTTGATTACGGCTGCTACTGAATACAATGTAGAACTCTTTAATCTAAGGTGTGCTCACCGGGGCTGGTTCATTCATTCAGGGCTGTGGCTGAGATGGGTGCTACGTAAGTGCGTAAGTGTTCTTTTGTTCAGGGTCCGGTGATATGTTATCGTTGCCAACAGAGTGGTCACATTGCCCGATTCTGTCGTGTTCGTTCCCCGCGCCCCCACCTACGTAGCTCCCCCCAAGTCTTGGCTAGCTCCCAGCTGACGGAAAACTAACTCCTAACCCTATGGTTAGGAGCCAGACTTTAGGAGGAGTGGTTCAGGCTCATTGGGTCCTCAGGTTGATGAAGAGTTAAAGGAAAGTTTCATTGCCCCATGTCCTCAGGTGACTGTTGAATTAGCTGGAGTGTCAGTTCAGTGTATCCTGGACACGGGGTCTATGGTTTCGACTATTCCAGAACGTTTCTTCACCGCTAATTTCCAAGATAAGCTTAAGGCATGTCATTGGTTGGAGTTGCGGGCGGCTAATGGTCTATCCATTCCTTATCTTGGGTATCTGGAGCCTGATGTTGAGGTGGGTGGTAGGGTAATTCCCAGGAGAGGTGTTCTAGTTGTTAAAGACCCCCCAGGACAGGTTGGTCCAACCCAAAGTGCCAGGTATAATAGGCATGAATATCATAAAAGCCTACTATCAGCAATTGTTCCTCCAACACGGCCCAGGATTCTTTGACCAGTCTGTTTTTGGGGCTCCTGCCTCCTGGTTACCCGCTCTCCAGTTGTGTCATCAAGCGCAATCGCAGGGGTGTCCCAAACAGACGAGTGTGGCAAAGCTCCGGGGTAAGAGAACTATTACTGTTCCTCCAGGGTGTACGAAGTTCGTGCCTGCCACCTGTTCCTCACTTATCGCATCCACTGGGTCAGCGCTGATTGAGCCACTAAATGCCAAGTTTGGTTTGTCCGATGGTCTGTTAGTGTCACCCTTGTTAGTGACTGTGATTAGAGGCACAGCCTATGTCCCCATTGTGAATGCGGGGGTAACTCCAGTTAATTTGAAGCCATGTTGTTCTTTAGGCATTCTGTCCCCTGTAGAGATAGTTAGTTTACCTTCGGGCCTCCAGGAAGTTCCCTGGGCACGGGACCAGATTGTCGCTGCAGTTCGGTCCCATACAGCAGAGTCTGGTTCCATCCAGGAAAAGATTAAATCTTTGGACCTGTCTATGCTTGGTGAGGCAGAGCAGGAAAAAGTGAGGGAACTGTTGTTAAAATATGAATCTGTGTTCTCTGCGTTTGAGGGTGATCTGGGCTGTACAAGCTTAATGACACACAGCATACCTTTGTTAGATGATGCCCCGGTGCGACAGCGGTATCAACGTATCCCTCCCTCTGAGTATGAAGCTGTGAAATCTCATATTAACCAGCTACTGGCATCCCAGGTAATCAGAGAGAGCAGTAGCCCTTACGCGTCTCCTATAGTCCTGGTCAGGAAAAAGGACGGGACCCTGTGTGTCGATTATCAGCAGCTAAATAAAAGGACAAGAAAAGACGCTTTTCCATTGCCACAGATTGAAGAGTCCTTGGACTCACTGTCAGGTGCTCAGTGGTTCACTACAATGGACTTGGCTTGCGGTTACAATCAGGTCCCAGTAGCCGAAAGGGATAAGCCTAAAACGGCATTCTGTACCCCCTTTGGCCTCTTTGAATTTAACCGGATGGCATTTGGATTATGTAATGCTCCTGGGACGTTTCAAAGGTTGATGGAGAGGATGTTTGGGGCCCAACATGGACAATCTCTTTTCTCTTGTACTTGGATGACACATTTGTTTTCTGCCAGTGTAGATGAGCACCTCCACCGCTTGGAGACTGTGTTAAGCAGGCTGCACCAGGAAGAGCTTAAAGTGAAGCTAGAGAAATGTGACTTTTTTCAAAACTAAAGTGCAGTATCTGGGTCACCTTATCTCTGCTGAGGGCGTGTCCACGGATCCTGGCAAAATCTGTGCAGTGTCCAATTGGCCCCACCCCACTAATGTTGCAGAGCTGAGGTCTTTTCTGGGGTTCGCAAGTTATTATAGGAGGTTTGTGAAAGGTTTCTCTAAACTTGCCGCTCCTCTCCATCGGCTGGTCTCTGGGGATCCAAGGGTCGAAGAGGACGGGGGTTGCAGCTGGAAAGTGCCTGGACAGAGGAATGTGAGCAGAGCTTCTAGGAGCTAAAGGCCCGACTCGTGAGTGCCCCCACACTTGCTTTTGCTGATTTTTCCTTACCTTTTATTTTAGAAGTAGACGCGAGCCACTCTGGACTTGGGGCGGTGTTGTCACAGGAGCAGGGTGGTCAAGTGAAACCTGTCGCCTATGCCAGTCATAGTCTCCATGCTGCCGAAAAGAACTCTAGCTCTAAGAAGCTCGAAATGCTTGGTATGAAGTGGGCAATGGTTGAAAAATTCAAGGACTATCTCTGGGGAAATCAGTGTGTGGTATGGGCCAACAACAATCCGCTAAGCCATCTGGACACTGCAAAGCTGGGAGCAACCGAGCAGTGCTGGGTGGCAGAGTTGTCGGCCTTTGATTACACTGTACCGTCCGGGTCGAATTAATAAAAATGCTGATGCTCTGTCCAGGCAAAAGACCTACGGAGGCCAGGTGCAGTTGGAGCGCTTCCTTCCTGGTACTGCTCTGCCGGAGGCGCTGCAGAGGGATATTGTTGGGCCATCAGAAGCTGCTGTTCAGTCCATTACTGCTTTGCCAGCGCGCACCCCAGCTGACCTTCAAGTGCTCCAGCAAGGAGACCCTGTCATTGCTGCCTTCCTGGAGTTCTGGCAACAGCAGAGGGTACCAAGTCGAGCCGAAATGGATGTTGAACATTGGCGCTCGTGGACTAGTGAGGCAGTGGGATCGGATAGTTCAAAAGGATGGTCTCCTGTACTGCTGCTTGTGGAGGTCTGATGGAGGAGAGGAGGTGCTCCAGCTCCTTCTCCCAGAGAGCTTAAGACAGGAGGTGTTGCAGGAGCTTCACCAAAACCATGGGCACCAGGGGATCGAGCGGACGATGGAGGTGGTGAAGCAGAGGTGCTTTTGGCCAGGTATGGACAAAGATGTAAAGGACTGGTGTCAGCAGTGTGACCGCTGTGCGGTGGCGAAGAGTACCCAGCCACTGGTCCGGGCCATGGGTCACTTGCTGGCTGCCAGGCCAAACCAGGTGCTGGCCGTAGACTTCACGTTTTTGGAGTCTACACGTGATGGAAGGGAGCTGGTGATGGTGATGACTGATGTCTTTTCTAAGTTCACTCAAGCAGTTCCAACCAGGGATCAGAAGGCGTCCACTGTGGCAAAAGTTCTGGTCAGAGAGTGGTTCTATCGTTTCGTAGTCCCGGGCCACGTACATTCTGACCAGGGGAGGAATTTTGAGAGTGTTCTGGTGCAACAACTTTGTGAACTGTATGGGGTCCAGAAGAGTCGCACCACACCCTATCATCCCCAGTAAAATGGACAGTGTGAGCGCTTTAACCGAACTATGCATAACTTGCTCCGTTCTCTCCCTTCAGAGGAAAAAAGCAACTGGCCCGAGCACCTTCCACAACTGGTTTTTCACTATAACGCCACCCCCACCAGTCCACGGGTGAGTCACCACACTTTCTGATGTTGGGTCAACAGTCAAATCTACCCATCGATTTCCTGCTCGGCCATCTTTCAGAGCCTACCGCGGGTTCAGTGTGCAAGTGGGTGGCTGAGCATCGGAGGCGTCTTGCCGTAGCAGGGGGTGTGGCTCGGGACCGCATGCAGCTTGCTGCTCAGAAGAGGAAGGCAAGGAATGATGAAAAGACTCTGTGTGAACCTTTGAAAATCGGACAACGGGTTTACCTGTGTGATGTTGGCCCGGGACGCAGAAAGATCCAGGATGCATGGTGTCCCACAATATACCAGGTAGTGAGAGTGATGGATCCGGATAGTGTGGTATACTCAATTGCTCCAGTTGATCAGCTGCATCAGGTCTGCCAAGTGCATTGCACCTTGCTGAAGCCCGCTCTGCCACCACCTGATCCGGACAGTTGGCTTGTTTTTAGAGAGCCTGTTAGCCATCCATCAACGCCTGTGAACTGTGAGCCCCCTGGGGTAGAGAATGTCCCCACTCCCGGAGTAGCAACACCAGCCCCTCAGAGTGGTGGGACAGGGCTACGCAGGACCATCCGAAAGACTGCTGGAAACATTCGAATCTCTATCACCTTCCAGGGTTAGCCAGGGGTGGGGGCCGTGGGGCTTCTGCCTCTCCTGATTCAGGGTGCCAGTAGCATGGCTACAGCCATCTTTAGACCATGGTCTTAGTTTTAATCGATGGGACACAGATTCACTTGCTGGGGGAGGATGTAACCATTGAGACTAAAATGCGGGTTTCAGGCAGTCTTTCTAAATTCCTTTTTTTTTGGTGTGCTTGTGAACGCACCGTTTGATTACGGGGATTAGTTTAAGGTGTGCTAACCGGGGCTGGTTCATTCATTCAGGGCTGTGGCTGAGATGGGTGCTACGTAAGTACGTAAGTGCTCTTTTGTTCATTTTCTTTTGTCTACAATGTTATATGATGTGTAGCATAGTGGCAACATTATAGCTTGTGTTTTATATTTGTGCCAGGGTGCTGCTGAAAGGGGTGTTTTGTGCTGTCTGCCTCCGTCTGGCTGTACCCAGGGCCCTGGGTTTTTGTGTTCAACTGTGCTCTTTGTAGATAAAAATTAGAAGTGCTAGACAGTCCATTTGGGGTTACGCATGTGGAGTGAATTACTAACTGTGCTTGCTGTAATTGAGAATCTAACGCACCTTAACCCAGTGAAATGTGTGTATAAATCTAACCAATGCACCTTAACCCAGTGGTTTCTGCGAGTGTCAAATTAACGCACTTTATCCCATTGACTATAGCACTTTATTGTATTTTAGGAGTTTGCATTTTTAAACTTAAGTTGAATAAATAAAATTGTATCTATTTTTACACTATCCCTGCCTTTTATGAATGATTTCTATTCTGTCAGATTTACCTGTTGTACTACTAAAAATATAAGCGGGGGGGCCTGGGTAACACATGTTTTGTAAGCATCAGGTTTTGAAGAGGCCCTAAAATACCATGCCTTGGTCAGGACTAAAATAGTCCTGAGCAAGCCAAGTTCAGGCTGGATATGGGTACAGAGGCACTGCTCTGTGGGGCCCACTGCACTTGACAGTTTGCCCCAGCGTCATTGAAGGATGGGTCAGATAAAGAATGGTAAAGAATGGATTTCCCTTACTTTAAAGGCGCACTGTAACTTTTCTGGTTGTGTGTTCGCTAACTGCTTGTCTCCTTGGAGTTGTTACTGCTTTGCCTAGATTATTTTGTAGTATGGAAACAAACTTGGTTATGACATTGATTATTACAAGTTAATGGTTAGCTTTATGGAGAAGCAAGCCTTTAATATTATAACTAAAATGTTATAGTATTTGGGTTATATGTATACTACGTTGGTTAGACCTGATCAGACAGGACAAAATGAAAGTTACAGCTCATGTGTTGTGTTCCTCTCTCTGTATTCATTAGCATGTGATGAATGGCTCAGAGCAGTGTCCTCCTCACACAGCCACCTGTCCATGTCAGCGCTGGGACAGTGTGGAGTGTGACCTATGTCCACCCCAAAGACATCCCACTTCTGTCTACCATCTGTACAAAAGACTGTATGCATACGATTAATGTAATATTATTGGCCATTCATTTTCAGTGTTGGGTAAGTTACTCAAAAACTGTAATGCACTACTTATTAGTTGTTACTATCATTTTAAAGTAATGCCTTACATTACAATATTACTCTAAATAAAAAGTAAGGCATTACACTACTTTTGCATTACTTTAGTTACTCTCGCCAAATTGACTGGAAATAAGGGTTTGGCAGTCTACACAATATACTCGGCAACGAGCCTTCTCACCTCTCGTGGCTGGAGATTCTCTGGTCGGGTCAACATCAGTTTCGGCTGCTTTGTTGGGGTTGTATCGTTCCCTGTCCCATCCCCTCCTTTCCTGACTAATTTCGTGGTGCTATGGCACCTCTGCAAGTGCTTCGTCAAATTGCTTGTACTGCATTTTGACGTGGAAAGAGGTTTGGGATTCACACACAGTGTGCATTTAATTAAAATGTTCTTGGAGTCCTTATTTTGAACGAAGTGAAAGTAGTGGGCGTATGCCCATCTTGAAAAGGAGCTAGCACTATCCGATTCTTCTGGTTCTGTCATCCTTTGTCAGTCTGCCAGTTCGAGACGAAGTAAAAGGAAATGTAATGTTCTGCGCGGACTTATCAGATTCAGTAGCTGATCTCGCGGTGATCCGCGAACTTTGTATGAAGAAAACGCAAAACCCACAAAAACAAAGCAGGTTAAAAATGCATTGTAATGTGCGTTACTGGCATTGTAACGAGTAATATATTACCGATTTTCTTCCCTGTAATGCGTTACATTACTGTGTTACACCAAAAAGTAATGCATTACAGTAATTAATTACTTTTGTAACGAGTTACTCCCAACACTGTTCATTTTAAAGATAAGGTAGGCCAATAAAGTTGCAGTCAATTTGTATCAAATTACATGTAAACTGATATGGCTCCTGTTGTCTAATGCTATTGTATTTTTCTCTAGATTATACGTTTATTGAGGCATTGTGTGGATGACTTCTAATGAATTCTAACAATATTGTTTTTTTTCTCCTTGCCAGAGACTACAGTTGAAAATTAGCTTTGCAGATAAAATTGGCACATTTACCTTACATACAACCTTCATTAATGTCCACTGTCCGTGTTCAAATAAATACATATTTGTGTACAAAAATCTACATCTACATCATAGCGGTGCTGTGACAAGTGCTACCATAAACCTAGTAATTAGTTTGAATGATTAAACATTTGAGTGGGAAAAGTGTAGGCTGTTAAAGGTCCTATATTACACAAAATTGGCTCTTGAGATCTTTAAGCCATGTTAGAATGTTGTTATCTCCTCAAAAAACATACCTGGAGCTGTGTTTTGTTTCATTCACACATTTGCTTAACCCCTTATTATTAGCCTGGTTAGTACATCTGCAAAGCTCAAAATGTGGTGTCGTGAATCATTTGTTTTCAAGTTAACAGTTAGCTTTTACCTTTAGTTTAATGGAGATGTGCAATTCCAGGGCTAAAATCATCCAAATGATTCTAGTGAGGGTTTATGGAGATTAAAAACACAGGAGAGCACTATCTGTATTACCACATGACATCTCAGACCCTTTCTCAGATCCTAACACTTTAAGTTCACCAAATTAAATAAAATATGTGGCTCTGTTTGAATTATGTAATCCTCCTGTGTCAAAAAACTGGTCAGGCCAAATCTTAAATAAATTCCATCAAACTTTGCTCCTATGTGTAAGCTTTGCGTCTGTCTCCAGAGCATGCAGACCTGAAGCTTTAATATCGAGGACTAAACCCAACAGCTCACCATATTGCCAATGTTTTCATGTCAATTTTGTTCACAAAACCTGAATGCACCTGGAGATTTGAGCCTCTCCACTTTCGGCCCTCTCCATCTGTGCTGATCTGCCCTAATCTCACCGCACATTCAGCTTGTCTCTGCTTTAACCTGCATTATTTTTCAATTCCATATTTGCTGTAAGAATAAGGTGGTCAGTAGTAAAACAATACTTTTTTTTACTGAGCACATGAACCATTACTTCAAGTATCAAAACAAACAAAAAATGTATATTTTTTGATCCCCTGTGTTTTTTTTGTTTTTTTTTAATCAAACATCTCCTAGCTATCCATACTGGTGCATTTTGTATTGATTTTCTTTTGCTGGGGGAATGTATTGATATGATACTTTGCAGTGATATCACGCTGGGGTGTATTTGTATGTATTTCTTTGGTGGAATGTTCACCAGTTGCCATGGTGACACAATGCACACATAAACAATAACTACTAAAAAGGCTTTAAATTACCTGAAAAATACAAAATGGATTCAAACAACACATTTTCAGGAGTGTTCAATACAATTGTGATCAGTACAAGCGTTCATGATCTTATTTAGGTGTTTCTGGTCAGAGTGTGTTAAAAAGAAGATTAAAGTCTAACTTTAGTAACAGAGCTTCAGACAAAGCAGAGCCTACAGCTAGCTTCACACTCCCAGGGAATGTTGATGACATCAGCTGTAAAGTATCAAGTGAATATATATTATATTATGACATCCAAACCAAAACTTCTATTTTATACATGAGTTTCTGAATTCTGAAAAACGAGGACTGTCGCCATAGTGATTCAAATGTAAAACCAAAAATATATTTCTTTTGAATGGGAAAAGGTTCTCAGATGTTGCATACAACAGGAAGCTGAGACCCATGAATAGAAAGAGGACTGGTCATTCAAAAAGGCAGCTGATTAAAAAGGAAGGCAACCTTTGGGATCAAGTGATCTTAACCTTATGTTTGAAAAGAGTCTTCCTTGTCATAAAAAGGCAAAGATTAACAATACAAATCACCCACTGAGTCCACACTTCCTCCTTTTCATCTGTCACTCACCAGAAAGACAGCAACATTTGCTAAGGTCAAGCTATACAAAAATAACTTGCATGCACAACACAGGCCTCAATGCATCCTGGGTAATGTACAAGACATAACAGTTCTATTGTTATTACCTTTAAGGCTTCAAGAGTGCGCACATTGTTTATTCTGCAAACAGCAATTGCAGTGCTTTCATTGAATAATTTCCATGGGTCAAAGAAGAAAAAAACAAAATAGGTTACATACCAAATCCATGCAGATCAGAGAGCACTTCAATTCAACCTAAAAACATGTATATTATTATTATGTGTATTATTATTAATATAAGTATATAAGTATAATATTATATAAGTATAATTTATTTTGTCAAAACGTTCCATTTATTCTGTGTCAACACCATCCTAAATAAGTGTCATAAATACTAGTATGCGCGGTATGTGTACTGTAGTATCATATATATCTGAGCTGAGAGCCCCCTGCTCCCCGTAACTGTGGGTCTTTCCACATGACGTTGTGTGGGACAGAAATATCCCTGTGTAAATGAACCATGAACAGCGCCTGGCCCACTGAAGATAGGGACTTCTCTAATTATGTGCTGGTGCATAGTATATGAGCGTTATGCTGGGGCTATATGCAACAGCCTCGTTATCTCCGTTCACACTTTGCAGGGAACAATGGGCTACTACCTTTCAACACCTGAAATGAAAACGGTTGGGAACAAGGTAGTCTTTTAAAGGTGCATTGTGGAGGGTCCGTGACCTGCTTGTGCCTGGAATGTTCCACAGTATAACATTAAACAACTCTACCTTACATTTATTAAAATTACAGGTGGTTTTATAGCTCAAAAATACCCAGAAAAACAGGCAATCTGACTGTGAGCAGGGTTGGGTCTCCACACATCTGATCTGTAACGTGGTTTGGTTTGGTCTCCATGAAGGTAGAAAGATTTAATACCATACTGTGAAACCTTCCAGACAAAGCAGTAAAATGTCCATCGAGAAAAGAATTTAACGGACTCTCTGCCAGAAAAGTTACACAGTGCACCTTTGTGTAAAAAAATATACTGTCCTTTTAAAAAAATGTATCACATTGTTTAGTTATTTATTCCTGCATCAGTAATAATGAAATAAGTAGTGCCAAAATGAAGGTGTACCACAAGGCTTGATACTGGACCCTCTGATTTGTATAAGCAAAACATCAGAAGGTCCAGTATCAACACATTTTTTACAGGCCTTATTATACACATTATTTAGATCAATTATTTGGTGGTATTTTGTTATAATTTATGAAACTCACAGATTTTGAAATAGCAATATTAGGTGAAAATTTGTCTGAGCAATGGCGTCTCAAATGCAACACAATAAAGATTACTAACATGCATGAGCCTCTCAACTTTGACATGATGCTGAAAGAAACATGTCTCCTACCAGTTTGTGTATCATTCATAATTTTAATTAAACTACTTTTTGACATTTCAGTTAAATGTCAAGTGTTAGAAGATATCAAGCTGCTCTGGATCTTGGGTTCATTACACTTATGGAAGACTCTAGCACTTCATCTAAAGTCCCTGTACAGCAGCACCTGAGACAATCAACAGTGTGAACAGAGACTCACCCGACAGTGGGATGTAGAGGCAACCTTTTAGTCTTCTTTTTCTTTGTACTATTGCAAAGGATGTTCCAGTTATCAAAAAAAAAAAGATGGATGTTTTCGGAATGTTATGTTTTTGAAATACTATAATTTTAATACAATAATTCTACTTATGAATACAAATTGGTTGTGGTAAGACAACTCCAAAAATACTAATAAAAAACACTTCCCGACTGTACACCTCAGACAGATGAAACTTTTTTTTGTCATGGTGCACTACTGCCTTGCAATTTCCTGCAATTTCCTACAGCTAGGATGTGTAGGTGAGTATTTATCACAAAGGGGGGGACACTCCTCATAGGACAAAAATCAGGTCTCTGTAATGTAAATCCTGTAATTAGATCATGGTTTAAAACTGTGTGTGTGTGACAGATAGAGAAAGAGAGAGAGAGAGAAAGAGAGAGAGAGAGAGAGAAAGAGAGAGAGAGAGAGAGAGCAGTGATAAAAGTGTCTCGGACATGTCCCCTGCATGTGACTACACCCTGAGGGAAGAGGTGTCAGCGAGCAGGATATCAGACTAACAGGACGGCTCTGCTTGGGTGGATCTGGCTTCACCTCAGCACTTTAGCTTTCACACAGCACCCTCATTTTAGACTCAAACCTCTGTATCTGCCACACACCTCTCCCCATAGACTCATTTTGCCATGTTCTTTTGCCTGTGAATCAATGTACAGCCACACGCCGCACTGTGGCAGTCTGTGGAACATTATGGAGGCTGCTTTGGATGAAGAAAAAGTCCTTCAGATTCCTTATAGTGTGCTTTTCACTTATATGCCAGTAGTCAGTCTAGGCCTCAGGAAGAATAGGGTTCTAAGTAGAAACGTTCACACAAACAATATGAGCACTGTGTCTTATCCACGAAAACCCTATGTGCAAATGAAATGGAAAGACATGTTGAGGATAATGTGAATATTACTGCAGTATATGTGCCTGACCGCAGCAAAGTAGGCCACAAGTTTTTAGTAAAACTAAAACAGGACTATATCAGGACTAAACCAGGACTAAATACTATAGCCTACTATTTTGTATTGTATTAAATTGACAATACAGGTAATTTTTAACTTACCATGTCCTGTGTATTATTGAATTATTGGATGATTATGTGGACTTTTTGTTATAAAAGCATTTCCATTTTAACAAAGTACCTTCTCATTCTGAGACCTTGAATGTAAACACCACACCACAGATAGTCAGTGATAAGGGAGGGCTTCGCTTAATGTCATGCAAATTAGGCAAGAACAGCTAGAGTGAGGAAACTTCACGAGCTGATTTCTCTGTTCAGCATAAACCAATGTGTATGCTTTCAAATGGCCACAACTTCTTCAAATATTGTCAGATTTCCATGTATAAGGCATCGTTGGAAAACTTAGAACCTATACTTTTAAAGAATTTGTGAATAACTCAAAATGCCTCCGGGACGACTTGTGATTGGTTTTGCCACGGTCGGTCACATATGCCATGGCACGATGAGCTGCTGCCACCATGTATTTATCATTATCTTGGGAAAGTAAACATTTCAATTTCTTTTACAAGCAAACATAATAAGATCCAAATGGACATCAATATGGCCAACAGAAACAAGCACCAAAAGCATGCTGGTAATATGCACCCCCTTCTTCTAATATCCTCTAACATAACACAATGAGCTTTCTTTTGCATTCTTCTTCTAATTATCATGTTCTCATATAATAACAAAAAGGATGCCCACAATGATAAGTAAATGTAAATGTCGTTCTCTCTGTAAACACTGTGGCGATGTGATAGGAGAAAGTTTTCCATGCAAGTGCACTTAGGATTCCAAAGTGGTGTTTCGGCTCCTGGATCACTCATCCCAAACTGTGCCCAGGGGTTCCTTGCTGACCCGGGTTGTCTGTAATTTTATATCATGAATTTACTCCTTGTGTCTGTGTGTCTGTAAACTATTTAAATCCTCTTAATTATTACTGTACCACTGTTTCAATCTCTAAAAACAATGATTTAGCCCTTCCCATGCCACATAAGTATTTTCCAATCAATGGGCATTTTTTAAATTTATTTTGGCATGAAAACAAACCTTGTTGATTCTTCCAAAGTGGTCTATTATTTTTTCTACTACAGTATGTCCCCACATATAGTGCACATGTCCCTGCTCTGTGACTGGGTGGGTACAGGAGCACAACAAAGGTGCCTATTTTCAGCTTAGGATCAGGATCTGAGCGCAGATGGCAACCACCTTAGTGTAATTATGATTTCTGTGGGCTGCGTCTATTCTGAAGGATTATGTAACACAGAAACATACCCCACATGGGGGTAACGTGGTACAGTGGAAAGGCACAAGGCATCAACTGATTTGTGGACAACAGTGAGTCTATTTTAAAACAAACCCCCATAATAAATAAGAGTTTGTGTCACTGTGTTGTCTCCAATGTAGAGCACAACTCTAAAACAGGCCCATTTATACACCATTAATGGTGTTTAGTGAAGTAGATGCTAAATCAAGAAGAACCCCAAAAAGATAAATATAAATTAATCCCATAACGTGATCTTCATTTACTGAAGTGATAATCAGAGCTAGCTAGTCTATGTGGATGAAGTGTCTTGCCACCACACCATAACAGTATGAGTTTGAGCAAATCCCAAATCCAAATCCACTTTATTTCTATAGCACATTTCATAAACATAAACAGTTTCCAAAGTGCTGTACAGACAGAAAAACTAGCGACACAACAAACATCAGGTACTGTATATGATTCACTAGTCCCAAAACAATAAAACCAGTAAAATCAAATCAGAACCATGGAGTAAGTAAAAACAAAATAAAGTAAAATAAAATAAATAAATGAATTAAATAATAAATTAAAATAAATAAATAAATAAAATAAAATAAAACCACAGAGGACCACACAACTCATGCGGGATTAAAAGCCAGAGAATAAAAGTGGGTCTTAAGACGAGACTTGACGAGACACTCCACAGTGGGAGCTGTTTTGATGTGAGGAGGCAGAGCGTTCCACAGCTTTGGTCTAGCCACAGAAAAGGCTCTGTCTCCTCTGGTTTTAAGTCTCGTCTTAGGAACCACGAGTTGGAGCTGGCCCTCGGACCTCAGAGCGCGGGCGGGGGTGTAAATCTGGATGAGGTCCGAGATGTAAACCGGGGCCAGTCCATTCAAAGCTTTAAAGGTCCCATGGCATGAAATTTTCACTTTCTGAGGTTTTTGAACGTTAATGTGAGCTCCCCTACCCTGTTTAGCCCCCCCCCCCCCATGGTTAAAAGTTGTGAAATGTCTAAACTGAGCATTTGCGATCCTTTTCTGCGTTACAAAAAATCGGAGCTCAAACGGGCGATTTTGAACAAGGCACCTTATTGACGTCAGATCGAAAAAAGAAATGCAAATGCAGTTCCACCCCCGTCTGTCTGTACTCAGCGTCTCTGTAAATCACGCCCATAGAGTTTGGACTGCGAATGCGCTAGGCAATGCGAAATGCGTTTTTTTATTTTCCTGGAGGCACGTCCGAGTGTTTCTAGGCTCGGAAGTCCTTTATCTGAGCCTCTGGACCTTTGAACAGCAGTGGTTTAATTTTATTTATGTGGAAATGTGTTTATTTTTCAATGGAAAGCTTCAAATCTCTCCCCCCGTGCAAAAACAAGGAAATGGATCAGCTGTGGGCTCTGAGCTCTGAGCGGAGAGTTTGGCCACGCCCCCACCCTCTACTATTGGTCAGCTCTTTTCTCCTCATTTGCATTCAAGCAACAACGCCCATTATGACCTGTTCTGAGGGAGAAAAATTACTCTTTCTCATCTTATCTCTGTTTCTCATGCACTGAGTGTTGATTTTGAAGAAGGATTCATTTACAGTATTAGGGAACCATTAAGGAGCCATATAAAAGCATCAAGAAGTACCATGTCATGGGATCTTTAAAAACAAACAATAAAATTTTAAAATCAACTCTAAAACAAATGGGGAGCCAGTGCAAAGATGCTAAAATCGGAGTTATGTGCTCTCGTTTTTTGGTACCGGTTAAAAGGCGCACAGCGGCTGTAGACGAGAAAGTGCATGGTGGCTAATGCCAGAGAAAAGAAAGAAAGCTATGCCTTTATTAGTCCCACAGTGGGGAAATTCCAGTTCTGCATTTAACCCATCCTGTTATCAGGAGCAGTGAGCAGCACATTACTGCGCCCGGGGACCATCTCCATGATCTTCTTGCTTCGGCTTGGTCAGGACCAAAGCTGGAGTACCTATGGTGCATGTTTTGGGTTGGTGGGGGAAACCGGAGTGCCCGGAGGAAACCCACCCAGACACGGGGAGAACATGCAAACTCCACACTGAAAGGCTCGGGTGACCTGGGGATCGAACCCAGACCATGCATGCAAACTCCACACAGAACACACACAGAAAGGTCTGGGCGACCCGGGGATCGAACCCGGAACCTTCTTGCTGTGAAGCATGAGTGCTACCCACTCAGCCACGGTGCCATTACAGTAGTCTAAACGAGAAGAGATAAAAGCGTGCACGACTTGTTCGAAAGATTTAAAATATAAAAAGGATTTGACTTTGGATAAAAGCCTTAAATGATAAAAGCCAGATTTGACGACCGCATTCACGTGCTTATCAAGCTTAAAATCATTGTCAATAGTGACGCCAAGGTTGGTAACAGAAGATTTAACTTGTTGTTTAAGTGGGCCCAAGTCCAAGAGGGGGTCAATTTTGCCAAACACCACAACTTCAGTTTTACCCTCATTAAGACTTAAAAAATTGTGGGCCAACCAAGCCTTGACGTCACTCAGACAAGCAAGGAGAGGTGTCAGGGGACCGGAAGAACGTTTTTTGAGTGGCAGGTAAATTTGGCAGTCATCTGCATAAAAGTGATATTGAATATTGTGTTTTTTAAAGATTTCACTCACTGAGCAAGACCTACTTTAGTTGCACAGTTTATCCACTCAAATCTCACCTCTCATTCTCACTCTCATTCCATTTAGCCACATTATATAGACCTACCTCCAGGGGTGGAACGTAACAAAGTAGATGAAGTACTCTACTTAAGTACAGTATAAATTTTAGGTATCTGTACTTTACTTAAAGCCCCAGTGTGTAGGATTCGTGGCGCATAGGTGGATGGTGCTATTGCACTTTCTGTTTTAGCTACGGCAGACCTCGAGGGTCACCCGGGTGCGTCGTAATGCGGACAGCTCTCGTACCCGCGCACGAGCCGCGCGCCGCTACTGTATAAATAAAACGCGGTCCCGTTTTTTTTTTTCTTTTCTCATGAAAACACACATTCCCGATCATGTACCATGACACTCTACACATCAAATGAAACCTTACAGTCTCCTCTTTTTGACTATGCAATTCATTTCCTGCACAGCAATCACTCCCCGAGCACATGGGGCTTTTATACGGAAAAGCACAAAACGAGGTTAGCTTACCTTAGAATGCTTTGCACAGGTCAAACTCAGTATTTCACCATAAACTTGCTCTCAATTTGTCCGTAAGGATCCAGCGAATAAAATCCAGTAAAACAATTTAGTCCAAAACACGTGTTAGATCCATTACGGCGTGTGATCCGGCAGCATGCTTGTGTTGTTTACCCAAAACCACGAGCCTTGCCGAAGGCGGAGCCCAAATGTCCTTCTGCGGCTCTCGTATTCAAAATGGCTGCCTCTGCATGGGGAAGATCCCCCTTTTATGTGACTATATCTAAGTCCAAAAGAATACTTTGATTTCATGATGGAAGTGAAAAGGCTTGGAAAACAATGTATTTTTGAATGGGTATCTTCAATTTCAGTAATTAACGGGTAAAAATCTTACACACTGTCCCTTTAAGTACATCAAAGTGGATTCTTTTTACTTTTACTTCAGTACATTTGAGAGCAGGTATCTGTACTTTCTACTCCACTACATTTTTGAACAGGACTGGAAAGTAAAAGTATTTTTTATGAGTGTTGGAGACCTGCTGCTGAAAAGGTTGAGGGGTTTATTTTTAACAAATTAAAAATATACACATAAATATACACATAAAAATGCTTCAGTTGTTTCTGTTGAACAAAATTCACCATAAATCTGTATTAAAATAATTACTTTTGTACTTTTATTAAATCTCAAAATCTGCACAAAATAATTTCGCTTTTTGCTCTATAAGTACATTTTTAAACGGGATACTAGATTTTTCAAGTGATACTTTTATTTGAGTGGTTTGTTACTCCTGTCTTTTATCCGTACTTTTATTTAAGTAACAAAACTGAGTGCTTCACAATATCATGAAAATCTGCCATCATCAGTTCAATAATTTGTCCTCTTTGTCCTCTAATCTTTGGAGCACTGTGTTCTTATTGACGACACAATAATGCTAAGCTCCACTTATAGCACAGCGAGTGTTGTATCTGAAAATAGATTTGCTAGTAACTTGGCATTACTAAAGAATCATTTGAGTTTGCATTCTTATTGGATTTCTTGATATCTGTTATGTGATGTGTCAATCGTGTCCTCTGAGTAATCCATCAAAGCTTAGTTCAAAGAGGTCTATAGGAAACAGCCATGCATTTTACATACAAGTCCATGTGTTTGTGTGTTCTCATCATGCTCGCTTACACTATCTGTGATGCCAAGTTGCGTAACGATATCTCCGCGCTAGATCATTCTGCTCATTAGCCAGGGTCATCAAAGAAAGACTGCGTATCGAAATGTGAGTTTGAAGTTTTGTTGTTGGATTAATCAAAGACAATATGTGCTGTGTTAGATGCTGGTAGGCGTGCTGTAAAAGGAGATTTTAAGTGCAAGTGCTTTATGGTCTTGCCAGTTACATGGTTTGTACAATTCAATACTTGCCGTACTATAACTTTTTCTTGCTAAGATTAATCCCACAAATTAGATGTGTTAGTATTGTTTAGAATCAAACACTATGGGAAATACTTCAGTTTTAGATTTTTTAAAGTTATGTCCACCATTTAAGATAAAGTGGCATGTCACCTGCACGATTCCATGGAAATAGAAAATAAAACAATACTTTGGAACATTCTCCTTGGAGAAAGATATGTTTAATTCAGACCCCCCAGGATTTCGCGGGCATTTTTTGTGATTGTTGCGGGCTAAAATGCCTGAATTTGCGGGAGCTTTTCCAAAAAGTTGCGATGAAAGTTGCGGTGCTTTTAAGGTTTTTGTTGCGATTTTGTTGCGGGAGGAAGTGAAAGTTGCGATAAATAGTTGCGATTTTCGCTTTTTGTAATTAAAATTGAGTAATATTTTGAATACTGAGTTATTACTGACAAAGAATAATACAAAGACACAGAGATCACAGATATGGTCCTAAAACAACCTTACCAATATCGAAAATAAATTACTACTAGGAGGGGAACTGTTTCGCCCAGTCTTTTGCTGTTATTTTTGTGGGCAAATGGCGCCGCAGACATGTTTCTTTGCCATTAGAAGCCGTGTCCCAATTCCCAGAGTGCGCAGTTCGGAGCGTGGCCCGAGGGGCATGTGCGTCACACATTTCGACAGTACACCGGCGCGACGACTGCTGTCCCACTTCTTTTTTGTTCCATGCGCAGTTAACACGCGGTCCGCGGACTGCAGTCGGGGCTGAGCAAGTGTGCACCGCCTTGACTGCAGTCTGAGCCCCCTTCGGGCCGCGCTCCGAGCTGTGCGCTCTGGGAACTGGGACACGGCCGCAGTTTCGTTTTGTCACACGGAAGTAAAGCAGAATGTTGCGGCTTCCAAACTCAAACCTTTTAGCCGCCGAGAATATGAGGTTGGGTCCTATGGCTCGCAGATTTGTGACGCGCAAAGAGGAGGCTATGGTGACAGATACGCTGAGATCCAGATATGCGTTTTGTGCATTTATTACAAAAAGAGCGCACACAGCTATGACAGCGCAGCAGGATGAAATGGAACTCATGAAACCAGCAGGATGAACAGATTAACTTGACAGATGAATGAATGGTTTGCGGTCAACAAAAAATACGGCTACACCCCAACCCTGACTCTCTCCTCTGTGTGACAGGTGAGCGCGCGCTTTTACACGCACACACTTCCGTACGTGCACACACCCACACTCACGTGAATCACCGCCTCTGCCGCATACACACACACAAACGCACCGTGCACCTCATCTCAGTTATGTCTCCTACACAGAAGGAAGTTGGTCGGCGTTCAATACGTCACCGATGATTGGTCAAAATTAGTAAAAATTGCGGAAAAGTTGCGGTGATTGGTCAAAATTGCAACACCGCCCTGAATTCGCGGAGATTGGCTGAAGTTGCAAATCGCAACATCGCGAATTCCTGGAGGGTCTGTTAATTAAAAAAACAAAAACAAAACAAAAAAACAAACACAACCACCAAGGCACCGGCCCAGTTGCCCATGTTAAGGCTGATTGTGAGCACACCCAGAGAGAGGCTCTGGACTGCTTTGAATATGCTGAGAAGAAATTAAAATCCTGAAAGAGTTCCTTTTACTGTGAAGATGGCGAGAAGATCAGGAGTCAGATGTCTTGTAACCTTATCCTAGACAGTGTCTGTGTTTCTGTAACAGAATGTGCAGATGTAGGTGATGTAGGTGATATAAGATGACCCTGTCCCCTGCTCATTGTAAACAGTCAGGGGTCCAACGATAACCAATATGTGACCTGTGGATGTAGGTGTTGAGCAGACAGATTATCGAGCTTCTCTGCAGGGTCCTGAAGGTGCCTCAGAGATCATTACACTAATCACTAGCTTAGTCTTAAATCCCCAACACTTTACCCCGGTAAGCCTGTCACATCGGCGCATTTGTCAGGATTATGCCATTTTCTGTGGAACTAGTGTTTTCAAAAGCTATTTCATAACATTTAGCTGAGACTTGTGTGTATCTGGTGCCTTTTTGTCACTGGCATAGAATACAATGCACAACTGCCAGATTAAAAAATCAACAACTGATTTCAAATTATGAGTCAGGAAAATATTTTAGTTTCAACTGTTAGCCCCGCCCACCACATTGTTCTTACCAGACCCCACTTAATTACAGCCCTCAACTGCAGTTTTTCTCATGTTTCTAGAGCTGGGCGATATGGCCTAAAAATAAAATCTCCGATAAAAAAAAAAAAAAAAATCAAATTTCCGATTTTAATAAATTTTTCTCTGCCCTACTCAAAAACAAATAACAGATGACAGACAAATGGCTCAAAATAATGCAACGTTCTTTTATAAAACAAATACATTACACCTAGCATCAATTAAGCTGTTATATATATATATATATATATATATATATATATATATATATATATATATATAAAATTTTCATTTATTAATTTATTTCGTTAAAACAAAACAAAAATAACAGATGCAACACAATTGCATCTATACAATTATAACTTAAATATGAATGAAAAGGGAACAGAAAGAAGCATAAGCTTATGATATATGCCCCTTATCAACTCAAAATTATATTACAACAGAATATATATAACAATAATAACACAGTTATATAAATATCTTTCTTTTATAAAGAAGCATTTTTTTGAGCTAAATTATTCCCTGATTGTGGGAACAATGGACTGGAGTGGGTAGTGCTGTGTTTTAGTTTTTCCTCGAGTGATGCAGAAAAGCCACTGTCTGTGTTCATGTATGTTAGCTTGTGCAGTCTGTATACAGCTGTGGCAACACAGGAAAAATATTGGTGGCACATAATCCGGGCTTTTCCACAGTATATATGGGCACCATGTCTTTTACAACATACATCATGTTTTTGGTAAAACCTACAACAGCGTGTGTGGTTGCCTTCCGTCGTGGGCCGTGCTTATTATACTGCAAACAGTTCAAAAATGTTTTAGGGACTGGACGGTGGCTATTTTCATTCCGTTTGGACCTGCACTTCTCCCATTCCGCTGCGTGCAACAGCTTTCGGCGCTAGGATACATTTTTTTCGTGCTGCAACAGCTTTTGAACAGCGAGCACTCGTTTGTTCTAAGTCCGACACAACAAAACCGAACCAGTTCCATACAACAAATGTAAACACCTTTGTTTGGTACAAGCTCCGGCTTTAGCTCACTCGCTAGCCGCGCTAGCTCGTACAATGTTTGGGTACGCCCCGCTAACTTACCCGTGTAAAATATGGCCACGCATTAGTTCCGCTCGCGTGTAAAAAATAACTAAAAAAATCGATTTTCATAAAAATACATCGCCCTGAACTGTAAAGTTGAATTAATCGATTTAATCGATTAATTGCGCAGGTCTACATCTTTCTCATGCAAAAAAGCCATGATTGGTAAGAAATTGTGTCCCTATCAACATACTCTTTTAAAAAATACTTTGTCTAATGCTTAGACAATAATTTCAGTTTAACTTTGTCCTCTGTCATCAGTTTGATATCATACAATGCACAATTACAGTGAGGTACGGGCTCTTGACAAAACATATTTTTACAGGTATAAAATGCCAAGTACACAAAAAGTACACAGAATTATTTTGTCTTCTTAACAATTATATGAACAAAACTGAAACAAATCTATAAAACTATACTAAGGACAAGGCCCCGACAGATGATGACCTCAGAGAATGTCTCAGACAGTGGAGTGCAGAGGAAGAGGTGCTGGAGGGACCATCATGGCAGGACAAGCCCCTACATGGGGCGTACCACCGAAACATAACTGAAGTGGCTGATATCAAGAAATCCTACCAATGGCTGGAGAGGGCTGGTCTGAAGGACAGAGGCCCTCATCCTGGCTGCACAGGAGCAGGCCTTGAACACCCGAGCAATAGAGGCCCAGATCTACCACACCAGACAAGACCCAAGGTGTAGGCTGTGCAAAGAGGCTCCTGAGACAGTCCAGCACTGTCTCAGGAGGACACAGGGTGGAAGATGCTGGCAGGGAAAGCATACATGGAGCGACACAACCAAGTGGTGGGCATAGTGTTGTGATAGAAATCTTACAATAATCATTCATATAATCAGATATATACGCGCAAAATTGCTTTTAATAAATCAACTCTTTGATTCAAGACAACTCCTTCTCTTTCTAGTTTATTCTTATAAATCAGAAATTCCACAACAGTGTACAGAATCACCTGTGCAGAGTACGGGCTGGAGACCCCCAAGGTCAAGGTAGGAAACACCTTCGAAGGTTGTGGAGAATGGCCGAGCCAAGATCCTGTGGGACTTCCAGATACAGACTGACAGAATGGTGATGGCGAACCAACCAGACATAGTGGTGGTGGATAAGCAACAGAACAAAGCCGTGGTGGTGGACATTGCAATACCAAGCGATGGTAACATCAGGAAAAAGGAACACGAGAAACTAGACAAATACCAGGGAAGGGCTGGAGAAGGCCTGGAAGGTGAAGGCATCAGTGGTGCCCGTGGTGATCGGAGCACTCGGGGCTGTAACCCCCAAACTGGGGGAGTGGCTACAACAGATCCCAGGAAAAACATCAGACATCTCAGTCCAGAAAAGTGCAGTACTAGGAACAGCAAAGATACTGCGCAGAACTCTCAAGCTCCCAGGTCTCTGGTAGAGGACCCGAGCTGGATGAGAGTGAGAGACCAACCACCGTGGAAGGTGAGGAGCATATATATATATATATATATATATATATATATATATATATATATATATATATATATATATATATATATATTCAACTGAAACTAGAATTCCACAGGTACACAATAAAGACGATGTTTGAATATTCCACTGAGAATCCTTTTGTCTCTCTATACAAGACTTCCAGGTTACTGTGGACACAAGGCCTGCATTTGTAAAAGGTTAAACTTTGCTGCATGTCCAAAGGCATCGTTTGAATACCTCAGTGATTCAGCGTGTATTTATAGTCAGCAGTCAGTGTTTGCAGGTTCAGACAGAGGAGGGTAAATGTAAATTTCTGTATAACTGTAGAAGAAAAGTTACAGTCTGTGACAGAGAAACTTAAAGAATAGTCTATAAAAACAAGGGGGAAAAAACAAACAAACAAACATAACATAACAATCTTACATTGACCCTATCGGTGGTACAAAGATGTCAGGTTGACTGAGGCTCTGGAATGCCTTGAATGAAGGGATGAAGGATGGTTGAAATACTTAACGTTTACTGTGAAAAATGGAGAGTGAAATAGGAATGAGATAATGACTTTGAATGATAGAGAAACTATTTCCCAAAAGAGAAAATTGTAAGGTCACTTAAACTATTGCCTTCACGCTAGATAATTCAAGTTCACAGTAATCAAAGCTACAGAGGTAAAAATAATTCATATTTTGTACACAGCGAGTTGCGGTGCATGCGGAGGCCAGCACACAGGCAAGTGGAGTCAGGACTTATTGCACCTAATGCTCAGCGCAGCTCTTGTGTTCTGATTAAGCCTTTCAGCGCTTTCTGTGGGAGATGTCATGCATGTTATTGGCAATAAAGGTCAACACATCCTCCACTACACCTGCAATTGAACCCTCCTCATGTGACACTTCAATCACTCATATGCCAAGGGCCATCTTATTCACAGGCCTAACAATCCTGGAGAGCAGAAGTTGCCAGGATGTGGTGCAGGAGCCTGTCAGCCTTGATACATACTCATCTGTAAAATTAAAATTACCCCATGACGTTGGTGTCTTTGTGTATATTCACACGGGATAAGCAATATCAGTAAACTACCTGTTTTTTCTGACTTTATTTCGGAAATGGCGGACTGATAAACACACCAAAACAAGACAGGGGACTTGAATTACCTGAGGACCTCTTTGCAGAATTACAGACATGAATGATTCACACAGGACTAGAAACAGAGATAACTTTTGTAATTACAGGGGGTCCTCGGGTTACGACGGTCTCGGGTTACGACGTTTCGTGGTTACGAACGCGCCCCCATTAAAAAAAATATGTATATATTACGCGTCATTCCGTCTTACGCGGTTTAGCGTGGTAAGAGATGTAAACAAACGCGAACGGCGCGCGGCGCACAGCGGAAGAATACGCTCTGTTGTGGTTGTAGGGAGAAGAAGACAGCCTCGTGTGTGTGCCCAATGTGGGCGGAAGTACCTGATGTGGGCTCTGATCTGCTCCTATGAAAGCGGCAGTGATAACCAAGCAGCGTAATGGTCTAATTATTGAGATGGAAAGGTTATTGGTGCTTTGGTTGGAAGATCAAAGGCAAAATCCGGTTTACGACGAAATTCGGGTTACGACGCGTCTTAAGAACGGATCAACGTCGTAACCCGAGGACCCCCTGTATTACAATTTACCAGGAGACCCTAATTAAAACTAATCCGAGTTTGATTTGAGATATGTTAGAGTAAGAGATCTTCTATGAGAACCAGTCTGGATTTCAGGCTACTGGTATAATCCTGGTTTTGTCCTGATTGAATAATTCAATATTTGTGGCAAGACAGAGCAGTGATTGTCAAGAAAAGTAAATATAATAGCTAAATTATAACCAAGCAACGCCACTGAATAATAAAGAGAATAACTAAAAAGATCACACAGGTTTGTTTTTCATAACACAGGGGCTTCCATTTTTAAATAAGATGTGCATTTATTTTACACATAATTTAGTTGAGAGGACATGTGTATAAATATGTGTATTTCATTAGTTCAGCTCAAAGTCTGTGAAATAACAAGTTGGGGAGGAAGTTAATGTTGGGATTCACAGGGTAGGTTCATCTGAATGGAGCAAGATGGACAAGTCATTCCAGTCAATCACACGTATAGAAAAAGAAAAGGCAAGGCACCAGCTCCAGCACCCACACCACACCTCCCAGGAGTCACATCTAGAAATAAAAATGAAGTTACAGCTAAACTGGCAACGAAGGTCCGTAGCACCAACATACCACTTTCCACAACTATCCTGGACCAGTGATCGCATATACGGAGCACAACATGCAGTGCAGGTAGCAGGTCACGTGTTAGAATCAAACTAAGTTATTGAAGTCAACTAAAGAGCGAGAATGTACCTGAAGAGTGGAGGATGCAGAGGTACACCGGGGGTACACAGGAAGTGCACAGGCCAGAGGGTGAGTAACACAAAGAAAGCACTATTTATTAATTGACAGCTATCACGATTTTGAGATCTTGATCCTAGTTCAACCCTTTAAAAAATATATATATATATATATTAACCAAATGTGTATGTAATGTTAGATGCTCAGAATTGCTTTAATTCTTAATGCTTTACTTATTTGGCAGTTCTGTTCTTATTTAAGCACAAATTTCCTGCTGAGTTAATTCCTGGTTTACTCCTGAATTTAATTTAGTACATATACAACGAACTAGGACTGAAATAGGCTAATATGGTAATGTGAAATGAAATGTCTTCTCAACAGTCTAAAAACCTGGTGGCAGGAGGAAGTGCAGATATATAATGAAATGAGAGCTGTAATTATACCTCTCAGTGAATGGATGGTGCAAATTTGAACTGCTGTGTGACTGCACTAATTACCAGTGGAGCAGGGCTCATACCCAGTAAGCATGAGAGTCTGTTTGCATGCCTGTACAAAAGCTGAAGGAGCTATGGGCCTCCGAGATGACAGGTCATGTGATCCCACTCACACTTCTCCTCAGAAGCCTGTTATTGCATGAGACGGCTACACTCAATGACTCAGTGTGCAAGGAGTCGCTGTTGTGTAAAAGCAGAACCATGACTTGAGCCATGATTTGCTGTCAATTATTTGTGGTTTATTTATTTTTTTCTGGCCATGAAAAAAAAAGAAAAGAATGAAAAACAATATTGCAAGGGTTAGCAACATTTTAGGCTCTTTAAATTTCATGTTCTCTAATTGAGTGATATGTTGACATTTTGAAGGTGGGGTCGTCATTTAAACCAATAAGTACTTTAAAATATAATCTAGTGCTCTCAAGGGGTCCATAATGAAATATATACTGAAGCATTACCCCTGGATTATGGCATCTCTGGTCCAAAATGTACCATATTACCTCATCTAGTAACCTTTTTGGCAAATATACCGATATAAAGACATGTTTTCTTTTCATTATGGGTATCATTATTGAAGAAGAAGAAGAAGAAGAAGAAGAAGTGACTTTATTGATCTCACACTGGAGAAATTCTTCTCTGCATTTTAACCCATCCTATATATATATACATATATTAGGAGCAGTGGGCTTAGGGCGCCCGGGGACCATCTCCATGATCTTCTTGCTTCGGTTTGGTTAGGACCTAAGCTGGAGGTACCTATGGTGCATGTTTTGGGTTGATGGGGGAAACCGGAGTGCCCGGAGAAAACCCATCCAGACACGGGGAGAAACATGCAAACTCCACACAGAAAGGCCCAGGCGACCCGGGGATCGAACCCAGACCATGCATGCAAACTCCACACAGAACACACACAGAAAGGCCTGGGCGACCCGGTTTTAACTGTCAGTTTCCATGGAATTATACAGCTGACTTTTCATTCGCAGAAAGTTATATACTATCACTTAAAAATGTGTTTTTAAAGTGATTTTTAAGTACCTACTTTGGTTCATCCATAATTATTCTATGGATACATAAAACTGCCTCTATTTCCTCCGCAAACTGAGGAGAGCTGGAGCCCCCCCACCCATCATGACCACCTTCTACCGAGGCACCATTGAGAGCGTCCTGACCAGCTGCATCACTGTGTGGTACGGGAGCTGCACTGAACAGAACAGGAAAGCCCTGCAGCGCATAGTGAATGTAGCTGGGAGGATCGCTGGTGTCTCTCTCCCCTCCCTCCTGGACATTTTTAACACCCGCCTCACCCGCAGAGCGTCCAGCATTGTGGGTGACCCGAGCCACCCCTCACACAGCCTCCTGCCCTCGGGGAGAAGGTACCGGAGTCTCCGGGCCCACTCCACCAGGCTGTCAAACTGCTTCATCCACCAGGCTGTCAGGAAGCGGAACCCCAACCCCCTCCCCCTTCCCCCAATAAAAAGACATATCACTCTAGACACTGCTTTACCTTATTTTCAATTCACATTCTATTGCACATTTTACTAAATCTGTAAATAGGTATTTATTCTTTGCACTACTTTTAGATTTTGTGTTAGATAGTTTTTTTTAATTTTCTTATATTGTATTTTGTACACTGTCTTTTGCACTGCTTGGCCAGGGAGAAACGGAATTTCAATTCACTGTATGTTGAACAAATATGGCAGAATTGACTATAAAGTTGACTTTGAACTTTGAACTTTGAAGGTAATTTAAAAATAATAATACAAAACATGGTGTGTATATTTGGATGTGTATGGTGTATATTTGGATTCTACCGCTCTCTCGACAGTGCAATATTATCTGTAGTGTGATGAAAACATATTGGCCTCCAGTGTAATCTGCTTATCTCCTGTGTCCACAACCTTTCTGTACCTGATAATGAAAGTTATGTAACCTCTTTTATTAAACATCAACATCTTGAGTGCAAGAGGATAAATCACAAGACCATAATCCTGCAAAACACAATTGGTTATTAGCTATTAGGTTATTTCATTTTCACTTTGTCCAATATTTTTAACACCTTGGTAATGTAAATTGAATACAGGCCGTGATAGAAAATATATTTGACTTGAAAGACCCCTAATGCACCTTTTTATTCAATTGTGTTGTTTATCAGCTTGTATCAATCAGCCCACAAAACAGAAAACATACACTAATCCATTTCCCCCCATTAAAACTTGTTTAAAGCTATTACACTTTTTTTTTTTCCTTTAATCTATGTTATAATGTTGTTTTCTCATCAAAAACATACTTGGAGTTCTGTTTTGTTTCATTCACTCGTGATTAACACAAACCCTGTTGCCTGGAAGAATCCATGACTCATCGCTGTACCAGCGAGTGAGTCTGGTAACGTTTGATCCACAGAATGCGCTGCGGTTGCGCGTAGACAGACAGCTAAGTGAACCAATCAGAGATTGCGCCATCTTGATTCAAAACTGAGGCGGAACTTCCGTTGCCTAAGAGTGACTTTGCGGGCAAAGGCGGGTGCACTGACGTCACCATCTTTGAACGAATCAGAATCGCGGAGTCCGTTTGTAACCGGAGGAGCGAGAGTGGATGGAGAGTGTCCATCGCGGTGTATAGGAAATACAGAGAGATATCATTTGGCTGGCCAGGTAACAAACCCTGCATATACAGGTCCAGTTCTTCTCTTAAACACAAAACACTCTGTTCCACCTCGGGATGTCATGTAGTAATACAGGAAGAGCTCCACTGTGTTTTAAAACGGCATATACCTTCATTTCTAACAACAGAAAAAAGTGTTAGGGTGGGATAATCTGAATTTCTATAAAAAGAAAATATTGAACAATACTGCTGATTTGGGTTTTTGGGGTTGAAAACAGTCACATATTCGTTATCTGGATGCATCAACCTTGCTGCTTGTAAAGGACTTGGATAAGCCTAGTCAAGCATGAAATATCTGGAAGTGTGCTGCAAAAGAAAAAAGGAACATTTAATACTTTGGGAAATCCTACGAACACCAAACCTAAACGTTTTATCCCTTTATTCTGGAAGTTAATAATAGCTCTGTGCATGAATGCCCTGTACATCAGATCAGGAGTTTGATCACTGGAGTGGCGTCAAAACTCCACACCCATTTTTGTTTACTCTTAGTCGCTAATTTAATATTAAACTTAGGCATTTAGTTTAAATACAGGTTGTCAAAAGATTAATACCAACACTGGACTGGGCAATATGGTAATAAAAATCAAATCCCTGTGACAGATGGTGAGATCGTCATATTGGGATTAAGTGCTTCTCTGTTTCATTCTGCTCTAAGATCAAATTCTAGAACTGGAATTATACAAATGATTCTAGTGATGAGTTTAAAAACACAGTGGAGCACTTCCTGTGTTCCTGTGTTCAGTTTCAGAGAAGAACTCAGCTTAAATATGCAGGATTTGTGTGAAGGAAACAAAACACAATTCCAGGTATGATTTTGATGAGGAAACAACGGGCCCTTTAAAGGTACACTGTGTAACTGTTCTGGTCCGTCAATGCTTTTCTTCATGGAGATGTTATTGCTTTGTCTGCAGTGTTTCACAGTATAGTATTAAACCTTTCTTTTTTTAATTTTTTATCTTTTATTATTACAAGGTACATATTTTGACATCACAATAACATTCGCAAAACATTTAACACCACAATAACATTTGCAAAACACTCAGAAGACACATCGGGGGGAGTGCAGAGGACCAAAGGGCTCGTTCCAGGTGAAGAAAGGGGGTCTGGGGAAGAGCAAGGGCGATGTAGTGTCCAGGGAAGGTCTAGACAACAGGGTCCAGGGGGGACAGCGGAGGGGGCCAGGGGTCAGAAGTCCAGCCGAGGGGAACCGGTTCGGGTTATGGTGAAAAGCGTATTGTCTGGGGTGAAGGTGTCGCAAAACTCAGTTTCTTTTGCGGAGTGGAGGTGGTGAACGTGGGCGCGAAGGAGCGCCGTGAAGAGGGGCCAGTGCTCTGCTGCGCGGCCGTCGTGGAGGCGGTGGTGTCGTGCCACGAAGATAGAATATCTGGCCATGGACAGGACGAGGCGGGCTGCGTCCCAGTTGACCATTGCAGCGTCTGGCCCCCGAGGTCGCTGCTGGACAGGTCCGAAGAGGCAGAACCAGAGTCCGGGGTCATCGATTCCATGGGCTGCCGGCGGCGGGAGCCTCAACGCAAGCCTCCGAGCGAGAAGGTCCAGTAATCAGGTCCAGAACCGCCGCACGACAGGACACTGGGCGGCCAGATGGAGGAGGTCTTCAGGCGCCTCACCGCACACCGGACAGTCACAGCCGTACCTGTCAGGGTGTATTGCGTGCAACCTGGTGCAGGTGTAAATGATCCTGTGTCTCAATTTAAAGTGGGGTGGGGTGGGGTGTACCAATTGTATAGGTGAGCCCAGATGGAGGTAGTGTCATGTGTGGGAAATGTCTGCGACCATCTGTGTTCTGCCGAAGGGCGCCGAGCGACCCCGGCCACCAACAGCCGGTAGAAGGTGTGCGTCTTCGTCTCCGTCAGTCTCGACATTCTCTCCCCCCATACAATATCAAAATCCAAAGAACACTCGCCTTCCTCTTCCCCATCTACCTCCCCCGGGTCAGGGGGGCCTGTCTCAAAAAGGTCACCCCACTTCGCTAGGACAGAGGACTGGATCACACTTGCCTTCCTGAGGATTTCGGCTCTCCGGAACCCAACCCTAGCTCTCATAAACCTGCCCCTGATTTCCTCTATGTCAAACCTGCCTGAGACATCTATAAGCTGTCCTACCTGTTTAATCCCCACTCTCTCCAGAACCCCACTGGACATGCTCTCCCTCCTCTCGGGAGGGTCGGAGAGCATGTCAGGGTTGAAACGCAGAGGCATCTGCCCCAGCTGCCACAGGGAACGCGGTGCCGCCACAGTGTATGGCCTCAAACACCTCCCTCTCAAAAGGGGGGAAGCGCTCAAGGGTGACTCGCTGGGGGAGCATGCACAGGTTAAATAAACCGTGCTCACCCAGATGATCTACCTGAACTGCAAAGAAGTCCTTCCACGCGGCCGTGAAGCTGGTGTCAAGGAACTTCGTGATTACTTTGAGACGCAACGCGCGCTTCTTAACAACCAAATCAATCAGTTTAAGTCCCCCTTGGTTGTACTCACCTATCATGACATTGTGTGCAATCAGCCCACGCTCTCTTCTCCAAATAAACCTAAACGCAATGCCAATTTTGTTTGCAAGTTGTACACGGTGAGGGCATGTACGAGCATTGACGACTAAAACCATGCCCTTGATTTTTAAATCACGAAGCCGCCATAAATTCATGCAAGCGTTAACGCCATTGTACAAACCTGTCCACAAATTGTCTCTACAGGCCACCTCATTTCTCCCTAGTGGGACGCCTAGGACCCTGTAAAGGTCCGCCGCGTCCCTGAGGCCCCAGGTGTTCTGGGCGGTTGCGAGGCTTCCGCAGAAAGCCACGGAGGACTTATCGAGATTGACTTTGGCGCCTGAAGCCAGGCAGTAGACATTGATACAATCTTATCCTTCAAGACATGCAGAGCCTCGACGCGGCTCTCCACGTCTTAAAGGATAAGATTTGTATCGTCCGCGAATTGAAAAATTTTGTATTCGCTACCCGAGGGGCTCGTGAGTCCGCGCATGGCCCTGTCTTTCTTCAGCACAGCAGCGAGGAGTTCAGCCACTATGCTGTAGAGAAGCGCGCTTAGCGGGCACCCCTGTCTGACCGACCTCTGCAAAGGGAAGGGGTCAGAGAGGAGGCCGTTGCATTTCACGTGGCTGACCGCGTATAATATATAATAAGGCGCCTCACCGCATACCGGACAGTCACAGCCGTACCTGTCAGGGTGTATTGCGTGCAACCTGGTGCAGGTGTAAATGATCCTGTGTCTCAATTTAAAGTCAAAATTACTGACTTGGGGTGGGGTGTACCTTTCTATCTTCATGGTGACCAAACTAGATCAACTTACGTTTCATATCTGTGGAGAGACAACCTTTCTCACAGTCAGAATGCCTGTTTTTCTAAGGTATTTTTGAGCTGTACAACCATCTGTAGATGAATAAATGTAAGGAAGAGAAGGTTAATGTCATACCTTGAAACATTCCAGGCAGAGTAATGACATCGCCATAGAAACAAGCAGGTGATGGAACCTCCACCAGAAAAGTTGCACAATGCACCTTTAAATGTACTTAAATGTACTGTGTGAAGAATCCCTCAGTCGTCCAGGTAGAATCATGGCAAAAGGAGAATTTCAATTTGTCAAGTGGACAAAAGTTTATTTGGTCAAATACGTTTCGCAGCTCATCCAAACTGCTTCTTCAGTTCTGGCTAGAGTGCTGGTGGACACTGCTTATGACTAGCTGCAGGGAGGAGCTAACTACACTGAAATGACTATGAAACTATCACACCTATTTGTTTACAGTTTCTGTTAGTTAGCTGGGCCATTAAAATATGCAGTGGAGGTGTGGGGACTGGTTAGCAGAACCATTCAGGGCCAAAATGGCTGTTTTCACACCTCTGGACCTGAGCTGGCTGCCCTATTGTTTTCTTTGTTTGTTTTGATTTAGGTTTGAGGATAGAGTTATAGATGGGAGACAAAAGATGTCTGAGACCTCCATTTCTGTTCAAGGAAGAATTCTCTTTTTTTTTTTTTGGACAAAAATAGCCTCTTTAACTCCCCTCTCAAACCAGTTCTTTTCTCTGGCTGAGATCTGTACTTCACTGTCCTCAAAGGAGTGGCCCGTGGCTTCTACGTGGAGATGTACGGCAGATGACGGTCCACTCTGGCACGCCCGTCTGTGTTGGTACATCCTTTTGTGAAGTGACTGTTTTGTTTCTTCAATGTAGCGCTCACTGCAGTCTTCACTACACTGAATGGAGTAGACCACATTGCTTTGTTTGTGGCTCGGTGTTTTGTCCTTTGGATGGACCAGTTTTTGTCTTAAAGATCCCATGACATGGTACTTCTTAATGCTTTTATATGGCGCCTTAATGGTTCCCTAATACTGTAAATGAATCCTTCTTCAAAATCAAGACTCAGTGCATGAGAAAGCCTCACGGACACAGTCAGAGTCAAAAATATCTCTCTCAAACACTTTATTCTGGGCGTTGTTGCTTGAATGCAAATGAGGAGGACAGAGACAGGCCAGTGCAGTGCAAACTCTCCGCTCTTTCCTCATTTAGCGGTGCGATGTGCGCTGGCCCCACTTCCGCTTTTAAGCGCGGAGGAAGATATGAGAAGCGTTCCATTGAAAAATAAACACATTTCCACAGAAAATAAAATGAAACCACTGCCTGGAAACACTCTCACGTGCCTCCAGGCAAATAATTTAATGCATTTCGCATTGCATAGCTCGTTTGCGGTCCAAACTCTCTCGACATGAATTCCAGAGATGGTGGGTAGACATGCAGACGGGGGGTGGAACTGCATTTGCAGTGTGACGTCAGAAATTTCCCTTGTTCAGAATTGCCCGTTTGGGCTGTCTTTTTTTCAAACACGGAAAAGGATCGCAAATGCTCAGTTTACACATATCGCAACTTTTAGCCATGGGGGAGGCCCTAAACAGGGTAGGGGAGCTCACATTAATGTTCAAAAACCTCAGAAAGTGAACATTTCATGCCATGGGACCTTTAAAGTGTTTGTGGGTTTGAAATAGACTGGGATTTCATATTGTCTGAAAATCGTCTGTAGTTTTTCAGAAACACCAGCCAGGTAAGGAATAGTTACACCCTTTCTCCTGGTTCTGATTCTCTGTTGTCTTGTTTCTTGTCCAACACTGTAAATGACTAAACATTTTTTGTTTTGTTTTATTCTCATCGTCATATCAATATCAGTACTGCAACTTCCCTTTGAATGGAATGTGAGTTTAAATTTGAATACGGTGACATCTCTAATATTAGCCTTTATTCCAATAAATCTATTTGTACAACTCTCCTCCTGACAAATGTCAGGTGAACTTTTAATGAAGTACACTCACCTATCTTGTCTGAGTTGTGAGTGGGCTGTCTTTCTTTTTAGTTAAAAGCCTGCATTTTTCTCCTAACTGAATCCTGTGCTTTGACCATTAGAATGGTTAAAGGAGAGACCCTTAGCCTGAAAATATACAGCGCTTTATATACTAAAGAAAGAGGTTCAGGATCCCTAGACATTCCATTTGGCTCTGAACTTGCAATCAATATGAGGAGGAACTAAGTGTCTCTGCAGGCCAGGCAACCCACTTAACTACGGAGAGGACAGATTAAGGTATTCTGTAGCTTTAGGTAAGTCTAGTAATTGTAGATTTCTAATTATATGGTAGGAATGGTATGCACTTCTCATGATGTGAAACTAAAAAGGAAGGAAAAAATGCTGTGTGGATGAGAAAATGTGAAGGGGAATTTGGTTTGTAGAAGAAAAAAAAACAAACAGGAAGAAATAATAATGATACTGATAATAGGTTGAATATACTAAGTAAGACCAAAGAGTAGACTTTAAATACAGTGTCAGGAGCACTGTACATCACCTAAAAGTCACAGGCCACTCCTTTGAGGACAGTGAGGTACAGATCTTGGCCAGAGAAAAGAACTGGTCTGAGAGGGGAGTTAAAGAGGCTATTTTTGTCAAGAAAGAGAATCCTTCCTTGAACAGAAATGGAGGTCTCAGACATCATTTGTCTCCCATTTATAACTCTATCCTCAAACCTAAATCAAAACAAAGAAAACAATAGGGCAACCAGGTCAGGTCAGGTCCCGAGATGTGAAAACACCCATTATGGCCCTGAATGGTTCTGTTAACCAGACCCCACACTGCACTCCCACTGCATATTTAATAGGCCCACCTAACTAACAGAAACTGAAAACAAGTAGGTGTAGTAGTTTCAAAGTAGTTTCAAAGTAGTTTCATTGTAGTTAGCTCCTCCCTTCGGGCAGATATAGGCAGTGTCCTACAGGGTCTGACCAGAACTGAAGAAGCAGCTTGGATGAGCTGCGAAACGTATTCGACCAAATAAACTTTTGTCCAGTTGACAAATTGAATTTCTCCTTTTACCTGTTAAGAGCACAGTTATCTCCAAGCAAGTCCCACATTCATTTTGTAAGCCCTGAGGATGGGTCAGTGGCATAATAGTTGCCTCACTGCAAGAAGGTTTTGGATTTCTTTCCTTAACTGCGTGGAGTTTGTAACATTTTTATGCAACTAAAGTGTTACATAAGTCAAACAAAGTCATAATAATACATTCAAAATCATAAAGAAATGCTATGAAGTAGAAATCACATTACAAGATCAACGTTTACATATTTATCATTGTTATATGCCAGATTTTTTTCCACTGAGTACACTTTTTTCTTCACCCCTACAGTTAGTAGTACTTCTCCTGTACCAAGTGAAGATGTTTTTAATCTCATTGCTCATTTAAGGCTTAAACAGGGCTTAACAAATTATGTCATAATGTTTATGCAGTCAGTGGGAAAAAAAAGTTAATTATTTGGCAAGGACAATGCAATTCAAAGTTCAAAGTTCAAAGTCAGCTTTATTGTCAAAAACTATTATGTACAGGTTGCACACACAGGATTTAAAATTGCAGCGAACAAAGCTTTAAGCATAGTATACAGCAAGTGCATTTTTTAATTACCATCCTTGGTTGAGCTTTTCTCCACTAACATAGAAGCATAAAAAGTCCCTCAGTCGTCCAGGTAGAATCCATGATAACAGGAGAAGTTCAATTTGTCAACTGGACCAAGTTTGTTTGGTTGAAAACGTTTCGCCGCTCATCCGAGAGGCTTCGTCAGCTCTAATAAGAATACTGGTAAGACACTTGCTTATATCTTGCTGTAGGGAGGAGCTACCTAGCTAACTACTTTCCGGAACTATCTCATTGGTTTCCGTCTTTTGTTTCTCTGGCGTCTAGATAACGATCCCTATTCATCATCCCTATTCATCATCATCAAAATAGTCGTGTAGGGATGAATAGGGATCGTTATCTAGACGCCAGAGAAACAAAAGACGGAAACCAATGAGATAGTTCCGGAAAGTAGTTAGCTAGGTAGCTCCTCCCTGCAGCAAGATATAAGCAAGTGTCTTACCAGTATTCTTATTAGAGCTGACGAAGCCTCTCGGATGAGCGGCGAAACGTTTTCAACCAAACAAACTTTGTCCAGTTGACAAATTGAACTTCTCCTTTTATCACTAACATAGAACTACATACTGTAATACAAATAGATTAATAATAATTTTAAAAAAAGAAAAAAAGATTCATCTATACAGACGCAACAGTGCAAATACATTTTCAACACTCACAAAAGCTGAAAGTGACTAACTGAAAAAACTTGTGACTGTAAATTTATGAGTGAGAGACTTGTTTAAAAGTGCAATTCATCAAGTTGGATTCACCTCCAGCTCTTTCAGGTCAAATTATGTTAAAGTAAAAGTCAGATTAAAGTCGAACTGGAGTCACAGAGCTTCAGATTGAGTAGTACCTCCAGGTAGCATCATACCCCCAGGGAATGCTGATGAGTATCCATAGCAAAAGGCTGACCAAGGAATATTATTTGATCTTTCTGTGTTTTGGAGGCCAAGCTGTATGGTCTTATTGGTGTTAAATCGGATTAGCTAGTGTTAAATAGAATTGCTCTTGGTCTTTAATAAATGCACTGATCAATATTTAGAGTCAGTAAAATCTATCACTATATTATGACTTTGCAAACTGGCTGTGTAAAAAGTTTATGTGTAAATTAAGTCTGAGCTGGAGCTATTATAAAACAGACAAATTGGATTAGATTCTGGGAGTTCATATTCGTAACCATGCGTGATTTATTGTGAAAATAAAGTGCGTAAGTGTTCATTCTTATTCATAGTTTGTTTTTGGCCAAGGTCAGTCATACAATAAATACTTGTTTCATTGAAGTCACCTCTTTACAAAAGCTTTGTTACTTCAGTTCTCTGCAGCAAGTGACTGGAACCACCTCCAACAGACTTTAAAACTCAATTTGTTTTTACCTCTGTTGACTTTTAAAAACTTCCATCCAGAGTGTTTTACAGGATCATTGTACATGCTTTCATATTTTTAATCTGCAAATTTTATACTGCCTCTTGGCCAGGTTGTCATTGCAAATGAGAAGGTGTTCTCAGTTGACCTACCTGGTAAAATATTGAATAAATAAAATAACTAAATAAAATAAGATAAAGCCTCTTTTTTTTTTAAATCCTATTGAGCCTTTTTAGTTGGAGTGAATATTTGTAGAGCCATCACTATGTGTATGTGACCTTGACAGTAAAGGGTAAAGTGACGACATTCTGTGCAACACTTCAACTCCTACACTCTCCTTTATACTATACGGACTACATAGGAGGAAGTATGTATATGAATACAAGACAGAGTGAAAGAATAAAAAAGGTTTGTCAGAAGAAGATCGACAGAGAATGTTAAAATTCAAGGCTCAAACACCAATGTACAGTTCATACAAAGGAAATGGACCAAAGAGTGAGAACTCTCAAAGATCTCACCTTCCTAAAGGAGACGTAATTTGCTATAGCTAGAACAATTTTATTTACTTCAAAAGAAGAAGGAAAAAAAAGGTGACCCTGTACAAATATATTTTGTATAACCTCCATATGGCGTTTTTCAATTTGAATATTATGCTATGTGAAAATATCTAATGATAATCCAAGATTAATTAATTAATCCGAGAATCTAAATTATTTGCTTTGGACTAACACAGACTAAGATAAACAAGTTCAGACCAATATCTTTGACCTCTCAGATCACAAAGACACTGGAGCTGATCCTTCTGTCCACAGGAACAACGCGCCTTTCGTTCAGTTTGCCTCTGTAAGATAAGATAAGCCTTTATTGATCTCACACAGGAGAAATTTACTCGCCACAGTAGCTCCAGGACATTTGGACAAGAGGGAAAAAGTGCATGCAGGCAGGGAGGGGATAAAGTAAGTAATAAATAGTACAAATAGTAATACGTAGTAATAATAATAATGGAAAATAGTAATAATGATAATAGTAACACAAGCATCAACATGAAAAGGAGGATATTGCACGTCTGGCCTATATATTAGAGTTGTACAGTCTGATAGCGGTGGGGATGAAGGATCTGCGGTAGCGCTCCTTCTTGCACTGGGGGTGCCTCAGTCGGCTGCTAAAGGAGCTGCTCAGCTCCTCTATAGTCCGGTGCAGAGGGTGAGAGGTGTCGTCCTTAATGGACATGAATTTGGCCAGTACCCTCCTCTCAGCCACCTCCTCTACACGGTCCAGAGGACAGCCCAGGACAGAGCTGGCCCTCTTAACCAGCTTATTCAGTCTTTTTCTGTCCCGTTCTGTGCTGCTCGGGGCCCAGCAGACGACAGCGTAGAGGAGAGCAGAGGCCACCACAGAGTCATAAAAAGTCTTGAGCAGAGGCCTGCACACTCCAAAGAATCTCAGTCTCCTCAGGAGGTGGAGGCGACTTTGGCCCTTCTTGTACAGGGCGTCGGTGTTGTGGGACCAGTCCAGTTTATTGTTGAGGTGAACACCCAGGTACTTGAAACTGTCCACAGTCTCTATGTCCTGCCCCTGGATGTTCACCGGTGAGTGAGGTAGTGGTCTCCTCCTGAAGTCGATCACCAGCTCCTTTGTCTTACTGGTGTTAAGGCTCAGGTGGTTGCGCCCACACCAGTCCACAAAGTCACTGATGACCGAGCGGTACTCCAGCTCGTTCCCCTCAGACACACAGCCCACAATGGCCGAGTCGTCGGAGAACTTCTGGAGATGGCAGCTGTCCGTGTTGTATGTGAAGTCCGAGGTGTATATGGTGAAGAGGAAGGGTGAGAGGACAGTACCCTGGGGGGCCCCGTGCTGCAGACTACCACCTCTGACTCACAGCCGCACAGCCGCACGTACTGTGGACGGTCAGTGAGGTAGTCGATGGTCCAGGCAGCGAGATGTCCATCCACTCCCGCGTCCTCCAGCTTCCCCCGCAGCAGCGCCGGCCTGATGGTGTTGAAGGCGCTGGAGAAGTCAAAGAACATGACTCTCACAGCACTCCCGGCGGTCTCAAGGTGGGTGAGCGCCCGCTGCAGAAAGTAGATGACGGCGTCCTCTACTCCTACGTTTGGCTTGTAGGCAAACTGCAGCGGGTCCAGGGTGGGGCTCACCACAGAGCGGAGCTGGCTGAGGATCACCCTCTCCATGGTCTTCATGAGGTGGGAGGTCAAGGCGACTGGTCTGTAGTGGGCCGGTTCCCTGGCGTTTGTTGTTTTGGGAACCGGGACCACACAGGAGGTCTTCCACAGGACGGGGACCTTCTCCAGGCTGAGGCTCAGATTGAACATGTAGCAGAGAACCTCACAGAGCTTGTCTGCACAGGTTCTCAGCAGCCTGGGGCAGATACCATCGGGTCCTGCGGCTTTCCTCTGCCTGAGTCGCCTAAGCTCCCTCCTCACCTCGTCCGGTGTGATGGAGAGGGGGAGAGGGGGGGACTGGGGTGGACTGCGGGGGGTGGTGGTAGTGGGGGGTGGAGGGGGGCTGGTGCTGGGTTGAGTTCGTGTGAGGGGGAAGGGGGTATGGCTACTGGCCCAGGAAGGTGTGAAGAGGAGGAGGAGGGAGTCGGCAGAGGGGCAGAGGGGGTGGGGGGCGCATTAAATCTGTTAAAGTAACAGTTTAATTCGTCCGCCCAGCGCTGATCGCCATCAGCTGTCCCTCTGCCACTCTGTCCAAAAGGAGCAGTGGACGATGCTGTGCTCTGCAGTTTGATTGGATCTACTACTGGACAAGGAGGTGAACATGAGGTTTTGTTCTTTGACTTTTGTAGTGCATTTGATTCTACACAACCTGACATCCTGGTGGTGGTGGTGGATCCTACCTCCATCTGTTGGATCCACACTGACCAGCCTCAGCTATCTGGAGCTCTGCACTTACACACGTCGGATATATAGCAAGTCTAATACTTGCCACATCCAGAAGTATACAGATGACTCAGCCATCACTTTGGCTTGCATTAAACTTAACTGCTTACAACCAAGAAGTGAAGCACAGGGATTTGAACATACCTTTTTTGAATGAAGCACCAAGAAATGATGATCAACTTTAAGAAAAAGAGCACTCTCCAGTAGACATGATTTCAACACTTAGAGAGGCTTTGACAGGCCTGTAAGGTGCATTACAAGGGTAAGGCAATATCATTATCATCATCGTCGTCCTTATAAATGGACAGAACACTGAAACTGTTGCTCTCTGTGCCGCTCTTTGTTTCACGCTTGCTCCTCCTTGGATTTTCATCCTTTTTAGGTGAACAACATCCCACTGTGTTCTCCATGAGAGCATACAGACTCTTTAGACTGGTCAGTGTAATGGAGGACACATGTACTAGTACAGTGAGACTTGTTGAAGAGAAAGAGGACAGTCCAGAGCACTGAGCTGCAGTGCTCTTCAGAGCTGGGAGCACATGAGTGATGATGAGAATAGAGCACATACGGCTGATTGAACCTCTGATAGAGTGAATAACTTGCTCTGAAGCGCACTGCAGGATTAACATGGGGCTTCAAATAACACACATGGTGCACTTCTCAATAAAGCAGTAATTGCTTTAATGGTACCGAACTCACATATTTATTCAATCAGAATAAAAAATCAGGGCATAAATCCTGAAGTTCAGATATGCTATTGAAATTGTTTAAAGTTGTGGTTTAGGTGAAGTTCGGGCAATTATAGTTAAAGAAATCATCCAAGAAATGAATGAAGGTCAATGCAATGCCCCCCAAAAGGATGGAAACCCAAGATTCCTGAGTGTGTGTATGTGCGTGTGTGTGTGCAGGTGCGTGTGCAGGTGCGTGTGTGTGTGTGTGTGTGTGTGTGTAGGTGTGTGTGTGTGTGTGTGTGTGTGTGTGTGTGTGTGTGTGTGTGTGTGTGTGAGCGCTTGTGTGTGTATGTTGTGGGAGGGAACATGAACCATGGGACCACTGTTCTGTTATAAGTGAGGTGCTGAGTACAGGCCGAAGACGTAATGTGCTTTTTTAGCCTCAGGGTCAAAACCAGTCAAAGAAAAACATCACAGATGTGCCAGTGGAAAAAATCATGATCAGCACACAATGTGAAGAAGGCAACTAAGATCCTGGCTAGTTTTAGCAGTATATGGTAGATATGGTAGACAGTACAGTTACAGTTAGAATAGGAAAAATTTTGTAGTATTTTTTACTATTAGTACTATTTTATCATTAGGTTTTCACACATTACTATGATGGCTGAGTAGCAAAATGACAATTAAAGAGGAAGTTTTGGGCAAAATCATTTTTATTTTATAACTTTCATTCCCTCATCATAAACATACCTGAAGAGGTTTTAGACATCATCCACACATGAATATTTTAGACATCTCTCCCGGGCACTATTGAAACCCTCTTTACGGTTAGCTATAAGATTCTGTCCAGTGCTCAGGCCACAAGCCCTGTCCATAAATATACAAAATACAAAGCTGTACACAACGTCACAAACCTGATGCAATGTGCAGTAGTTTCATTAACAAGATGCACTCTGACTGTGTTGTGATAGCGCTCTGAAGGGGGAGCAAAACACACCCTCTTTAAAGGTCCCATGGCATGAAGTTTTTACTTTCTGAGGTTTTTGAACGTTAACGTGAGCTCCCCTACCCTGTTTAGGTTTAGGGAATTTTCTGACGTCACACTCGGGGAAAATGCAAATGAATTTCCACCCGCATCTGGATGTCAACCCACCGTCTCTGGAAATCACACCCAGAGAATTTGGACCGCAAACGAGCTACGAAAATGCGAGATGCGTTTTTTGGCGGCACGGTAGCTGAGTGGTTAGTGCTCTTGCTTCACAGCAAGAAGGTTCTGGGTTCGATCCCCGGGTCGCCCGGGCCTTTCTGTGTGTGTTCTGTGTGGAGTTTGCATGCATGGTCTGGGTTCGATCCCCGGGTCACCTGGGCCTTTCTGTGTGGAGTTTGCATGTTCTCCCCGTGTCTGGGTGGGTTTCCTCCGGGCACTCCGGTTTCCCCCACCAACCCAAAACATGCACCATAGGTACTCCAGCTTTGGTCCTGACCAAGCCGAAGCAAGAAGATCATGGAGATGGTCCCCGGGCGCCCTAATGTGTGTGCTGCCCACTGCTCCTAATATATATACTGTATATATATATATATAGGATGGGTTAAAATGCAGAGAAGAATTTCTCCAGTGTGAGATCAATAAAGTTCACTTCTTCTTATATTTGCCTGGAGAGACGTGAGAGTGTTTCCAGGCTCGGATGTCCTTTATCCGAGCCTCCGAACCTCTGAAACAGCAATGGTTTAATTTTATTTTCTGCGGAAATGTGTTTTTTTTCCCATGGAACGCGTCTCATATCTTCCGAAGCGCTTAAAATGCGGACGTGACAGCGCACAGCGCAACACTAATCCAGGAAACAGTTGCGTATTTGGCCACAACCCACCCTCTGCACTGGTCTGTCTCTGTCCTCCTCATTTGCATTCAAGCAACAACGTCCAGAATAAAGTGTTTCAGAGAATAGAACTGTCTTCACGAGGCTCTCTCATGCACTGAGTCTTGATTTTGAAGAAGGATTCATTTACAGTATTAGGGAACCACTAAGGCGCCATATAAAAGCATCAAGAAGTACCATGTCATGGGATCTTTAATGAATATTCAACCTGATGTCTTTCACTTTTTAAGCATTGAGAGAAAACATGCCCGAAGGTTAATTAAAGTAAAACAAATAACTGAGTGGATGGATGTCATTTGCTAAACCCACTTTGTCTTGAATACAGGATGTTGCGGTTGAGCTGATAATTACGTTGTGAAAATCTAACCCAAACCCATAACCTCAATTACTCTGGGGCAGCCTGTTAAGCAGACCAATCTTGATTTTAATGGGATCTGAGGGCTTTCTTTGTAATTCACTAAACTGCTACCGGCCATTATTCTCAATATTCTCCCAGGTGCACTTGTGCGGCCAGAGCAGGAGCATGGCATTAGGACCGGAGTTAATCGCTACATAATTGTCTGGGTGTAACTTTTCTGACAAAGGGTCTGTGTTTGCTTTTCTCCATGGAGATGTTATTGCTTTGTCTGGAATGTTTCACAGTATGGCATTAAATCTTTCTATCATCATGGAGACCAAACCAGACCAAGTTACAAGTCAGACTTCTGGAGAGGCGACCCCGCTCACAGTCAGAATGTTTGTTTTTTCTAGGTATTTTTGAGCTATAAAACTAAATGTAACTGAATACATGTGAGGTAAAGCTGTTTAATGTCATACTGTGGAACATGACAATGACAATCACACTGACATATCCACAGAAAAAAGCAGGTGATGGACCCCTACCACAGAGCTACTCAGTGCACCTTTAAAGTTAAGCTTTCATCCAGTTCATAATACAAATACATTGATTTGCAGTTCTCCATGATTTGCGTTCGACTTTGTTTTTAATTTATTTCTCAAAAGTGAGTTCTGGGAAGAGTGCCAATATTGTACTAAAATACTGTCAAAACATTTTAGTAGAAGTATAAAGTGTGTCTATATTTGTCTTCTTATGTATAGTGTCTCTATGATATCTTGAAAACTGTTGTACAAGTCTTATTACTAAACTAGTAAGTAAATTACTACTCAGATAAGAGTCATTTTAAGATTGACTTGATTTGGTTTATAATGGGAAGTGACTGTATATATAGGAAGTTCAAACCATTAAATAAAGCAATGGTATTTTTAAAGGATAGACCACAGAAAATGTGAAAAAAAACGTGGTCATATTTAAGGGAGCAGTGCAAAAACACAAATGGTCAAATATTTTAATATTGTCAACATAAATATTTTGCCACAGAGAAATTACATCCTAAAACTATAACTGAAGTAAGAGTACTGCACTATAAATTCCATTTTAGAAGAATTTAAAGTGGTGTCTGAAAATTACTCAGAGAGAAGTACAATTTTATTACTGTTGCTCAACATGTAGTAAATGTAACAGTACAGTACCTCTGGTGACATTGCACTATGATAAACAATTGGTGGTCTGTATTTTCATGCATTAAAGGTATTCATGAAACGGTCCATATTACCTTATTTTCTGATTATGTTATAATGTTATTTCCTCATCAAAAACATACCTGGAGTTGTGTTTTGTTTCATTCTCACATGTTTAACACACAAAACCTGAATATTTAGGCTGTTCTTCTCTCAAACTGAAAACCACTGTGTCTTTAAACATACACCTTCACTAGAATCATTTGGATAATACAGTGGTACCTCACCTTACGATTCCAGAAGTGGTTTCGGAACGTGAATTTTTCGTAAGTTGAGTAGCTATTTCAATGGAAAAGGCCTGATTCGTTCCAAGGCTGTTGTTTTTTTTATAGTGTAACATTTTTTTTTTTATAGTGTAACATTGGTTCTGCGTTCTGATTGGCTAAGAGACTAGACCAGGACTAACCATGGACTAAACCAGGTCTAGACCAGAACTAAACCAGGTCTAGACCAGGTCTAAACCTGGACTGGACCTGGACTAAACCAGGACTGGACCAGGTCTAGACCTGGACTAAACCAGGATTAAACTACCACGTGCCGCTCTTTGCTGGTTTCGTGCGGCTGGTTTGTGGCTCGGGCTCCAGAGGACGCGGTCCGGGCGCCGCGGTTCTATCTCGTGCTCGCAGCCCCGGTGCCGGTCGTGCAGACCAGGACTAGGGGTGCTCCTCGCGCGATGCCGTGCTCCTCGCGCGGTGTGTGCTCCTCGCGCGATGCCGTGCTCCTCGCGCGGTGTGTGCTCCTCGCGCGGTGCCGTGCTCCTCGTGCGGTGCGTGCTCCTCGCGCGGTGCGTGCTCCTCGCGCGGTACGTGCTCCCCGCGCGGTGCCGTGCTCCCCGCGCGGTGCGTGCTCCTCGCGCGGTGCGTGCTCCTCGCGCGGTGCGTGCTCCCCGCGCGGTGCCGTGCTCCTCGCGCGGTGCGTGCTCCTCGCGCGGTGCGTGCTCCTCGCGCGGTGCGTGCTCCTCGCGCGGTGCGTGCTCCTCGTGCGGTGCGGGCTCCTCGCGCGGTGTGTGCCCTCACGCGGTGCATGTTCCTCGCGCGCGTTCATGTCTCCGCGCTGCTTCCGGAGTCGTGTCTCCCCCCACGCTTCACTATTTAATACATTTTGTTGAAAATCTTGCGTGTTCGGCGCTAGAGCTAAGAGGCCGAGAAAGGTGCTTTTTGAGCGGGGATAACAGCGGGGCGTGCATCTGAGCGCGCATTATTCGAATTTTTGAGATTTCGCGTTTCGTAACTTGAATTTTCTTTCGTATCTAGAGATAAAAATTTTACGTGAAGGCATTTCATAACTTGGATTTTTCATATGTAGGGTCTTTCGTAAGGTGAGGTACCACTGTATTTGGATAATTTCAGTCCTAGAATTGCCAATTTCTACTGAATAAAAGGTAAAAGTAGCTGTTAACTTGAAAATTACGGCTTGGTGACATCACGGAACAGCATTTTGAGGTTTGGAGATGCAGACAGACTAATAATAAAAGATTACTCAAACGTGTGAATGAAACTAAACACAACTCCAGGTATGTTTTAGAGGAGGCAACAACATTCTAACATACTTAAAGCTCACAAGAGTCAATTTTGCGTAAAATAGAACCTTAAAGCCAACAAGTGGTTCTTCTTCTGCTAAGAGAGCAACAAACCAAACAAAAACAAACCAGTATCTAAACAGACCAGGGGGGTATTACATCAATGTGGGTTAACAAGTTTAGTCTTATCCTAAAATCCTGAGCTGAAACTAGCTCCATATCCAGTTTAAGCCTCAGCTCGTTCCATGACTGAAATAAGCCTGAGTCTGACCACAGCAAACTCAGGCCTGAAGTTTAAGCTGCGTTTTGTGCGTGCTCACTACCAGATCAACGGAGCAACGATATTACAGAAAATTGCCCCAAAAAATTGATGTTTTTTTATGATCTGACTAAATGAGAGAGGAGCCACAGCGCACACCCGCAGAGTTTGATTTGAGCCACGGAACTTTTAGGGTTATTCTGATCTGAGGAGCAAGGGGAAAGACACGACTCCCCCTCCTCTCCCGATTGCTCAGTGAACAGAGAGGAGGCTGGGTGCGTAGTGTGGAGCCTGGTTAATGTGCCGAGGGAATGAAGATGCTTAACTCCTTCCTGATACTCTGTAGTACGTGTGGAGCTTAGTTCCACTGTGCATAAAAGTAAAGCTGTAACGGACCTCTTCACGTGTACCCAACAAGAAACGATAAAATCTGGGCTGACGTGTTTGCAGTTTGATAGGGGCGAGAGACGAGGGAATGAAGAGAGACAGATGTGATGAAGGAGCGAACAGACAAAACCCACTGTCGTCCTCAGAGTCCAAATCAGCATCTGTCTGTGTGTAAAAGCTGCACTGCTCCTCACAACAGCCACATGTGCAAGATCATTTTAATTACTTTTATATGGTTTGATGAGTGCAGTGTCCACACACACGGGTGTCCCATGCATAGGAGCATATGGCCTGTAAATGCCTATAAAAGTCACTTTTTAAACTGGATCAGACAGAGACAGGTGTTCTAACACAGGTGTGTGATACACGTGCTGAAACGTTTGACTAAACTGTTTCTTTAGACATTCTTGGAGACAAAGCTAAAATAATCTTGACAGTTGGCCTGGTCCTGACCAGGTTTGTTTCCAGGTACTTGTTACTGCGGCAACTCGGCACCGCCTCTGGTTAGCCACTTTGGTGGAACTGAGACTTTGACAAGCCTGGATTGGCCAAATAAGCCAGGCTTTTGCTTTTAACTCGCTTCATGGACTACCCCCATGGTCACCCTCTAAAGTGAGCCCCCTCCACACCCAGCTATCTACAGCCTACACCCACTGCAGAGCTATAATGTATATGTAATAGTATTTAAACTTGATCAAAGGAGAAGTTCAATTTGTCAACTGGACAAAGTTTGTTTGGTTGAAAACGTTTCGCCGCTCATCCGAGAGGCTTCGTCAGCTCTGACTCAGCTCAGAGCTGACGAAGCCTCTCGGATGAGCGGCGACCAGCATGGAGCCTGTAAGCACAGTGCAGTTAAAATTACAATTAAATAAATCACAATTATACAATAGGATAAAGGTTAAAAGCATATCCCTACAATCTGGACTGTTGGTACCCTTTAAAATTATATTTACAAAAAGTACAAATTAATATATGCTTACCTGGATTACAGGTCAAGAGTATACAGGTTTTGAATACTGATCCATAAAATCCACTTGTCTCTCCCCAGTAATTGCTTTTCCCTCTAAAGGTCCACTTTAAAATCTTGGCTTAGTCCTCTTCATCTTTTATGTTACTTTTATGAGAGGACCTGATTAGATGGATGTTTGGAATGAATATCCAGCCTAAATGAAACCCTTTTGAATTTCAATGATGGCCAGGCAGCTGCAATTGGGGATTACTTTATTCAATATTTGAGTCTGCTCCACTCTTGTACAGTATTTTAGAAGATCTGCAGTACAGCTGCTTCTCACTCTGCTTTGTTACGTGATTCTGTGTAATGAGGATACAAGACATGAGATTCAGACACATTGGTAGTTCATTTCAAAGGTTTGCAGGGGTCCGGAGTTATTCTTTATGCATTCCTAACATCCTAATTATTAGTTTATAAGTGCTTTTCACAACTTTCAGAGACCAAAGTAGAGTTTTGCAGTCATAGTTCTAATAGTTAACAAAGCTACTTCCTGGTTCACAGAGGATAAAAATGCAGCAGTAATAGTAGTCTTATTTTTTGACCCAGAGAGCAGCTTTTACAACATATCTCTAGGCCTAAAGGGAATAAACTATTTTGCTTTATTACATGAAAAAATCTGGTACTAGCTTAATGAATTGTAGTACATTTTCACCATCATAGCATTATTATTATTATTTTTTTAAAGGGGTAGCAGACCAGCGCTGTGTGCACAATGTTGGTCTTGTGGCATGAAATCTTGTCCTGTCCCTTTATAACGCAGCTTTTGTCTTTTAGCAGAGTAACAGGTGGTCATAATGTTATGGCAAGTTGGTGCATAGGATTGTATCATACATTTTCTTACATGCTTGAGAAACACATAGCACTTTGATCAGGAGTGCTGTTGGTCGGAGGTCGAACAGACAATATCATGGGTCAGTAGTTCTCTCTTTAGGGTCACAGAAGCCTGCAGGGGTCACATGGTGCAGGGGCTCCATCTGAGACTCAGTCACAGAACACACTGGGCTTTGGTTTGCAGTAAATTACAATGGACATTCACAATGAGGCCACAGTCACAGAAGACTTCCTCCACTCGCTCTACACGTGTGTGGTTTGAGAGGGGCTGGAGCTGCATGTTGAGCGAATGGGCTGACAAATGCATACTGACACAATGATGTTCAGCTATATTCTTCTTATATGCTCCAGGGCAGCTGTGGCTACAATAGTAGCTTACCACCACTGAGTGTGGTGTGAATGAACAATGAACTGTAAAGCACTTTGGGGGTCTTGAAAGGCAAAGATTAGAAATGCAATGATTATATCTCTCAGATAAGGTAACCGTTTGATCTGGCAATGTCTCATAAGTAAGCGTCTCAGGTCAAATTAATCACATACTTGCATAAAGAGTTACCTAGTCTCTTAGCCAATCAGGACTCTAGTCTCTTAGCCAATCAGGACTCTAGTCTCTTAGCCAATCAGGACGCAGAACACAATGTTACACTATAAAAAAAATTGAAAAAAAAAAAAAAATTGAAAAAAAAAATCCGCAAACAGTGAACCGCGATAGAGCGAGGGTTCACTGTAAGACACAAAGGCAATACATTTTTCAATTAAGTCACTTTCGGTACAGTTGAAATAAAGATAAACTCAAATGGGATTAATATAATTGTGATTGAAGATTAAACCAGATTATAATGCTGAAACTGCATTTTCAGATAATGCAAGATGGTAGTGTAGAACTCTTAACTTAATCTCAAATCCGTCTGCTTTGTTTTATAGTTATTGTAAAAAAAAAAAGAAAATGCTTCACTTCTTCTGTTCATCAGTTCATTTCTTTTTGCAAGATTTTCAGACTCTATACCAGCAGGTATAAACCAAAAACCAAGGCCAAAAAGATGTGTGATTTTTAACAGTCAAAGAGTATTTCAATGTGATTTGCCGTTGGCGTCTTCACACACAATCAGTGAAGTGGCTCATCCATATTCATCGGGGAGATCCTCGTGTAGATGCATAATGGTGGTCCTGATGCTGTGTAATTACGGCTCAGATCAGACAGGTTAATCAGAGACACTCTTTCCATCTGCATTGCTAACATTTAGAAATGTCAGCCTTTAGAAATGACTTCCAAATTACTGTAAATAATCATCTTAGGGGGGTAAACTCAAGCGTTGTGTTAAATAACTTATATTAACTTAAATTATATTATACCTTAGACTAAGACTTAGACAAACTTTATTGATCTCCAAGAGAAATTGTGGAAATTACTTGCAGCACTACATTTTGTCAAACACAAAAACTGAAAGTGATTGTTTCCTTCAAGTTGGGTATTATGCTTTTTATGAAATGCATTTATTTATTTATTTTAGCTTTCTACCACGTTAGAATGTTGTTCCCTCGTCAAAAATAGGCCTGAAGAGGTTTTAGATGTCATGTACTGTATCTTTGAATAATGTAGCGATCTCTTCTGGGGCCTATTCAAACCCTCCTTACGATCAGCTGTAAGAGTCTGCGCAATGTTCAGCTCACAAGCCTCCATCATCCATGCTTCAACACAACAACTGTCCATAAATATACAAAAACATGATACAAAACTGTATACAACAACTTGACAAACCTGAATCCATGTGCTCGTTTCATTAGTCGGGTGCATGCTGGTTGTGTTGCTCTGAAGGGGGAGTGATTTTGCACAGAGAGAAAAACTATAGATCCCAGCAATACATTAAGTCTGATGACAATCTAACACTTTTTTTTGTTTCTTTATTGTTTGCTTTTCATTTTTTGTAAATCCCATGGGGCACTGTATTGCATTACTTTCTACCTGCTGTATAAATTATGTTCAGTCTGTAGTTGTAATTTTATTTTTTGTGAAATCAGGTCTGTCAAATGCTAATCAAACACATAGAAGTAGAAGACAATAGGATGGAATGACCCATAATAGGCAGGTAAGCCATGAGGCAAACACTGGGATGAAGAAGAAGAAGAAGTGAACTTTATTGATCTCACACTGGAGAAATTCTTCTCTGCATTTTAACCCATCCTATATATATACATATATTAGGAGCAGTGGGCAGCACACATTAGGGCGCCCGGGGACCATCTCCATGATCTTCTTGCTTCGGTTTGGTCAGGACCTAAGCTGGAGTACCTATGGTGCATGTTTTGGGTTGGTGGGGGAAACCGGAGTGCCCGGAGGAAACCCACCCAGACACGGGGAGAACATGCAAACTCCACACTGAAAGGCTCGGGCGACCCGGGGATCGAACACAGACCATGCATGCAAACTCCACACAGAACACACACAGAAAGGCCTGGGCGACCCGGGGATCGAACCCGGAACCTTCTTACTGTGAAGCAAGAGCGCTAACCACTCTGCTACCGTGCCGCCAACAACATGGAAATGAAGGCCACAGCTCGGGGGAACTGTGAGGTCCCACACACCCATACAGACGCACTAAATTTGGACAAACTATGCTCTCAGTCAGAGGCACTAAACTCTGGAACACTCTCCCAACATCAATAAGAGAGACTCCAACACTGGACATTTTCAGATCACACTTGAAACAGTGGCTAAAGGAAAACCAGACTTATGGACACTTTTAGTGCATGTTGCTATTGTCACTTGTCATTGTTTTTGTTGTTTTTACTGTGGCGTCACCTGCCTAGGGACTGCAGATGGAAATTAGCATTTTTGCTATAATCTGGCATATTTACACTGCAATGTTGCAGATGTTCATTAATATGCACTGTCCCTATTACATAAAAGAATAAATAAAAAATAAATAAATACAATTTCAGGTATAAATTAGTCTAGCTCAGGGCTTTATAAATTGTATCTTGTCAGGCCATTTCCTGCAGCTACAAAAGGACTTCCAGATGGTAGTCGAAACATTCAGCAGTGTCTACAGTACCTGTCTAATGTATTTTACATTTTCTACTTTTAAGTTTTGTGGGTTTTTTTAATCTGACCCATAATCTCATAATGTACAGTCAAAAGATATGAAATAGTTGCTTTCATATTCCCCCAAGTACATTTAAGATAGTAATAGGTATGAAAAAAAAGATCAATAGCACTGGTTACAGTCTTTACTACTGGTTATGTAGTACTGCTGCTTCCACATACTCTGTCTGCGTATACACAATACATGAGCTCAGAGCAGCCTGCTACTTCCAGCAACAACTGCTTTTTTCACCTCCAGATATCCAGTCCCTGATTACATAAGAGTGAGCCCAGCCCTCTGCCTGTCTCTAGGGACCTTCTCTCCTAGTTAATCAGGGGCAGCAGATGCGCCTCAACACTGAACATAATGAAAAATTTAAATATTTTTTATCTACGACAATGAGAAGTGTTATAGCGGATGTAAATCTTTCCATCTTTTCAGCTACGAATAGTACACATTATTCATTGTGTGTCAGTTAGCGGCAATAGAACAGCCTTGAGCGTGACACATTTGAAATCAACAGTGAATCAGTTTAAAGCTGTTATGTTACGTTCCATCTATTTGAGCTATAGGTGTCTTGCCTCAGATATAGTGTATATTAAAGAAGTCTTTATTGTCTAATACTGAGGTGCACTGTTAGCATGCTAGTTGCTGTTAGCTTGACTGAAAAACTCTGCTGAAAAAAGCAGAGATTCACAATACCGATACTGATATCACATTTTGACACTGGATTGGTGCATCCATAGGAAAACGTGCTTTCAACCTCATCATGGTGAATAATTAGGATGCTTAGAATGCATAAGGAAAAATAACTTTGGACAACCGCAAGCCGATTTAAGAATATAAAGTACAGAGCCTTTGATTTACTACTACACTTACCATATTGCTTCATACTGTTCCCTTTGTAAACTGCCTGTAGTTTCAGTTTTCTATTATATTAAAACCTTTTTCAAACAGAGCTGTATGTACTTTGTTTTGCCAGTCTTACTTTTCTCCCAGCTGTGCACAAGCCGCTGTTTTGTAACTAAAGATAATAAACGTTTCTAGCATGTTTCAGAAAAGCTGGGTTTTGTGGAGCAAAATGAGGAGCATGGTCACTGTGGATTCCTCTGCTTGGTGCTAAAAGGCACACACCGCTGACAAGGTCCAACTGAAACTTCTCTATACAACTTTTTAAGCTACACTGATAACTTTTGTTTATGAATATAAGCAAGTCCCATGGCGAGTTTGGCTCATATCCAAAATAAGACTATGCACTGTGACAGGGGACATGTCCTTTCTTATCGAATTACATTTCTTCAGTTTTTCTTTGTATTTGGGGAGTGAAATTGAAGATTTTTTAATGCCAGTGAACTAGTAAATACCCTATAAATTAAGTCACAAAGATCTTAAATGCAAACGTAAAAAAAAAATTCTATATCAAAGTACAATATTTTACAATACAGAATGCTTTTTATGCTTATTAACTTAGTTTGCATTAAAATGGCAAATAGATAGACCAGGAACAGATATGTAATGCTACCAAAATGCATGTACACAATTAAGATGGAATAAAAAAAAAAGTTTGATTTAGGGTTTAGGACGGAAGCCAACAGAGGCCATGTTCGTAATGATTATTTTCCACCTTAATAACGAGAAAATTAACTCGAGATCTCGAGAAAACGACACAATGTTTGTTTTCTCGAGAAAACAAAACTGTTATTTCGAGATCTCGAGAAAACAAAAAAATATTCCATGATCTCGAGAAAACAAAACTGTTACCTCAGCTGGATCACTGTATCTCCATCGGTAGCCTAAAGACGAAGCCGGGCCAGTCTTCTGCGGAGGTGCCACGGACTGATCTTGAAATTATCCCAAATTAAAAGTCGTAATGCAATCTCCCCCTGATCAAAATATTGCCTTATCAGCTGATCGATTATTATTCCAGATATTCTAATAACCAAAAACGCATCTATTCAGAATGAGAAATAGCCCCGAAGTTAGCCTGTCACAACGTGGCGGTAGATGTTTCAGTTGTTTTCTCGAGATCACGAATTAACTGTTGTTTTCTTAATTATCTCGTTATTTCGGGATAACAAGGAAGAAAAAATATTGCTTATGAATATAGTTTAGTCACTCTTTAAAGTCTCAATTTAGACATGGGAGTACTTCTAACTGCATTTCTAATTGTAAGCAAACAAGCAGTCACAAGTGAACTATGAATTATAGCCCCTCCACCATCACCAATGAAACCTTCTGCTTTTATCCAGGCAGAGGACTGGCACAATACGACTATACTATGGGACAGTGCTTTAAGAGCGTCACAGAGACAAATGAAACAGCATAAACACCAAAGAGCATCCTCCTCCCTCCCTGAGCTTGTCTTTTAAAACACAGTCTACATTCAGACACTTCCACTGAAAGGCTTGTAGCGACGTCACCTGATAATGTGACTTATATATGAATGAAATCAATTATGGGTCCATGTTCCTTTGTGCGCTGCTTGTTCTGTAGTCATGTAGTGCTTGTAGTCGTGTCTCTTGTCTCAGTTGTCTCTCTGGATTATGCTAGCAGCTGATCTCCGGGTGCTGCAGACCCAGGGCAAGCTCAGCATTGTCTTTGCTGGTGGCGATGCTGTTCTGACTGGAGCAAAGATTAACCATGGCATACTGCTTGCTCTTGCACTTCAAACAACCGTGGACTTCAGCTGCAAATCATACAACACCCTTCTTTACCACATGTTGGATATACTAGTGGCTGAGATATATTTGTATTACTATATTCTGGGGCGGTGGACTGGTACATGTAGTGTGCATGGGTCTACCAAGATAGATAGATTGACACCAGTCTCTTGCTATTTTTTACTTATTTTGAATTTATTTTACCATTTATATTTTAGCTCTTTGTCATTGTATTATATTGTGATGTGTGAGCAACTACTGTATGTCCAAATCATTTCCTTTGTGGATCAATAGTTTAGTAACAGAGGTTTGGGACATAAAAAGACCAAATAAAACTATTTCTAAAATCGCTGAACAAGACTTGAAATTAACGATCTTTCAGTGGGATGTTGTAATCTCAATCTGAAGGTACAGGACAAAGAAGCAAAAATCTATACTGGGCTTTGAAGTGAGCTGGTACCCATATAAGGAGTACAATAACTGAAACAGGTCAAGAACTGTAAAGAGGCTGGAGACTGTGGATATCTAACATAGTTTATTTACCATCAGTACGAGACCTAGAGCATGATCTCCCTGTGGTAGTACTGTTCAAGCCTGTGCTTCCATTGCGAGTATTAAACTGGGATAGAGCTATTTGCAAAGAAATGTCAGCAAGGTCAGAAAGTAAGTCTTTGGCTTGGGATTTCATTAGTCTTATACAGTGATTTCCATTGTTCATCAACAGCAAATTATACTTTTTTTAAAATGCAAAAACTATATCAAAACAAAACAGGTATCAATACTGACCAAATTTACATAACTGGGGGAAAATGGTTTTAGATTGGTCTTGAACTATATATCAGAACTTGAATGTTAATATTTAAAAAAAAAAGAAAGAAAGTTACATACACGTCTAAAAAACAATTTCTATTATTCTCAATGGTATCAAGTTTTCCTTTGTATCGAAATCCAGTTTGGATGTACAAATGCATAATTTATTCACTCCTTGTCACACTTTCTGATGAAGACATGCTGAAGACAGGCTCGTTCGGTCCCTCCTGACCAACACACAGGCTTTCACAAACAAGGAAAGTGCCTTGCAACCGTATATGCTTTGGGTTCGGCATAGATTGAATGTACAGCAGCATGTGTATCTCATGATTTTTATGAAATACCACAGAAATATTGCGAAAATGTTGCTGTTCCACACCTTAAAGGGATAGTGCATTTTTTGTTTTTAAAAAAAATGTTAATCTATATGGGTTTCCTTCTAAAAGTTACGTGCGGTAACCCTGGCTTACCTCTGACAGTTTGCGCTCAGCCCGGTTCTGCTCATGTTTTGGAGCTCAGGTAAGTAGGTCCGGTAAGTTCGCAGGGGCTGTTAATAAAGCTTGTTTTTCTTCTCAAAACAAAACATTTGTCCGAAAGCTGATATATTTGCTTCCCAAACAGTTGTCCACGAAAAATCCAGCAGCGTAGTTAGCATTCGCATATCTCGTCTCGATTCGTATCACCAGGGCTCTCAAGTTTTGAGCGGGGTCGTGCGTGAGACTGTAATTTCCGAAGAAGAGCGGGGGGGCGCTTGAATTGCGTGAGAAATGCCGTGTGAGCGTGTGAACACGTCGAATTGCATTGCAAAGCAACTAATGAGAGTTAGTAGATATAAATGAAGTTATTACCTGATGGTTCTCCTTTTAGTCGTTCACTGACAGTTAGGTGACCATTCGTCCGGATTTCGTCCGGACAGTCCGGTTTTAGAGCTGTCTGTCCGGCCGTCTGTCACGTGTCCTCCTTTTTTACATTTTGTCCTCCTTTCGGACCCTCGTCGGCCACCGTTGCATTAATCGTCATAAATCCCCACCCATTATTTACACTTGCGATGTTCGCCGTTTCCCAATTCAGCGAATGCACGGTTCGGAGTGTGATTTCAGTCTGCAGTCGAGGCGGTGCATACTCGCTGAGCCCTGAGTGCAGTCCGGGGATCACATGGGCGTCTGCGAAATGGAACAGGTCCCGCCTCAGCTCAATGAGCCGGGTGGTCTGCTCCTTGTTCCCTACAGACAAAAATATGATTCTATTGCGACTAGTAATACTTGGAATTGGGACATGGCCAATGTTCCCCCTAATTTTTAATGTGTCTGAGCAAACACACTAACTCCCTGAGCGCTCCTTGGAGCCCTGAGCGCGACATCCGAAATGCGGCTGAATTAAAAGCGGAGATCCGCTAAAAGCTCTTTCATCCCTGATTTACAGTAAACGTTGGACATGGCTATATCCATGTTGTAATATCCAGCATTACAATAGCCCCATCCAAGGGGGAAAAAAAAAAAAAAAAGTGTCCTCACTTTAGGGCCTTTGTCCTCCTTTTTGGACACAAGTGTCCTCCTTTCCTGTTTCATGCCGGTAGTCACCCTACTGACAGTGCAGTGCGCGCTTAGACACTTGCTGAGCGGCGCGGGGAGGAGGGAGCGGGGCGAGGAGGAAGGGGGGGAGTTTTCTTCGCCGAAAACGCGCGGTGCCTGCATAAACTGAGCCACACAGACCGATTTTCTGGGCACGAAAAAAAAAAAAAAAAAAAATCAGCGTGAGAAATGCCATGTGTGGCGTCGAATTGCGTGTGTCACACTGTCAATGCGTGAGTCTTGAGAGCCCTGGTATCACTGCGCGCCTATTACTTATTATTAGCCTGTTAACCTTTAGCGGAAGTGAACGACGGATGCGGTCCGCCGTAAGGGGAAGTTTACGAGTGAACAGGCAACAGGCAGCTAATGTGAGCGCAGTGATACGAATCGAGACGAGATAAGCAAATGCTAAGTACACTGCTGGATTTTTGGTGGACAACTATTTGGGACGCAAATATATCACCTTTCGGACAAATGTTTTGTTTTGAGAAGAAAAACAACCTTTATTACGAGTCCCCACGAACTTACCAGATCTACTTACCTGAGCTCCAGAACGCGAGCAGAACCGGGCTGAGAGCAAACTGTCAGAGGTAAGCCAGTGTTACTGCATGTAACTTTTAGAAGGAAACCCATACAGATTAACATAAAAAAAACAACAACTGCACTATCCCGTTAAAGCAGCCTTCTCTCAACAGTCCTGACATTGTAATCATCAGAAGATTGATTCAGAGTATATTTGAGCTCTCAACCCTCATGAGATTTCAGATTACGTTCCTGTTCTATATGCATTTTGTATTAAGCCTTAAACCCCTGGGTGTTTCTCTTCACAATGTATTTCCAGAGTCCACTGAGGACTGAATAATTGTTTTTTCAAAATATAATGAACAGAGTGTATGCACTTGTTAATGACAAACCCAAAATGGAGGAGAACATTCATTTGCATGCATTCCTCCATCCAATTACAACAAAGAGAGAGAGAGAATAAATGCATGTGAAGCACTGAGGTCTGAGGACGCGGTGGGAGAGAGGGAGCTCAGAGTGAGATTTAAGAGCCGAGTGGAGCACGGAGCTGCACATACTATACACCAGAGAGAGGGAGAGATGAGAAAGAGAGAAGGAGAGAGGGAGAGAAATAGAGGAATATGATAGAGAGAGAGAGAGAGCGCTACAGAGTATAGACCAGTGTGAGGGAGAAGAGAGAGAGGGAAGGGGGAGGAACTGCACTAAGAGGCAACAACCAGCAGCAAATGAGCACAACAGAGCGGCACAGCAGCATGTCTGTGTCTGGAGCTCCGCTGATTCTGCCCTCACTGTGAGTCTCTAGAACAACACAGCTCCTCTCTGAAGAAGCTGCAGAGGTCAGCACTGGTCTACAGCCTTGGTCTTCAGTCCTGGTCTACAGCTCTGGTCTAAAGGTCTGATCTACAGTCCTGCCCTTCAGCTCTGGTCCTTGGTCTTCACCCTTGGTCTACAGCCCTGGTCCTTGGTCTACTGCTCTGGTCTCTAGCTCCGGTCTAAAGGTGCGATCTACAGCTCTGATCTCCAACTCTGGTCCTTGGTCTTCCATCCTGGTCTACAGCCCTGGTCCAAAACCCTGGTCCCAGATCCCGAACAACACATGGGGACAGAAGAAGGTTTGACTGGAACAGGCTCAGTCTGGACTCAACACTCATGAACCCCCACCTCCAGTGGCATACCCTCTCACTAAGGCAAGGCTCACTTTTGATAACACCTAAACACAACAGGCAAGTTTTAGTGGATAAAAAGTCAAGTTCTTATTAACATTGGATCTGAATTTGTTTTAGAAATGTTTTCTTTTGTAAAAATCACAACATATCTATTTGTGTTAGCAGTAGTATTATTCTTCTGCTCTTATCCTTCATTCGAGAATCATAGTTTGGAGAAACACACTAAACAATGAGTGTAATACAGAAATATTAACTACATCCTATTAGGCCAGATCCTTAATTATCTTTTATTTATCTTTTATTGCTATGCTTGTTTAATAACTACATTTAGGGCATGGCTTTGTGGCTGTACTGTACTGTGGATTGTGTTACGGAGTTATGTTGGTGTAAGTTTCGTAGTGTGTTGTGTAGTCAAACCTGCTCTCCCTCTCCCTCAATCACATAGTGGCTTTTCCAGTATGTTTCCGTTGCCTTCAAGGGGATAATGACTTTTGATACTGCTATTTAAAGCATCCATGTGTTTTTAAGGTGGTCGTGGATCATTATCAATGTCATGAATAACTCTGGATTCATCATGTGGCTTGGTGACATAACAGTCATGCCCATGTTCCGTATACCGTGGTACTGCTGATATACAGTAGTAGTACTCATTTGGATTTGGGGGATGATCTACTCTCTTCCTCTGATTGTCAAAGCGGATGTATTTGTTATTCATAATCGCCCCAATCACAACAGAGTTTTATTAAAACATCTCTTTAAGCTGTTTTCATAAATAATGAATGATTGACTGTTCACACAGGCTTCCGTAATGTGAAAATAAAATGAGTAAAACATTGATCTGATATGGCTAAGTGGATTAAATGCAGAGAGAGGCTGTTTATCCAGTAGATACAGACGTATAATTGAACACACCATTCCGCACTAGTTACCTGATCAAATGGATTAAATTAAGTTTATATTAAATTCCCTTGGCTCAACTTTGGGAAAACATCAAATTGATTAGATCTTTTTTAATTCTCTTTATTTGTTTATTTATTCACTCTCACTTCAACAAAATAAGAAATATCTCATACATACTATACAGTATGTTCAAAAATGTACAAAAATTGTTGTGTCACATGAAAGACCATCAGTATTTAGGCACTACTCGATATGGAGCAGTGGTAAAGAGAGTGCTGAAGTTTCAAACAAAGATCTTTCCAGTGATATCACTCAAGCAACAAAGCACAGAGTCTAAGGAAGAAGAAAAACAAATCAGATGTCGGACTCAGAACTAGAATCTTTATGAGCTGTATAGAAATCCTATCTTATACACATGCTTAGGATCCTGACTGAAATGACAGAAAACACATTCCACTGAGACATCATTATGTGCAGAATTAAGCAGATGTAAATTTAATTGATTTTAAATTTGACAGCATAACAAAGACTTGTTATAGCTGTAATCACCACATCTTGTGCTGCTTGTGGTAGTCTTCATAATTATGTGAAGCATGTGACCGTGAAGGGGAAAAAGCGTAGTAGAATCCAGTTGTTAGTGACGTACCTCCAGAAGCCTGCCAGCAATAATAATCACTAAAGCTTCTTTTTAAATGGATCAATCCCTGTTGGCAACAGGAGACAGTCTGCACTGTCCTCTCTTCAAATCCAACAATAATGAATTGTATTACTGCTCCTAGGACAGAATCAGGCGAGTAGGAACACATGCATTATCACTACTGCGTACAGTAACATGGACAGGAGCTGCAAGTATAGTATACTTTTTATTTATTTTTTTATTCACAAAAACAAAAAATAATTCTTATTTAGAGGCCAGAAGAAGTTAATTCTGGGTTAGGGTATGAGGGGAGTTTTACAACAGAGATGGTTTGTGATATGCACCATTGTTTTTTTTTTTTTTTTAATTGTTGAGACTTTCTTCTTTATAGCTAAACACTGCTCATGTCAAAAGACATGTTATAGAGCTATTATATATATTATTGGTAGAACTGTGTAACAGTATAAGTCTTAGAGTTGAACTTGACATTTATGTCAAGCATAAAATCTGTATTAACAGTGTAACAGTGTGCAAGCAAAACTTCTCAAATTGAAATGATGTAGTTATTAATTTATTTGGAACCCGATCAACTTCCACAAAGTGTTTGCTAATCTTAAGCATACAACAACACACTGATAATTCAATTTGGTGGAAATTTTAAAAGACACATTTTTGATGATGATGATGATGATGATGTTGATGATGATGATGATGATTATTATTATTATTATTATTATTATTATTAATAATAATAATAATAATAATAATAATAATAATAATAATAATAATAATAATAATAATAATAATAATAATAATAATAATATTATTATTATTATTATTATTATTATTATTATTATTATTATTATTATTATTATTATTATTATTATTATGTGTAATGTAGCTGTAGTCATAACCTGGCTTTTGGTGTGCTGACACATGAATGGTGAAGGTCAGGTCTGTGGAGCATATTAAATGAATGAAGTCTGATTAGGGAGTATGAGTGGGCACACAAACACACAGAGTTGTCCCCAACCGTCACATAACACAGTGTTTCCCAACCAGGGGTACAAGTACCCCTAGGGGTACTCGAGCACACTGCAGGGGGTACTCGGCAGTGTTGCTGCCAGGCACAGGGGGAGATTTTTTATTTTTTTTTTAAATTCAAATTTGAGTAAATTTGAGTTAAAGAAAAGAAAGAAAATGCCTGAGAATTACATTTTCAAATTAAGGAGATGAAATAAAATGATTTTCATTTAATAATCTGTTGTGTCACGTTCTACTTTTGGAGAATTATCAACACGTATGAGTGAGGGGGTACTCGAGGTATGACAGAAAGGCTCAGGGGGTACACAAGACAAAAAAGGTTGGGAAACACTGACATAACACTACGCACACACACTGTCCATCAAATGACTCATGGGAACCATGCTATCCACATGCATACTAGTAATACTGTTAGTCATCAAAGATTAAGTAATACACTTTACACATCCTTTGTTATAGTAAATGTAGCACAGATGGAAACAGTGTGCTACAGTATGTTTGTATATTTACATCACACAGTACTGGTGAATGGACAAACTGGATCAGATGAATTATGATCATTATATATGTACTTAACAAGATTTGCCCTGTTATCCAAAATTCATAATTATAAAAGAGACAAAATCCCTACGGGACTGGGATTACAGACAGTTGTACTGAATATCTTTCTGTTAGTTAGAGAACACATTTTGTGATTGTGTCTGCTTTATAGTTATAATCTATAACACCAGTGGATCATTATGTTATAATTTGCATATTTAAATAGCAATATTCATCTAAAACGACTTAATAAAAGAAACAAGACTGCTGACTTCCGTGTTAGAAAACGGTGGTACCAAGCAGTGGTACCACCAGCAGACGTCGCTGTAAATGTCATCACAACAAAGAAACTCCGATGGATAGCAGAGCAAGCCAGCGGGTAGTGATTTTTTTTCCAGAATGACTACACAATGCTGCCGAATCAAATTAATGAACGAACTAAGTACAGAGCCGTGGGCCTATTTCAGTGGCGGTGAAAACAGGGGTTAATCAGCAGAATGGCTGAAAAATGAGATGGAGAAACTCTGAAAAGTAGATTTTGCAAATTAGGTCTGCTTTAATTTAAAGATTATACTACAGTAGTTATAGTAACTCATTTCCTATTTATTATGTAGTGAAATTATTTGCAGCTGCTTTTTCAGTTCCGTGAAGAAGCACCTGCGAAACGTATTCTACCAAATAAACTTTTGTCCAGTTGACAAATTGAATTTCTCCTTTTGCCATGATTCTACCTGGAAGACTGAGGGATGCTACACACAGACAGAAGAATGTTCTTTCCCCTGATACTCATGTATGCGGTGGTTTACTGTGCATGAAGCTTGTATTTTTGCCTGACCTTTACAAAAATGTATTAATGAGAGCACCCTACTGCTGCTGCCTAGAGAGAATACATTATACATCCCCCATTTACTTACATATGCACATATCTGATGGTTTCTGCTGTTTTATGCTGGTTAGTCTTTCACGCAGTGGAGACGTGTGTTTTCTTGATATTCCAGCTTTCCTCTATGTAAATAATAGCTGACATTAAGTTTGATAAATCCTGCTGTCTGTTGACTTGTGGAGACTGGCCACATAACGGTCAGTGATGAGGTGATCTCCTTTCACTCTTACGTAATGACAGGAATATGTGAGTGTAGAGGAATGTTCACCTCACAAGCTCGGAGGAAGTCCTGTGATAGTAATAAGAACGAGTTTATGTAGAACGTGACCTATGACCTGGCTCCTCTACTGTGAGTGCAGTTTGTTTGCAGTTTTAAGTAATTGCTTGTTAGGAATGCAGCTTAGCCCATCTTCCTCTGCTAGACACTATAGCCAAGACATTTTCCATGTATAGAAATGTCTTGGCTATAGTGTCCATGAAATAGAAACATAGACTGCATATAGAAAGTGACATAGCTAACCTGCTAGCTGCCATATTCCAAATAGGAGGTGTTCATGGGGGGTACTTTCGGCTGCTGGTGTGAGCCTTTTCATTTTGGTCTTAAAATGTTCATATTAACCCACTCTACATGATCATGGTGTTTTTATTTTGCAATTGTGTCGCTAAATAAATTCCTATTCTTAATACGGAACTCAGCTCCAGACTCGCCCCTATAACTGCTTGCATCTGCATACCGCAGATCCTTCATCCCCACCGCCATCAGACTGTATAATTCTAACATATAGGCCAGACGTGCAATATCCTCCTTTTTCATGTTGATGCTTGTTGTTACTATTATCATTATTACTATTTTCCATTATTATTATTATTACTACGTATTACTATTTGTATTATTTATTACTTATTTTATCCCCTCCCTGCCTGCATGCACTTTTTCCCTCTTGTCCAAATGTCCTGGAGCTACTGTGGCGAGTAAATTTCTCCTGTGTGAGATCAATAAAGGCTTATCTTATCTTATCTTATCTTATCTTATTGTGAGCTGCATTTGACTTGAACCAAACGCTATGGGTGACATCACATACACTTAGTCCATTTCTTTATACAGTCTATGTATAGAAAAAAGTCATTCAGATGTTTTGTATTAATTGTTTCTGTGAGGGAATGAGTATTCTGCATTTGATCCGGCAGTTGGCTGGGGGCTACAGAGAATGAGCTGTAGGTTTTAGACAGAAGCACCTAAGATGGAGGGTCTGCCTGGTCACACTCCACCATGATCTATTGTTCATGTTGTCTTTATAATGGAGAAAATAAAATCTGTCACCTTCCTCTGAATGGTTCGCTCTGTTCCCGCCTTGATACAGTCAATCAAAGCAGCGGACAAACTACTGGACAAAGATGATTAGGACTGTAATGGAAAATAAAATAAAAAACACAATTTTATCTTTAGAATAATTTTCGTTTATACATTATACTTTCTAGAAAATGTAAAACCTTTTTGTTCCATCTTTTTTGTTAATCTCCTCAGGTATTCAGACCAAACAACTGTCTTTCATGATTGTCACCAAGGCCACCTGACCCACCTATTCACTTTGTAATGTTTGATGTTTTGTCATCCTTGCATAAATACTGTGAGCTCAGAGGCTCTGGGGATTGGGAGGAAGAGAGTGGACACACAGAGAGGCTTGCTTGGGACCAAGGGAAGCTGGCGGTCTCTGGCCAGGGCTGCCCAGGCCTTGTCCTGGCCATATACTATGTTGTAACAAATAATAAACCCAATAAGTCCGGGGCAATCACAGATGTGGAAGATGTACACATTGCACTAACACAGTGCTTCTCAAATAGTGGGGCGGGCCCCCCTGGGGGGGCATGGCGTGATGCCAGGGGGGCGCGTAAGACCCTGGGAAACATGTTTTTTTACTGTACTAGAACTAAGTGTAATTGCACATCAACAACAGTAGTTGGCAGTGGCGTTCTCACATGCAATTTACGCACAGTCTCACCATTAACAAAACATCCTCTGTCACAGAAAAAACACGTATATTCCACTGAGTCGTGTCCTTTAGTCCGACAGAAGCTGATGCATCAGTGGCACAAGGAGAGAGCGTTTTTTTTTCAGTGCTTTTTAGCTTATGCAAATGAGGTGGTTTTAAGTTTCATTTCTGTAAAACGTAAACAAATGTGCGCAAAGCATTAAAAACACATTAATATTTGAGTCCTCAGTGCAGTCTTTGTTGTAAGTTTCTTTCTTTTTTTTGTTTATAATGTTAATAAAAGGATACAATGGTGTTCTTATAACAATTTTCTAGACAAATAATACTATTTATAGTCGCGCGCAGGAAGGGGGGCGTGAAATTTTTCTTCTTCCTAGGGGGGGCGTCACAGAAAATAATTGAGAAGCACTGCACTAACACAATAAACACAAAAACCTTCAACCATCCACATTCTGGAAAGACTTATAACATTAAGGACTTCATCAATTGTTCTACTACTCATGTCATTTATGTGCTTATATGACCTTGTGGCCTGATGTATGTGGGCCAGACAAAACATAATCTTAAGTTAAGAATTGCTGAACACAAGGCAGCTATTAGAAACAACTATTTTGATTACGCTATACCGAGACATTATAGAGAAAGAAACCATGGCTCTGCTGCCTCCCTGAGGTTTGTTGGCATTGAAACAGTGCCACCTAATCCTAGAGGGGACAGGATCAAACCACTTTTAAGGATGAACAACAACTTTTTAATTAATGAACTGTCAACAACTGAACCTGGTGGACTAAATGAAGCACAGGATTTGAGCTGTTTTTGTAAATAATTACTTGTAAATATTTCTTGTGGGGTGTGTAAATAGTGTGTAAATATATTCATGTTGTGGTTGTGTGATTGTCCATTTCTGAAGACTCTGCACTGGTCAGCGTGGTGTAAGTTTGCTTGTGATATTTTAAAACATTTATATATATATATATATATATATATATATATATATATATATATATATATATATATATATATATATATATATATATATATATATATTATGTACACTGAATGTTATGTCTATTTTTCAACTACTGTATATATGTAACATATATTGCATTCAAAAAAGATGACTTTAGTTGAAGGAACATGTGACCGAATGGTATTTAGTCACAGCTGGCACTACTTGGGTGAACCTGATGATGCTGTAGAAGAGAAACGTGTTGTTCGCTAAGCCCAATAAAGAAATAAGAGTAAAGTCAAGCAAGTGTGTGGTAAACTTCTTTTTTCTGAAATAATAAACCTGCTTTTTATTCCATAACTCACACGGCTTCGGAAATTGAAAAATAATTTCCATGACAGGAGCACGCCTGATGAATGATCACTCAATACTTCACATTGTGATTCCTGTTATAGCACAACTTTTGATTATTATTATATTTGACTTAGTTCTGTGGAACTATACATGTGGATGTGGTTGAGTCCACTGGCACATCACCATCCATCCCACTGCCCTGAAAGTCACGCTCCAGAAACACACTTGTTATACCAGAGGGGCCCAGCTATGTGCGCCCGATTAGCTTCTGCTGATCAAAGGAAGGTTTGAATCCCACTGGATATCATGGCCCCCCCAGGGGCCAGATCTGTGGAGGGGCCGCACAGTGTAGCGTGTTGTTAATAGACTCAGGGTAGAGACTCTGTTATGAGAACAAGAGACTGGATTTAGCTAATCCTCTGCAGTCACCACGTTAGCTCCTGATACTCTAAGTTTATGTTATCAGTTATTTTAAGAAAAACACTCACTCACTAAACAATGCAATTCTACTTCTGACCCTAAATTAGACAGAGAGAACATGAGAAGTAAGTTATGCTTCAAAATGAGAAATAAACATATACTATTTGAAGTGTTAAAATGACAGATTGTGGCAATATTTTCAACCACCTCTATTACTGTTACAAATATTACCCCATTTTTTACTGTAATAATAAATGTGCCTTTCCTGTCACTGTAACTTTTACTATTTGAACTACTTCTCTTTCCTTGGTTCTCAGCACTTACCATTAAAGTACACAGTTACTACATATTTGTACTTTACATTAACTACAGCTACAATTCTAATACTAATATTACTGCCATTAAAACTATTCCAACTACTACAATTGTATACTGCTTTAAAAATCCAGGACCTACAACTTAAAACCACAGTAACTTTTTTGGCAAAATAAATAAATAAATAAATAAAAAGACTAAGCAGATTTATTTTAATTTTGCTTGTGTTTATTGCACTGAAAACCATTTCTAGATCCTAAAATGTTGATTAATAAAACAGTCAACCTCAGACTTCCATCTTAAATAGTGGTATGAATAGTATGAAATAGTGTGTGCAGTTGGCTATGCACAGACACTAATATTATAATTTTATTTACTACGGCCCTTATATACACACTATAAGGCCTTTAAGCTGACTTAATCACATGGCACGCCTAAGGGAAGCTATGATTTTGAGTATTCACCACATGATCCGTCTCCCCTGCTCAGGAATAATAGACTCCTTTTTCCTTTTTTGAACGTATAAACCTATAATGGCGGAGTTATGTGGCGCACAGGTGGAACAAAAGGGAGCAGCCTCATCTTGGGGTCGCCTTTAAGACAACCGTTTTACATATGAAAAAGCCCGTGTCCTTCATCTCTTATGTTCTGAACTATGCATGCCATCAGCTGCAAAGAAGATCAATTCAATCAGACCATGCATGAGCAGATATTAGCGTCTGTATGCATAATAATTCACCTACACGAACCTTTAACTGGGTGTTGAAAAGTTGATCTGTTAAATAAGGTCTAATGGGCTTGCTGAGTGATAGCTCGTGGTAACAAGGTGACAATGTCGGTTAGGCAGTGATGCGTTCAGCACTGGTTTCATAAGCTTAACTGAAGAGGCTCCAGGCTCTGGGTGTACTGCTTTAATTGCTTCTTTTGTTTGTTATAGAGACTTTGTTCCTTATTTGTTTTTAACCTGAAGATGAGGCGCTTGGTCGATCAAATGGTAACAATCTAACTTTTCTATTCCAGGGTGGTCTTGTGGGAGTTTTAAGTAAAATTTGTTATAACATAACATTTGTTATAATGTTGTTTCCTCACCAAAAAACATACCTAGAATTATGTTTTGTTTCCTTCACACATGTTTAACACTAACACTTAAAGGCAAATTAACGTTTTTTTTACAATCTGAGCCTTCTTTCGGCAATAAAACAAGTAGTTTTACTCACCCATAGCAGTTTGCTGTCAATTGGAGCAGTATCGCAGAACTTATGTTGAGCCGTTCTGTTCTACTAATGATCCCGTATCCGTTAACATGGATACGGGATGCTCGGGGCATTACTTTGCGGTGTCCAAATAACACAAACTTTAGCACTTTTCAAATCACAGAAGATCGCTGTGCCAGGGTAGACTTTGAGTGGATTCCAAAACGGCCTGAAACCCGATATCCAGCTATAGTTTCATTTGATGACGTCATCAGAGAGGACAGTGCGCATGCGTGAACTCAGCTGTTTTGTAAACACAGCTAGTCCGAAAGAGGCTAACACCGCTCTGAACTGTTGCGATATCGGGTTTCAGGCCGCTTTGGAATCCACTGAAAGTCTACCCTGGCACAGCGATCTTCTGTGATTTGAAAAGTGCTAAAGTTTGTGTTATTTGGACACCGCAAATCAGTGCCCCGAGCACTCACGCTAACAGATACGGGATCAGTGGTAGAACAGACCGGTGTACTGTCAGATAGAGAGCGCTTGCGCAGTAGCGCAGGAGGCGTCTCTATCTGACAAAGCGTCTCTATCTGACAGTACATAAGTTCTGCGATACTGCTCCAATTGACAGCAAACTGCTATGGGTGAGTAAAAGTACTTGTTTTATTGCTGAAAGAAGGCTCAGATTGTAAAAAAAAACGTTAATTTGCCTTTAAACTAAATGCATATTTAGGCTTGATTTCTCCACAAAACACTGTGATGTCATACAGTACCACAGGAACTCCATGTACCTTTATTAGAATAATTTGGATAATATCATCGTTACTGAACTAAAGGTAAAAAGTACTGTTAATCTGAAAACTACCAGTATATGGAATCACAAGGTGGAACAGAGCATTGAAGTTTTGGAGATGTAGACAGACTAATACATCAGAATAACTCAAACATATGTGAATGAAACAAAACACAACTCCAGGTATGTTTTGTGGAGATAAAAGCATTATAACATGGCTTAAAACACACAAGGCACTACCACTACACACAATTCATTTCAGCTGCCATGTCAGGGCAAGGCACATTAAAATCTACTAACCTAGTATGAGTAAATGAGTAATTCCACTTTAGGTCAAATAATTACCAAAGGTGTATGAGGTACTTTCTATATCTAAATCTCATTCAAAAATACCACATGTCAGTAAAGAGTCAATGTAAATGATGGAGACAGAAATACAAAAAGTAAATTGTCTTACGCGCTGTCAATTAGATGCTTAATTGACTAAAGAATCAGCCTACAATCGTTTCCAAATTAAATAAAGCAGTGAAGATTCACACTGACATTTTCATTAGCAATGTTATTGCATGCCAGTCCACAGTAGTGTTTAAACTAGGCCTATAAATAAACTCAATTACAGCCTATTGGCACCAGTGGGGGGGTGGGTATGACAGGTTTTGTATTCTTAAATAGCCTCTTGCTGAGAACCCTACCCTAACGTGGCTTTTAATACCACGTGAGTTGTGTGGTCCTCTGTGTTTTTATAAATTGCTTTTGTTTTTAGTTATTTTATTATTATCACTTTATTTATTGCTATTTTAGTAATGTTTTTTATAATTGCTTTTGTTTTTAGTTATTTTATTATTATCACTTTATTTATTGCTATTTTAGTAATGTTATTAAGTTCTATTGATTTTTATGTGCAGCACTTTGGAAACTGTTTATAAAATGTGCCATATAAATAAAGTTGGATTGGATTGGATTGGATTAAGACAGTGCTTCTCAATTATTTTCTGTGACGCCCCCTAGGAAGAAGAAAAAATTTCACGCCCCCCTTCCTGCGCGTGACTATAAATAGTATTATTTGTCTAGAAAATTGTTATTAGAACACCATTGTATCATTTTATTAACATTATAAACAAAAAAAAGAAAGAAACTTACAACAAAGACTGCACTGAGGACTCAAATATTAATGTGTTTTTAATGCAGCTTTGCGCACATTTGTTTACGTTTTACAGAAATGAAACTTAAAACCACCTCATTTGCATAAGCTAAAAGCACTGAAAAAAAACGCTCTCTCCTTGTGCCACTGATGCGTCAGCTTCTGTCGGACTAAAGGACACGACTCAGTGGAATATACGTGTTTTTTCTGTGACAGAGGATGTTCTGTTAATGGTGAGACTGTGCGTAAATCGCATGTGAGAACGCCACTGCCAACTACTGTTGATGTGCAATTACACTTAGTTCTAGTACAGTACAGCAAAAAAAACATGTTTCCCAGGGTCATACGCGCCCCCCCTGGCATCACGCCACGCCCCCCCAGGGGGGCCCGCCCCACTATTTGAGAAGCACTGGATTAAGATCAGAAATCAGTGACGCGAGGTGAGGGTCATGGCTGGTAAGGCACTAACATCATCAGTGACGTCACCAGGTGTCGGCAAGTAAATGTGGCCCCGGTGCCAGTTTCTCTCCCTGACTGGAGCTCGTAATATTTTTGATGAGAAGCTGAAAATTATTATTGTTCAGTGCATTTTCCAGAGCGCACCGAGCAGCGTCATAAATTAAAATAGCAACATTTTTAGCGTGATCTGGCTTTGAATGTGAGTGGTGGACCACTCATGTTTAACAAGGCTTCTTTGCAAATTTTTCAGGTCACAATAATCTGAGTCCAGACATTGTCACAGAGAAAAAAGAAAAGAAGGCAGGAAAAGCAGAAAAGACTATTTCTTACCACGCTGTTTGAAAAGAGTCTTTTGTTCTGTAGTCTGGAGGATAACCTCCTTCTTCAACCAAAAGTCCAGTTTAGAAAACTGCATGAGCTTTAATATGTAATCTTCCTCCATTTAAAAAGTCGGTCCTGACAAGAAAAAAAAAAACGTGAAGTTGAATGGATTATTAAACTTGATTTGCAAACTCTAAATTGTATCTTGTGTCACTTATTCTAATCTGCTGCCCCAGGAGTTGCAGAAGAATCCCTGGGCTCACGAGTGCCTCTACCATGAGGCCAGGTAACTACGTGCCTCACCCGGCGCCTTTTCACAGCCGCTTTGCTTTAGCGCATTAGCTGGCTGTCACTGCTGAGTGCACAGAACAGTCAGTCCATTGTGAGGCACAAACGCCTGGTGCCTCTCCGCACGTCTCTTCTCAGTATTTGAACGGTAAAAGTGAAAATCCAGCGATTTTTCAATTTAAAAAAGAATTAAAATGGCTAAGTTAAATAGAAAATATCTTTATCGTACAAATCATTGGATAAATATAACCATTTAATTTATTTTTTCATTTTACTTTTTTTTTCTCTGTCTTTTCTCAGGTGAGGCACTATTAGGCCTCTAATGACCGCACGCCACTGAAGATAATATAGTATTCAAGCATTATGATCCCTGAGTTATTATGGATGACTACATTTTGTTCTATTAAAGCTGGGGTACCTGGCAAAGAAGTAGGTATTTCATGGCCAAAAAACTAAGAAGTCTGAAGAAGTTAAGTCACGTTGTTCTCTTCAGCATACAGCATACAATAAGAATTAAGGAGCATTGACATGAATGATATAACACTGAGTCTGTTGTTATTCAGCTATATTAAATATAAACGGGCCAAAACCCAGTCTCTGAAACTCTTCACCTGCCTCATGAGGCTGCAAGATTAAACAAAATTGAATCAAAATTGCTATTTGAATGGACGCAAATCTCAAAGGCTGCAGTTTTTGAAGTACCATAATTTTCTCCACTAACAACAAAATACCCTGTTTCATTCTGTGTAAAAAAAAACCTGCTAACCCTGTTGTTTAGATCTGTACAAACATGTTCTGAGATGTGATTCTTGTGTTACTATCAGTTCATTGGTGTATTTGCCAATTCTCCAGGACATGTTTAAAAGTTTCTGACAAATTGCCATCAGATATTTTTCCCAAATGGTTCAGCCCTCTGTATCATTTGTAATGATATAATCAGTGTAGTATAGGTGTGTCTACAAACAGTTGCAAGTTTATCTGCTGTCCCCTGCTTGGTGTCTCCTCGCTGAAGTGTCACAAACAGTATGTTTAAAAATAAATGTGTGATTTCACCAGTGAGCCCCATACCAACAGCTGCCTTCCCCAAGCACAGAGTGAGGGTCTGCCTCCCCTAAGGACAGAGTGAGGGTATACCCCCCCCTCTCCCAAGCACAGAGTGAGGGTCTGCCTCCCCTAAGGACGGAGCGAGGGTATACCCCCCCTCTCCCAAGCACAGAGTGAGGGTCTGCCTCCCCTAAGGACGGAGCGAGGGTATACCCGCCCTCTCCCAAGCACAGAGTGAGGGTTTGCCTCCTTTAAGGACAGAGCGAGGGTATACCCCCCCTCTCCCAAGCACAGAGTGAGGGTCTGCCTCCTCTAAGGACAGAGTGAGGGTATACCCCCCCCTCTCCCAAGCACAGAGTGAGGGTCTGCCTCCCCTAAGGACAGAGTGAGGGTATACCCGCCCTCTCCCAAGCACAGAGTGAGGGTCTGCCTCCTCTAAGGACAGAGTGAGGGTATACCCCCCCCTCTCCCAAGCACAGAGTGAGGGTCTGCCTCCCCTAAGGACAGAGTGAGGGTATACCCCCCCCTCTCCCAAGCACAGAGTGAGGGTCTGCCTCCCCTAAGGACAGAGTGAGGGTATACCCCCCCCTCTCCCAAGCACAGAGTGAGGGTCTGCCTCCCCTAAGGACAGAGTGAGGGTATACCCGCCCTCTCCCAAGCACAGAGTGAGGGTCTGCCTCCCCTAAGGACAGAGCGAGGGTATACCCGCCCTCTCCCAAGCACAGAGTGAGGGTCTGCCTCCCCTAAGGACAGAGTGAGGGTATACCCCCCCCCTCTCCCAAGCACAGAGTGAGGGTCTGCCTCCCCTAAGGACAAAGCGAGGGTATACCCGCCCTCTCCCAAGCACAGAGTGAGGGTCTGCCTCCCCTAAGGACAGAGCGAGGGTATACCCGCCCTCTCCCAAGCACAGAGTGAGGGTCTGCCTCCCCTAAGGACAGAGCGAGGGTATACCCGCCCTCTCCCAAGCACAGAGTGAGGGTCTGCCCTCCCGGAGACAGGAGGGTATGCCCCCTCGAGCACAGCGCGAGGGTCTGCCTCTCTGAGCAAAGCTGTGTCAGCTGTAGTTGAAAATTCTCCTTAAGGAAACATCATGGGTCAGATGGTCATATATGTGTAAGAGATGGCACACAGCTCAATTAGCAAAGAAACACACTTTTTTGAAGCATCAACCAACAACATTTCTGAAGTGTCATTTTTTTTATTTTGATTTTTTTCTATTTTGGTTGTGGTTATTGCACTGAAAAACATGTGTCTTTTGAACTGGCTTGCATCTTCACAAACTTGACTCTTAGAGGAGGACCTCCTGGTTGTTTCCATGGAAACTGTGGCTATAATATGGCTATAATATTCCACAGTATGGCATTAAATGTAACTATATTTATGGAGAACGTTGTGAAGTTTGGTTTTTGCCTTTGTTATGTAGTCATAACATGCCGCTTCCAGAAAGTTATGTACAAGTACATCTCTGTACATCTTTAAGCAAATGATTGAAAAATAACAAGGTAGTACACAAATTCCTATGTACTGATATGTACTGAATCCATGTAGAAATATCTTCATTGTTACACAGTGTTGAATCATTTACCACTGAGCAGAAAAAGTCCCTTTACACTGACATTGACATGTGCCAGTAGCAATACCCTGCAGACAGCATGGGTGTGTATTTTGTTCTGGATGCATGTCTGTGTGTTTCTACAATACAGCCCTGGGGTGTCACTATATTCTGAATGACAATCTAAATGCTAACTGTCCTCATCATTATGTACTGTACAGTCAGTTCTTATGGATAGAATAACACGTTAACACAACAATTCATACAATATTCAGTATCTAGAGATTTAAATTACTTACATGGCTTCAGTGGGAGCATACAGGGAGGAAGTGAAAAACAAATGAAAAAGACATTATCTGTGACATTGTTATGCAATAAGTTACTCACATAAGAATGTACATTGAGATTTGTGTCAAACTGTATATTCATTTAAATTTGAAAATCACATTGGAGATTAGAAACAATTACAAATGCACCACAGACTATCCTGACAAGCCCACTCATTTTCATTATACATTATATTATCTCCTGTGTCCTCTATTTTTCTTGGCACAATTTTCCATCAGAGCTTAAGATAATGAAATTCCAGACAATTTTTTTTGACAAACTGTAACATTGCTTTTCACCTTGAAGGGAATTGCTTTTTATAATGCTCTAAACAGTGGTACTAAGGAAAGCCAAGCAAAGATCATTAACCATTGTGACAGATGTAGCTTCAGGACACAAGCCTAAGTGACCGCTGCCATCTGGATGTGTATCTTTATCTGATCAGTTATAGTGAGATGCTCCAGTGGACACCAACATGTGCAGTAGAAGAGAACTCTTTCATTGTTTTTTGCTTCAATAACAGTTTGGATACTTGTAATAGTTGCTGGATGGGGCCAAAATGCTAACTTCAGGCACATGGGGTCATTGTAGTAGAACATATGCTTAAATAGCCCATATTAAACTATTTGCTAATCTATGGTCTTGATAATGTTCTTTCCTCATCATAAACATACCCACAAACAGTTGTGTTATGTTTAATTCACACACAAACCCTCCATATAGTCCTTCACTCAAACAGAAAACGCTCTGTTATCCATCATGTGGTGTTATGGGGATATACAGGAAGTGCTCCACTGTGTTTTTAAACACCTTCACTAGAATCATTTGGATGATTTCAGACCTGGAAATGTCAATCTCTATTGAACTAAAGGTAATAGGTAGATGTTAACAAGAAAACGACTGCTTCATGACACCACAAGGTGGAACAGAGTATTTTCAGTGCACGATAATCAAGATAGATCCAACAAGATACATCTTGCCTGTGATTGGTTAATCCACTTATCAGTCCCACCAGTCGAAACTCAGACTGAGAGAAAAATCCAGACATTGTTGTACAGGACTGGTGAAGTGCTTTCTCAATGGGAATTCAAAGGTTTTAACATAGACTTCCCCCTTTTAGACCTAAGCAAATCTCTCAAGAGTCATGTTTCTTTCTCCAAAGACATTGTTACATAAGTCAATAGAAAGTGTTTTTTTTTTTGGAAAGGACCTATTACATAACAGTAACAAAGGGCTGCCACTGCAGCTCAGGATCCCAGAGTTAAATTACATCTTCAGTATATCAATATCACCACAAAACATTCATTCAAATGTGAAATATTATATTATTGCCTATAAACCCTGTTTGTTCCACAGAAGGCAGAGCAATGTATGGTTTAAATATGAGCCCATGTCTTTAAGCATGTAAAATTAATGGCTGACTTCACTTATCCACACTTCTAAGATGCTTTGAAACAGCACAGCCCGGGCTTTTTGTCTCTGTCCTTGATCTTCCTCAGCACTTTCTTTAGTGCCGGACACAGTTACATCACAGACAGAGATCTTGTTGGGTCCAAGTGTTACATCCAATCAGAACTGATGATAAGAACAACACACAAAATGACAATCAATCAGTACACTTAACAGATGATACTCAAAGAATTAAAGCAGTGGTCATATCATGGAAGAAATTTCACAATAAAAATTCAAAAACAGGACAATTTTTGTGATAGAATTTTGTAAAATGCCTTTACATTGTAATAATTGTTATAGTCTTAGATGAAAGGACTGATGCAATACCTAACCAAAATTATCATTTGAAACAATGCTCACACTTAAATTGTTATTATTCCATAATTCCATGAATGAATGTTTATTAATTCATAATAAACAAATGAAGAATGATTCAGACTTTGTAGGCTAACTATTTAATTAATACCCCAGCCGAGAGGTGTTACTCTACAGCGTGTTAAAACAGTCTAACACTCTGCTCCGAGTTGTGTAATCCGTTTATTCCATGGTCTTTCCAACGATATGTGAGGTTCAGTGTTGCCAGGTATGCAGGTTTCACAAGTTATAAGAACTGCCGCAGGTGAAAAATATTGTCCGAAGGTTTTACACTTTTGCTCTTTTTATTTATAAACGGTTCTTCTACATGTATTTGACAAAACCACGGTTATCAAAATTGACTCAAAATTCCTCTTGTAATTTTCATACAAACCAGAACACATCTCATTCAATTTTTTTTTTTTTTTTTTTTCACATTTTTGGTCAGATGGAGGCAAAACTCTGGCTCAAGGTGAAACTTGAGATCAGTAAATCCCCAAGGTTCATCAAGTCAGGTCTTTGAATAGCAAAACGTGGTCTTTAAAGTTCTCTACTACTGCCAATCCATCTACTTAAGGCCATAGGAGATTTCAAATAAACAGAACTTCATGAGGAAGCTATGTGGTTGTTTATTCTGCTCTCACACGCTGCTAGTTATTCTGAAAATCCCTCCCGTTCTCTAAACTCTGAAACTCTTTTGTTTATAAAATCCTATAATATACCTTACCTTGGCCCCGGTTTCATTTCCGTTCTATAACATCTCAAAAAGGGATGTGAAAACATTCAGGAGAGCATGGCTAACACCACTATAGTGAGATATGGAAATAATCATGTTTGTACTGATTGAGGGAGATTTGACTAAGGTAAATATAGGACTCAGACATGGATCGGGGTATAGGGCTTATATGGACCTTACACTGAGATTAAAATGGTGGAGCAGGATTACCAGCATCAAACAAGAATGTCATGAGTGACAGACAGGCCATAACATTATAACATTATGTGCTCAAAATGGATGTTTACTGATACCTTTGGAAAGACTAATAAAGGTGCGTGCTGAACTAGAATCAACTGAACTTTTAACTATAATTGTTTGTATAGGTGTTTCCCTCACCATTTACTTTACTTGAAGTTATAGTGTGATTTGTGCATGTTTGAGCAATCTCTGTTCACTTGTTTTTATTATTCAGCCGCTTCTTAGCCAGGAATCCCTTGAAAAAGAGGGTTTTACTTTCAGTGTTTTTTTTTCCCCTGGTTATATAAAGGTTGAATTAAAAAGAAATATTTTCAAGATGCCATTTTGCTGTTTTCACCATACCCACACTGCTCTGTACTACCTCCATTCTCCGATTTAATTTTCTTAATCGGGGATACATGTAGGATTCAGCAGCATTGAAATGTGAAAGAGAACTGGTTCATTTTAAACAGTTTACACTTATCTCATGCATTCTGAGAACTTTTCACCACTTTCAGAGGCCAGAGAGCTTTGTTGTTACAGTATATTATACATTTTCAAATGATAAGCAGATGTTTCCTGTCCAGAAGTAATTTTTTAGACCCTCTGCTTCAGTGCACGCCATCACTGGAAGGAATCTCCAAGAATCACCTTAGTTTAGTTTTGCTCCTTTTCCCCTTCTCTTCTTCTTGTCACGGTAATGCTACAATAATGACTAGCATGTTAACCTCACTCTTCCTGCATCTCAGACATTTAAACATGAATAATTAGATGCACGATGGATTTATTTTGACCTTATACAATATACAGCTCTGGAAAAAACTGCATTTTTTTCTGAAATCAGCATCTCTACATGTATTACAGCCATTCCATTCCAGCGTCTGTTGAATTCCAACACAAACACAAAGCTGAGCTACTTCAGTTCTTGCACCAGGAGTGGAATAAAGTCACCCAAGAACAATTTGAAAGACTTGTGGAGAGCATGCCAAGACGCATGAAAGCTGTGATAAAATAAGGGTTATTGCACCAAATGGGTCATTCCAGAATTGGAGGACATTTTACATCCCACCCATCAAATATTAAATAATGCACATACAAAATACTAAAACATACAGTGAATTTACTTTGCTGAGTGAATTTACTTGTCTTGAGACCAAATCTAAAAAAATTAAGAAAAAAGAATGCTTGAAAATAGTTTTTAAAATACCAAATAAGTCAAGTAAATAAACCAAAATGCCATTTTCCTCTTGTCCCACCCCTTTAATGGCCAAATTGAATCTCAAATAAACCAGTTAAAATTGAATTGAAATTTCTTGTTTTTTGTATTATTTGTTTCATTGCCATCTCTTGTAACTGTGGGAACATTTGTTTTAATAAACATAATATTTCAAATAATAATAATTATTCATGGAACATGTGTCCCACAACATGCACGCAACCCTGTTACCAACAACATAATAAACATTTTTAGCCTGGTAGAAGAAGACTGGACCCTGGAGTTGACATCATCAAACAGTTCCAAAAGAATGGGTAGAGCAAAGGTTTGTCTTCTCTCCTATTTTTCATATTTTTATAACATTGTTAGCCTTGATTGAATGTCTCACTCTACCTCATGCAACCCTGTTGTGCAAATGATCAAAATAAGACTTTTTTTTCTCCTTTACTTATTTGCATAAATATGTTTTTCCTCTTGATTAGCAGTAACAACTAGCTAAACAGCTAGCTTCTATTCCTGAGATAAAGCTAACATTAGTGCGAATTTGCAACCCTGTTACCTGCAATCCTGTTACTGTGATGAGAGTAAATAAATAAATAAACCAAATAAATCATGTAATAAAAATTGTACCATTGATCCGTAAACTGAGCTAATCAAGCATTTGATAGTTTATTACCTATTATTGATGAATATGTGGCAGAAAATCAGAAAAGTCAAGGTTTATTTTTCAAGAATTTTAAAGCCAAAATGTCCTCCAATTCTGGAATGACCCAAATATTGATTTCTGAACTCTTTTTAAGTGTAAACATTAGTATTATGTTGTTTTAAAATTAATTTGATCTTGTTTCTCTGCATTGTTTGAGGTCTGAAAACATGTATCTTTTTGTCATTTTCTGCAAATAAATGCTCTAAACGATAATATTTTTATTTGGAATTTGGGGGAAATGTTGAGTAGTTTATAGACTCAAACAAAAATGTTCCTTTTGCCCAAACACATACCTATAAGTAGTAAAAGCAGATAAACTGATCATTTTGCAGTGGTCTCTTATTTTTTTCCAGAGCTGTATGTATACTGAGGCAAGACACATTCTGCTCAAATACATGAAAAATTGGCATTCTTCTTATTTAAAAAGAGAAAACAGAATATTTTACTTGCCCATAGATATTGTAAATCCTTATGAGATATACCTGGAAAAAATTAAAACAATTTTTGACGGTAGCAAGAACTCACCTTCTGCGGGCTCTGTGCCAGCAATGGACGAGAAATCCGTAGTTCAATAAATCAAGACGTAGCTGTTAAACTTTGCTAGGCTCTATATCTAATGATATTGGTCACACTGCGCCTCATGTTAGCACTGAACCCTCTCAACTCACAGACAAACACCTTTAAAGGGTTCATATTATGTTATTTTCTGAACTATGGTCATCATAACAAACATACCTGGAGTTGTGTTTTGTTATTAAGATAAGATAAGATAAGATAAGACTTTATTGATCTCACACAGGAGAAATTTACTTGCCACAGTAGCTCCAGGACATTTGGACAAGAAAAGAAAGTGCATGCAGGCAGGAATGGGATAAAGTAAGTAATAATAAAAAATAGTAATAATAATAATAGTAACAGCAAGCATCAACATGGAAGAGAGGATATTGCATGTTTGGCCTATATGTTAGAATTATACAGTCTGATGGCGGTGGGGATGAAGGATCTGCGGTAGCGCTCCTTCTTGCACTGGGGGTGCCTCAGTCGGCTGCTGAAGGAGCTGCTCAGCTCCTCTATAGTCCGGTGCAGAGGGTGAGAGGTGTCGTCCATAATGGACATGAATTTGGCCAGCACCCTCCTCTCAGCCACCTCCTCTACAGAGTCCAGAGGACAGCCCAGGACAGAGCTGGCCCTCCTGACCAGCTTATTAAGTCTCTTCCTGTCCCGCTCTGTGCTGCTCGGGGCCCAGCAGACGACAGCGTAGAGGAGAGCAGAGGCCACCACAGAGTCATAAAAAGTCTTGAGCAGAGGTCTGCACACTCCAAAGGACCTCAGTCTCCTCAGGAGGTGGAAGTGACTTTGGCCCTTCTTGTACAGGGCGTCGGTGTTGGACCAGTCCAGTTTATTGTTGAGGTGAACACCTAGGTACTTGAAACTGTCCACACTCTATGTCCTGCCCCTGGATGTTCACCGGTGAGTGAGGTAGTGGTCTCCTCCTGAAGTCGATCACCAGCTCCTTTGTCTTACTGGTGTTAAGGCTCAGGTGGTTGCGCCCACACCAGTCCACAAAGTCACTGATGACCGAGCGGTACTCCAGCTCGTTCCCCTCAGACACACAGCCCACAATGGCCGAGTCATCAGAGAACTTCTGGAGATGGCAGCTGTCCGTGTTGTATATGAAGTCCGAGGTGTATATGGTAAAGAGGAAGGGTGAGAGGACAGTTCCCTGGGGGGCCTCAGTGCTGCAGACTACCACCTCTGACTCACAGCCGCGCAGCCGCACGTACTGTGGACGGTCAGTGAGGTAGTCGATGGTCCAGGCAGCGAGATGTCCATCCACTCCCGCGTCCTCCAGCTTCCCCTGCAGCAGCGCCGGCCTAATGGTGTTGAAGGCGCTGGAGAAGTCAAAGAACATGACTCTCACAGCACTCCCGGCGGTCTCCAGGTGGGTGAGCGCCCACTTCAGAAAGTAGATGACGGCGTCCTCTACTCCTACATTTGGCTTGTAGGCAAACTGCAGCGGGTCCAGGGTGGGGCTCACCACAGAGTGGAGGTGACTGAGGATCACACTCTCCATGGTCTTCATAAGGTGGGAGGTCAAGGCGACTGGTCTGTAGTGGGCCGGTTCCCTGGCGTTTGTTGTTTTGGGAACCGGGACCACACAGGAGGTCTTCCACAGGACGGGGACCTTCTCCAGGCTGAGGCTCAGATTGAACATGTAGCAGAGAACCTCACAGAGCTGGTCTGCACAGGTTCTCAGCAGCCTGGGGCAGATACCATCAGGTCCTGCGGATTTCCCCTGCCTGAGACGCCTTAGCTCCCTCCTCACTTCGTCCGGTGTGATGGAGAGGGGAAAGTGAGGGGGGAACTGGGGTGGACTTCAGGGGGTGGTGGTGGTGGGGGGTGGAGGGGGGCTGGTGCTGGGTTGGGTCCGTGTGAAGGGGGAGGGGGATGTGGCTACTGGTCCGGGGGGGTGTGAAGAGGACGAGGGGGGAGTCGGCAGAGGGGCAGAGGGGGTGGGGGCCGCATTAAACCTGTTGAAATAACAGTTTAATTCGTCCACCCAGCGCTGATCACCATCAGCTGTCCCTCTGCCACTCTGTCCAAAACCAGACATGCTCCTCAGTCCTCTCCACACGCCCCGTGCGTTGTTTATGCAGTATTCTAAGTATTTGCCACAATGACTTTATGAGCACTTTTCACATACAGAGGCCAATACAGAGTTTGGCCATCACTGTGAAGCTAACAACTGCTAGCATACTGCACTTTCTGATTCTCGGATAATAACATGCAGCAGACAGCATGCAGCAGATTTAGTTGGATCTCAAAAGCTGCTTTTACAGCATATCTGTACTAAACTTTGGAAATAATTGGGTATAGCCACTTTAAAGATCTTATATTACACAAAATTGGCACTTGTCTAAGCCATATTATAATGTTGTGACCTCTTCAAACACTCTGAATTGTGTTTTGTTTCACTAACACATGTTTGAGTAATCCTGCATTATTAACCTATCTACATCTCAAAAACTCAAAATGCTCTATTCCACCTTGTGATGTCATGTAGTGGTAATTTTCAAATTAACAGCTACCTTTTACCTTTTGTTCAGTAGAGATTGGCAATTCCAGGTCTGAAATAATTCACTATAATAATCATATTATAGTGAAAGTGTATTGAGTGGAGCACTTCCTGTATTACCACATGACATCACAAGGTGGAACAGTGTGTTTTCTGTTTGACAGAAGAACTCGTCTTAAATATAATAATGCATTTTATTTAAAAGCGCCTTTCAGAACACCCAAGGACACTGCACAAGGTTAAAATGAATAAAAAGCACAAACAAACAATACAATAAAACATATAAAACAAGATAAAAACAAAATCAGAGTGGAGTGATTGGCTATGAGAGGTAGGACAGTCTGAACAGGTGGGTTTTGAGTCTGGATTTAAAGAGTGGGAGAGAGTCTATATTACGGAGGTCAGGAGGGAGAGAGTTCCAGAGCTGAGGAGCAGAGCGGCTGAAGGCTCTGCTCCCCATGGTGACGAGACGGGCAGAGGGGACAGAGAGCTGAAGAGAGGAGGAAGAGCGGAGGGTGCGGGATGGAGTGGTGATGTGGATGAGGTCAGATATGTATGGTGGGGCTAGGTTGTGTAATGCTTTGAATGTGGTAATGAGTATTTTGAAGTGATTATGCAGGGTCTGTGTGTCAAACATGAGTGAGTGAATGAAACAAAACAAAACTCAGGTATGTAAAACATATATGTTTCTTGAACATTATACCATAGATCAGAAAATAGGGTAATATAGGCTCTTTAAAGGTTGTATAGAGGATTTTCCAGGGAATGAGAAATCCAGCGCCGGTCCTTTTTCAAATGTTGTACATGTGTGAAATGCCTCCTCCTACCTCCTCCTTAAGCTTATGCTGCTTGTTTATAGCTGGTGTATGTTCAGAATCGCTGTTACTGCTGTAACTACAGTGAACCCTCGTTTATCGCGGGGGTTAGGTTCCAGAAATAGCCCGCAATAAGTGAAATCCGCGAAGTAGGACAATTTTATATTTTACAATTATTCTACATGTTTTAAGGCTGAAAACGCTTCACCAGACACATTATACACCTTTCTGAGACTGGTATGAACATTTTTCTCTTGTTTAAACACTCAAACTTTTGTAGATTTTCATTAAAATATATTAATAGTGTGGGGGGGGGCACGTGACACGCGGACACGTGTGTTTGTTTTGGTACCACATATCCATGCCATGTGCGAAAGTCGAGTGGAAAGCGACCTGGATATCATTTTGGGCAAGACTCAAGCCAATGCTAACAGTGCAAAACCGCTAACAGACGCCTCTGAGCACCAGTCCTCACCACAAGACCAGGTAAGACCAACCTGCGCTCACAAGAGTTGGTTGCATTTCACCCCGGCTCCAAAATCAGACCGCTATCAATGCGTCGCCAATACTCCACAGCTCTCTAGGACGGGGTCGGGTTCGTCCTGTCGGCGTGACGGGGAAGAGCCACTGTCTCCTCTGTGCGCACGAGTGTCCTCCCCCCGCTGCGGCTCCCCCGGACGCCGCGCGGCCAGGCGCCAGGCCCGTCCATGTTGATTCTTGGCTCTTCCATGGTCCGGCTCACACTCTCTTCCATGGCTCGTGCAAGTACTTGATCTGGCGCGGCGAGAGCCGGAGCTGGTTGCAACGCGCTCCCTTATTTTCCAACTTTTTTTCTGCTCTTACCTGCTTGTTCGTTTGCACACTTTGAAGATTATGTGTATAAGGCTAAGTGCTTCAGATACGCGATGTTTCTGCTCCATTTCAACCTCTATTTTCTCTGGATTTTAACTTTTTCACCGTTGCTATGTGCGTTGCTATGTGCGGAGGAGCTGCTACGGAGGACGCGCAGAGGCCGACGTTACTTTTTCGTGCTGTTCTTGATCTGTGCGTTGCGGCACTGGAATTTCCCCACTGGGGGACTAATAAAGGCATCTTATCTTATCTTAAACAAAGGCCACACCTCCTGTCACCCAGGCGCTCTCGTGAAGGACATCTGAGACTCTGTCCCTACCATCCCTGGTCTAGACCTGGTTTAGTCCTGGTTTAGACCTGGTTTAGTCCTGGTTTAGACCTGCTTTAGACCTGGTTTAGTCCTGGTCTAGTCTCTTAGCTAATCAGGGCGCAGGACAGAATGTTACACTGAAAAAAAAAGTTACACTATAAAAAAAATTGAAAAAAAAAAAGAAAAAAAAAATTGGAAAAAAAAATCCGCGAAACAGCGAGGCCGCGAAGAGTGAACCGCGATACAGCGAGGGTTCACTGTACAGTATACTGTACGTTTTCAAATGATAAGCAGAAGTTACCTGTCCAGAAGTAATTTAGCGACCAACACGTCAGTCTTTAGACCCTCTGCTTCAGTGCACGTCGTCACTGGAAGAAATATCCGAAAATCACCTTATTTTAGCTTTGCTCAAAAATGGACTTTCTTTTGTGGCTAACTGGTAGTGGATTCTTGTCTATCATTGCAATAAACTTTGTGCAAACTGCGAGGAAGCTGCAGTTGGAAAAAATCACTAAGAAACGCTGCGTTGGTCGAGTACCGTGGCGGCACGGTAGCAGAGTGGTTAGCGCTCTTGCTTCACAGCAAGAAGGTTCCGGGTTCGATCCCCGGGTCGCCCAGACCTTTCCGTGTGTGTTCTGTGTGGAGTTTGCATGCATGGTCTGGGTTCGATCCCCGGGTCGCCCGAGCCTTTCTGTGTGGAGTTTGCATGTTCTCCCCGTGTCTGGGTGGGTTTCCTCCGGGCACTCCGGTTTCCCCCACCAACCCAAAACATGCACCATAGGCACTCCAGCTTAGGTCCTGACCAAACCGAAGCAAGAAGATCATGGAGATGGTTCCCGGGCGCCCTAATGTGTGCTGCCCACTGCTCCTAATATATGTATATATATATATAGGATGGGTTAAAATGCAGAGAAGAATTTCTCCAGTGTGAGATCAATAAAGTTCACTTCTTCTTCTTCTTCTAAAGAGTGTCTTGTGTCTGTGGAATATGTGAGAGGTGTACGTAAACCATGTAATCCTCAGTTACGCTAGAACCGTAGGGAGTATGATTGACAACCTAGCAGCCAATAGATAAGGAGGCTACCTTGTTATCTATTGGCTGCTAGGTTGTGTTCAGGTTAACCAAGACACAAATGCCTTGGTTAGAGTTTATCTGGCCCCACCATTTCCACAGTTGATGGATTTGAGAGGGGTCTGGCTGCAGACCTCCAGCATGGGACCTCTTCCTGTACAGGCTCCAGTGTCAGGCGTACCTCCAGTGTGAGGCCCAGAAATAACAAACTTTTTTGCACCACCAGTGAGAGTCCGGCCAACCCAGCGGTGAAGAGCGACGAAAAATTATTTAACTTCTCCGCTGTTTTGCTGATCATTGTCCTGGTCATGTACATTATCTAGCTGTTGTTAAATCAGTTATGATGTTTATGCCACAAATGAAGGATTGACAACATCAAAAGTGTTATATATTGAAGAAACTGATATCTTTTACGTTAAAAAGTTGATTAATTAAATATAAATGCAATGCAAGTTTTCTATTTGTTAACTTGATTTTATTTCAAAGATTGTTGTTTCAAAAATCTGTTATTTGCAACTTACAGTATGAATAAATGTCTTGAGATTCACATTTAAAGTCAGCGCTAACAGTGAAACTAATGCATTTGGTACGATTTGCGCAGCTGTCTGGTATGCGACACAGATTAATATGAAAAGATTCAGTCTAATGTAATTATAGTTCAAAAAATGAAAACATAATCAGATGAGCTGTTATGTTTGTCATGCCTGTATTCCAGGGGTCTTCAATGTTTTTCAGGCCAGGGACCCCCAAACAGATGGCGAACTGGGCCAGGGACCCCCTACTATATATACGGCATAGAATTGTGTTTTATATTAAATTGAGCTCAGTGTCATGTATAAACATTGCTACTCTGTTATGGTACATCCAATACAAGGAAATAATACACAGGTTAATACTGTATTTTACACTATAAAATATAAAATTATATTATTTTAAAGTGAAAAAAAAAATATTTCGCGACCCCCCTGCAGTACCTCTGCGACCCCCCTAGGGGTCGCGACCCCCCTGTTGAAGACCTCTGCTGTATTCTGCATTTATTACCGAAAATTAGACATTTTCTTCCATAAAGGCTCATTGATGCGTTAATTAAAAATAAATGTACAACAGCTTTATTTTATGCCACATGTTGTAATTACTAAATAGAATATTGAAATCTGCCTCTGCGTAGTAACTTAATCCACTGTACTTATTGCGTCTGGTGTCAAGTGTTGATAATTACAGAGGGTTGTATCCTCAAGGTGTAAAAGTCTATAAGTATCATATGTATACAAAGGCAGAGGAAGCTAAAAAAAGCTACACATTTTTCCAACTCTAAAGGTCCCATATTACTCAAAACGTACTGTTGTGAGTTTTAACTAATGCTTTTACTTGTCTGTTTACATCTTCAAAGCTCAAAATGCTCTGTTCTACCTTGTGATGTCATGTAGTGGTAGTTTAACATCTCATTTTACATGCATATACTTATTTAATTTGAAATAATAGCTTACTAAATGTGTATACATCCATAGTCTACTTAGGTTTAAAGAAGACTTATTTTAGATGATAAATTATATGCTATGTAAACCATTATTTTACATTCAACATTACATTCTGTAAACTGCAATATTGATGTAAAACAGTGTAATAATAGACTTTCCGGCTTATTGTTAAAAATGGGAGAACTAATTAACATTTGACCGTAGCAAAGAGCAAAGAGCACATTTTTATTGACGTGTTTTAATGGCTTTGTGATATTTCCACATGACCCAGTGTCAGTTTGTATGGGAGCCTGAGGGAACACTGTTATAACATGATGTCCCTTTAAAGCAGACATATTATGCAAAATCAACTTTTCAGAGCTTTTATCCATGCTGTAGATCACTTATTTTTAACACAGCATATTGCCACTCAATCCCTCTTTTAGCGACCGCCATAAGCCCGCAGCTCTCTACTACCTTTGTTCTCCAGTTTTATTTTCTTAATTGCTGATACACGTGGGATTCAGCAATGTTGCATAGTCATTTTGGCACAAATGAAAAAAAAACAAATCCGCCACTTGCTAGTGTGATCTACAGCGATCCATAAGAGGTGCTAATTCTTGGTTGTGATGATGTTTACGGCGATGTCAGCTACCACTGGACACTGCAGTTTTGTAACGCAGAAGTCAGAGGTCTTGTTTCTTTTATTAAGTCGCTTTAGATGAATATTGTGGTTTAAAATGTGCAAATGATGCCATAATGATCCACTACAGAGCAGGTTCAAGCACAATATGTGATCTTTAGGTGTGACAGATGATACCATTTAATGCTTGCAACAGGAAATCTTAATGCACCACAAGATTTATAAATACTTTTAATCATGGCTCTACTTACTCTGCAGTGTGACCAGAGTAAAACTTGAGAAATGACATTTGCATTTACAAGTTCTCTGGATTGAATTCATTAGTAAACCTTTTGACGTTATAAGTTTGGCAGGCAGCCAGAAGCCGTAACATTTTCTCTCCTTAACTATAAATCTCTGCAGCCACGTGGTCCCTTTGTATAAATAGGAGAAAAACAATCAGCTATACAAGGTAACGGTGTGTCTTTCACTACACACATCTGATAAGGAGCACATGTGGGAGCATCTGCAGGGTGACCCCAGGGAGTTTTGGTGTTTGTTTCTCAGTGTACACAGGGATAATGAGTCTGTCCCAATGCGTTTGACAATAGCCCCATAAGGCGTCAGGCAGGGGACACACTCTCATGACTGACAGCAAGGGCAGATCTAAAAACGTGAGATCTGGTGCTGGAAAAGTCAAGGTGCCCTGCTCAGTGGAGAGACCCTGATTATGTTGTGTGAGGAGACTACAAGGTCCATGAATAAGACATCCACTCTGTACATTTGGTGAAAAGTCATATATTTCAGCTATAGTGACACTTAAAGGGATATGCCACCCCCAGGTCAAATTTGGGCATCTCCCCACAGTCCAGAGACTAAAATAAGTGGTGGAAAGCGTTTTCCTGCTCACCCAGCCATTGTCCGAGTCTGTCGCCACTGACGCGGTATCTGCAGCTCCTCCGCCTTAGACTGGAGTCTAACGTCGCCAGAGAAAGATTTCGGCCAAAAGGAATTAATTTGCTCGATGCGTTTCCCAATTACTTTCTGTGTAGTGCGCATTCATATCGAGTGCAAATAAATGTGCAAATCAACACGGAGAGCTTGACTTGGTCATTTTGGGTGGGAACTATTTTCCAGTGCGTAAGAATACAGCCGTATCACGCACCACGTTGTGCAACAGGGGAACTCCCTTCCCGGTGCGTAACTGGGATTTCCCTGGCAGCGTACTGCGTGATTCGACTGTATTCTTCCGCACTGGAAAATAGTTCCCACCCAAAATGACCAAGGCAAGCTCTCCGTGTTGATTTGCACATTTATTTGCACTCGATATGAATGCGCACTACAGAGAAAGTAATTGGGAAACGCATCGAGCAAATTAATTCCTTTTGGCCGAAATCTTTCTCTGGCGACGTTAGACTCCAGTCTAAGGCGGAGGAGCAGCAGATACCGCGGCGGTCAGTGGCGACAGACTCGGACAATGGCTGGGTGAGCAGGAAAACGCTTTCCACCACTTATTTTAGTCTCTGGACTGTGGGGAGATGCCCAAATTTGACCTGGGGGTGGCATATCCCTTTAAGACTGTATCCACCATTCCAAAGCTGATTTTATTTTATCTGGGGCCGCCTAATGTACATTGACTGACATGATTTATGATGATATTTCATTTATGTTTTACACCAGATGCCCACCCCAACGTAACCACAAAGATCTGACTCCAAAATTTAATCTTAAAGCAATTCATTCCTGTAACAGAGTAAGAATTTTGTGTTGACCTAAATTTGCTCTCATCTATTTGACATCAACAGGCTATGAAAGTATGTTTTATATTTAGAAAATTCAATTTATTTTCTTATAACAAGACAAAAATGTTAAAACAGCAAGTATAAAAGAATGCCTGTCGGCCCTGCTCTGATTTACTTGTTCAAAAGCAAATGTGAACTTGTCAACAAAATATCACAGGACTGTCCCAGTTTGAACTTTGCCTGGATCTGGAATACACACTTCAATACTTTACGAAGATGTGAGAATTTGAAGTCGAGTTCCATATTTGGACCGTGAACATCATTCCCATGCCCATGCTCACTTTCTATTTGGAAGGCGACAGCTAGCGGCTATGTCAGTTTATACAATCTATGGTTTTGTCATCGTTGAATATTCCTGTTTTCTGATGGGCGTGATTGACAGGTAAATTAGCCAATCAGGGACACAGAAGGTCTGTCTGTATCAAAACAAAAAGGAGGGAAAAAAATGTCACAAGGGACTGAAAAATATCACATCACAATGAGCAAAGCATTAAACTGTTAATCTAAAATGGGAGAAATTTGATTTCATTTGTAAATGATTGGCGACAAACAAGCAGCTTCATTTCACAGTCATCACAAAAAAAATAAATAAATCTGATTACATAATGTTGGTATGACAGAGGTGTGAATAAATGTGAATAAAACAATAGAGAGAGATATCATTGGATTTGCCAGGCAAGTGTGGTAGTTTTTTGGTAGTTGACTTGTCTCATTGTGGAATTAAGAGGGAAAATTGATCGTTTACACTTTGGAAGAACTAACTAGTTTCCTTTCAAACTGAAACACAAATATCTTTATATAACAATGCACACAAGCTAATACATCAATGATTTATAGTACACTGCGATTGTTGTCTTGAACACTTCCAGAAGTTTAGTGAGTATTTGTTGTTACTTTTTTCGCATCACTGATTTTGTACAGTTTAAAGGTCCCATGGCATGAAATTTTCACTTTCTGAGGTTTTTGAACGTTAATGTGAGCTCCCCTACCCTGTTTAGGCCCCCCCATGGCTAAAAGTTGCGAAATGTCTAAACTGAGCATTTGCGGTCCTTTTCTGCGTTACACAAAACCAGTGTTCAAACGGGCGAGTTCGGACAAGGCACCTTTTTGAAGTCAGATCAGCAAATGCAGCTCCAGCCCCTCCCTCTGTCTCCGCTCAGCGTCCCTGTATATCCCGCCCATAGAGTTTGGACTGCGAATGCGCTACGCAATGCGAAATGCGTTTTTTTATTTGCCTGGAGGCACGTCCAAGTGTTTCTAGGCTCGGAAGTCCTTTATCTGAGCCTCTGGACCTTTGAACAGCAGTGGTTTGATTTTATTTTATGTGGAAATGTGTTTATTTTTCAATGGAACTCTTCAACTCTCTCCCCCCGTGCAGAGAGCGCTCAGAGCAGACAGCGGAGCATTTAGCCACGCCCCCACCTTCTACTACCAGCTTTTTTCTCCTCATTTGCATTCAAGCAACAACGCCCATTATAGAGTGTTCTGAGTGAGAAAAAATACTCTTTCTCAGCTTATCTCGGTTTCTCATGCACTGAGTGTTGATTTTGAAGAAGGATTCATTTACAGTATTAGAGAACCATTAAGGAGCCATATAAAAGCATCAAGAAGTACCATGTCATGGGATCTTTAACCAAACCATGATTGTGAAGCTTCATTCACTCACATCCATATGCAGTACTGGATATGTACATATATTGTTAAGTGGTTAAGTCAATGTCTCTCAAGTCAGTTTGTGCCAGTGAGTTTAGCATTTCAACTTAAAGACTTCAAGGCGAAGTCAACTTAAAGGGACAGTGTGTAGGATTCGTGGCGCATAGGTGGTTACTAGCTATTCCACTTCCTCTTTTGGCTATGGCAGACCTCGAGGGTCACCCGGGCGCGACGTAGCGCCGACATCGCGCGTGCCCGCGCACGAACCGCGCACCGCTGTATACATAAAACGCGGTCCCCGTTCACTTTTTTTTTTTCTTTTCGCATGAAAACACACAATCCCGATCATGATTCATGACAATCTACACATCAAATGAAACCTTACAGTCTCCTCTTTTTGACTATGCAATTCATTTCCCTGCAAAACAATCACTCCCCGAGCACATGGGGCTTTTATACAGAAAAGCACAAAACTTAGCTTACTTAGCTTACCTTTGAAGGCTCTGCACAGGTCAAACTCTGTATTTCATCATAAACTTGGTCTCAATCTGTCCATAAGGATCCAGCGAATAAAATCCAGTAAAACAATTTAGTCCAAAATACGTGTTATATCCATTACGATGTGTGATCCGGCAGCATGCTTCTTTACACAGGCTCCCCCCTTCCCCCCTCCCCTTCCCCTTCTCTCCTTCGCTCCTTCTCTCCCACATGAGCAGGCGTTAGCATGAGCCGAGGCGAAGGATGAGCCCAAATGTCCTTCTGCGGCTCTCGTATTCAAAATGGCTGCCTCTATATGGGGAAGATCCCCCTTTTATGTGACTATATCTAAGTCCAAAAGAATACTTTGATTTCATGATGGAAGTGAAAAGGCTTGGAAAACAATGTATTTTTGAATGGGTATCTTCAATTTCAGTAATTAACAGGTAAAAATCTTACACACTGTCCCTTTAAAGACTTCAGGCGCTCATATCTAGTGTATAGAATGATCTCCCAGTGTACAAACATATGATATTTTATTACATAACATACATATAAATCCTCTTTGTGGCCTCATTATGTCAGGGGGCTTACAGAGACAGCGGGCGGTCCTCCTGTCTGTGTCTGTGGATCTTTCAGGCTTGTGTTACAGTTACATGTGCTTCATTTTGACCTGGGCTCCCTGGAGACACAGCACCTGCGGCTCACAGTCAAACACTGCTTTGTCCTGCTGTGAATCCTGCTCAGATTTTCTCTCACAAATACATAGATAATATGTGCTGCGTGTGCTACTGGAAGGCAAGGTGCTACGTGGCTACACTATCTGTATTTCTGTTACATACCCGCGTACAGAGTTAAATCGGATTTTGTATTTTTTGCATGAATATTGTCATTAAAACACAAGAAGCAGTGAAATTGAAAGAATTTGAGAGAAGACTGTGGCAATATTCTTCACTCTGTTCTTGACAGCCACTCTTTTCACACAGTATTAAAAAATATGTATAACAACTTACCATTTATAAAGTACTTGTTGTGTTTAGTGTTTGGTAAGTGTTTTTGAAGGATACAATAGTATGGGGATTAATTCCAGTAAGTTGGTGTCTTTTTAAAGGTCCTATTTTACACAAAATGTACTCCTGTGAGCTTTAAGCCATGTCAGAATGTTGTTATCTCATCAAAAACATTCCCCCCACACTTTATTAGTCTGTCTACACCTACAAAGCTCAAAATGCTCTGTTCCACCTTGTCATGTCATGTAGTGTAGTTTTCCTGTTAACAGCTACCTTTTACCTTTAGTTCAGTAGAGATTGGTAATTCCGAGGCTAAAATCAGACACATGTTTCAAGTGAAGATTTATGGAATTCAAAAACAAAGTAGAGCACTTCCTGTATTACCACATGACATCACAAGGTAAGATAAGATAAGATCAGATAAGACTTTATTGATCTCACGCAGGAGAAATTTACTTATCACAGGAGCTCCAGGTAGGGACAGTTTGAAGAAGAAAGAAAAGTGCATGCAGGCAAGAATGACATAAAGATAAGTATTATTATTATTTACCTTTATTTAACCAGGAAAAAAAGTCCCATTGAGATTCAAAGATCTCTTTTTCAAGGGAGTCCTGGCCAAGAGGCCCACACAGTACAACTCACAAGACGACAATTAAATATAAGGTCAACACAGATAAAATGTTAAAAACAATTAGAAACACAATACGACTCACCAGACAACAAATAAATATAAAATCAACACAAATAAAATGATGAAAAACAGTTTAAAAACATTGGCATATCATCTATTGCGTTTCCAGGTCCTTTAAAAGAGTATTAAAAGAAGCCATAGGTACGAGTGTTTGAAGTTTTAAAACTCTCTGCAAAGAATTCCAGTCTGCTGGAGCACAATACTGAAAACACAGTTTTCCTTTCTCTGTTCTCACAGTAGGAACCAACAACGTGAAAACATCCTGAGAACGTAAATTCTGGGGTCCGTCAGGCCTCCGCTGAAGATACACACTGAGGTATTGAGGGAGCAGCCCAACAAGTCCCTTATAAATAAGTTTATACCAGTGTGTGAGCCGCCGGGTCGCTAAAGCAGGCCATCCAACACGAGAGTAGAGTTCGCAATGATGGGTCAGAGCACTACAGTTTGTAATAAAGCGCAAAGAGGCGTGAAATGAAATGAAAGTAATAATAATAATAAAATAAGTAATAATCGAATAAGTAATAATAATAAAACAGTGACAAGGAGAGTATTGGAAAAACGATATTGCACGTTAGGACCATACAGTATAAAAATACATCTAATGACAAGTCTGTTGTTTTTCTGTGCAATATCAATCAGATCGTAGTGCTATTTTAACACCAGTAATTCATTTTAATTTAACTAGCTTCAAGACACTAAGACCTACTTTTGTGAACACAGAAGCTTCCTCCGGTGAAGTATTTACATCGTAGCAAATGTTTTAACACGCTATCTGTGATTATGTATCTGTAACCTGCTGTCCTCTTTAAATATATTTAAATATAGATTTATTTTAGCACAGCTCGGCTAACTCTCAATACACAATGGATGAAGCAGGAACAGCAGAGAAGCTCAACTCGCCAGGCGGCTCCGTGAATAGGGCTTACATGGGCCATTTAACAGAGCTATCGCTGTCCTGAGCATTTACTTTCGGCATAATCTATTCCAGTCATGGATACTTAAAATTCTGAGTTGTCTGTGTCTAGACAAGCGGGACTTTAAATCGCAAGGCATCCATAAAGTCCAAGTGAGAATAGAGAGGTGCCAGTGCTCCATCAGCAGGGGAATCCATTATTACAACTGTGAGATTAAACAGTAGCCAAAGCTGAGTCAGTGCTTTCTGTTATTTGAGCAACAACACAATAGGGGTTTCAAGGCCATAGTATATGTATGCCGTGGCAATATATCAAATTAAACAGCCCCCTAACTCGTACATGTGATGACTTGCATTGGGTAGGATTTCACATTTGTAGCGTTGGTAAGTGGGGGCTCAGGTTTTTGCCAGACTAAATGTGATTGAGTGTAGTGGCATAGGCTCACGGTGAATAATAGCTCTTATGGAAGGACTTCTGGGACAATGCAAAACAAACTCAATGACGGACAGCTCATTCACAGAGGTCAAATGTCATTTTGTCTCTGCGTGAACTGCAACCTTTTCCTGTCATACTACTACATGTGTTATGAAAAACACCCTTAATAATATGTCAACAATTTTGAAGGACGTTACACATATTTCTGAGGAAAATATAGATGATAAATGACAATATTGAAACAAATTTATCTCACTCATACAGTAACCAAAAAGCAGGAGTAAAGGTATAGGAGTATAGGAGATTCAGTGTATACTATAGTTAAAAAAATATAGTTGCAAAACCTAAAGAGCAGAATATAAATACTTAGTGGTTAGGATACATCCAGAATGAGTCATAGAATTATTTATTCAACCCTCTTCAGCTGCAATCTAATTGTAGTACAGAAAAAGAACAAAAACTCATCCATGATAAATACTGACCACCAAAAATTATTGTTCTGTTTTTCATATATTGAAGACAAGTCGATATAGTAATTATCATGACAGAGCTATAATTTCTTTTAATTTAATTTGATCTTTTAAACCAGGGTTTTTCAACGTTTTTCAGGCCAGGGACCCCCAAACAGATGGCGAACTGGGCCAGGGACCCCCTACTATATATACGGCATAGAATTGTGTTTTATATTAAATTGAGCTCATTGTCATGTATAAACATTGCTACTCTGTTATGGTACATCCAATACAAGGAAATAATACACAGGTTAATACTGTATTTTACACTATAAATTATAAAATTATATTATTTTAAAGTGAAATCAAAAGATTTCGCGACCCCCCTGCAGTACCTACGCGACCCCCCTAGGGGTCGTGAACCCCCTGTTGAAGACCTCTGTTTTAAACGATTCCTGGTGACAGTCCAGGCCTGGAGTCTGTGGGCCAGTGGCAATGTTTGTATGCTCACTGAATAACTCTGGACCACTGCAAACTCTTTAAAATGCACCACTTGTGTTTTTCAGATTTTTAAGGAGATAAAAATCAAGCACAGCACCTTTAACCCTCCGGTCGTGTTCGCCTCCAGCCCCCTACTTTAGTGTTCCCGGTCAAAATTGACCGGTCTGTTTTAACTGCTCTTAAATTAGCACAATTTTTTTTTTTTTCACCACCATTTTTTTTATTAAACATTCTTTAGTTGAGAGCAATGTTTCAAAGTAGTGTCTAAGAGCAATTTATAGAAGTAAACATTAAATAACATCAGTGAAAGTACAATTGGGCACTGAAAATGAACTACAAAATGAACATATAATACAAAAAATAAATGGAAAACCAAACACCAAACTTAACAGTGTGTGTGTGTGTGTGTGTGTGTGTGTGTGTGTGTGTGTGTGTGTATTCAGTGTATTCATGGCATATTCGTGGCATGTGACACTCAGGTCAGAGTGGGCCTTACAAACATAAGCATGTTATTAGCAGCATGTCAGGCTCGTTTTGATGTTTCTAAGGGCACAGAGGCCACAACGCTTCCTTTTCTGCCCATGTCCTTGTTGGGGGAGAGGAGCCAGGGCAGTGGCTGGGGCTGGAGCTTGCATGCTCCTAACCAGACTGGCGGAGGCTGGTGTGCGGGGAATGTGCTGGCGTCGCTGTATAAGAGGAGTCACCAAAGCTTTCCCCAGCTCTACGAGGAAAAGTCTCCTCTTGAAACTTTTCCCCTGATTCCAGGTTGGGTCGATTGCTGTCCACACCACATACGCGTTGAAAGCTAACACATCTAGGATGTTGTGGAACAGTGCCACAGGCCAGCGAGCCGTCATCCGCTTACAGGTGTATGTACCAGTAAGCTTCAGTAAAGGAACAATAAATAATAAGAGATTAGGAACAATATTCAATCTGTCGTACACAAAATGCTATGCGTGAAAAGTCCCTCAGTCGTCCAGGTAGAATCCATGATAAAAGGAGAAGTTCAATTTGTCAACTGGACAAAGTTTGTTTGGTTGAAAACGTTTTGCCGCTCATCCGAGAGGCTTCGTCAGCAGCTGACGAAGCCTCTCGGCTGAAAAGTTTGTTTTCAACCAAACAAACTTTGTCCAGTTGACAAATTGAACTTCTCCTTTTATCACAAAATGCTATGGTTCACCTAGATAAAAATAAAATAAAATGCATGATAAGGTAATGTAAAGACATTACCTTATCAAGGCAGTCAGCGCCTCCCTTGTTCTTGTTGTAGTCCTGGATCATCAGGGGCTTCCTGTCCTCTGTGGTGCTGACAGCGGCGTCTTTGTGTACTGTGCTCATCAGGATGACATTTCTGTTCTTCTTGGGAACGTATGACACAAGAGTGTGAGTGTCAGTGAATGCAAATTGTGATGAGAGTGTCTGTCTTCCTCTGGTCAATACCAGCGCAGGGAGAAGTTCTGGCTTGTTCTTCCTCACTGTCCCTACCATGGTGAGCTTTCTTTTCAGTAGCTCCTGACCAAGAGCATGTGATGTGAAGAAGTTGTCACGTGTGATATTATGCCCTTGGAGACCGGTTGTCATGTCCAGCACAACACACATGCCCTGTTTTTTTTCGGCCCTTCCAGTACTGGGTTTCCCCATGTACACCTGCATATTCCAGGCATAGCTGCTCCTGTGTATGTATGTGTGTGTGTGTGTGTGTGTGTGTGTGTGTGTGTGTGTGTGTTTGTGTTTGTGTGTGAGTGTGTGAGTGAGTTGGGGCAGTGTGTATGGGGATGTTTTCTGTATGTTGAATGAATTTACTCTGGATACCCATTCATTTCCTATGGCGGTCACTTTTGACCGGGAACACCACAGGTGTAACAAGGTTGAATAAAACACTCAAAATTGAATGAAATAGGTGATCACCACTTTTATATGTTCAAGTCCACAGTGTGGAGGATATCATAAGGTCTTGGGGTAATCAGATGAAAAACATAATATTTATGAGTATTATAAGTTGCAAAACGGTCAGATTTGACCCGAACACGACAGGAGGGTTAAATGAAAATAATTTGCTTGTTAAGTGAATGGATGTGCCTCAAAACATCAAATCAATGACTGTAGAACTCTTACATATAAGTCTTATATACAGTAATGTGTGTAGTAGTAGTAGGTTAAATTACATTAAACGCCAAAACCCTAAATGCAGACACATGGAGACACATTTATTGCACCAACAATGGTGTTTGCACAGCTTTACCCATGAAGTTCATTATGTTTTTAAAATTATAAATTGTAAATGAGAATACCTCACACTGCCTGTAATTTTGGTTGATTCATTTCAAACTCCAAATGGATATAATGCTGATTAATGGAATAATCTTTCAAGTTTACTCTTGTCCTTTGATAGATGTGGATTCCGTGGTGGATTTTATATGTAGTGATACTGAGCAAAAAGGGTTTATTAAGGTGCATTTTGCTGGATTAAGACACATACCCTATGTATCTGACCACATCTGACATCCTGATCTGTGCTGGACACAATAAAAAAACTAGAGAATACTGTAGTGCCTTGGCTTGTGTGTAGAGGTAGGTCATTATTAAAGAGAAGGTATTGTACTTCTGCGGGGTATTAACTGCTAACACATAACATATTTAGATCACAGTGTCACCTTTTGTTTAGAAAATTCTATATTCATCAAAAACAGCGTATTAACACAGTATTTTGTACTGAGTTTGCATAATGCCCTATCTTTTAAAACAGTAATGGCCCAAGCACCAGTGAGTGAGTCCACTGTTGTTTCTGAGGTAACTCTATGCAGGGTTACCCAAACATGATGGCTGCACAAGAATGATCTTATCCAGGAATGGACCAGTGATCACACAGTGTGACAGTGTCCCTCAGATCCATGGTTGCTGCTATAGTTGCTCCTAACAGTAATCTGTGTATACTGTTGTTTTCCATAGATGATGTAACACTATTGGTATGTCCCAGCAGAACACTTGAGATCTTTGGTTTCAGTAAGCACTTTGTTCTGTATAAAACAGGTGTGAATCTGAAACTCTTCATGTCTGAAGAGGGGCTCTGGCCCAAAACGTCACATTGTGGTGACAGTAAAAATAAAATACATTTATTTTCTATATTTTGGGTTCAGTAAGTCAAGACCTTATGTTGCATTACATCACCAGTTATATGTTATGTGAGTTTTTCTCCAAATGAAAGAGACCAAACAACACAAGATACCCATGCAAAATGACCACTTATGTTATTACGTCATAGTGTGACCTATTCATCCCCATACTTCCTGTTTAGCTTCCACAGACGCATGTAACCGTAGACAGTAATGACTTCCAATATGTTTTTGTCACACTGGTGAATGGGGCTGAACTGGTTCAGATTGAGAGAATCAGGTGGTGTACAAATGTTCCAATCTCTATAGCATCACCCCTAGTTCTGTCATCTCAAATTTTGATTAATTTTTTTCTGCTTTTTCTGGTGAATTATAAAATCACTTCATTCATTTTTTTTTTTATTTATAAGGACAATGTACAGTTACATTAAGCACAAAGCAGAGATGCTTGTACCAGATTCTAGCTTTACAGCTAATTTCCATCTGTAGCCCTCTGGGGGAGGGGTCTGAGTGCCATATTTACAGTGCATTAAAACTTGCAACCCATGTAACATCATTCATACTATTTCCTCAATCTTCACATACTCACAGTCATTACATCAGTTATCAAGTACTCCATACATCCCAATAAACATACACAGTCCATTCTTACAGTTAAAAGTGCGTACATGTCTGGTTTTCTAAAAACACTGGCAGTTATCTGATATTATAAAAATGTGAAACTTAAAATCCCAAATGACAACGAAGAAAGGAATGGGAAACCACGAGAGAGTAATGTATTGTAATTCTTCTCACGCTTACATATTTCTGTTCAAACTAGTCTCTCTCTACAGCTCAAAGCAAAAGGGGGCCTGCTTTGATAATTCCCAGGTAATGACTTATCTCTTACTGTATAAATTATAAAGTTACTGGAGCTGAGACCCACTGAGAGTGATACGAATGCCATAGAACTTAGTGAATAAAACTACTATTGCTATTTAAACCATGATTAATATCTATGCTTAAAGATGTAATCTGTAACTTTTCTGGTGGAGGGTCGACCACATCTCCATGGAGACACCTTTAAGTACAATAGCATCAATTTGACCAAAAAGCTAACACTTAAACCAAAGCAAAACAAGTTTCTGTTGTTGACCATTAATAAGAAACTATAACACATCACGTTAAATTCTTTTGTCTCAAGATCTTTGATCAAAGGTCACATAACTTGAACAAAATCTCATTAAGTGCAATGGCCGAGACGTTCTGATGTTAAGAGCCTTAATGAGAACTGTAAAGCCTCCGCATATAAACACAAGTGCCCCTCTCTGGCCTGTAACCACTGTACATATAACCCATGTGGCTCATATGAAGCACTGATTCTTCCACAGGCTCAGGGTATTCTATATGAACAGCAGTGTGCAGTGACATGTCAGGTTTCAACATTATTGTTAGTGAAAGTTCATTAATTAAAGCTGACAGGCGTGGAGGGCGCTCCCCTGTGGCTGTGTGACTGAGCCAGGACAGCGCCACAATAACAGGAGCAGCTCAGTCCTGATGTGACGAGGCCCATGGGGAGCCCTGTTGTACCACGCTGCAAACTTACATTCAAATCTGTTTGTTTCATGTGATTCAAAAGATTACTCCAGCCACTAAACAGAACAGTGTGTTCCAGTTAATGAGCTGTAAAACATACAGAGCGTAAATGTTGAAAAATAATTTCAAATAAATATAAAGTGAATGTAGGCGGTGTAATTACAGACAGAAGCGCTGGAGGCTACAGTGTCTGAAATAAACACTCATGTAGAGGCAGGAAAATTAAATTATGCTTGAACTTACAGCTGAGCAGCATTCTGATTTCTCTTTGGTTCATAATTGTATTTAAAGTTATATTTATTTAAGACCGTAAAAAGTAGACTTTCGAGCTACTTATGACAGTTGAAAATGTTCACGCTATTGTGAGGGGAAATGAGCATCACATGTTCACACATGTGTTATAGGCCATGGGTGGTCCATTAGTGAGTTGTTGAGGATGTCAAAGAGTGAACACAAATCTGAAGACTGGTGTGTTTTCCCTGGACTCCCTCTTCCAGAGGTCTGAGGGAAGCTCAGTCTGAGGCCTGGTCCAATGAGACAGAGAAAACATGCAAACGTCAAGCTCCTTCTGTTTGGGCACTTCACAATAATGTTGCAGATAATACAGAAGGCTAATAGAGAGGGCTAACAGGGTGGGCTAATGCAGGGAGGGGGGTTGGACAAGGCACAGGATTTGTGTGTCTTAGAAAATCAGTAGCAGCTGCAGAACTTATTTTTGAAAAATCAATCAGTTAATCTTTATTTATATAGCCCTTTACAACACCAATGGTGACCAAAGTGCTTTCCAATTAAAAACAGAAAATACAACAATACAAAACACAGAACATTATATAGAATAAAACAATGTAAAACAATAAATAGGCCTAGTAAAACACACAGTGCAGAAAAATTAAGTGCCACAAACTACTAAGTATTAAAAGCCATTTTAAATAAATGTGTATAAATGTAAAAATAAAAATGTTTGTCATTGAAGATAAATCCTTCAATATCAGATAACCCAGTACCACAACTCATCACACAGTAGTCATCATATTAGTTACATACATGATGCGTGAAAAGTCCCTCAGTCGTCCAGGTAGAATCCATGATAACAGGAGAAGTTCAATTTGTCAACTGGACAAAGTTTGTTTGGTTGAAAACGTTTCGCCGCTCATCCGAGAGGCTTCGTCAGCTCTAATAAGAATACTGGTAAGACACTTGCTTATATCTTGCTGTAGGGAGGAGCTACCTAGCTAACTACTTTCCGGAACTATCTCATTGGTTTCGGTCTTTTGTTTCTCTGGCGTCTAGCTGACAGTCCCTATTCATCCCTACACGCCTGTTTTTCACACCTCTGGCCCTGACCTGGCTAACCCTATTGTTTCCCTGTTTGTTTGATCTAGGCTTAATAATGGAATTGTAGATGGGATGCAAATTATCTCTTACTCCACCATTTCTGTTCAGAGAAGGATTCTCTTTTTTGACAAAAATAGCCTCTTTAACTCCCCTCTCAAACCAATTCTTTTCCCTGGCTAAGATCTGAACCTCACTGTCCTCAAATGAATGACCCGTGGCTTCTAGGTGAAGATATACGGCAGAAGACGGTCCACTCTGGCACGCCCGCCTGTGTTGGTACATCCTCTTGTGAAGTGGCTGCTTGGTTTCTCCAATATAGCGCTCACCGGTCTCCCCTATCATGGCTAATTTATACATGGAACAATTTGAACAGAGTGCCTTAGCTTCATATCCAGGCTTCATATCCTCCCACACACTGGTTTCGTTATGTTGATGATAATTTTACAAAAATCAAAATTCAAGATTTGGAACCTTTTACTGCACATATCAATTCTGTAGATCCTAATATCAAATTCACCCGTGAAGATGCCAAGGATAACACATTGGCGTTCTTAGATTGTGCAGTAACGATAGGAGGAGACCGGGGACTCCAAGTAGAAGTCTTCAGGAAGCCCACACACACAGACCAATACCTGCTTTTTGATTCACACCACCCACTGCAGCACAAACTGGGTGTTATTCGGACATTACAACACAGGGCCCAAGTGGTTCCCACAAGCACAGAGGGTAAGGAAAAAGAAGAACAACATGTGCAGGAGGCCCTCTCTGTTTGTGGTTATCCCAAATGGGCTGTTAACAAAACCAAGAGAGACAAGGGCAAGAAACAAGATAATAGAGAATCCGAACCCAGGAGGAAAGGGGTAGCGATTCCGTACCTGGCCGGCGTGTCGGAAAAACTACAGAGGATTTTCAGACAATATGAAATCCCAGTTTATTTCAAACCCACAAACACTTTAAGACAAAAACTCGTCCACCCAAAGGACAAAACACCGAGCCACAAACAAAGCAATGTGGTCTACTCCATTCAGTGTAGTGAAGACTGCAGTGAGCGCTATATTGGAGAAACCAAACAGCCACTTCACAAGAGGATGTACCAACACAGGCGGGCGTGCCAGAGTGGACCGTCTTCTGCCGTATATCTTCACCTAGAAGCCACGGGTCATTCATTTGAGGACAGTGAGGTTCAGATCTTAGCGAGGGAAAAGAATTGGTTTGAGAGGGGAGTTAAAGAGGCTATTTTTGTCAAAAAAGAGAATCCTTCTCTGAACAGAAATGGTGGAGTAAGACATAATTTGCATCCCATCTACAATTCCATTATTAAGCCTAGATCAAACAAACAGGGAAACAATAGGGTTAGCCAGGTCAGGGCCAGAGGTGTGAAAAACAGGCGTGTAGGGATGAATAGGGACTGTCAGCTAGACGCCAGAGAAACAAAAGACCGAAACCAATGAGATAGTTCCGGAAAGTAGTTAGCTAGGTAGCTCCTCCCTACAGCAAGATATAAGCAAGTGTCTTACCAGTATTCTTATTAGAGCTGACGAAGCCTCTCGGATGAGCGGCGAAACGTTTTCAACCAAACAAACTTTGTCCAGTTGACAAATTGAACTTCTCCTGTTATCATACATACATGATATAAACTATTTTTTCTCATATCCAATGTGTAGCATAGAAATACTTTGTTTATAGTTCCATGTTACATATCCTGTCATCAATAGAATGATCACTGCAAAAGGTCCGTAATCTTCCACAGAACAGACTGCTGGTGTTTGGATATGCAGTGCCTTGGACCAAGCTGGTTCTATACACAGTGGTGCACTTGTTCATTGAATTGACTTGCTATTGTAACACGCCAAGTCAATTTGTCCTCTTTGGCATGTTACATCAGGCACCTTGTTTACAACACTGCTCCACAGTAAAAGTCACATACAGCAGCCTGTTATGAGTGAGACGTTGGAGAGCCAGCTGAGACGGTAAGTGCTCTGGCTATAGAGGCAACGGCACAAAGCAATACATACACTATCAGGGAGTGCTCCTGTTTTCTTCTTTTCACTTCTCACGGTAACGTAGCTTGGGACAATGGCTATATGTTTACGTGCACACCAAAAACCTTCTGATTATCGGGGGTTTTCAAGTTGTCACATGACAAGAATGAATAAATTAAATAAGTTGGTTATTTAGAGTTATTTATTTAGAGTTGGCTGTTAGAGGTTTTAACAGTTCCATCATTGTATTTCATATGACCTGTGCAGATGAGTCAGTCTGGGACATTGAGGATATTGCAAGGTGACAAAAAGGGAAGACCACAATTGGAGGCATCTCCATGGCACCTAATGTAAAGATGTATTAATTACATGAAATCAAAGGCTCATCTGTACAGCCTACAGACACTATCAAAAGTTCAAAGTTCAAAGTTCAAAGTCAGCTTTATTGTCAATTCTGCCATATGTGTTCAACATACAGTGAATCGAAATTTTGTTTCTCTCTGGCCAGGTAGTGCAAAAGACAGTGTGCAAAATACAATATGAAGACAAAACACAACAAAAAACTATCTAAGACAGAGATCTAAAGTTAAAACTAAAGTCAAGATCTAAAATCTTAAAACAGTGCAACATAATAAATAAACTATACTATATACAGATTTCCAAAGTGTGCAGTGTGCATCAAAAATGTGCAATGGAAGATACAGCAGTGACTTGGTCATGTGCAGTAGAATGTGCATAGGAGTTAAGATAAAATAAAAATAAATGTGCAACAGTAGTAATTCTAGTGCAGTAACAGGAGTAAACAACAGTACTAAAATTCCAGTAGTCAATGTGCAATAACAGTAGTAAACAACAGTGCAACGGGGGTAAAATTCAATAACAGGAGTAAACAACAGTACTAAAAATTCCAGTAGTAAATGTAAGTGTGCAATAACAGGAGTAAACAACAGTGCAACAGGAGTAAAATCCAGTAGTAAATGTAAATGTGCAACAGTGCAACAGTAGTCCTTAGCAGCAGTTTTTTAAAGTGTCTAGAGTGATATGTCTTTTATGGAATACAGGTTATGCCAATATGGGGGGTGGGGGGTGGGAGATGGGTAAGGTGGGAGTTCGGGTGTGAGTTCGGGTGTGAGTTCAGGTGTGAGTTCAGCCTCCTGACAGCCTGGTGGATGAAGCTGTTTGAAAGCCTGGTGGAGTGGGCCCGGAGACTCCGGTACCTTCTCCCCGAGGGCAGGAGGCTGAACAGGCTATGTGCGGGGTGGCTCGGGTCACCCACAATGCTGGACGCTCTGCGGGTGAGCCGGGTGTTAAAAATGTCTAGGAGGGAGGGGAGAGAGACACCAGCGATCCTCCCAGCTGCATTCACTATGCGCTGCAGAGCTTTCCTGTTCTGTTCAGTGCAGCTCCCGTACCACACAGTGATGCAGCTGGTCAGGACGCTCTCAATGGTGCCTCGGTAGAAGGTGGTCATAATGGGTGGAGGGGCTCCAGCTCTCCTCAGTTTGCGGAGGAAATAGAGGCGCTTCTGAGCCCTCTTTGCCAGTGATACAGTATTCACTGTCCAGGAGAGGGCCTCACTGATGTGCACCCCCAGGAATTTGGTGCTGCTCACCCTCTCTACAGCAGCACCATTGATGGACAGTGGGGGGTGCTGGGTGGGGCCTCTCCGGAAGTCAATAACAATCTCCTTGGTCTTTTCAACATTAAGAAGGAGATTGTTATTGCTGCACCACTGGGTCAGAAGGCTCACCTCACTCCTGTAGTTTGTCTCATCGTTATTAGAGATGAGACCCACCACAGTCGTATCGTCCGCAAACTTCACTATGTGATTGGTGCTGAACGCTGGTGAGCAGTCGTGGGTCAGCAGAGTGAAGAGCATCGGACTGAGCACACAGCCCTGGGGGCTCCTGTGCTCAGTCTAATGCAGCTTGAGGTGTTTCTGCCGACCCGCACTGCCTGTGGCCTCTCACTGAGGAAGTCCAGCAGCCAATTACAGAGTGAGGTCTGAAGCCCCAGGTGGTCTAGTTTGATAATGAGCTGCTGTGGGATTATAGTGTTGAATGCTGAACTGAAATCTATGAACAGCATTCTCACATATGAGTCTTTATTGTCTAGGTGGGTGAGAGCCGGGTGAAGTGCAGAACAGATTGCATCCTCGGTAGAGCGGTTGGCCCGGTATGCAAACTGGTATGGGTCTAGGGTGGGGGGGAGGATGGATTTGATGTGTGCCATGACTAGCCGTTCAAAGCACTTCATGATGATGGGGGTCAGTGCAACAGGGCGATAGTCATTAAAAGTGGCCGGAGTGGGCTTCTTTGGCACGATGGTAGTGGTTTTGAAGCAGGAGGGAACGACAGCCTGGCTCAGAGAAGCATTAAAGATGTCTGTGAAGACATCCTTGAGCTCCTCTGCACAGTCTTTCAACACACGACCAGGAATGTTGTCCGGGCCTGCAGCCTTGCGGGTGTTGATCCTGGAGAGTGTCCTCTTCACGCTGGCTGCAGACACACACAGGGGCTGGTCGTGGGGAGGTGGTGGAGTTTTTTGGGGCCGGGTGTCATTTCCTGCCTCAAACCGTGCAAATAAGCTGTTGAGGTCATTGAGCAGGGTGATATTATTGTCACAGGTCTGTGGCAAGGGTTTGTAATCCGTGATGTTCTGGATGCCCTGCCACAGACTCCGTGTGTCCCTGCTATCTCTAAAGTGTCCGGTTATTTTCTGTGTGTATTTGTGTTTGGCTTTCCTGATTCCACGGGACAGGTTGGCTCTTGCTGCCCTCAGATGGGGGACATCCCCAGCTCTGAAGGCAGCGTTCCTGGCTCTCAACAGCCTGTGAACCTCCCTGTCAGCCATGGCTTCTGGTTAGCCCTGGTGGTGATGGTTTTTGTGTGTGTGACATCACCAATGCATTTGGTGATGTAGGAGGTCACAGTGTCTGCGTACTCCTCAATGTCAGTGTGATTGTTGTATGTGGCGGCCTGTTTGAACACTGCCCAGTCTGTTGTACCGAGGCAGTGCTGTAGTGCAGACGAGGCCCCCTCTGGCCACACCTGGATCTGCTTCAGAGCCGGCCTAGAGACCCTTACACGGGGTCTGTATGCCGGTCTGAGCACAACAGAGATGTGGTCAGAGAGGCCTATGTGGGGGAGGGGGTAAGCCTTGTATGCTCCCTTGTGTGTAGTGTAAACCATGTCCAAAATGTTGTTTCCCCTGGTTGGGAAATCAACATGCTGATGCATTTGTGGCATGACAGTTTTGAGGTCTGCATGATTGAAATCCCCGGCAAGGATAAAAAATCCGTCCGGGTGAGGACGGATTTTATCCGACTATCACACTGACCTCAGCCGAGTGCAAGTGCGTGGTGGGTCTGCGGAAAGAATCTCCAAGAAGTCTATTTTTGCCAGTCACCACAGTGGTCTAGAGCGTTTTTTTCGGTAAGTACACATGAATTATCACATGACCCCACATGAAACTGTGTTGCTTTGGCGATATATAAACCGCACCTGACGTATTCGGTGTAACAAGTCATCTATGACAGCGACATGTAAACTTGGACACAGCACAAAGCTGAACAGCTATAGTAGCGCTGCATCACCCTAAATGTTTAAAAATATCAATTAGTTCCGAAACAAAGTTGTAACTTACACAAAACTGGATTTTCTCTACTATCTGGACATGAAGTGCCATGAGGGACAAAGACAACAGGAGTGTGTATGGTCAGACGACGATTAATGTGAGTGAAAATGCTTATGTTAAATGACAGGTGACACAACCAACCAATTAAATTCAAGCTTGTAAGTGGCAACGCCCATCTGCAGGCTATACTGTCACATTTCCTCATACAGAAATATAGTCAAGCTTTTTTTGTTCCCTCCTAACTGTTCAATTTATACCATTTTCAAAGTCAACCACCCCTACACCAGTGCTTATGCCTGAGCCCCAGCAAATCAGACAGATGACAAAGATAAATGCCTGGTGTGGATGTCAGTGGAGAGGTCTGTGCTCACAACAGCAGTGTGACTGAAGGTGGACAGATGGAGACGCACAAGGAGAGTGCATCACAACTGTTGTTCTAGTAAAGGAAACTCCAGTGAATGTCAATGTGCTGCTCAGGGCCTCTTTGTCAACCAGAGAGCATGAGGTGACGCTACAACAGCCAATCTGCATGCATAACTGTCAGGCCTCTGATTGGTCCACGACTGGTGATTAAATAGATGGATTAGCTCTGGTGTGATAAATCACATCTGCTGCTAGACAAGAACGGAGCCTTCAAACAGCAAAGGACAAAGAATACAAGACAGTTGGCAGTTGTTGAGTGTGACTAGGTTTGATATTCAAGCTATATGCTAAAACATTTGGGGGATAAATGCTCTATTCTCAGAAAGACTTAGAAATCACAGTTCACTAAAGTGTCTGCCTGTTTTAGTGACCCCACGTTAAAGTCATGGAGGATGTTCTGGACTGTGCTCACAGACCTGGTGTTGTTCTTTCTATGTGTTTTAAAACATGTGACCCCCTGTCAACAACTTGGCAAAATGATGCAATGTGCCGTAGTTTAATTTGTGAGATGCACACTGATTGTGTTGTGATAGCGCTCTGAAGGGGGTGTGAAGGGGAAGGACATTCGGAGGGTCAAAAATGAAAGTGAAACTTATAAAACATGTTGCTTTTGGCCAAAATAGCATTTTCAAATCAATAAAAGGGTTAACATGCATTAACCCACAGAAGATAAATATCCCCTCTTTAAAAAATCCTAATGCTTTTTTAACCCTAGTCCAAACTGCAGTGACATTCCATCAGCCTTCATAGAGTACGGATGATTGAGGCAAAATATGGATTCAAATATTGTCTTTGAAGAAACAAGAGCCATTTTTCTAACATATGCTGAAATGACCCTTTGATTGTTCAGACCACTGCTGTCTCAGAGAAAAGGAAGTGGAAGAATTACATGGATTATAAAGATCACGCAAACATGCTAAATACAACTTCAGGAGGGTAAATGAGAAAATGCTCTAAAAAGTCGATTTTGCATAATAAGTCAGCTTTAAAGTGACAGTTTAAGCAACATGTTTTACTATAAAAAATAAACCAGGCCTATACTTGTATGCTCGGGACTTCTGAGATTACTGTTTATATGTACAAATCAGTCTTAGTTCTGCATCTTGCCATGTTTCCTCTTCGGTTATTGATGTCAGAAACCTGATGCAGCAGCTACCCTGAGGCGGCTAACGCATTTTTACAGAACAGACTTTCAGAGTATTTTCTGATAAGGGTATAAGGGTGTTCTATAATAAAATTAAAATAACCTCCAGATTCTGCAGATCCATAATATTTTTGTAAGACTTACACTGTCTACAGGTAAGCTTTAATCACAAAGAAAGCCAGTCAGTGTGTGGGTCCAACAGCTATTGGGCAGCTTTTATTTACAGGTTGAACAAAACAAAGTTAAAGGTCCCATGACATGGTACTTCTTGATGCTTTTATATGGCTCCTTAATGGTTCCCTAATACTGTAAATGAATCCTTCTTCAAAATCAACACTCACTGCATGAGATATGACTCTGACAGTCTTCATGAGGCTAGATATGTGTCTAAAATGCTTTATTCTGGGTGTTGCTGCTTCAATGCAAATGAGAAGGACAGAGAGATTGGCTAAGGAGCGGGGGGGTCGGGTTTCCCCCGCTCCTCAGCGCAGCTCGGCGCAGCTATCTGCTCTCTTCCGTGTTTTACGCACGAAGACAGATGAGAGACTTTGCAATGAAAAAAAGCACATTTACACAGAAAATAAAATTAAACCACTGGTATTTCAGAGGTCCAGAGGGTCGGGTAAGGGACTTGCGAGTCTAGAAACATTCGGACATGCCTCCAGGCAAATAAAAAAACGCATTTCGCATTGCGTAGCGCATTCACAGTCCAAACTCTATGGGCGGGATATACAGGGACGCTGAGCGGAGACAGAGGGAGGGGCTGGAGCTGCATTTGCCGATCTGACGTCAATCAGGTGCCTTGTCCGAACTCGCCCGTTTGAGCACTGTTTTTTTGTAACGCAGAAAAGGACCGCAAATGCTCAGTTTAGACATTTCGCAACTTTTAGCCATGGGGGGGGGGGGCTAAACAGGGTAGGGGAGCTCACATTAACGTTCAAAAACCTCAGAAAGTGAAAATTTCATGCCATGGGACCTTTAAGTAGATTGGTTGGTTGATTGGTTGATTGGTATGGGAGAGATGGAGATGCCTTAACTCAAAGAAAACTGTTACCACAACTGAAAACACCCAGTTACAAGTGCCACCACCACCAATAACTATAAATAAGATCATGCTCTAACGTGAGCCCCCTCCACACCCAGCTATCTACAGCCTACACCCACTGCAGAGCTATAATATATATGTAATAGGATCATTTGAACTCAAAAGTCATAAAACGGCAACCAGCACTGAGCCTCCACAATCTGGACTGTTAGGACCTAGAAATAACCATGTGCTAGGCCTGCTCAGGAAGAGGAATTGAGCTTGTGCACCTCCAACCTTTATGGTCTCTGTCATGACACACATGATCACACCTTGCCACATTGTCCTCTGCTACAATTTGATAACAGTTGTTGTAAAGGGGTTATTGCACTTATTGTGACTTATAATAATCCCAATTAATTTGATCATGAAACTTAAATATTGTCCATAGGCTTATGGACTGCCTTGAGTTCACTGATTACCTGTACTTTCGTGTCTCTACGGGGTGAGAGGAAGCCTGAGTGCCCACATAGAGCCTCTGTAATACCAGGACAACATGTAGACTAAACACACAGACAGCACACCACTCTGCCGCACTTTTAGCATCAGCAAATACTTTCTACTCAAAGGTCTTGACGATAAACTCAAACTTAAACCACATGTGGCAGGCTTAATGGCACTTTGCTTTGACAGAGATAAGGCATGGAATAAAACTAGCAAGTTAGTAAAAGAGGGCTATATCTTACAGCGTTGGGGATTGCATGAAAAATGGCGATGTGGGAATGGAACAGCTTTTAGTGCTTCTTCTCTGGTTGATGCTTGTCAGGAGCTGAGATCTGACAGAGGCAGAATACTTGAGCTATAGGTGACTCAGCCAAAAAGGCCCCAGGCTAGCTTATATTACAGTCCAGTAACAGCAGTATATGCCGTGTTGATAGAATGGCATCGATGAACTGCAAATCTTCTGAGCTGAAGGAACATTGCACAAGCTGGTACCACGATGTATCCTCCCTCACACAGCTCTGATGAAAGGGTGCACTTACTTAGTTAAATAGTGAGACAGATTCCTGCTGCAATACACGCTCCTCCGGATATATGGATATAGAAACAGGGTGGAGGAATGAGGACAACCTGACGAGAGGCTGCAAAACTTCTGTCGCTGTCCACAGTCCTGTTTGAAGTACGTATTCACCGAATGCTTTAGAGCAGAGTTCATTCTCTGTTTTCCTTGTATGAGTAACATCAGTGCACACACAGGGATCATATAGAAAGTCATGAGCAGTCATGCCGTGCTTTGGCCCACCTCCTCCAGCTGGGACAAACCCTGGATACGGTTCAGCTGCGCTCAAACTGGACAAACATACCGCGCTTTAGGGGCTATCCGTGCTTGGCATGGAACTACAGTGAGATTTGGACGATGAATTCAAGATGGTGTTGTATTGTTTTCAATGGCCTGTGCTCAGGGTATTGACATATGGAGCTGGTTGCAACGCGCTCCCTTATTTTCCAACTTTTTTTCTGCTCTTACCTGCTTGTTCGTTTGCACACTTTGAGGATTATGTGTATAAGGCTAAGTGCTTCAGATACGCGATGTTTCTGCTCCATTTCAACCTCTATTTTCTCTGGATTTTAACTTTTTCACCGTTGCTATGTGCGTTGCTATGTGCGGAGGAGCTGCTACGGAGGACGCGCAGAAGCCGACGTTACTTTTTCGTGCTGTTCTTGATCTGTGCGTTGCAACACTGGAATTTCCCCACTGAGGGACTAATAAAGGCATATCTTATCTTATTACCGGCTAGTTAGCTCAACTGGTAAGTCACTGACTTTCCCCCCGGGGGTTGTGGGTTCAAATCCCCCCCCAGCAATGAGCAAACCAGTGTGGGTCCTTGGGCAAGACCCTTCATGGTACTGCCCCCCCGGGCGCCGAAAGATGGCTGCTCAATGCTCCTGAAAAAGGATGGGTCAAATGCAGAAGTCAAATTTCTCCCGTGTGTCACTGTGTGTCATTGTGTGTGAGACTAATAGAGGCTTAATCTAATCTAATAATTATATACAAGGCCTACAGATTCTGTTAGGGCGTAAAATTTGTTTTCCCTAACTAAGCAATTTTGGCAAAGTATATAATTTTACTTCCTTGCTGGCAGGAGATGTGACATATTTAGAATAAGTAGTAATTCCTCAGTTGTTCCCCGATTTAGGTTTTGTTTATTTCGTCTTTGTTTATTTCGAGAAATTTGGCTTGGAGCAGGCGACAGTAGCATATCAACACTTTGCCCAATACAAATTTCCCTCTGGGACAGTGAAGTACATTTGATTTGAATAGCATCACATTCAGGCATGACATAACAAAGAACAAAAACAAAAACCCAACACATCTGCACAATCAGTCCATATTGTTAATACATTTTATGGACTGTGGTGCAAACAAGTGTTTATACTTGTTAGTTTTACATAAAGAAACCTTGTAACTCGTCCCAGCAGGAGCTCACACTGTGTGGAGCACATGAGAGGAATCTCTGATGATGTTCAGAGCCTGTCTCACGAGTGACTGTTCAAGGATGGTCTGTGGGGCAGTCAGAAGCTTGTCTAATTTATACAAATATTCATCAACAACATTATTTTGTTAAATTAGTGTTTAAACTGTCAGAGAATTGTTTTCCTTGTGCGTAAATTGTCCCTACATTTTGGATGGAATTTTGTGTATTTATGACGTTGGTGGATTTTGCTACAGCTTTTCTTCCTGCATTTTTCAACTTTTCTTTTTCACAAACTGCTACTGGACTATGATAAATATGACCATACTATCCCTTCTCCCACCAAACAAGTAATAATAAGGAGGACAGACTCACATCCTTCATCAGTACTTCATCTAAAACTCACCAGAGCAGCGTCATCATGTCCTGTTTATATAATTAGGCATATTTATTGTCATAAGATTACAGTGCAGCCTTAGTTATCTCTAATACAAATGATAGTTTGACTTAGACATTCAAGAAAAGGTCATATGAATACATACAGCCTATCAATGGACATTTCTGATCATTTTTGCTGGATTATAATATGTTTTTTGTATTATGCTAAGACGCGTTGTAATGTGAATTAAATCTTTAGTTGTTGGTTGGCCATTACATTTTGTTCCTTGAATTTTTTTATACTACTTACACTACTCAAACAGACATATCATTTGACATGAATTGCGTATGTACAAAGTGGGTGAAGTATCTTGCACATGGACAATATATTGATGTAACATATAACCTTTATAAGTTTATATAGACTAAGCCAGTACAAAACTGAAGGATTCTATCTGTCTTTCACCTCTCCTCATTTGTCTTTTATGCCTCCTCCCTGTGTTAAAGCCATCCGCATAAGCCTGTCACATTGTGCTTATAACTGGGAGTCAGTCAGTTGCACCTTTTAATAAGCCCCGGACTGGGAGATAGGGGGCTAATATGAGCTAAGTCTCCAGAGCGCTCTATCGTATTTCATGCATGCTGTAGGTCAACGCAATGCCACTTATACCATTTCCACACGGTTTTCCCTGGACATTTTTCCTGATTATCAAATATGATGTAATAGTAACATTTTACTGACCTCGAAGAGTGTTGAGTCAACCTTCAGTTTATCAAAGTTATAACTGCCACTTGTCCATGCTGCAGATTTAAAATACATTCTTTACCGAAAGCCAATTAAACATGCAGCTTGTGGTGAGCGCTCACAAAATCCACCAGTTACAGGGGTAATACCTGCGTGCACTTATACACCAGGCATTGATTTTTGTGGTCGGTGCAGCATTCATACACTGCAGGTCGAGATCTGTTCCTACACTACAAGAATAACATTTTTACTCAATGATAGTTTTAACTGAAAAAGGAGGTTGGTGAAAGAAAATACGTTTGAAAAGACTAGTTATAGAACCGAGAGTTGCAAATGGCAAGAAGTAAGAGCAAGACTTCTTAGTTGAATTTACAGAGCCAAAAGATTTGTGAAAGAGCAGAGAGTCCATCACTACTTATTCAGTTCTATTGTAGATAGAGAATTATATTCTTTAACAAAATTATTTTATTAAAAGAAAGATGAAGTGTTCTTATTCAAAATAAAAGGAATCATCAAGAATCCATGACCACCCACACTGGGGATATGGCCTCTTTTGAGAGCATTGTTTCATAAAGGCTTCCTAGTTGTTTCTCACTGTAGATATGGCATTAAACAATCGCATGGTGAGACCATCTTGGACATTGTGTCAGTGAACATGTGACAGTTCCCATCTCACAGTTTTCCTGAATGATCTTTTCCAGCACAGAAAGGCTAACGTCTGCTTTATCTTACCACTTCTGCCATGAACACATTATAAGACTTATCCTGGAGTCAAATTGCTTACTTTGGTCTAACAGTGGTCATGTGAAGTCTGGCTTATACAGGGTCATAGACAAAGCACACCCCAAGGGCTAGCTAACTGCCTCATGGGAAATAAATCAGTCCGGGAAGTGCCTAAGATTAAGTGTATAGAATTGAATCTGCACAAGGAACATAACATTTCCCCTCTTCACTAAGGATGTTTCTATTAGTGGCACCGAGCTAGATTAATGTAGGCAAGGATTTACCACATGGGGACTAAAATTTATATACAATTTATTGCCAAAATCTGGCCCCCATGATGTAAAATTTAAAGACCCTGTTCCCAATTTTCTCTCTCTCTCCCTCTCTCTCTCTCTCTCTCTCTCTCTCTCTCTCTCTCTCTCTCTCTCTCTCTCTCTCTCTCTCTCTCTCTCTCTATATATATATATATATATATATATATATATATATACACTGTGTATACTGTATAAGCACCTCTCAGGTCAATAGGGTTGTGTGGGTGTGCATGTGGTTGTGAAGCGACTGGTTATTGGTGTGCTCAAGTTGGCACTGACAGAAGTGTGTCTGCACCATGGAGATAGTGCTGTTGTGGGTGTTAGTGTAATGACAAAACAGAGGACAGAGGTGATATGGTGTCTATATGAAATGAATGTAATGACAGAGTAATGGCAATTAGTTTTTTGTTTTCTTTTTTGTTTTTTGACAAGTACTCTGGTTTATTATGGGAACCACAGTTGATCCTCAAGCTATAAGACTTACTTTGATTGGTTCACTTTGGAGTGGATTGGTATGGTCTGAAAATGTCTCCACTGATATCTGAGGCGTCCAAAGCAGGCCAAGGGGCCAAGGGATAGGCTACACTCTTACTCCACTGACTTGTAGGCATAGGCCTAGTGTAATCTGGGCCATCCTTTTAGACGTGCCAATGCACCTGGAGAGCAGAGTGACAATCCAGACGTACACCTTTATAGGCTTTGTGCATTTGGCACAGTCAGGAGCATGCCTCAGTGCCTGAACATTCCAGGGGCTCCAAGACGTCCTATTATTCTGCTTTATCTCTTGGCCTTCAAGGAAAAGCTGCTCCCAAAATCATTCACCGCTGCAGTTTAGAGCCACTGGTTGCCTCACGGCTAACCAAAGAACACAGCTGTCTTCACCCATATGAAGATCCAAAACAAACCTTATAGGCTTGGGAACATGTATGTGATTATGTGTAAAAGCAGAATAATTCTGATATGTGGAAACCTAGGGAAGAGTGAGTTCACACACCTGACTCAGTGTGCAAAGGAGTGAACCAGCCATGTCCACACATAGCCTCAGGGTGGAACATGGCTAACTGAACAATCACTGGAGACTGGACAAAGTAACAAGCCCTTTTCGGTATAATAGTCTCTTACGATCTAATAGACAGCATGCCTGAGCAAACATCTCCATGTGGGTGAAGGCACGGACATTCTTAGGAAACGGGGAAACCGTGACGAGTGGCAGTAAGGGACATTGTGTTGAAATCGGATTGTCCAGATACTGCAGTGTGCTTGAAATGTGACTGATTAATGTACATGGTACCAACACAACCACAGATGTGCGTGCACAAATCAGCCTATATGGTTGGTGCCACCAACTAGAGATGCGCGGATGGCGGTTACAGCTGTGGGCACCGCGGCTAAACCGCGGATGGATGACGTGACGAAAAATAATATTTTTTATTAAATTCGGGCGGGTGGTGGTTGAACAACAAATTTTTTAAAATGCACGTTATGGGGCTGTGCAGTGCAGAGAATTTTGGAATTATCATAAGTTGGCAGATGACAAAAGGGCGCGTTTTTGAAAATTCCTGAAAAAAATAGATAGCGGATGGATGACGTTTTTTTCATGCGGTTGCGGATGGAAAAAAAGCCCATCCGCGCATCTCTACCACCAACCAAGGTGCACGCCAACATGCCCAACAGCCACAGCCTCTAAAGGTGTATGTTTGCCTCTAGCTGTGCGCTCTGGTCTTCATACCTATTGGCACGTCTAAAAGGAAGGTCCTAATTATATTACACCTACACCTACAAGTCAGTGGAGTAGCGCTGGATTTGTACTGACTGCAAGTGAGGAGAGCTATATACTTTGAGCAGGTTATTTGCAGATTGCCTACGACTTTGAACAAAGCACTGCAGTTTTGTCATGCAATAATTCACATGTAATGACCTGAAAACTGAAAACTGCTGTGGTGTCTGGCAAAAATAGACTTCTCCGCCAAGATCAGTGAGGCAGGGCACAGAGGTCGCTGTGGCAGAGTGCAGTGACCTTCTAAGTCTTGCAGGACCTATGCAAGTCCTAAAACTGCACTGCACTGGCAGTCAGTGTACACCAGGGTTATGAGTAAAAAGAATAATAATGCAATGTGATTTACTAATATTGAATATATTGTTTATTCTATCTGTCACTTCTAATTATTGACTACATGGACAATCAACAAAAAGAAAATGTAAATATGCATAACTCTAGCCATAGCTAATTTCCCTCCTCAATCCCTTGGAAGGGCCATCTGCACATTGCATTCCAATTTTTACATATTTTCTTTTTACATATTTTACAAATAAAATAAAGACGTTATTAAGGTTTAAGTATGCATGCTTAAACATCAGGTTTAGTCCCAATTAGACCTTAACTTAATGTCAGAATGTCTGTGAGTCCACAAAGTGTAGCAGACAGAATCTGAAGTGGCTGAACATGGCTGAAGTTTATTACACATGAAGCCAGGTGTGTTTGTAGAAGGGCAGAGCGCAAGTGGAAATCGGACAGATTACATGTGTCCTATGACATTTTGAAAGACAGTTGGCACACGTATCAGAAAGTTGCCAAACCTGAAAAAAAACAAAATATCTTTCTGAGGTGGTGTCTAGAAATGTTAAATATTCCTGTGTTCTTTTTAAAACTATAGATGCTGTTCTTAACCCCATCTTAACCCCCACTGCAGTAGAGTTATCATCAGGAGCCTATAACAACTTTTTTGTGTTTTTTAATGAAAGATTTGCACATTTGAACATTAGGGCTAATATTGTGATGCCCTGTCAAATCCACTACCAAACCTAATGTGCTCTTTTAACTTTTTTATTTTATTTATTTGAGCTTGTGTCACTGGACTGTCTATCAAATGTGGACTATATGCTTAAGCCTTCATCCTGCCGTACTGATCCTATCCTGCCTCGTCTTTTTAAGGAGGTGTGGACCACTATTGGTTCCAGTGTCCAAAAAAATCATTAATAACAGCCTTGTTTCTGGTGAGTTTCTGTGATTGAACCCCTGTTGAAAAAACTTGGTTGCATCAGTTCCCTCCAACTAGTGTATAGGCCTGTATCTAAACAAAGATTCTGGAGAAAATGTGTCCTCCTGCAGCTCCAGTCATTTCTAGAAGCAAATAGCACTTTTTACATCTTCCATTTGGGCTACAAGGCTTTACCCAATACAGAGTCTGCACTTTTAAAGGTTTTTAAAGATCCCATGACATGGTACCTCTTGATGCTTTTATATGGCGCCTTAGTGGTTCCCTAATACTGTATATGAATCCTTCTCCAAAATCAAGCCTCAGTGCATGAGATAGCCTCATGAAGACAGTCAGAGTCATAAATATGTCTCTGAAACGCTTTATTCTGGGCGTTGTTGCTTGAATGCAAATGAGGAGGACAGAGACAGGCCAGTGCAGCTGGTGGGTTGTGGCCAAATGCGCCACTGTTTCCTGGATTAGCGGTGCGGTGTGCGCTGTCACCCACTTCCACGTTTTAAGTGTGGAGGAAGATATGAGACACGTTCCATTAAAATAAACACATTTCCACAGAAAATAAAATTAAACCACTGCTGTTTCAGAGGTTCGGAGGCTCGGATAAAGGACATCCGAGCCTGGAAACACCCTCATGTCTCTCCAGGCAAAAAATAAATAAATAAAAAATACGCATCTCGCATTTCGTAGCTCGTTTTCAGTCCAAATTCTCTGGGCGTGATTTCCAGAGACAGGGGGTGGACATCCAGACGGGGGGTGGAAACCTTTCCCCGAGTGTGACGTCAGAAAGTTCCCTTGTTTTTCAAACGCGGAAAAGGATCGCAATTGCTCAGTTTACACATTTCACAACTTTTAGCCATGGGGGGGGGCTAAACAGGGTAGGTGAGCTCACATTAACGTTCAAAAACCTCAGAAAGTGAAAATTTCATGCCATGGGACCTTTAATTACCTTTTTTTTACTGACTGATTCTTATGATTCTGCCATTTTTGTGCTTTTAGACTTGACGGCTGCTTTTGACACAGTGGACCATGCAACTCTTTTAAATTGTTTGGAAAACGGTGTTGGTGTCAGGGGGACTGCCCTCAAGTCTTACCTCAGTGGGAGGAGCTTCTCCGTCAAATTGGGGAACTCCACTTCGTCCACCGCCGCTCTAAACTGTGGACTCTGCCAGGGTTCAATTCTCGCACCCGTTCTTTTTGCTCTGTACCTCCTCCCACTAAGTGAAATCTTTAAAAAACATGCAGGTCCTCTGAAGTCCGAGGGCCAGGTCTAACTCGTGGTGCCTAAGACAGGGCATTCTCTAAGCTCTAGAACGCTCTGCCCCCTCATGTCCGAACAGTCCCCACAGTGGAATGTTTTATTTTCTACTTTTATTCTCTGGCTTTTAACACCATGTGAATTGTGTGGTCCTCTTACTTACTGCTATTTTATGTTTTTATGTTACTGGTTTTATTGTTTAAAGGTACACTGTGTAAGATTTTTACCCGTTCATTACCGAAATTGAAGATACCCATTCAACAATAGTGTTTTCAAAGCCTATCATGAAATCAAAGTATTCTTTTGGACTTAGATATAGTCGATTTCACCTGCATAAAAGGGGGATCTTCCCCATGTAGCGGCATCCATTTTAATTACGAGAGCCGCAGAAGGACATACTGTATTTTGGGCTCCGCCTTCGCCGTTTTCTTTATAGCTGTCGCAGGGCTCTCAAGTTTTGAGCGGGGTCGTGCGTGAGACTGCGTAATTTCCGAGGGGGGGAGTGAACAATTTTTCCCGAGGAGCGGGGGGGGATGGGGGCGAATGCCGAATTGCGTTGAATTTGTCTAAAGAGCTAACTTAAACTACAAAGCAACTAATGAGAGTTATATAAATGAAGTTATTACCTGATGGTTCTCAGTTTGTTTTATCATCACCGTCAGTCGCTGTGTGCGCTTAGCAGCTGAAACTAGTCTGCCCAACAACAGAACAATCTATTTTCTGATTGGCTGAAACTGAGATTTTTTTCCGGGGAGCGGGGCGGAGAGGAGGGGGGAGTTTTTTTTCGCTGAAAACACGCGGTGCCTGCATAAACTGAGCCACACAGACCGATTTTCTGGGCACAAAAAAAAAAAAAAATTCAGCGTGAGAAATGCCATGTGTGAGCATGTGAACACGTCGAATTGCGTGTGTCACACTCTCAATGCGTGAGACTTGAGAGCCCTGCTGTCGGCACTGGATTTCACAAGAGATAGTACGCATTTGGATAAACAACGACAAGCATGTTGCCGGATCACACTTACTCCGCACATACATCGCAGGAGCAAGCACCTTCATCTAAGAGGAAAAGAAGTCTGTGGATATGAAACTGGAGCAACATTTCGGACCTAGCAGCTAGTCAGGTCCGAAACGTCTGTGGCTCCAGTTTCATATCACAAACTTCTTGTAGTACTTTTCGGCTACAATATACACTTTCGCTATTATAGCCTTGTGTGAGCCTCATTTTTGTTACTTCTAGCGCTTCGAAGTTTTTGTTAGCAGACGCACCAAGCATTACAAGGCTCAGTGAGGCGCAGTTTTGTTCTCGAATACCGGGATATATAACAACATAATTACCACTTTCGGGTTAATGGCGGGTTACGCGTTACTTGCGCATACCGCCACCTACTGGTTCCTGGGAGATTCTGCTACTTATTACGACCCTCGAAGTCTGCCGTAGCTAGAACCGGAATTGCAATACCCACCATCCACCAATGCGCCACCATCCTACACAGTGTACCTTTAAGGACTGGTATGATCAAATTTTAGCAATTTACCTTTTTGTTGCTTCCATTTTATGATCTCTGTGCAGTACTTTGGAAACTGCTTTGTTTGTAAAATGTGCTATATAAATAAAGTGGATTTGGAGTGGATTTTGGATTTGGAATGTGACCTTTGTACTGGCAAAAAGAGAAACTGCACTATATTACTCCAAAAGTGAATACATCCTTGAATATGCATAAAGCTAATTTATCTTTTACATCTGTGATATCAAAGTCAAAGTGGCCAAGAATGTGCTTCAACCATTTGCTTGTTTGATGCAGTAAGAATGTTTATAGTGTAACCTCAGTAAATAGGTCTTGCCAGTTTGCCAAATATGGTCTGAATATGTTTCAAAGGCACTTGTTGCATTGTAATATTAGATCAACAATAAAAAGTTAAAATATGGGTTATTTTAGGTTAAGATTAGCTTTAAGGTTAAAGGATTTGTCTCTGTCCCCTTAAACCATAACCTAACCATGATTCAATTTAACAAACATGTTTTGAGGGATTCTGGAAATCCTTAATTTTGCTCAATAATTTGTGTGTTTCTAGTTGATCAATGAATAAGAACAGAAGCATGATCTGTGTAGTGATCTGTGTAGCAATTCATATCTTTTGGATTGGTTCATGCTAAAGAGATGTTCAAAAGACTGGCTCTGTTTATATTTAATTAGGCTATATGAGATAAACCAATGTAAGAACCCATTTAACTACAAATTAATCACAACGAGAAATGACCAAGGCTAAGATTTGTTTTCAGTGGTGTGAAAGTGTGTTTACCCTTAAAACTGAAATTATGACATTCTAAATAAAGTGTTGCATTAGAGTAATAATTAATCAATGTTTTGTTTTGTTTTGTTTTTCTTGTGCACAAGGCTCTCACTCGTGTTGCCTGCTCTGCTTCTGTCTGATTCTTGTGTTGGTTCAGTGTAAAAATGCACAAAATTAGAAAGAAAAGAAAAAAAAACAAGCCCTGAATCCAACCATTCATGTTAAGGAACTGTGGTAAGATGGCTGTTGAGGCCAATGGTGTGTGCGTAGGCTTGCCTGGCACCCCGCGGCGTGGGCTGGTGGACTTTATAAGCGCTCCCTTTCTCGTTGCTCCCCCTTTTGCCCACACGCATTTCCGGGTCCCCGTGCAGGTCGCTCTGTCCTCCACGGCCAGGTAAATCAATCCAATCCAATCCTTGAACCTGTATTTTGCATTATCTCCAAATTCTTATTCTATCCTCCTTTTAGTGCCGCCGTCTGACCGCCCGCCCAGCTCCATTCTTTTGCACGACGCTGAGCTTTACGGCGCATCCTCGTGCGCTCTCGTCGGTCGCAACAGGTAGTGGTGGTACCTTCTGCTCTGTCCCTTTTGAAACGTCCAAGTGGTCACAATGATTATTTTCTTTTAGCTTGACCGTTGGCCTGTGGTGTGTGCCTTGGCCTAAGTGTGCGTCGCTGTGCGCCCTCCTCCACAGCGACAGGTATACCCGCTCTCTCTCTCTCTCTTCATTAATTCATTTAAAATACCTCAGTTTTCATATATCTGTCCCTTGTAGCCACGCTGCTCGGCTGTACCCGCCGTACCATATCCCTTTTACCCCTGGGTGCACCTTTTTATTAAATCAGGCCAGTGAGTCACGCAGCATTGCGCGAGACATTCTGCGCCGGTGCGCAAACTAAGTGGCACTCAGCTCCAGCCTCTGCACTCGCCCCACTCCACCAGTGGTGTGCAGTGCGGTCCACAGCGGCACAGGGCACGTCACTACTGTTGGTTTGTGGCTTTGCTACTACTATTTTGTTTTTTTTTGCCTTCGCTACTGTTGTTTGTTTCGCTACTACCGTTGCTGCTTTTTGGCTCCGTGATTTTATTATTGTTGAGTTTATCATAATTACACTGTTTCTTTTACAAATAACGCATTTTAACATGCACTGCAGAATAAAGTTGTAAAAATATGGAACCTGGCTCTCTTAATTTATTGATAAATTTACCTGTGTGCCTTATGTAGACTAACTTTCCCCAATTAAATTTTGGGTGGCGTTGTTGGACAACAATTTCCACTCATCATTTAAGTGTCTAGCCCTCGATCGATTGTGCACCGCGCCACAGAACCATTCAAAAGAGCTGATTCATTCACAAAGATCACATCACTAGATCTCGACTTTGAGAGGGTTTTCACTCTCACTGAACTTCTTTTGATCTTACCCCTTTATGTGTTATTTTGAACAGCTGTACAGTACATTGTTTGGCACCGCATGATTGAGGTTTTGAAGGAAAACTGCTAAAGTGACAGCCTTTATAATCCATTAAACACATCACCCTTGTCTCCCTTTTCCTAGTGTCCGCTGCTCTGACAGTAACTATGACCAGTATTGGAATGTAACAACGTAAAAGTAGTAAAGTACTACTTAAGTAAAAAGTTTAGGTATCTCTACTTTACTTAAGTCCTTTTTACAACATTTAAAAGCAGGTATTTGTATTTCCAACTAAACTAAAAGACTCTTTTGTCCCCACCTTTGTTTTTTTTTGTTTTTTTATTAAACTATAAAGAGAATGCCATTGTCCTACACCATGTTGTTCCATCGTACACCAACTGCTTGTCTCCAAGGAGATGTTCTTCAAGGTTCAAGGTTCAAGGTTTCTTTATTAATTTCCACTAGGGAGAAATTTGACTTAGATGTAAGAGAAGGTTGCAGTACAGACAGAAAGAACGTGCAACCAGAGCCCTTCTCCATGTCGCCAGCAGAGCAGCTTCTTGTTTTGTCTCATTGCACATCCATCTTCAATTTCCTCAATAATATGGGTTTTTATTGACCTAAAAACTTGCATTCTTATTGTGAGTTGGCTCGCCTCTCCCCAGATCTGACACATAACTTGGCCCTGTGGCGTCACCGTAAACTTAAATAAGTAAAATGCCAAAATGTGGAGAGAGAAGCAGATGACAGACCCTCCACCAGAAACGTTACACAGTGCACCTTTAATTTATTTAACTTTTTTCTTATTTAAATGATCTTTTTTATCATGTTATGTTTTTCTTATGTCTTATCGTCATTGTATCAGTGCTTAGCTTTGGTCTTATAAGGTAAACAAAAGGCTAAAGGCTCAGTCCATAGCATCCTAAAGACTATGTTACAATGGAATATAGATGAGTACAGACCAAAAGGCAGTCGTGAACGTTCTATGAAAAGTAAATAAAAATCAATTTACTCCCTGATAGCCAATGTTTCCCTGCCCTGGAGAGACAGAGATGTAAGTACCATTTTGTGTGTCCAATCTCACGCCATCGTTCGTGCACACTCACACGGACTAGAGCAGGGGTCGGCAACCCGCGGCTCCGGAGCCGCATGCAGCTCTTTGATCCCTCAGATGCAGCTCAGTACAGTGGTCCCTTGTTTATCGCGGGGGTTACGTTGTAGAAATAACCCGCGATAGGCGAAATCTGTGAAGTAGTCAGTTTTATATTGCGTTTATAAATATGCGTGTATTTCACAGTTCCTCTGACCGAGGCGCCTGGCACTTTGCCTGGTTTACAACAGACCATATCGGAACGAACGAAAGCAGCCTGGGATTTCCCAGGTTACCTGGCGCCGGGGGGGGGTTCTACAGCTCTGCACCGTGCGCACCGGTCACACAGCTCCGGGAGTCTGGCTGGATGCACAAGGGGTGCAGAGACATGAGTCACTGGCTCCGTAGGAAACGGCTCTTTTTGGGTCTGTTGAAGCCAGTTCTGAGTCTGTCCCTGGTCTTCTCATCCTCCCTCATGCTCCAGAGAAGGACGCACTGGGGCTGAAAGAGGAGCCTGGTGCGGCTTGGACTGCTTCTCATTCAAACACAGATCTGTAGTGAGAACGCATCCGTGCGCTCTCAGGTGTCACACTGCTCGTGATCGAACATTTAAATAAATTTGGCAAACTGAACGCATTCTGTACTGTACAGGAGACATGGCACGGAGGAGAATGACTGACAAAGACAAAAGTCTACAGTCCCTTAGCCAATCAGGACAGAACACAATGCGCAAGGCTGCGAAAGGTACTGTATTTAAATAAATGTATTTTATTTTAGTTTGTTCATTCAAAATGTAATTCTATGGCACAAAGGCATAAAAAACTGTTATATGCAGTGTTGTTTCATTTTAAATTTCAAAAGGGTTTTGTGGCTCTCAGTGTTTTCTTTACTGTGTGAAACGGGTCCAAATGGCTCTTTGAGTGGTAAAGGTTGCTGACCCCTGGACTAGAGGATTCAAAGCTCATCTGGGTTAAACAGCTCAGAGAACTGAACTACTTGCCTGACCAGGCAGAAGGGACAAGAATAAGACAATAGAGGATGAAAAACCTTTGTCCAAACTTGAGACGATCCAACCACAGCTGCTAATTTGCATCACTTGTTTCTCAAATGTTAAAGACATCTCTCCAAAATTCTCACATCATTTAGAACAAATTATACAACTAAGGCTACGTTTTATGATGACGGTCTGAACAGAAAATGCAAAGGTGGCATCGCATCTTCACTTTTTATTCCACATGTTTTCGGGATGAAATCTGTGTGCATACAGTGACGGAAAAGTGTGTGGAATTCGACTGGGTATGCATGCCAGGCGGCTAGGTGGTGCTGTGATACATTATTATGCGTAGAATCTTCCTTCTTCTCATCTGCGCCGCGAAAAGCAAAACAAAACATGGGTACCGGTAGCAAAAAAAAATTGTGTGGTCAGACAAAGAAGTTTAACTATTGCTTCAGACCACGTTAGACGACAAAGCAACGAAGGCACAACAAGGTGTGGACTGGGAGTCCTGCCAAACAAAGTACACTGATATATGGACCGATGTGACATAAACACGTACGCGACGTCAGCAGATTTGTCCAGAGTTTTGCATCTTGGGCAGTGTAGACGAAAACGCTATGGCGGTGCGTTTTCCACTTTGGAGGGCGGTTTTAGTTTTTTGTGTTTTTAAGCCCCTAAAACACCATCACTGTCTAAACGAAAGGCACTTCCGATTAAATATTTTGTCGTTTTTACCCGTAAGTGTTCTTGTGTAAACAGGCCCTTATTTTAACTCAGACAGGTCAAATAATAGTTGATTATTGATTCTATAAAAAAAAAAAATCTGTGCTGTTTCTCGGTACTTTATGTTGCTTTTTGTCCTGTAAGCAGCCAAGTGTTTTTTTTGTTTTTTTTTTTTATGGGAATAGACCATGCATCTCTCTGATTGGTTAATCCATCTCTGAAATTGAGGAGACATGATATGATCCAGATCTTTGTAAAGTTTTTTCAAAGCATGTTTTTTTTCTTAACCATGCTTTTTTTTGTGTATTTCTGTCTGAGTGCTTTAAAGGTACAGTGTGTAGGATTTGTGGCGCATAGGTGGTGTAGGTACCATGCACTTCCTCTTTTGGCTACGGCAGACCTCAAGGGTCACCCGGGTGCGCCGTAACGCGGACAGCTTGCGTACCCGCGTGCACCCGGCGCTGTGCGAGCCCTCGCCGACAACTACGGTATAAATAAAACTCGGGTCCCGTTCACTGTTTTGTTTTGTTTTTTTTCGCATGAAAACACACATTCCCGATCGTGTACAATGACAATCTACACATCAAATGAAACCTTACAGTCTCCTCTTTTTGACTATGCAATTCATTTCCCGGCACAACAATCACTCCCCGAGCACATGGGGCTTTTATACGGAAAAGCACAAAACGAGGTTTGTTACTTAGCTTACCTTTGAAGGCTCTGCACAGGTCAAACTCAGTATTTCACCATAAATTTGGTCTCAATCTGTCCGTAAGGATCCAGCGAATAAAATCCAGTAAAACAATTTAGTCCAAAACACGTGTTAGATCCACTACGACGTGTGATCCTGCAACATGCTTGTCGTTGTTTACCCAAAACCACGAGCCTTGCCGAAGGCGAAGGCGGAGCCCAAATGTCCTTCTGCGGCTCTCGTATTCAAAATGGCTGCCTCTGCATGGGGAAGATCCCCCTTTTATGTGACTATATCTAAGTCCAAAAGAATACTTTGATTTCATGATGGAAGTGAAAAGGCTTGGAAAACAATGTATTTTTGAATGGGTATCTTCAATTTCAGTAAAAATCTTACACACTGTCCCTTTAACTTGGCAGAGACGAGTGATTCAGTTTCTTGTACTGCTCTGTGATTGTGTGAGTAGAACGAAGAAGCAAGGATGTTTAAGGCAATGCAAATTTATTTTAACACAAAAGATAAGAGTAAAATAACAAACATAGTTGACAGTAATTTCGACGCAGCTATACACAGCAGCACTAAAGTGAGAAGCACTTGAATAAAGACTGGTTTGTTTTTGTTTGCTTGGCGTGTTTTTTTTATAGTGCAAATAAACTCCATTCACATCTGTGTAGAGTACGCCTGACTCCAGGGCATAATAAAGAGTTCCCATATTCACATCCAGTGTCAGCAGACGCCAGCCTCACACAGCTCCTCTTACTGTGTGTGTGAGAACAAAAAGTGACAAGGCGCACTATGGGAATGCATCAGCCATGTACTACAGGTCACTATACGTTATAAATAACTTGGAGCACTGTACACTGTAAGTAAAATGCAATGTTACAGTATGTATATACTTACTACATAATTATATGTTAGCTTGTTTGGTATTGAAATCCATCTTTCTGATCAAATTATGTGTATAGTTGTGTCTATGTTCAAACTGTTTTCAAAATTAAAATCTAATTTTCCCTCTTTAAACTCATAAAATTGGAGAGAGAGAGAGAGAGAGATACCTTATTGATCCCGAGGCCAATTCACATTTTGCTGCAGAAACATTTACACTGCACTTAATAATAATAATAATAATTCATTGCATTTATATAGCGCCTTTCATGACACCCAAAGCGCTTTACAGTTCATTGTTCATTCACTCCACACTTGGTGGTGGTAAGCTACTTTCTGTAGCCACAGCTGCCCTGGGGCAGACTGACGGAAGCGAGGCTGCCAATCAGCGCCATCAGCCCCTCCGACCACCTCCAACACTCACGCACACTCCACTTTCATACTAGGCAAATGTGGGTAAAGTGTGTTGCCTAAGGACACAGCGACAGTTTTTTTTGCAACTGGCGCCCCACTGTGGCACCTGGAATTCCCAGCAGTCTCCCATCCAAGTACTAACCAGCCCTGCCTTGCTTAGCTTCTGAGATCTGACGGGATCAGGCTTTGACAGGCAGGTATGGCCACTTCTCAGTCACCTTTATGTCTTAGTCAACGGTCTCAGTGCAGTTCAGCAGGAGGACTGGTTAGGTACGTCCCTCCTCCGTGTCCTGCAGCATCACAGCAGTGTCCAGAGGGAGCCAGGTGAACACAGCAGGAAAGGCCTCACTCTTACAGTCTGGTATTTCCTCTGGAAGGTCTCAACATCTTTCCTCCAGAAGGTTATTATGGCTATTAGAATTTGCGCTTAATTAAGTAGTTACTAAGTCTGAATTATTGAATTGAACTTGTTTAATTTGCACAGTATGAATGAGGTCTTTGTTTATGGTTTATTGAGGCAAATAACGCATTAGCAATTCACTTTATGGATCCCATGGAAGTGCACAATTGAAATAGTAAGTTTAAACTATACAAATTTGAGAAGTTTTCAGCTCTGGCTCCCTTTGAAGATAATGGGTTTACCATAATGGGGATTAAGCCAGGAGCAGCCATATTTAACCTAAGGTGGTTTTACATTTTTTGTTAGCTTTCTTTAATGTGGTGTATAGTGAGGCCGCCGCGTACAGACAGCCTATGAATATATTTCCACAAATTTGTGCACCTACAGATCCCTTTGAAAAGAATGCCTCAGCGTTTTGAAGTGTGAGCTGTATTGTAGAGTGATGTGGTGTATGTAAATGATGGCTGTATATGAGAGACACTTACTACATACATAATTATGAGTACATTATCGCTACATATTTTGGTTAGTTAGCTTACAGTGAAAGGGATGAGTTTAAAGGATGTTTGAGAGCCAAAATTGCCTATTACATATTTTTCCATAAGTAAATATGTTTTTATGATCCAGGAGATCATTTCAATTCACTGTCATAAAACTGGTTGAGTTGTGAATAGCTAATTGAGCATTTCATTTAAAGGGCTCATATTCCGCGATTTTTTGAACTATGTTCTCATGTTGTTTCCTCATCAAAAACATATCTGGAATTGTGTTTTGTTTCATTCACACATGTTTAACACACAAACCTGACATGTTTATGCTGAGTTCTTCTCTCAAACTGAAAGCACTCTGTTCCACCGTGTAATGATGATGTGGTAATATGCAATACAATTGCATGAATATGGTAATATCTCAAAAGTGTAGCATAATAACCCCTCTGTTAGTCAGTGATCCCAATACTGACTCCAGTGGTCAGTATACATGCCTCATGCTGGACGGGCTGTAGTTTATACAGTCTAAAATGATACTCAGTGAGTTCTCAGTTACAGGATGTGTTATAAATCATGCTCGAGGACATACTTATCTCTCCAATAACTTTGAGTGGTTGGAAAATCTGGAGGACTGCAATTAGTTATGTCTTGGGGTCAAAATGTTTAAAAATAGATACTATAGATAAGATTCTTCCAGTTGCTTTATAGAAGTATCAGTCCATGTGTAGTCACAGGACACAGTTTTAAATATTAATTTTCATTATCTGAAATTGACTTTAAAGGGATATGCCACCCCCAGGTCAAACTTGGGCATCTCCCCACAGTCCAGAGACTAAAATAAGTGGTGGAAAGCGTTTTTCTGGTGACCCAGCCATTGTCCAGGTCTGTCAACACTGACCGCCGCGGTATCTGCAGCTACTCCGCGTTAGACTGGAGTCTAACATCGCCAGAGAAAGATTTCAGCCAAAAGGAATTAATTTGCTCGATGCGTTTCCCAATTACTTTCTGTATAGTGCGCATTCATATCGAATGCAAATAAATGTGCAAATCAACACGGAGAGCTTGACTTTGTCATTTTGGGTGGGAACTATTTTTCAGTGCGGAAAAAGACAGACGAAGCACACACCACGCTGCGTAACAGGGGAACTCCCTTCCTGGTGCGTAACTGGGATTCCGCTGTCAGCGGCGGTCAGTGCTGACAGACCTGGACAATGGCTGGGTCACCAGAAAAACGCTTTCCACCACTTATTTTAGTCTCTGGACTGTGGGGAGATGCCCAAGTTTGACCTGGGGGTGGCATATCCCTTTAAGAGAGGCACACACAATATTTTTCTTAGGGCATGGTTTGCCATTTTTATGTACCTTTATCTTTGTCGTCCTTCCAGGTATTATAACAATCCATTTATTCTTTCTTGGAAGACTGATTCAATTTACTGTCACACAAGACAGGTGAGCTTAGAGTTGATTGGCTTAGAAATGCAGAAATGTTGGACAAAATTAATCTGAAAAAGTTGGTGGTGGCAGTCTCTGTATAAACTAATGTTCCTTGAGTCTTTTCATTAACCAGTAAGTATTTGGCTGACATGTGTTTGGGAGAGTTTTACTTTTTAGTTGAATGTAACCTTTACTCTGAATGTGTGCTCACCTTATTTGTTCAGAACACCAATAGCCAAAGGGTGCATAAAACCATGACATTTTCTCTTCTTTTGCAGATGGGAAATGCCTCTGAAACATTTATCCTTGTGTCCCAAATATCAAAAGACAATGACTTCCTTATGGGGACCATTTATACAGTTTTTGGTAAGTGACTTTTTCATTAAAAATTCAATTCAAATTCAATTGTTACTTTGGGTAATTTGATCATGACATGCATTCATTCCATTCAGTATAACAGGAAACTAGGAAGTAATTAGCTTGAATAATGCAGCCTCAGTGGTTTGAGGTTGACAGTTCACTCCCAGCTCCTGCTAGAGGTGCCATCATGTTCTTGGGCAAGACACTTCAACAAAACATGCCAGTGTTTGAATGTGCTGTGTGAGAGTCAATGGCGCAGACTGGCAGACCCACTTTCAACAACACACAAAAAAGGTGAAAGTGAAAAATAGTCAAATCATCTCGCCTGTTGTAGTTCCAGCTAAACAATTATTTCTTGTCAGATTGTGTTAAAATAAAGCTCAAATTATAGTCTAACAAGCCTCAGATAGAGCATTACACCCCCAGCGAATGTTGATGACATCAGCTGCCAAGAATCAATACAATATGTCACATGTTGTATAGTACAGTTTTGAAACATGAATGATGTGGATGACTCCTCTCTTTACCCCAGGCGTGTTGTCCATGCTGGGGAATGGCACGCTGCTGTTTGTGGCGTATAGAAAGAAGTCCAGCCTGAAGCCGGCAGAGTTCTTTGTGGTGAATCTGGCCATCAGTGACCTGGGAATGACCATCACCCTGTTCCCTCTGGCCATCCCCTCAGCCTTCGCCCACATGTGAGTCCCATTAGCACCCTCACACCTCAGGCCACTGCACCCACTCATGACTCACCCTCTCACTTACAGGTTAGACAGGTTAGGTGAAATAGAAATGTCTAGAATATTACAACTTAAAAGTAGAGGACTACAAAAATATGAAATATAATATAAAAGAGTGTTTGTACAGCACTGTTACTGGTCTCAAGATATACATATCTTAATTTCTATAATTACTGTATGTTTAATTTCAATGTATTTAACCCTAGAGAACCCCCGGGGTCAAATTTGCCCACTGTTAATTGCTGCTCCCCAAAATTAACTAACATTTTAAAAAAAAGTCAAATTGAACCTCAAAAGCCCATAGTGCCACTTCTGAGCCCTTCATAAAGACACCTAGTAGATGAAAATGGAACTGACAGGAGCCAGAGTGGAAGGGACAAGATGGCTGACCACATGCTGTTTTTTTGAGCTGAAAAACTACCCAAACAAAATCATCTTCTCAGCAAACCAGCGCTAGGTAAAAGTGTGTATTTGTTGTTAATTTCTTTAGTATGAGCCTACAGAATGCCTAGAAGTACTTTTTATGTTCTTTATGGATAAATTAGTGACTCTGAGCTAGTTCAAAAAACGATGGGCCAAAAATTACACTCCAGGTATATGGGTGAAAAAATTAGTGACTTCATAGATGGAGAATGGTGACAGTCCTGTATTTATTTATTTACTTGTTTATTTGAAGGACAATGGGCAGGTACATTAAAAAGATGGCTGCACCAGATTTAGCAGAATGCTAATTTCCGTCTGTAGTCCTTAACAAACATTAAAAACATTAAAAACAATTACATATAAAAGGTGCAATACAAAAAGACAATATACAGGCGTGCAAAATTTTCAATACATAGTGCAATTTTCGATACCTAGTACAAACTACAAGTTATTAAAATGCGAGACATTTAAAATGCAATAAATTTCAGAGTAAATTTCGATACCTAGTGCAAACTACAAGATATTAAAGTGCAAGACATATAAAATGCAATAAATATCAGAATAAATACAGTGTCGTTGCTATCAGATGATACCCACAAGGGTAGCATCCGATAGCTCCGTACCTTATTGGTATTATAAATGTAAACAAAACAGTAATATGACACTAATGATCTTGGTATTCTAGTGGCCATCAGATGGTACCCACGAGGGTAACATCTGATGGCCAAATACCCGTCTGGTATTTTTAGTGTGAGCAGGACTGATGGTCAAGAAGCCAGTTTTTAACAGCCTGTGAAAAGCTGAGATAATCTGCCATGTTCTTCAAATTTTCTGGAAGCCCGTTCCATTCCTTGATGGCTTTATAGGAGAAGGCAGATTGAGAGAAAGCGGACTTTCTTTTAAGAACATTGCAGTCACCCCTAGACACGGACCTTAACACTCTGCTTGTTATTTGAGAGCGAGGCTGTACATAGGTCTTTAGTGGGGGTGGGGCAGCGTCATGCAAGATTTTATGTACCAGGCGAATATTAGAGTACCTGATCAAGTTGTCAAAGCTTAATATTTTAAATTTGTCCAATATGTAGCAGTGATGGTAGCGTCTAGGCTTTTTATCAAGTATTTTCAGTGCCTGATTATGCAATGATCTAAGAGGATTTAGTACTGTTGTTTTGGCTTGAGACCATGAAGAAATACAATACAAAATGTGAGATAAAATCATAGCATTAAAATTAATATTTGGCTAAAGCCTTGAAATAAATTCATTTGTAGATTATAATGTAACAATTAAAAAAAATGTATGATAATATATATATAAATAGTGTATTGGCTACTGTATATAGAAACCTATAGCCATGCATGTAAATACATTACTATATAAAGGGGTCTATATTCTATTGATTTATTTCATTCAATACCAAGTGTCTGTGGATATATTACTAAATATTACCTTGTTAGTATAGGGCCACAGACTAATAAAATAAATATCTATTATCTTAAATCCAGTTCTAATATGCAAGAAATAAAGGAAAAAAATCATTGTTAAATCTAGCTGTGTGGTTAACTGATTATTTTCCTAAATTTAAAATAGTTTGCATTGACAGTGTTTGTTATTGTGATTGTTTGAAATGATACGCCTAAAGCCCAATAGGTCAGATTTGACCCAAATCCTAAATTAGGGAATAAAGGGTTAAAATTGAAAAAGTTGATATTTCGGTACCTATAGCAGTCATTTAATGCATAGTTCATAATTTTCCAAAGAAAAAAAGGGTTCTTGGGTTCTCTAGGGTTAAAATAATTAGCATTATGGTTAGCTGGGTGTGCCAATTTAAAGGTCATATATTACCTAAAAATTACGCTTGTGAGATTTAAGCCATGTTAGAATGTTGTTACCTCATCAAAAACATACCTGGAGTTGTGTTTGTCTGCATTTCCTGGGTATGTTTTGATGAAGAAACAATATAACATAGATCAGAAAATAGTGTAATATACTCTTTAAGCAGTTTTTTTTTTTGTAAATGTCGAATAACTGCTGTCCAAATAAAAAGTAGCAATTTCAGTCAATTTATTTTCAATCCAATACCAAGTAATAACACCGTAATGTGATTTATGCATTTGTTTTTGGAGACTTTACCATGATGATTTTGATAATGCAACATAAAGGGGAGGAAGAAATCAGTGCCATAGTTTTTAACCAGATATCTGTGGTCTTGTTTTTTTTTATTTTTATTAACTAATGTTATCAATATTGTAAAACCCTCCTGTGCCCACTAAAGAACTTAGACTTAGACAAACTTTACTGATCCACAATGGAAATTGTTTTCTAAGTTTCTAAGTCTAAGTCTAAAGAACCCAAATAGATCAAAATCATGACCTAAAAAGAGGGACCATGGTGAGCTGCTAGTCCAAAAACAGAAGGAGGTGGAGGTCAACATTGTACAGGGCTGTGGAAGCCAGCGTTTACATAGGAAACTTTGTCCAGTTGACAAATTGAATTTCTTCTTTTATCATAGCATAAGATAGCTATAAGATGAGATTCCACTAGTTCAAGCAGTTTAACTGGAATTTTAGTGATAAGTTTTGGTAATGATTCAATAGAGCAAAACTTTTTAATATCTTGCAAGAGTTTTTAATACTTTGTTAATCATAAATAATGCTGAATTGATCTATAATCACTAACCAAAAATGGCCCACTATAGTGACAGGCAATACCTACTGGTACCATAATAATGAGTTTCTCCTTTGACAGCGCTGATGAGCTCTGTAACAGCCTTACCCATAAATACATGCATGTGGTGTAATGTGAAAGCATAAAAGGATTGGAGCCCTAAGACCTTGTATTTGAGGCCAGCATCATCACTCCTAATGGCCTGTCACTCACGCTCCATGGACTCCCTGTCTACTCTGATCCCCTGAGCGCTACCTGCTGATTGCTGTCGCCTGTGCTGGGCTGGGTCAAATGCATGGCTGCCCTCCTCATCAGACTAGAGGGGAGGAGAGAGAAGAATACTTATACAGGCTGGCTATGAAAGAAATTATTCAACAAAAAGACATTTAAGTGGTGGTGGATAGGGTACTGAAAATCTGAACACAAGTAAAGGTGCAGTTACATGGTTAACTGTTGTAAAAATGGTGCTTAAGTAAAAGTAAAAGGGCAGGGCAGATGCTTCTCCCTGATTGGCTAATCCACGTTTCACACCCCTCTGAACTCGGGGTGACCAGACTGACATTTTCATAAAGTACTGGAGAAGTGTGCATTCTGGCTTCCAGGCAACTAGTTAGTTCATTTGTTGACACCATTTAGAACATTTCTAGTGGAGGGTCCGCCACCTGCTTGTCTCCATGGAAATGCTATTGCTTTGTCTAGAATGTTCCACAGTATAGATTAAACCTATCACGGGGGAGACAAGCAGGTTACAGCACTACGCTACATTACAAATTCACATCTGTGGAGAGTCGCCCCTATTCACAGAAAGAATTAATGTACTTTTGAGCAAATGAAACACCTGTAATGAATAAACACTATGGATATGTTTAATATTATACCGTGGAACATTCCAAGCAAAGCAATACAACTGCATGATAGAACAGCTCAATTACAAGTACAGGTTTAAAATACTGAATACGTTGAATAGGGGGTCGTAACTGGTCGCCAGAGTAATTTGAAAAACAAAGAGACAGATTAGGGGGGTTCGTTTTCAGAGCTTTTTCAGTGTAGGACGCGCCTCCCGGCAGTGAGATATAAGCAGTGTCTAACCAGTACAATAACCAGAGCTGACGAAGCCTCTCGGATGAGCGGCGAAACGTTTTCAACCAAACAAACTTTGTCCAGTTGACAAATTGAACTTCTCCTTTTATCATGGATTCTACCTGGACGACTGAGGGACTTTTCACGTGTTTAAAAGTACAATTACCCAAACAAATCTACTCACGCCCTGTCCACATGACAATGTATTTTGGTGGAAACGGAGAAGTTTGTATTCGTTTTGGCCTTTCGTCCACACAGCGCCGGCGTTTTGGGTGGGTGAAAACTGTGTTTTTTGAAAACGGGTTCCAGAGTGGAGATACAGTAATGTGGGTATTTGCAATTAATCCGTCTACTTTGCAGCTTTGGTAAACAGCCCCATCTTTATGTTTCTTTGAGCGAGATTGATTGCTCAAGAGAGAAGGTAACATGTAACTGCTGGAGTGGGCTGTGGCGGTTGTTACTGCTAAACCTCTGATTGTGTGGAATTATTTATAAGAGCAAATAGTGAAGAAAATTCAAATTCACCTTTCCTATAGGGGCATGCCACAGTCAATAAAATCACTTCAGAGCTTCTGAAATGTGAGAAAAAAAGGATTAAGATACAGAAAGTATAGTAGTTATAATGATGACAGGGGGAACAAACTCAGAGAGCAGTGAGTTCATGAATAAAAGGTTGCATACGTGGGCAGGTGGAGTAGCCTATGTAAACACTGTGATAAAAATGCAAATGTTTAACAAGCCTTGCCTTTTATAATGACAATAACTTGTACAGTGAATTGATGTAGTACATCTGTAGTAGTGACTAAAGTGCTCTTGTGTGGAGTGTAAATTATTCGAATTTGCACACAACAACAAATACATACTATTAAAGGAGCATACTATTAAAGGTCTCTGATAGAAGGCAAAAGGAGAAATTCAATTTGTCAACTGGACAAAAGTTTATTTGGTCAAATACGTTTTGCAGCTGCAAAATGTGTTCGACCAAATAAACTTTGGTCCAGTTGACAAATTGAATTTCTCATTTTGCCATGGATTCTACCTGGACGACTGAGGGACACTACATACGTCTCTGATGGAAGGTCAGCCATCTTTTTGTCTCCATGGAGTCATCATTGGTTTGTCTGGAATGTTCCACAGCATGGTATTAAATATGTCTATCAGCAGGCAGCAAAATGCATATCTCTGTTGAACACTGAAAAAAGGTAAAAGGTAGCTGCTAACTTGAAAACTATACCATTACATGACATCACAGAATAGAACAAAGCATTTTGAGCTTTGTAGATGCAGGCAATTTAAAAATGCAGGGTTACTCAAACATGTGTGAATGAAACAAAACAACTGTGGGTATGTTTTTGATGAGATAACGGCTTTATAACATGACTTAAAGCTCACAAGAGTCCATTTTGTGTAATATAAAACCTATAAAGCTAGGGGATCCCTGGTCTAGGCAAAGCAATAACATCTCCATGAAGACAAGCAGAGGGCATACCTGCACCAGAAAAGTTACATAATGCAGCTTTAAGCACATTTTTTTATGCACAATATTTTTCTTTTCCTCTTCCTTAGGTGGTTGTTCAACAGAATCACCTGTACTATCTATGCGTTCTGTGGAGTCCTCTTCGGTCTCTGCAGCCTGACCAACCTCACAGTGCTATCGAGTGTGTGCTGGCTCAAAGTCTGCTGCCCCAACCACGGTAAGACCCCCCGCCCCCTAGCCCCGCCCCCCTCTTCCGCTTCCCCCTCCGCTCTTCCTAATGAGAGATGCTCGTCAAAGCAGAATGCCTTATTGACTCCCTCATTTAAACCTGCCCTGGGGCCCTATACTTGCAGTCTTAAGAAAATTACAGCAAAACAGCAGCAAGCCACTTTGGGAGTACTTTGGTTTCATGCAAAAGTGGTCATTGTGTAATTATTTTCAGGGTCAGCAGTTCATCGTTTTCAAAGGACAGTATGTAAATAAGATGATGACAAGGTCTGCGTTCATGTAAATCCCGCAGGGGCTATTCCTGCAGATAAAGAAAATGGAAAAAATAGAAGCATTCCAATTACGGATATCTCATAATTTCCCTTTTGCATTCCCAGTTGCGAATTCACAAGCAGAGTGCATAGCATTAAGTGGGTAATGCATGGTATTTAATTATATGTGTTGCATTACTACACAGTACCTCTCGCATGTAACTATCTTTGCTGTCAAATACTGTTTACGCCTCATTTAAGCTGCCACTGAAAGATCTATTTGCCTTTTTTCTATAAACAATCAAGGCTGAATTAATTATATTTTATGTACATTCATATACAGCTCTGGAAAGAAAAATAAGAGACCACTGCAAAATTATCAGTTTTTCTGGTTTTGGTTTCTGTGTTTGGGCAAAAGGAACATTTTTGTTTGAGTCTATAAACTACTGACAACATTTCCCCCAAATTCCAAATAAAATAGTATCGTTTAGAGCATTTATTTGCAGAAAATGACAAATGGTCAAAATAACAAAAAAGATACATGTTTTCAAAAATCAAACAATGCAAAGAAACAAGATCAAATTCATTTTAAAACAACATAATACTAATGTTTACACTTAAGAAGAGTTCAGAAATCAATATTTGGTGCAATAACCCTTATTTTAAATCACAGCTTTCATGCGTCTTGGCATGCTCTCCACAAGTCTTTCACATTGTTCTTGGGTGACTTTATTCCACTCCTGGTGCAAGAACTGAAGTAGCTCAGCTTTGTGTTTGTGTTGGAATTCAACAGACGCTGGAATGGAATGGCTGTAATACAGGTAGAGATGCTGATTTCAGAAAAAAATGCAGTGGTCTCTTTATTTTTTTTGCAGAGCTGTATTTTGTTAAAGGTCCCATGACATGGTACTTCTTGATGCTTTTATATGGCTCCTTAATGGTTCCCTAATACTGTAAATGAATCCTTCTCCAAAATCAAGACTCAGTGCATGAGAAAGAGAGATAAGATGAGAAAGAGTCATAAATATGTCTCTGGAACAGTCCATTATGGGCGTTGTTGCTTGAATGCAAATGAGGAGGACAGAGATGGCCTATAGTAGCGGGTGGGGGCGTGGCCAAACTCTCCACTCTCTCCTCTTCAGCTGTGCGCTGTGGCTGGCTCCCACTTCCGCGTTTTTGCGCGGAGGAGGAGATGAGAAGCGTTCCATTGAAAAATAAACACATTTCCACAGAAAATAAAATTAAACCACTGCTGTTTCAGAGGTCCAGAGGCTCAGATAAAGGACTTCCGAGCCTAGAAACACTTGCACGTGCCTCCAGGCAAATAAAAAAACGCATTTCGCATTGCGTAGCTCCTCCGCAGTCCAAACTCTCTGGGCGTGATATACAGAGACGCTGAGTAGAGACATAGACGGGGGTGGAGCTGCATTTTTCGATCTGACGTCAATAAGGTGCCTTGTTCAGAATCGCCCGTTTGAGCTGTGTTTTTTTCTAACGCAGAAAAGGATCGCAAATGCTCAGTTTAGACATTTTGCAACTTTTAGCCATGGGGGGGCTAAACAGGGTAGGGGAGCTCACATTAACGTTCAAAAAAACTCAGAAAGTGAAAATTTCATGCCATGGGACCTTTAAAATGTAGTGGCAAAAAACACTGACCTTGACCAGTTACTCAACCAACAAACAGCATTATGTCCATTAATGTGGCGGTGTCCATTTTTTCCCATGTATTTGAGCAAAATGTGTCTTACTCCATTACAGATATTTTATATCTTGAGGTCAGATAGCATACTAGTTACTGTTAGCTTTACCATGATGCTACTCTTATAAACTCACTGAGGTGATTGTTTAGGAAGTTTTGAAGGAAAGTGACAAATATGTTTGGACAGCTGCAACCCATTGAAAATATTTTTTTTTTTCACATTTTTAAGACAGTAAAAACAGTTCCTATAAACATTTTTCCGACCTTCAGAATTGCTGCTTGTTGAGGTTGAGTGGAGCAGCTTGATCTCGTCATTACTATTATGCAGATCATCTTAAAATTAGCTGCTATTAGTCTTGTGTTTACAACTGGTATGTGTGAATAAAACACTACTTTGTGTCCTTCATGTGTTATAGACTGTTTCAATACATTAAATGGATGTTTAAAGCTTGAATGCAGTGCTACACATTCCTGTTTAGCGCACTTTAAAACTTGCTCCGCCAGAGGAGTCTTGGGTGTAACTCTACTCACAGACTTTAAATCACACTTTTATGCCACGTTAGAACAAAAATCTTCCTACTCCTACAGTATATACTATATGTTTGTTGGATTCCCATTATCACTCTCTAATTCACAACAGTGATGTCTACTGAGATTTTAAAGCTATGTAAATAAATTCAGGACTTCAAGGGCAGTAACACGGTCAGCTAATTACTCACCGCTATAATTGCTGTTGGCTCCAAACTCATGTTATGTAATAGGATTTTTTTTTTATTGGGATTAAACCATGACTGTGCCAGGCTGTTTTCATAAATGTGTACATTATGCTCCAGACTAATTTCGTTTTATCTTATCAGAAAAAGAAAAGATAATTTGGTTGTGTTTCCATCGAAAGTAAAGCAAAAAACTAAAAAAAATAATAAAGGATAAATGTGCCCAGACATTTGAGAATAGATGGACTAAAATAAAATTTGATTTGGAGAGCTTTAAAATAAGCCTGCTAGCACCGCATTTCTGATGTCGATTCATGCCTTGCACATACAATATGCATTTTTATGGTCAGACACTCGAACTCAGAGCAAAACATTGTTTGTAATGGTTTATGTGTGTGTGTGTGTGCGTGTGTGTTTCTTTTCTTTCTTTCTTAACCTCCTTCATGCTATAGTGATGCATATATTTACACTTTAATTGTTACTAAATGACCATTGCACAGAAAACAGTTTGACATCTATTATTAGTGGATCAGGAAGTCCCATTAAAACTCACTGATGCCAACAGTCTAACTGCTCATAGATCCATGTGTGTCGAGTGTGTTGTGTGAGAGCCTCATCAGTCGCTGGTGATCTGCTCATTAAAGCATTATATTCATTCATATGTGATACTGAGTGAATGCCACACTGCCCTCGAGTCATACATCACCTCTTATTATTTACTTAGGCTGAAGTGTGCTCCAGTACATGACACCACCACACTCTTAAAGACAATATGAGATGATTATTAGCAAACACTGCATCAAAAAAGCAACACTTCAGTGTAATAGATCAACACAGGGGACATGGGAACTTTGACATTGATTCTTAAGCTCTTGATTTTATTTTTCATCAGAATCTGGAGGCCTAAAGATACTTAAGGCAACATCCCTCCTCCCAAATTGTATACTTGAACAGCAATTTAACAAATAATTACACAGTTAGATGACAAAAGCATGCCCTTAAGTGCTTTTTTGGACCATTCGGGACAAAATTACATTCTGGCAAAAGAGTCACACATGCAAAGAAGAGTGCATATTGTTGGCAGATCCAGAGAGCTGAGCATAAAACAGCAGTGAACGGACGCAGCCCTTATTTAATCCATTTAACCAGTAGTCGAGATGTACCTGGTTTAATCCTGTTTAGACCTGGTTTAGTCCTGGTTTACTCCTGGTTTAGACCTGGTTTAGTCCTGGTCTAGACCTGGTTTAGACCTGGCTTAGTCCTGGTTTAGTCCTGGTTTAGTCCTGGTTTAGTCCCGGGCCCCTGCTGTCAGCTAATATGTCCCTTTGATGCAGAAATAATATGATAATATAACTCACCCCATAAGAACATGGTCAGCTCCGTAGTTTGCGGTGTTGTCCGATAATTTGCGTGTCCACGTGTATGCACATGGAAACCAACATACAGTGGTACCTCACCTTACGAATGACCCAACAAACGAAAATTTCAAGTTACGAAACGCCTTCACGTCAAATTTTGGTCTCTAGATACGAATGAAATTTCAAGTTACGAAACGCGAAATCTCCAATCCAATCCAATCCAACTTTATTTATAAAGCACTTTAAAAACAACAAATCTCAAAAATTCAATTAATGCGCGCTCAGATGCACGCCCCGAAACGTAAATACACTTTATCAACACACACGGGGTTAGGTTCCAGAGGTGGCCCGCGGTGGGAGAGGTCCACGAGGTAGGACAACTTTGTACTGTATTTTGCAATTGTTCTACATGTTTTAGGGCTGTAAATGCCTCACCACACATTCTACACTTTTCTCGTATTTCTCTCTCGTTTAAACACTCGAACTTTCATGCGTGGGGGGGGGACACATATATATAATAGGGGAGCGGAGACACAACACATCATCAGTATGGTAAAACTCACCTGTCTCACGACGGTCTAAACCCAGCTCACGTTTCCTTAGTGAGTGAACAATGCAACACTTGGTGAATTCTGCTTCACAGTGATAGGAAGAGCCGACATTGAAGGATCACGTCGACACGGCGCAAGGCCGCGCTACACCGGGGCTGCGGGATGCAGCCGTGCCTCCTCCTCGGGGCAGAGCACACGCGGGCCGAGCACGGGGTGATTTATTCCTGCTCCGGTCCTGGTTTAGACCTGGTTTAGTTCTGGTCTAGACCTGGAAGTCACATAGAACCAGCGCCCGACCCGAACGAGACCCCGCGGTCTTGCCCGCTGTTATCCATTCCTGCTCTCATCTCCTAACCGTGGTTGGGAGACACAGGGGAGATCGTCTTCTCCATGGCCGGAGATAGCTTTCCCTCCGGGGTTAACTCCCTTGTGGACATCGCGCGCTTACAGTGGTGGAGAATGCAAGTAAAAAAAGGCAGTTTTGCTGCAGAGTGGGGCTTTATTGTCTCCTCTACGGAGGAGACACAGCGCGCGCACACACGGCGCAGACTCTCTGCACTGAGCTATAGACACAAGATAGACACATCTCACAACACCGCTGATAGAGCACCTTCCTCTTCCTGTTAGCTCACAGTGTCAGCGCCCCGGCTCTGGAGGTCAGATAGAAGCAGAGCTCACACCGCAAGGTGCGCGGAGACACGAGCAATGCGCTCCTCCCGCGGCACTGCCATGTTATAATAATAACAGGTCCAATCCAGGTTTAGTTCTGGCCAGACCTGGTTTATTCCACGTTCTTTTAGTCCTGGTCTAGTCTCTTAGCCTGCCAGGACGCAGAATACAACGTTACACTATTAAAAAAAAAAGTTACACTATAAAAAAAACCTTGGAACGGATCAGGCTTTTTCTATTGAAATAGCTACTCAACTTACGAATTTTTCACGTTACGAAACCACTTCTGGAACGAATTAATTTCGTAAGGTGAGGTACCACTGTAATTATCCCGAGTCCCGAGGCGAGAGTTCCTTCTTACGTAGCGTTAACGTAGCATACATATTAACGGGGCTCGCTCACAGCTGATTAGCGAACAGGCGCAAACACAACAACTCTAATCGTCATGATTGGCGGGAGCGTGATTTGTGGGTATGCTGCAACATGATTGGAAGCCGGAGCGCAGTTATGAGCCTATGATTGGCTCTTTGAACTGGCCCCGATTCATGTAGGTCACCTATTTTTACTTCAAAACGGCAAATTTTGCCAAAAGGTGAGAGATTTTCATGCCTGATTGATAAAATGCCACAAGGGATGGAAGAAGGGATGCCCGTTTTAGAAGAGGGATGATTTTGACTATTTTTTCCCTCAGGGGGGGATTTATTTAAGATTCTGTTCTCCAAAATGTTCTGAATATTCATGAAAAAAAAAATGCTTAGAATGTATGTACTTATTGGGGGATAATACAGTTGATACTTTGCAGCTGTTGTTATTGACATTTGCAGGGGATGTGATGCTAAAATGTGTTGCTTAAAACCATTTTGCAAGTTTTTAGATGATCTTATAACATTTTCCTGTTTTCTAATGTGTGCATCTTGTTTCCATGATAACTAATGATCATTCTGGTATGCACATACATGAAGAACACCTCCAGTATGATGTTACTGCAAAGTATCAATTGAAGACAAATGCCCTTGACATGGCTCAGCTTTCCTTTAGGTTTTCTCTCTCTCTTTCTCTGTCTGTCTCTCTTTCCCTCTCTCTGTCTGTGTGTCTCTCTCTCTCTCACTTTGTAGTAGTCCTGTTAATAAACCACTACTGACAAACAAATTTATTTCCAGCTCGCCTATCTAACACAGGAATATGGGCTCAGGATTCCCTGTTTGCTCCAATCAACTGATGTGATTTCTGCAGAGGGAGTCATGGGTAACTGAATCAAAATCCATACAGGAGGAAACAGTGTATGGTCAGACCTAACCCTGTACCAAAGTGCCTACTGTGCTAAATTGGGTTTTGTGATGACTTCAAGGAGGTGAACAAGACACTGGAATAGGAATTGATTAAAGCTCAGGTACCTGATTTTCAAACAGCGAAAGGAAGTAGGTTTTTAAAGGAGCTGTATCTGTTTTTTATTGTCTTAAAACAGAACTAGTACATTTTAAATGGTTTGCAGTGGTTCAAAGTTATTCCTCACTTGCCTTATGCATTCCAGGCATCCTAATTATTAATAGCAATCAAGGTTATATGTGCTTTTCCCAAAAGAGCAGAGTTTTGTCATCACATTGAATCTAACAACAACTAGCATGCTAATGCACACTTTCTGATCATCAGACAACTCTTTATAATAAGATACAAGTGGTGGACATACAAGTATGTTCATCCTGCATATACAATGTACATATCAAATATTTGTACTGGTGCTCAAATACATGAGAAAAATTTGGTACTGGGGTTTTAAAACCATCTCATTTGTTTTTAGAGTTTAGCTCTGTTATCTTAAGCATCCAGGTCCAGTGTGCGTACCTGAAGCCCTGTTCAAAAGAGTTCAATGTTTCTTTTAATTACTGAAAAGTCTAATTTCACTCACACCACCCATTAACATTTTTGATTACTTTTAGAGGGAAAAGTTGAATATAGTTTCCTTTGTCATGGCAGAGTTTTATTTTAAGTCATCAGTGTTTGAAAAATAAAGCAGTTAGGTTGAGTGCGTTAATTGCTTACTAAACGTTATTGTGATTGATCTCTGTTATTTTGTCCCTGTTGTGGTATAATGGTAATGATGATGCAGAGCAGGTCCAAACTAGTACTATTTTTATTGTCCCTCAGGCTTACTGCTAAAACAGCCCAATTGATCATAGCCATTCATTTTTAACAGTAAATAAGTAATTCTACCATTATTACCCCAATACCATCACATTGCATAAAGATGCAGACCTAAAATTAATCTTTCAAGCCTCATTAAAGGTACGGTGGGTGTGTGAAAGCTGTGTTAAATGCACCAATCTGAATGATCCACTGTATTAACCACCATACTGGGCCCTCTGCTTCAAATATGTTTTAAGATGTGGTCCCTCATGACAAAAGTTTGGACATTGATGTAGAGCATAAAAACCTGCTTCTGTGTTGGACCCCTCTCCTCTGAGCGCTCCTCCTACAAGATTGTTCAGTCTATGTGACACTGGGGATCCTTCAAATCTATTACAGCCATCAGTAACAGCTAACCATGTCTTTCCTGCAATCCAGAGCCCACTATAGGGCTTAATCACCACTTTCTCTCCTCTTTCACCTCTACCCCTCTCTTCCTCTTCCACTCTGCCCCTCCTCCCCTCTCCCCTGTGTGTGCTTGAACTGAAGAGACTGTGACATGCTGCTGAAGAGGCCCGTGCCACTACAGATAAGGATCCCTGTGTTTGGGCAATCACTGATTGCACTGTGGAGAGAAGAATGTGTCCCAATCAATTAAAACAGTGTTTCTCAACCTTTTTTTAGACAAGGCACCCTTTAAATTCATGAAAAATCTCAAGGCACCCCAAACTTTTTATTTCTATTTTAATGTAGGTTATCATTATCACACACGTCTCAGAGGACCAACAAATGCAATGCACACAAACCACACACAT